>JAQQTO010000063.1:78935833-80424166 GCA_029884595.1 Ormosia semicastrata | reverse complement strand
AACCTGGAGCATATAAGTCATATGCCCCAAGCTTGTTACAAATATAGTTTACTCGATGATCTCTCAAAGACTTAGTGAAAACATCTGCCAGTTGATCATTTGAATTGACAAAGCTGGTGGTGATGTCTCTAGACAAGATCTTTTCTCTAATAAAGTGACAGACTATTTCAATGTGTTTGGTCCTTTCATGAAACACTGGATTGGAAGCAATATGCAGTGCAACTTGGTTATCACAAATAAGAGTCATTTGCATAACGTTTCCAAACTGAAGTTCTTTAAGAAGCTGTTTTAATCAAATGAGCTCACAAGTGGCTGAGGCCATGGCACGATATTCTGCTTCGGCACTTGATCTTGCAACCACATTTTGTTTCTTACTCTTCCAGGATATCAGATTACCCCCAATGGATATACAATAACCAGAAGTGGATCTCCTATCAGTAGGAGAACCTACCCAATCAGCATCTGAGTATCCAACAATCTGAATGTGTCCTTTATCTTCATAGATAAGGCCTTTTCTTGGAGCTCCCTTAATATATCCGAGGATACGAGTCACTGCATCCCAATGTCCTTCACAAGGTAAGTTTAGAAATTGACTTACTACACTCACCGCAAAGGAGATATCTGAACGAGTAACAGTAAGATAGTTAAGTTTTCCAACCAATCGTCTATATCTTCCTGGGTCTGAAAATGGCTTCCCCTGATCCGGTAAAAGTTTAACGTTGGGATCCATAGGAGTGTCAATTGACTTTGCATTCAATAGTCTTGTTTCTTCAAGAATATCCATAGCATACTTCCTTTGTGAGATAACTATGCCATCCTTGGACTGTGCCACTTCTGTAACGCCCCTTTTCGGAAGGGTAACGTCACATTGTCAATTACAATGCGGAAACAAATTTATATAAGTTAAGACCCGGTTCCTTTTAGTATAATATATTTTTACTTGGTTATAGTCATATAATTAAATTGGCTCGTATTTTTTTTTGTTATAATTGTTTTTGATAACCTTAATTAATAATCACATTGACGAAACATAAATGGAAATAAAGAATAAAGGCAGAAGTAAAGCGCACATTGGAATTAACATTTCATATTCATATATATATATTTATCAAACTGTTTAATTGCAAAGCCTGGTATACTAAAAAGCAAAACTATACCTGCCCCCAAAGGATTATACATACACATTCCCACGGTATCAGAAAATAGACAGCCCACATACAGTCAAAACATCAGGCCCCCAAAATAAAATACTGGTAGCCCTCAGTAGCTACAAGTAATATCAGTCCCTCAAATGAGGAGGAATCGTGTCAGGATCCTCTTCAGGATCCTCCGCGAGGTCGTTCTCAGGGATCTCCTCAGGGTCTTCCTCATCAGAGGAAACCACCATAGGAACCACAGAGTTACGGGACGGGGCCCGAGTTGTGGAAACAGAAGTATCCTCCTGTGGGGTGTAGTGGCGATCACCCCACATCTCTCATATGGGCAAGTAGAATTCCAGACACACTCTGATGTTGCTCGTGAAGATGGGTGAATCATGACGCCTCCAAGCTAGTGAGATCGACACCTCTCCCTCGTAGATGAACTGCTCGGAGTTCAAGTTAATGTACCAACAGTCTGGCCCTCCGAGGAAAGTCAGACGTACATAACCCAAAAATCCACTCGGGTGCGCCGCCATGATCCGACACTAGACGCTAATCTCGATCGGGCCAAAAGCCGGGGAAGTCGGGAGTTTCGCCCTCTTTGCCGTCGTCTTCGATAGAACACAATATACAGATGGGAAATAATAGAAAGACAGGGAAGAGGTAAGACATCCTACCATCATTACCAATTATAGCATCAAGAAACAAAAACGGCGCAAAGCGCCCACAAAGCATTTCCAATGATAATCATAAGCATTAGATAGCGAAAATAAACAAATAAGCAGTTCCAGGCAGTCATATATATAACAATAAGACAACAATTCCAAATTATAATAACAATAAATGCAGATAATGCATGGACTCACTGTGCACATGCATACAATAGTCAAAATCCTACTCCATGGAGCTAGACACAAAACAATCGGAGAGAATGATCAGGGAGACATGCCAGTATCTCGTCAGCCATAAAAACAAGTGCTTTCCAGAAAATAATCAGTCATTTTGCGCAACAAGGCTTTATACAGCGGCATTCCCACAAGATCTCGATATAGGACTGTGTCCAGTCAGGATCATCGGTGCGTTTGTATCGGTTTGTCTCACGGTCCAGAGGGGTTACCACTGCCCTCTGTGAGACGCCTGCTCCCCGACGCCCTCAAGGTCAACTACAGGACCACACATGTCTATTCGCACCCGCACTAAGGTGTGATCATCTCCTAGGCA
This sequence comes from Ormosia semicastrata, assembly GCA_029884595.1. NCBI lineage: Eukaryota > Viridiplantae > Streptophyta > Magnoliopsida > Fabales > Fabaceae > Ormosia > Ormosia semicastrata. The sequence continues at coordinate 80,421,806 of JAQQTO010000063.1, read as the reverse complement.
ACTCGGCCTTAACAAAGTCCAACGGACGTTCTCTTTCTTTTTGTTCAATGCATGACTCGATCATGCTCCTCATGACAAACTAGGTCAATCATGCTTCAAATGCATGTCATATCATTTAACAACAAGGTTTGATCCCATTCACGGATCCACATCAAGCCAATAGCACATTTTAAGGATAACCACAATCCCATTCATAGTCATGATAGAAGTCTACCATTAGGTTCATTATGTTCCTCACAACCTCGCTCATACTCATGTTCTTCCTTTATTCAAAATTTTCACTAGTTGTTAGGCATGCTCACGTTCCTTGTTTTTCCCTCTTTATGAATCCCTAATTAGTTTCTGGTCCTCCAATTATTTACGATTAATATGTTTATATTAGTCCAAAAGCCTTGAGTCCAAGAAGATACACAGCTGGAATCACCAGCAAAACCATTAATTTGATCGCTAGGTGTTGGGTGATGAATTATACTTTTGAATTCGACGGAGACAATGTATCTAGTATAAAATTGAGGCTGCCTTTCGACGAAAAATAACATGGCAGAATGATGAAAGATGGGAGATCATTATTTCACAAGAATGGCAAAAAAATCAATTTCTGTCGAATGAGGATTCTGTCGAATGGGGATCAAAAACTGTCGAACATACTAGAAGGCAGCAGAAATCCTAGTTCAACGGACGGTCGTTGACGTTGGAGAAATCTTCCAAGTGTTGAACCGACGAAAGTACTATATGGTCAGAAATTCTACTCGACGGATATGTCACTCGACGGATATTGACATTCAAACTCGACGGATATAGACATTGGGTAAGTTTCTCTATTAAACGGTCAGAAATTCTACTCGACGGATTTGGCATTCTAACTCGACGGATTTGGCATTGGAGAAGTTTCTCTCCCAAGTGGTCAGAAACTCTACTCGACGGATATGTCATTCGACGGATATTGACATTGTGCTTAATGGTCAGAAGTCTAAACTCGACGGATTTTGACATTCTACTAAATGGTCAGAAGTTCAAATTATTACAAGTGTTCACCAAAAATCCACAAACTTTTGGGCTCAAAACCGTGGCCATTCGAGAACCAATCCGACGTCATTTCCTTCCATATTATACATTCCAATCCAATCCAATATATATCAGTATACACAGACAAACATTCCAATAGCATAAACACCTTACAAACAACATGCAAACAAGGGATGACCCTCAATGGGTTTCCCTCACTATCAATCACAGACAACGTTCCTAAATGCTAATAGAGGTTGAGTAGGAGTGTCTTCCTCTTACCTGAGAGAAGCACAAAGAAAGGATGCTCCTTTTTGCTTAAAAATTTCGTGCGTAGCTTCCTGAAAGTCCTAGAACATTCAAACTTACAAAATCAGAACCAAATCTTAAAATGAATACCCATGGTCACCAAAATGACTGTGGGTCACGAAGATGAGAAGAGAGGAAGAGAAAGTTGAGAGCTTTACCTTAAAGCTCCAACCTTTAAGCTTCAAAGGTGGAAAAAGATGAAGATGGAGAGAATGGTGAATTCTTGAAGATAACTTCCTCAAAGATGGTGGTCCTCCAAACACAAAATGGGTGCAAGGAGTGTGACAGCTTGAAGATAAAATGGAGATGTGGGTGGTAAGGGTGTTGCTGTTGTGGAGTGAAAAGAGAAGGGAGAAAGAGAGCAGACGTGAGGGAGAGAAAATGAGAAAAATGGAAATGTAATATGTCCCCTTAGTCAACCGTGCAGCACCAAAAAGGGAGGAGAGAGAGAGGAGTAGTTGGAGGAAGCTTCCTAGAAGTTTCTCTCAAAGCTTCCTAGAAGCTTCCCTCAAAGCTTCCTTGAGAAGCTTCGCGCGCTTCTCGATAAAGTGCATAGTAAGCTTGTCTCCTTAATTAAATACATCCGACAGATGATTAATTACACTGTTAGAATTATTTTCTCAGTGAATAAAAGTTACAATTGATGAAAAATAAAATATTTTATTATTCATCAGATGATTTCAGGATACAGTGATTTTATTTATCAGATAAAATCTCGAAAAACGCAAACCTCGCAAACTGTGTCCGGCCTCGGGTTTAGTAAGATCCCTCGTCGACGCGTTGACAGTTTAAGGTTTACCAGCCTTAGGGAAAATATTCTATTCTCCCGGCTCCGCTCAGTGCACACGCAAAACGAAGAATATATATATTAAAATATTCATCGTTTCTAGAAAAATTCATAAAAATTTCTAAAAATCATAAATATTATAAAATGATTATTTATAATGAAATAATGAATTTTCGAGATGTTATAAATTCAATTCCCAAGAAATAACGAAGTTTGCCTAGATCTTTAGTCTGAAAATGATGGCAGAGATGCTGTTTTATCTGAGTTATACCTTGGTGATCGCTGCCTATGATAACAATGTCGTCTACATACACAATCAAATAGATACAACCTCGGATTGTATGGCGATAGAAGACAGTGGTCGGCTTCATCATGAGTCTTACCAAATCATTTGAACAACAAGATCGAATCTCCCAAACCAAGCTCGAGGAGATTGTTTGAGACCATACAAAGACTTGTGTAGACGACAAACGAGGCCAGAAGACTCTCCCTGAGCAACAAACCCGGGAGGTTGCTCCATGTAGACTTCTTCTTCCAGATCACCATGGAGAAAAGCATTCTTGATATCCAGTTGATGAAGGGGCCAATGGCGAATAGCGGCCATGGACAGAAAAAGCCAAACAGAAGCCATCTTCGCCACTGGTGAGAAAGTGTCCCCATAATCCAAGCCAAATATCTGAGTATACCTTTTGCCACCAGACGAGCCTTGAGGCGATCAAGAGTACCATCAGGGCCAACTTTGATCGTATAAATCCACCTGCAACCTACAACAGACTTCCCAGGACGAAGAGGAGCAAGTTTCCAAGTACCACTGCTCTGAAGAGCACACATTTCATCAATCATTGCTTGGCGCCACCCAGAATGGGATAAAGCTTCACCTAGAGATTTAGGAATAGACACAGAAGACAAGGTGGAAAGACAAGCATAATGTAATGAAGAGAGACGATGGTAACTTAAAGTAACATAGTGAGGAGAAGGGTTACGAGTGGAGCGTATACCTTTTCGAAGAGCAATGGGAAGGTCAGGCACGGGAGGCAGTTCCGGAACTTGTAAAGGAGGTGGAGCTAGAAGGGAGTCCAAAGGGGCCTTAGTAACTTCTACAACCTCTGATGGTGGTGGCGGTGGCTGTGACTGGCGATGATATACTTGGATGGGGCGAGTAGTAGGAATCAGGTTACCAATAGGAGAAGGTGATGATGGAGCAGGGTCAACTGGAACAAGAGGAAGAAAAGTAGGGAGGACCTCAGTAATGGGTGGAAGAGGCAGGTAATGAGACTCAAAGAAAGGAACAGACTCGAAGAAGGTGACATCAGCAGAGACAAGATAACGCTTAAGAGTGGGTGAAAAACACCGATAACCCTTTTGAGACCGATGGTAACCAAGAAAAACGCATTTTATGGAGCGAGTAGACAGTTTGTCAAGACCTGGAGTAACATCATGGACAAAACATGTCGACCCGAAGACATGAGGTGGAAGAGAATAGAGGGGTTGGTGAGGGAACAAAACAGAATGAGGTACCCGGTTATCAAGCACAGAAGAGGGCATACGGTTAATCAAATAACAGGCAGTGAGAATCGCATCGCCCCAAAAATGGAAAGGAACACGACCATGATGCAAAAGGGTCCGAGTGGTTTCAATAAGATGTCTATTTTTGCGTTCAGCAACCCCATTTTGTTGTGGGGTATAGGCACAAGATGTTTGGTGAAGAATTCCGTTAGATGCCATAAAAGTTTGAAAATTGTGAGATAAAAATTCACGGGCATTGTCAATACGCAAAATACGAATTGGAACACCAAACTGATTTTTTATTTCATGATAAAAGGTCTGAAAAATTGAAAACAACTCAGATCTGTTTTTCATTAAAAATAACCAAGTACATCGAGAATAGTCATCAATAAAAGTAACAAAGTATTTAGACCCAAAAGTAGACTCAACACGACTAGGACCCCAAATATCAGAATGCATTAAAGCAAAAGGAGACGCAGCTCGACGACACATCCTATCGGGAAACGGACTACGGGTGTGTTTCCCAAGTTGACACGACTCACAAGGTGAACTAGATAACTTAGAAAAGTGTGGCACCATTTGCTGTAATTTGGCAAGGCTAGGATGACCCAACTTAGTATGGATGGTGAGAGGGGAATCTGCAGTAGAGCATACACGAGAGGTGGCAGAGAGCTGGTAAAGGCCATTAGACTCACATCCGACGCCAATCATCCGTCCCGAACTCCGGTCTTGCAAAATGACAGAGTCTTTAGTGAAATTAATGTGACAATCTAAAGAACGGGTCAAACGACTAATGGACAGTAAATTAAAAGGACATCCAGGGACATAAAGAACAGAATCAATAGACAAAGAAGGGAGGGGATGGACAGTGCCAATCCCTTGGGGCCGTGTTTGAGAATCATTTGCTAAAGTAATCATAGGTAAATAGTCAGAGTTAGAAAGTTTGGAGAAAAGACGCTTATTACCAGATATATGGTCAGATGCACCAGAGTCAAGGACCCAAGGACCTAAGGAAGGTGATTGAGAGAGACAAGCAAATGCATTACCAGTGTGCTCAACAGATGTAGTAGAGTTAGAAGCCTGCTGTTACTCAAACCATTTCAGAAAATCTGCATAGGCAGCCGGAGATGGGGTTGATGATGCAGAAGGCTCGTGTGAATCAGATACAAAGAAACTTGGGCAACATTGGCAGCCCGTGGAGGACGGCCATGTTTAGTCCAACATCTATCCTCTGTATGACCCAACCTGTTACAGAATGTACACTTCGGACGAGGCCTACTTGAGGTGCCAGGGCGGGAACGACCACGATTGGCACCGTGGGAGACGAGGGCAGAAGTATCAACCGGAGCCGAGGCTAGGACAGAATCAGAGGGGTGCTTAGCCGGGACCCGAAGCAAAGTAGACCAAGCAAAGGACAGAGTAGGAATAGTAGGCGAATCCAAAATCTGATCACGGTTGGCAGCATATTCCGGAGGCAAACCATACAAGGCCATGAGCATGAAGAAGGTGTTGCGTTGCTCGAGTTCTTTGGCTGGGGTAGCAGCAAGAGGTAGCAACTCATTGAAATCATGGAGAGCAGCATGAACCTTCCCCAAGTAAGCAGACATAGGGCCATCAAACTGTCGAGGAGCAATAACACTCATGAGATTGTGACAAACCCCATATAGCCGCTGAGTGTCATTAGTGTAAAGAACTTTGGCCTGCTCCCAAATAGAAGCACAAGTGGTCTGAGCACGGAAGATCTGCTTAAGGGACGAGTGAATGGTGGACTTGATGACAACGCACAACTGTTTATCAATCTTCTTCCACCTGGGTTGTTCTTCTGCAGGCACAGAGGCAAGGTTGGTGGTGAGGTGGTCTTCATATCCTTGACCCTCAAGCTACAACTTGACGTCTGAGGCCCAAGTATCATAGTTGCTGTCATCTAATTTATCAGCGGAGAGAGGAGCATTTAGGTAACTCGTGAACACAGGAGGCTCAGCCTTTGGGTTGTCTTTAGAACCATCTAGGGAGGTAGAACTAGCCATGGGTCAGACTACAAAGTGTTAAAATGTGAAACCACAATGTACTTGAGAGTTCAAACGCAAGGGAACAAGGGGATAGAGATGTCTGATGGAGGATCCGAGGGCAGATCGGTGTAGAGAGACAGAGACGAGTCAGACGAGAGGAGCGGCGGCCGGACGAACCGTGACGGGCCGGAAAACGGGGCCGCGGGGTGGTTGTTTGGCAGCGGCAATGGGCGGCGCGTGCCGGCGGCGCACGTTGGCGGCGCTGGGGCTGGGCTTCTGGGGGCCGGCCGATCGGCGAGAGACGATCCCGATGGTGTGGTCGCCGGCCGGAAAAAAGGCGGCGGCCGGCGGAGACAGCGGCTGAGAAAGGAGAAAAAAGGGCCGGAAAGACGTCACGGCACGGGAAAAAGGCCGGCAAACCAGAATGGAAACACGGTTGGCCGGAAAAAATTTCACTGGAGAGCAGTGGGCTCACAGGGCGTGCACGGTTCTATGATTGCCTCTCTTTAGGCTCTTGATACCATGTTGAGAGAGAGAGAAAGTGAGAGACATATGAGGAAACCGTGTGTTTCAACTACACAACGGAGGCTGAATATATACTCAATAAGTAATAAATAATTACACAATTTACATGATGTGGGACTAACTAATTACACTTAATTATATATAGTTTCCAACAGGGGGGAGTATTGTTAGACCTCTTATCAGTAAGAAATATAAGAGGAAGCCCAAACTGCTGATTAGCTCAGCCTAAAATTAGCAGTTAGTAGCAGTTATTCCTAAGATTAGCAGTTAGTAGCAGTTATTCTCTTTTGTAAGGAATAAATAGAGAGATTGGGAGAGAAAGGAGGAGAGGCAGTTATTTGGTGGGAATTGGAAGGGAGAGACCAAGCTCTCAGATTCTTGGAGGAAACCACCCCGTAACCACTTCTCTATCTTTCTAGTCTTCTCTTTTCTTTGTTGTAATCTGATACTGAGTATTGTAATTTAATCCTCTGTTTTGAGAACAAATCTCCAGAGGATATATCAATATAGTTGCATATTCAGTTTATTTACTAGTTATAATTACCAGTTTCTATCATAAGGCTGGGAAAATGGAATAAAAGGGAAGGTGGGGAGTGGAGAGATGGGAAAATGGAATAAAAGGGAAGGTGGGGAGTGGAGAGATTTAACAGAGTTTTGGAGTGGTTTTGGAGTGGCTTAGGCCACTGGGCCAGAGTTGGTGCTGCAACTCTGATTGTTATCTTTCTTTCCTGCATTTTGTATTGTTTTCCAGTATTCTCTTTCTTGTAAAAGGAGATTTCCTCTTTGTGCTGCTTTAATATTCAATATTAGTATCAGTTCTTATCAGATATACTTTTAAGCTTTATACTTGATTTGAAAGGTGAAAAACTAGCCCAAGAGTAAAATGGTAAAATTCAAGAGTCTGTTATTCCAATCCTCTAGTTTGAAGATGTTTAGGTCATGCAAATTAGGGTACAATAAATTTTTGATTACATTGACCCCAAGTAGAAGATATCCTACTAAACAGAGAATCTAAAAGAAAACAGAGAACTAGAAGCTCAAAAATGCAACAAGTCTATCCAATCTGTCTATCTGAAATAGGTATTCCTTTAATGCAATGATGAATTGAGAACCAAAGAGGGGCTATAAAATAGTCCTATCCCATTACATTTGAAAGGGCAAACAGATGCCCTTGAAAAAGTGGGAATTCCACTCCAACCGAATACTTCATAGACAGATCAAACTCTACACTGCCACAAAACCTTAGCCTCCTTATCCTAGCCAAATCCCTGGAAAATATCACATGAGAAACTGCTTCAATGTAGAAGTATACTGTATACACCCAATGTTCACCAAGAGTTAGCCACTCTGACAATGTAAAGGTAAATTAACAATTGTTTCTGAACTAAACCTACTCATAAATAACACCGATATGAGGTGAAAGATTTGTATGACATCTGTGTCTAAGTGTTGGATTTTGTTTTTGTATTCCTGAGAGTGCTACTATAACAAATAGAGTATATTTATTACTTCATTCCTTGCGTTATTTATCAGTTTTTTTGTTTAAACTAATGTCTATAACCATTGTGTTTGATCAATTTCTCTAAGGTTGGGGAAGTAAAAATATGAAGTTTGTCTGTGCAGGTGATTGAGGATGATCCTAAATATTGGGAAGTGATGTCATCTGCACTGTCAGTTGGTTGGCTTGATATTGTGGTTAGTAAAGGCTACTGTATTTGAGATTTTTCTGCAGCATTTGATGTTTCCTTGTAAATAAAGACTTTATGTTAAGGTGGCTTTCACTTGCAGGTGAAAATGCTGCGGTTGCATGGATCTTACCAACTAGATCAGCTCAGCAATCGTGAGGTTGGCATGAAAATTATGAAAATGTTATATAAAAGAGATGAATTTGCACAATATGGTTTTGGTAATTTTATAGTTTGAATTTGTCTTTCTTGGTAAAAAGTCTGCTTTCTATTATTGGCCACATTCCTAGATTATTCAACTAGATTCATGCCTGATCTATTCTTTTTAGTATTTTAATCCTTTCGCACTTCTAATGGTATTTTGTCACTTTAAATCTCCCCCAGTAATTTTCTTTTTTACCCACTACATAGTCCCCTTCTCTTCATCAATAACAATTGATGAATATCACAATCATTAGTGTTGTGGCTTATACACAAGCATTAAAACGGAATCTCTTATCGGATTATAATATACCCAAACATATGTTTGTTAAAATATTGATAGCATCTTTGGAGTTGTATAATTGTAACTCTTATATTGGAATATTTTCATTTTGTTGTCTGCTTGTTGAAATTCTGGTTGTTGATTTTTACTCTGCTGTAGCACTTATTGTGGAAAAGATGGGAGAATCTCACCTTAGGTGGTTTGGACATGTAAGGAGAAGAGTCTTAGAAGCCCCTATAAGGAGAGTAGATCAGGTGGAGGATAGCCCAAAAGCTAGAGGTAGAGGGAGACCAAGAAAGCCTATAGGTGAAACGATTAAAAAAGATTTAGATTTGAATGACATTTCTGAAGACTTGGTTTATGGTAGGGCACAATGGCGTTGTTTAATCCATGTAGCCGACCCCACCTATTGGGAAAAGGCTTGGTTGTTGTTGTTGTAGCTCCTACCTAAGACCTGAGTCTTGACAAGGAAAATTTTTTATCTCATCTGTCCACACATTCTTCTGGCCAAACTGGACTTGATGAGTTTGATAGTGTTCACCTCAATTCCAGGAGTCTAGTTGTCCATTAGTGTGTGTTGGCATTCCTTGTTGTGTGGTTTGTTTTTTTGAAATCTGTGTCATAATTTGGTGTGTCAATAGTCTTTATTGTTGCTGTTCAAGATTCTGTTTTTTCTTTGAATTTCAATTTTTTGTTAACTTAGATAATAGGGAACTTTCTGAATTGGAGTCTCTTTTATAGTGTGTTTGGATAAGGGATTTGAAAGAGGGAATGTAATTTTCCAAAGAATTTAAAATGCTATATTATAAATACATTTTTAGGATAACTAAAACAGAAATTTTAAAAATTCTCTGATTTCTATCAAGTATCCTTTTACTCAAGAGGGAGAATTTGGTGAGGTGGAATTTCTAAATCCTCATCTCTTTCTTTTCTCCACCAGCCACCACAAAATGGATATCATTCAAGGTTGTCAAGATCGTGGTTTACCTCGTAGGATAGCATGATATTACGATCTTTTGTGGGAGCTTCGATCCCGATTACACCCACTAACTCGGTTTGGTGGGATCGGGGTAGGAGTGTCAAGCAAGGTTGCATAAGTGGTGGGATCGAACAATTTTTACGTGCAGTGCGAGCCACCATTGAAGTGGCAGAGCAACCCATTTTTGAGAAAAAACTGAAGCCCACCCAACCCCGAACCTCCCATTTGACCTCATTATCTTATTTGACATAGTCAGGACATCCCATTCGACCCCATCTCTCATTCGAATTGCATAGGTGCTTCGATCTGTAGGTGGTTCGATTTCGATCTGTTGGGTGGTTTGACTGGGTCCTTGCTTCAATCTGGTTGCTGTTCCCCCTTTGGCTGAGACAGTTGGGTTACAGGGTGTTTGGGTGCTTCGATCCAGTTGCTTTGGGTGCTTTATCGGCCGGTTTTTTGGTGTGGGTGCTTAAATCTGTTTAGGCTCTGTTCTTTTTTTATTTGGCTGTGCTTGCTGTTGTGGTGTGGTGGTTAGTGTGCTTCCTTTTTTTTAGTCAATTGTGTAGTGTGCTTCTTGGATCTTGTTTCTCTCCTTTGTTTTGGGCCTTATATCTTTTATATTATGAGTGGTAACTCTAACTTGAGTTGTGACTAGAAGTTTAATTAAATGTCTTATGTGAATTTAAGGTTATTTTGTTTTAGAGTTATTTTATATATATATATATATATATATATATATATGTTTGAATATAACTTTTTATTTTAGGTAGGGTATTACAATTCGTGTTATGATCTAACTTTTTACGTTTCTAATCTCCCCTTCCGATCCTATGTAGAGGATCTCGATTTTAACAGCCTTGATCTCACTCTTGATGGTTGAGGCTTCACTTCACTAGTTCACTTTGGGATCTTTGCTTGCGGATCTCTCATGGCTCTGTCATCTCTGCTGGAGCAGACTGCGTTGCTGATCGCACAGCTGTATGGATGGTCACAGATTCGCAGACCCATATGACCAGAGATTTTCTGCCTATAATTGGGAGACAACAGGGCTTGAGGCCTTGCGCTGAGATCAAGTTGATCTCACTCAACTTCTATCAATGGTGGTGATAAAAAAGCAAGTGTCAAATCTGGTCCTAATTCACGTCCACTGTAGTGTTTTTCATGTTCTGGTACAATCAAACAGGGATCTGTTATTGAAACTGTAGATTTGGTGCTTATAGTTTGATTATGATGGTTTTCCATGTTCAAGTTATTGATTTCCACGGTGACAGCATAAGAGAAGACAAGGGATAGTTTTGAAAAATCTTATTTGATGAACAATTATCCGAAATGAAAGTTATATAAAATGATGGGTATTAAATTACTGCATTTCAATTTCATGATATTTCAAATTCTCTGAATTTTTAAAATACTTTATCCAACCACAAACTTAGGTCTACACTCTGTTCACTTGTCTCCTAATTTGCATAGAAGGATTTGGTCTCTTGGCCCTTTTGGGGTTTTTTCATGCAAATCTTTTTTCCAATTCCTAACACATTCATTGGATAGAGCTACTTTCCATTTTGATAAACCCCTATGGAACTCCCAAGCTTCCTCTAAGGTCAAGTCTTATATTTGGAATGTGGAGCAAGTTTGGAGGCGACGTAAGCCTATTTCCCCTGATATGTGTGTTATGCGTGGTGCTATTTCTGAATCGGTTATCGATTCCTCATCTCTTTGATAGACCCACAGATGCAAGGAGGATAGGATGGGGAACACGGGTTTAATTGCTATAGTAACAGAAAGTGGGATTAATTGTGGGGAACATGGGATTAATTGCTGGTAATCGTGATAATTGTGTAACGGTAGGATTAAGTGGGATTAATGGTTGTAATGGTGGGATTAAATGGGATTCAAGGCAGGAAGGGATTAGACAAGATTGCTGTGTATAAGTGTGGGGGCAAGGGAACGTGAAAAGGGAGGAAAAACTTGGGCTAGGCTCTTGAGAGGGATTGAGCACTCTATATTTGCTCAAACTATCTGTTTCTACTATTTTTCTGAATTTTTCTATAATTTCTGGGTTGACATCGTTTTGATATCAACCAGAGTGCAGTAATAAATCAGTATTCTTCCATTTTCTGTCCTAGTCTTACCAGTATCTATCACTCTTCTTACATTGTTCTCCTGCTGTTTATCTTTGGAGCTCTTTCTTTGGCATTTTTGGTGAAGTTTGGGTGTGCCTTAGGTCCTTGGACAAATTTTTGATGACTAGCTTTAATGGTTTTGGTTAAAGTAAAGAGGATAAAGTTGTGGCAATGTGCAATCTACACTACAATTTGGTGCATATGGTTGGAGCATAACTCTTGTATCTTTAAGGAGGTTTCTGTGGCACAACAGCTGATTTGGGATAAGATTAGGTGCTTGGTTTCTATTTGGTGTAAGGGTGTAGCAGATTCATTGAGGGATTGAGCAGCTCTGTTCCATTGATGTTTTCTCTTTGCTTTGTTGTGTTTTGCTCTTTGTTAAGGGGGATTCCTTATCTTCCAATTTATTATAATTTCTTCTCTTCATCTTAATGAAAATTCTTTTTCTTTCAAAAAAAAAAAAAGACTTTATAGTTGTTGGCTCTATTGAGTCTGTTCCTAAGTTGCTCCATTTGTATTGGGCTGACCCTTGGTTCTCCCTATATGTCTTGTTTCACAACACAGATTAATGAACCTATAATTCTGATCTAAATCTCCTTCGTTTATATTATTGGGCTGAGCCCTGGATCTTCCTTTATGCCTCGTTTCAGGTTGGTATGTGGCCTAAATCATAAAGAAATGAGAATATGTATCTAAAGTGTTTAAAGTGAAAGCACCATAGTAATGGACTCTTTTTAGATTTTTTTGGTTAGAATAAAGTTTAGGGTGAGGGGAGGCTCTCCCTATTCCAAGACCAAGACAAACCACCAACTTCAGCGAGGATTTACAATGGGATTATAGATCGCCTAGCAACGGGGGATTCTTGGATTCAAACCTAAGTCATGCTATTGTTATGAGCGGAAAGTCGAATAAATGAGCCAACCCCTGTTGGTGGACTCTTTTTGTTCTGAATGATCACGGTTGAATGAACTTGGATGATGTTTTGATAACATCTGAAGTCCTGTAGATAATCCTAAACAGAGTTAACAATAGCGCCAAATAGCGGCACTATAGCGCCGGAGCGGGGCGGAGCAGAGGTCTTCCACTCCTAGATGGCCATTGCGTCGCGTTTCAGAGTAGCGGCCATAGCAGCCGCAAATCGCGGCCGTCGCAGCAAGAAATCGTGGCAATAGCGGTTGCGATAGTGAGTGAGGGGAGGAAAACCCTAATTTTTTGTGTTTGGGTGTGGAAATTTCCTAAAGTACCCCTCACTTAAGCCCACCTGGCAGCATTAAAATATATCGAATTCCAAAAATTAACCCCACTAAGGCCCAGCTGACAGCACCAAATTAGGTATTTTAACTGTGTTAGACGTTTACGAAAAAACGTCTCTGTTTTAAGACTTCTTCAACCCACCGCATCCAACCTCCATTTTTGCACTCTGTTTATGGTTTTTGTCAAGTTTTCCTCAACCCAGTACAGCCAACCACCATTTTCACACTCTTTTTATGGTTTTCCTCTCTGATTCGCACATAGCCAGCCTCATTTGTGGTCCATCAACCATTTTCGCACTAGCCAGCCTCTGTTTCACACTGGCAGAACAGCTTCTTGCTCAGTTTTGTGTGTGACTCCTTCCTGTATTTCGCACAGCAGCCTGTGTTTTAGATGGCAGCCTCCATTTCACAAGCTCCAACCTCTGTTTTTAAGTTTCACATAGCTACATCCTGTGTTTCCTTTAGTTATATGAGTCTTGATGATGTATGTGTCCTAAGTTTTGACTGAATGAGTCCTAAGTTTTCAGTATTGCTATCTTCAGTGTAGCGGCCGTCCTGCAACCCGCTATATCGCTATAGCGTTTTAGGGGTCAGCTGCTCTGCATTGCTATCCGGGATTGACTATACCTTGATCCTAAAGAGTCTGTTCATAGATTTTATTTACTAATTGTAAGTCGTATAATTTTCCCATTTCCCTGCAGAGTTTATCTCCTTGAACTATTATTTTAAATGTGAAATTGATTGTAGGGTTGGGAATAGGCTAGATGGCCTATTACGAGCCTATGGCTTAGCCTATTTTTGTTCCACTTTGGCCTAACCTATTTATCAAGAAACAAACAAGGCTTATGCTTTTAAAAAAGCCTATTTAACTAAGTAAGCTAGGCGTAGGCCTTTAAAAAGGCCGATCTACCCTACTAGGCTGACCAATTTATTTATTTTATTTATATATAATTATAATTTTATAATCCTTACATAATTTATTAATTTATATATTGAGATTCCTTCGATACTCTTTGTTTCTATGAGGGTACCAGCACCCTTTTAGTAATTAGCTATCAATATTTTGCCACTTGTCCCATTTAATTGAAAAATAAATAAAAAAATAACTTGCTGTATTTATATTTCAAGTGAGTGGGACACATGGAAAATATTAACCTCTGATTGTTAAGGTGTACTGATACTCTTACAAAAAGGAAGGGTACTGGAGAGACCTCCATTATATATTAATATAATATATTTAGGTTATGCACAACATAATAATTTTGTTAATGGTTGTCTATTTAAAAACTAGAAAGTCTATGTTTTTTAACCTATTTGAAGGCTTTTAAATAGGCTTTCGAGCCATGCCAAGCCTATTTAGGCAAAGCCTAGCCTATTTCCATTTTATGTTAAGTTGAGGACCTGTAGTGTTTTGTGAATCTGTGATGTTACTTAATTTCTTTTGTAATATATCAGCATTAATATCATATATGTACAGATACGTTTTTTATTCTTGCTTTTATTAGGGCTGATTTTTCTCCTTTATTTTTAGGATAGCAATCAATAGCATTAGTCTATATATATTGTAACCTTCTCTGTACACATTGATTTCAAGGAATAATATTCATACATTTCAACGTTCCTTCTTTCTATATGGTATCAGAGCCTAGGTCGTTCCTAGGGCTTGCCTTTTGTTTTCTTTTTGAGCAGCCTTACTGCTGTCTCCTCCTTCCTTTGCAGCCTTATTGCTGCCGTCAAACTACCACCAGCCACCAGCCGCCGCCTTTTTTTGCCTCACCACCACCGTCGGACTGCTTGTCGGCGTGTTTCTGGCCACCACCGAAAAGCCCACCCCAAACCGATCAGCCACGCGCCACCAACGCGCCGCTGCACTGTACGCGCGTGAGAGCCACGCGCCGCCCTCCACACCACCGTTCACCGCGCGACCACTGCCGTTCTGCTCGTCGGCTCCTCCCCGTTCCTTTTTGACCATTTTCAGGTCCAACCGGAATTTCTACAGTAGACACCCAGTCCTCCACCATCACTACGCCGCCTCCGGTTGTCGTTCCAACGCCTCTGGTTGCCGTTGCAGCACTGAATCCCCATAATCTTCCAGTTTTACACTCTTCTTATCACCTCAATGGTAAGAATTATCTCCAATGGGCCCAGGTTATTCGCACCACTCTCAAGGGTCGTCAGAAGTTGTCGCACATTGTCGGGGATCCTCCGAAGGCCGATGACCCACAGTTTGGCATTTGGGATGATGAAGATTTTTTGATTATGACTTGGCTATGGAACTCTATGACACCCGATATCAGTAAGAATTGTATGTTTTTACTTCGCACGTGAAATTTGGGATAGTTTGAGTCAAACCTATTCTATGAAACAAGATATTGCTGCGTGTTATGAATTAGAAAACACCATTTTTAATACCAAGCAAGAATCTCTTTCTGTCACTGATTATTATGGTACTCTGAATGGTTTATGGATTGAGCTGGATCAAAACCAGGATCTCAAGATGAAATGCACTGAGGATTCTGCTACTTTAACCAAGTTTATTGAGCGTGGACGGGTCTTTAAGTTTCTCTCTGGGTTGAATTCTGAGTATGATCCTATTCGGGTTCAAATTTTAGGTAAGGACAAGCTTCCTTCTCTCTCCAAGGTGTTCTACACAGTTAGGGAGGAAGAGAGTCGTCGAGCGGTCATGTTGAATAATGGTAATTCAGGTGATGGTTCTACTTTGGCCACTGGCAAAGGTCCTATTGGTGGGTTATCATCTGAAAGGCCTGGATCATCCTCTTGGAAGTCGTGTGCCAAACGTGACGCGCGCTGGTGTCCTTTTTGCAAGAAGTCTGGTCACACTAAGGACGCTTGTTTTAAACTCCATGGCAGAGATAAGGTTCTTGGACGCTCTGGGGGTTTTAAAGGCAGTCAACAAAGGCAAGTTAATCAAATAGTGTCCGACTTGGTTATTGAGGGTGAAGAGGTCTCTGCACCACCATCTGGGGAGGCAATTCCGGCCCTTAGTAAAGCCGAGCTGGATCGTTTGCGCACTCTCTTGGACTCTATGAGTAAGCCTTCTGGCACTTGTTCTCTAACCATGACTGGTAAGAATTTAATTTTTTTTTCCTTTAATGTTTCTAGTACCGTATTATTGATTCTGGTGCTACTGATCATATGACCCCTCATCCCTCATATTTTTTCACTTATTCTAAATTATCTGGTAAGCATCACATCACGGTTGCTAGTGGATCCCATGTCCCATGTCCCTGTCTTAGGATGTGGTACTATTTCACTTCACCCTTCCCTTCCTTTACATAATGTGCTTCATGTCCCTCATTTGTCTAATAACCTTATTTCTATTCATAAGCTTACCACAGATTTAAACTGTACAGTGACCTTTCCCTCTCATTGTGTGTTTCAGGATCTTACCACGGGGAGGACGATTGGGGTTGCTAAGGAACAGGGAGGGTTATATGTTCTACATCGGCCTCATGGTCGTACTAGTCCGATGATGTCCACATCCAATCATGCGACAAGTTCCAATTCCGCTGCATCTCAGATATGGCTTCACCACAAACGCCTTGGTCATCCTCTTTTCAGTCTTCTTAGGTCTTTATTTCCGCAATTGTTTAAAAATGAGTCTGTTGAGTCTTTTCTTTGTGATGTTTGTCAGTTTACGAAACACCATCGCACAACTTTTTCTCCAAATAATAATAAAAGTATTGAACCTTTTGATCTTATTCATTCTGATGTGTGGGGACCTTCCTCTAATTCTAATATATCTGGTGCAAAATGGTTTGTTTCATTTATTGATGACTGCACTAGGGTCACATAGATATTTCTTATGAAGGATAAATCTGAAGTGTTTCAAATATTCTTGAATTTCTATCGCATGGTTCAAACCCAGTTTGGAAAATCTATAAAACGGTTACGATCTGATAATGGCAAGGAATATGTGAATTAACATTTCACAAAATTCCATAAAGAACATGGTGTGTTACATGAGTTAACTTGTGTTGATACTTCCCAATAAAAAGGGGTTATAGAAAGAAAGAACCGTCATCTCCTAGAAATTGCAAGAGCTCTTTTATTCCAAATGTCTGTCCCTAAGTCTTATTGGGGGGAAGCTGTCTTAACTGCCGCATACTTGATAAACAGATTACCCTCCCGTGTCTTGGATGGTCTTAGTTCTGTGCAAGTCATGACTTCCTTCTTCCCTTCCGTTCCTACCATGAAGAATCTCCTGTGTCGTGTCTTTGGCTGTGTTGCCTTTGTTCATATCCATAGTCAATATTGTGGTAAGTTGGATCCTAGGGCTGTCAAATGTATCTTCATAGGGTATGCACCAAACAAAAAGGGGTACAAATGTTATCATCCTCAAAGTCGTCGTGTCTATGTCTCCATGGATGTCACTTTTCATGAGTCCGAGTCTTTTCACCTTTGTCCTCAGCTTCAGGGGGAGAGTGGTCAAGAATTTGAGTCTCTTGAGTCATCTTTTGTTCCTATTCTGGTTGAATCTATTGAGTCATCTATCCCTCCTCTGATAAAGGATGTGGCATCATCTTCTGGTACTTCAGAGACACCTAAAGAATCAGTATTTGTTCCTATAGATCGATACAAGCAGGTGTATTGTCAGAAAAAACCCAACCTGGTCCAACAGCAGCTTCAGTCGCCCGAACCAGAGGTAAGCATTCCTGATTCTGAGCCTTTGAATAATTCTTTACATGATATTTGTGAACCTAACCCTGATGACTTGCCAATAGCCTTAAGAAAGGCCAGAAGAACTTGTGCAAAATACCCCATATCTCAGTTTGTGTCCACTAAAAACCTATCAGTACAGCATCGGAGTTTTATTTCAGCAATTGATTCTACTAGAGTCCTCACTTCAATACAAGAAGCATTAATGGATAAGAATTGGGTTCAAGCCATGCATGAAGAAATGAGTGCTTTAAACAAGAATGAGACCTGAGAAATTGTTGAGAAGCCGAAGGACAAACGGATAGTTGGGTGCAGATGGATTTACACAGTGAAATATCGGTCTGATGGTACTTTAGACCAGTACAAAGCAAGGCTGGTTGCAAAAGGGTACACTCAGACATATGAGATTAATTATGAGGAAACATTTGCCCCAGTAGCAAAGATGAACACAGTCAGGATCATTCTCTCCTTGGCAGCACACTTTGGATGGGACTTGCACCAATTTGATGTTAAAAATGCTTTTCTATATGGGAATTTGGAAGAGGAAGTATATATGGACATCCCACCAGGATATGGACCTACCGGTGGAGGGAATATGGTGTGCAAGTTAAGGAAGGCCTTATATGGACTCAAGCAGTCTCCTCGTGCTTGGTTTGGGAGGTTCACCAATGCTATGGTGTCCTTAGGTTATAGGCAGAGTCAGGGAGATCATACCCTCTTTATAAAACATTCCAAAGAAGGCAAGCTTACACTTCTTCTGGTTTATGTTGATGACATGATCATTGCTGGTGATGATGAGGTTGAGAAACAGGTCCTAAAAGAAAAATTAGCTGCACAGTTTGAAATGAAGGACTTGGGGAAACTGAAGTACTTCCTTGGGATAGAGGTTGCCTATTCCAAACAAGGCATCTTTATTTCCCAAAGGAAATATGTCCTGGATCTTCTTAAGGAAACAGGTAAGCTAGGTTGCAAAACCACAGGGGCACCTATTGAACAAAATCACAGGATTGGAAACAATGAGGAGAGCCCAAGGGTGGATAAGACACAATATCAGAGACTTGTGGGAAAACTGATATATTTGTCTCACACCAGACTTGATATAGCCTATGCTGTCAGTGTGGTTAGCCAGTTCATGCATGATCCTCGTGAGAGACATATGCTAGCTGTGAATAGAATTCTTTAGTATTTGTAGACAAGCCCGGGAAGAGGACTTCTATTTCGGAAAGAACAAACATTGACCATTGAAACCTATACAGATGCAGGTTATGCTGGGTCAGTTGTCGACAGGCGGTCTACCTCAGGTTACTGCATGTTTTTAGGAGGAAACTTGGTGAGTTGGAGAAGTAAGAAACAGAATGTGGTTGTAAGGTTAGAGGCTGAATTTCGAGCTATGGCACAAGGAATTTGTGAACTGTTATGGATGAGAATCATACTCGATGATCTCAGGATAAAGTATGAAGCTCCTATGAGGTTACTGTGTGATAACAAGTCGGCAATCAGCATTGCTCACAACCCGGTTCAACATGATCGGATAAAGCATATAGAGATTGATCGCCATTTTATCAAGGAAAAATTAGATGATGGCCTTATAACTACAGAGTACGTCCCTTCAGAGCACCAATTAGCAGATGTCTTCACTAAGGGGCTTCCCATAGAGCGATTTCAAAGTCTTACTTGCAAGTTGGGAATGATTGATATTCACTCACTAGCTTGAGGGGGAGTGTTGTAATATATCAGCATTAATATCAGATATGTACAGATACGTTTTTTATTCTTGCTTTTATTAGGGCTGATTTTTCTCCCTTATTTTTAGGATAGCAATCAATAGCATTAGTCTATATATATTGTAACCTTCTCTGTACACATTGATTTCAAGGAATAATATTCATACATTTCAACATTCCTTCTTTCTATAATTTCTGTGATTGTTAGCAAATTAAGGTTTCGTGTCATTTGTCTGTAACACTGCGGTCTGAGTCTCATTAATTGTGGAATCTAAAGCTATTGATACTGCTGCTACTATATTATATATTTTTACTTGTATTTTGTTACATTTTCTAGAGGGAATAAATTGTGTAGACAAGCTTTGAAAACACATGGCTTCCAATTAAGTAGAAGTAAAACGGAGTATATGAAATGTAAGTTTAGCAAGAAGTGCACTAACACTAGCTTAGAGGTGAAAATTGGAGATCGCACCATCCTACAACGCGGTTTAGATATCTTGGATTTATTATACAAAATGACAGAGAAATAGGAGATGTAAACCATAGGATCCAAGCGAGGTGGATGAAATTAAGAAGTGCTTGGGGGGTTATTTGTGATTGAAATGTGTCTCAAGCTAAAAGGAAAATTTTACCACACAGCTATTAGACTCGTGATGCTTTATGACATGGTAGTCAAAATCGCGATTCAGATCGCAGAATCTTACGATTTTACAATCTTCTCTAGCCTCTGCGATCCTGTACATATGAACACGTTTTGGTGGGATTGTGAATGAATCGCGTGTTAGCACGTAAAATCGCACAAGATCGTGCGTTTCCAACGATTTTCAACATTCCACCAAAATGTGGTTGTTGGGTCAGGCAAATGCAAAGGAACCAAGTCCAACCCAGGCATTTTACTGTCACCCACCCAAAATGTGCGTATGTGTGATGTGGTGTTGGTGGTGTGACCTCGACTGTGCTTGCTTCTGCTACTGAATCTTGGGTGTTTTATTAAATGTTAAGTTTTATTAAATAGTGGGTGTTTTAAACTCACATCTATTATGCATTTTGAAATCAAATATATTTAAATGTTAGTTGTAATTGTGATTTTATTTTATTTTTGGTACAAATTGTGATTTTATTGTTATTATGTCTTATTTGTGTTCTTTTATATATATATATATATATATATATATTCTTGAATATCATTTTACATAATAGGTAGGTTCTTATCTTTCGTGTTACGATCTCACGTTTTATGTTTTTACCTCCCTTGTCCGATCCAAGGTAGGTTCTATGATTTTGACAACCTTGTTTCATGGTACTGAATGTTGGGCGGTAAAGAGCCAACAAGAGTATAAGCTCGATGTTGTAGAGATGATGATGTTGCGCTAGATGAGTGGGCAATCGGACATACACGACAAGATAGGATCAGGAATGAATGTATTAGAGAGAAAGTAGAGGTAGTACCTATTGATGAAAAGATGATAGAATCTCGCCTTAAGTAGTTTGGCCATGTGAGGAGAAGACCAATACAAGCTTCGGTAAGAAGAGAAGATTAGATGGAGGATAGCCCAATAGTTAGAGGTAGAGGGAAATCAAGAAAAATCATCAGGGAAACCATTAAAATGGACTTAGAACTAAATAAACTTTGAGGACATGATTTATGATAGAACATAATGACATCGTCTGATCCATGTAGCCAACCTAGTGGGAAAAGGCTTTGGTGGTTGTTGTATTTTGTCTCATTTTCTGTCCTCTTTTGATTGAACAGTTAGAGAATGGACTTGTGGAGGCAGTTGCTGTTCTTATTTCCAAAATGCCCCGATTGTGTCCTAAATCTGCTACTGGAAAATTAGGCGAATGCTTTAAATCCAAGCCTGACTTTATCAAGGTATATCCAGATTCCACAATACTTTAAGATGTACTATTATATTTGCTTTTTGGCACATTTCTTCTATTGTGATATGATGTTGTGTATTTCCATTTAATAGGCTTGGGAAAAATGGAGGTCACAAATTACTAAGCTGGATTGCAGTCCATTCCGGATTCAGTGTGATAATCACCGAACTCGTGAGGGCTTGAGAAACATGCTACAAATTATGCTGGGTAACACTGAGAATCTCTGCATGGCTACATGTTATTGGATCGAGTTGTATATTTCTCATTTTCTATACATAAGGCCATTTACAATGGTAACTTTGATCTACTTATGCAATTATTAGCTTTTAAATATTTATTTTTCTTATATTGTTAGCTTAATTAATCCTCTTCTTGTATATTTGTTTATTAAGTGGACCTCTACATGATTTTGTTTTTTCCCCCTTCTGTAAGCAGGGAATAGAAAGCATGCATAATTTGGCCCAGAAATGCATCCAGTTGAAACCACCATCCAGTACCCATAGGTTGGCAGGACTTGTGATTGGAATTCTTGGAGAAAATACTGAGGTGAGGAATGCATATTAAACTTTTACTGTCCATCATGCTCTATTTTTTTTTTTTAAAGATTTAGGCCTGCTGCTGCTTTCGATATTCTGTTATTTGATTCAATCCTTCCATTCCCATTTTAAACTTGAATGAGCATTTTAAAATGTCTCAGGTTGTTTTAGCAGAATGTTCCAGAGAATTTGGCCCTTGGTGAGCTGCTTCTCTTCTATTGTTAATTTATTTTTGCTTTATTCATTGAGTGCGTGATAGAGATAGAGATTTTGGCTGAAAAGATTTTTTTGAGTGTAAAATAATCAAAAACCGAACATGCACTGAATTTCTCCTTTGTATAGTTTGGTTTGATGAAAATGGGACTTTGTATGTGTCATGTATCTATACAATAGGATGGTTGCACATGCCATAGAATTGTTGACTGCAGGGAGTGAGCAAGCAGAGATTCTTCTACATGATGAGCGTTATAACTTGGGGGCAATCAGCATAGTGGAACTGCATCGGCTTGTTTATGCTCAAGTTCTATCATCACATGCATTGACCTGGCAAGTGAGTGCAAGTTACTTGCGCAAAATTTCCTGTTAATCTAATCTCAAAGTGGTGAATTATGTTGGATGAATTACACTCATCTCTTGATGCACATCAGAATTTACTGTTGCACATACATGCCTTGGATTTTGAGATGAGGTTGATAGACGAGAGAGAATAAGAATGAAACTGATGTCTCATACATAGGATTTAGCATCACCAAGACACCAAAACAACCTAGGCCAAATGAAGTTTTCGATGAAGAATGCAATTTAATCAACTTTGCACGACAATAATATTGTGTGCGAGTGATCTAATTTGGTGCTCATATGGTCTAATGTACACATATCTGCAGATAGCTCCTATATATTTGACATCGTGCATGAAGCAAGGAATGGGCTTGTTAGAGAATTCATTGTACAGGCAATCTGTTCAACTTAATGACATGTTGCTTAAGGTGGCTGTTTCATCTACTTACTGTCTGTTATTGGTTCTGTTTCACAAGTCACATGCTCATGATTTTTAGTATGTTTTTCATATACTTGTGAGTCACAGATAAATCATTCTTACTCATGCAGAACATCGAGATATGCCGTTTGTATGAACTTGATCATATTAGTTCAAATATGATGAAGGTAAACTGCATTGTAGATTAGGTTAACTGTTCTTGCATATACTATGGGCAGAAACAGTGGGGATTAAAAAATCTTTACTGTTCTTTCATAATATAGTTTACTAGAATTGAATATGCATTATAAATATTTTAGGTTGCTGGAGTATATCACTGGAAGCATGGTCGTAAAGGTGCTGGAGTATTTTGGCTTCAACAAGCCCAAGATGCAAGTCGACTCAATAGGATTGCCCAACAGTTATTTGATTCTGTTGGAAAGTCAATCTCCGATGAAAGCTTCAAGGTACTTCTCATAATACTCCAATAAACAGCCTGCTGAAAGATTTTCGTATGTATTAGTTTATTCCTAGATATGAATTCCTAGATATGAAATTTTGTTTTCTTTGATAATTGTTTAGATTCCTCACTTTGACTATTTTTTTTTAACAGCAATGGGAAGGCGTAATTGAATTATTGGGTTCTGAATCTAAGCCTGCTGGGGGCCTTGAATTTTTGCACAAGTATGAATGTCCTATTCTGTGCATTTTCATCTTGTTTTCTTGTCTTCAATCTAATTATTTATCATTTTCTTAGTTCTAAAATTTGTTAAATATTAAATAACAGGTATAGGGACTTCAAAAAATCCCTTCAGCAGGTAGCTAGTGGAAAATCAACTGATGCTGCTAGGCAAGCTGTAGGCTCCCTTATACTGGTATTTGTTATGTGCACACTACACTTGTGTGATTAATTTGCTCCTGTATAATCGGATGCTGATTGTACGAACTAGTCTCGTTAGGAATCCTTCCATATGATACATTCAACAATATATGCTCTGTTTGATAACACACTGTAACAGTTATGACAATTAGACAGTGGCAAAATACAGAAGCCCTCTCCCTTGGGATATTATTGTATTGAAATTTATTAATATTGGTTTGTCGGCTTACTGCTTTTAAATATGACACATTTCTTTTTATTCTGCAGCTTATGAAAAATCCATCAACCCCTCAGCGCTTTTGGCTGCCCCTTCTCTTTGATTCGGTGAGCTTAAGTTATAATGTTCAGCATAAATGTTAAGGGGGACTCCTTAAAAATCTCTCTCATCATTGTTTCTTTTATTATGCATTGAGTGGACCCAGTGGAAAGCATTGAGTATAGAAGAATGCAACAATTATAAAATTGAAATTTTGAAATATTTCTAGTTCGCCCAGTTTTAACTAAGCTTCTCATATTTTTTTCTAGAGGCTAGTGTTTTTTAACTGCAGGTTCTCTTAATATAACTAATTCATTCTTAGGCTCCTAGCGCATTGCATGCTGATTGTTTATGCAATTATCTTTGTGCCCCTTCTATTTTGTTATTTCCTCCTTAGATCTTGAGTCTTCTTGATTAATGCATTCATTTGGTTGCCATTGAAGTGGATAAAACATATCGCATTTGGTATTTTGGGATTGAGTAATAGTTGCTAATGCTGTGGCTTTTTTACCATGCGTTAATTTAATATTATTATCTTTCTTGATTTTAAAAATTAGGATCTATTGAGTTCTTAGCACTTAGAAGTTAGAAGTTGGAAATTTGGAATCTTGAATTCTCTAGTAACTAATTTGCAACCATATATATTTTTTAATCAGTTTGTTTCGTCATCTTTGCTTCTCATATCATGGTTGATTCTCTTATCATTGATTTTGCACGTTATTTGTGGCCAGTGTATTTTACATGTCCAATATAGTCAGCTGTTTATGTCAATCATGATTATATGATTGCCTTGTTTGTTTCTTTTGGGAGCAGTTGAAGCTGCTTAATTGGCAGGATTGTCCTCTCCTAAATGTCTCTGAGACCAATCTTCTGTTGAACAAACTTCAAGAGTTATCTTTGGCGAGACTGCGGTCACACTTCACTGAGCCTAGCTTACCTCCCGAGACACTAAGCTCTATTAGGCTGGCTCTAGCCACAAATCTTGGCCGTGCTATACTTGATGAATAGGCTGAGCAAATATAACAATGACTAGCAATACCATTCAAACAACGGTGCCCCTTTGGCTTTCTGAAGGCATGTGGAAGGGGCTTGTAAATTGCTGTGCTCCAATGGTCACCTGTTGTAAATTTGAATGGGCATTGGACACTGTTCTCAGCTTAGTAAGATTGGGCTTTAATTGCATGTTTATTTTCCATTTGAAGAAATTAGAATCAGTGTATCAGCGATAAGTTAAACCCACTTCACTGTTTTTCTTTTCCAGAATTAAGATCTCAGCATGTCAGCTAGAGTTTAACTTATTTTTCCTTATAACATAAAATCCCAATACTTTTTATATTTTCAAGCTTATAGACGGGAAGGAGTCAAGCTGCATTGTGAACAATTAAATCCTACGTCTCAGTAAAACTTGAAAAGCATACGGTGGAAAGTTTCTTCTTACGATTGAATGTGTTTAGAATTAGATATTTTCAACTGCTTAAATGTAATTACTTACCAAAATCTATTTTTAGAAGTTAAGTTTGAGATTTGTCATTTTGAAGAAATTACTTTTGCAATATTTTAAGTTTTCATCGTAAAAAGTCAATTTATGATTGGGTATTGTTATGTGAAGTGATATAAAGGAAGCTATCTATATTTTCTTGAGGTGGTTACAACTAACGATCAGAAGAATTGTTCTAAAATAGTTCTCAAGAATGTCTTTGAAGTAAAGCCTGATATCAAGACCAAGGAGAGTACAAGCCACTTCTACAGTGTCATTGAGGCACTGATGAAAATCTCATTACATTTTTGTATCTCATTTGCTGACTTAGCGTTATATTTAATCAGAAGTCGTCAATGATAATCAGAAGTCAATGAACCACAGCACACTCGGCGCTTTTAACATTTATTCAAGCATAGATGTTATTCATACATACCTACAAAACTTTTGCTCCTTTAGACAAAAACGCAAGTTCAAAACTCAAGAAAGCAACTATTGTAGGAAGATTCCATAATCATTATGCTCCTGCAGCCAAACAGGGATTAGTTTAATATGCAGTTCAAATATGCCGAATCAATGTGGATATTTTGTAGTCTCACTAAAAAAAATGTTATTCGTACACTACTTCCCTTACACTTCTCCATTGCACCTTCACCTTTCACTTCACAATACCTTCTCTCCCCCTTTTTCCCGAAAAGGAGAAAGTGTAGGCAAAGTCAGGTATGAACATTTATTTTATTCAAGTAAGTTGACATAAAACTATAGAGCGAACTACATATACTGGCATACCTCTTTCAAACAATATCCTCTGCCACCAAAATATTTTTAAAGAAATTAAATTATGTATAAATCAGTTCCTATATTAACCACCATGGCCATATGTTTAATGCCATTGTCATTTTCCATTTTGTAACTACATAGTACACAATCGAGGTGGGATATAGGTGTACAATTTTGGCATTTGCAAATTGACGAACACTTCAGTACAATGATTTTGAAGGTAGTACCATATTACCTCTTTTGCATCACTCTAAGCTATACATTTGTGACATGGTGAGAGAAAATAAACAATGAGAAAATAATATGGCAATAGGCAATCAATTGAGGAAAGAAATGAGAGAATTGCACTTTGATCCTTGAGAAGTGAGGAAGATTGCATCTTGATTCCTAATAGAGAAGTGAGGAAGAAAGGAAGAGAACCAACCCTAGCCACCATCTCCCTCGTCTCATCCGTCCTCTGAGAAAAAGGGTGAGGGGAGAGAGTGAACCTAAGATAGAGAGCAGCCTAAGACACGCTACGAAGAGAGATGGTGGAGTTTATGGAGATGGTATTTGTCGCTGCAGACAATGAGAAACTCACCGTTGAAGAGTGGAACCTCCTCTTTGTGACGCATCATGTAACACCCCTAGATCTAGTAACCACGGCACAATCGTCATTATACCACAGTCACTAAATTTTTAGCGTGTTACAACTCAAATAATAATATTTCAAACTTGATCATTGTGCATTTAAAGAAAATATGAGCCACGAATGAAATATGTTTATTACATAGCCCTCAAAATACAATCACCGAGTGAAAAACCTTATATATATATATATATATATATATATATATATATATATATATATATATGAACACAAGGTACTATTAACATAAAACGTAGCACTTACATACCCAAATAACAAAAGACATGTACCAAAGCACTAAAGGATAAGTAGTAACTCCAAGATAGGCACTACCTGTGGACAGAGCCACTACCCCTATAGACAAAGAAACGTTTGGTGTCTCGGTCGACCCGCTAGGCATCAATGTCCCCATGAAGCTGCCCCCGCACGTAACCAAGGAAATCTCGTCTCAACGCCATCACAGGAATTAGAAAGTCAACTCAACCAAAACTAGCCAATTCAACCATGTCCCCTTCACAGCCTTTATCAAACTTAAAATAAAATGGGACAATACAACAAAGAGGTGAGATATCCTACATCATTACTAACATGGCAGCGAAGGAAATAATACGAATGACGAGGTCATTCCATACACACAGATATTGCAGGTATATTCAAGTTATCAATCTCACATGTATATATATCATCAGAAAAGCATATCCCACAATAATATAAATTTTAACAGCACCATAACAACAGATATCCACCATAGATATACATAAATAATAATTATGTCACCACAATATGTATATAGACCATGCTATGACAATATGTGAACTAACCATGCATATGCACAATGCGTATGCTGACCACCCTCATGTACAATGTACTCATTTCCTACTCCATGGAGCTAGACTCAATTTTCAGAGATGGACGTCCCAGAAGATCTGTCCCCCCTCAATAGACAGTCTACGCCGGGCCACGAAAAATAATAGTGGATTGTCAGGCTGCCAGTGCGTTGCAACAGTGTTCACGGCCAGGGGTATACAATGTGATAGCATAATCACAAGTGAATCACCGTGCCCTGACGTCCCCATAGGTCTATTCAAGGCCCCACTATCTTGTAAGTTCTAGTTCACTCCTAGGCATAAAACGCCATAATTGTATAATGCACAAATGCATATTCAACGGGATCAACCCTCCGTTGTACCATTCCCAATGGTATTAAAGCAACCGTCCATACAATTGTTTCAATACCATTTGCATCAATAATATTATATAATCGTCCATATGACTACATAGTACCACAGATATTTGGGTTTCCTCTGATAACCAGTCCTTTCTGACTAAATCGTCTACCTGATGTTTATGGTTATAAAAGCAAACCTCATCAGACTAAATCATCTATCTGATGTTTCTTGGTCCAGTACTTCGGTTCCAAAAGCACAAATGCATGCTTATCATGTTAGACTTTCTCAATCATGCCTCAATGCATGTGGATTCAATGCATACATGTATACATATATAGATTCATACTGATAGCATAGCTTATCCAAAATCACATGCCATATCGAGCCCAATCATTCATCCAAAACCTTTGATCTCAATCATGGACCCACATCAAGTCAATATTAAAACCTCAAAGGTGAACACATACTATTCAAAGTTGTTACAAAAGTTATGTCTCAATTCCATTATGTTTTTGCATTAAACTCTCTTAGAGTATTTACTTTAAGTTCCGCACAACCCTCCTCACACTCATGTTCTTTCTTTATCCAAACCTCACTCTAAGTTTTATGATAAGGTTGTGTTCTTTATCCTTTCCACATTATGAGTTCCTAATTAAGTGTATATTCATTTAATTAACTAAGTTCTAGCTTGTTAAAAAGTCTCATATTGAGTGCCCAATGAGGCCGTGAGCCTCCAAGGGACTAGAAACCCCAACCATTCCTCACAACCTTAATTACACGGTTGTGTCAAGTTACACGGCCTAGAGTACACGGCCGTGTACTACTTTGGAAGTACCTGAAAATGTGTCTAAACTGATATGCCCGATTACACGGCCGTGTAATATTACACGGCCTGGGCCTTGTGATACTTTGTCCTGTGCGTTGAGCTGTGTTTCCAGGGATAAACATGGCCTGGGCCGTGTAAGTCCACACAACCCGTGAATCTACACCAGAATCCATGAAAATGAGTTTCTCCAAGCTTCCAAATCAAATGGGTACCAATTCATATACATATTTGAGCATTTAGACACATACAAATCCATTAATATTCACAATATCAATCATAGAAGATCATACAACACATTCAAATCATAACATTATTAGTAATCACCAACAAAGTGAGACACCCACAATGGATTCCTCACCATCAACACCAAAGACATTTCCTCACCACCAAGATTGGGTGAAGAGGATTATCTCCCTCTTAACTCAAGAGAAAACAAGAGGACAAGCTTCTTGATGCCTCTTGAAATTCGTCCAACACCTCCAAGAAAACCCTAAGACAGTGAAACCCAAGAAATCCAAAATCAAAGCTTGAAAGGGAAGTCCTTGATCACAATGGTGGTCAAGGACCACAAAAATGAGAAGAGAAAATGAAGATCAAGAACATTACCTCAAAAGCTTCAAGCTTTGGGCTTCAATGGTGGAAGATGAAAAAGGAAGATTTAGGAGATGACCCCCAAAAAGAAGAGTCTTAGGATGATGAGAGGAAGCAAGAAATGAGATTGGTTTAACAAGCTAATGAAAATGGCCTCCCCTTGGTGTGGCTGCCGTGGAGTAGAGAGGAAGAAGAGGAGAGAACACGTGAGGGAGAAGAGAGAAATAGAGAGAGAAAGGTGAAATGGGTTTGAAATAGGAAATGAGAAGTGAAAGTATGATGACTTTTGTCATCTTTTTCTCCTCCCAACCGTGGAGCCAAATTGAGAGGAGAGAGAATGTGATGTTGGGTAGGAAACTTCCTTGAAGCTTCCTTGAGAAGTTTCGCATGCTTCTCGATAAAGTGAAGGGTGATGATGTTACTTAGATGCTATCATAAAAGTAACTAGATAGAAATAATCTGTCAGAGCTATTATTCCAGCGAACAAAAGTTAAAGTCAGCAGAAATGATATTTTATTATCCCACAGATAGTAAAATATACTGCGATTTTATTTATCAGATAAGATTTTGAAAAACAAAACTTCGTAAACTATGTCCGGTCTCGGGTTTAGTAAGATCCTCCATCGACGCTTCTACAGTTCAAAGGTTTTCCGCCTTAGGGAAAATATTTTATTTTCTCGGCCCCGCTCCGCGTGCACGTAAATAAAAAAATATATTAAAATAATCAAACAATTTAAAAAATTTTAGAAAAATTCACAAAAATCACAAATATTATAAAATTACTATTTATCATGAAATAAGTAATTTTCGGAATGTTATACATCATCTCGTCAATCAAGCAGAAGTTTGAGGTTGGAGCTTGCAACTTTGATGGTGAAGCACACTTGAGCCAATGGTGGAGCAAGGTAGTGTAGTGGCTATCAATATAGGAGACTAGGTTGACTGTCGACGAAGCATCTTTAGTGGTTGCAGATGAATTTTATGGGTGCTGGTTTTGTGATGAGTTTCTAGCAAAAATGGGGCTTGTAGGTGGAAGAATGGGTGTTAGAGTGCCTTGTTTCAATATATAGGGATAAGATTAGGTGTTTGATGGATGGAATGAATTGAGTTCTTTGTTCTTGGTGGTTCTATGAGTTGAGGATGTTGTTTAATGACTCTGCTTGTGAGAATGGTTCATGGATTTGTTGGGATTTGTTGTAGTGGTTATGTGCTAGATGCTTTATATTGGTGTGAGGTTTGGATGCAGGAAGCTATAGTCACATACAACACTACATAATGCAAGTTTCAAATACAGAAAGAAATAGATTTGCAAACAAAAAGTTATTATAGTTTATTACACTATTGTATAGTCAATTACACGACCACAAATGTCTTGTTACAAAGAATTTATATAAAAAATATTAGGGTTTGTAAATTTTACTAACCTAATAGGAACATCTTTAGGTATGTGTAATAATTATGTGTGAAGATCCAATTATTTTCAATTTTGGCTTTAAAGTTTTATTTTTGAATATAAGAAGTCATTGGATGAAAAACAATAACACATGTTAGTGCATGAAATCAAGAGAAAAAATGTGTTGCGTGTTAGTATGAGAAATTAAACAAGAAGATATAAAAAATAAAATAGCAATAAAATAGAAGAGCCTAGAATTAATCAAGATTATTAATAATCACATATTTTATACATTAATAAACCCTCATTTTTAGTCATCTACACTCTTCATGTACTTAATTGATTGAGTTTGGTTATGTTTTGTAAGTTTGGACTCAAATTGGACTTAATTGATTTTTTCAACAAGATTTATGTCTTACACTATTTCTATATTTTGGCCATATCTTGAGTTCTAGATGTCTAATAATTATGTATCTTACCTTGTAGGAAAGATAAGAGAGATCTCTACAACTTTCATGAAGAGCTCTAGGTGAAAATCGGACATCTAGTGGAACTAATTGGGCTTAGAAGTCAGAATACAGGTTTTGTGTTTGGAACTTGAACAATTTACAGTAATCAGAGCATAACTCGGGTTGTAAGATATGGATTGGGCTGAAATTTTGGTATCTGCAATTAAGACCCATATCTACAACTTTTAGGAAGAACACAAGACTCAATTCGGACTCCTTGGAGGTCATATTGGGCTTGGAAGTCAGAACAGAAGAGCTGTAATTGGGCCTAAATACTATAAAGTAATTGGGCCATATCTTGGGCTGTAGGTGGCCTTTTGAGTGATTCGGGTGGCATTTGAATGGTAAAACAAAAGCCTACAACATTCATGAAGAGCACATTTCAATATTTTGACGCATTCAATGACTTTAAAACCGAATGATTTCAGAGACAAAGAATCTTCATAATTTTCTACTCATCAAAAGTCATTTGGCATTTTCCACTCATCCACTCATTCATGAATTAGCTCCCTTGTCATTTTGTATCCCTAACCCTCTATAAAAGGGAGCCTTGGCTGATCATTTAGGGGTCTTGATCTTAGAGGCCAAGATCATGTTATTGTATTATTTGTTTATTTTGTTGTAGTTTTCTTTTGTTCTAAATTGAAGTTATGTTCTTCTTCTTCTTCTCTCTTTCTTTCTTCTTGTCTATGAGTAACTAATTTTCATTTTACTTAGGTGAAAGGATGAAGCTTTTGGTAATAAGTTAAGGTTAGATTAATTTCTTTCTTGTGCTTAAATGATATATTATCAAGTGGTCATTATATATGTTGTATTTTGTTTCCAATCAATTTAGAAACCCTCCTTGTAAAGTGGTGATCTTGATTTGTTGTAGACAAGATATTGACACAATGAATGCTTGAGCCCATTTATAAGTGGTGGTGTTAATAGACAATTAAAGGAACCATAATATAATTACGTATATAATCTTAAATGAACTTTGAATGTTGTATTTTCCGATTGGAACCTTCATTATGCGTGGATTCTAATTGAGTTATAAAAAATTTAATCTTTTCCTTAATTTACTTACCAAGAGTGGATCTCCTAACCCAAGTAAATCTTTTTTATTTGTGACTAAGTTTTATCACTTTTATTGTTGTGACAAAATATTTACTTTACGTCAAAGAATTTTTCTTCATTAATTTTCTGTGGATTGACCTCGGACTCCCAAGAATTTATTACTTGAAAGAACCTGTACTTGAGTTTGCAACTTTTAATCCGTATCAAGTTTTTGGCACCATTGCCGGGGACTTGATTTGAAGAATAAATTTATGGTGTAAATATTTTGTATATATATATTTATATTTTTTTTTCTATGGATCTTGTATATATATATATTTTTTACTCTTTTAATTTTTTTTTTTTTCTTTATACTTACTAACGTACTAACTTAATGGGGAGAACTCTCCCTTATCCCTCTGTAATATTTAATTATTAATAAAATAATCTTTTTCTTCTCTTCTCTCTCACTGAGCAAAAAATCGACTTGTCGATTCTTCGATTTTCATATTTTGAATTTACTTTCTGCACTTTATTTTTTGTATTTTATATTCTCAGTACTTTATTTTTTGTACTTTATTTTCTCGTATTTTACTTTCTCGTATTTTATTTCTAACTTTCTAACTTACTAACCTACTAACCTTTTAATTTTTTTACTTACTTACTTACTAACTATCTAACTCTCTTACTAACTATCTAACTTTTTACTTTATCGCCTATCTAACTTTTTACTTTACCTGTTTACTAACATTTTAATATATCTGCTTACTAATATTTTAATTTATCTACTTACTAACTTTTTAATTTATCTACTTACTAACTTATTTGGTAGTTAATTTATACCACACCCTTGTTAATATTTATTTGGTAGTTAGTTTATACCACACCCTTGTCAATATTTATTAACTACGTGTTAATATATATATGGTGGCTGGTTTATACCACACCCTTGTTAATATTTATTTGGTGGCTGATTTATACCACATCTTTGTTAATATTTAATGGCAAGTTTATCGCCTACTTGTTAATATTTTTTATGGAAGGTTGAACTCTGTATATATTTTTATTTTATTCTTCCTATTTCTTCTTTTCTTTTGTCATGTGTAGTTAAATTTGTGTGTTTCTAGGGTGAAGACGTAACTTAATTCAATCGACATATATTAAGATTAAAATTTTAATTAATTTATTTTTCATTCAATTTGAGTGCTTATTATGATTCTTAATGCTTTTATGATTTGGCCACTCATAAATTGATCTAGTGAGGTGTATGTAGAATCGGAAGGTTTGCATATGACCTAGACAATAAATAATAAGTGTCATGATTTATAATCATCTAGAAATAGAGGTTATAGGTTGTGTGGGAGAATTGTGATATTTTCCATAAGAATCCATAGAGTTTTAATTAATCCATAAGAATCCATAGTGCTTATAGGTCATGCCTTTAAGAGTTAAGGTTTAGACCAAGGAATTGAGTTTTAATTAATCACTGGATTCTCCCCATCAATTGAATGATTAGAAATTAATTAGAATGAAGGTCCTAAAGCTATTCTATTGTCTATGATAGATTATTGAATTAAGTGAAGTCAGATTCCTAGTGTTTTAATTTCATGTGTTTATATCCTTAATGTGTTTTGTATTCATGTGTTTTGTTCTCTCTTTTCCATCTTAATTTCGTGCGTTTTAGTGTGTGTTTTTCCCTCTTAATCGTTAACTTTATTACTTTGACAATTTGGTGCACTTGTTTATTTTCTCAACAAGTTTTTGCAAACCTAGGTTGATACAGTGGATCTTATTACTTCAAGAGTTCAACATCACAATAAAAAATAAGAAAGAAGCCAAAAATATTGTTACAGATCATTTGTCCATACTTACAACAGGCTCACCTTTTGATATCACACCTATTAATGATTCTTTTCCTGATGAATTTTTATTTTCTATTAATTCCAAGCCTTGGTTTGCTAATATAATTAATTTTCTTGTAACATGAAAGATCTTGCCTCAATTATCCTGATCAAATCATTCGGAGATGTGTGCCCAACAGTGAGGTAGGAAATGTCATTAAATTTTGTCACTTAGAAGCATGTGGAGGTTTCTTTTCTTCAAAGAAAATAACTGAAAAAATCTTGCAGTGTTGATTTTATTGGCCCACTTTATTTAAAGACAACTATACATTTTGAAAAACTTATGAAAACTGTCAAAAATAGGATTCCATTTCTAAGCGAAACAGGATGCCTCTAAACCCTATCGTTGTTATTGAAATTTTTGATTGTTGAGGAATTGAGAAATGATGCATATGAAAACACAAAAATTTATAAAGTTAGAGCAAAAACTTTTCATGACAAATTAATTTTGAGAAAAACTTTTGAAATTGGTCAAAAAGTTCTGCTTTATAATTCCCGTCTTCACCCATTCCCTGAAAAATTGAGATCTAGGTAGCGTGGCCCTTTCATTGTCAAACATGTGTATCCTCATGGGGTCATAGACATTGAGAACCCTAGGAATGATAGTGTATTTAAGGTCAATGGACAAAGACTCAAACCATTTATGGAAAAACCAAGTTCTTGAGTTCTTTGAGCCCCCGGTTAAGTGGTAGATAACGATACTCCATAACTTTCAAGTTGGTTTGTTTTTTAGTTTCTCATAATAACTGATTCCTTTTCCTTTTAAAATGGATGTCATTCTCTCAAATTTAAGAAATCATTTTCCTTTTCTCCCTCAAGATGCTCTAACAAAAATCTACAAAGCCAGATGTGAAAGACTGAGACTGTTAATGCATACGGACATCCCAGAAGATATATGTTGGATAATTAAAGCAAAGGTTCGTTTAGCTGGTGAATATTCAGATTCATTTGTCCCATACATGCCGGGTTCAGATAAAAGTTCATTTTCAAAAAGGAGAAGAGCGAAAAGAATGCAAGTTTGTTACAAATGTGCGCGATGGAATTGTAACACATGATGTCATTCTTTGGGGATGATTTTCGCAAATAGAGAAGATAAAATATTCTTTATTAAGAATGGACTGAGTAAAGAGTCATTAGATGATATTTTATTGACTCTTAAGACATATTCTTGTGGAGTTGTGTATCGTGGACTTATTAATTTGTGGAATCTCTTCAAGGACGAGTAAAAGCGTTATAGTCTTGGGAATCTGACTCAAATAGACCCTGTTTGCTAATTTTAAGAAAATTGAATGGGAAGCTTATCCTCGACTCATAGAAGGCGCTTAAGCTGTTACTAGACGTAAAACCAGAGGAAGATATGAGCCACAATCATAACAACATGTATATATTATCTTGTACATCTTCAAAAAAAATGAAAAAAAATAAAAAAAAAAAAAAAAAAAAAAAAAAGGAAAAAAAAGAAAAAAAAAAAAAAAAAAAAGAGGGCGAAACTTCGGTTGTACTTGGTCTTTAATTATATTAGGAGCTCCGGGTAGATGCCCGTCCCGTCATTGACTCGGGTGGACCTTCGCACGCCGGTCTGTAAATAAGGTTCGTGTGCCATGCTTTATAGAGAGCCGTGCAAGCATTCCCAAGTTTTAATTGTAGACTCTGCTTGCTGATGGACAGATAGAAGTGTCCTGTGTTTGCATTCTCGCGTGACAATGCCTCTGAGCTGGATCCTGTGATTTAATGCCATGGGCTCTCTAGCGACCTCTCACTGGCTGTGGTCGTTGGTGATAGCTGTCAGATTTACGCACTTTAATTAGTTACATCGTAGCTCAATCCAAAATATCCCACAAGCGGGAGCAAGAAGAATTCCAAGATTCGCTGAGCCATCTTGGTATTACTGCACTCATGACGCATAGTATAAAGATAAGCCATGAAAACTGTACATAAAGGTATCATTCTTGAACCTTTAACTCGAAGGAACATCATTGGAAAGACAATTGGGCTGGAACTTCAAGTATCATCTATGCATGGATGAATGAAGGCAATGCTTGAAAACTCTGATGCATTCATTGCCTTACCGGGTGATTTTGGTACTTTGGAAGAAGCTTTTCAAATTATCTCTTGGGCCCAATTGAACATCCACCATAAACCCATAGGTTTGTTGAATGTTAATAATTTCTTTGATAATTTGTTATCTTTTATTGACCATGCTGTGGAACAAAAATTTATCACACATTCTGTAAGATGACTCCTTATCTCTGCTTCCACTATTGATGAGTTGATTGATAAATTAGAAACTTTTGTTTATGAACTTGATCCAATAACAGCTCAGATAGATTAGTCAAAAGAAAGCGGTGAGGGAAGCAGTATGAAAAGTAAGCCAGATCAGACACTCCAACTATTTAAATAATTACAAGCTTTGGTTTTATTTATCGTACTTTGTTTCTGTTTAAATTTGTGTAAAGTTTTTCTTTTCAATAATTGCAGTAACAGGTAATATCTTCTATCCTTTGCCTATCTATGTTTTGACATTAAGGACGATGTTGTGATCTGGTTGGGGGGAAGGATAGTTGTGTGAAAAAAATAAACTTAAAAAAATCCAAAAAAAATTAGGAAGTGTGTTTATGAATATGCTTGTTGTATTTATATGTTTGTCAGTAATTCATTAACAACAAAAGTAATTAAGGATGACAGAGTAAGGAGTAAATTATTTACTCTTGAGACGCATCAAAATTGGTGGCAAAGTAAAGAGTAATTAAGTAGATAACTTTATTGTGTGGAAGTAACAATTCAAATTCAGAAAAATTTGCATGATTGAGTAAATTGTCTTCTTTCTTAAAAATCACATGCTTGGTTATGGATGTTGAATTGGTGAACTGAGAATGATAGAATTATACCTTGTGAGATTTTGAGCCTATTGATGAATGGATTGAACATTTGTACTATTCTTTTCTTTCTTGTGTGAATTTCACTCATGGAATTGTTACTCTAGAACTTGCTTTGATTCTTATTGAAATTTCACATGCATACATAAACATGATTGAGGCATTTTTCTTGAAATAGCTACTTTAACCAAATAGCCAAGAATGACTGGCGCACAAATAGGCAGCCTTGCTCAACAGCATATTGTCTCAATATGATATCAAGTACTCTTATGACTTCTTGGAAATTCTCTGATTCCTACCAATGTAAGGCATTGGAAATAGCCTATTTCCCCTTGCTTAATCCCTTTGAGCTAATTTGATCATTTTTTGTTTCGAACTCATTATATGCCTTAAATGAAAAACTATATTCTTATCCGACCTTAGGGAATAAGAGAACATTAGCTTTGTCATTAGATGAGTTCTTGAACAAGTGTGGGGGTGTGTGTGAAGAATGGTTAAATTTTTTTTGTTTAAATGTATATATTATGTTCATCTTGTAAAAAAAAATTCAAAAAAAATTCAAAAAAAATAAAATAAAAGTGTAAAGAAAGGCCAACAAGGCAATAAAGGAAAGAAAAAGAATATGTAAAGGGAATTTGTATTAGGTGGAGTTGGGATGAATGTTCATACTTGTTAATTGAACTCAGCTCTCACGCTCTTTTATTCTCTTTGGTATTTAACTTGTCATATCCATATTACCTCCTCCTTTACCTTGACCCTATTACAATCTTGAATAAAGTCCTCATGATTTGTGTGTGCATGTGTTTTGAGTAGTGAAGAAGTAGAAGATAAGCAAGCTTATGGTAGTGCAATTTTCATGGGTTGAATTGAGTGAAATACCTACGTTTTAAATACTTGAAGAATTGTGAGTGAATCTTGTGAAGATATATCATTCTTGACTCATGTTTTTCAATTGAAGTTTCCTTACTTGTTGGTTCGAGATGTGAAGAAACGTTACCTTATAAATGTTTTGATCCCTTGAATGATTGGTTGCTCTTCATTCTTAAATATTATTAAAAATTAAGTCTTTTAGAATTTCTAGCTTTTGAGTGTGTCTTATTTTTCCTTGTTCCTTAGTTTTGGTCTTATGTGTTTTGCCTAAGAGTGCAAAAAGTTAAGTGTGAGAGAATTTGATAATAACATATTTTATACATTAATAAACCCTCATTTTTAGTCATTTACACTCTCCATGTACTTAATTGATTGAGTTTGGTTATGTTTTGTAAGTTTGGACTCAAATTGGATTTAATTGATTTTTTTAGCAAGATTTACGTCTTACACCATTTTTGTATTTTGGCCATATCTTGAGTTGTAGATGTTTAATAATTATGTATCTTACCTTGTAGGAAAGAAAAGAGAGATCTCTACAACTTTCATGAAGAGCTCCAGGTGAAAATCAGACATCTAGTGGAACTAATTGGGCTTAGAAGTCAGAATACAGGTTTTGTGATTAGAACCTAAATAATGTACAATAATCAGAGCATAACTCGAGTTGTAAGATATGGATTGGGCTGAAATTTTGGTGTCTGCAAGTTAAGACCCATATCTACAATTTTATGAAGAACACAAGACTCAATTCAGACTCCTTCGAGGTCATATTGGGCTTGGAAGTCAGAACAGAGGAGCTATAACTGGGTCTAAATACTATGCAATAATTGGGCCATATCTCGGGTTGTAGGTGGCCTTTTGAGGTGATTCTGGTGGCATTTGAATGCTAAGACAAAAGCCTACAACATTCATGAAGACCACATTTCAATATTATGACGCATTCAATGACTTCAGAACAGAATGATTTCGGAGATAAAGAATCTCCATAATTTTTCACTCATCAAAAGTCATTTGGCATTTTCCACTCATCCACTCATTCATGAATTAGCTCCCTTGTCATTTTGTATCCCAAACCCTCTATAAAAGGGAGTCTTGGTTGATCATTTAGGAGTCTTGGTCTTAGAGGTCAAGATCATGCTATTGTGTTATTTGTTTATTTTGTTGTAGTTTTCTTTTGTTCTAAATTGAAGTTATGTTCTTCTTCTTCTTCTTCTCTCTTTCTTTCTTCTTGTCTATGAGTAACTAATTTTTATTTTACTTAGGTAAAATGGTGAAGCTTTTGGTAATAAGTTAAGGTTAGATTAATTTCTTTCTTGTGCTTAAATGATATATTATCAAGTGGTCATTATACGTGTTGTATTTTGTTTCCAATCAATTTAGAAATCCTCCTTGTAAAGTGGTGATCTTGATTTGTTGTAGACAAGATATTGACATAATGAATGCTTGAGCCCATTTATAAGTGGTGGTGTTAATAGATAATTAAAGGAATCATAATATAATTACGTATATAATCTTAGATGAACTTTGAATGTTGTATTTTCTAATTGGAATCTTCATTATGCGTAGATTCTAATTGAGTTATAAAAAGAATTAATCTTATCCTTAATTTACTTGCCAAAAGTGGATCTCCTAACCCAAGTAAATCTTTTTTTATTTGTGACTAAGTTTTATCACTTTTATTGTTGTGACAAAATATTTACTTTACGTCAAAGAATTTTTCTTCATCAATTTTCTGTGGATCGACCTCGAACTCCTGAGAATTTATTACTTGAAACAACCTGCACTTGGGTTTGTAACTTTTAATCCGCATCAATTATTTGATTAGTATTGGGACAAAAAAAAAGAAATAAATATATAATTTAATCAACTATAATGAAGAGACTAAATAAAGAAAGTGACACATATCAACAAAAGAAGTTAAGCAAAAAAAAAAGAAGATAAAATATAACATCATATAATTCAAGTAAATAAGATATATAATTAATTAATCAATGATAATAAATTTCATTAAATAAAATATATAATTAATTAATCAATGTTAATTGTATTATTATACCCTTTTTTAAATTTAAAATATAAAATAAAAAAATTCTATGTTTATGAAGCTTAAAATTTTAAAGATGATTGTATTTAAAATTAATTTAAGAAACGTAAATGGTATGGTAGTTGCAGTGCCCTAAATAAAACAAATGAATTTATTTCCTTAAAATGACCCTAGCTATATATTAATATTACTTCCAAACTATTGAAATGATTTTAAAAAAAATAATTTGTTAAATTTTTTATACAAAAACAAATTTCAACATCCTAATTATTTTAAGTTTTGTTACCTTCTCGAAGCGAGATTTAATGTGCAATTGACAAAAGATCCCATTGACGGGACAAGTTACCCCAATTGATAGACTTACAAGTTGTAACATCCCGAAAATTCATTATGACATTATAAATAATTATTTTACAATATTTATGATTTTTAGGAATTTTTGTGGATTTTTCTAGAAATGATGAATATTTTAATATATTTTTCGTTTTACGTGCGTACTGAGCGGAGCCGGGATAAAGAAATGTTTTCCCCAAGACTGGTAAATCTTGAACTGTCAACGTGTCAACGGGGGATCTTACTAAACCCGAGGCCGGGCACAGTTTGCGAGGTTTTATCTGCTAGATAAAATCGCGGTATCATAAAATTATCTGATGAATAATAAAATATTATTTTCATCAATTTTAACTTTTATTCACTGAGAAAATAATTCTAACAGTGTAATTAATCATTTGTCAGATGTATTTAATTAAGGAGACAAGCTTACTATGCATTTTATCGAGAAGCGCGTGAAGCTTCTCAAGGAAGCTTCCTCCAACTACTTTTTCTCTCTCCTCCCATTTTTGTGCAGCACATTTGACTTTAGGGGGGCATATTTAATTTCTTTCTCACATTTCCCCTCCTCCCAATACGCAGCTCACTCACAGTTCACTCATCTTCCTCTAATCTCTTTCACTCCACAGCAGCAACCTCATTGTCACCCACACCTCCATTTTGTTCTTCAAACCGTCACACTCCATGCACCATCTTTGTGTTTGGAGGACCACCATCATTGAGGAAGTCATCTTCAAAGTTCTGCATTCTCTTCATCTTCATTCTCTTACATCTTTGAAGCTTAAAGGTTGGAGCTTTAAGGTAAAGCTTTCAGCTTTTTCTTCCTCTCTTCTCATTTTCGTAACCCCCGGTCATTTTGATGACCATGGGTATCCATTTCAATATTTGGTGCTGATTTTGTAAGTTTGAATATTCAAGAATTTCTAGGAAGCTGAAAACGAAATTTCTGACCAAAAAGGAGCAGCCTTTCTTTGTGCTTCTCTAAGGTAAAAGGAAGACACTCCTCCTCAACCTCTTTTAGCATTTAGGAACGTTGTCTGTGTTTGGTATTGAGGGTCATTCTTGTTTGCATGTTGTTGGTGATGTATGTGTGCTATTTAATTGTTTTGAGTGTTTTGATATATCTAAATGTATTGGAACATATGATATGGAAGGAATGACGTCGGACTGGTTCTTGGATGGCCACGATATTGAGGCTAAAATTTTGGGATTCTTCGTGAGGAATTGTAATAACTTGAGTTTCTGACCATTAAGCATAATGTTAAAATTCGTCGGGTTAGAGTACCAATATCCGTCGAATTTGATCTTCCGACCATTTAGTAGAATGTCAACATCCGTCGAGACTAGATTCCTGGCTATATCCGTCGAATTTGATCTCCTGATCATTTAGTGCAGTGTCAAAATCCGTCGAGTATGAACCCCTGACCACGCCCATCGAAATTAATCTTCAGGCCAAACCCGTCGAGCAGAGTTTCTGACCACTTAGGAGAGAAACTTCTCCAATACCAAATCCGTCGAGTTAGAATGCCAAACCCGTCGAGCAGAGTTTCTGACCACTTAGGAGAAACTTCTCCAAAGTCAATATTCGTCGAGTTTGAATGTCAACATCCCTCGAGTGACATATCCATCGAGTAAATTTTCTGTCCATTTAACAGAAACCTTCCCAAAGTCAAAATCCATCGAGTTTGAATGTCAACATCCGTCGAGTGACATATCCGTCGAGTAGATTTTCTGTCCATTTAGTAGAGGAACTTCTCCAGATCTGTCGAATTAGAGTTTCTAACCATAGTGTTTTCATCGGTTTGACACTTGGAAGATTGCTCCAACGTCAACACCCACCCGTCGAATTAGAATTTTTGCTAGTCTTCTGGAAAATTTGACAATTTTGATCTCCGTTCGACAGAACCTCCAATCGACAGGAATTGTTTTTTTAGCCAATCTTGTTATATAATGTTCTCCCATCTTTCATCTTTTTGCCATGTTATTTTTCGTCAAATGGCAGCCTCAATTCTTCACTAAATACATTGTCTCTGTCGAATTCACAAGTATAGTTTATCACCCAACATCTAGCAATTAAATTTGTGGCTTTGCTGGTGATTCCGACCGTGTATCTTCCTGGACTCAAGACTTTTGGACTAATAAAGGCATATTAATCATAAATAATTGAATGACTAGAAACTAATTAGGGATTCATAAACAGGGAAAAAC
The DNA here is from genome assembly GCA_029884595.1 of Ormosia semicastrata. Lineage (NCBI taxonomy): Eukaryota > Viridiplantae > Streptophyta > Magnoliopsida > Fabales > Fabaceae > Ormosia > Ormosia semicastrata. Next base: position 80,379,571 of record JAQQTO010000063.1, on the reverse strand, counting down.
AAGGAACGTGAGCATGCCTTACAACTAGTGAGAATTTTGAGTATAGAAAGAACATGTGTATGGGTGAGGTTGTGAGGAGCATAATGAACCTAATGGTTGACTTCTATCATGACTATGAATGGGATCGTGGTTATCCTTAAAATGTGCTATTGGCTTGATGTGGATCCGTGAATGGGATCAAACCTTCTTGTTAAATCATATGACATGCATTTGAAGCATGATTGACCTAGTTGTCATGAGGAGCATGATTGAGTCATGCATTGCACAAAAGAAAGAGAATGTCCGTTGGACTTTGTTAAGGCCGAGTTGCCTAGGAGATGATCACACCTTAGTGCGGATGCGAATAGACAAGTGGGGTCCTGTAGTTGGCCTTGAGGGCGTCGGTGCGCGGGTGTCGCGCAGAGGGCAGTGGTAGCCCCTCTGGACCGTGGGACAAACCAATGCAAACGCACCGACGATCCTGACTGGCCACAGTCCTATATCGAGATCTTGTGAGAATGCCGCTGTATAAAGCCTTGTTGCGCAAAATGACTGATTATTTTTTGGAAAGCACTTGTTTTATGGCTGACGAGATACTAGCTTGTCTCCCTGATCATTCTCTCTGACTGTTTTGTGTCTAGCTCCATTGAGTAGGATCTTGATTATTGAGGGCACATGTGCATAGTGAGTCCATAAATTATCTGGCATTTGTTGTTATTATATTGGGACTGTTGTATTATTGATATACATATACATATGACTGCCTAGAACTGTTTGGTTGATTATAACTGCTACTAAATGTCTATTACCATTATTGCTGTCATAAATGCTATGTGGGTGCTTTGCGCCGTTTAGTTTCTTGATGCTATAATTGGTAATGATGGTAGGATGTCTTACCTCTTCTTTATTTCTCCATTATTGTTTGTCTGTATATTGCGTCTCATCGAAGACAACGACAAGGAACCGGTTTGGCTTTACCTCGACTAGCGTCTGCTGAAGAATATGGAGCCACGCACGCACAAATTTTTGGGAGATGTGCGCCTGACATTCTTAGGAGGGCCAGAGTGCTGGCACATCAACTTTGGCTCTGAGCGTTGCGTCTATTTGGGGGATGTATTGATATCTCTAGCCTGGAGGCGCCATGAGCCGCTTGTTTTCACCTGCTGTATTAGCCTACGTCTAGAATTTCAACTTCCGATACGCGAGATGTGGGGTGACCGTTATTACACCCCGCGGGAAGACTCCTTTCATTCCACAGCTCGGGCCCTGTCCCGCAACTCTGCGATTCCTATGGTGATTTCCTCTAATGAGGAAGATCCTGAGGAAGATCCCGAGGAAGTCCTTGAGGACGACCCCGAGGAGGATCCTGACACGATTCCTCCTCACTTGAGGGATTGACTTTACTTGTAGCTATTGAGGGCTACCAGTATTTTATTTTTGGGGGCCTGATGTCTTGTCTGTAGTGGGCTGTATATTTTGATACCGTGGGGATTTGTATGTATAATCCTTTGGAGGTAGGTATAGTTTTGTGTTTTGATATACCAGGCTTTGTAACTAAACAGTTTGATAATTTTATATATATGAAGATGCAATGTTAATTTCCCATGTATGCTTTACTTCTGCTTTTGTTCTTTATTTTCCATATATGTTTCGTCACCGTGGATATTAATTATCGTTAACGTTAAAGTAACAAAAAATATATATATATACTCACCAATTTAATTACCCAACTATAATCAAGTAAATATACATATTATTAAAATGAACCGGGTCTTAACAAATAGAATTTTATTTCCGCATTGTAATTGACAATGTGACGTGCCCTTCGAAAAAAAGGGGCGTAACATTAAGTTAGTATCAGAGCCCAGGTTTATGTTTCTTTGGGTCTTGTGGTTGAGTCTGTCTTGTTTGTGCTGTGTGTTCTCTGAATAGTATACATAAAGGTGTATTGTTTGGTATTCCCAGTGAATGCAACTGACTTTTCTATGTTTTCAGTTAATCTAATCTAAGAAAGTAAGATGGCGCGAAGGGAAGATATGGCAGCAGCTATTATAGCAATGCAGAGGATGGCTGAGGCCGTCGCACAGCAAACCGAGCAAGTTGCTCAGCAGCAAGAGAGAGTTGCGCAACAACAAGAGCGAGTTGCTCAACAGCTAGAGGCTACTGCTGATGCTCAGAACTTGGCAGAGTTTCGACGCCATAACCCTCCTCAATTAAAAGGAGAATTTGATCCGGACAAGGCTAGTCTGTGGATCAAGGAATTAGAAAAAGTCTTTAGAGGAATGAACTGCGCTGAGGACAAGAAGGTGAACTATGGTATTTTTATGCTGGTAGGCAATGCTGAGAATTGGTGGAATGGAGTGCAGAGAATGCTGGAAGCTGCAAACCGAGAGATCACTTGGGAGTTATTCAAGGAAAACTTCTTGGACAAGTATTTTCCTGCGAGCGCAAGGCATGCAAAGGAGACGAAATTCCTCAACCTGCGACCGGGGAATATGACCGTTAGCGAGTACGCAACGAAATTCAAAAACTTGTCACAGTTTTTGACGTACTTTCAGAATCAACCAAATGAAGCCTGGAAATACCGAAGATTCACGGAAGGACTGAGGTACGAAGTGAAGAAGGCTGTGATCACCTTGAGGATTAATGAATTCTCACAACTGCTGGATACTTGCTGTGACGTAGAGGCTCTGGAGCAATCTAGAGACACAAGGAGCAGAAACTTTGGGCCTACGAGGTTCCAGAGAGGCGGTAGTAATAGTGCTAACCGTTTCCAGAAGAAACCATACTCTTGACCAACAGGGAATCAGCAACAAGCCATAGGTGGAAGTTCTGGTGGAGGTTTTACTGGGAATCGAACTGGCCAAGACGTGGCGTACCCCTCCAAATGCCAGAAGTGCGGAAAAGATCATCTGACAAGGGATTGTTCTATCAAAGGGATTATCTGTTTTCGATGTGGAAAACCTGGACACATCTACAGAGACTGCAATCAAGCGAAGGTTGAACCTTCAATGAATGCTGCAAAAGCAAAGAAACCACAAGCTGGAGGACGAGTTTACACTATGAGCGGAGCTGAAGCCTCCGAATCCGAAGATTTGATACAGGGAGAAGGCATCATAGAAGGTAATCTTTTAACTGTACTGTATGATTCTGGGGTAACCCATTCTTTCATATCATATGACTGTGTGCAAAGACTGAGTCTACCTGTGTCGTCTTTTCCTTTTGACTTAACTGTTTCTACCCCCACTGATAAACCGGTAGTTACTACCAAAGTCTGTCTAAACTGTCCATTGGTTGTTGAAGGTCGAACCTTTTCGGTCGATCTGATCTGTTTACCCCTTTCCCAATTAGATATTATCTTAGGGATGGACTGGCTATCTTCCAACCATGTTCTGTTAGACTGTTCTAGAAAGACCATAGTTTTCCCCATAGATGAGAATTCTAGATATCTGATGGCCAACCGAGTTCAAGCTCTCCTGAAAGAAGGAGCTCACGGATACATGCTACTGTCTTCTTTGAAAGTCGAGAGCGAGGTAGATGTTAACACAATTCCAGTAGTGAATGAGTTTCCAGAAGTCTTTGATGTACTTGGTTTATCACCAGCTCGAGAGATAGAGTTTGCTATCGACCCAGTACCAGGAGCTGGTCCCGTGTCTATAGCACCGTATAGGATGGCATCGACAAGTTAGCTGAGCTCAAGAAATAGCTGGAGGAGCTTTTGGAAAAGCAATTTGTCAGACCAAGTGTGTCACCGTGGGGAGCACCAATGCTATTAGTTCACAAGAAGGATGGCACCTCAAGATTATGTGTGGACTATCGGTAGCTGAACAAAGTAACGATTAAGAACAAATATCCACTCCCGAGAATTGATGACTTAATGGACCAACTGAAGGGAGCAGCGGTGTTTTCAAAGATCGATTTGCGATCTAGGTATCATCAGATACGAGTGAAGACGGAGGATGTACCCAAGACAGCTTTTCGTACCCGATACGGTCATTACGAATACCTCGTGATACCGTTTGGTGTGACGAATGCACCAGCTATCTTCATGGACTTTATGAATAGAATCTTTCGTCCCTACTTGGACAGGTTCGTTGTGGTGTTCATTGATGACATTTTGGTATACTCTCAAAATCGGGAGGACCATGCTGAACACCTCAGTATAGTTCTTCAGATTCTGAAGAAGAATGAATTGTATGCCAAACTGTCGAAATGTGAGTTTTGGCTGGAAGAAGTTAAGTTTCTGGGTCACGTGATCTCGAAGGATGGGATTGCAGTGGATCCATCGAAGATGGAGGCAGTGCTACAATGGGAAAGACCGAAGTCAGTGATAGAGATTCGAAGCTTTGTGGGTTTAGCAGGATATTACCGGAGATTTATTGAGGGATTTTCCAAGATTGCTGGACAACTTACACAACCCACAAGGAAAAACCAAGCTTTTGAGTGGACCGACAGCTGTGAGTAGAGTTTCCAAGAGTTGAAGAATCGACTGACTACTTCACCGGTGTTAGTGCTACCCGATCCGAATGAGCAATTTGAGGTGTACTGTGACGCTTCATACCAAGGACTAGGATCTGCACTCATACAACATGGAAGAGTAGTGGCTTATGCTTCAAGGCAGTTGCGAGTGCACGAGAAGAATTACCCGACGCACGACTTAGAGTTAGCAGCAGTAGTTTTTGCTCTGAAGATATGGAGGCATTTTCTCTACGGAGCAATGTTCAGCATTTTCAGTGATCACAAAAGTCTGAAGTATCTGTATGATCAGAAGGAGTTGAACATGAGGCAGCTAAGGTGGTTAGAGTTCTTGAAGGATTACGATTTCCAACTTCTGTATCACCCTGGCAAGGTAAATGTTGTGGCAGACGCTCTAAGTAGGAAGATGATCAGTGTCTCTGCCCTGATGATCAAGGAAAAGGATATGTTAGAGCAGTTTAGAGATGTGTGGTCTTTTGTGGAGTTAGAACCTGGAAAGATTTGCATGAATATGGTTACCATCTCAAGTGAGTTGATGGATGACATACGGGAAAAGCAAAAAGTTGACAACTTTTTGCAAGGAGTGAGGGAACAGATGAAGCAAAGTAATGAAACAGCGTTTGCGGAAGGAACGGACGGGATTCTGAGATTCCGTGGAAGGGTTTGTATTCCCCGAGACCAAGAACTTAGAGAATACATCATTAACCATGCTCATGCGAGCCAGTTGAGTATGCATCCGGGCATAACAAAGATGTACCAAGATTTGAAGAAGTTATTCTGGTGGCATGGAATGAAGAGTGACGTCACTAGACGTGTGTCGACTTGTCTAGTCTGTCAAAAGGCTAAAGTGGAACATCAGAGACCAGTGAGATTGCTGCAACCGTTGTCTATTCCTGAATGGAAATGGGACAGCATTGCAATGGATTTTGTAGTCGGATTGCCAAGAACAAGAAAAAGTCATGATTCGATTTGGGTAATTATGGACCGACTCACGAAATCAGCACATTTTCTCCCGATCAACATAAAATACAAACTGGAGAGATTGTCTCAGATCTATATTGGAGAGATTGTCAGACTGCACGGTGTGCCTATGAGTATTGTTTCGGATAGAGATCCGAGATTTACTTCAAATCTCTGGGAGAGTTTGCAAGAAGCGTTGGGGACAAAGTTACGTTTGAGTTCTGCTTATCACCTGCAGACCGATGGTCAATCTGAGAGGATGATCCAAACTTTGGAAGATTTTCTTAGAGCTTGTACCCTAGAGCAGAGTGGAAGTTGGGATGAAGTTCTACCATTGATAGAATTCACGTGCAACAACAGTTATCATTCGAGCATAGGGATGGCACCCTATGAAGCTCTGTATGGATGACGGTGTCGAACACCTCTGTGTTGGTACCAAGACGGCGAGCGCCTTACTATTGGACCAGAGATTATACAGCAGACAACTGAGAAGGTTAAGATGATTCAGGAAAATATGAGGACGGCTCAGAGTCGGCAAAAGAGTTATGCAGACCAAAGGAGAAAGCCTCTTGAGTTTGAGGAAGGCGAGCATGTATTCCTGAAAGTCACACCTACGACTGGGGTAGGCCGGGCTTTAAAATCTAGAAAACTCACTCCAAAATTTCTTGGACTATACCAAATCATTCGCCGAGTAGGTCCCGTAGCTTATCAAATAGCCCTACCTCCTTGCCTTTCAAACTTCCATAATGTTTTCCATGTGTCACAACTTCGAAAATACCTTCCTGAACCAAGTCATGTCATAGCACCGGATGCAGTACAATTAAAAGAAAACTTAACTTATAAGACGTCTCCTGTAAGAATTGAGGATAGAAGGATAAAGCAATTAAGAGGCAAGGAGATCGCATTGGTGAAAGTAATCTGGAACGAGGTGACTGGAGATGCAACCTGGGAGCTGGAAGACAAGATGAAGGAGCAACACCCACAGTTGTTCTAAGGTATACAAATTTCGAGGACAAAATTTCTTTTTAGAAGGGGAGTGCTGTAACATCCTGAAATTTTTTTATGACATTATAAATACTCATTTTACAATATTTATGATTTTTAGGAATTTTTGTGGATTTTTTTGGAAATGATGAATATTTTAATATATTCTTCGTTTTGCGTGCGCACTGAGCGGAGCCGGAATAACGAAATGTTTTCCCTAAGGCTGGTAAACCTTGAACTATCAACGTGTCAATGGGGGATCTTACTAAACCCGAGGCCTGGCACAGTTTGCGAGGTTTGTGTTTTTCGAGGTTTTATCTGCTAGATAAAATCGCGGTATCATAAAATTTTCTGATGAATAATAAAATATTATTTTCATCAATTGTAACTTTTATTCACTGAAAAAATAATTCTAACAGTGTAATTAATCATTTGTCAGATGTATTTAATTAAGGAGACAAGCTTACTATGCACTTTATCGAGAAGCGCGCGAAGCTTCTCAAGGAAGCTTCCTCCAACCACTTTTTCTCTCTCCTCTCATTTTTGTGTAGCACGTTTGACTTTAGGGGGGCATATTTCATTTCTTTCTCACATTTCCTCTCCTCCCAATACGCAGCTCACTCACTGTTCACTCATCTTCCTCTCTTCTCTTTCACTCCACAGCAGCAACCTCATTGCCACCCACACCTCTATTTTGTTCTTCAAACCGTCACACTCCTTGCACCATCTTTGTGTTTGGAGGACCACCATCATTGAGGAAGTCATCTTCAAAGTTCTGCATTCTCTTCATCTTCATTCTCTTACATCTTTGAAGCTTAAAGGTTGGAGCTTTAAGGTAAAGCTCTAAGCTTTTTCTTCCTCTCTTCTCATTTTCGTAACCCCCGGTCATTTTGATGACCATGGGTATCCATTTCAATATTTGGTTCTGATTTTGTAAGTTTGAATATTCAAGGATTTCTAGGAAGCTGAAAACGAAATTTCTGACCAAAAAGGAGCAGCCTTTCTTTGTGCTTCTCTAAGGTAAGAGGAAGACACTCCTCCTCAACCTCTTTTAGCATTTAGGAACGTTGTCTGTGTTTGGTATTAAGGGTCATTCTTGTTTGCATGTTGTTGGTGATGTATGTGTGCTATTTGATTATTTTGAGTGTTTTGATATATCTGAATGTATTGGAACGTATGATATGGAAGGAACGTCGGACTGGTTCTTGGATGGTCACGGTATTGAGGCTAAAAGTTTGGGATTCTTCGTGAGGAATTGTAATAACTTGAGTTTCTGACCATTAAGCACAATGTCAAAATCCGTCGGGTTAGAGTACCCATATCCGTCGAATTTGATCTTCCGACCATTTAGTAGAATGTCAACATCCGTCGAGACTAGACTCCTGACCATATCCGTCGAATTTGATCTCCTGATCATTTAGTGCAGTGTTAAAATCCGTCGAGTATGAACCCCTGACCACGCCCGTCGAAATTAATCTTCAGGCCAAACCCGTCGAGCAGAGTTTCTGACCACTTAGGAGAGAAACTTCTCCAATGCCAAATCCATCGAGTTAGAATGCCAAACCCGTCGAGCAGAGTTTCTGACCACTTAGGAGAAACTTCTCCAAAGTCAATATTCGTCGAGTTTGAATGTCAACATCCGTCGAGTAGATTTTCTATCCGTTTAACAGAAACCTTCCCAAAGTCAAAATCCGTCGAGTTTGAATATCAACATCCGTCGAGTGACATATCCGTCGAGTAGATTTTCTGTCCATTTAGTAGAGGAACTTCTCCATATCCGTCGAATTAGAGTTTCTGACCATAGTGTTTTCGTCGGTTCGACACTTGGAAGATTGCTCCAACGTCAACACCCACCCGTCGAATCAGAATTTCTACTAGTCTTCTGGAAAATTCGACAATTTTGATCTCTGTTCGACAGAACCTCTAATTGACAGGAATTGATTTTTTAGCCAATCTTGTTATATAATGTTCTCCCATCTTTCATCTTTTTGCCATGTTATTTTTCGTCAAATGGCAGCCTCAATTCTTCACTAAATACATTGTCTCCGTCGAATTCACAAGTATAGTTTATCACCCAACATCTAGCAATTAAATTTGTGGCTTTGCTGGTGATTTCGACAGTGTATCTTCCTGGACTCAAGACGTTTGGACTAATAAAGGCATATTAATCATAAATAATTGATTGACTAGAAACTAATTAGGGATTCATATACAGGGAAAAATAAGGAACGTGAGCATGCCTTACAACTAGTGAGAATTTTGAGTACAGAAAGAACATGAGTATGGGTGAGGTTGTGAGGAGCATAATGAACCTAATGGTTGACTTCTATCATGACTATGAATGGGATCGTGGTTATCCTTAAAATGTGGTATTGGCTTGATATGGATCCGCGAATGGGATCAAACCTTGTTGTTAAATCATATGACATGCATTTGAAGCATGATTGACCTAGTTGTCATGAGGAGCATGATTGAGTCATGCATTGCACAAAAGAAAGAGAATGTCCGTTGGACTTTGTTAAGGCCGAGTTGCCTAGGAGATGATCACACCTTAGTGTGGGTGCGAATAGACAAGTGGGGTCCTGTAGTTGGCCTTGAGGGCGTCGGGGCGCGGGTGTCGCGCAGAGGGCAGTGGTAGCCCCTCTGGACCGTGGGACAAACCGATGCAAACGCACCGACGATACTGACTGGCCACAGTCCTATATCGAGATCTTGTGAGAATGTCGCTGTATAAAGCCTTGTTGCGCAAAATGACTGATTATTTTCTGGAAAGCACTTGTTTTATGGCTGACGAGATACTGGCATGTCTCCCTGATCATTCTCTCCGACTGTTTTGTGTCTAGCTCCATTGAGTAGGATCTTGATTATTGAGGGCACATGTGCATAGTGAGTCCATAAATTATCTGACATTTATTGTTATTATATTGGGACTGTTGTATTATTGATATACATATACATATGACTTCCTGGAACTATTTGGTTGATTATAACTGCTACTAAATGTCTATTACCATTATTGCTGTCATAAATGCTATGTGGGCGCTTTGCGCTGTTTGGTTTCTTGATGCTATAATTGGTAATGATGGTAGGATGTCTTACCTTTTCTCTATTTCTCCATTATTGTTTGTCTGTATATTGCGTCTCATCGAAGACAACGGCAAGGAACCGGAAGTTCCCGACTTCCCCGGCTTTTGGCTTTACCTCGACTAGTGTTTGCTGAAGAATATGGAGCCACGCACGCACAGATTTTTGGGAGATGTGCGCGTGACATTCTTAAGAGGGCCAGAGTGCTGGCACATCAACTTTGGCTCTGAGCGTTGCGTCTATTTGGGGGATGTATCGATATCTCTAGCCTGGAGGCGCCATGAGCCGCCTGTTTTCACCTGCTGTATTAGCCTACGTCTGGAATTTCAACTTCCGATACGCGAGATGTAGGGTGACTGTTGTTACACCCCGCGGGAAGACTCCTTTCATTCCACAGCTCGAGCCCCGTCCCGCAACTCTGCGATTCCTATGGTGATTTCCTCTGATGAGGAAGATCCTGAGGAAGATCCCGAGGAAGTCCTTGAGGACGACCCCGAGGAGGATCCTGACACGATTCCTCCTCACTTGAGGGATTGACTTTACTTGTTGCTACTGAGGGCTACCAGTATTTTATTTTTGGGGGCCTGATGTCTTGTCTGTAGTGGGCTGTATATTTTGATACCGTGGGGATTTGTATGTATAATCCTTTGGGGGCAGGTATAGTTTTGTGTTTTGATATACTAGGCTTTGTTACTAAACAGTTTGATAATTTTATATATATGAAGATGCAATGTTAATTTCCCATGTATGCTTTGCTTTTGCTTTTGTTCTTTATTTTCCATGTATGTTTTGTCACCGTGGATATTAATTATCGTTAACGTTAAAGTAACAAAAAAAAATATATACTCGCCAATTTAATTACCCATCTATAATCAAGTAAATATACATATTATTAAAATGAACCGGGTCTTAACAAATAGAATTTTATTTTCGCATTGTAATCGACAATGTGACGTGCCCTTTGGAAAAAAAAGGGGCGTTACATTAAGTTAGTATCAGAGCCCCGGTTTATGTTTCTTTGGGTCTTGTGGTTGAGTCTGTCTTGTTTGTGCTGTGTGTTCTCTGAATAGTATACGTAAAGGTGTATTGTTTGGTATTCCCAGTGAATGCAACTGACTTTTCTATGTTTTCAGTTAATCTAATCTAAGAAAGTAAGATGGCGTGAAGGAAAGATATGGCAACAGCTATTACAGCAATGCAGAGGATGGCTGAGGCCGTCGCACAGCAAACTGAGCAAGCTGCTCAGCAGCAAGAGAGAGTTGCGCAACAACAAGAGCGAGCTGCTCAACAGCTAGAGGCTACTGTTGATGCTCAGAACTTGGCAGAGTTTCGACGCCATAACCCTCCTCAATTCAAAGGAGAATTTGATCTAGACAAGGCTAGTCTGTGGATCAAGGAATTAGAAAAAGTCTTCAGAGGAATGAACTGCGCTGAGGACAAGAAGGTGAACTATGGTATTTTTATGCTGGTAGGCAACGCTGAGAATTGGTGGAATGGAGTGCAGAGAATGCTGGAAGCTGCAAACCGAGAGATCACTTGGGAGTTATTCAAGGAAAAGTTCTTGGACAAGTATTTTCCTGCGAGCGCAAGGCATGCGAAGGAGACGGAATTCCTCAACCTGCGACCGGGGAATATGACCGTTAGCGAGTACGCAGCGAAATTCAAAAACTTGTCACAGTTTTCGACGTACTTTCAGAATCAACCAAATGAAGCATGGAAATGCCGAAGATTCACGGAAGGACTGAGGTATGGAGTGAAGAAGGCTGTGATCACTGTTAGGGTCAAAACGTGTTTGCCCATTTGCTAACCGCAAGTGCACGGGTCGCACAAGTAATACAGTTACGGAGTAAGAGATCGTTCCCATTAGGATAAGTTTATTTCCACTGCTAAGTATTAACCGATAGCTTACCTAATTCTATTCAAGAACATAAAAATGGATAAAAGTAAAGAAAGTAAAGACATAAAGCAATAAGGATAAACGGTTAGAGTTTAGGGAAATCCTTCTTCACCTTTTACATCAACCAACAACATGCAATCCTCCTCATACATATGAATGCAATGATTAGGTTAGCTTGAGAATCTACATTAGCTAAACGCCTATGTCTAGGTCATCTAACCATGGTTTCAGTTGCCCAACTCTCTAAGTGTCCTTGAGAGCTAACACAAAATCCACTCTTTAAGGTCTATTCTCAAACACGTGCTATGCATAGCTAATAGGTATATGTCTATCCTATTAGCGAATCAACTCATCCCGCCATTGGAATAGAATCGAACATGCATCAACCATACATATGATCTCAAACCCAAATCCCTATGTCTAGGTTCATTAGATTTTATCAAATCACTCAAATGTTAGCCAAACACTCAAGAGCATTAAGCACAATATGATTGAACAAAATCAAAAATCTACACAAACTCAGAAAAGAACAAATCATTAATATTAATAAAAGGATTCAAAGTCATCCCTAAATAAAGCTCAGCTATACAATGAACATGCAAACAAATTACAAAATACATGTTCAAGAAATGAGGAAGAGAAAAGAGAAAAGAGAGAAGGAGAAAGCTTATGGATTTCGCCATTGAAGCTCGGATCCTCCTCCAATGGAAAGAGGGCTCCATCCTTAGCTCCCCAAGCTCTATCTCTACCTCCAATGGAGGTCTAGTCGCAGCCTCTAACCTAGAAAACTAAAAACCTAAAACCTAAAAGAGAGAAACTGAGAGAGCCCGAAAGGTGTAACACCCTTAGATTTAATAACCACGGCATAATCGTCATTATGTCACGGTCACTAAATTTCGGCGTGCTAACATTGTCAAATAACAAACTTTACAAATAAATTAAAACATTTCTCATATGAGGAAAATAGGAGCCACGAATGAATAGTTACATATACAACCAATTAAAATATGAATTATAGAATGTACTCAATTTACAACCTTTAAGTCTGGATAATCACCTTAAAACATATACATACCCAAAATTGATTTTTATATAGGTAATGCAAAATAAAATATCAACTACCCACACCCTATCTACAACTAAGGAGTTGGGCACTCCATTGAATCCCGAATGCGTGAGGCAATTCCGGGCTCACCGGTGTAGTGAAAAATACAGAATATGATCTTCAACCGCAGTCCTCTTCATGGTTAAGGTCGATCCCAAAGCAGTCGCATACGCTTGTCACCGTCCGGGGCTGACTCGCTGTGTCTTGACACCACCAAGGTGGACTCGGCTTCATACAAACCCAATATAACTCCCTTCGCGATGACATCACCTGATACAAGGGGTCAAACCAAGAAAATCCATAGGAATCCAACCTCGTTCCCACTTACGCCTTTAACCAAAGATTTACATAGAGCAAGAAAAGTACAAGAAAGAGGTAAGACATCCTACCATCATTACCGGTCATAGCATTAAGAAACCAAACCAAGCGCAAAGCGCCCACATAGCATTTATGACAAAGAATAATGGTAATAAACATTTTGTAGCAGCTTATAATCAACCAAACAGCCCAGTGCAAATATATATATATAGACATATCAGAAGTACAACAGTTCTAATTATAATAACAATGTATGCCAGATAATTCATGGACTCTCTATGCACATGCATTCAATAGTCAAAATCCTACTCCATGGAGCTAGACACAAAACAGTTGGAGAGAATGATCAGGGAGACATGCCAGTATCTCGTCAGCCATAAAACAAGTGCTTTTCCAGAAAATAATCAGTCATTTTGCGCAACAAGGCTTTATACAGTGACATTCTCATAAGATCTCGATATAGGACTGTGGCCAGTCAGGATCGTCGGTGCGTGTGTATCGGTCTGTCCCACGGTCAAGAGGAGCTACCACTGCCCTCTGTGAGACGCCTGCGCCTCGACGCCCCCAAGGCCAGCTACAGGACCCCACTTGTCTATTCGCACCCACACTAAGGTGTGATCATCTCCTAGGCAACTCGGCCTTAACAAAGTCCAATGGACGTTCTCTTTCTTTTTGTGCAATGCATGACTCAATCATGCTTCTCATGACAACTCGGTCAATCATGCTTCAGATGCATGTCATATGATTTATCCACAAGTTTTGAACCCATTCACAGATCCACATCAAACCAATAGCACATTTTAAAGGTAACCACAATCCCATTCAAAATCATGATTGAAATCAACCATTAAATTCATTATGTGCCTCACAAGCTCACCCATACTCATATTCTTCCTTGTTTATGAATCCCTAATTAATTTCTATTCATCCAATTATTTATGATTAATATGCTTTTATTAATCCAAAGGTTTTAAGTCCAAGAAGACACACAGCCTGAATCACCAGCAAAGCCACGAAATTAATTGCTAGGTGTTAGGTGATAAACTATACTGTTGAATTTGACAGAGACAAGGTATTTTGGTGAAAAATTGAGGCCGTCATTCGACGAAAAATGACATGGCAGAAGGATGAAAGATGGGGAAACATTTTATAACAAGATTGGCTAAAAATCAATTTTCGTCGGATGGAGGTTCTGTCGAACGGAGATCAAAATTGTCGAATTATTCCAGAAGATCAGCAGAAGTCCTAATTCGATGAACATGGGTGTCGACATTGGAGAAATCTCCCAGGTGTCGAACCGACGAAGAACACTATGGTCAGAAACTCTAATTCGACGGATCTTGACATTCTACTCGACGAATATTAACTTTGGGAAGCTCCTGTTAAATGGACAGAAAATCTACTCGACGGGTATGTCTCTCGATGGGTATTGGCATTCCAATTCGATGGATTTAGCATTGGAGGAGTTTCTCTCCTAAGTGCTCAGAAACTCTAATTTGACGGGTTTGGCCTGAAGATGAATTTCGACGGACATGGTCAGGAGTTCATACTCGACGGATTTTAATATTTCACTAGATGATTAGGATATCATATTCGATGGGTTTGGCAAGGAGTTCATACTCGACGAATTTTAACATTTTACTAAGTGATCAAGATGTCAAATTCGACGGGTTTGGCCAGGAGTTCATACTCGACGGATTCTAACATTTTACTAAGTGATCGAGATGTCAAATTCGATGGGTTTGGCCAGGAGTTCATACTCGACGGATTCTAACATTTTACTAAGTGATCAAGATGTCAAATTCGACGGGTTTGGCCAGGAGTTCATACTCGACAGATTTTGACATTACACTTAATGGTCAGAAACTCAAGTCATTACCATTTCTCACCAAGAATCCCAAAATTTTAGTCTCAAAGCGTGGCCATCCTAGAGCCAGCCCGACGGCGTTCCTTCCAGATTATACGTTCCAGTTCATACAGATATATCAAAACACACAAAACAATCAACTAGCATATATACATCACCAATAGCATACAAACAAAGATGACTCTCAGTACCAATCACAAACGACGTCCCTAAATGCTAAAAGAGGCTGAGGAGGAGTGTCTTCCTCTTACCTTAGCGAAGAACAAAGAAAGCAAGCTCCTTCTATCCTTGAAATCTGATTCTTCACCACCACCAAAAACCTTGGTGTTCAAACCCGAAGAATCAAAATCAAATAGTGGAATGACATCCATAATCACCAATGTGACCATGGAACACGAAAATGGGAAGAAAAGGAGAAGAAAGTTGAGAGCTTTACCTTAAAGTTCCAAGCTTTGATGCTGACTGTGGAGATACGAAAATGGAGGAATAATGAAGAACTCCACCAAGAAGAAAACTTGAAGATGGTGAGGTGAAGTAATGGTTTACGTTAGCTTGAGTATGAAAAGCTTGAAAGTCCAACAATGGAGTGTGTGGGTGGAAGAAGAGGAGAAGGTAAATGTGAGCTACGTGAGGGAGAAGGAGACCAGCGTAAATGAGAGAAAATAGGGAGGGATTAATTGTGATATTTCCCCAAAACCATGCTGCATAATGAGAGGGAGGAGAGAGAGTGAATAGTGGCAGGAGGAAGCTTCCTAGAAATTTCCTTGAAGCTTCCTTGAGAAGCTTCGCGCGCTTCTCGATAAAGTGCATGGTAAACTTGTCTCCTCAATTAAGTACATTTGACAGACGATTTAATTACACTGTTAGAATTATTTTCTCAGTGAATGAAAGTTACAACTGATGAAAATAATATTTTATTATTCATCAGATAATTTTATGATACAGTGATTTTATCTAGCAGATAAAACCTCAAAAAATGTAAACCTCGTAAACTGTGTCCGATCTCGGGTTTAGTAAGATCCCCCGTCGACACGTTTACAGTCCAAGGTTTACCAGCCTCAGGGAAAATATTTCATTTTCCCGGCTTCGCTCATTACATACGCAAAATGAGAAATATATTAAAATATTCATCATTTCTAGAAAAATTCACAAAAATTCCTAAAAATCATAAATATTATAAAACGATTACTTATAATGAAATAAATAATTTTTGGGATGTTACAAAAGGGTGCATGAAAAATAGAATAAATAAGCTCAGCTCGCCGACACGCGCTGCAGCGTGCAAATTCCCACGCCTCGGCGTGGAGCCATCTCGTCTGTCGGTATGTGGTCATTTGAGACCCTCACGCCGCGGCGTGAACATTTCCACGCCGCGGTGTGGAACTCTGGAATGCTTCCTTGGCTTCTTTTCTCCAATGCTGGGCCTTGACTTGCATCAATTTGTCTCTTTTGAGCCTTTCCTACATTAGATAAGGCACCAAGTTAAATATAATTGTAAATTTACTTAATCAATCAACAAATATGCACAAATTGCTCAAAAACATAAAGGAAGGTATCCAAATGACATTTAACAAATATGAGCATAAAACCTTCCAAATATGCATAAGAACAAGGACTAAGCATGCCATGAAGCACAATTATGGGGCATAAATAACTACATTTCATGGAGTTATCAATCACCTTGAGGATTAATGAATTCTCACAACTGCTGGATACTTGCTGTGACGTAGAGGCTCTGGAGCAATCTGGAGACACGAGGAGCAGAAACTTTGGGCCTATGAGGTTCTAGAGAGGCGGCAGTAATAGTGCTAACCGTTTCCAGAAGAAACCATACTCTCGACCAACGGGGAATCAGCAACAAGCCATAGGTGGAAGTTCTGGTGGAGGTTTTATTGGGAACCAAACTGGCCAAGACGTGGCGTACCCCTCCAAATGCCGGAAGTGTAGAAAAGATCATCTGACAAGGGATTGTTCTATCAAAGGGATTATCTGTTTTCGATGTGGAAAACCTGGACACGTCTACAGAGACTGCAATCAAGCGAAGGTTGAACCTTCAATGAATGCTGCAAAAGCCAAGAAACCACAAGCTGGAGGACGAGTTTACACTATGAGCGGAGCTGAAGCCTCCGAATCTGAAGATTTGATACAGGGAGAAGGCATCATAGAAGGTAATCTTTTAACTGTACTGTATGATTCTAGGGCAACCCATTCTTTCATATCATATGACTGTGTGCAAAGACTGGGTCTACCTATGTCGTCTTTACCTTTTGACTTAACTATTTCTACCCCCATTGATAAACTGGTAGTTACTACCAAAGTCTGTCTAAACTGTCCATTGGTTATTGAAGGTCAAACCTTTTCGGTTGATCTAATCTGTTTACCCCTTTCCCAATTAGATATTATCTTAGGGATGGACTGGTTATCTTCCAACCATGTTCTGTTAGACTGTTCTAGAAAGACCATAGTTTTTCCTATAGATGAGAATTCTAGATTTCTGACGGCCAACCGAGTTCAAGCTCTCTTGAAAGAAGGAGCTCACGGATACATGCTACTGTCTTCTTTGAAAGTCGAGAGCGAGGTAGATGTTAACACAATTCCAGTAGTGAATGAGTTTCCCGAAGTCTTTGATGTACCTGGTTTACCACCGGCTCGAGAGATAGAGTTTGCTATCGACCTAGTACCAGGAGCTGGTCCCGTGTCTATAGCACCGTATAGGATGGCACCGACAGAGTTAGCTGAGCTCAAGAAACAGCTGGAGGAGCTTTTGGAAAAGCAATTTGTCAGACCAAGTATGTCACCGTGGGGAGTACCGATGCTGTTAGTTCGCAAGAAGGATGGCACCTCAAGATTATGTGTGGACTATTGGCAGTTGAACAAAGTAATGATTAAGAACAAATATCCACTCCCGAGAATTGATAACTTAATGGACCAACTGAAGGGAGCAGCGGTGTTTTCAAAGATCGATTTGTGATCTGGGTATCATTAGATACGAGTGAAGACGGAGGATGTACCCAAGACAGCTTTTCGTACCCGATATGGTCATTACGAATACCTCGTGATGCTGTTTGGTGTGACGAATACACCAGCTATCTTCATGGACTACATGAACAGAATCTTTCGTCCCTACTTGGACAGGTTCGTTGTGGTGTTCATTGATGACATTCTGGTATACTCTCAAAATCGGGAGGACCATGCTGAACACCTTAGTATAGTTCTTCAGATTCTGAAGGAGAAGGAATTGTATGCCAAACTGTCGAAATGTGAGTTTTGGCTAGAAGAAGTTAAGTTTCTGGGTCACGTGATCTCGAAGGATGGGATTGCAGTGGATCCATCGAAGGTGGAGGCAGTGCTACAATGGGAAAGACCGAAGTCAGTGACAGAGATTCGAAGCTTCGTGGGTTTAGCAGGATATTACCGGAGATTTATTGAGGGATTTTCCAAGATTGCTGGACCACTTACACAACTCACAAGGAAAAACCAAGCTTTTGAGTGGACCGACAGCTGTGAGCAGAGTTTCCAAGAGTTGAAGAATCGACTGACTACCTCACCGGTGTTAGTGCTACCCGATCCGAATGAGCAATTTGAGGTGTACTGTGACGCTTCATACCAAGGACTAGGATCTGTACTCATGCAGCATGGAAGAGTAGTGGCTTATGCTTCAAGGCAGTTGTGAGTGCATGAGAAGAATTACCCGACACACGACTTGGAGTTAGTGGCAGTAGTTTTTGCTCTGAAGATATGGAGGCATTTTCTCTACGGAGCAACGTTCAGCATTTTCAATGATCACAAAAGTCTGAAGCATCTGTATGATCAGAAGGAGTTGAACATGAGGCAGCTAAGGTGGTTAGAGTTCTTGAAGGATTATGATTTTCAACTTCTGTATCACCCTGGCAAGGCAAATGTTGTGGCAGACGCTCTAAGTAGGAAGATGATCAGTGTCTTTGCCCTGATGATCAAGGAAAAGGATATGTTAGAGCAGTTTAGAGATGTGTGGTCTTTTGTGGAGCTAGAACCTGGAAAGATTTGCATGAATATGGTTACCATCTCAAGCAAGTTGATGGATGACATACGGGAAAAGCAAAAAGTTGACGACTTTTTGCAAGGAGTGAGGGAACAGATGAAGCAAAGTAATGAAACAGCGTTTGCGGAAGGAACAGACGGGATTCTGAGATTCCATGGAAGGGTTTGTATTCCCTGAGACCAAGAACTTAGAGAATACATCATTAACCATGCTCATACGAGCCAGCTGAGTATGCATCCGGGCATAACAAAGATGTACCAAGATTTGAAGAAGTTATTCTGGTGGCATGGAATGAAGAGTGACGTCACTAGACGTGTGTCGACTTGTCTAGTCTGTCAAAAGGCTAAAGTGGAACATCAGAGACCAGCGGGATTGCTGCAACCGTTGTCTATTCCTGAATGGAAATAGGACAGCATTGCAATGGATTTTGTAGTCGGATTGCCAAGAATAAGAAAAAGTCATGATTTGATTTGGGTAATTGTGGACCGACTCACGAAATCGGCACATTTTCTCCTGATCGACATAAAATAAAAACTAGAGAGATTGACTCAGATCTATATTGGAGAGATTGTCAGACTGCACGGTGTGCCTATGAGTATTGTTTCAGATAGAGATCCGAGATTTACTTCAAATCTCTGGGAGAGTTTGCAAGAAGCGTTGGGGACAAAGTTACATTTGAGTTCTGCTTATCACCCGCAGACCGACAGTCAATCTGAGAGGACGATCCAATCTTTGGAAGATTTGCTTAGAGCTTGTACCCTAGAGCAGACTGGAAGTTGGGATGAAGTTCTACCATTGATAGAATTCACGTACAACAACAGTTATCACTCGAGCATAGGGATGGCACCCTATAAAGCTCTGTATGGACGACGGTGTCGAACACCTCTGTGTTGGTACCAAGACGGCGAGCGCCTTACTATTGGACCAGAGATTATACAGCAGACAACTGAGAAGGTTAAGATGATTCAGGAAAAGATGAGGACGGCTCAGAGTCAGTAAAAGAGTTATGCAGACCAAAGGAGAAAGCCTCTTGAGTTTGAGGAAGGCGAGCATGTATTCCTGAAAGTCACAACTACGACTGGGGTAGGCCGGGCTTTAAAATCTAGAAAACTCACTCTAAAATTTCTTGGACTATACCAAATCATTCGCCGAGTAGGTCCCGTAGCTTATCAAATAGCCTTACCTCCTTTCCTTTCAAACATCCATAATGTTTTCCACGTGTCACAACTTCGAAAATACCTTCCTAACCCAAGTCATGTCATAGCACCGGATGCAGTACAATTAAAAGAAAACTTAACTTATGAGATGTCTCCTGTAAGAATCGAGGATAGAAGGATAAAGCAATTAAGAGGCAAGGAGATCGCATTGGTGAAAGTAATCTGGAACGAGGTGACTGGAGATGCAACCTGGGAGCTGGAAGACAAGATGAAGGAGCAACACCCACAGTTGTTCTAAGGTATGCAAATTTCGAGGACGAAATTTCTTTAGAAGGGGAGTGCTGTAGCATCTCGAAAATTTTTTATGACATTATAAATAATCATTTTACAATATTTATGATTTTTAGGAATTTTTGTGGATTTTTCTAGAAATGATGAATATTTTAATATATTCTTCATTTTGCGTGCGCACTGAGCGGAGCTGGGATAACGAAATATTTTCCCTAAGGCTAGTAAACCTTGAACTGTCAACGTGTCAATGGGGGATCTTACTAAACCCGAGGCCGGGCACAGTTTGCGAGGTTTACATTTTTCAAGGTTTTATCTACTAGATAAAATCGCAGTATCATAAAATTATCTGATGAATAATAAAATATTATTTTCATCAATTGTAACTTTTATTCACTGAGAAAATAATTCTAACAGTGTAATTAATCATCTGTCAGATGTATTTAATTAAGGAGACAAGCTTACTATACACTTTATCGAGAAGCGCGCGAAGCTTCTCAAGGAAGCTTCCTCCAACCACTTTTTCTCTCTCCTCCCATTTTTGTGCAGCACGTTTGACTTTAGGGGGGCATATTTCATTTCTTTTTCACATTTCCCCTCCTCCCAATACGCAGCTCACTCACTGTTCACTCATCTTCCTCTCTTCTCTTTCACTCCACAGCAGCAACTTCATTGCCACCCACATCTCCATTTTATTCTTCAAACCGTCACACTCCTTGCACCATCTTTGTGTTTGGAGGACCACCATCATTGAGGAAGTCATCTTCAAAGTTCTGCATTCTCTTCATCTTCATTCTCTTACATCTTTGAAGCTTAAAGGTTGGAGCTTTAAGGTAAAGCTCTAAGCTTTTTCTTCCTCTCTTCTCATTTTCGTAACCCCTGGTCATTTTGATGACCATGGGTATCCATTTCAATATTTGGTTCTGATTTTGTAAGTTTGAATATTCAAGGATTTCCAGGAAGCTGAAAACGAAATTTCTGACCAAAAAGGAGTAGCCTTTCTTTGTGCTTCTCTAAGGTAAGAGGAAGACACTCCTCCTCAACCTCTTTTAGCATTTAGGAACGTTGTCTGTGTTTGGTATTGAGGGTCATTCTTGTTTGCATGTTATTGGTGATGTATGTGTGCTATTTGATTGTTTTGAGTGTTTTTATATATCTGAATGTATTGGAACGTATGATATGGAAGGAATGACGTCGGACTGGTTCTTGGATGGCCACGGTATTGAGGCTAAATTTTTGGGATTCTTCGTGAGGAATTGTAATAACTTGAGTTTCTGACCATTAAGCACAATGTCAAAATCCGTCAGGTTAGAGTACCCATATCTGTCGAATTTGATCTTCCGACCATTTAGTAGAATGTCAACATCCATCGAGACTAGACTCCTGACCATATCCGTCGAATTTGATCTCCTGATCATTTAGTGTAGTGTCAAAATCCGTCGAGTATGAACCCCTGACCACGCCCGTCGAAATTAATCTTCAGGCCAAACCCGTCGAGCAGAGTTTCTGACCACTTAGGAGAGAAACTTCTCCAATGCCAAATCCGTTGAGTTAGAATGCCAAACCCGTCGAGTAGAGTTTCTGACCACTTAGGAGAAACTTCTCCAAAGTCAATATTCGTTGAGTTTAAATGTCAACATCCGTCAAGTGACATATCCGACGAGTAGATTTTCTGTCCGTTTAACAGAAACCTTCCCAAAGTCAAAATCCGTCGAGTTTGAATGTCAACATCCGTCGAGTGACATATCCGTCGAGTAGATTTTCTGTCCATTTAGTAGAGGAACTTCTCCAGATCCGTTGAATTAGAGTTTCTGACCATAGTGTTTTCGTCGGTTCGACACTTGGAAGATTGCTCCAACATCAACACCCACCCATCGAATCAGAATTTCTGCTAGTCTTCTGGAAAATTCGACAATTTTGATTTCTGTTCGACAGAACCTCCAATCGACAGGAGTTGATTTTTTAGCCAATCTTGTTATATAATGTTCTCCCATCTTTCATCTTTCTGCCATGTTATTTTTCGTCGAATGGCAGCCTCAATTCTTCACTAAATACATTGTCTCCGTCGAATTCACAAGTATAGTTTATCACCCAACATCTAGCAATTAAATTTGTGGCTTTGCTGGTGATTCCGACCGTGTATCTTCCTGGACTCATGACTTTTGGACTAATAAAGGCATATTAATCATAAATAATTGAATGACTAGAAACTAATTAGGGATTCATAAACAGGGAAAAACAAGGAACGTGAGCATGCCTTACAACTAGTGAGAATTTTGAGTACAGAAAGAACATGAGTATGGGTGAGGTTGTGAGGAACATAATGAACTTAATGGTTGACTTCTATCATGACTATGAATGGGATCGTGGTTATCCTTAAAATGTGCTATTGGCTTGATGTGGATCCGTGAATGGGATCAAACCTTGTTGTTAAATCATATGACATGCATTTGAAGCATGATTGACCTAGTTGTCATGAGGAGCATGATTGAGTCATGCATTGCACAAAAGAAAGAGAATGTCCATTGGACTTTGTTAAGGCCGAGTTGCCTAGGAGATGATTTCACCTTAGTGCGGGTACGAATAGACAAGTGGGTTCCTGTAGTTGGCCTTGAGGGCGTTGGGGCGCGGGTGTCGCACAAAGGGCAGTGGTAGCCCCTCTGGACCGTGGGACAAACGGATGCAAACACACGGACGATCCTGACTGGCCACAGTCCTATATTGAGATCTTATGAGAATGCCGCTGTATAAAGCCTTGTTGCGCAAAATGACTGATTATTTTTTGGAAAGCACTTGTTTTATGGCTGATGAGATACTGGCATGTCTCCCTAATCATTCTCTCCGACTGTTTTGTGTCTTGCTCCATGGAGTAGGATCTTGATTATTGAGGGCACATGTGCATAGTGAGTCCATAAATTATCTGGCATTTATTGTTATTATATTGGGACTGTTGTATTATTGATATACGTATACATATGACTGTCTGGAACTATTTGGTTGATTATAACTGCTACTAAATGTCTATTACCATTATTGCTATCATAAATGCTATGTGGGCGCTTTGCGCCGTTTGGTTTCTTGATGCTATAATTGGTAATGATGGTAGGATGTCTTACCTCTTCTCTATTTCTCCATTATTGTTTGTCTATATATTGCGTCTCATCGAAGACAACGACAAGGAACCAGAAGCTCCCGACATCCCTGGCTTTTGGCCTCACCTCGACTAGCGTCTGCTGAAGAATATGGAGCCACGCACGCACAGATTTTGGGAGATGTGCGCCTGACATTCTTAGGAGGGCCAGAGTGCTGGCGCATCAACTTTGGCTCTGAGTGTTGCATCTATTTGGGGGGTGTATCGATATCTCTAGCCTGGAGGCGCCATGAGCCGCCTGTTTTCACCTGCTGCATTAGCCTACGTCTGGAATTTCAACTTTCGATACGCGAGATGTGGGGTGACCGTTATTACACCCCGTGGGAAGAGTCCTTTCATTCCATAGCTCGGGCCCCGTCCCACAACTCTGCGATTCCTATGGTGATTTCCTCTGATGAGGAAGATCCCGAGGAAGTCCCTGAGGATGACCCCGAGGAGGATCCTGACACGATTCCTCCTCACTTGAGGGATTGACTTTACTTGTAGCTACTGAGTGTAACACCCTTGTGGGAATGTCACATTTATGAATGCAATGAAATAAAATAAAATAAAACTCTTACCCAAGTTGTAAAACATTTGATACTTACATAATATTTGTGGTAATATTTTTTTTTCTTTTTATATTTATAACATTAAATAAAATAACACGAAATACAAAATATAACAAACATAAACTCACCATAACATACATATGATTCTCGTTTAGTACACACATAATTTACAACTACATGTATTTAATAAAGCAGTAAAGAGTTGACACAAAGCTAAAACATAGTACTGCCCAAGTGCATCTCGGTAGATATCAAACCCTTTGATGGATCATCTTCCAGAACCTCCAGAATAACCATCGAAAAGTTCACATCTAGGAGATCTCACAGCACGAAGGACACGAGTCCGAGCTGTTGACTCGCTACTGAGCTCACTAGGCACATGGAAAATTCCCTGCCAATAACGCCTAATGGTCAGAGGTAACTCTAAATGTAAATAAAGCATAGTAGTGAATATGACCTCTCCGTCATACTCTCTACATAGGGACACGGTCAAACGTCCCACATAAGCAACTGTCCCTCGGTCCACATGCATACGCCATGCCTCGGAACCCCCATGAAACTCCAGTCTCACGAACCCAAAGAATCCTGGCAATGCCATGATCTCAAGATCAGTCTTGACGATCAGTGTGATCTACTGGCTCCTCCTCCTCGTATACTTCGCCCGACTGTTGCTCGTCAGGATACTGTATCTCAAGAGACTGATCCTCTTCTTCCACAAACTCTTTACGGAAACAATATAGTAATATCGAGAAAACATATAGAGAGGTGAGACAATCTACATCACTACCCGCATGGCAATAAAGAAAACGATAGTACAAAACAGTCATCACAACAGTACATACCAATATATCATGCATATTATATCAAGCAATATATATAACAATAATACATACCATTATATCATGCATAATATATTAAAGCAATAAATCATACAATTTATCACAGATTATGATAAGTAATAAAATGCAGGTAATGCATGAACACACACCGACTCGTTCCTACTCCATGGAGCTAAACACGGATATCTGAGAGAATGATCCGATTAGAAACTAATAATACTTTATGGCTGCCCAACCAAACTATTACACTGTCCAATCTTTGTGTCTATAGCCCACAGTCCAAAACATCGTGTAGTAGTACACAGTCCAACATCGTGTACCACAGGCATAGTACTTAATAGTCCCCTCAAGATCTCGACTAAGAATAGTGCTTGTCAAGATCATTAGTGTGTTGCCCGTTACCACGGCCCAGAGGAGCAACCCACTGTCCGCATGTGGAATTCTCCGCACACTAACGCCTCCAAGTTCATAAATGAACCACACTACGCTTATCACACCAAAACACGGTGTAATTCGCCTCGTCAATCAATCACCAATTATAACCCAAATTGGCACAACACTCTAAGCATGATCTAAAATTACAAAAATACCTTTATTATCCAAATTTTACCATAATTACGAAAAATTACCAAAATACCCTTAATCACAAAATAACAAAGTATAGTACGTCCCACCTGACAGTACTACACTGCAATATGTCTGGGTCCACCACTTTGGCCCGACAGCAAAACTCACAGTATTGTTCAATTGCGTAGGAATTTTATCGCGTTTTCACAATCTCATCGTTTTCACAAATGTTTTTAAATTGCGTAAAGATATTTTGACGTTTTTAAACATCGTAAAATATTTTTAAATCATTTTCTCAATCGCGTAAGATTTTTAATTCATTTTCTTAACCGAATAGCTTAAAATCATCATTTCTGCTATGTGTAAAACTATATCTAGTACTTTTAAAATACGTAGAGTATTTTCCTTATGTTCTAAATATAGTATGGAATCTTTTCATTTTATGCGTCTGATTTTAATAAATTTCGGCAGCATTTTGCCTATAAAATTAGTATAAGGTATTTTTAACATTTTCCTCTAAATATAGTTCATTTTATTTTTACCTAATAATTACGCTTTGAAACTTGCTAACGCGCTTCAAAATTTATAAAATGAGCTTTACGTTAGTATTTTTCTAGCGTCTGATTTATTTCTTAATTAAACTAAATTCTGCTAAGTTAAAAATTCTAGGACCGAATTTATTCCTTTTATTTTCTCAATGATTCATTAGAATCAATTTATGTTGTAAATCAATTACCTAACCTATCTTAGCAAATAAAATGGCATATTGGCCAAATCAAAATAAAACAGCATTTGATTATACACTAAATGGCATGTTGGCCACAATTAACTTAAACCATTTTCAAATCCATTATTTTACCTAGGTTCATTAAATCATTAATTTAGAAAATTGTGGAGAACATTTTGGTTCTCTAATTTCATGAGAAGGCCGTGAGCCTCAATGTGTTCTTTGGAACACTCATGCAAATCGTTACATGTTATTCACATCCTACTTTAATAATTATATAATTATAAACACATACAATTATATAATCACATATAATATACATACAATATATTTAAAGCCATAAACATACATAGCAAAAATAATAAAAACTATAATCATGCATAGCGAAATAAACCACAAATAGGAAAGCTTTTAAACAATCACACAAATAATAAAAACAATAAAACAACCACACAAATGAATCCTTATGGATTCTCCATACACAAACAAATCCATTTTCCCATCACCACTTAGGGTTGATGAGATTAAATCTCCCTCTTACCTCTTGTAGACAATTTAATCGGTTAGTTTTCCTCTTTTCCTTCAAATTTCGTGTGACTCCCAAACAAATCCCTAAAATTCTTAAACAATTAGTAAAAACACATACAAGATACAAAATAGAAAAACCATGGAACATTCATGGTTAGAAAAATTAGAAATCTAATTTTGAACCATAGAAACAAAACTTACCCTTAAGTAAGTAAGCAAAAGGTTGGATTTTGGACAAGATAGAGTAGGAATTTGGAAAAACTTTGTGAACAAAAAGTGTTTAGAATGGGATTTGGGTTTAGGAAATATGATGAGATGAAATTATGAAGGTTTGGTTGTGTGGGTGTGGGTGTTGGCCGAATCTAGGGAGAGAAAGTGAAAGAGAAGTGTGCTTGAGTTTTTGGTATTTTAGAGAGAGAAATGGATAGCTAAATGTGATAAGTGTGAAAAACAAAAGTGAAGAGTGAATAGATAGAGCTGCAGCCGTGAGTGAGTGTGGGTGAGGTTGAGTGATCAACTTTGCATGGTAAAATATCATAGAGTGTTCACATGGTTAAGCACATGGCTTATGTCATGTTGGAGCCTTCAAGAACCATGTAGAACCAAGCCAATCCAAGCCTCCTTGCTGCTGCCCAAAACCGTGTGGGTCTTCCTCTTTTTAGTGTCTTAATTGTTCTCCAATTACACCTAATTACATGCTAATTAATTAGGTAATTAGTTAGGTTAATTATCCTAACCAATCTTAATTAACATACTAATAATATAACTAATTAATTTAACATATATTAACATATATTATAACCTTTAATCAATATTAGGATATCTAATTAGTATTTAGATTATAATTAATTAAGAACTAACTAGTTCACTTAGTTTACTAATTAAGTAATTAGATTAATCAAATTAAGCTTAATTAGGTTACTAACCAAATTCAAGCCTACAAATTTTGACTTAATTCTAACCATTGATTCATCTTTAATCCCTAGCCATAGATCACATCTAAGGTAGATATCAATTGGTCATAAATCTATCATTCTAATCTCACCATTGATTAGATCAACGACTTAGGTTAAAGGCTTCCTAACTAAGTTTTCATCCAACGGTCCAAACGAAAGTCTATGCTCCCTTCGTTGACCAATTCCTATTAGTTTAGAAAGTCAAGCCTACTTTCGTTGACTTGCTCTCATTGGCTAGAATTTGTCCAGTCAGCACAGTTGACTGCTTTTCCTAAACGCGGGTCCCATAGCACTTTTAAATATCTGTGGTCAAACCGAAGCAGATTTTTACTATTTTTGAGACAGTAGGTACTGTTATATAAAATAATATTATAATAATATAAAATTATTTTATTACACAGTTCAATCCAAAAAATTACGAGATTAATATATATATCAATCAGAATTGGGTTTAGTAAGATCTCCCAGCTCGAATTAATTAAAATAAGATTTATCTAGCCAGAAAATTATTATTTCCCTAGGTCAGAGCAAATCACACACAACAGTCAAGTACACCCACGAAACAGTCAAATTAAATTTACTGCTCACAGAATTCACAAAACAGTACATTTCAGGACTATATTGTAATTATCCCAAAAGTTGGGGTGTTACACTGAGGGCTACCAGTATTTTATTTTTGGGGGCCTGATGTCTTGTCTGTAGTGGGCATATATTTTGATACCGTGTGGATTTATATGTATAATCCTTTAGGGGCAGGTATAGTTTTGCTTTTTGATATACCAGACTTTGTAACTAAATAGTTTGATAATTTTATATATATGAAGATGCAATGTTAATTTCCCATGTATGCTTTACTTCTGCTTTTGTTCTTTATTTTCCATGTATGTTTCGTCACCATGGATATTAATTATCGTTAACGTTAAAGTAACAAAAAAAATATATACTCGCT
The DNA here is from genome assembly GCA_029884595.1 of Ormosia semicastrata. Classification (NCBI taxonomy): domain Eukaryota; kingdom Viridiplantae; phylum Streptophyta; class Magnoliopsida; order Fabales; family Fabaceae; genus Ormosia; species Ormosia semicastrata. The sequence goes on along the minus strand of JAQQTO010000063.1, from coordinate 80,351,167 downwards.
AATTTAATTACCCAACTATAATCAAGTAAATATACATATTATTAAAATGAACCGGGTCTTAACAAATAGAATTTTATTTCTGCATTATAATTGATAATGTGACATGCCCTTCGGAAAAAAGGGGCGTTACACAAGTTGGGTGAAAAAGGTTAAATCTAGATGGGCTAAAGTTACGAGTTTTTTAAGTTTTGTTACCATTTGGTAGAGCCATCAAAATGGGTCAAGCCTGATTGGCCGGCCCGAATAGCTTGACGAAATTGGCGGGATGGGCTAACAAATGCTTGCCTAAAATTAAAAGTATCCCAAATTAGCCTGGCCTGCAATGGGCTAGGTGTGATTGACATTGACTAAAGTAATGGTTTTGATGATAACAAACATGAAAAGAATGGAAGTGCAAAGATCAAGTTTCAAAACTCTTCAAGTTTAGCTTATAGGACTTAGATCTTGTGTAAAGGTAAAAAGGAATCACACTAAGCTCAAACAAGTTTTAAACATCTTTATAAGTGTTTGTAAATTGTTTAAATGCCCAACAAACTGTTTTTGGAAAGCTAGTCTTGGTGGCAATTCAAATCTATGAAAAATAGTCAAGTTTGTGTTTTTCAAAACTGGACTTTGGTTACTCTTTTGATCATATCTTCAAAACACTTTGAATTTTGTTCTAAAACTTATTTCATATGAAAATATACTCAAATATCTTTCCAATGAGTGGTCATTTGTTTTAAACGGATAAGAAATGAAGAAGTTTTGACCATTTAAAGTTAGTTTTCAAAACTAGAGTGCAATAACCAATTAGGAATTTTTCCTAACCGATTATTCACCTTGTCAGGAGCATTTTTCATGTTCTAAAAGCTCCTAACCGATTAGGCAATTCACCTAACCGGTTATTGTGACTATTAGGAACATTTTTCATGTTTCAAAAGCTCCTAACCGATTAGGCAAGTCACATAATCGATTAGTGTAAAAGAAAGGAGCGTTTTCATGTTTTTATAAAAGCTCCTAACCGATTAGGAAGTTCTCCTAACCAGTTATTCTAAATGTCAGTAGCCAAAACTAAAAGCTCCTAACTGATTAGCAACTCCACCTAATTGGTTATTCTAAATGTCAGTGGCCAAAACTTAAAGCTCCTAACTGATTAGGACAATCTCCTAACCAGTTATTTGGGCAACCAAAAAACACATTCCAATGGCTATAAACAGCTAGTTTTCATACAAGTGTTTGGGCATCATTCCTAATCACCACCAATGGCCCTAAAATACTTTGGGCTATAAATGCAAGTGTTTGGACATCAAAGTAAAGTTGGCAATAAATTTGAACAAGTTTCTTGAGCATTAAATTTGTGTTTTACTCTCATTTGTCAAAAACCTCTGTTTTGAACTTAAGTATGAATCCTAGATACCCATAAGCTTCAATTTGTATTATCTACTTTTTTTTCTTTTCATCTACATCTTTGTATAATTTATAAAGAGAAGGTGAGGCATCCCTCTAGTGAAAAGGGGTGAGGTATCCCTTAGTTGTAAAGAGGGTGAGGTATCCCTCTAGAAAAAAGGGTGAGGTATCCCTTAGTTGGAAAGAGGGTGAGGTATCTCTCTAAAGAAAAGGGTGAGGTATCCCTTGAGGGTGAGACATCCGTCAAAAGTTATAAAGGGTGTGGTATCCCTATTTGAGGCACAAGCACAAGGGTGAGGTATCCCAAGGTGTGTTGAGTGCTCTCAATTGTAAAGGTTGTTAAGCACCTGTTGAAACTTAAAGACATAGTGGAAAATCTCGGGTGGTTCACTTGAGGACTGGACGTAGGCCATAAGTGGTTAGTGGCTGCATCAGGATTAAACCTTTGTGTTTGCTTTTCTCATCTCTATCTCTTTACATTTGTGCTTTAATTATCTATGCTTGAGTTAAAATTGATATCTAGCTTGCTTGCTTGATTTATCTCATAACCCAAGTTGCATTTGATTAATCCTTAATAGTTGTGCCTTTGTTATTCATGTTCCACTGTATTTATTAATTGAGTGATTCAAAATGCTTAATTTCTTAATTTTGTTAAAAATTTTGAAATCACCTAATTCACCCCCTTCTTGGGTGATGGTTGCCGTGGCTAACAAGTGGTATCAGAGCTTCATGCTCTGTTAAAAGCTTAACTGCTTGGAGTTAAAGATCTTTGTTTATTTGGTAACCATTGAAAGCTTTTCAAAATAGAAAGTTTTGAAATTGATAAATCACCATTTTTTGATGGTGTAAATTTTGTTTATTGGAAAGCTAGAATGAAATTTTATATACAATCTATTGATATTGATTTGTGGGATATTATGCTTGATGGATTTACTTGTAATTCAAAACAAACTTGGAATGCCTATGACAAGAAATGCTTTTCGTTGAATATTAGAGCTATATAAATTTTGAGAAGTGGTTTAAATAATGATGTTTATGCTAAAATGAAGAGTTGCTCTAATGCTAAAGATATATGGGATGCTCTTGATGATATCTATCTTGCTAACAAAGATTTTGTGTATAAAGTTGTATATAGAAAGCAAGAAGAGCAAAAGCCATTGAAGGAAGCTTTCCATGAAAAATGTCCTCAAGAAGATGTTCAAAGTAAGAAAATGAGCTCAATGCCTCTTGGTGATGATGGTGCTCAATTTGAAGAAGAGGCAACGCGAAACAAAATTGATGAGGAAGATGGTGATTCCCTTAAAGAGCCAAGTATGCTAGAAATTGAGATCACTTCATATATGGCTAAAAAGGACTTTGAGGTAAATGATGCTTATCTTTTTTGTGGTCCTTCCTTTGATGAGTTATAATGTGCATATGATGAATTATATGATGACTTATTGCTTTTAGGAAAGAAAAACTTATGTTGTTTGGAAAACACTTCCTCTATTAAAAATGAAATTGAGACTTTGAAAAATGAATATGCTTTTCTTAATGAGGAAATGCCTTTGAAATATGAAACCTCATCTTCTTGTGAAAATTGCATTGATTTAGAAAATCAAGTTGAGGGCTTATATTTCGAATTTGCTAAAGCAAATGATTCTAATTGCTTACAATCCATGTTTGTTAATAAGGATGAAATTGATGTTACTCCACATAGAATTTCAAGTAAGGCTTGTGGCAAAAATAGCATAGAATGTAATAACAACCAAATGCACAAGTTTTTCAAAAATGATCTTCAAAGGACCAAGCCATCATTGAATTCACTTGTTTACAATTTTTGTGGTCATTTAGGACATATTTCTCATTTATGCAATAATAGAAGAAATTCTTATATGAGAAATAATAGGGTATGAGTTCCTAAAGATCTTAAATGCCCTAGTACTAACATTCAAGGACCCAAGATGAAATGGGTACCAAAATGTCCTCCTAGTGTTTTAATTATGTAGAAATTTTCTCAAAAGGATTGACAAATTGGTCAAGTGAAAAAGGTATCATCAAGGGGAATGCTTCCAAAGCCCAATGGTAGAAATTTTTGTCAAAGAAGGAAGATGACTTCAACCAAAGCTTCTCAAGTACAAAATATGAAACTTGTAAAGTTCAAAACACCAAAAGAGAAGCAATGGGTAAGGAAAAGAGTTTCCTTAATTACCAAGGCCAAGGTATCAAAAGTCTTTACCTCTTATGAGCATTCACTTAAAAAGACAATGAATATGAGGTATATTCCTTGTAGGCCTTAGGTAAAGGATAGAATCATGTGCACTTAGTAAAATATGAATATTTTATTTAGCACATAATTATATTCATTCTCTTTGTACTATAGCTCATTAATTTGTTATATATCTTGGTACATGAGGTTCTACAATGCCTAGGTATGCTTGCTATGTTTTGAATTGTCTATATATCATGAAAGTAAGTATGTTATTATCTATGTGTTTAATGGTAATTGATTATTTGATTTATTGTACTCAATTTACATACTATGAAAAAATTGATCGTTATGAGAGTACAATGGATTAATATTCAAAAACTAACACACAAGGACCCAAGAACATCTGGGTACCAAAAGCCAAAAAATTGAAGTATGTTGTAGGTATGCTTGAAGGCTAAAAGTTGACTTTGGTATCATGAAATTGGCTGTTGCAAGTACAAGACCAGAAAATACTCCAAGTTCCTTTCTTTGTCTCCAAGAAGCTTGGACTTGTGCTTCAAATCTAAAGTTCTTGTTGTGGAAAAGTTATTTCTGGTACTTTTTAAAGTTCAATTTTGTTAGTGGGTTAATTAACATTTTAAAAGAAATGGAAAGTGAGACAAAGCTATGATGATCTTCAAGAAGACATGAGGTTGTTTTATAAAGGTTGAGTTCTGAAGAATTTTTGGTTTTCGTAATGAAATAACCAGTCATAAAGAGCAAATAATCAGTTACTTGTTCATTGGACATGTTCTGACTCATATTGTAGTTGTTTAGTGCTCTCTGCTAAGTCAAATAATCAGTTATAATCTCCCTATGATTAGTTATGAGCTCTTGTAGTGTTCTCTGGGAAACATAATAATCGGTTAAGAATTGTCCCTCAACCGATTACACCAACAAACAACAATTGGGAAGTCTCTGTCCTCACCAAATAATTAATTACTCATCCTTTCCTAATCTGTTATTCAAGGCAAACAGAGGCCAGGGTGTTATTGGAAATACTAATCTAACTGATTACCTCAATGATCTAATCGGTTATTTATCACAAATAGAGTTTTTGGGACTTTTGCAGCACGAAAATAACTGATTAACTCAACTCCCATTTATTATTTCAAGTACATCAGAGGCCATATGTTTTGATAACCATGCATATAACAAGTTACCCAATTCCCTAACTAGTTATTAGGCCTCCTTATAGCAGCAAATCGTGACCCTTCTTCACCATTCACGAAACCCCTACTCAATTTCCATCCTGTTCATCTTCTTCCTCTCAACTCTCACCAACACCCACTTCCTCTTGAAGTCTTGGATCTTGGAAGTTGGAGTCATCCACAAAAACTCAAAGAGTACACTTTTAGTGATATTAATCTCTTATCCTTACTTATGTTTTAATTTGAATATCATGTGATATTTGGATAAGTGGAGAGTTATTTTTATGCCTTAACATGCTTTAAGTTATGCTTTTCTAGCATTGTGTCTTGAAAGTGTCTTTACATATGTTAACATGATAGATATGCACACACTTTACTTGGAATGACATGTTTTATGATAATATCTTTGTTCTTGAACTTGTAACCAATTCTCTTTGTTCAAATATGAAAATTCACATGCTCATAAGTAGTTTTAATCCTTTCTCTTTGATACTTAATTGTTTTATATACTTACTTGGAGATTGGAAAGTTAGAAGTTATATGTCTTCTTGTTTGAAGTTGTTCGATATGTTCATATCTTGAAAACAAGAAGTAAATGATTCATTTTTGTGCCTTGAACTTTCCTTTAAACTTCAATGATTCTTACATTGAAATAAATATTAAAATGAATTTTTTTTGCAATCGCTATTCTGATAACATGAATAAAATGCTAGTTTGATTATCTTGTTGCTACAATATTGATTACATATTTGTTATGTGGCAATGGTTTTGTTGTTACTTCTCTCTTTGTTAAAATCTCTTTATTGCATTATTTTTTGATCATGACAAAAGGGGGAGAAATTTTGAGTCATTGAGAAAAGGTAAATATAAAAAGGTGTAAATTCAATGATCATGGAATTACAAAATTAAGGGGGAGCTGTGCATCTCTGATCTAATCACCTCTTGAAAAATAGAGGTGGAGTAAGTCTCTAACACCTTTTGTGAGTTTCAATTTATTTGAACTAACTCTTTTCTCAATGGTTGTTTGTTATCATCAAAAAGGGGGAGAATGTGAATGACATTGACTAAAGTAATGGTTTTGATGATAACAAACAAGAAAGGAATGAAAGTGCAAAGATCAAGTTCCAAGACTCTTCAAGTTTAGCTTATAGGACTTAGATCTTGTGTAAAGGTAAAAAGGAATCACACTAAGCTCAAACAAGTTTCAAACATATATATAAGTGTTTCTAAAATGTTTAAATGCCCAACAAACTATTTTTGGAAAGTTAGTCTTGGTGGTAATTCAAATCTATGAAAAATAGTCAAGTTTGTGTTGTGCAAAACTAACATTTGGTTGCTCTTTTGATCATATCTTTCAAAATAGTTTGAGTTTTGTTGTAAAACTTCTTTCATATGAAAATAGACTGAAAAAGCTTTCTAATGAGTGGTCATTTGTTTTAAGCGGATAAGAAACGAAGAAGTTATGACCATTTAAATTCAGTTTTCAAAACTAGAGTGCAATAACCGATTAGGGATTTTCCCTAACTGATTATTCACCCTGTCAGGAGCATTTTTCATGTATTAAAAACTCCTAATCAATTAGGCAATTCACCTAACCAATTATTATGAATATTAGGAGCATTTTTCATGTTTCAAAAGCTCCTAACCGATTAGGCAATTCACCTAATCAGTTAGTGTAAAAGAAATGAGCGTTTTCATGTTTTTTATAAAAGCTCCTAACCGATTAGGAAGTTCTCCTAACTGGTTATTCTAAATGTCAGTGGCTAAAACTAAAACCTCCTAACCGATTAGCAACTCCACCTAACTGGTTATTCTAAATGTTAGTGGTCAAAACTTAAAGCTCCTAACTGATTAGGACAGTCTCCTAACCGGTTATCTGGGCAACCAAAAAACACATTCCAACTGCTAGAAATGGTTAGTTTTCATAACAAATCATTCCTAATCACCACCAATGGTCCCAAAATACTTTGGGCTATAAATACAAGTGTTTGGGCATCGAAGCAAACTTGGCAATCAATCTGAACAAGTTTCTTGAGCATTAAATTTGTGTTTTACTCTCATTTCTCAAAAACCTTTGTTTTGAGTTTAAGTGTGAATCCTAGATACCCATCAGCTTCAATTTGTATTATCTACTCTTTGAGAGAGTTTCTTTTCATCTACATTTTTGTCTAATCTGTAAAGAGAGGTTGAGACATCCCTCTAGAGAAAAAGGGTAAGGTATTCCTTAGTTATAAAGAGGGTGAGGTATTCCTCTAGAGAAAAAGGTGAGGTATCCCTTAGTTGGAAAGAGGGTGAGGTATCCTTCTAGAGAAAAGGGTGAGGTATCCCTTGAGGGTGAGGCATCCCTCAAAAGTTGTAAAGGGTGAGGTATCCCTGTTTGAGGCTCAATCACAAGGGTGAAGTATCCCATGGTGTGTTGAGTGCTCTCAATTGTAAAGGTTGTCAAGTACCTGTTGAAACTTGAAGACATAGTAGAAAATCTCGGGTGGTTCACTTGAAGACTGGACGTAGGCCATGTAACACCCCAAAAATTGTTTGTTTCATGATAAATAGTCATTTTATAATATTTGTGATTTTTGTGAATTTTTGTGGATTTTTTTAGAAATGTTGAATATTTTAATATATTCCTAATTTTGCGTGCGAGCTGAGCAGAGTCGGGAAAATGAAATATTTTCCCCTATGATGGTAAATCTTGAACTGTGGAAATGTTGACGGGGGATCTTACTAAACTCGAGGCCGAACACAGTTTACGAAGTTTACATTTTTTAAGATTTTAACCTGATAAATAAAAATCACTGTACATTTTATTACCCGTTGGATAATAAATACTGGCTTTGTAAACTTTGATAATTGTCCATTGGATAATAGCTTGTAGTAGAAATCCTTATCACCTTATCTAGAAATCTACTTTATGTCACATAAAGTTGATCTTTCAAAAAGGTGAGTTTTGGCTTCTTGAAGAAATTTTGGAGGAAGCTTTCTAGCACCTTCCTATTAGCTTGTTGGAGAAGCCAATTTCCCTCTCTCCTTTGTGAAGCTACACGACCAAAGAAGGAAAAAGGAGACCAAAATACAACATTTTTATTTTTACTCTTACATTTCAAAAACCTTACTATCACTTTCGCTCTCTACTTTTTTCTTCTATCATTTTCTCCTTCACATTTTCTTTCTTTTTCCTCTCCTCTCCTACCTCACGGCCTCACCTTCTCTTCACACCTCCATGATTGCAAAAATTTCAAGTAACCACATTTTCTTGAACTCCATCACATTCTAAACCTCTTTCTAGTTGGAATCTACCTAAAAAGCTTCCATCTTTATCATCTTCTTCAAGCTTCAAAGCTTGAAGCTTGAAGGTAATGTTCTTGATTCTTTACCTTCTCTTCTTCTTTTTCATTTCCATGGCCACCACCATGACTAATGTTCCTTTCTTCCTTAAGCCTTGGTGTTGATTTGATGAGTTGTGATTCTTAAGGTTTTTGGAGGAGCTTGGTCGAATCTACAAGGAGCAATCAAGAAGGTTTCTTTTCTTGTTTTTCTCTTAGGTAAGAGGAAGACTATCCACTTCAACTTCTATTGGTAGTGGGAAGCTTGTTTGTGTGTTTGTTGTGAGAAACCCACGTTAAGGTTGCTCTCTTGGTTATATGTTTTTCTAATGATCTTTGTATTAATTTTCTCTTGTGTGGTTTTATTGGTTGTATTTGTGTATGTTGATGATCTTAGATTGATTTTGATAGAATTAGAAATATGAATTGGAAGCAAGGGTTCCTTGCTCTCCTTAATGAGGCTCACGGCCATACCCCCTTCAATAGGGTGTTCATGATTAAAATTTTGTAACAAGTTAGAGAGACAACTAATAGTGAATAACAATTAATGGAGCAATGGAAAATTTTGGGTTCTTACCCGCTTGGGAGGCTCACGGCCTCTAGGGTTTTTTTTGGGTTCAAATATATAATTCTTGGGTAACCTTGGAACTTAAGTAATTAAGTGTTAAGTAATTAATAATGTGATGGAAAGAAATTTATTTGATGACTTAGAATGATTTTTGAACTTAAGTGAAGAACAAGAGTGAGTGTGAGACTTGAGAAGCTTAGAATAATGTTCTAAGTGAATATGGTTAAATTTAAGTAAAGAACTTAGCTAATTAAGAGAAATAAAGGTCTAATGAGAATTACAAGATAATTCTTCTAGAGAAAGATTTCATACGAAATGTTAAATTAAATTGAAACTTCATGGTAAACCTAAACCTTAAAAAGTGTACTGTCACGTTTGAGAACTTGATAATATGTTATTGTGGGTCCATGAGTGGGACCAAAAATCTGTTAATGTTTAACTTGGCTAGATTGTGGCATGTGATGTAAAAGTATATTATTGTTGAATATACCTGAATATACATTGGGTCATTATGTATTGTGAAAGTCCGGTGGACTATTGTTAAGGCCATGTTGCCTAGGTAATTGAATCACACCTTAGTGTGGGTGCGAATAGACTAGTGTAGGTCATAATGTTGACCTTGGGGGCGTTGGGGTGCGGGTGTCTCACAATGGTCAGTTGGTAGCTCCTCAAGACTGTGGGATAGACCAATGCAAATGCACCAACAATTCGGACCGAGACACTGTCCTATATCGCCATCTTGTGAAGAATGTCGCTGTATAAAGCCTTGTTGCGCAAAATTATTGATTTTCTAGAAAGCACTTGATTTTAGGTTGACGAGATACTGGCATATCTCCCTGATCATTCTCTCTGATGTTTGTGTCTAGCTCCATGGAGTAGGATTTTGGTATCATGTGCACATGCATAGTGAGTCAACATATTACTTGGCATTCATTTATACGATGATTGGAACTGTTGCCTTTTTGAAGTTATAACGGCTTAGATTTTCTATGTTGTTTACTATTTGCTTCTTGATGCTGATCATTATTCCTGAAATGCTATGTATCTAGTTACATGATTAAATCATTCTCTTGTCATGTAGAGGTAATGATTCTAGAAACTCTAGATATTTTCTAGAAACTAAAGATTCTAAGTATTTGCAAACTTAGTTAACTCCATTTAGTTACTACTTAGTCTATTTAAGTATCTTAGTTAGACTATCTAGTTACTTAACTAACTAACCTAGCCATTTTCGTTGAATTTTCAATGATTCTAATTGATTATCATGATGTCATGTAATGATGGTTCATTATTACTCTTAAGATATTTAACCTAGATATTTTCTGTTTTCATGATTACACTTGAGATATTTAGCGTAGATATTTTCTGCTTAGATATTTTCACCTAGATATTTGTATTCAAATATTTGTCTAAGTTATTTTCCTGTTAGATATTTACTAGGTGAGTCATCATAGAATTTTCTAGAACAGTTGAGTCAGCATGGTGAGTCGTAGTGCTGAGTCACCAGTTGAGTCATCAAGAGAAACTTCTAGAATGTGTGACTCATCGTGACAAGTCACTGGGTGAGTCAACATTCCACATCTTTCTGGAATATAGCGAGTCACCATTTTAGAATATGGCGAGTCATCGCTTCTAGAAAAGAATGACAAGACAAACTTAAAATATCTTGAAAAAGTAAGTAGCCAAATTGGATTTGTCTTCTAGCTTGGTAGTCAAATTGAATTTCTCATCTTCAAGTTGAGTATCCAATTTTCTTTCTTCCTGCTTACCATTGGTCCATCGCTTTGACCCATCGCCATCAAGATATTTTTTAACAGATTTTACCCAATGGATAATAGCTACTGCTATTATTACACAATGAGTAATAGAAAATTCAGATACAAAAAATCTTTGTCAACTATTCTCGATTTTGGGTTTAGTAAGATTCCCCGATCCCACCTTGACAGTCCAAAACTTTCTGGTCTAGGAAAAATTTTTATTTTTCCGGGCCCGCCTCAAACACACATACAACTTAAAATAATATTAAAATAATCATAGACTCAAAAAAATTCACAAAAATTCTCAAAAATCATAAAAATTATAAAACTCATATATTTTCAGAAAAAACGGAGTTCAGGAATATTTCTCAAAAATAATATTAAAATATTCAAAATAATTAAAAATTCTCAAAAATTCACAAAAACTCATAAAATATTATAAACTCTTTTATTTCAAGAAAAATGAAAAATCAGGGTGTTACAACTCTCCCCCTCTAAAAAGAATTTCGTTCTCGAAATTTCTCTTACATATAAAAACAAAAAGGATATTACTCCTTTATTTTGTCTTTAACTTCCATGTAACATCTCCAGTTATGTCGTTTCAGATCATCCTCCTACTTTTCCTGGATTTGCTCCATCAGATTATTCGAATAATAATCCTAGTCAAACAGATTCTCCTTAATCATCATAGCAAACATACTAAATACGTTTTCTACCTAAGGCATTAGCCACGACATTCGCCTTTCGGAATGACATTGAAGTTGAAAATCATAGTCCTTGGAAAATTCTAACTGTCATCTCTTTCTCGTATCAAACTCCTCTTAATCGAACAGGTACTCCAAGCTCATGTGATCACCGTAGACATTGTAGGTTGATTCATAAAGAGAACGTCTTTAGATCTTCAATGTTAAACAGCTATCGCAAAATCTAAAACGTGAATCGGATAATTTTTCTCATATACTTTCAAACAGCTTCACGTATAATCTCTTCTTTTTCAGAAATTGAAGAATCGTATTGAGGTGTTCAACATGCTCCTTTGGGCTTTAAGAATAGATCAAGATATTGCTAACAAGGACAACGACAAATCTGTCTTGGAACATCTTCCACTTTCACGCGAATTTGATGATAGTCAGAACGTAATTCGATCTTGAAGAAAACCAGCGACTTTCATCATTTGGTCTTCTAGTTCCCATGTTGTATCTCCCGTCACATCGTTTCAGATTTCCTCCACCAAGGTAAGTTGTTTCACTTGCTTATCCTAAATCTTATCAAAAAATGTTTCATAGATCAAGTTCTCTTCTAAATGTACTGTACTTGGTACTATGACATGAGTTGGATTAAGAATATAGTTTCAATTGAGATATATGGAAGACACTATGAAGGTTAGAAAGAAAAATGATAAGGCTATTAGGTAGATTACCAGATTTATCCAATAAAGAATTTGATATGATTTAATAGATTTCGAAATGAACATGGTCTAATAAGTTTAGAAATGAACTTTCTGGATTCAATTTCTGGATTCAAATCCAAAAATCTCAGTTCAAGGAAACACTAAAGTTTCATTGAAACAATCTAGTAGGATATGGTTGGAAAATAACCAATCCATTTATAAAGTCAAGCTCTCAAATAGATGTGATTTTAGATAAGTAAATTAAATCAACAGAAGAGATTCGATCTTTGATAGATATAGGGTAGAGTTAGAAAACTTGAGTATAAACAACAAGTTTAACAAGAAGAGTAGAAATACTCGGAGATAACAAAGACACAGATAACTCAAATCGATTTACTTAGTCTATTTGTGAAAGAAATAGACAAACCAAACCAATAGAAAAGTTCCAATCGAAAATAGTAATAGGATAAGTTTAAATAAGCTCAAGTAGTAACAACAAGTTTAGAAGTTGAAGTAGCATTATAAAAGGAAACAAAAACATAGATAACCCCAAAAGGTTCACACAGTCACAAACCATAAGAGAATGGGTTACCTTGTGAGTTATACAGCATAGTTTTAAGATTATTCTCTATGGTACAACTTTCTTGTTTCTTAAGTCTTTATATTTGAACGCTTCCATTCCATTCTTCGTATTGACTCTTTCTTCTACTTGAGATCTTGAAACACTTGCATTACTCTGAGAAAGTTCCATCTTCGATTGTGTACAACCTTTAGAAATATGTCTGGGCTTCCCACATCTGAAACAAATAATTCCTTTGATCGTACACTCCTTTGTCAAATGAGCCTTTCCACACTTCCTACATTTTGATGCTGATGCCACAGTCTGACCAAATTCGTTGCCACTAGTTTCGTTGTTGCTTCCCTAGTGGTCGTATATATGGCTCTTGCTGAAATCGATTGATCTTACATTTCTTTCCCTTTTGGATTATTGAGGACCCAACATTACAGCTTCTTGCATCATGAGACTGCTCCAACTCTAACAAACCTTGAAGTTCAGTTATCAATTCCTGCTGCTGAACGATCTTCTGACTCTGTTGTATCACTACGTTAGTCATCCTCTGCATTACACTTCTTACTGTGACTATACGATCATCGTCACGTCTTGTGTCCACATGCTTACGTCTACCACAATCCATTGTCTTTCTTCAAAGACAAATAAATCAAAACACGAAAAAACCAAATGTAACCATTTAAATCAACATTGTCTCCTATCGGAAACCAAACAATATATCTCTGTGTTCAGTGTCAGAGAAAAACACAGCACAAATAAGACAAACCTACCCACAAACCCAAAAGACTCTAACTTGGGCTCTGATACTAACTAATGTAACACCCCCTCCGAGGGATATCACATTTCAAACCAACTCCTTATAATTAATTACTGAAGTTGTAAAATATTTAATATCATTTAAATACGGGTTTCAAAATTTCTTTTTTGCGGATGAAAGAAACTTTATTGAATTAGAAAAACACACAATATAAAAATTGAATAAAATACATCTCTCGCATATAACATAGATTCGTAATGTCATCATTACATAAAACTTATTTTCTAAGCAATATTTAAGTACCACATAAAAACTCGACCTGGCCCAAGCCAAAACACCTGGAGAGTAAGGTTCTGAACCTGATCCTCTCCCAGATCCTCGAAAGGTACATTCTCTGGTCGAGAAGTGTCTCTTTGGACAGGAGTCTGAGCAGTTGACTTCGTAGAGTCTTCACTTGGCAAATAGTGAGCAATGTCCCATAGTTCTACAATAGGCACAGAAAACTCTACATGTACACAAGCAGCATTATATGTAATAGTAGGGTTTCCATGGTAGGTATTACTCTGGGATAGAGTCACCTCTCCTATATAACTAAAACGTTGAGTATCTGAGTCGACATGCTAGGCATCAATGCCATCGTGGAATTGCGCTTGCATATAATAAGAGAAATCCCTCCTTACAGCCATTACAAAAAGATCAAATAAAACCAGTCCCACTCAAACCTAGGCGATCCAATCTCGTCCCTCTTACTATCTTTACCAAACATAACCATAAAACACAACAGACAAACAATACAGCAAAGACGTGAGATCCCCAATATCGCATACCAACATGGAAGCAAAGAAACGACAAACATACTAATACATTACAGCATACCATTTATTTAATAATATAAAATCAGCAGATAGTTAACAAATAGATAATCTAATAAACTTGCAGCACAATATCAGGCAAAATGATAATACCACATCAATATTATGTCATCATAATATTATATCACCACGGTATAAATGCTGAGTATGCTCAATGAGTACAAGGACCATGATTATGCACAATGCTCCATGTTAAGTGAACACGCTTTGTATGCATAAGCAAACACACTTTTCTATGCTAAAGCGAACACATTTTTCTATGCTCAAGCGAACACGCTTTTCTATGCATGATAAATGATTCAAACATATACTGTCATTGATCGCACAGTATTTCTTTATTCACATGCCATCTCATGGCGATATACTATCATTAATCACACAGTATTTCTTTATTCACATGCCATCTCATAGCCATATACTATAATTAATCACATAGTATTTCTTATTCATATGTCGTCTCATGGCGATATACTATCATTAATCACACAGTATTTCTTATTCACACGCCGTCACATCGTGATATCACTGTATAATGCTCAATAGCATATCAAAGTACCGTTGTACTATCCCTAATGATATTAATGCAACCGCCCATATAATTGTCTAATATCATTAGTATCAATGATATTATGTAACCGCCCATACAACTACATAATACCTAAGATCCACTCGGGTCCAATACTTCAGTTTCACAAATTACTTGGTTCAATACATTGGCCCTATAGCAAAACTCGTTGTTCCTCTCAATCACGTAGCAATATTATCACATTTTCATAATAGAATAAAGATTTTAAAATGTTTTCTCAATTGCGTAGCTAAAATTTATGATTTTTAAACAGTGTAAGAGTTTTTCTACATATTTTCAATTGTGTAAGATATTTTTAACATATTCTAAGCTCAAAATAATACTTGTCTCATTTATTATCAAAATTTGACTTTATTTCCATTATAATCCCTCTTAAAACAACATTCTCAAGATATTCTTATCAAAATCAGTATTTTCTACCGTTTCTCAGAAAACTGTATTTCTTTAATTTACTTGAGACATTACAGCTCAAAATTTCCTAACGCGCTTCAAAACCCAAAGGGTCTATATGTTAACAAATCTTAAGTTTTAACTTTTATTTTACTACATAAATTAATTTGGCCAATTTTATTTCTAAAAAGTAATTTACTTTCATTTTTTATTCAAAAACTTATCAAGTTGATTTCTTATCATTTAAACACCTAAGACTACGCTTAGTAAAATAATTTTAGATTTTGAACATCAAAATGACATCATGGCCGAATTTCACACTATGCTTCACAAATCATATATAATTATTTTCTAACACTTTATTCCCTATAAAAATACTTAATTAAATTTCTTGTCATAAAATCACTTAGTCCTTAATTAGGAAAATAATTTAGAATACTTAGTCCCCTTGGTGATGTTGAGGTCATGTGCCTCTAAGTTCTTTGGAACCGTTATACAATTTTTTAGCATGTGAATCACATCTTAAGTTACATAGAAATTAGCAGGCTTTCCAAATCACATATTAGCATACTATCAAAACTATAAGCATACCAATTATATATTCAAGCATATAAATCATATATAAATCATGCATAATCATCAAAGCAGTAAAAATCACATATAATCCAACAAACATAAAATAACAATCACATAATCAAGTGAATAAATCCTCACATGGATTTTTCACTCACTAACACAATAATTCCATTCCTTCACTACCACATATGGCCGATGAGGTTAATCTCCCTCTTACCTGGTTGATGTACTCCTAGCTCCTCGTAGGACTCTTTTTGTATCGAACTTTCACCACCAAATAGATCTTAGAATCAAAACAAACACATACAAATTAGTATCTAAGGCTTGATTAAGATGACCATAGATCAAACATGGCCTTAGGATTCTAAAAATCAAATAAGAAATCAAGTTTCAAGATATTTACCTCGAATCCTTAAAACTTAAATTCAAGATTCAAGCTTGAAGATGATGGAATTTGATCAAAGTCTCAACATCAAAGAGTCTTAGAATGATGTGAGGATTCAAGAAGTATGGTTAGTTGAAATTAAACAAACTTGGAAGGTGGTCTTAGGGTGGTTAGCCGTGAGCCACATAAGGAAGAAAGGTGAGAGCTTTTTGATTTGAAGAACAAGGTTGAATATGATAGAACTAGGCTAAGATCTCAACTACAAAGTGTTTTAGAATTGTGTATAAGTTCTAAATCTAAAGTTGTAGAGAATTATTGAAGATTGGAAGGTACTTCAATGGGTTTGGCCGTGAGTCTTTAAGAGAAAAGGGGAGAATAAAGTTGTTGTGTTCTTGATGTTCTTGGATGAGAGAGAAAGATAATAGAGATTTATGGTCACAAAGTATGATAGAAATGAAAGTGAATACCCTATTCTCAAGATTATGGCCATGGGGTTCTTTGGAGAAAAGATGAGAGTTTGTTGTTTCACAAAGTAATAGAAATGAAAGGAAATGACCTATGTTTAATTGCATGGCCGTGGAATGCAATAAGAAAGAAAGACTATGACTTGTTTTGCAAGATTAAACATAAGCACATGGGCTCACTTGGTTGCATATAGCCTTGGTCATCAAGAAGTCATCCTTAGGTCATTAGATGATTCATGAATCTCCTAGAAGGACCTAGGTGGCCGTAGAGCTCAATAGAAAACTAACCAAATCTTAATTCAATTGCTTTCTAGTTATATTTAAACTAATTCAGTTAGGTCATCTAATTACCTAATTAACTATCTAGTTACATGATTAAATCATGCTCTTGTCATGCATAGGTAATGATTCTAGAAACTCTAGATATTTTCTAGTAACTAAAGATTCTAAGTATTTGCAAACTTAGTTAACTCCATTTAGTTACTACTTACTCTATTTAAGTATCTTAATTAGACTATCTAGTTACTTAACTAACTAACCTAGCCATTTTCGTTGACTTTTCAATGATTCTAATTGATTATCATGATGTCATGTAATGATGGTTCATTATTACTTTTAAGATATTTAACCTAGATATTTTTTGTTTTCATGATTACACTTGAGATATTTAGCATAGATATTTTCTTATTAGAAATATTTTAGATATTTTCTGCCTAGATATTTTCACCTAGATATTTGTATTCAAATATTTTTCTAAGATATTTTCCCATTAGATATTTGCTAGTTGAGTCATCATAGAATTTTCTAGAACAGCTGAGTCAGTATGGTGAGTCGTAGTGCTGAGTCACCAGCTGAGTCATCAAGAGAAACTTCTGGAATGTGTGACTCATCGTGATGAGTTACTGGGTGAGTCATCATTCCACATCCTTCTAGAATATAACGAGTCACCATTTTAGAATATGACAAGTCATCGCTTCTAGAAAAGAATGACAAGACAAGCTTAAAATATCTTGAAAGAGTAAGTAGCCAAATTGGATTTGTCTTCTAGCTTGAGTAGTCAATTTGAATTTCTCCTCTTCAAGTTGAGTATCCAATTTTCCTTCTTCCTGTTTACCATTTGTCCATCGCTTTGACCCATCGCCATCAAGATATTTTCTAACAGATATTACCCAATGGATAATAGCTACTACTATTATTACACAATGAGTAATAGAAAACTCAGATACAAAAAATCTCTGTCAACTGTTCTCGGTTTCGGGTTTAGTAAGATCCCCTGATCCCGTCTTGACAATCTGAAACTTTCTGGTCTAGAAATTTTTTTTATTTTTTCGAGCCCGCCTCAAGCACATATACAGCTTAAAATAATATTAAAATAATCACAGACTCAGAAAATTGCACAAAAATTCTCAAAAATTATAAAAATTATAAAACTCATATTTTTAGAAAAAATGGAGTTCGGGAATATTTTTCAAAAATAATATTAAAATATTCAAAATAATATTAAAATATTTAAAATAATTAAAAATTCTCAAAAATTCACAAAAACTCATAAATATTATAAAACTCTTTTATTTCAAGAAAAATGAAAAATTAGGGTGTTACATTAGGCTTGTTTATGGTTACAAAGGTAGTATATAACTTGTTTAACATGACTGTGAAGTTTCGTGATAAACTGAGTTCGTTTAGGCACTTAGTTGCAACACAGAAGCTGAAAAATAGCTTAAAATGACTCAGAAAAAGGCATAAAAATGCTGAGATGAGAGAAATAAATATAGATAATTTATTTCTAAGTCACAAATGTATGAAACAAGGTGTAGTTAAAGTTTCAAGATAATTAGAGTTAGTTTCGTATTTTTAAGCGTACTAGTTGTGTGTTTTAATGCCGGACTGACTAGCGGCAGATATGAAAAATCACGAAAATTGTGAAATAATAATTTAGATGAATCTTATGATTTATTCTAAAGTTGTTGGAAGTTAGGAAACTTGATTTCGGGAATCTAAGTGTTCTTAATAGATATAAGTTTTCCAGTAGAGTCCCTAAGTGCCAAAGTCTCCCAAGGCTCTCTCTCTGTTTAAGGCAGCAAAAGCTGCCGGAGAAGGAGAAAACGAAAAAAAAAATAGAAGAAAAGAAAGACGAAGGAGTCAAATGAGAGAAAGAAAAGGGGAAAAAGAATGAAGAGCAAGGGAAGCTCCAAGAGCCAAGCTCAAGCTCGAGGATCATCTTGTCTACACAAGAGGAAGGGGTGTTTGAACTCTGCCTAACCATCTCTTCCTATCTCCATCTTTCACAAGTACTAGTTGTTGTTAGCTGAACTAGGGGTTTAAGTGGTTGAGGCTGTGTTCTTGCTTATTTAGTGCCTTCAATGGTTGAATTTGATTTAGTTATAGTTTAAACCATGCTTGGGTGTTACTTTTTCACCTTGCAATATCCATAAAACTCATGGAGGTAGAAGATGGAAAATAGGTATTTGATGATGAATTTTGATTCATAAATCCATGTTAGATGTTCTAGAAGTTGTATGTGAATTACAACATGATTAGAGTCCTTAAATGATGTTAGAAATCATCTAGGAAATGTTTGATAAGTGTTAGAAATTGGATGGAGTACCAATTATGTAGAAATAACTTCAGCAGATCGTTTTTTGGTGTTTTGGCGCCTGGGCGCCTAAAGACCAATAGAATGCGGAACAAGGGAAGTATCCTGATAGCCTGTTGTTTTAGTTGCATAACTTGAGCCGTAGTTATCAGATTGACCTTGTTCTTGTCGTATTTGAAAGCTAATACATAAGGCTTCATGTATTAAAAATTTCAAAATTTTATCACAAGCCACTTAGCACAAGTTTAGGTTTGAATTTGGGTCAGATTCTGCAAAAATAAGCAGACTGGCACCTATTAAACCAAATTGCATAACTTCTTGCTCAGAGGTAATGAGACTAGTGAAATTTTGAAGCTAACATGTAAGGCTATGTGTGGTAAAAATTTCAAGAATTTTACACTCTTTATGCATTCCCAGCTTCTGTTTAAAGTTAGGTCAAATTATGGTATAACAGGTAGTTACCCTATTTCAGCCTCTGTATTTTGATGCATAACTTTGGCTGCACTAACTCCAATGAATTGAAGTTTATTGCATTTGAAAGATATGAGATAAGGCTATTGTCTTGTAAAATTTTAGAATTTTATCGGTTAGGAGGTACATTTGGTGCATTCGTGAAAATCAACCTTTTGAGGTGACAAACCAGAAAATGTCAAGATATGAATCTTGTTGAAGTAGGGTTTCTTACTGGATGGGACCTCTTATTTATGCTTTTTTGAGTGCGTTGAGATGGTACTAGGGGTAACTCAGGATAGGAATGACCATCTAGTAAATTTATGAATGGTCTGAACCTTAGAGCTACCAAAGGTAGTAGATTTGCCTTGGGAAGATACCTAGAACCTTAAGCAACAAAGTATTACATTTTCTAACCACTCTTGCACTAGATTCACTTTAGTGGAGATAGAGTTGTGTATTTAGTTCCTAAGTGAGAGGATGTTTGATATATTGAGTTCTCTAGGCAAGTGGGATCTTGTAAATTACAAAATAAACAATAGGATGAATTGTGACAAGTAAGCTTGTCATATTCATGAAGCATAGCAGAAATATGCATTAACTCCATTATTAGTAAAGTTAAGTTAGAATTGCATGATGAATGGGATTTACTTCCTTAAATATGAAGTGAAGTATAGAAGTTGAAGTCCTTAAGCATTCTATAAGTTAGGGATTGCTAAAATAGGTATCTGAGACCTTAAACACTCTAGTGTAGCATAGGATACTACCAGAGATGTGTTGATAAGGAAAATTAGATACAACCAAGATAAGTATCTTATACTTTTCTTGATCCATGTATGTGAGAATGGTCTAGTAGTATTAATCCTTATGAGTATCCTTTGATGTTGTGCACAATGATGTAGGCCAAGGGAGATAAATGGGAAGTCCAAAAAGTTCTTTGAACAATGATTCAACCCTAACATCTCGATAGCGCCAAGGCCAAGGGAAATAATTGGGAATTCCGTAAAGGTTCCTTTGAGCCTGGATTCATGCCCTAGCTTCTACAAGTACTAGGATACATGTAATGTGAGGATGAGATTTCCCTTTATTTATCACTAGATAAAATGCTAAATCAGTTCCTAGTAAACATCTTGGTTCTCAAGTGAGCTAAGTATGTATATGTGATGTTTTTACTTGTTCTTCCAATGTATTGTAACTTATGATGTGCACAATCGTTTGACCAGGTGAACAGGAGTCAGAAGTTCCTAAGGGAGCAAGTCATTCCTGACTAAGAGCCAAAGGTTAAAGGCAGAGTGAGGATAAGATTTTCCTCCCTACCATAGTAGATTACACAGAATGTTTAGGTACTCAGTGCTTAGAATGCCAAGAACACGTTCAAAAGAGCCATGTAATCTGTAACGCCCCTTTTTGGGAGGGAACGTCACATTGCCATTTACAATGCAGAAAATAAAAATATAGGTTAAGACCCAGTTCTTTTTATGAATATAAATTTACTTGGTTATAATCGTGTAATTAAATTAGCGAGTATTTTTTTTTGTTATAATTAATAAAAATAATGATAAGGCATAATTACAATGAAGAGTAAAATAGAAATAAAGCATACATCAAACCAACATACATGTACAATGATATATCATTATATTAAACTTGTTTGATTACAGCGCCTAAATATACAAAAAGCAAAATTATACATATCTGCCCTAAGAGATCATAAATATACAGCCCACCAAAATAACGACACAACAGGCCCCCAAAATAAACACCGATAGCCATCAGTAGCTATCGACAATATCAGTCCCTAAGAGGAGAAGGAACCATGTCAGGGTCCTCCTCGGGGTCTTCCTCATCCGAGGAAACCTCCATAGGAGCCACCGAGTTACGGGCCGGGGCTCGAGCAGTGGAAACAAAAAAATCCTCCTATGGGGTGTAATAACGATCACCCTACATCTCCTTGATGGGCAAGTAAAACTCCAAAAGTAAATTGACGCTGCAAGTGAAGATGGGCAGATCATGACGCCCCCAAGCCAGCGAAATCGACACATCACCCTCGTAGATGCAACGATCAGAATTTAGATTGATGTGCTAGCAGTCTGGCCTTCCAAGGAAGGTCAAACGCACATAACCTAAAAATCTGCATGGGCGTGCCACCATAATCCAACAGCAGGTGCTAGTCACGGTCGTGCCAAAAGCCAGGAAATTCGTGAGCTTCACCCTCCTTGCTGGCGTTTTCGATGAAACATATTTATAAATGGGTGGAAATAATGGAAACACAGGAAAGAGGTAAGATATCCTACCATCATTACTAATTATGGCAATAAGAAACAAAATGGCGTGAAGCGCCTACATAGCATTTTAGCAGTAATAATTTTAAGCATCAAATAGAAGTGGTAAATAATTAAGCAGTTCCAGGCAATTATACATCAGTGAAGTAACAATTTTAAATTATAACAAGAATTAAATTCCAGATAATATATGGACTCACTATGCACATGCGTACAACATCAAAATCCTACTCCATGGAGCTAGACACAAACAGTCAGAGAGAAAGATCAGGAGACATGTCTACAACTCGGCTACCGCAGCCAAAGTGCTATAACTCATCAGTTTATCTATGTGCACATCAAGGCATTGTACAGATATTCTAAACTAGATCACGATATAGGACAGTGTCTCAGTCCGAATCGTTGGTGCATTTGCATCAGTCTGCCCCACGGACAAAAGAGCTACCAACTGTCCATTGCGAGGTACCCGCACCTTGACGTCCCCAAGGTCAACATTATGAGCTACACTAGTCTACTCGCACCCACACTAAGGTGTGTTCAAACTCCTAGGCAACATGGCCTTAACAACAGTCCAACGGACATTCATAGTGCATGACGACTCAATGCATAATCATGTATGTTTATCATTTCATACTTTCCCACAATATGCCATAATTGGCCAAGGTAAGCATCATATTATTCTTGGTCCCACACATGGACCCACATTAAATAATCTAAGGCCTTCCAATGATACATTACATTTTTGGTACATTATGGAATTGTTTAGTGTTGTCATTTATAGTCATGTTCTTACTTTAATTGAAAATCATTCTAAGTCTTTTAGGTAAAGTTTCATCCTTGGTTCTTTCCATTTTATGAAATCCTAAATAATTCCTAACTATCCAAATTAGTTAAGTTCCACTTCAATGTGATGTCTCTTATGAAATTATTTTCATAATTAGGTTCCTTACTTTAAACTTAGTCTTATTCACTTAAAGAATTATTTCTAAGTCTTACTAAGTCTCACACATCCTTATTTGTTCTTAAAGTCCAAAGAATTCCTTTAGGTTACCAAATTTATTTCCTTCCATTACATAATCCTCTTATTTATTTACTTGATTAATTAAATGTCATAGTTGTATGAACTTACATGATTAGGCCATTATTAACCCTAGAGGCCGTGAGCCTCACTAAGTCTTAGGATTCCAAATTTTCATTCCATTAATTACATATTGTCCACTTGATTAGCTATGTCTTCCACTTGTTATAAATTTTCACCAATAACCCTAATTTTTGGGCCCTAAAACCGTGAGCCTCATGGAAGAGGACAAAGTCATTTTTGCTTCCATTCAATATTCCAATCCATCCAAACACATACATATACATACTCAATCAATCAAATAACTTAAACAAATTAAAAACAATATGTAATCATACCAATCATACAAACAAAGAGAGTAGCCCTACTAGGGTTTCTCACAACCAATCACAACACAAGGTTCCTTACTACTAATAGAGGTTGAGGAGGAGTATCTTCCTCTTACCAAAGAGAAGAAAACAAGTAATGGAACTCCCTTGAAGCTCTTTGCAATTTTTGGATTTACACCTCCAAGAACACTAAAAATTACAACTTTATTAAATCAACAAGAAGACTTAAAAAAGAATGGATCCATGGTCAAAAAGAGGACCTTGAACACGAAAATGAGGAGAAAAGGGTGAGGAACCAAGAACCTTACCCAAAAGCTTGAAGCTTGAAGATGAAGATGGTGAAGATGAAGCTTTTTCAAGAAATTTCCAACTAGTAAAGTGTTTAGAATGTGGAGGAGATTAAGAAAATGTGTTTAGTTAAAAATTTTGTGATGGTTGAGGGCTTGAGAGTGTGGTGGCAGTGAGGTGCTCTAGAGAGAAGGAGGAGAAAAAGTTTGAGAAAGATGAAGGTAGAGAGAGAAGTGAATAGAAAAGTGAAAGATGCTTTTAGGGTTTTCTTTTTGAAATTTGAATAGGTTAATTAAATTAAATTGAAGCATAAATTTGGCTCCCAATTTGTGTGCAACAGCCGTGTGGGTGTGGGGAGGAGGAGAGAGAAATGGTTAGCTTTCTTGAGAAGCTTGAGTGCATTTTCAATAATGGAGATGTAATTAGACATAAAGGAGATTGCCTTTAGATAAGATAATGTGATTTAATAGTTAAAATAATAGGGTAGTTAGGATTTTACTACAAGTTATTACCCAATGGATAATTGTTATAGTGCACAAAACCAATATTAATTATCCAATGAATAATAGAGCGTACCGCAAAATTTTAATTAACCGTACGTACAGAGATTTTATTTATCAGATAAAACCTCAAAAAATGTAAACCTCGTAAACTATGCCCAGCCTCGGGTTTAGTAAGATCCCCCATCGACATATCCACAGTTCAAGGTTTACCAGTTTCAGGGAAAACATTTCGTTATTCCGGCTCCGCTCAGTGCGCACATAAAACGAGAAATATACTAAAATATTTGACGTTTCTAGAAAAATCCAAAAAAATTCTCAAAAATCAAAAATATTGAAAAATGACTATTCATCACAAAACAAACAATTTTCGGAGTGTTTCATTGACTCTGCTCAGTGTGCACGTAAAATGAAGAATATATTAAAATATTTAATGTTTTCGAAAAAATTCCAAAAAAATTCCAAAAATCATTAATATTATAAAATGATTATCTATGGTGAAATAAATAATGTTCAGGGTGTTACAACTCTCCCCTTCTAAAAAGAAATTTCATCCTCGAAATTTTCATACCTTAGAATAGTTGTGGGTGTTGCTCCTTCATCTTGTCTTCCAGCTCCCATGTTGCATCTCCAGTCGTTTCGTTCCAGATTACCTTTACCAATGAGATCTCCTTGTCTCTTAGTTGCTTTATCCTTCTATCCTAAATTCTTACAGGAGGTGCCTCATAGGTTAAGTTCTCTTTTAATTGTACTGTGTCTGTTGCTATGACATGACTTGGGTCAGGAATATATTTTCGTAGTTGTGACACATGGAAGACATTGTGAATGTTTGAGAGGAAAGGGGGTAAGGCTATTTGATAGGCTACTGGACCTACTCGGTGAATAATCTGGTATGGTCCAAGAAATTTTGGAGTAAGTTTTCTAAATTTCAAGGCCCGGCCCACCCCAGTCGTAGGTGTGACTTTCAAAAATACATGCTTGCCTTCCTTAAACTCAAGAGGCTTTCTTCTTTTGTCTGCATAACTCTTTTGTCGGCTCTGAGCCGTCCTCATCTTCTCCTGAATCATCTTAACTTTTTCAGTCGTCTGTTGTATAACATCTGATCCAATAGTGAGACACTCGCCGTCTTGGTACCAACATAAAGGTATTCGACACTACCGTCCACATAGAGCCTCATAGGGTGCCATCCCTATACTTGAATAATAACTATTGTTGTAGGTGAATTCTATCAACGGTAGAACGTCATCCTAACTTTCAGTCTGTTCTATGGTGCAAGCTCTAAGCAAATCTTCCAATGATTGGATCGTCCTCTCCGATTGGCCATCGGTTTGTGGGTGATAAGCAGAACTTAGATGTAACTTTATCCCTAATGATTCTTATAGACTCTGCCAGAACTTTGAAGTGAATCTTGGATCCCTATCCGAAATAATACTTTTAGGCACACCGTGCAGTCTAACAATTTCTCCAATATACAGCTGGGTCAGTTTCTCCAGGTTGTACCTTATGTTGATCGGGAGGAAATGCACTAATTTTGTGAGTCGGTCCACAATTACCCAAATTGAGTCATGTCCTTTTCTTGTCCTTGGCAAACTTACCACAAAATCTATTGCAATGTTGTCCCACTTCCATTCAGGAATAGACAATGGTTGCAGCAATCCTGCGAGTCTTTGATGTTCCACTTTAGCTTTCTGACAAACCAGACAAGTCAGTACACGTCTAGTGACGTCACTTTTCATTCCATGCCACCAAAACAATTTCTTCAAGTCTTGATACATTTTTGTTATGCCTAGATGCATCTTTAGCTGGCTTGTGTGAGCATGGTCGAGAATATACTCTCAAAGCTCTTGGTCACGGGGAATACAGACTCTACCTCAGAATCTCAGAATTCCGTCTGTTCTTTCCGCAAATACTGTTTCATTGCTTTGCTTCATTAGCTCTCTTATTTCTTGCAAGAACATGTCGACCTTCTGCTTTTCCCATATGTCCTCCATTAACTCACTTGAGATGGTGACTGTGTTCATGCAAATCTTTCCTGGTTCTAATTCCACAAAAGACTATACATCTCTGAACTGCTCTATTAGATCCTTTTCCTTGATCATCAGGGCAGAGACACTGATCATCTTCCTACTCAAGGCGTCTGCCACAACGTTTGCCTTGCCGGGGTGATACAAAAGTTAGAAATCATAGTCTTTCAAGAACTCCAGCCACCTCCGCTACCTCGTGTTCAACTCTTTCTGATAATACAAATATTTCAAGCTTTTGTGATCACTAAAGATGTTGAACATCGCTCCATATAGGAAATGCCTCTATATCTCCAAGGCAAAAACCACAGCTATTAATTCCAAGTTATGCATCGGGTAGTTCTTCTCATGCACTCGCAATTGTCTTGAAGCATAAGCCACCACTCTTCCATGTTGCATAAGCACAGACTAGTCCTTGGTATGAAGCATCACAATATACCTCGAAGGGCTCATTCGGATCAGGTAGCACTATCACTGGCGAGGTAGTTAGCTGTCTCTTCAACTCTTGGAAACTTTGTTCACAACTGTCGGTCCACTCAAAAGCCTGGTTCTTCCAAGTGAGTTGAGTAAAAGGTCCCGTGATTTTGGAAAATCCCTCAATGAACCTCCAGTAATTTCCGGCCAATCCCACGAAGCTACGAATCTCCATCGCTGACTTAGGCCTTTCCTATTGTAGCACTACCTCCACCTTTAATGGATCCACCGCAATCCCTTCCTTCGAGATTACATGACCCAAAAACTTAACTTCTTCCAGCCAAAATTCACATTTTAACAGTTTGGCATACAGTTCTTTCTCCTTCAGAATCTGGAGAACTATACTGAGGTGTTCAACATGATCCTCCTGATTTTAAGAGTATATCAGGATGTCATCGATGAAGACCACAATGAATCTGTCCAAGTAAGGATGAAAGATTCGGTTCATGTAGTCCATAAAGATGGCAGGTGCATTCGTCACGCTAAACGACATCACGAGGTACTCGTAATGGCTGTATCGGGTACGAAAAGCAGTCTTGAGTATATCCTCTATCTTCACTCGTATCTGATGATACCCAAACGCAGGTCAATTTTTGAAAACACCGCTGCTCCCTTCAGTTGGTCTATTAAGTCATCAATTCTTGGGAGTGGATATTTATTCTTGATTATCACTTTGTTCAGCTGTCTATAGTCCACGCACAACCTTGATGAACCGTCATTCTTTTGAACTAGCAGTACTGGTGCTCCCCAAGGTGACACATTTGGTCTAACGAATTACTTTTCCAAAAGCTCCTCTAGCTGCTCCTTGAGTTCAGTTAATTCTGCCGGTGATATCCTATAAGGTGCTATAGACACGGGACCAGCTCCCGGTACAAGGTCAATAGCAAATTCTATTTCTCGCGCCGGTGGTAAACCAGGTACATCCTCAGGAAAGACTTCAGGAAATTCATTCACCACTGGAATTGTGCTCACATCAGCCTCACTCTTGATTTTCAAAGAAGATAGTAGCATGTATCCATGAGCTCCTTCTTTCAAGAGAGCTTGAACTTGGTTGGCTGTCAAGTATCTAGAATCCTCATCCACAGAGAAAACTATGGTTTTTCTTGAATAATCTAATAGAACATGGCTGGAGAACAACCAGTGCATCTCTAAAATTATATCTAGCTGAGAAAGGGGTAAACAGATCAAATTGACAGAAAAGATTCGACCTTCGACATTCAAGGGACAATTTAAACAGACTTTGGTAGTGACTATCAGTTTATCAGTGGGGGTAGAAATAGTCAGATCAAAAGGTAAGGTAGACACTGGTAAACCAAGTCGTAGCACACAGTTATAAGATATGAAAAAATGGGTTGCCCCAAAGTCATACAGTACAGTCAAAAGGTTACCTGCTATGGTGCCTTCTCCTTGAATCAAGTCTTCTTACTCGGAGGCTTCGGCTCCGCTCATGGTATAGACCCGTCCTCTTGCTTGTGGTTTGTTGGCCCTTGTAGCATTGATTGAAGGATCAGCCTTTGCTTGGTTGCAGTCTCGGGATACGTGGCTAGACTTGCCACATCTCAAACAGATAATCCCCTTTATAGTACAATCCCTCGTGAGATGATCCTTCCCACACTTCAGGCATTTTGAGGGATACGCCACATTTTGGCCTATTCGGTTCCCAGTAGAACTTCCACCCGCTGTCTGTTGCTAATTTCCCGTTGGCCGGGAATAGGGCTTTTTTTGAAAGCGATTAGAACTGTTGCCACTGCCCCTTTGGAACCTTGTAGGTCCAAAGTTCCTACTCCTTGTATCTCTAGCTTGCTTCAGAGCTTCCACTTCGCAGCACGTATCTAGCAACTCCGAGAACTCATTGATTTTTAATGTGATAACAACTTTCTTCACTTCATATCTCAATCCTTCTATAAACTTCTGACAGTTCCAGGTTTCGTTCGGTTGGTGCTGAAAGTACGTTGGAAACCTTAACAAGTTTTCAAATCTCAATACATATTCACTAATAGTCATGTTCCCCTGCCTTAGGTTGAGAAACTCCATCTCCTTCGCGTGCCTCGCGCTCGCGGGAAAGTACTTATCCAAGAATTTATCCTTGAATAAATCCCAAGTGATTTCATGATTTTCAGCCTCCAGCATTCTTTGCGTCCTGCACCACCAGTCTTCAGCATTGCCGACCAACATAAAGGTAGCATAAGTCACCTTTTTATTCTCGGTGTAATTCATGCCTCGGAAGATTTTTTCTAGCTCTTTGAACCATAAACTGGCTTTATTCGGATCGAACTCTCCTTTGAATTGGGGAGGATTATGGTGATGAAACTTGCCAAGTTTTGAGCATTAGCAATAGCTTCAAGCTGTGTAGCAGCCCTTTCTTATTGCTGAGCAACTCTCTCTTATTATTGAGTAGCTCGTTCAGTCTGTTGTGCTATAACTTTAGCCATCCTTTGCATTGCCTCTATAGCAGCTGCCATATCTCCACCTCGTGCTATCTTGCTTTCTCAAATCAGGTTAGCTAAAAAACACACGAAAGGTTAGATGTATTCACTCGGAATACTAACACAGAGATTCACACAGCACAAACAAGACAGACTCAATCACAAGACCCAAAGAAACATAAACCAGGGCTCCGATACCAACTTAATGTAACGCCCCTTTTTGGGAGGGAATGTCACATTGTCATTTATAATGCGAAAAATAAAAATATAGGTTAAGACTCGGTTCTTTTTATAAATATAAATTTACTTGGTTATAATCGTGTAATTAAATTAGCGAGTATTTTTTTTTTGTTATAATTAATAAAAACAATGATAAGGCATAATTACAATGAAGAGTAAAATAGAAATAAAGTATACATCAAACCAACAAACTTGTACAATGATATACCATTATATTAAACTTGTTTGATTACAACGCCTAAATATACAAAAAGTAAAATTATACATATCTGCCCCAAGAGATCATAAATATACAGCCCACCAAAATAATGACACATCAGGCCCCCAAAATAAACACTGATAGCCATCAGTAGCTATCGACAATATCAGTCCCTAAGAGGAGAAGGAACCGTGTCAGGGTCCTCCTCGGGGTCTTCCTCATCTGAGGAAACCTCCATAGGAGCCACCGAGTTACGGGCCAGGGCTCGAGCAGTGGAAACAAAAGAATCCTCTTGTGGCATGTAATAACGATCACCCCACATCTCCCTGATGGGCAAGTAAAACTCCAAACGTAAACTGACACTGTAAGTGAAGATGGGCGGATCGTGACGCCCCCAAGCCAGCGAAATCGACACATCACCGTCAAAGATGCAATGATCGGAATTTAGGTTGATGTGCCAGTAGTCTGAGCCTCAGAGGAAGGTCAAACGCACAAAAGCTAAAAATCCGTGTGGGCGTGTCGCCATGATCCAACAGCAGGTGCTAGTCGCGGTCGGGCCAAAAACTGGGAAATTCATGAGCTTCACCCTCCTTGCCGACGTCTTCAATGAAACATATTTATAAATGGGCAAAAATAATGGAAACACAGGAAAGAGGTAAGATATCTTATCATCATTACTAATTATGGCAATAAGAAACAAAACGGCGCGAAGCGCCCACATAGCATTTTAGCAGTAATAATATTAAGCATCAAATAGCAGTGGTAAATAATTAAGCAGTTCTAGGCAATTATACATCAATGAAGTAACAGTTTTAAATTATAACAAGAATTAAATGCCAGATAATATATGGAGTCACTATGCACATGCGTACAATATCAAAATCCTACTCCATGGAGCTAAACACAAACAATCACAGAGAAAGATCAGGAGACATGTCTGCAACTCGGCTACCGCGGCCAAAGTGCTATAACTCATCAATTTATCCACGTGTACATCAAGGCATTGTACAGACATTCTACATTAGATCATGATATAGGACAGTGTCTTGGTCTAGATCGTCGGTGCGTTTGCATTGGTTTGCCCCACGGACAGAAGAGTTACCAACTGTCCATTGTGAGGTACCTGCACCCCGACGTCCCCAAGGTCAACAATATGACCTACACTAGTCTACTCGCACCCACACTAAGGTGTGTTCAAACTCCTAGGCAACATGGCCTTAACAACAGTCCAACGGACATTCACAGTGCATGACGACTGAATGCATAATCATGTACGTTTATCATTTCGTACTTTCCCATAATATGCCATAATTGGCCAAAGTAAGCATCATAATATTCTTGGTCCCACTCATGGACCCACATTAAATAATCTAAGGCCATCCAATGGTACATTACATTTTTGGTACATTATGGAATTGTTTAGTGTTTTCACTTACACTCATGTTCTTACTTTAATTGAAAATCATTCTAAGTCTTTTAGGTAAATTTTCATCCTTGGTATTTTCCATTTTATGAAATCCTAAATAATTCCTAATTGTCCAAATTAGTTAAGTTCCACTTCAATGTGATGTCTCTTATGAAATTCTTTTCATAATTAAGTTCCTTACTTTAAACTTAGTCTTATTCACTTAAAGAATTATTTCTAAGTCTTACCAAGTCTCACACATCCTTATTTGTTCTTAAAGTCCAAAGAATTTCTTTAGGTTACCAAATTTATTTCCTTCCATTGCATAATCCTCTTATTTATTTACTTGATTAATTAAATGTCATAGTTGTATGAACTTACATGATTAGGCCATTATTAACCCTAGAGGCTGTGAGCCTCACTAAGTCTCAGGATTCCAAATTTTCATTCCATTAATTACATATTGTCTACTTGATTAGCTATGTCTTCCACTTGTTATAAAATTTCAACAAGAACCCTAATTTTTGGGCCCTAAAACCATGAGCCTCATGGAAGAGGACAAAGTCATTTTTGCTTCCATTCAATATTCCAATCCATCCAAACACATACATATACATACTCAATCAATCAAATAACTTAAACAAATTAAAAATAATATGTAATCATACCAATCATACAAACCAAGAGAGTAACCCTACTAGGGTTTCTCACAACCAATCACAACACAAGGTTTCTTACTACCAATAAAGGTTGAGGAGGAGTATCTTCCTCTTACAAAAGAGAAGAAAACAAGTAATGGAACTCCCTTGAAGCTCCTTGCTATTTTTGGATTTACACCTCTAAGAACCCAAAAAATTACAACTTCATTAAATCAACAAGAAGACTTGAAAAAGAATGGATCCATGGTCACAAAGAAGATCTTGAACACAAAAATGAAGAGTAAAGGGTGAGAAAGCAAGAACCTTACCCAAAGGCTTGAAGCTTGAAGCTTGAAGCTTGAAGATGAAGATGGTGAAGAAGAAGCCTTTTCAAGAAATTTCCAACTAGTAAAGTGTTTAGAATGTGGAGGAGATTAACAAAATGTGTTTAGTTGAAAATTTTGTGATGGTTGAGGGCTTGAGAGTGTGGTGGCCGTGAGGTGCTCTAGAGAGAAGGAGGAGAGAAAGTTTGAGAAAGATGAAGGTAGAGAGAGAAGTGAATAGAAAAGTGAAAGATGCTTTTAGGGTTTTCTTTTTGAAATTTGAATAGGTTAATTAAATTAAATTGAAGCACAAATTTGGCTCCCAATTTGTGTGCAGCAGCTGTGTGGGTGTGGGGAGGAGGAGAGAGAAATGGTTAGCTTTCTTTAGAAGCTTGGGTGCATTTTCAATAAAGGAGATGTGATTAGACATAAAAGAGATTGCCTTTAGATAAGATAATGTGATTTAATAGTTAAAATAATAGGGTAATTAGGATTTTACTACAAACTATTACCCAATGGATAATTGTTACAGTGCACAAAGTTAGTATTAGTTATCCAATGAATAATAGAGCATACCGCAAAATTTTAATTAACAGTGCGTACAGAGATTTTATTTATTAGATAAAACTTCAAAAAATATAAGCCTCATAAATTGTGCCCACCCTCAGGTTTAGTAAGATCCCCCATCGACATATCCACAGTTCAAGGTTTATCAGTCTCAGGGAAAATATTTCGTTATCCCGGCTTCGCTCAGCGCATATGCAAAATGATGAATATACTAAAATATTCGACATTTCCAGAAAAATCCAGAAAAATTCTAAAAAATCACAAATATTAAAAAATGACTATTCATCACAAAACAAACAATTTCTGGGGTGTTTCACTGACTCTGCTCAATGTGTACGTAAAACGAGAAATATATTAAAATATTCAATATTTTCAAAAAAATTCTAGAAAAATTCTCAAAAATCATAAATATTATAAAATGATTATCTATGATGAAATAAATAATTTTTGGGGTGTTACATAATCGATTACATGGGCTACGCAATCGATTACATCAAGTTTGACAATAGCCAACAACTATTTTCTTAGCATTTAATGCTGCCATAAATGCCACCCAACGGCTCTTTTGATCTAAAAACTTATAAATATCTGTCTTGGGTCACCATTTGTGGCTAACAAACAACTAAGAAACATATTTCAATCATTCTAATCCGTGAATCATCTTTGAGACATTTGTGCTCTATTTTTTGAGTCAATTTGAGATATTCTTGAAGAGCATTCTAGAGGTTCAATTTGTATCAACTACTCTTATGAGAGTTTCATCTAGTATACACTTCAATTTTTTGTGAAGAGGGTGAGGCATCCCTCCAAATTGGGTGAGGTATCCCTCAAGGTTGTAAGGGGTGAGGTATCCCTTAAAGTTGAGGCTCAAGCATAAAAGGTGAGGTATCCCAAGGTGTGGTGAGTGCTCTATTGTGTAAAGGTTACAAGCACTTGTTGAAGCTTGAAGATATAGTGAAAATCTTAAGTGATTGCTTGAGGACTGGACGTAAGCCACAAGTGGATTGGTGGCTGAACCAGGATAAATATTGTGTTTGATTTTCTCAACTCTATCTCTTTACATTTGTGCTTTAATCTTATATGCTTGCTTGAATACTTTCTATCTTGTCTTATTTATTAGTGAGTGAGTTATTCAATCTCATTTATTTATTTATTTTAATCAATCAATAGCTTCAATGAAAATAAATAATCAAGTATTTTGTGAAAGATTTATAAACTTATTTTATAAACTCAATTCACCCCTTCTTGAGTATTGAGGCCACTTCGTAACAAGTGGTATCTGAGCTAGGCTCTTATATGAATAGCTTAGCAACTTCAAGAGAAAGTGATGGCCTCCTCAACTGGTTTGTCAGAAAGTTCTTCTCTCTATAGACCTCCTTTTTTCAATGGGGATGGGTATGCTTATTGGAAAGAACAAATGCAAATTTTTATTGAAGCTATTGACTTAGATGTGTGGGATGCTGTTGAAAATGGTCCTTTTGTCCCCACACAAGTTATTAATGGTGTAAGAGTTAATATATCAAGAAGTGAATGAACTGATGATGATAAGAAAAAGGTCCAATACAATTTAAGAGCCGAAAACATCATTGCCACAGCCTTGGGATATGATGTGTTCTTTAGAGTCTCAAATTATAAATCTGCCTAAGAAAAGTGGGATACTCTACAAGTAACCCATGAGGGTACTAGTGAAGTGAAAAGATCAAGGATAAAAACTCTCACTCATGAATATGAGCTTTTTAGAATGAACCAAGGTGAAACCATTCTAGAAATGCAAAAATGGTTCACACATATTACTAATCATCTTACTTCATTAGGAAAGACTTTTCCAAATAAAGATCTTATTAACAAAGTGTTCAGATGTTTGAGCAAGCATTAGCAACCTAAAGTGACAACTATTGCGGAGTCAAGAAATCTTTCAACCATGACCCTAGCCACACTTTTTGGCAAGCTCCAAGAACATGAATTGGAATTGAATAGACTCACCAAAGTGAGGAGCTTGACAAGAAAAAGAAAGGAATAGCTCTCAAGGCCACTTTCTCCATGGTCAATAATGATGATGATGATGAAGATGAAGATGGCTTGGAAATAAATGAAGAGAATCTTGGTCTTCTAGTAAAGAAATTTGCAAGATTCTTCAAGAAGAATGAAGCTCAATGAAGACCTCCCTTTCCCTAAAAGAATGTCTATCATAGAGGGGAAGGAACCTCATCCATTCCTAAATACTATGAATGTGGAGAATCGGGGCACATGAAGATGAAGCGTCCAATCTATCAAAGGAAAATGGAAAAATATGAAAATAAGTCCTCAAAGGATAAGAAAGAAAGAAAAGCCTATATGGCATATGAGGAAAACGACATGGATTCTTCCGATAGCTCAGATAATGAGAAAGCCAATCTCTATTTCATGGCTAGAGGAGAAGAGGAAGAAGAAGATGACATGGAAGTAACATCCTCAAACTTAGACTTTTCCCCATTCTATGATGAATTGCAAGATATTTTTGAAGATTTGCATAATGAATCCATGAGGCTAACAAAAATAGTTTTATCTTCTAACAAAATAATCTCCTTATTAGTAAACAAAGTTTCTATTTTAAACAAGGAGATTAATGAACTTAAAATTGAAAATGAGACCTTAGGACTTATTGATGCTAACTCATCATGCATGATTTGTTCTTCACATGATAATGCACCCACACCCTCATCATGCTCATCATGTAAAGTATTTGAAAATGAAATTGAATATTTGAAAAATACATTTTCAAAATTTATATTTGGAAGAGATAACTTGAATGTGTTGGTAGGAAAATAAAGATGTGTTTTTCAAAAGGCTGGTTTAGGGTATAATCCCAATAACTAACAAAAGTGTCTCAAGAATCTCTTTGTTTCCTTAACTACATTAAGTAGCCCCTTCATCAAATGCTTTCATTGTGGGAGGAAAGGGCATAGTGCTTCTTGTTGGTGTATGCCCTAGAGGCCAATACATTTTGTCTGTATTTACATACATTCTATTATGCTATTTTAATATGTGAGGCATTTCATTTATTGTGTTCTTTTTAATAAACATAATAAAGTCCTTAGAATAGTAAGTTTGATACCATAGGACATCAAGTAGATGACTTGATCGTGAGATCCTATTAGATAAAACACTATTCTTAAATGTCCCTAGTCAAGTATTATTGTTAAATAGGACAACAATAATGCATTGAGACTAGTATGTGCGTAGATTGATGACTATATCTCACGGGTCATGGATATGAGATATCAAGTCTTCACATGGGTACATGTTAGAGTAATGATGTACTGGACTGACCCGCCATGAGAATGCTACATGGATCGTTACGTGAGTGTCATAAGTAATTTTCATAGTGACAATGGTGTTTGTGGTCCTTTGACCTGAAATCAGTACGATTATTACATGAGAAGTTGTGCGTTTTAATGCCATCAAACGTCATATGTAACAAGGAGATGGCTAAAGTTAGTTATTGGACATACCGCAAATCATGCAAAGGGATGTGAGTGACCTAGATGAGATTTGTCACTCTTGCATAACAGAAGCGATATCTTCAAGCCCCTTGATTAAGTGAGATAGCAAAATACATGGCTATGTTCAAATGAGTCAATATGAGATATTGATTTCATTTGTTGTTATAAAGTCTACTCGAGTATCAGGAAATGAAGGATCGGGCTATACAAGGGTGACACATTCCATACCTTGTGTTCAATCTAGATATCTTGACAAAGGGACTAAACGACACGGAAACATTGGTCACGGAAAGGTTATGTCAAATCACTTACATTCTCATTACTTGGGTAGTAGCGATGTGTTGCTAGACATCGCTCACTGCTTGTAATATTAAAATGAGATTTTAATAGTACTGCTAATAATGAGAACCTGCAAGGTCACACACATAGAACAGACTAAAATTGGAGCAATAGATCGAAGTTGGACTCAGATTCAAATGTGGGCCAAACTCATAACAGATGAGTCTAGGGTTACATAGCTTACCTTGCTACTGCTCACACTCACTTAAGGCGGTCAGTATTATAAATAGTACTATTAAGGGGGCTGCTAAGACATGCATTATAGAACCCTAGTCGCACTTACAGAAAAATGAGTAAGAGAGTGACAGGTTTCTTCTCTTCTCTTCGTAGCTAGCACTGTGTGAGAGACGTGAGGCTTCTTCTATGGACGTTGGACGCTCGTGAGTCTGTTCGTGTGGATACCGCAGAGATATCGTTGCTATTACAGTGTTAGTGATTGTCACTTCCTTTTTATCATGCTTCAAGAGGTAAACAATTTTAAAAACTCAGATTATTACTTTTTCGCATGGATCCTTGGTGGGAATTCTGTTTTCCACTGTGTGATGTATCTTAATTCCCACCACTTTTACATGCAATGTTAGGAAGAATTTGAACACCAAGGTTAGGACTAAAATGATTTGGGTCCCTATGGGCACCTAACCAAAATCTAACACACAAGGACCCAATAAAATTTGGGTACCAAAAGACAAAAATTAAAATGTGTTGTAGGTGTGCTTGAAGGCCAAAAGCTGACTTTGGAATCTTAAAAGGTGGCTGTTCCAAGCACAAGACCAGAAAATACTTCAAGTTCTTTTCCTTGTCTCCAAGAAGCTTGGACTTACAACCTTTGGATAAGTGGAGACTTGTTCTATGCTTTAATTTGCTTCTGGCTTCATATCCTAAAAAATATCTCTACATGTGATAATATAATAGATAAGTTCACTTCTTGTTTGGAATAACATATTTGATGAAAATATCTATGAACTTATTCTTTTTGGGATCATTCATGCATTTAAATTTTACTGCATAATCCTATTTTCCCATATAATGTGTCATTTGTTGTATAATCTGTCATTTTGATGCATAACTTGTTGCTTTTGCTGCATAAAATCACAATCTTCAGCAAAATCTGAAATTTGCCGCATAAGTTGATTGATTTACTGCATCATATGTCATTTCTACTGCAAAATTACTTTGCTTTAATCACTTTTGAATCCAATATTGACTTAAGCGTCAGAGGCTCCCCTAAGTTTGTTTTGTAGGTACTCTATCATGACTAAGTCCTCCAAATAGCTCAACATTGTAATTGGACAAATGTTTTTCTGCTCAAGTGGCTTGATCCTTGGCAAAAATGGTGTTTTGACATGGGCATATGTTTTGGATCAAGAACTGATCATATTTTATGCCTACATAAGGTTTGGAATTGTTTTAGGAAGTTTTAGAACTAATTTGAATGCTTTGAGTTTGGTTCTTTACTGTTTGAAGTGCAAAAATTGAATTCAGCAAGCTTGTAATCGATTACAAAACCTTTTTAATCGATTACAGAGGCTCTGCCAAGCATCCCAAGCAAATTCAAAGAGCGTGTAATCAATTACACATACTATGTAATCGATTACAACATTTCAAAAACTCATGTAATCGATTACACTCACACTGTAATTGATTACAAGGTTCACAGAGAGCGTGTAATCGATTACACACCCATTGTAATTGATTATACAGGGGTTTAAAAATCAGTTTCATGCGCGAGAAGCCATTTTCATCTGCAACTCACTTTTCTCTCTCTACTTTCACGAAACCCCTCACCCCTAACCTTCGATTTCTCTCTTATTTCTTGGTCAAATCACCTCATTCCACCGCCATTCTACTCATTTTTCTCTTCTCCACCAAACCCCCAAATCAATTGCAACCAAAATCACCCAAAATTTTATTCCCCTTCTCCCTTCACGAATGTTCTCCCTCTCTAAGCCCTAACCCACGAACTCCTCCATCTTCTCACCTGTTTCTACCATCCTTCACCACCAAACACCACGCATCCTCCTTCCCTCACACCCTTCCTCACTTGTTTCTCCCTATTTCTTCTCAATGGGTGAATCCTCTAAGCGTACCAAGAGACCAAGAACAGGGGTCTCCATGGAAACCTCCACCAGCGCTCCTCCTTTCGCCATTTCTAGGTTGGACCTTACTCAACACTTCCACATCGCCAAAAGAGCAGAGTTCTTTAGGAAAAATTTTCAATTGAGGAAGATTATTTCACCAAGGTATCTCACTAAGGACTTTAGTTCTAGTGAACCTTTAGAGAGTTTCAGAATTATCGAGAGACTTGATTTGTTTGAATTTCTGAGTATTAAAAAGGAAATATACCCAGATTTAGTCAAAGTATTTTATGCCAACTTGAAATATGAGAATGCATGCTTGGTCTCTGAGGTGAAAAAGATATAGATACGAGTCAATAGAGAATTGTGGTATAGGTTGACTAAATGGTGCCAATTTCTATGGGGGGATGAATGTGTGGGAAGATGAGTATGAGTATAAGGATGCCTTAATTTCATTGCAGAGGGCTGGATATGACATTCCTAGAGGAAAACAGAAAGTGATGGCAACTGGTCTAACTATGGAGAGTAGGGTGTTACATTACCTTGTGACTAGGGGATTGGTCCCTAGGGGAGGTAACTAATCCTAGATTCTCAAAGATGATGTGTTGACCTTGTGGGCCATGAACATTGGACGGTCAATCAATTGGGCATACTATGTTATTCAGCATATGTTAGAAGCCAAAAAGAAACACCATCATTTGCCCTATGCTATGCTTATTACAACAATTATGGAGCACTTTCATATCCCTCTAGATGGGGAAGCCAAGGATACTAGCTCTAAACGGCCTTAGTCTATTGGATTGCATACCCTGCAAAAGCTTCAGCTGAGGAGGATTGATAACAGATGATACTATCTCCTTCATGGGAGCTATGGTCACATTCCTCATGAGGCTGATGATAATGAAGAAGAACAGTAGCCTACTACTACTCCCGCTACCTTAGACCTCTTGCTTCAGGAAATGTGCACCTTGGCGACCACAATGGAAGTCTGGATGGATCGCATTGAACAGAAGGTCAATCATCTTGAGCTGAGGATAGATCACTCTAATCAGGAGTTAGCCTCTATCCGGTCTTTTATGGAAGGACCCGAATATGTACCGAGGAGTGATGCCCGTGCTCCCACATCTTCTGCTACACCCCCTATCTATGATAGGGTCACAGTTGCTAACGGTGCAACCATTTCCTTTGCTGCTCCTCCTCCTGATACAAATGTAGTTCTTGATGATGATGAGGAACTTCTTGGCTCTGAAGATGATCTTAACACCAATGATGATGATGTAGATCTTAGTGATATGGTTGTTGGGAGTGATACTAACAATGATACTGAGGCGATGGAGTGACATGGGATTTATGTCATGATTTTTTTTATATATACCTTGTCTAACCCATTGCATCTTATCACTTTTATAATTTTGTATATGACTTTGCATCTTTTGGTATTAATGTCTATTCAATCTAAATATTTTGTTGGTTTATATACATCTATTGTTGCTTTGGTCTGCTGGTTATATTCTGGTGTTGATATGATTGGATGGATTATACTCGAATTTTGCTTTGATTGTATAAGGAAATCATGTAAAATGCTACAGAAATGTTGTTGAATATTTTTTTGGTATTATTATGCAATGTTGAATGCTTTTTTTTTTATAATGCCAACAGGGGAAAAGTATTAGATAACATATGTGTTGGATGAGTACAGGAGAGTTTTTTCATGCAAAAGTATCTATCCTATCTCATGCATAAACTACAGGGGAGAGTAGTGCTTAAATCTCTGATAAATAAATACAAATGTTTCTCCATTTTCCTACTTTATGCTGTCATCATCAAAAAGGGGGAGAATGTGAATGCTTATGTCATGAAGCATGGCAAATAAAGTTTTTGATGATGATAAAGTCAAGATGAAGATCAAGATCAAAAGAAGTGACCAAGATCAAAAGAGGTATATTTGGTATAGGATATAAGTCTTAGGATCTCAATGTAAAATGCTGTCAAGTATCTCAATTATCTCCAAATGGATTTCTCAAATCTTTAAAATCAACTTGAAGTTCAAAGTACATATTTTAAAGAAATGATTATTTTAATCTTGGATTTTGTCAATCATGTTTATATCTTAACAAATCCATGTTTATCTAAGTTGGGTATGGCCATCAAGCTTGATTGAACTTAAAACTAGTGTTTAAGCGCCATTGTAATCGATTACATAAGTGTTGTAATTGATTTCAAGTTAACCAAAGGCCTTGTAATAGATTACATTGAGGTTGTAATTGATTACGAGCATGGCAGAAGCCTTGTAATCGATTACATTGAGGTTGTAATTGATTACAAGTCTGGCAGAGGCTATGTAATCGATTACATGAAGGCTATAATCGATTACATCCTGCCCAGAATGCCAAGAACACGTTCTAAAGAGCCATGTAATCGATTACATGGACTATGTAATCGATTACATCCAGTCTGACAATAGCCAACAACTATTTTCTTGGTATTTAATGCTACCATAAATGCCACCCAACGGCTTTTTTGATATGAAAACCTATAAATATATGTCTTGGGTCACCATTTGTGGCTAACAAATAACTAAGAAACATATTTCAATCATTCTAATCCTTGAATCATCTTTGAAACATCTATGCTCTATTTTTTAAGTCAATTTGAGATATTCTTGAAGAGAATTCTAGAGCTTCAATTTGTATCAACAACTTTAATGAGAGTTTCATCTTGTATACACTTCAATTCTTTGTGAAGAAGGTGAGGCATCCCTCCAATTTGTAAAGGCTGAGGTATCCCTTGTTAGTAAAGAGGGTGAGGTATCCCTCAAGGTTATAAAAGGTGAGGTATCCCTTGTTAGTAAAGAGGGTGAGGTATCCCTCAAGGTTGCAAAGGGTGAGGTATCGCTTGAAGTTGAGGCTCAAGCAAAAAGGGTGAGGTATCCCAAGGTGTGGTAAATGCTCTATTGTGTAAAGGTTGCGAGCACTTGTTGAAGCTTGAAGATATAGTGAAAATCTCGAGTGATTGCTTGAGGACTGGACGTAAGTCATAAGTGGATTGGTGGCTGAACCAGGATAAATCTTGTGTTTGATCTTCTCAACTCTATCTCTTTGCATTCGTGCTTTAATCTTATATGCTTACTTAAATACTTTCTATCTTCTCTTATTTATTTGTGAGTGAGTTATTCAATCTCATTTATCTATTCACTTCAATCAATCAATAACTTTAACAAAAATAAATAATTAAGTATTTTACGAAAGATTTGTGAACTTATTTTATAAACTCAATTCACCCCCTCTTGAGTATTTTGAGGCCACTTGGTAACAACTATCACTTACCTCACACACGTTTTGAACTCTATACCAGAGTCTGTGCGAACCCAAGGAATAGGAGGGGTCTCAGCTTTTGTTATTGAGGGGCTTTATGCTCACTTGACATTTGTTGAGACACCACTCAGATTGTTAACAGTATCATGGATTAGCTATTTTGAGAAGGTTTATCCCTACTTGTGATTAATTCATGAATTGTGTCCTTGTCTTTCGAGATAGGGGCAATCTGGGGACCATGGCTTTTTAGAAGTTTAGATTTGTCCTGAAAAACTTTGTGCTAATAGATTGAACATAATGACTGCCAAAATTAGAGTCATGACTTTAAGGAAATCTAACCCTTAGGTTCCACCTGACTAGGGCACAAAGGGAGCATACTTCTTCTTTATCTATCTATTCCTCATGTCATTCATTCTTGTATTTTTTTAAAAATATAATCCAGCATAAAAAAAATACATCATCTTACATTTTCATTCCTAGCATTCTTTTTTTTAAAAAAATCTTTTTTATCTATCTATTCTTCATGTCATTCATTCTTGCATTCTTT
Source organism: Ormosia semicastrata (assembly GCA_029884595.1). NCBI lineage: Eukaryota > Viridiplantae > Streptophyta > Magnoliopsida > Fabales > Fabaceae > Ormosia > Ormosia semicastrata. The sequence continues at coordinate 80,309,188 of JAQQTO010000063.1, read as the reverse complement.
TTTAAAAAAAACTTCAGCATAAAAAAAGGACGCATCATCTTGCATTTTCATGGCATTCCTAGCATTCTAAAAAAAAAGATACATCATCTTGTATTTTCATGACATTCCTAGTATTCTTTAAAAAAAGGATACACATCTTGCATTTTCATGACATTCTTAAGAAAAAAAACATCATCTTGCATTTTCATAATATTCCTAGCATTCTTTAAAAAAATATTTATTTTTTTGCATTTTCATAGCATTCCTAACATTTAAAAAAAAAGAAAAAAATACATTATCTTGTATTTTCATGGTATTCTTAGCATTCTAAAAAAAATAAAAAAAAACATCATATTGCATTTTCATGGCATTCCTAGCATTCTTTAAAAAAAAAGGAAAAAAATACATCATCTTGTCTTTTCTTGACATTCCTAGCATTCTTAAAAAAAAAAGATAGATCATCTTGTATTTTCATGGCATTTCTAACATTCTAAAAAAGAAAAAAGATATATCATCTTGCATTTTCATGTCATTCCTAGTATTCTTTTTTTTTTTAAAAAGAAAGATACATCATCTTGCATTTTCATGGCATTCCTAACATTCTTAAAAGAAAAAAAAACTCCAAAAAGAAAAAGAAAAATAAAAGATACATCATCTTGCATTTTCATGGCATTCATAGCATTTTTAAAAAAAAAAGAAAAAAGAAGAGAAAATGTTTTGATCACAAAGTTCATTTATTTCATCTTATGCATCTCATGCATCTCATTCATCTCATCTCATTCTTAGTTTAATGTTATCATGTTTTAACAAATCAAACTTGTTCAAGAACCATTAGGTGGCCTAGGAAAGAAGAGTCCAATCAAACTCGAGTTCACAATACTAGATCTCAACCAGAATGGTTGCTAGTAATCCTGAGGCAGGGAGAAACTTGAGCAGGGAATTCAATGAAATGACAGGGAGGATGAATGAGATGTCTGAGACCCAAGCATGGTTAGAAGCAATACTACAAGATGTGAGGGAGTCTCTTCACTTAATCAATGGAAATAGAGGTGCAAATGGGGTTGATGCATATGTAAATGTGCCACTGATAATTACCTCGACGTTCTCGACTGTAACCTCAGGCATCACTGTGAGGATCCATGAGCAACCACATCAAACAACATCGATAGTTATGCCTATTGGGGAGGGGTATCGCGCCTTGGAAGGTGTTCATAATGAAATTTCTAGTTATGTTGGCTGATAACTCCATGAAATGTAATTATTTGTGCCCCATAATTTTGCTTCATAGAATGCTATGTCCTTGTTATTATGCATATATAGGAGATTTTATGTTTATATTGGTTAAATTTCCTTATAATGTCTCTCTATATGATTATGAGCAATTTGTGTGTATTTGTTAAGTGATTAAGTGGATTTATAATTTATATTTAACTTGGTGATTTTTCTAATGTAGGATGGGCTTAAAACAGAGGAATTGGAGTGATTCAAGGTTCAAAAGCCCAAGAGAAGGACCAAGTGGCATTCTGGGAGAAGTGTCACAGCTCAGGTTGTTGCACGCCGCGGCGCAAGGGTGCATCATCAAGCTGCCACACTGAGACCTGAGGCTAGAGAGCCACGGCACAAATGAGTATGTGTCGTGGCTTTAGGTGACCAACTCAATGCGCACCGCAGCACAAAGGAGTGTGCGTCGTGGCGTGAGGTGCAGAACTAAGCCTATAAGTATAATTTTATCAAATTTGCTTAGGATGACTTTTTAGGTTAGAGAAGCTGTGCCTGGCTCTTCATTTTCTGAGGTTGAAAGATTCCAAGGGAGCTAAGGTTGGAGGCTATCTTCCTCATAGAGGGAGATTCAAGCATCAATGGCAATATCTATAAGCCTTTCCTTTTTTTTCCCTTTATTTTCTTCTCTTTCTCATTCTTTAAGCATGTATTTGTGTTTGGTTGCATACTTTTGAAGACTTGTTTTAATGATAACAAACGTGAAGAATAAATGAAGATGATAAAAAGACTAAGTCCAAGTTTATATTTGATTAGCATTAGGACTTAGGATCTATTGTACGAAGCTCACTTTGATATCTCTTTGTTTTTTAAAGAAAAGATAAAATGTGTTTTAAAATAAACTTAGTGTCTTTAAAACTTTTTCTCTAAATCTGTTTTACACTGATTTATTCGAATAGAACTTGAGTTATTCGAATAAAATCCTTTACGAGATTCTGTAACACCCTTTCTGGGGATGTCACATTTATGATGCAGAAAAATAAAAATAAATAAAATCCTTACCAAGTTGTAAAACACTTGATACTTGAATAATATTTGTGGTATATATATATATTTTTTTCTTTTCATAATTATAATATTAAATAAAATAACACGGAACACAAAATATAACAAACATAAACTCACCATAATATACATGTGATTCTTGTTTGAAGTATACAATTAATTTACAACTATTAATATTTAATAGAAACAATAAAAGACAGTATACTACTCAAACATAACACCTAAGATATGAGCCCTCGTCATAAGACAAATTCCTTAGTTAGGAATGTCTTGACTGATAGAAATTCGACCCAAAAGTGTATCGAAGTTCTCTCTAGGGGTATAGTGAAACTCGTCCCACAACTCCCTAATAGGTAAAATGATCTCTATATAACATGTAGTAACAACCCCATGTTGAGTCCTACTTACTGATAAAGTCACATTACCACTGTACTCTATGTGTCCTGTGTCCCAGTGGACATACCAAGCCTCAGCGCCTTCGAGAAACTGAAGTCTAAAGAAACCTAATTGATCTCGCCTTGCCGCCATTCTAGTCTTCGATGATATAAACATAAAGTAGAAAACAAAACAGAACAATACAATAAAGAGGTGAGACAATCAACATCATTACCTGCATGGCAATTAAGAAAATGACAATACAAGCAGGTATTACAATGGCAAGCAGATATTACAATAACACATGCTATTACATCATATACAGTATAGCAATTTAATACATCATACATAATATAACAAAGCAATATATATATATTAAATAACATATATCATCATATCATACAATATATATTAAAGTAATACATCATACAATTTATCACGAGAATATGGTAAACAATAAAGTGCGAGAGGATGCATGAACAGTAAAATGCAAATAATGCATGAACATAATAAACATTTAAAATGCAGATGATGAATGATACACACACTGACTCGTTCCTACTCTATGGAGCTAAACACGGATATCTGAGGGAATGATCCGAATAGAAACTAATAATACTTTATGGTTGCCCAACCAAACTATTGCACTGTCCAATCTTTGTGTCTATAGCGCACAGTCCAAAACATCGTGTAGCAGTACACAGTCCAACATCGTGTACCACAGGCATAGTACTTAATAGTCCCCTCAAGATCTCGATTAAGAATAGTGCTTGTCAAGATCATTAGTGTGTTGCCCGTTACCACGGCCCCGTAGAGTGCTACCACCGTCCACATATGGGATCCTCCGCACACTAATGCCTCCAAGTTCATAAATGAACCACACTATGCTTATCACACCAAACACGGTGTAATTCGCCTCGTCAATCAATCACCAATTATAACCCAAATTGGCACAACACTCTAAGTATGATCTAAAATGACAAAAATACCCTTATTATCCAAATTTTACCATAATTACGAAAAATTACCAAAATGCCCTTAGTCACAAAATATCAAAGTATAGTACGTCCCACCTGACAGTACTACACCACAACATGTCCGGGTCCACCACTTTGGCCCGACAGCAAAACTCACAGTATCTTTCAATCGCGTAGGAATTTTATCGCGTTTTCACAATCTCGTTGTTTTCACAAACGTTTTTAAATCGCGTAAATATATTTTGACATTTTTAAACATCGCAAAATCTTTTAAATCATTTTCTCAATCGCATAGGATTTTTAATTCATTTTCTTAACTGAATAGCTTATAATTATTATTTTCAATATGTGTAAAACTATATCTAGTATATTTAAAATACGTAGAGTATTTTTCTTGTGTTCTAAATATAGTATGAAATCTTTTCATTTTATGCGTCTGATTTTAATAAATTTTGGCAAAGATTTTGCCTATAAAATCAATAAAGGTTTTTTTAACGTTTTCCTCTAAATATAGTTTATTTTATTTTTACCCAATAATTTCACTTTGAAACTTACTAACGCGCTTCAAAATTTATGGAATGAGCTCTACGTTAGTATTTTTCAAGCGTCTAATTTAATTCTTATTTAAACTAATTTCTCGCTAAGTTAAAATTCTAAAATGAATTTATTCCTTTTATTTTCTCAATGATTCATTGGAATCAATTTATGTTGTAAAACGATTACCTAACCTATCTTAGTAAATAAAATGGCATGTTGGCCAAATCAAAATAAAATGGCATTTAATTATACACTAAATGGCATGTTGGCCATAATTAACTTAAATCAACTTTAATTTGATTATTTTACCGAGATTCCTCAAATCAAGAATTTAAAAAAATTGCTTGAGAACATTTTGGTTCTCGGTTTGGATGTAAGGTCAGTGAGCCCCATAATGTGTTCTTTGGAACACTCATGCAAACCGTACATGTTATTCACATCCTACTTTAATAATTATATAATTATAAACACATGCAATTATATAATCACATACAAAATACATACAATTTATTTAAAACCATAAACATGCATAGCCAAAATAATGAAAGCTATAATCATGCATAGCAAAATAAATCACAAATAGGAAAGCATCTAAACAATCACAAAAATAATAAAAGCCATAAATAACCACACAAATCGAATCCTTATGGATTCTTCATACACAATCAAATCCATTTTCCCATCACCACTTAGGGTTGATGAGATTAAATCTCCCTCTTACCTCTTGAAGACAATTAATCGGTTAGTTTCCTTCTTTCTTGAAATTTCGTGCAATCTCCCAAACAAATCCCTAAAATTCTTAAACAATTAGTAAAAATACATACAAGGTACAATATTAGAAAACCATGGAACAATCATGGTTAGAAAAATTAGAAATCCAATTTTGAACCATAGAATCAAAACTTACTGCTTAAGAAAGTAAGCAAAAGGTTGGATTTTGGACAAGATAGAGTAGGAATTTGAAAAAACTTTGTGAATGAAAAGTGTTTAGAATAGGATTTGGGTTTATGAAATATGATGAGATAAAATTATAGAGGTTTGGTTGTGGGTGTAGGGTATATGGCCGAATATGGAGAGAAAGAAAGAAAAGAAAAGTGTTCTTGGTTCTTGGTAGTTTTTGGAGAGAAAATGGATGCTTTGATTTGTGATAAGTGTAATAAAATGAAAGTAAAGAGTAAATGCAAGGCTGCTGCCGTGTGAGTGTTGTTGGGTGAGGTTGAGTGTTCAATTTGGCAATGTAAATATCCAAATGAATGCACATGGTGGTGCACATGGTTTATGACAATCTGGAGGGTTCAAGAAGCTAGTAGAACCAAGCCATCCAAGCCTCCAAGCTGCTGCCCAAAACCGTGTAGCTTCCTTGGATTTTAGGGGTTTAATTGTTTTCCATTTACACCTAATTACATGCTAATTAATTAGGCAACTAGTTAGGTTAATTATCCTATTAAAACTAAATCAACATTCTAATCATATAATCAATTAGTTTAATATATATTAACATATATTATAACCTTTAATCAATATTAGGATATCTAATTAATATTTAGATTATAATTAATTAAGAATAAAGCTAGTTCACTTAGTTTGCTAATTAGGTAATTAGATTAGTCAAATTAAGCTTAATTAGCTACTAACCAAATTCAAGCCTACTATTTTTGACTTAATTCTAACCATTGATTCATCTTTAATTCCTAGCCATAGATTAGATCTAAGGTAGATATGAATTAGTCATAAAACTAGAATTCTAATCTCACCATTGATTTAATCAATGGTTGAAATCAAAGGCTTCCTAACTAAGTCTTCATCCAACGGTCCAAACCAAAGTCCATGCTCCTTTTGTTGACCTTTTCCTATTGGTTTAAAAAGTCAAGCCACTTTCGTTGACTTGCTCTCATTGGCTAGAATTTGTCCAGTCAGCACAGTTGACTGTTTTTTCTAAACGTGGGTCCCACAGTACTTTTAAAGATATGTGGTCAAATCGAAGCAGATTTTTACTATTTTTGAGACAGTAGGTATGTAATATAAAATAATATTATAATAATATAAAATTATTTTATTACACAGTTAAATCTGAAAAATTACAAGATTAATATATATATCAATCAGAATTGGGTTTAGTAAGATCCCCCAGCTCCAATTAATTAAAATAAGATTTTTTCCGGCCAGAAAATTATTATTTCCCTGGCTTGGAGCAAATCACACACAACAGTCAAGTACACTCACGGAACAGTCAAATTTAATTTACTGCTCACAGAATTCACAAAACAGTACATTTCGGGACTATATTATAATTATCCCAAAAGTTGGGGTGTTACAGATTCTGTGTTTAAAGATGCTATTCGAATAGCATGGCCTTTTATCCGAATAATTGAGGTTTTTCCAGAACTGTGTTTTAAGTAAGTTATTCAAATAACTCAAACGTTATTCGAATAAATCCCTTCTGTTTGAACTTCTTTTAAACTACGTTATTCGAATGGTTAAGCTACTATTCGAATAACCCTTCGGTTTTTAAACTCTGGTTTTAACAGAGTTATTCGAATAACATATTGGTTATTCGAATAACCCATTTCAAATGGCTTTTCACGTTGATTTCAGAAACAGTGTTATTCGAATAAGCTTTCCTTCTATTCGAATAAACACGGAGCTTTTGTTTACGTATATGGAAACAGACAGGTTTTCAAATTTGTGTTAAATGATATTAATTATACCTAAACGGCTATCTCCATGTTTTTCCCTATAAATAGTAAGCTTGGGTCACGAATTTCTTTGTCCATAACTCTGAATTATTTTCTGAATGCTCTAATCTATGAAAACTATTTTCTACGCTCTTTTTGATTAAAAACTTTGAGATATTTCTGTGAGAGCTCCATTAGCACTTCAATTTGTATTACTTACTCTAAGTGAGAGTTTCTCTTCATCTATTTTCTGATATTCTATATCGAGGGTGAGGTATCCCTCAAGGTTTGTATAAAGGGTGAGGTATCCCTGCAGGCTGAGAGTTCAGCACAAGGGTAGAGTTTTCCTATGTGTGAAAAGTGCTCTTTTGTGTAACGGTAGCAAGTACCTATTGAAGCTTGTATACTTAGTGAAAAATCTTAGCTTTCGAGGACTAGACGTAGACCACAAGTGGGTTAGTGGTCGAACCAGGATAAATACTGTGCCTGCTTCTCTTTTCCCTAATCTCTTTATTTTATGCAATTTAATTTACTGTACATTTATTTTTCGCTGCTCTTTATTATTTCTTTTCTTCTTCTCGTTCTTTCTGTGCATTTATTTATTAAGCTTTTAATTTTTGTCTTAATTAAAAAGAGGTTTTGCGAAAAAGTTTTATACTCAATTCACCCCCCTCTTGAGTACTGGAAGCCACTTGGTAACAAGTGGTATCAGAGCTAGACTCTTGTATAAAGAGCTTAGCAGCTTCAAGAGAACATGGCTTCTTCAAATGATTTTTCAGAAGGATCTTCCATAAACCGACCACCCTTTTTCAATGGGGATGGTTATGCATATTGGAAGGAAAGAATGAAAATCTTCATCGAAGCTATTAATCTAGATGTATGGGATTCTTTCGAAAATGACGCTTTTATACCCATACATGAGGTCGATGGTGTAAGGACCAAAACACCACGAAATAAATGGTCTGATAAAGACAAAAGAAAAGTTTAATTTAATTTAAAAGCCAAAAATATTATTACTACTGCTTTGGGATATGATGAGTTTTTTAGAATTTCAAATTGCAAAACTACTAAAGAAATGTGGGGCACTTTGCAAGTTACTCATGAGGGTACTAGTGAAGTTAAGAGGTCGAGAATCAATTCTCTAACTCGTGAATATGAACTATTCAGAATGAACCAAGGAGAAAGCATTCAGGAAATGCAAAAGAGGTTCACCCACATATTTAATCATCTTGCATCTTTAGGCAAAAGTTTCTCTAACGAAGATTTGATTAACAAGGTTTTGAGATGTCTTAGCAGGATTTGGCAACCCAAGGTAACAGCCATATCAGAATCAAGGGATTTATCTACAATGACTTTAGTTACCCTCTTTGGAAAGCTTCATGAGCACGAACTCGAACTGAGCAGATTAAGTCAAAGCGAAGAGAACGATAAAAAGAAAAAGGGGATAGCACTCAAAGCTACTTCTTCATTAATCGACAATGATGATGAAGAAAATGAAGAAGGCTCAGAGAACATTGAGGTAAGTGAAGAAAATCTAAGTTTGCTAGTTAAAAAGTTTGGTAAATTTCTCAGGAAAAAGAGAACGCAAAGAAGACCTCCCTTCCCTCCGAAAAAGACATATTTCAAAGGCAAAGGAGCTTCATCGACTCCAACTTGCTATGAATGTGGCAAACCTGGTCACATGAAAATGGAGTACCCATTTTATCAAAAGAAGAAGGAGAAATTTGAAAAGAAGCCCTTCAAGGAAAGAAAAGGAAGAAAAGCCTACATAGCGTGGGATGAAAACGACATGGATTCAACTGACAGCTCAGATAGCGAAGAAGCTCAACTATGTCTCATGGCAAAAGGAGATGAAAAAGAAAGCAAAAACGAGATAAGTTCTAATACTACTTTATTGCCTTCTTACGATGAATTACAAGATGCTTTTGAGGAACTACATGAAGAATATTTAAAACTCACAAAAGTTATTTCTTCTTCTAAGAAAACAATTTCTTCTTTAGAAAATCAAATTCTTGTTTTAAGTAAAGAAATAGAAGAATTGAAAATTGAAAATGAAACTTTGGGAATCATTGATGCTTGCACAAATCATTCTTCACATGCTTCTACTTCTTCATCTTGTTCTTCATGTCATATGTTTGAAAAAGAAATTGAAGACTTAAAGAACACTCTTTCTAAATTCACCTTTGGAAGGGATAACTTAAATATTTTATTAGGAAGACAAAGAGTAGTTTTTCAAAAAGCCGGGATAGGTTATAACCCGAAAAATCAACAAAAACTCTATAAAAATTTCTTTGTGCATTCTAGTGTTTCAAGTAATCCTTTTATTAAATGCTTTTATTGTGGAAGGAAAGGACATAGTGCTTCAACATGTAATGCAAGGAAAAACATAAATACAAAAGTTGGAACAAAAATAGTTTGGGTTCCCAAGGGTACTGTACCCAAAACTGACACACAAGGACCCAAGAAAGTTTGGGTACCAAAAGTTAAAAACTAAACTTGTGTTGTAGGTGTGCTTGAAAGCTAGGAGTTCAAATTGGTATCTTGATAGCGGCTGTTCCAAGCACATGACCGGGGACGATTCAAAATTCACCGTACTTATTCCCAAAAATCATGGACACGTCACCTATGGCGATAACAACAAGGGAAAAATTCTTGGAATCGACAAAGTCGGTAAGAACCCTAACTCCTCTATTGAAAATGTACTGCTTGTTAAAAGTTTGAAACATAACTTGCTTAGTATTAGCCAATTATGCAATAAAGGAAATAGGGTAATATTTGATTCAAACTGTTGTATAATTGAAGATAAAAATGACAAGCATGTTAAATTCATTGGTCATAGAGTAAACAATATCTATATGATTAGTCTTGATGATATATCTTCAAATGATGCAAAATGCCTGTTAAGTAAGAATGATGATTCATGGTTATGGCATAGGAGAATTGCACACATTCACATGGATCACTTAAAGAAGTTGGTCTCTAAAGAGCTAGTAATTGGACTACCCAAGTTTAATTTTATAAAAGATAAATTATGTGATGCATGTTAAAAGGGTAAATAAATAAAGGTCTCTTTTAAAGCAAAAAATATAGTTTCAACTACTAGACTTTTACAACTTTTGCACATGGATCTGTTTGGACCTTCTAGAACTATGAGCTTTGGTGAGAATTACTATGCTTTAGTAATTGTGGATGATTTTTCTAGGTTTACATGGACTTTATTTCTTACAAATAAAAATGATGCATTTCTAGCTTTTAAAAGACTTGCCAAAGTTATTCAAAATGAAAAAGGTTTTCAAATCTCTTCTATAAGAAGTGATCATGGTGGCGAATTTGAAAACAATGTTTTTGAAAATTACTGTGATGAACATGACATTAATCATAATTTCTCTGCTCCTAGAACTCCGCAACAAAACAGAGTTGTAGAAAGAAAAAAACGTTCTTTAGAAGAAATGGCGAGAACTATGCTTAATGAGACTAATCTTCCTAAATACTTTTGGGCAGATGCTGTAAGTACAGCTTGTTATGTAATGAACAGGGCCCTTATAAGGCCTATTTTAAAGAAAACCCCATATGAATTGTATAAGGGAAGAAAGCCAAATGTCTTACACTTTCATGTTTTAGGATGCAAATGTTTTGTTTTAAATAATGGAAAAGATAACTTAGGCAAGTTTGATGCTAAGTCTGATGAAGGTATATTTCTTGGCTATTCAAATCATAGTAAAGCTTTTCGCATATATAATAAAAGAACTATGACTATTGAAGAATCTATACACGTTGTATTTGATGAAATTGACCTAAATGGATCGAGAAAGGATCTTGTTGTTGATGATGTTGCAGAGATCTTGGCGGAATCTCATTTGGATAGCAAAGAAAAAGAAATCAAGGAGCAAGAGGATAAACAAAGACAAGAAGATTCGCAAGCTTTGGAACTTCCCAAAGAATGGCAAACCTCAAAATATCATTCCCTTGATCAGATTATCGGTGATGTATCTAAAGGTGTAAGTACTCGTAACTCTCTTAGAAATGCTTGTAATCACTTAGCTTTTATTTCTCAAATTGAACCTAAGGATTTAATTGAAGCTTTTGATGATGAACATTGGATTTTAGCTATGCATGAGGAATTAAATCAGTTTGAAAGAAATCAAGTTTGGGAATTAGTTGCTAGACCTAATAATCACCCTATAATTGGAACTAAATGGGTTTTTAGAAACAAACTTGATGAAAATGGTTTAATAACTAGAAACAAAGCTAGATTGGTTGCTAAAGGGTATAATCAAGAAGAAGAAATAGATTTTGAAGAAACCTATGCACCTGTAGCTAGATTAGAAGCTATTAGAATGTTACTTGCTTATGCTTGCATCATGGATTTCAAATTATATCAAATGGATGTCAAAAGTGCTTTTCTAAATGGTTTTATTCAAGAGGAGGTATATGTTGAACAACCTCCGGGTTTTGAAAATCATAAACTACCCAACCATGTTTTTAAACTTAAAAAGACTTTATATGGTTTAAAGCAAGCCCCTAGAGCTTGGTATGAATAGTTGAGTAAGTTTCTTTTAGAAAATGATTTTTCAAGAGGAAAAGTCGACACTACCCTTTTTATTAAAAATAAAAAGCATGACATTCTTCTTGTGCAAATATATGTGGATGATATTATATTTGGTGCCACTAATGAATCCATTTGCAAAGAATTTGCTAAGACAATGCAGAACGAATTTGAAATGTCGATGATGGGAGAATTAAATTTCTTTCTCGGACTTCAAATCAAACAAACGAACGAAGGGACATTCATAAGTCAAACCAAATACTGCAAGGAATTGCTCAAGAGATTCGAAATGAAAAATGCTAAACACATGGCCACTCCGATGGGCACTTCTTGCTACTTGGACAAAGATGAAGGAGGTAAATTAGTAGAAATAACTAAATATAGAGGTATGATTAGTTCTCTCCTTTATCTTACTGCTAGTAGGCCAGATATTATGTTTAGTGTATGCAAGTGTGCTAGATATCAGACAAACCCTAAGGAATCTCATTTAAGTGCTGTTAAACGAATAATGAAATACTTATTAGGCACTTCACAAATGGGCTTGTGGTACCCTAAGGGTGCCTCTTGTAGCCTAATAGGCTATTCTGACTCTGATTTTGCTGGGTGCAAATTGGACAGAAAAAGTACTAGTGGGACATGCCACTTGCTTGGTAGTTCTTTAGTTTCTTGGCATAGCAAGAAACAAAATAGTATGGCTTTGTCTACCACTGAGGCTGAGTATGTTGCAGCCGGGAGTTGTTATGCTCAAATCCTATGGATGAAGCAACAACTTTTAGACTACGGTCTTCAGCTTGATCACATCCCGATAAGATGTGATAACACTAGTGCAATAAATATCTCTAAGAATCCCATACTGCATTCCAGAACAAAGCATATAGAGATAAGACATCACTTTATCAGAGATCATGTACAAAAAGGGGATTGCATTCTTGAGTTTGTTGAAACATCTAAGCAACTTGCAGATATCTTCACTAAACCCTTAGCAAAAGAAGCATTCTTTTATATTCGAGGAGAATTAGGCATAATTGATCAATCCAATATATAAATTGCATGTTTTATTACTAAATATTATCACATGGATATATGCTTTAAATTTCATGAACATATGTTTTTCTGTGCTTCTTTGTTAGATTTATTCGAATAAACAAACCTTTATTTGAATAAACCTCTTTACTGCTTGTTAAAATGTGTGTTGAACATCAGCCTTATTCGAATAGAACTCAGTTTATTCGAATAAACTGATTCCTGTGTTAAATCCTGTGTGTTTTTCATCTCTGTCTATTCGAATAAACCCTTCTTTATTCGAATAACCAGATTCCTTCTTTTATCAGTTTCTGTTCTTGGCCTCTGTCTATTCGAATAAACCTAAGGTTATTCGAACAACCAGAGCCCTGCTTTTATCAGTTTTGATTGATAGGCCTCAGCCTATTCGAATAACTCCTATAGTTATTCGAATAAACCCTGTCAGCTAGCCAAAACGGTTGGCTTTCCCAGTTGCTTTATTCGAATAGAACCCCTTCCTATTCAAATAAACCCTAGCTGAAGCACCTTTTCAGTTTCCTGCGTGCCTGACTTTTCAGGTTTCCTGCAAGGTTTATTCGAATAAACACGGGTTTTCTTTAAATAAACCCTGCGCGCCCAAATGTTTCCACCTTCTACTTTCTTCTCTGCTCTTCAAGCTTCCATTGTTTCTGCCTCTCAAACCTTTTTCACCCCTACGTTTTCACTCTCTCTCACCTTCTTCCACCATGGCCTCCTCCTCCAGCAAGTGTCCACGCACGAAGAATGCTCCAGGCAACAACCCTCTTGATCTGAGAAGGCTCTCCTCCAACGAAGAGCATCGTGCATGCTTCATCTCGCACTTCAGGGAGCGTAACTTGGTCCAACCCAAGTACCTTGACCTTTCTTTCTTCCAGCAACATCGTAGCTTCAACTTTCTAACCCTGCTGCAAAACCAGGGAGTTCTTCAGCTCTGCTCTCACCGGGCCACTGTCTATCCAGCTCTGGTGAAGATGTTCTTCTGCAATCTGGCTTTTGATGGCCAGAATCTTCTCTCCGAGGTATGTGATCAGAACATTGTGATCACACCGCTGGACTGGTTGACTCTGTTCGGGCTACAGTTCTCTGGCGCCCTTGTTGAAGATGGTGACACCCCGTTTCTTGACGAGTTCAACAAGCTTCAGGCAATTGAGGACCTGCTGAAGCCTGGTCTAGCCCTGCCTGACAAGGGTCTCAAGGGTGGGATGCTGAAAAGCCAAGATAGGCTTCTGCATTACGCCTATGCTCACATCCTGGCTCCTCGCGGTGGCAACTACGCCTACCTTAGCGAGGAAGATGTCTTCATGCTGTGGTTTCTGAAGAATGGCCATCAGATCAACTGGCCTGTGTTCATCATGAGACACATGATGAGGGCCAAGGGCAAGGAGAAATCTGACTTGCCTTATGGCATTCTTGTCACTACCTTGCTGAGCAAGTATCCTCATGTCTTGGAGACTGAGCAAGCCATTGTTCTGACTCACCACAACGTCTTTGGCACTCACACCTTACGAAAAATGAAGATGATCCAAACTGATGAAGGCTGGGTGTACCCAGATGAGGTTGCTGAGGATGAGCTTGACCCTGCTGACACCCCTGCTGCTCCTGTTGATATACCTGCTGCTATTCCTGCTCCTATCACTTTGGAACGGATCATGGCCACCTTGCAGGATAACCGAGCTTACATGGAACATACCTTCTCTATCTGTTTGATAGAATAGAAGGCGTTGAACGTGAGGTTGCTGCCCTCTGATCTGCTTCACCTGCTCCTGCATCAGCTTCTTCACCACCACCTCCGGATACTTATTTCTAGGAACTTTAGTTCTTAGGCTATTTGTTTTTGCCTTCATGTTTTTTATTTCTGGCTTGTGTATTTGACTCTCTTTATTATTGATGCATAAATAAAATTTCCTGTTAATCTATTGATATGAGTATATTTCTTTTTATGCATTCTTACTTTGGTATACATTTATGGGACTTACCCCTCCTTTTTGCTCATGACAAAAGGGGGAGAAATATTTGATCATTTAACTTTAATTGAGAAAAGATAGGTAAATTTAAAATGAGATTGAATTCAAATTGAAAGGGGGAGCTACGCACATATCTGATATATATTACCTCTTATAATTAAAAAGGAGGAGTAAGCTTTTATACCTCTTTGTGAATTCCAATTATATGCACTAACGCTTTTCTCATTGATAGTCTCATTGATAGTTTGTCATCATCAAAAAGGGGGAGAATGTGTTTGGTTGCATACTTTTGTAGACTTGTTTTGATGATAACAAATGTGAAGAATAAATGAAGATGATAAATAGACCAAGTCTAAGTTTATATTTGATTAGCATTAGGACTTAGGATCTATTGTACGGAGCTCACTTTGATATCTCTTTGTTTTTGAAAGAAAAGATAAAACGTGTTTTAAAATAAACTTAGTGTCTTTAAAACTTTTTCTCCAAATCTGTTTTACACTGATTTATTCGAATAGAACTTGAGTTATTCGAATAAAATCCTTTACGAGATTCTGTGTTTAAAGATGCTATTTGAATAGCATGGCCTTTTATCCGAATAACTGAGGTTTTTTCAGAACTGTGTTTTAAGTAAGTTATTCGAATAACTCAAACGTTATTCGAATAAATCCCTTCTGTCTGAACTTCTTTTAAACTACGTTATTCGAATGGTTAAGCTGCTATTCGAATAACCCTTCAGTTTTTAAACTCTGGTTTTAACAGAGTTATTCAAATAACATATTGGTTATTCGAATAACCCATTTCAGATGGCTTTTCACGTTGATTTCAGAAACAGTGTTATTCGAATAAGCTTTCCTTCTATTCGAATAAACACGGAGCTTTTGTTTACGTATATGGAAACAGACAGGTTTTCAAATTTGTGTTAAATGATATTAATTATACCTAAACGGCTATCTCCGTGTTTTTCCCTATAAATAGCAAGCTTGGGTCACGAATTTCTTTGCCCATAACTCTGAATTATTTTCTGAATGCTCTAATCTGTGAAAACTATTTTCTACGCTCTTTTTGATTAAAAACTTTGAGATATTTCTGTGAGAGCTCCATTAGCACTTCAATTTGTATTACTTACTCTGAGTGAGAGTTTCTCTTCATCTATTTTCTGATATTCTGTATCGAGGGTGAGGTATCCCTCAAGGTTTGTATAAAGGGTGAGGTATCCCTGCAGGCTGAGACTTTAGCACAAGGGTAGAGTTTTCCTGTGTGTGAAAAATGCTCTTTTGTGTAACGGTAGCAAGCACCTATTGAAGCTTGTATACTTAGTGAAAAATCTCGGCTTTCGAGGACTGGACGTAGACCACAAGTGGGTTAGTGGTCGAACCAGGATAAATATTGCGCCTGCTTCTCTTTTCCCTAATCTTTTTATTTTATGCAATTTAATTTACTGCACATTTATTTTTCGTTGCTCTTTATTGTTTCTTTTCTTCTTCTCGTTCCTTCTGTGCATTTATTTATTAAGCTTTTAATTTTTGTCTTAATTAAAAATAGGTTTTGCGAAAAAGTTTTATACTCAATTCACCCCCCTCTTGAGTACTGGAAGCCACTTGGTAACAGTATTTTGTGTTGTAATTTCCTGTTCAATGATGTAGCAGCTGTTTTAGGGAATACTTTGAATCCTTTTTATGGATATTAATGATTTTATTCTCTTTTGAGTTTGTATGGATGTATTGTTTTGTTTAATTCTATTGTGCTTAATGCTCTTGAGTGTCTGATCATCATTTAAATGATTTGATGGAATCTAATGAACCTAGACATACGGATTTAGATTTGAGATCATATGTATGGTTGATGCATGTTTGATTACATTCTAATGGCAGGATGAGTTAATTCGCTAATGGGATAAAAATATACCTTTTAGCCATGCGTAGCTTGTGATTGAGAATAGACCTTAATGAGTAGATTTTGTGTTAGCTCTCATAGAAACATAGTGAGTTGGGTAATTGAAACCATGGTTAGATGACCTAGACATAGGCTTTTAACGAAATTAGATTCTTAAGCTAACCTAGTCATTTCATTCATGTTTATGAAAAGGATTGTATATTGTTGGTTGAAGTAAGGGGTGAAGAAGGATTTTTCTAAACTCTATTGATTATGTTATTTTCATTTATCACTTTTTAGTCTTTAGTTTAATTGGTTTATTCTATTTTTTATGTTCTTGAATAGAATTAGTAAACTATTGGTTAAAATTTAGCTTTGGAAGTAAACTTATCCTCAAGGGAATGATCTCTACTTTTCACTTTATTACTTGAATGACCTGTGCACTTGCGGCCTATTTTGGGACAAACAAGTTTTTGGCGCCGTTGCCAAGGATAATTCTGCAGGTTTTTGGCGGCCTACTTTCTTAGTTTTAATTCAAGTTTTTTATGTTTGTTGTTTATTGTTTTGCATAAATATGCAGTAGGTTTGATTTTTATGTCTTTTTTGTTAGTTTATGTATTAAGTATGTTAATAGTTAGATTTTATGTTTTATTATACTTTTGTTGTACATACTGCAATTTAAGCTTTTAGACACATTTTGGAGGTGCTAGGGGCCAAAATGGAGCACCAGTTCCAGTAGAAACTGGTCTGCTACAGAATTCTGCAGCATGACTTCTCATGTCGTGATGTAATATTCTTCATGCTGCAACGCACATGCACGTTTTCTGTAGAATTCTACAACTTTTCACTCACGCTGTGGCTCAGGCATGGTTACGCTACGATGCAGCACCCTGTTTTTGCTTTTTCTATTTATTTTTTCTATTTTTCTTTATTTAGTATGTTCAGTGCTAATTTGGCTACTATTTTGATATGCTCAGGTACCCTATAGACCATGTGCAGCAACGAACACATTCACTTTGGTTTGGAGGAGTATCTTTACATGTTTTCACCCTTAATGCTTAATATTTACACATATTTTGATATTTAAAGTATGTGCTAGTGATAGTCATCTTGCTTTCACGATTATATCCTGTTTTGGCTATTATTGGTGAGCTGTTGATGCAAGTTTCAATTTTTTACACTTTGTACATGTTGTTATGCATCCTTGAATGGAAAATGATGGATCTTTGGAATGCATGACATATTTTCATTTGCTAGTGTGTGATGGTTAGCCAATGATATAGTAAATGCTTGCGAATTGCCCTCTATTTTGTGAAACCATTCGCGATCTTGAAGCATGTCAATACAATCTAGTTTGTTTTTATGCATGCTATATTTTCCCACTTTGATGTTTGTTTAACTTTGGAAAGATATGAGTGTTTGTTTATAAAATGTTTATGAATTGTGCATGTGGATGATTTCTTTTACCCTTGAAGTTATTCTCCAACCCTCTTAAGGCGAAATTGTTAACCACTTTTATGTACCGCAAGTGCATGGGTCCCGCAAGTAATATAGATACAAAGTAAGAGATCGTTTCCATGAGGATAAGTTTATTTTCAATGCTAAGTATTAACTGATAGCTTACCTAATTCTATTCAAGAACATAAAAATAGGGGAAAAGAATTAAACTAAAGACTAAAAAGCGGTAAAGATAATGGTTAGAGATTAGGGAAATCCTTCTTCACCCTTTACTTCAACCAACAACATGCAATCTTCTTCATAAATATGAATGCAATGCTTAGGTTAGCTTGAGAATTTACATTAGCTAAACGTCTATGTCTAGGTCATCTAACCATGGTTTTAATTACCCAACTCACTAAGTGTCCTTGAGAGCTAACACAAAATCCACTCTTTAAGGTCTATTCTCAAACACGTGCTATGCATGGCTAAGAGGTATATTTTTGTCCCATTAGCGAATCAACTCATCCCGTCATTGGAATAGAATCGAACATGCATCAATCATACATATGATCTTAAACCCAATCCCTATGTCTAGGTTCATTAGACTTTATCAAGTCAACTTAAATGTTGGCCAAACACTCAAGAGCATTAAGAACAATATGATTGAAAAAAATTAAAGATCCACACAAACTCAAAGAAGAACAAATCATTAATATTCATAAAAAGGATTCAAAGTCATCCCTAAAATAGCTGCTAAATCATTAAACACGAAAATACAAATCAAAATACATGTTCAAGAAATGAGGAAGAGAAAAGAGCAAAGGGGGAAAGAGAAAGCTTATGGATTTTGCCATTGAAGCTCATATCCTCCTCCAAGAGAAAGAGGGCTTTCATCCTTAGCTCCCTAGGCTCCATCTCCACCTCCAATGGAGGACCCAACCGTAGCCTCTAACCCTAAAACCTAAAAACCTAAGAGAGAAAAATGAGAGAGGGCGTGCAAAATAGAATAAATAGACTCAGTTCACCGATGCTCGCCGCGGCGTGAACATTCCCATACTGCAGCGTGGAGCCCGTGTGCGAGAACACGTGGTAGGCCGTGTTCTTCTCTGACTTGTGCTAACTGAAACCATCACCCCCCGGCATGCACATGTTTGCGCCACGACGTGGAGCTCTGGAATGCCTCCTTAGCTTCTTTCCTCCAATGTTGGGCCTTGACTTGCATCAATTTGTCTCTTTTGAGCTGTTCCTGCATTAGAGAAAGCACCAAGTTAAATATAATTACAAATCTACTTAATCAATCAACAAATATGCACAATTTACTCAAAAACATAAAGGAAGGTCTCAAAATAGAATTTCACAAATATAAGCATAAAACTTTTCAAATATGCATAAGAACAAGGAGTAAGCATGCCATGAAGCATAAATATGGGACATAAATAACTACATTTCATGGAGTTATCAGACCCCCAAACTTAGGATGTTGCTAGTCCTCGAGCAACACAAAGTATGACTAAGAAAACTCACTTGGACAATTCACGCCCTCATGCATTCAACAATGATAAATTCAATTTTCTTTTAACCACAACCAGTGCACAATGATTATAATGGCCCTCAAAGACTGCGCATGCCTCATAGTTAAGCTCATCACATGCACAATCCTTAACATGCCATCAATCAAGCTTCCAATCATGCATGTGACATCTCTCCCAAACATACAAGTTAAACTTATCTTTTTCAAATCATGTTCATTCAGATAAGTTTATGAACGTACACATGGATACAAATCAAGATTCCACAAAATTGTAGTACAACTCTCTCTCCACTAATGTAAACCATACATAAATGAGGATTAAGAGGGACTTTAATAGCTTGTAATGTAAGGCCAAGGTGATGGGGTGAAGAACAAAAGGGAATGGAAAACATACAAATATTGAGAAACATAACATGATATTTCAAGACTTGAGTCACTACAACAGGGGTATACAAAATGAAACAAATAAAACTATCCAGAACCACTTAATGCTTTTTTTTATGCTTTCTTTCTTTCATTTTTTTTGAGAAAAGCAAATTCTTGTACAACAAATGGTTCTTTCAGGCCATTTTTGTATTGAACTACATAAATACCCTAAACAATGGATTCAAGTGAAGGAAAAACATAGCATGCACTCAATAAACATGAAGGGAAGGAAAAGATTGCAATGCTTTCACATGCCGTAGAATGGTTACAAGGTAGGAAATATGAGGGTGAAAGAAGAACATAGAAGGCCAAACATTTAGAAAGCTTCAAAAGGGGACCTAAGGATATAATCATGTAAGAGTAAGCTTGAAAGACTTAATCGGTCCAAACAATGCCTTGATCACTTCCTCAATCATGCATAATCTAGAATTTTGCCTCAAGAGAGTTGCAAAACAATTTCAAGGATAGTAGAAATCATCCACATGCACAATCCATAAACATTCTTTAGACAAGCACTCAAATCTTTTCAAAATTAAACAAGCATCTAAGTGAGAATCACATCATGTATAAAAACAAACAAGATTGCTTAAGAATGCTTCAAGATCTCAAATGGTTTCACAAAAGAATTGAGGACAATCACAAACATTTATATCATTGGCCAACCATCACACACCAGCAAATGACATAATATCATGCATTCTAAAGATCCATCATTTTCTATTCAAGCATGCATAACATCATGTAGAGAATGTTAAAAATTGAAACTTTTATCAACAGGCCACCAGTAATAGCCAAAACAAGATATAATCATGAAAGCATGATGGCTATCACTAGCACATACTTAAAGTATTAAAACATGTGTAAACATTAAGCATTAAGGGTGAAAAACATGCAATGATACTCCCCCAAACCAAAGTGAATATGTGTTCTTGGTGTTCATGGTCTATAGGGTACTTGAGCAAGTCAAAACAACAGCCTAACTAGAGCTGAGCATTATTAAATAAAGAAAAACTAAAAAATAATAAAAAATACAAAAATAGGGGTCCACGCCGTAGCGTGAACAAGTGTGCGCCACGACGTGAAGCTCTCAGGTGCGTTTTCCTGATATGGCAGAGACTGGCATGCCGCGACGTGAAGCAAGGTTACGCCGCAACGTGAGAAGTCATGTTGCGAGTGCATGTGAGACACGGTTTACTGCCGCGAATCGGTGCTCCATTTTGGCCCCTAGCACCTCCAAAATCTATCTAAAAGCTTAAAACACAGAATGTAAAACAAAAACATAACAAAAAGACAAAAACACACTATTAGCAGTTATATACAAAACGAGAACATAAATTAAAAACAACATAAAAAGCTAAATACTAAAGGATCTAAACATGTCCAACTGGACTTATTGAACAAACTAAACAAGGTTTGGACAACAAAAATGCAATAACACACAAAATCAAACTATTGGCATATTTAAAGACTTAAAGCTAAAGAACTAAAACTTGTCCAAATGGACTAATTGAGCTAAATTAAAAACAAAACTTGGATTAGAACTAAGTAAACTTTTTGTCAATATTAGCAATACAGAAATAATGCCTTATCCCCGGCAACAATGCTAAAAACTTGTTAATCATTTTTGTGTACCGCAAGTGCATGGGTCGCGCAAGTAATATAGATACAGAGTAAGAGATCATTCCCACAAAGATAAGTTTATTTCCAATGCTAAGTATTTACCGATAGCTTAGCTAATTCTATTCAAGAACATAAAAATAGGGGAAAATAATTAAACTAAAGACTAAAAAGTGTTAAGAAAATGGTTAGAGATTAGGGAAATCCTTCTTCACCCTTTACTTCAACCAACAACATGCAATCCTCTTCATACATATGAATGCAATGATTAGGTTAGCTTGAGAATCTATATTAGCTAAACACCTATGTCTAGGTCATCTAACCATGGTTTTAATTGCCTAACTCACTAAGTGTCCTTGAGAACTAACACAAAATCCACTCTTTAAGGTCTATTCTCAAACACGTTCTATGCATGGGTAAGAGGTATATTTCTATCCCATTAGTGAATTAACTCATCCCGCCATTAGAATAGAATCAAACATACATCAATCATACACACGATCTAAAATCCAAATCCCCATGTCTAGGTTCATTGGACTTTATCAAATCAACTTAAATGTTAGCCAAACACTCAAGAGCATTAAGAACAATATGATTGAACAAAATTAAAGATCCACACAAACTTAGAGAAGAACAAATCATTAATATTCATAAAAAGGATTCAAAGTCATCCCTAAAATAGCTGCTACATCATTGAACACAAAAATACAAATCAAAATACATGTTTGAGAAATGTGGAAGAGAAAAAAGCAAAGGGGGAAAGAGAAAGCTTATGGATTTTGCCATTGAAGCTCAGATCCTCCTCCAAGAGAAAGAGGGCTTCCATCCTTATCTCCCCAAGCTCCATCTCCACTTCCAATGGAGGACCCAATCGTAGCCTCTAACCCTAAAACCTTAAAACCTAAAAAATCGAAGAGAGAAAACTAAGAGAGGGCGAAAGAGAGCGTGAAAAATAGAATAAATAGACTTAGTTCACCGATGCGCGCTGTGGTGTGAACATTCCCATGCCACGGCATGGAGCCCGTGTGCGAGAACACATGGTAGGCCGTGTTCTTCTCTGACTTGCGCTGGCTGAAACCATCACGCCACGGCGTTCACATGTTTGCGGCGCGACGTGGAGCTCTAGAATGCCTCCTTGGCTTATTTCCTCCAATGCTGGGCCTTGACTTGCATCAATTTGTCTCTTTTAAGCCCTTCCTACATTAGAAAAAGCACCAAGTTAAATATAATTGCAAATCTACTTAATCAATCAACAAATATGCACAAACTGTTCAAAAACATAAAGGAATGTCTCAAAATAGAATTCCACAAATATAAGCATAAAACCTTCCAAATATGGATAAGAACAAGGACTATGCATGCCACGAAGCATAAATATGGGGTATAAATAACTACATTTCATGGAGTTATCTGATATCCTAAATTGTGTATGATTGAGAAAATGATTAGGGCATTATTTGGATCGTTTGAGCCTTTCAAGCTTAATCCTATATGATGATATCCGTAGGTCCCCTTTGAAGCTTTTTAATTATATAGCTTTATTTATTTTTCTTTACCACTGTGTTCGTTAACCTGTTAACCATTCTAATGCATGTGAAAGCAATTCATTTTCTTCCTACCATTAATGTTTGTTGAGTTCATAATATGTTATTTCTTGAAGTGAGTTCATAGATTAGCGATATTCATATCTTCAATACAAAATAAGCCTGAAGGAACCAAATGCACTCAAAGAAAAAATCATTATTTTGTAAAAAAAAAAGAAAGAGAAAGAGAAAGAAAAGAAAAATAAACAAAGGAATGAATGAAGTAAAGAAAAGTACGAAAAATATTAAATGGTTCTAGCGAGTTTTATGCTTTCACTATTGAACACCCTAATAGTTTCACTTGATCTCAAGTATTGACTTAATATGTTTATGTTTCTCAATGTTTGTTGTGTATCCTTTCCCTTATGTTCTTCACCCCACTACCCTTGGCATTACATTATAAGTTATGAAAGTCCCTCTTGATCCTCAGTTATGTGTGATTTACATTAGTGGAGAGAGGGTTGGATTAGATTTTTACAGATTCTTTGATTTATATCTATGTGTAGGTTCATAAACTTATCCGGATGAGCATGATTTGAAAAAGATAAGTTTGACTTACATGTTTGTGGGAAATATCATGTGCATGATTGGAAGCTGAATTGAGGACATGTTTAGGATTGTATAGGTGTTAAGCTTAATTATGAGGCATGTGCATCTTTTGAGGGCTTAAACAATCATTGTGCACTGGTTATGGTTAAATAAAAATTGAAATGTTGAATGCATATGAGCATAAATTGATTAATGTGAGTTTACTTTATTATACTTTGTGTTGCTCGAGAACTAGCAACAACTTAGGTTTGAGGGTGTGATAACTCCATGAAATGTAGTTATTGTGCCCCATAATTGTGCTTCATAGAATGCTATGTCCTTATTATTATGCATATATGGGAGATTTTTTGTTTATATTAGTTAAATTTCCTTTGGATGTCTCTCTATACGATTATGAGCAATTTGTGTGTATTCGTTAAGTGATTAAGTGGATTTATAATTTATATTTAACTTGGTGATTTTTCTAATATAGGATGGGCTTATAATAGAGGAATTGGATCGATTCAAGGTTCAAAAGTCCAAGAGAAGGACCAAGTGGCATTCTAGGAGAGAGTGTCGCAGCTCAGGTTGTTGCATGCCGCGGCGCAAGGGTGCATCATCAAGTTGCCATACTGAGACCCGAGGCTAGAGAGTCGCGACACAAATGAGTGTGCACCGCGGCTTTAGCTGACCGACACAATGCGCGCCGCGACACAAAAGAATGTGCGCCACAGCGTGAGGTGCAGAACTGAGCCTATAAATAGAATTTTATCTTATTTGCTTAGGATGGGTTTTTAGGTTAGAGAAGCTGGGCCTAGCTCTTCATTTTCTGAGGCTGAAAGATGCCAAGGGAGCTAAGGTTAGAGGCTATATTCCTTATGGAGGGAGATTCAAGCATCAATGACAACATCTATAAGCCTTTCCTCCTTTCTCCCTTTGCTTTCTTCTCTTTCTCATTCTTTGAGCATGTATTTTATGTTGTAATTTCATGTTCAATGATGTAGCAGCTGTTTTAGGGAATACTTTGAATCCTTTTTATGGATATTAATGATTTTGTTCTCCTTTGAGTTTGTATGGATGTATGATTTTGTTCAATTGTATTATGCTTAATGCTCTTGAGTGTCTGATCATCATTTAAGTGATTTGATGGAATTTAATAAACCTAGACATAGGGATTTGGATTTGAGATCATATGTATGGTTTATGTATGTTCGATTCCATTCTAATGGCGGGATAAGTTGATTCGCTAATGGGATAGAAATATATCTTTTAGCTATGTATAGTGTGTGACTGAGAATAGACCTTAATGAGTGAATTTTGTATTAGCTCTCATGGAAACATAATGAGCTAGGCAATTGAAACAATGGTTAGATGACCTAGACATATGCTTTTAACTAAATTAGATTCTCAAGTTAACCTAGTCATTTTATTCATGTTTATGAAAAGGATTGTATATTATTGGTTGAAGTAAGAGGTGAAGAAGAATTTTTCTAAACTCTATCCATTATGTTATTTTCATTTATCACTTTTTAGTCTTTAGTTTAATTACTTTATCCTATTTTTTATGTTCTTGAATAGAATTAGGTAAGCTATTGATTAATATTTTGCTTTGGAAGTAAACTTATCCTCGAGGGAACGATCTCTACTCTTCACTTTATTACTTGAATGACCCGTGCACTTGCGACCTATTTTGGGACAAACATTGGCCCTACCTGGGAACAACCTCATGTGTCCATTCCGGGATAAGCAACAATGCCTCACTCTGGAAATAGCTACGTCATGACCGAGAAAGACAAAATGAAGGAAGAGTGGATGGAGAAAATGGAAGAGCAGATCAAGGCAATCAATGGTCCCAATACTTATGGACCTCTCATAATAGAAGAACTGTGTCCTACCACAGATGTCGTAATCCCTAAAGACTTCAAGATTCCCGATCCTTCCAAGTATGACAAAAGTGGAAACCCTTAATTTTATTTGATCAGTTATAGAACCAACATGGCTATTTGGTCCAAGGATAATAAGTTCCTCTTTAGCTTTTTCCACGAAAGTCTTATAAGCCTTACTTTAAAGTAGTATCTTTAATTAGACCACTCTAAAATTTCTCATTGGACAGAATTGGCTGATTTATTCATGGACGAATACAAATTTAATCTAGATGCAGCTCCAACCCGGGAATAGTTGAGCTCAATGCAGAAAGGAAATGAGGAATCTTTCAAACAATATGCACAAAGGTGGAGAGCTTTGGCTGCTCGAGTTCAACCCCCATTGACACTATCCGAGATGTGTTCATATTTCTTGGGAACCCTAGGAAATCCTTTTATTGTGGTAATGGTTGGAGTAGCCTATAAAGATTTTGCTGACTTGATCACTGCGGGAGAAAGGGTTGAGATTTTAGCCAAAGCTGGGAAGTTACCAATGAGCAATACAGAGAATACTGCTCCTAAGAAGGGATTCTAGCCAAAAAAGAAAGAACCCGTGGTGAATTATGTCGAATGCCAACAGACCTTCAGACCTCTATATTCCCCACAAAACCCAAGTCATCAACCATCATATAACCCTAACCCTCATTTTCCATACCAAACACCTACACCTCCTTACTACCCACCCCACCAAGTTATGCTAACCACAAACATCACCCTAACCCCATAATTTCAAATCAATAATGTTCCCACACCACAACCATATGTACTAACTCGCCCAACCTATACTCGAAATCCACCTACACCTTCGCAAAATTACCCAAGCCACCAACAACCCTGGCCAAACTTCTAGAATCAAGGTCGCTTCTGCCCCTAAAACCTACCCCATTTCCTAAGATTATCCATTTCAAACACAGACTTATTCCAAAGGTTGTTTGATGCTCACCTTATCTCTGGAAATCCTATACGTCCCCTAGAACCACCATTCCCAATGTGGAATAACCCAAATTTAACTTGCAAGTACCACACAGACATCCTAGGGCATTCAATTAAAAATTGTGAATCTTTCAAGACTGTAGTAAGGAAGCTTATTGCTTATGGAAAGCTTGACATTCAAGAGGAGGTTGGACTCAGTATTGTCAGCAACCAAATTCCTATTCATGGTGGAAGGAATGTGGTAAATGCTTTGGAGACGGAAGGACCACCAATAAGAAAGGTCTTGAGCTTGTGTATGCCGATGGTTGAAATATTCGAGGGGTTGAATAAAGAAGGTTATAGTATTACTGCACTAGCTACCACGATGAAAGAAGAGGAGAAGCACGATAAAGAGTCAAGTTATGCCTATCATTTTGGGGGAATAGGATATGATATCGAGAACTGTTAGGACTTTAAGGTTCGAATCCAGGGTTTGCTCACTTTGGGAGTAATACAAACTAGACAAGGGGTAGATTCCTTTGAAGAGGTCAATATGGTTGGACACTTTATGCTCAAGGTACCACCTCTTAACCAAGCTTCAACACCAGGGAAGGTAGTAGTGATAGTCAAGAAGCCAATGTCATTTACTTATAATGATACCCACACAGTGCCATGGAGTTATGAAACTGAGGTAGAGACAAACGGAGTCGGGGAAGAGACTTCGAAGGCCCGAGTTACTGAAATACATCACAAGGAAGAGTCAATGATTAATATAATTGGAGTAGAAGGAATTACAAGGAGTGGGCGATGCTATAGCCCAGGAGAAGTATAGAAGAGGAAAAATGTTAAAGAATGAAGTAGGGAGGAAACATCAAAAGAAGAGGAGAAAGGAAAGGAAGAGGAAGAAGAGTTCTTGAAGATAATGAAGCAAAATGAATATGATATAATGGAACAGTTGAAGAAGACTCCAGCCAGAATATCTTTATTATCACTCGTCTTGACATTTGAGATGCATCAAAGGCATTACTGAGGGTTCTGAATGAAGGCTATGTTAAGCCTAATGTTACCCCTGAAAGTGTTATCAACATGGTGGACTCGATGAAACACGTCAACGTGATCACATTTACTGATGAAGAGATCATCTCTCGGTCTGAGAAAAATCCACAGACCTTGCACATAACCCTTAAATGTAAAGGGTATATAGTTACAAAGGTTTTGATTGATGGAGGGTATGTACTGAATATCCTACCCAAGTTGACTCTAAACTCATTATCAATAGGTGAGGATGAATTGTCCCCTCGAGAAATAGTGATGCGAGCTTTTGACAGAAATGGGAGAGGCATTTTGGGAGAGATGACGTTACCACTAGAGATTGGTCTAAGTAATTTTCAAGTGTTCTTCCAAGTTATGGATATTGAGCCTGGTTACACCATGCTCTTGGGGAGACCATGGATCCATGCCGCTAGTGTTATTCCTTCCACCCTGCATCAGAGTGTTAAATACATCAAAAATGGGTCAATCATTACTATACATGGAGCGGAAAAAATTATGTTGTCAAAACCAATTTTAGTGCCATATGTGGAGAGTGCAGAGAAAGATAAGGAGAATTTGTGGCATAGTTTTGAAGTAGTTGAGACTATGCTTGGTAGGAATGAATCCTTAACACAAAGTGTGAATCAGGTGGTGACCTAGATTATGGCTAATAATGGATACTGGGAACGAAAAGGCCTGGGCTCACAATTACAAGGTATTCGGTCGCTAGTGTCATTCCCAAAAAAGTTAGACAAGTTTGGGTTAGGGTACGAAGCATCTTTAGTGGAAATAATAGGAAGCATGACTGTGGAAAAAAAGAATGGTAAGGGCAAAATGAAGCACATTCCTCACCTGAAGGAAACATTCCTAGCACTAGCCGAGATAATCATGTCTAAAGAAGTCATTCACCCCCGATGCCATCTCACTATTAATGCATTGCATGAAGAAGGCCCAAAAGAATGTAAGGCAATCCGTCTTTTTACTGATGAGGAGCCACTAAAGAAGTGGCAGTCTGAACCAATGATTGATGTGATTATTTTCAAGTAATTATCTACTCATATTGTACTAAGCAGATATTTAAGACTAGCTATGTTTTGAGCTTAGAATTTATATTATTTAAGGCGTTAATTAAATGAATTTGCATGAATATTCAGCATTCCTCCTCGTTGCACCTTTGACTTCTTAGTTTTCCTTTTATATTTCTGTATAATATCTTGTTCTTGCTTTTTCATTCTACTCTATTTTACCTTTGCAACTCCACACAAATTATTTTCCAAGGATTTGAGTCTTGTAGAAAGTTCGCCTCATGAAAAGGACCTCGAAAACTCATCAATTGACTCCTTTGTGATGTTTGATGAAGAAAACCCTGGATCTGGTGAAAAGGGAGAGGTTGTTAAAAATTTCACAAAATTACTAGAGTATTTAAAGAAGGGATTTGAATTGAATGGCGAGGAAGCAGAGGTGATTAACATAGGGATAGAGGAAGATAAAAAGGAATTGAAAGTAGTGAAAAACCACTAGTGTGAAGAAATGATCACACTATTCAAAGAATATATAGATGTCTTTGCTTGGTCTTATTGAGATATTCTTGGATTAGATTTGGAGATAGCATCACATAAAATCCCACTATGTCTAAAAGTTGAGGCAAAGAAGAAGAAGTTAAGGACGATTCATCCTGATATGTCCCTGAAGATCAAGGAAGAAGTGACTAAGCATCTAGAAGCAGGATTTGTGGAAGTGTGAAGACACCCAGAGTGGGTAGCCAACATTGTGTTTGTGCCTAACAAGAATGGAAAAGTCAGAATGTGTGTGGATTACAGGGATCTGAATAAGGCCAATCCGAAGGATGATTTTCCACTCCCTCATATCAATGTTCTGGTTGATAACACTATTAAGAATCATAGGTTTTCATTCATGGATGGATACTCAGGGTACAATCAAATCCCCATGGATGTCAATGACAAAGAAAAAACCACTTTCATTACTCCTTGGGGAACATTTTGCTATGCTGTAATGCCATTTAGATTAAAGAAAGCTGGGGCTACTTACCAACATGCTATAGTGGCGCTGTTTCATGATATGATGCACAAGGAGATTGAGGTGTAAATGGATGATATAGTTGCCAAGTCTAGAGAAGGGGAAAGTTATGTGACGATTTTGCGTAAGTTGTTTGAAAAACTCAGAAAGTACAATCTGAGGTTGAATCTTGCTAAATGTATTTTTAGAGCATCTACTACAAAACTACTTGGGTTCATCGTTAGTAGAGTAGGAATAAAGGTGGATCTAGATAAGGTGAAAGCAATATAGGAGATGCCTGCTACTAAGACAGAGCGTGAAGTGAGAAGTGAGAAGTTTTCTTGGGAGACTTAACTACATTGCTAGATTCATTGCTAACTTGACCAACACTTATGAGCCTATATTCTAGTTATTAAAGAAGCATCATCCGGATGAATGGGATGAGGAATGTTAAGGAGCTTTTTAGAAGATAAAGGCTTATTTAATGAATCCTCTTATTTTAGTACCACCTACATCGGGTCGTCCTTTGATATTACACCTAACTGTACTGCCAACCTTAATGGGAGCAATGCTGAGGCAGCATGATAAATCAAGAAAGAAAGAGCAGAAAATTTATTATTTGAGTAAGAAGTTTAATGACTGTGAAGCTCGTTATATGGCTATTGAGAATACTTGTTGTGTTCTAGTATGGACCTCAAAACAACTAGGGCAATACATGTTGTATTACACCACTAGGTTGATCTTCCAAATGGACCCTCCGAAGTACATATTTTAAAGTCCTCATGTTTCATTAAGGGTTTCAAAATGGCAAGTGATGTTATTAGAATTTGACATCAAGTACATGACTCGAAAATCCATCAAAGGAAGTGCAATTAATAATCATTTAGATGAAAACCCTCTTGAGGGTGGACAACTAATAATATCTGAATTCCTTGATGGAGAAATATTGACAGTGGAAGGAGAAGAAGAAGGTGAAGATGAACCCATTTGGAAGATGTATTTTGATGGAGCATTCAACATGTATGGTAGTGGCATAGGAGCTGTGGTTGTTTCACCTACACGAAAGCAATACCCAGTCACTATCTAGTTGGATTTTGAATGCACCAACAATGTTGCAGAATATGAGGCCTGTGCTAGTGGATTACAAGTTGCAATCGACTTGGGGATCAACTAGCTAAAAGTATTTGGCGATTCAGCACTCATCATTTATTAGGTGAATGGTGAATGACAAACCAAAGACCAAAAGTTGGTGCCTTATCAAAAGTATTTGACCCGGTTGATTAAGAAGTTTGAGGAGATGACCTTCTCCCATTTAACTCTGGACAAGAATCAGTTTGCAGATGCCTTAGCTACTTTGGCTGTAATGACCAAGTTGGATATTCACAATAATGTCCAACCCATCAAAGTGAAGACACACAGTGAGCCTGCATATTGTGCCAATGTGGAAGGCGAGCCAAATGGTAAACCTTGGTATCATGATATCAAGTAGTACATTCAACATAGAGAATGCCCAACTAGGGCAAATGAGGTGAATAAGCAAACTATTCGTCAGTTGGCAATGACATTTTTCTTGAACGGGGAGGTTTTGTACAAAAGGAGTCATGATGACACATTACTTAGATGTATGGATGCTCATGAAGCTCATATAATCATGATTGAAGTCCATGAAGGAATCTGTGGAACTTATGCTAATGGTCATATGATGGCATGAAAAATTCTAAGGAATGGTTATTATTGGTTCACTATGGAAATAGGCAGCATAGAATATGTACGAAAGTGCAAAAAATGTCAGGTAAATGCAGATCGAGTCAATGCACCTCTATTCCCCTTACACAATTTGGTATCTCCATGGCCTTTCTCGATGTAGGGAATAGATGTCATTGGACCCATCAATGTAACGTCCCCTTTTTCGGGAGGAGGACGCTATACCAAACATACGAAACTCAAAAAAACATACACTAAGACTCGATTTATATACATATAGGCGGTAATCTGTTCATTTACAAATCATATAGCAACTTGGCAATTTCTCTTATATATATATATATATATATATATATATATATATATATATATTTTCTTCACAAGTGAAAAACAAAAACTTAACAAAAATTAACGTGAATATCAAACCATACTTTTATACAGAGGATACATAACATAAGTATCTAGATGCACTAACAGTTTTAGCAAAAGAAAATAGAAGCTTTACATGCCCAAAAAGATATATACAGACAACCACCAAGACTACAAAAAGTATCATGCCCCCAACAACTACTGAGAAAGAGCCTCAGAGGGGTCCTCCTCAGGTTCCTCCTTAGGATCTTCCTCAGAAGAGGAAATCCTTACAAGAGCAACAGATCCACGAGCAGGAACTCGTGTAGAGGATAGGAACAAATTCTCATGTGGAGTATACCCGCGATCACCTCACACCTCACGTATCGGCATGTAGAACTCTAGCGATAAAGCAACATCAAAAGAGAAAACAAGTGGATCATAACGACCCCAAGCCAAAGATATAGTCACATCTCCCACGTAAACGAAATGCTCAGTGTTCAAGTTGACGTGCCATCAGTCAATGCCTCCGTGGAACCTCAGTCTGGCATACTCTAGAAAACCTCATCGGGATGCCATGACAAGCAGAAAACTAAATTGACCAAAAACTAGGAAACTTGGGCTCTTCCTCACCTCGGTCTTTAAAGAAGCATAGTCATACACAGAATAACAAAGCAAAGAGGTGAGATATCCAACATCATTACCAATTATGGTAGTAAGAAACAGAAATGGCAGATGACACCATACAGCACAGCAAAAATAATAAGCAATATTAAGATTCCAAAAATAAATAGTTTAATAATCCAGACAATCATAACATCAGTAAAATAAATAGTTACATATCATATATACATGCATGTATGCCATATAAACATGCTGACCGACCATGAACATGTACAAGGTACTAAAATCCTACTCCATGGAGCTAAACATAATTTCAGAGAGAATGATCAAGGAGACATGTTTGTATCTCGTCAGCCTCAAATCAAGTGCTTCAACATTAACAATTTACGCAACTAGGCTTATACAAGACATTCTTCACACGATCGCGATAAAGGACAGTGTCTCGGTCTGGATCATCGGTGCGTTTGCATCGGTCTGTCCCACGGTATAGAAGAGCTACCTGTAACATCCCAATTTTTCATTTTTCTTGAAATAAATGAGTTTTATAATATTTATGAGTTTTTATGAATTTTTGGGAATTTTTAATTATTTTGAATATTTTAATATTATTTTAATTATTTTAATATTATTTTTGAAATATATGTCCGAATTTAGTTTTTTCTGAAAATATATGATTTTTATAATTTTTATGATTTTTGAAAATTTTTGTAGATTTTTTTGAGGTTGTGATTATTTTAATATTATTCTAAGCTGTATATGTGCTTGAGGCGGACTCGAAAAAATAAAAAATTTTCCTAGACCAGAAAGTTCTGAACTATCAAGGCGGGATCGGGGGATCTTACTAAACCCGAAACTGAGAACAGTTTATTGGGATTTTCTATATCTGAGTTTTCTATTATCCATTGTGTAATAATAACAGTAGCTATTATCCATTGGGTAATATCTATTAAAAAAATATCTTGATGACTCAGCTGGTGACTCTACATTACGACTCACCATGCTAACTCGGCTGTTCTAGAAAATTCTATGATGACTCACCTAGTAAATATCTAAGAAATAAATATCTAGCTATAAATATCCAAGGATAAATATCTAGGTGAAAATATCTAATCAGAAAATATCTAAGCTAAATATCTTAAGTGTGATTATAAAAGCAGAAAATATCTAAGAGTAATGATGAGCCATCATTACTAAGCTTTTTGATTAACCAATAAGAATTAGTTAAACATAGTGGCTGGACTTTATTGTGAACCGTTGGATGGAAAACTTGATGGAAAAACCTTAGATTATCACCATTGATCTAATCAATGGTGTAGGAACAATCTTGATAAAGAAGCTTATGATATCCACCTTAGATTTAATTAATGGTTAGGAAATGAGGTTAATTTTAATGGTTAGATTTGTTAGTTGAGAAACTAGATAATCTAATTTAGTTACCCTAATAGCTTAATTAGTAACTAAATGAACTAATTTAGTTGCTAAATAATTAGAAGCTAGTTACTACATAAATATTTAAATTATCTAGAAGCATGATATAACCATGACATACACAATGACATAATGATGTAATTAACTAGTTAGAATGTAACTAAATGATTTAACTAAGTTAGCTTAAAGGTAACTAAGTGAATTAATTAAATTAGTTTAAGTGTAACTAGAAAACAATTCAATTAAGACTTAGTTAGCTATCCTAAATGAACCCCACGGCCATAAGGCCTTCTCCAAGGTTCTTGAATCATCTTTTATGACTAATACATGACAACTTGATGACCTTGGCCATGTGCACCCATATAAGCCCATGTGCATTTGTTTTTAGCTTATTGAACCTTTTCTCCAAGGCTACTCCACGGCCAAGACATGCAAATTGGACTTTGCATTTCATTTTGCTAAACACTTTGTAACATCAAAAACCATTCTCTCCATTCTCTCTCTTCCAATTATTCAAGAACACCAAGAACAAACACCATGAACTCCATCTTCTTTCTTTCTTGAACCATTCGGCTCCTACTCCTAAATCCCACTTCTAATCTTCAATAATTTTATACAACCTTAGATCTTGAACCTATCCTAAGGTACTTTGTAGTTAAGATCTTAGCCTAGTTCCATCATCTTTAACATTGTTCTTCAAGTTGAAGATCGAAAAGTTCCTACCTTGCTAATCTAAGGAGCTCACGGCCTCACTCCATAAATCACCTTCCAAGTTTGTTTAATTTCAACTAACTATACTTCTTGAATCCTCACATCATTCTAAGCCTCTTTGATGTTGAGACTTTGGTCAAAATCCATCACCTTCATGCTTGAATCTTGGATTTAAGTTTTAGGGTTTCAAGGTAAAAATCTTGAAACTTGACTTTTTATTTAATTTTTAGAATCCTAAGACCATGATTGATCTATGGTCATCTTAATCAAGCTTTAGATACTAATTTGTATGTGTTTGTTGTAATTCTAAAATCTATTTGGTGGTGAAAGATTGATACAAAGAGAGTTTTATAAAGAGCTAGGAAGTATCAACCAGGTAAGAGGGAGATTAACCTCATCGGCCATATGTGGTGGTGAAAGAATGGAATTATTTGTGTTTGTGAGTGGAAAGTCCATGTGAGGATTTATTCACTCGATTGTGTAATCATTGGTTTGTGCTTGATGAATTATATTGTGTGATAGTTTTATTGCTTTGATAAGTATGCATGATTTGTATATGTGTTTGATATGTTTATAGCTTTGATAGTATACTTGCCTATGTGAATTTGGAAGCATGATGATACTTGTGTAATATACTTGTGTAATTTAAGATGTGATTCACATGAAAAGAAAATTTGTATGAAGACTCCAAAGAGCCTAGAGGCATACGGCCTCATCACTACAAAGAGGACTAAGGATTGTAAATTATTTTTCAAATTGAGAATTAAATGATTTTATGACAAGAAATTTAATTAAGAAATTTTATAAGGATTTAAAGTGTTATGAAATGAATTATATATGAATTTTGAAGCAATATGTGAATTCGGTCAACATGCCAATTTTTGATCTTCAAGATCCAAAACTATTTTACTAAGTATAGACTTAGGTGTGTTAATAGTAAGAATTCAATTTGGTAAGTTTATGAATTTAAAAATGATATTTTAGAATTAAAAATGATATTTTAGAATTAAAATTGACCTAATTAAGCTAAGTAGTAAAATAAAAGCCAAAACTTGAAATTTGTTAACGTATAGCTCACCCTATGGGTTTTGAAGCGTGTTAGGAAATTTTGAGTTATAATATTCCAAGTAAATTAAAGTAACACAATTTTTTAGGAAACAGAAGAAATACTAATTTTTAGATGGACTATATTGAAAATATTCTTTAAATAGGGATTATATTGAAAATATTCTTTTAAAATGATTTATTTTGGAAATCTTATTTAAAGAGAGACTATTATGTAAATATTATTTTCTAGAAGGATTATTATGCAAATAATGAAAATAAAGTCAATTTTTAGTATTAAATGAGAAAAAACTTATTTTGAGCTTAAAAATATTTTACGCGATTGAAAATATGTAGAAAAGCTCTTACGCGATTTAAAAATGGTAATTTTTAGTTACGCGATTGAGAAAATGTTGAAAAATCTTTACGTAAATTGAAAATGTAACAGAAGTGTTACACAATTGTGAAAATGCAAAAATATTTTTACGAAATTGAAAGGAACAACAAGTTATGCCATAGGGCCAATATATTTAATCGAGTGATTTTGTAATTGTGGAAACTGGAGTATTGGACCCGAATGGATCTTTGATATTATCGATTATATGGGCGGTTATATAATATGATAGATACTAATGGTATTGGACAACTATATGTGCATGTGTAGTTGCGTTAATATCATTTGGAATAGTACAATGATACTTTGTTTTGAATAAAAGTATTTTTGAATATTATACAATGATACTGCCGTATAACGGCCTGTGAATAAGAAATACTATATGATCAATGACAGTATATGATTGAATCATTTATCATACATAGAAACGTGTATTCGCTTGATCTATTGTGTCGTTTTATGCCTAAGGAGTGGACGAGAACTTACAGGATAGTGGGAGGAATCCTGGAGGACGTCAGGGCGCGGTGATTCACTTGTTGACATTAAGTCAGATATATATATATACCCCTGGCTGTGAACACTGTTTGCAATGCACTGACATCCCGACAAACACTATTGCTTTTCATTATCCAGCATAGACTGTCTTATTAGGGGGGACAGATCTTCTGGGCGTTCATCTCTGAATTTGAGTAAACTCCATGGAGTAGGAACTAATTTCATTGAGCATATGCATAGTCAGCATTTATGCTGTTGTGATATAATTTGATTGTGGTATTATCATTATACCTGATATTGCGTTGCAAGTTTATTATATTGTTTAATTATTTATTATCCTGAATATATCTGCTGAGTTTATGGATTTTATATATAGAACGACATTGTTGTTCATATCATTTCTTTGCTGCCATATTGGTATACGATATAAGGGATCTCACCTCTTTGCTATTTTATTCTATCTGTTTCTATTTTATGTTTACATCTGTGAAAATGGCAATGACTACAAGGAGGGACCCGCTAGATTTCTTTAGACTACAGTTTCTTGAAAGTGCTATTGCTTGACATGTTCATTGGGACTCAGAGTATATAGAGTACTGTGGAGACATTCCCAGCTAGGGAATTTGTCTTCTGACAAGGGCTCATATCTTAGGTATTATGTTTTTTAGTATGTAAAGATAATGAATGTGTAGTTATAATAAACTCTGTTTAAATGAAAAATATTTTTTTTAGTTATTCTATTTTGAGTTACTTTAATTTGATCAATTTATGTTATTCCGTAAAAAAAAAAAAATTGAAACCCGTATTTAGGTAATATTAAATATTTTATAACTTGAAAAATTAATTAATTATCATTAGTTGATATAAATGTGATACCCTTCAGAGGGGGTGTTACACTACCAATTGCCCATTGTGAAATACCCGCACCCCGACGCACCAAGGTTAACAAGTGACCTACACTAGTCTACTCGCACTCACACTAAGATGTGATTCATCTCCTAGGCGTAAAGCCTTAAAGAAAACATAGCCCACCACACTTTCAAAATGCATGATGACTCAATGCATATATATATATATATATATATATATATATATATATTCAATAATAGCATAACCTTCCATAACCACACGCCATAAATGGCCAAATCAATATCAATAAACTTTGGTCCCATTCATGGACCCACAACAATTCATTGTTCAAATTTTTACTTCCGAAAGCATACTTTCAAGGTTTAATACAAAATTATGCTTCAATTTCAACACTTTTCCTATTAAGCCTCTCTAGGGAAATCCTTTAGTATTTTTCACCTAATCTTTGCTACTCTAATTAAACAAGTCCTTCTCTTAGTTCTAAACATAACTCACTTAGAGTAATTATTTCAAGTTTTCTCAAAACTTCACTTACACTCATGTTCTTTCCATTTTATGAATCCTTAATCAACTTCTAATCCTCTAATTAATTAAGTTCCATCCTACACAAAATTTTACCATTTCATACTCTATGGCCATGAGCTCTAAA
Organism: Ormosia semicastrata; assembly: GCA_029884595.1. Lineage (NCBI taxonomy): Eukaryota > Viridiplantae > Streptophyta > Magnoliopsida > Fabales > Fabaceae > Ormosia > Ormosia semicastrata. The sequence goes on along the minus strand of JAQQTO010000063.1, from coordinate 80,271,665 downwards.
GGCTAGGGACCTAAAATTCTCTTCATTTCAATCATCATTAAATACTAAATTAGCTAGTCTCCAAAATTATTACAAAGTTTTAAATTTTGGAAACCCCATTTATAGGGCATGGCCATGAGCCTCAAACATAAGGGCAATGAGCTCTTATTTTCCATACATGATTCCAATCAATCCAACACCATAAAAAATGTATACTAGAAAACAAACAAAATCATACAAAGTAAAATAAACACACAAATCATCAAGCATCACCAAAACCATATAACAAAGTGAGTAACCTACACATGGATTCCTCACTATCAACATAAAAACAAGTTCCTCACCACCATGAAAGGTTGAAAAGGATGATCTCCCTCTTACCTAAGAAGACAATAAGAAAAGAACTCCCTTTATGCCTCTTGAAATTCATCCAACTCCTCCACCAAAACTCTAGGATGATCAAACTCACATAATCAACAACCAAAGCTTGAAAATAGGAGTCCTTGATCACCAACGTGACCAAGAATCACGAAAATGAAGGAAAGAAAATAAAAAAATCAAGAACTTTACCCCAAAGCTTCAAGTTTAGGGCTTTATGGAAGAAGATGAAGATGGAAGAATCAAGTGATGGTCATAAAAGGAAAAAGCTTCTAGGTGATGAGTAGATGCAAGAAATAAGGTTGGTTGAGTAAGTAAGCATGAATGGCCATCGATGGTGGTGCTTGGTCGTGAGAGTGAGGAGAGAAAATGGAGATGAGAGCTTTAGGAGGTGATTCCAATAAGAAAAGGTCTTCAAACAAGATGTAGTTTCAAGCAATGTGATTACTTGAAATTAAACAAGTATGGAGGGTGAAGGAAGGGGTGTGGCCGTGAGGTTGGAGAGGAGAGGAAGAAGAAAAAACATGATAGAAAAGTGAGAGAAAAAGAGAAGTGGAGAGAGAAAGGAAAAGTGGAGAGAGAAAGTGGTAGAAACTTTTGAAAATGTGAAAGGTGAAAAGATGACATTTTTATGTCATCTTTCCCCGTCATTACCGTTGAGTCTCCAAGGGAGGAAAGAGAAAAATTGGCTTCGTTGAGAAGCTTGATACAAAGCTTCCTTGAGAAGCTTTGTCCACTTTTTGGAAAAAGTCAAGGATGATGTCACTTTGATGATGTCATCTTGGTGATGTCATTAAAGTGCTCTCTAGAAAAGGAGACTAACATTCTACTAAAGCTATTACCCAGTGAACAAAAGTTACAGTTAACAAAACTAGTATTTATTGTTCAATGGATAATAAAATGTACCGCAATTTTATTTATCAGATCAAATCCTGAAAAAAATAAAAATTTCGTAAACTATGTCTGGCCTCGGGTTTAGTAAGATCTCCCATCACCGTTTCCACAGTCCAAGGTTTTCTGACCTTGGGGAAAATATTTCATTTCCTTGGCCCCGCTCAGTGCACACGTAAATTGATAAATATATTAAAATAATCAAATAATTCAAATAATTTCAAAAAAATTCACAAAAATCACAAATATTATAAAATGAATATATATTATGAAATAAGTAATTTTTGGGGTGTTATAATTAACCCCAAAGCTTCCAATGGTAATCACTTCATTTTGGTGGGATTGACTCTTTCGCCAAGTGGGTAAAAGCTTCCTCTTATGTCAATGTCACTCAAATAGTATTTTTGAGATTCCTCAAAAGGAATATTATCAGCAGATATGGAATTCCAGAAAGGAAGCATCATAATTCAGCTCCCTACAAGGCCCAAATGAATGGTGTAGTTGGAGCAGCAAATAAGAATGTCAAGAAAATTATTGCTAAGATGGTAGTGAACTACAAAGACTGACATAAAGTGTACCTTATGCTTTGCACGCGTATCATAACAATATACGATCGAGCACTAGGGCAATACCTTTTTCTTTGGTGTATGGGATGGAAGTTGTCTCTCCCATAGAAATTAAGATTCCTTCTCTAAAGATTTTGATGGAAGTAGAGTTGGAGGAATCCGAATGAGTGAAGACTTGATATGAACAATTGAATATAACAGAAGAGAAAAGATTAGCAATTATTTGTCATGGATGATTATATCAAAGCAGAATGGACAGAGCCTTTAACAAGAAATTTTGTCATAGAGAATTTTGTTCAGGAGATTTGGTTTTGAAGAAGATTCTTTCTAATCAAGAGGATGCTAGAGAAAAATGGGCTCTGAGTTATGAAGGCCCTTACATAGTCAAGTAGACATTTTTAGGAGATGCATTAATTTTTCAGAATATGGATGGAGAAAAATTGCCAAGGTCCGTAAACACTAATGTTGTCAAGAGATTATATGCCTAAAGAAAAATAAAATAAAATAAAAGCTCGTTAGGTTGAAAACCTGAAAGGGTGACCTAAGCAAAAGTTAGAACAATAAAAAAAAATAGGAGAAAAAGAGGAAAAGAGCTCTGTTAGGTTGAAAACTCGAAAGGGCTACCTAGGCAAAAGTTAAGGCAAATAAATAGGCAAAATCTCAAAGAAAGATGTCTGAAACTCTTTAAAGGGCTCACAAACTGGGGCAATTTTTATTTACGTCCGATTAGCTACACATAGGGAATTTTTTTGCATTCAATTGGCCATATTGGGGTAAATTTTTTGAAGGATTAAAGTAAAGATGTGTTAAATGAAATAAAAACAGAGACAATGGCTAATTTTTCAAGTAGTTGCTGGGAATTAATTGAATGAGGGACAAGGAACCAATACTGGGGAAATTTTTTTTTACTTTTGTGCAACTTTATTTTGTTTCTATGTTTTCATCTTTCAAGTATGTGCCTTACCAAAGTTCATGTACGATTAGAATACCAAAAGTAATAAAAAGAAGTTTGTTCATTCAACGAATTTCTGTCTATTCATGAATACATGTTTACTCATTAAGTTATCTCTCAAATAAGATGAATTTAAGGTCAACAATTTGATTTAACAATTCTATAGCAATCCTTCAATGGTTCAGTTGGATTAAAAGATCTTAGTAGCTCAAAGTATAGATTGTAATGCGGCATTTTCTAGAAATGATTACAATACAAGCCACATAAGCATTCGTTACTAAGAAGAATAGCGGGTCAAGGTAAAAAAAATAGAGAAGAAGAAGAAAAAAAAAGAAAAAAATGATTGAAGAAGGGAAAAGAGCAAGTCAAGAGAATTCCAAGCTGACCAAAGGGGCTGATGAAGAAAAGCACGTGAACAAGGATTTGATTGGTTAAAGCTTTCCAGAGTTGTCGTTGGTTCAAATGTTTTTTAAATCCATGTCTAAATGGCATAACTGGTTTCATGTCATTCATTTTGAGCATATCAGCTCCTTGTATTTCATATTTTGAATGCACCGGCTCCTTGTATTTTAACTTCTTTTGAGCGCACCATACATTTTAAATTCTTTTGAGCGCATCGGCTCCTTGCATTTTAACTTCTTTTGAGCACATCGGCTCCATGCATTTTAAATTCTTCTGAGTGCATCGGCTCCATGCATTTTAAATTTCTGTCAATTCTTTTGAGCACACTGGCTCCATGCATTTTAAATTTCTGTTAATTCTTTTGAGTGCATCGACTCCTTGCATTTTAAATTCTTTTGAGCGCACTGGCTCCATGCATTTTAAATTTATGTCAATTCTTTGAGCACATTAGCTACTTGCATGTAAATTTCTATCATTTACTTTTGAGCGTATCGACTCCCTGCATTTAAATTTCTATCATTTACTTTTGAGCATATCGGCTCTTTGCATTTCATTGTTCTCGCATTATTTTATATCATCTCATGCATTCCCGAACAAAATTTGAGTTCATGTCTTTACTCATTTATTACAATGATAAAATAAAAAAACTGCGGTTATTATTTTTATCTAGTAAGAAAGAAGTAAAGAGGGGCAACTGTAAACACTCAATTTTGTCCGGGGCATTAACACTTTTTTATTAAAATAATTATTAAAAAATAATAAACAAAAAATACAAAGAAATAAAAAAACAAGAAAAAAACCAAAAAAAGTGAAAAACATAGGACTGTGTTCTGTTTTTCTAGTTTTGGGTGAAAATCATTTTCTTTCTCTTGCCTACGTTTTTCTTTCCTTTCTTGGCCATACATTATGCACTTCCTTGCACTGCATATGGCAGCAGGCACACACAACACCACTGCAAAGGGAACAAAGCTTCTTCGCTCCCATTTTTTTTAAGCATTATCTGTTACCAAGTGGCCTCAATACTCAAGAGGGGGGGTGAATTGAGTAGTTAAAAATAAGTTCACAAATCTTTCTCAAATCGTTTGACAATCAATTTTCGTTGAAGCTATTGAATGATCAGAGATAATTGAATAAGTGAGTTAAACACTTTTACTTATGAACGTAATAGCCAAGGAGATAATATCCAAATAAAACAATGAAACAGTGCACAAAGATAAGCAGAGGAGGGTTTAGAGAAACAAACACAGTCGTTTATCCTGGTTCAATCACCACTCCACTTGTGATCTACGTCCAATCCCCAAGCAACACCTTGAGATTTTCCACTATATCTTCAAGCTTCAATGGGTGCTTGAAAAACCACTACAACCTTGAGCACTCAACAGTATGGGATACCTCACCCAAAAGCTTGAGCCTCTATTTTCCAAGGGATACCTCACCCTTACAATACTTGAGGGATACCTCACCCTCACTATTCAGAATGTATAAGATTGAAATAGAAGAAGCTCTCTCTAGAGAAAGTGTTTACAAATTGAAGCTCTAATATGCTCTCAAAGATTTTTCACGTTTTTAGTCAGAAAACAGAGCAAGAAATGATTTTAAGGATTGATTCACGTTTTGAAGTTTGATGATCAGTTTTTGATTCAAGGTCAACTGCAAATAAGAACCCAACTTTGGTATTTATAAGTTTCTCAATTAATAGAGCCGTTGGAGGTAGTTGGGCATGCATTTAATGCATTTAATATAGCCGTTGGACGTTGTCAGGATGCGTGTAATCGATTACATATCTCAGGTAATCGATTACATTATTGTTCCAACGTTTTCTGAACTTTCTGGGCTCTGTGTAATCGATTACATTCTTGGTGTAATCGATTACATGGCTTCTGACTTTTCTTGTAATCGATTACATTGCTCATGTAATCGATTACATGACTTCTGACTTGCTGTGTAATCGATTACAATATTCATGTAATCGATTACATGGCTCATCGAACGTGTTCTTTGAGTTTCTGGGTTTTGTGTAATCGATTACAATATTGGTGTAATCGATTACATGGCTTCTGACTTTGTTTGTAATCGATTACAACATCAATATAATCGATTACATTACTCGTCGAACGTGTTCTTTGCCTTTCTGGGCTTTGTGTAATCGATTACATATATTGTGTAATCGATTACATGGCCTCTGACTTGCTTGTAATAGATTACATTGTTCATGTAATCGATGACATGCTTTCTGTTTGATGTGTAATCGATTACAAACATTATGTAATCGATTACATTAGCCTTTGAACACATTTTTCAAGTCCAATAATGCTTGTAAGTCATTTCCAACACCTCAAGGTACTTGTTTAAACATAAATCCTTTTTAAGAGTGTTAGATTTAAAGTTGAAACTCAGGTTTTATTGAAAGCCATGTTTATCTTTGAAAATTCCCATTGATTTTGAAATCATATATATTGAAAAACCATTTGAGAAATCTTGAGAGCATTTAACATTAAAATCCTAAGTCTTATAACTAAATAAACCTTCTGTCTTCTTTCTTTGATCTTGATTTTTCCTTTTGTGCTTGATCTTCTCTTTTGCTTTTGTTATCATCAAAAACCTTTTGACATGCCTTAGAGACATAAGCATTCACATTATCCACCCACTTTTTCGTTCCCTACCTGCACTGCCAACTCCAACAAGCTCAGCACAACTCCAACAAACTCAGCACAGTACACACCCAGTAGCAGCAATAATGTTGTTGGTTCCCCACCAACATTGACTCACATACACTTTTAAACACTCATTAATCCCAACATAATAGAAAGAAAAAAAGAGAGTGAGGCAGAGATCTTCAGTAAAAAAAAAGATAGGCAAAGGCACATAAAAGTAGGGAGGGAGAGTCAAAATAAGGGGAATGCTTGGGAAAGAAACAAAGCAGAAAAAGGAGAGTGTTCATTTCTTTTTTTGGTTTTAGTTTGATGGAATAGAGCATTCATCTTCTACCTCATCACCAACACAAGCCACCACCCTCCAACCATAACCACCATAACCATTCCACCATAACACCAATCCTCTCACCCACACCACCACACATAGCCCAACCACTATGACTCACCTTATCACCCTCCAACTTCCACCACCAAAGAACCTTCACCCAAATCTCCATTCACATAGCTTTCCACCATAACCAAAACTCTCATAACAGCCCCTACCACTACCAAAGACAATCAAACCATCATCTTCAACGACCTTCCAAACCACTATCAAAACCACCCAAACCTCCATCCACATTAGCCTTCCATCACATTCATAACCCACCTTCATCTTCAACCTCTCACCACATCCATAACCCACCTTCATCTTCAACCTCTCACCACCCTCCATAACCACCAAAACACCCACCACCTTCCTCACCATCAACCACCATTGAACACTCCAAAGCATAATCTATAACCACGTTCAACCACCACCATCTTCACCCAAAAAAATAGCAACCCAAAGCCACCACACCACCACATAGCAACTCATTCATCCACCACAACCTCCTCACCGTGAAAACACCATAAGCTATAGCCCCCACCAACAACAACAAGTCCCTCATCGTCTTCTTCCCCAACAACCAGACCCACACAGAATAATGGCCTCAACCCTAGAAAACCACTACCAGTCAACTGAGAAATATAACCACCGAGCCAAAGCCACTAGATATCCCCACAGAACCACCATTCGTAGCCCCGATCACATAGCCACAACACCCAACACCGTTGGAACAGAGCTTAAGCTAACGCCCAACGCCTCCAAATCCGCTATTTTCAAACTCACAAGCCCCAACCTCTGCTATCCCAACAACCCAAGTCCCGTTGGCCTTCACCCGGAACCTGTAACCCTAACCACCGAAAAAATTGAATCCCTCAGACCTGAGCCCTTTCACCACTGCTAAGCCTGCAATCATCAAACCCTGTGTCGTTGTCCTTGCTCCGTTACCTGTGATGCACCAACGCAGAGCTGCTACTCCGCCTCCTCCAAAACAACTCGGGCAACGTCAAGCTGCCATTGCACCTCTCTGATTCGCCCCGTTCTGCCTTTGAAGCTGTCGCCTATTGCTGTCTATGCACTACCGCGAGCCAATGCTGGTAAGTCGTTGTTCTCCTATTTGCTACCATTATAGGTTAAGTTTTTGAACCCAGTCCATTTGCCTGCTGTTCCCAATCTTTTTTTTTTCTTTTTTTTTGTTTCATTTATCCTATTTGGGTTTAGGAGTTTAAGTGGATGGTATTATGGTTTAGTTTGATGTGTTGGCCCAACATAATGGTTTTGATTGGCTAAGGTCAGGTTTTTCTTTAATCTTTTATTTTTATTTAGTTTAATTTTAAAATTTTGTCTTTTTATTTCTTAGTTGGGTGGGTGACATCCTTTTGGGTCATTTTTAAACTTGGTATTAAAAGAAATCTTTCTTTTAATTCATGCAATGACCAATGATAATGATTGAATAGCAGATACTATCTTCAATGTCATTTGGATCATAAGGTTTTATTGAGTAGCCTGGTGCTAACTTGAATCCTATGCAAGAATGAATTTGTTTTCAAACAAAATTCTATTTCAAAAATTCTTTTCATAATTAAAATTAACCAACCTACTATTATTTTTTTAAAGAACTATGTGACCTTGAGTTCTCCACTACACTCGAGGATACCTAGGAGCAGAATGTCTATTCTATCAAGGCAAAAATTAAATTTTCACAATTTTGTTTCTTTTTTCTTTTAAAAAATTCATTACAGTGTTTTTTAAGAGGAGTAAAATAAATATATTTGAGATTATCAAGTTTTGCACAATTGACTTAAGGTACCGTCTCAGGATGGGTGTGTTAGGGGTGCTGTGGGATTAAGTTTTCACCTTTCCCTATACATAATCGACTCCCGAATCCAATCTGGTTTCAAAGACTATTTTCTAAGAAAGGTTTTCCAAATTCAAATAAAATTGGTGGCGACTCCATTTTTCATTTTTATCATATTTTTGTTTGCCGCTACCGTCATAGATTTCAGTCGCGACATTCCTTATCAACTGAACACCAATAATGCTTTCCTCCATTGTAAACTAAAAGAATATGTTTACAATGAATGACTACTATGATTTTTTGCTAAGGGGGAATCTTCTAGCATAGTTTGTCATCTTCATTAGTCTTTGTATATTCTCAAACATTCTCCTCCAACTTGATTTAGTTGATTCAGTATTGTAGTTCAATAGTTTGTTATGACTCAGAACGAAGCTAACCACTCTGTGTTCGATTGGCACATAACTGAATGCTGGTTTTAATTAGTTAATTGTATGTATGGAGAACATTGTCATCAATGATAATGATCACCATGGCATACTTCAAGTAAAACATTAACTTTGTTGTCACTTTTAAACCAAAGATATTAAGCAAACTCTAATATTTCTTCTTAATTGAGTTCGCAAAATCTGAAAATGATATACTTATCCTTGAGAAGACTTTCTTGTTGAACACCAATCCCATTAGCATGCCAATGGATCCTAATGTTAATCTTCTACCAAATTAGTGGGAGCCACTATCAGATCTAGGAAGATAAAAAAGAATGGTCGAGAAAATAAACTACCTGATAGTTACCCTTCCAAACATATATCCTTTACAGTTAGTGTGGTTAGTAAGTTCAAAAATCCCTTATGTGAAGTTCATTGGGGGGTTCGGTGGTTTGTATCCCAAATAATACCAAAGGTGCTCTAAGAAAGGGCCTCATTTATGAAGATCAAGTGCAGAAGCAAAATACCGAGCCATGCCCTTAGCTACTTGCAAACTTATTTGGTTAAAATAACTTCTCAAAGAACATTGATTTTGGGAGATTATGCAAATAACACTTATATATGACAATCATGCTACTTTGCATTCAACATTTAATCTAACTTTTCATGAGCACCAAACATGTTAATGTGGACTGTCACTTTATCATGGAAAACATGCTATTAGGAGATATCACCACTTGCTGTGCCAATCTCAATGATCAACTAGTGAATGTCTTCACCAAATCCTAAGAGGTCATTGGATAAGTTCTTTATGTAACAAGCTTAGCACATATGATCTATATGCTCCACCTTGAGGGAGAGTGTTAGAAACATGTATTATTAGTATATTATCTTGTAACTTATTATTAGATGTCTAGTTTCATTGTACATAGAGTAGCCAAGCAATATCTTGTAATTATTGTAATTAGGGTAATTAGGACCCATGTATTTGTTATTAAATTAATTACTATATATTTTGTTCCTTGTGTATAGTTGAAACACACGATTCAATATATGCCACTTTATTTCTTTGACTTTGTCAACATATCTTAACTCACTCAAAGATACTACAACACCCAAGCCAGGATGAAATTCTGAATGAGTTTATTGTATGAGTTGAATGAATCATACCTAGGATTAGACCCTCTATTTATCTTAAGCTAGTAAGGAGATTATGCTCAGTGAGGATAAGATCATGAAGCTTTGCAGGTGAGTTAGTAAGAGTAATAGGCTGGGAGTGTGCTTTGACTTGGTCTCTTTGTTTATGTTTTTAGTGTTTTCTTCTAAGATGGGATGACCTTGGTTTTGAATGGGGTGAGCTCTTCAAGGTGGTCCAATATGTTAGTATGGTATAATAACGACTATTCTTGGATATGATATTTTCACCTATGCTTCTAGTCGTGATCACCTATGTCCATTTGGGTTTTAATAAGTTTGAATTATTATTTACTTATATTAGTTTGAAATATCATTTACAATTCTATGTTACTTTTGCAACGATCATCACTTTGGCATTTACATAGGTGGGCACAAGTGAAAGATTTTGTCATAAACCTCAACATATGTGCTTTCATATTATTAACACCACTTTAATTATCTAAAGAAAAATGAGGAAAAGTATTTGCTTACATAGATTTTAAATAAGCTATATAATTTTGTCGTACTTTTATTAATGTACATTTTTTTCTTTTTCAGATCACCTAGCGGCCATGCTCAAATGACATTATCTCCACACTACCAACTTTCTGTATTGTAGGTGTAACACTCCAAATTTTCTAACTATTTAATAGTAATAAAAAAATTCTACTGTTTAGTGATTTCTGTGTACTATAAAATTATTTTGAGTATTCCGTGAATATATTTGATCGTTTTGTGTGATTTACTCCATGTCAGGAAAATAATAATTTTTGGGCCAGAGAAAATCTACAGTAATTTATTTATTACTGTTGATTCTTAATTCTTTTTGTAATCTAATTTGATTTTCATAAGTTTTATAATTTTTATGATTTTATGGATTATTATGAGATTTTTATTATTTTAATTATTTTAATATTATTCTAAGCTGTTGTGGCCCCAAGGGGCTGTACGTGGGCCTAGGTGGGGCCGGAAAAGTAAAAATTTTTCTAGAGCCAGAAAATTCTGTACTATTAAGATAGGGACGGGCGATCTTACTAAACCCGAAATTGGAAATAGTTTTGGAAATTTTCTTTTATTGTGTTTTGAACTGTATTTAATTATCGAGTGATAAAAATTACAGTTAATTGTGTTCATAGGGTAATAGCAGATAAAAATAAATATTATACTACTTAGTCAACATTAGTGGTTATGACGACTTTATGACGGACCAATAAGAAGCAAGCTTAATATTGAAGCCTTTGGATATCCACCATTGATTTAATCAAGGATGGAGATTTGGTCTAGCAAAGTGGCTAGGACCATTAATTTTTGACCCTTGGATGTAAAGTATGAAGAGGAGATCTTGACCCTTCATTTTGGAGATACATCTAATGGCTAGGATTTCAAGGAGAATGAACCAAATGGCCTAGATTTGGTCTTATCAACATAGAAGCTATACTTAGAAGCTACATTAATATAAACCATTGATTTAATTAATGGCTAACAATGCCCAAAATGGTGGCTAGTGAAAATTGCCACTCATTGAGTGTACAAGAGGGGGGGACGGTTTTGTGATGGCTTAAGGCCATAGGAATTTCAAGACCACTTCATTATTCATCTTTGTCTTCTCTAAAATCCTAAAGTATTTACAAAATTTTCTTTCCTCTCTCTCCATGCTAGTTTCGGCCAAGGCACCCAAATTGCCTTCCATCACTCTGTAATTTTCACTAACCACATATCTTGCATCCTTACATCAATCCAAGAACCTTTGTAGTTAAGTCCAAGCTCTAAATCTTTCATCTTCAAGGACTTTCTTCAAGATCAAGTTCTAGGTTTTTGAGATAAAGTGTAAGGAAACTTCACTACTTGTCTTATTTTCATGTTCTATGTAACACCCTTGTGGGGATGCCACATTTATGAATGCAATGAAACAAAATAAAAATAAAACTCTTACCCAAGTTGTAAAACATTTGATACTTACATAATATTTGCGGAATATTTTTTTTTCTTTTTATAATTATGACATTAAATAAAATAACACGAAACACAAGATATAACAAACATAAACTCACCATAATATACATATAATTCTCTTTTAGTACAAGCATAATTTACAAACTACAAGTATTTAATAAAGCAATAAAGAGTTGACACAAAGCTAAAACATAGTACTGCCCAAGTGCATCCCAGTAGATAACAAACCCTCCGATGAATCACCATCCGTCACCTCCAGAATAACCATCGAAAAGTGTGCAACTATGAGATCTCACAGCACTTCGGACACGAGTCCGAGCTGTCGACTTGCTACTCAACTCACTAGGCGCCTGGAAAACTCGCTGCCAATAACGCCTAATGGTCAAAGGTAACTCTAAATGTAAATAAAGCATAGTAGTGAATATGACCTCCCCGTCATACTCCCTACATAGGGACACAGTCAATCGTCCCACATAAGCTACTGTCCCTCGGTCAGCATGCATACGCCACGCCTCGGAACCCCCATGGAACTCTAGTCGCACAAACCCGAAGAATCCTGGCAGTGCCATGATCTTAAGATCAGTCTTGACGATCGGTATGATCTACTGGTTCCTCCTCCTCGTATAAATCGCCCGACTGTTGCTCGTCAGGGTACTGTACCTCAAGAGGCTGATCCTCCTCTACCTTAAACTCTTTATGGAAACAATATAGTAATATCGAGAAAACATATAGAGAGGTGAGACAATCTACATCACTACCCGCATGGCCATAAAGAAAATGACAGTACAAACAATTATCACAACAGTACATAACAATACATCATACATAATATATCAAGCAATATATAACAATAATACTTATCACAATATCATGCATAATATATATTAAGGTAATAAATCATTTAATTTATCACAGATTATAATAAACGGTAAAATGCAAATAATGCATGAACATTAAGATGCAGATGATGAATGATACACACACTGACTCGTTCCTACTCCATGGAGCTAAACACGGATATCTGAGAGAATGATCCGAATAGAAACTAGAAATACTTTATGGCTGCCCAACCAAGCTATTGCACTGTCAATATGTCGTGTCTATAGCCCACAGTCCAAAACATCGTGTAGCAGTACACAGTCCAAACATCGTGTACCACAAGCATAGTACTTAATAGTCCCCTCAAGATCTTGACTAAGAATAGTGCTTGTCAAGATCATTAGTGTGTTGCACGTTACCACGGCCCAGGAGCAACCCACTGTCCGCATGTGGAATTCTCCGCACACTGATGCCTCCAAGTTCATAAATGAACCACACTACGCTTATCACACCAAATACGGTGTAATTCGCCTCGTCAATCAATCACCAATTGTAACCCAAATTGGCACAACACTCTAAACATGAGCTAAAAATTACCAAAATACCCCTATTATCCAAATTTTACCATATTTACAGAAAATTACCAAAATATCCTTAGTCACCAGATAACAAAGTATAGTACGTCCCACCTGACAGTACTACACTACAAAATGTCTGGGTCCACCACTTTGGCCCGACAGCAAAACTCATAGTATTGTTCAATCGCGTAAGAATTTTATCGCATTTTCACAATCTCATCGTTTTCACAAACGTTTTTAAATCGCATAAAGATATTTTGACGTTTTTAAATGTCATAAATTATTTTTGAGTTATTTTCTCAAATCGCGTAGGATTTTTAATTCATTTTCTTAACCGAATAGCTTAAATTTGTCAATTTTAGTATGTGTAAAACTATATCTAGTACTTTTAAAATACGTAATGTATTTTTCTTGTGTTCTAAATATAGTATGGAATCTTTTCATTTTATGCGTCTGATTTTAATAAATTTCGGTAGCATTTTGCCTATAAAATCAGTATAAGGTATTTTTAACGTTTTCCTCTAAGTATAGTTTATTTTATTTTTACCCAATAATTTCATTTTGAAATTTACTAACGCACTTCAAAATTTATAATATGAGCTCTACGTTAGTACTTTTTAAGTGTCTGATTAATTTCTTACGTAAACTGAATTCTGCTAAGTTAAAATTCTAGAACAGAATTAATTCCTTTGATTTTCTCAATGATTCTTTGGAATCAATTTATGTTATAAAACAATTACCTAACCTATCTTAGTAAATAAAATGGCATGTTGGCCAAATCCAAATAAAATGGCATTTGGTTATACACTAAATGGCATTTTGGCCACAATTAACCTAAACCATTTTTAACTTTGATTATTTTACTTAAATTCCTTGAATCAGTTATTTAGAAAATTGCTGAGAACATTTTGGTTCTCTTTTTGGATGTAAGGCCGTGAGCCTCATAGTGTGTTCTTTGGAACACTCATGCATTTCGTACATGTTATTCACATCCTACTTAAATAATTACATAATTATAAATACATACAATTATATAACCATATATCAAACACATACAACATAATTATAAATACATACAATTATATAACCACATATAAAACACATACAATATATTTAAAACCATAATCATGCCTAGCAAAAATAATAAAACTATAATCATGCATAGCAAATTAAGATCACAATTAGTAAAGCATTTAAACAATCAAAAATAATAAAAATCACAAATAAACCATACAACCGAATCCTTATGGATTCTACACACAAATACAATCCATTTTCTCATCATCACTTAGGGTTGATGAGATTAAATCTCCCTCTTACCTCTTGTAGACAAATTAATCGGTTAGATTCCTTCCTTTTCTCCAAATTTCGTGTGACCTCCAAAAAAATTCCTAAAATTCTCAAACAATTAGTAAATACACATACAAGGTACAAAATAGGAAAACCATGGAACAATCATGGTTAGAAAAATCAAAATTTCAATTTTGAACCATAGAAACCAAACTTACCCTTAAGTAAGTAAGCAAGAAGTGGAATTTTAGGCAAGATGGAGTAGGAATTTGGGAAAAGTTTGTGAATGAAAGATGCTTAGAATGGTATTTGGGTTCAAGAAATGTGATGATCTAAAATTATGAAGGTCTTGGTGTGGTTGGATGAGGGCTGGCCGAACCTAGTGAGAGAAAATGAGAGAGAAGTGTTTGCTTGAGTTTTTGGTATTTTAGAGAGAGAAATGGATAGTTAAAAGTGATAAGTGTGAAAAACTAAAGTGAAAGTGAATATGAAGTGCAGCAGCCGTGTGAGAGAGTGTAGAGAGCTTGAGTGTTCAATTTTGCATGCAAAAATATCACCAAGTGTTCACACTAGGTGCACATGGCTTTGTCATGTTGGATCCTTCATGAACCATGTAGAACCAAGCCACCTCCAAGCCCACTTGTGCTGCCAAAACCGTGCTCTCTCTCCTCTCCTTAATGTCTTAATTGTCCTCCAATTACACCTAATTATATGTTAGTTAATTAGGCAATTAGTTAGGTTAATTATCCTAACCATTCTTAATTAACATACTACTAACATAACTAATTAACTTAGTATATATTAACATATATTATATCCTTTAATCAATATTAATATAGCTAATTAGTATTTAGATTATAATTAATTCATAACTAAGCTAGTTCACTTAGTATGCTAATTAAGTAATTAGATTAGTTAGATTAAGCTTAATTAGGTTACTAACCATTTTCAAGCCTACAATCTTTGACTCAATCCTAGCCCTTGATTCATCTTTAATTCCTAACCATTGATTAGATCTAGGGTAGATATCACTTGGTCATAAACTTATCATTCTAATGTCACCATTGATTAGATCAATGGCTTAGATTAAAGGCTTCATCATTAAGTCTTCATCCAACGGTCCAAATGAAAACACATGCTCCCTTAGGTGTCCAATTCCTATTGGTTTAGAAAGTCAAGCCTACCTTTGTTGACTTGCTCTCATTGGTTAGAAATTGTACAATCAAGACACATTGACTGCTTTTCCTACACGCGGTCCCACAAAGACTTTTAAAGATCTGTGGTCAAACCGAAGCAGATTTTTTTACTTGTTTTTGAGACAAGAGGTATCTTGTAATATAAAATAATATTATAAAAATATAAAATTATTTTATTGCACAGTTATATCCAAAAAATTATGATATTAATTTATATATCAATCAGAATTGGGTTTAGTAAGATCCCCCAGCTCCAATTAATTAAAATAAGATTTATCCGGCCAGAAAATTTTTATTTTCTTAGGTCGGAGCAAATCACATACAACAGTCAAGTACACTCACGGAAAAGTCAAATTAAATCTACTGCTCACAGAATTCACAAAACAATACAAATCGGGACTATATTGTAATTATCCCAAAAGTTAGGGTGTTACATTCTAAGCCATGTTTGATTCATGGTTCTCCTTGTTCAAGCTTAATATGCTAATAAACTTGTGTTTTATTTTGTGTTTAAGAAACTTTTGGTGGTGAATCACTTACTCAAGAAGCAAACCAAGGAACTTGGGAGGTTCTTCAAGAGGTAAGAGGGAGATCCATCTCACCAACCAAGTATGGTGGTGAGAGACGAATCTTGTATTTGATGGATGTTGAATCCATGTGAGGATTCATATCCTTGGTTGTGTAATTATGTGTGAGTGTTTATGTGTTTTAAATTATTTATTTGTGTTTGCATGCTTTATGTGATTTTTATTGCTTTAAGGTATGCTTGATTATATGATATGATGAATATGTACATGTATGCCATGATTTGATGATGAAAGGAAAATAAAATTTTGGTTCCAATGACCATGAGGGTTTCAGCCTCAACACCTCAAAATAGGTGTTTCCAAACTAAAATTTTCAAGAATGATAAAATTGAATGACTAGAAAAGAAAGGAAAAAAAAATATGGGTTAGTTTCAAAGACCAAGTGTTCACGATTTTTGAAGGCTTGTTTGCCTTGGCTTTGTGAGACAAAGTGATTTCAAAATGGAAATATAATTGATTTAGTACAAGGATTAAAGAAATGGAAACAAAGTGTTTTGTCACTTGAAAAATGGAATTTTCGTATATGAATGGAAAAGAGAGGTTGAAAGTGTTTGAACCTCAATTTATTTTTAAGAAGATTGATTTTTAGAATTGTTTTGAGAATTAAGAAGAATACGTTGGTAACTTGAAATTTATTGACGTATAGCTTATCCTCTGGGTTTTGAAGCGCGTTAGAAAATTTTGAGCTGTAATATCTTAAGTAACTTTAAGAAACAAAATTTTCTGGAAAACAGTAGAAATACTGATTTTTAGAGGTATTATATTGAAAATTATATTTTTAGAGGGATTATATTGAAAATATTCTTTAAAAAGGGACTTTATTGTAAATATTATTTAATGAGGGACTGTTTTGAAAATATCATTTCAAGATGGGCTATTATGTAAATATTATTTTATGAAGAGGGGTTATTATGTAAATATTATCGTATAAAAGGACTAATAGGTAAATAATGAAAATGAGGTTAATTTTTTATATTAAATGAGAAAATTCTTATTTTGAATTTAAAATACGTTAGAAATATTTTACGAGATTGAGAAAATACAAAAATATGATTACGCGATGAAAATAAGGTAAAGATACTATTGGGCCAATATGTGGACCCTAAATATGAGATGATGAATTTAAACTGAGAATGGTGCATTTGTACATGCATTGGAAAGGTTCGATGGACTGTATGAGGCTAATTACCTAGGAGAGAATACACCTCTTAAGTGGGTGCGATATGCGTAGTGTAAGTCACTTGTTGACCTTGGGGCATTGGGGTACGGGTTGCCTACAATGGGCAGTTGGTAGCTCTTCTGTACCGTGGGTTTGACCGATGCAACACACTGATGATCCTGACCGAGACATTATTCTTAATCAAGATCTGATACTAGATGTGCAAATACATATGAGAATTATTGCCCGTGGTCTGAGGCATGTTGGTACAGACAGATCTTTTCGATCACTCTCTCTGACCTGAGTTTTAGCTCCATGGAGTAAGGAATTGAGTCTATGTGCACATGCATAATTATTGAGTATTGATATCGGTGTGATATTTGAACTGTTGAATATTTGGAAAATATTGAGGGCATTATCGTAATTATTGTTTATGATAATTGAAATGTTGAATATTTGGATATTGTTAAGGGCATGATCGTAATTATTATTTATTACATCTGTTGTGATGATAAATAATGTTGATGGCATAATTGTAATTATAGTATGATGTATTTGTATGGTATATTATATGTGTTATCTCCATGCTACCATGTTGGTATTGGCATAGGTGATCTCACCTCTTTGTATGCCTATTTTGTACTGTATTTATATTTTTGTAAAAACGTTGAGCAAGGAATTGAACAAGAAGGTGAAGAGGAGCAGATTCCTGTGGAGGAAACTGAATTCTGAGAAGATGGCAATGCCCAGTTTCCTAGGATATATGAGGTTGCAGTTTCGTGGAGGTCCTGAAGCATGACACATTGACCTAGATAAAGAGTGTATTTACTATATAGGAGACTTGAAGATTACCCTAAGTAGGCTTCATCGAGGGAACCCTTATTTCAGTGTAAATATTAATGTACACTTAGAATTTCCATTGTCCATTAGGCAGTACTTGGGAACTTATTATCGTACTCCTAGTGAGATTAGTATCATGTCGTTTGCGCGGACACTTGCCCATAGGACTTCACGTCAAGTCAGATTCCTAGCCGCTGAGGAATCTGGTCTGTAAATATTTAAGTATGACAGTACTAAGACTTGTGTATATATAATGTAAATTATTTGTGATAATGTTGTAATATTTTTATTTTCTGCTAAGTTTATCTTATTGATATTAAAAAAAATTTTACAACTCATATTTATATTACAAAGCATATCATTTAATGAAGGGGTAATTTGATCATTAAGTAACATAAATGTGATACCCTACGGTGGGTGTTACAGTTGGTAGTGACATAAGACGTGTAGTGGCCCCTCTTATATATGTATATATGTTTTCAAATTGTTGAGTTGCACCAACCTGATAAGGTGATGCATTAATTTGGGCTCGGCCAATGTAATACCCACCGTAAGGTATCACATTTAAGACTAATCCTAATATAACTTACCCAAGTTGTAAAAGAATTAATCTTATAAAAATATTGATTTTAAAATTTCTTTCGAGAAATAAAAGAAAATAAATAAAATAAATGAAAACCATAGATATAACTTATAACTAAAATCACACCCATATTACACATAATACTGAAAACCTTGTTCGCCAATAATTTACATAATATCCTTACACACCAAAAGATAAAATATACAATAGACACTACAAAACATAACTACTAAACTAAAACTTCTAAAAACTAAACTAAGGATTTGGGTCCTCAGAAGGATCCTCCTCCACTTCATCATTAAAGAACCCAGGCGGGTATAATAGTCATCTCACAGGGGTCCTCGTAGAAGACACTACAAAGTCCTCACACGGTGTATACACAGTGCCACCCCAGAGTTCGCGAATAGGCATCGTGAATTCTAGATGCACAGACGCGTGTTGCGTCAAAACAGGGATCCTATCACGGATCCCACTTAAGTTCAGAGTTAAATCCCCAATATGTACAAACCGTTCATAATCTAAGTTGAACCTGTAACATCCCAAAAATTATTTATTTCATTATAAATTTTAGTGGAATTTTCTGGAAACGTTGAATATTTTAATATATTCTTTGTTATGCATGCCCATTGAGCAGAGCCGGGAAAACAAAAATATTTTCCTGAGGCTGGTAAACTTTGGACTGTGAAAATGTCGATGGGGGATCTTACTAAACCCGAGGCTGGACACAGTTTACGAGGTTTACATTTTCCAAGATTTTATCTGATAAATAAAATCACTGTATCATAAAATCATTTGATGAATAATAAAATATTATTTTCATCAACTGTAACTTTTATTCACTGGGAAAATAATTCTAACAGTGTAATTAAATCATCTGTCAGATGTATTTAATTGAAGAGACAAGCTTACTATGCACTTTATTGAGAATTGTGCAAAGCTTCTCAAGGAAGCTTCAAGGAAACTTCTAGGAAATTTCCTTCCTAACTATTTTCTCTCTCCTCCTTTTTGGTGTTGCACGGTTGGCTAAGGGGGATATTTCATTTTCATTCTCCCATTTTCTCTCATTCAAGCTGGTCTCTCTTTCTCCCTCACGCGGCTCTCATTTCTCTTCCTCTCTTCTTCCACCCACATACTCTATTGTTAAGCTTTCAAGCTTCCCTTGCTCAAGCCAAACTCAAACCATTGCTTCCCCCCCTCCATCCTCAAGCTTTCCTCTTTGTGGAACTCACCTTGGCTCCTCCATTTTCGTGGTTGGCAGCCCAACACCAAAGCTTCAAGCTTTGAGGTAAAGCTCTTAACTTTCTTCTCTCTTCTCCCCATTTTCGTGTTCCATGGTCACATTGGTGACTATGGATGCCATTTCCACCCTTTGATCTTTATTTTTATGGATTTGAACACCAAGGTTTCTGTGGTGGTGAAGCACGAAATTTCTAAGCAAAAAGGAGCTTGCTTTTCCTTGTTCTTCACTAAGGTAAGAGGAAGATTATTCTCTTCAACCTGTTTTGGTAGTGAGAAACTCTCTGTTTGTACTATTAGATTGTTTGTTTGTGTATATTCATGTATATGAGTGGATTGGAATGTATGACATGGAGGAAAATGATGTCGAATTGGTTCCCGGATGGCTACGACTTTGAGGCCCAACATTTGGGGATTCTTTGTGAACAATTGTAAAGTAAGAATTCTGACCATTTAGTAGAGACACTTCTCCAATGTCAATATTCGTCGAGTAGGATGCCAATATCCGTCGAGTAAGAATTCTGACCATTTAGTAGAGACATTTCTCCAATGTCAATATCCGTCGAGTAGGATGCTAATATCTGTCGAGTAAGAATTCTGACCATTTAGTAGAGGCACTTCTCCAATGTCAATATCCGTCAAGTAGGATGCCAATATCCGTCGAGTAAGAATTCTGACCATTTAGTAGAGACACTTCTCCAATGTCAATATCCGTCGAGTAGGATGCCAATATCCGTCGAGTAAGAATTCTGACCATTTAGTAGAGACACTTCTCCAATGTCAATATCCGTCGAGTAGGATGCCAATATCCATCGAGTAAGAATTCTGACCATTTAGTAGAGACACTTCTCCAATGTCAATATCCGTCGAGTAGGATGCCAATATCCATCGAGTAAGAATTCTGACCATTTAGTAGAGACACTTCTCCAATGTCAATATCCGTCGAGTAGGATGCCAATATCCGTCGAGTAAGAATTCTGACCATTTAGTAGAGACACTTCTCCAATGTCAATATCCGTCGAGTAAGAATTTTGACCATTTAGTAGAGAAACTTCTCAATGTCAATCTCCATCGAGTTAGGATGCCAATATCCGTCGAGTCGGGATTTCTACTGATCTTCTAGTATATTCGATAATTTTTTATCTTCATTTGACAAAATCTTCATTCGACAGGAATTGAATCTTGGCCATTCTTGTCAAAATTGTAACTCAACCATTCTGTCACCAAATCCCCTTTTTGGCTGACATCTTTCATCATTCTGTCATATTATTTTCGTCGAAAGGTAGCCCCACATTTGTATACTAAAGGTATTTTCTCCGTCGAATCCAGAATTAAAAATTGATCACCTAACACCTAGTGATTAAATTAATTGTAATAGGATGCAAGGATTAGTAAATTGGAAAACTTAATTATACCTGGAGATTCATAAATTTTAAAGAACCAAGAATGATAGTCTGCCTTATAGTTTAGAGCAATTTTTGGAATGAAGGAAGCATAAGAGTGTGAGAAAGGCTGTGAGGAACTTAGACTAGACATTCTCAGAAAGTTAACGCGAGAACATAATGGACTTAAAGCATAACTTTCATAGTAACTTTGAATAGCATGTGTTTATTTATGAGATTTTAGTATTCATTCGTTGTGGAGTGTGAATTTGAATAAGTCATGCTATCATTGTGAATATATATATATATGTATGCATTGAACCCATATGTATTGAAACATGCATTGTCATTGTGACATTGGGCCGACGAATTGGACCCTGGAAACATCTGATAGACTACTGAGTCTGATGTGATTTGAGTTCATTGGATATGCAATTGAGCATTATACAGTTATGGCGTATTATACCTAGGAATGGACGAGGACTTACAGGATAGTAGGGACTTTTTAGACCTAGGGGACGTCAGGGCGCGGTGTTTCACCTGTGATCCGGTTATCACCTTATATATATACCCCTGGCCGTGAAACACTGTTGCAACGCTCTGGCAGCCCGACAATGCACTATTACTTTCCATGGCCCGGCATAGACTATCTATTGAGGGGGGACAGATCTTCTGGGGCGTTCGTCTTTGAAAACTTTGAGTTTAGCTCCATGGAGTAGGAAATGAGTACATTGTACATGAGAATAGTCAGCATACACATTGCGCATATGCATGGTTAGCTCACACATTATCATAGGCATGGTTAACATATATATTGTGGAAATATAAATACTTGTTATATATCTATAGTGAATAGTTATTGTTATAGTGCTGTTGATAATTGTATTGTCGAGGAATATGTTTTCTGATAATGCTTACGCAATTGATAACTAGAACATGTTTGTAATATCTATATGCATGGAATGACTTCGTTATTCATGTTATGTTTCTTTGCTGCCATCATGGGTAATGAAAGTAGAATGTCTTACCTCTTTCTGTATTTTGTGCTATTCTATATGGTTTTTGGTTAAAGTCTAAAAAAGGGGTGAGGTCGAATCTCCTAGATTTCGCTATGGTTTGATTTTCTACGTTCGGTAAGGACAACTTGAAAGGACCCTATTGGTTTCGTCGTATTTGAGTTCACTGAAGGTGTCAGGGCTTGGCGAGTCGACTGGACTGACAAGCGTACGTGATTTGTTGGGAATCTGACCTTGACCGTGAAAAGGACTGCGATTGAAGACCTTATCCCGTAATTCTCACTACACTGGTGTGCCCGGGGTTGTCTTACGCATTCAGGATCTGAAGGAGTGCCCAACTCCTTAGTCGAGGATATGTTGTGGGTAGTTTATACTTTATTTTGCATTATCTGCATTAAGTGTATTTTTGGGTATATGTAAGTTTTAAGGTGATTATCCAATCTTAAATGTTGTAAATTGAATACATCTTATAATTCACATTTGCATTGGTTGTATATATAACTATTCATTCGTGGCTCCTATTTTCCTCATATGCGAAATGTTTAATATTTTTGTAAAGTTTGTTATTTGACAATGTTAGCACGCCGAAATTTAGTGACTGTGACATAATGACGATTGTGCCGTGGTTATTAAATCGAGGGGTGTTACATTAAGGTGGTATCAGAGCTCAGTTCATCCTGTTGAGCCGGGGTATGGACTGACTATACTTAGACATGTTAGAAGTTCTTAGTATGTTGTGTACTTCCTTGTCTCTTGAATTGAGATGTTGGGAAAGGAAGGCATAGCTTGCCATAGGTTGAGTGTTGGTAGCTACTGTTACACAGTTATATGATATTGAGTACTGGCCCACTCATTGTGTAATGTTCTGTGTCTACAGGAAACTATGACTTCACCTAGGCATATTAAGGTAGTAGGAGTTCTTTAGAAAGAAGCTCAACTGGTATGACTAAACTTGCTTGGGATTTGTTTGCATTTATACCATTGTTGTGTTACCTCTAAAAATTGTTTGAGCCATTGGGTTAGAAAAGGGTAGTTAAATAAGACTTACAAGGTTTATGAACTGAGGTATCCAAGAGGTTTTTGAAAATGGATTCTCTTTGGAAAAGAGTATCTGGCGTAAGTTTGGTTCGAGGAGCTACGTAGGAGTCAAAGACTTACAGGAGATTGCGTCGCAGAAGGCAGAATGAAGGAGCTCAAGTTAGAATTTTTTGGGTTTGTCTCGATTGGGTTGTGTGACTTTATGTGTTTGGTTTCCAAAAGGAGACAATATTGTTTGGACTGAATGCTTTTGATTCTCCTTATGGTTCGATTTGTTTGCCCTTGAAGGGAGCCAATGACTCAGAGTAGACATAAGCGTGTGAATACGGGGAGTGAAAATGATGATACGACTGCTGCAACTAAAGAAATGCAAAGAATGGTTGAAGTAACAACACACCAGGATCAGAGGGCAGCACAACAGCAAGAATTGGAAGTTGAGGTCCAGAATTTGATGAAAGAAAGACAATTTTGGGGTGAATCTGGATTACCGAAGTTTTAAAGGAGGAATAACAAGAAGACCAATCGATTTAAGCAGAAACCGTATACACTACGATCGAAGGAGCAATAGTGACAGTGAACGCATGAAGGAGGTGCGAGTGGTAGCAAGTCCAATCCAACCGTGGTACCGTTATCAAGGTGTAAGAAGTGCGAAAGGGACCACTTCACAAGGCATTGTACGATCGAAGGAATAATTTGTTTCAAGTGCAGAAAGCAAGGACATGTGTGGAGGGATTGTGCTTTGCAAGGGATGAAGCCTCCATATGCAATCAAGAGGGCAATTTGCCTCAAGTGCGGAAAGAACCACTTAACAAGGGACTGTGAGATTGAAGGAGTAATCTGTTTCAAGTGCAGGAAGCAAGGACATGTGGCTAGGAACTGTACTTCGCAATGGAAGAAACCTTCCATTGGAGATGTATGCACCTCAAAATCTCACGAAGAAGGGAAAGTTGATTCCTCCACCCAGACTGAAAATCGAAATGAAGAAAGGAACTGTGCTACAATGGATGACCTTGTGACTTCATTGTATAATTCCAGGGGTAACCCGTTTCTTTATGACGTATGAATGTATGAATCCAATAGGGATGTTCGTACCTTCGTTATCTTTTGACTAAGTTGTTTCTATTTTGGCTGCTAAGAACTTGTTGATGGCAGCCTGGTTGTTTAAATTGTCTTATGACCTGTTAAAGACTGAATCTTTTGGTGATCTGATTTGTTTACTTCTTTTACAAATTAGATGTAATGTTAACGAAGGGATTGGTTATCTTCCAATCATATCCTGTTGAAATATTCCAATGAAATTCTAAGAGTTCGTTTATGGAATTGAGTTGTCTGTGTATTTACTTCCTTTCGACTAATAATACTATTCTCGTTTGTAAGCCTGCTCTCATTGCATCAAGTTTATTTAAAAACTATCCTAATGTTGTTAGAAATTGGAACCCTTTTTCAAATTCAATTATCCACTTCATGAATAGGCTTGATCTCAGGAAGGAGATTAATCATTTTCTAAACAGGTCTCGTCATTCAGTTTCAACGGAAACTTAGTGTTTCTTGAGATAGAAATTTCCTAGATGCAAATCCATGAAACTCACGCCTAAGTTTTATTGGACCAAATATCATACTCTTCGTTAGGCGGGTCCAGGGGTAAATCAAGTGACTTCCCTATTTTTCTTTCTAACCTTTATAATGTTTCTCGTGTACCTCGATTGAGGAAATGTGTTCCTGAATTTGAACCATAACATTGTGCCAAGTGTAGCACAATTAGGTGAGAACTTACCTTATGAGAGTCAAGTTTGTAGGATTGGTGCATATAAGGAAGGATTTCAAGGATTGAAGAGACACTCGACTACCTTGCCGGCGATGATTCTGCTCAATCCTAACGAGCCTTTTTGGGATGCCTAGTGATGCTTCGCATTGGAAGTTTAGAATGTGTGCTTGATTAGAATAGAAGGAATGGTAACGTATGTTTCAAGACAATTGAGAATACATGAGAAGGATTACCTTACACCAACTCAGAGTTAGCTTCGTAGTTACATTAAAAGATCTGGAAGTATTTTCTACAAGGAGAAATTCTCAATGCCTATGGTAATCTCAAGAATCAGAAATATTTTGTCGTATTGGAATGAGTTGAATATGAGGCAGAGACGATGATTAGAAGTTTCGAAAGATTTCAATTTTTCGTTTTAGTATAATCCCAGAAAAAGCCAATGTCATAGCGGATGCCTTAAGAAGAAAATACGCTTAGTTGTCTACTACAGTAAGCAAGGAGAATAAGTTCGATAGAGCCACTCAGCGATGTACAGTTGTTTGGAGAGTTGGCTGTTGGATGGCTGAAGACTCAAAGGGCATAGAATCTTTTATTGATTGGCCTATGACGTCAACACGTTTTTGCTCGTTAATATAAGATGCTCAGTGGAAGGAAGCAACCTTATTACCGGTGATTTGGATTGATGTAGCTGAAGATACAACACGAGAACTAGGAGACGGAATGAAAGAAACACAGTCGCATTTGTTCTAAGATATGATGAATTTCGAGGACGAAATTTCTTTTTAGAAGGGGAGTGTTGTAACATCCCGAAAATTATTTATTTCATTATAAATAATTATTTTATAATATTAATGATTTTTAGGAAATTTTTGTGGAATTTTCTAGAAATATTGAATATTTTAATATATTCTTCGTTCTACGTGCCCGTTGAGCGGAGCCGGGAAAACAAAAATATTTTCCTGAGGCTGGTAAACTTTGGACTTTGGAAATGTCGATGAGGGATCTTACTAAACCCGAGGCTGGACACAGTTTACGAGGTTTATATTTTCTAAGATTTTATCTGATAAATAAAATCACTGTATCATAAAATCATCTGATGAATAATAAAATATTATTTTCATCAACTGTAACTTTTATTCACTGGAAAAATAATTCTAACAGTGTAATTAAATCATCTGTCAGAAGTATTTAATTGAGGAGACAAGCTTACTATGCACTTTATTGAGAATTGTGCAAAGCTTCTCAAGGAAGCTTCAAGGAAACTTCTAGGAAATTTCCTTCCCAACCATTTTCTCTCTCCTCCTTTTTGGTGCTGCACGGTTGGCTAAGGAGGGGATATTTCATTTTCATTCTCCTATTTTCTCTCATTCACGCTGGTCTCTTTTTCTCTCTCACGCAGCTCTCATTTCTCTTCCTCTCTTATTCCACCCACACACTCCATTGTTAACCTTTCAAGCTTCCCTTGCTCAAGCCAAACACAAACCATTGCTTCCCCCCCTCCATCCTCAAGCTTTCCTCTTTGTGGAACTCACCTTGGCTCCTCCATTTTCGTGGTTGGCAGCCCAACACCAAAGCTTCAAGCTTTAAGGTAAAGCTCTCAACTTTCTTCTCTCTTCTCCCCATTTTCGTGTTCATAGGTGACTATGGATGCCATTTCCACCATTTGATATTTATTTTTATGGATTTGAACACCAAGGTTTCTGTGGTGGTGAA
Source organism: Ormosia semicastrata (assembly GCA_029884595.1). Taxonomy (NCBI): domain Eukaryota; kingdom Viridiplantae; phylum Streptophyta; class Magnoliopsida; order Fabales; family Fabaceae; genus Ormosia; species Ormosia semicastrata. The sequence goes on along the minus strand of JAQQTO010000063.1, from coordinate 80,244,922 downwards.
GCACGAAATTTCTAAGTAAAAAAGAGCTTGCTTTTCCTTGTTCTTCACTAAGGTAAGAGGAATATTATTCTCTTCAACTTGTTTTGGTAGTGAGAAACTCTCTGTTTGTACTATTAGATTGTTTGTTTGTGTATATTCATGTATATGAATGGATTGGAATGTATGACATGGAGGAAAATGATTTCAGATGGGTTCCCGGATGGCTACGACTTTGAGGCCCAAAATTTAGGGATTCTTTGTGAACAATTGTAAAGTAAAAATTCTGACCATTTAGTAGAGACACTTCTCCAATGTCAATATCCGTCGAGTAGGATACCAATATCCGTCGAGTAAGAATTCTGACCATTTAGTAGAGACACTTCTCCAATGTCAATATCCGTCGAGTAGGATGCCAATATCCGTCGAGTAAGAATTCTGACCATTTAGTAGAGAAACTTCTCAATGTCAATGCACGGTTGGCTAAGGAGGGGATATTTCATTTTCATTCTCCTATTTTCTCTCATTCACGCTGGTCTCTTTTTCTCTCTCACGCAGCTCTCATTTCTCTTCCTCTCTTATTCCACCCACACATTCCATTGTTAACCTTTCAAGCTTCCCTTGCTCAAGCCAAACACAAACCATTGCTTCCCCCCCTCCATCCTCAAGCTTTCCTCTTTGTGGAACTCACCTTGGCTCCTCCATTTTCGTGGTTGGCAGCCCAACACCAAAGCTTCAAGCTTTAAGGTAAAGCTCTCAACTTTCTTCTCTCTTCTCCCCATTTTCGTGTTCATAGGTGACTATGGATGCCATTTCCACCCTTTGATATTTATTTTTATGGATTTGAACACCAAGGTTTCTGTGGTGGTGAAGCACGAAATTTCTAAGTAAAAAAGAGCTTGCTTTTCCTTGTTCTTCACTAAGGTAAGAGGAATATTATTCTCTTCAACTTGTTTTGGTAGTGAGAAACTCTCTGTTTGTACTATTAGATTGTTTGTTTGTGTATATTCATGTATATGAATGGATTGGAATGTATGACATGGAGGAAAATGATTTCAGATGGGTTCCCGGATGGCTACGACTTTGAGGCCCAAAATTTAGGGATTCTTTGTGAACAATTGTAAAGTAAAAATTCTGACCATTTAGTAGAGACACTTCTCCAATGTCAATATCCGTCAAGTAGGATACCAATATCCGTCGAGTAAGAATTCTGACCATTTAGTAGAGACACTTCTCCAATGTCAATATCCGTCGAGTAGGATGCCAATATCCGTCGAGTAAGAATTCTGACCATTTAGTAGAGAAACTTCTCAATGTCAATATCCATCGAGTTAGGATGCCAATATCCGTCGAGTCGGAATTTGTAACGACTCGGGACTGCCTGCAGGATTGATAAGTGTCTCCACAAACCAACACGGGTCTTTTCAGCGTGCTTTGTCCTCACTCACACGCATCCTAGGAAACTTCCCAAGAAGTCACCCATCCCACAATTACTCCAGGTTAAGCACGCTTAACCATGGAGTTCTTATGTTCTAGGCTCCCGAAAAGAAGTTGCAACTTGTTGATATGGCTACACCAAATTAATTCCTTTAAGCCATCCTCAACTATGCAGTCCCATACCTGCACAGTCTCTGAATCCCTCTCATTCCGGTGTGTATTCAGTTCATTCATGCAGACCCTCCGCCTAGAAGCTTGCCAGGAGCCGCTCCTTGTCCGTGCTTCATTGCACCGGCGATCACTCCCCGCCCTCGTCGGCCCCGGGACGCCACATGCCCACCAACTTCTGCTTGGTTCGTCCCCGAACCACACCGTACTGGGAGAGGTCCCGGCTCTGATACCATTAATGTAACGACTAGGGACTGCCTGCAGGATTGATAAGTGTCTCCACAAACCAACACGGGTCTTTTCAGCGTGCTTTGTCCTCACTCACACGCATCCTAGGAAACTTCCCAGGAAGTCACCCATCCCACAATTACTCCAGGTTAAGCACGCTTAACCATGGAGTTCTTATGTTCTAGGCTCCCGAAAAGAAGTTGCAACTTGTTGATATGGCTACACCAAATCAATTCCTTTAAGCCATGCTCAACTATGTAGTCCCATACCTGCACAGTCTCTGAATCCCTCTCATTCCGGTGTGTATTCAGTTCATTCATGCAGACCCTCCGCCTAGAAGCCTGCCCGGAGCCGCTCCTTGTCCGTGCTTCATTGCACCGGCAATCACTCCCCGCCCTCGTCGGCCCCGGGACGCCACAGGATTTTTGCTGATCTTCTAGTATATTCGACAGTTTTTGATCTTCATTCGACAGAATCTTCATTCGACAGAAATTGATTCTTGGCCATTCTTGTCAAAATTGTAACTTAGCCATTCTGTTACCAAATCCCCTTTTTGGCTGACATCTTTCATCATTCTGTCATATTATTTTCGTCAAAAGGTAGCCCTACATTTGTACACTAAAGGCATTTTCTCCGTCGAATCCAAAATTAAAAATTGATCACCTAACACCTAGTGATTAAATTAATGGTAATAGGATGCAAGGATTAGTAAATTGGAAAACTTAATTGTACCTGGAGATTCATAAATTTTAAAGAACCAAGAATGATAGTCTACTTTATAGTTTAGAGCAATTTTTGGAATGAAGGAAGAATAAGAGTGTGAGAAGGGTGACGAGCGCCGAACTCAGTCAAAATTATAACCGAAGTTATTACCTAAGCTTGTAGCACAGTGACAACACCGGATCGTCTCCACGAGGATTGTAGATGCAATTTAATCAAATCAAGTGAAAAGTTAGCAAAGGGGGTTTGACAGTTTAAGATAATACTTAACAAAATTAGAGGAAGAAATAACAATTAAAGAGCAGTCAATTTAGAAACCTATCCGAGATTGGGTGGATTCAATCATAGACCCTTCATAGAACACTTGAAGCGCAATTGAATTGTTAATTTGGATCTAACCAAGATCTCTGCCTCAAATCCAGAATTCATACTAGACGATCGTCTAGAATTCAATTAACAAGTGATAAACACAAATCCGCAATCACAACATTCATGAAGATCTATGTTAATTTCAAGTACTGAATTCAATTAACTTAGGCACAAATCAATAACCTAACCTTTTCAATTCTCGTGATTAATTTAGATCAATCAGTTCTAAGTTTCATCACAAATCTCAATCTTCATTTATGTGATTAGTTTAGATCAATCAGTTCTAAGTTTCATCACAAATCTCAATCTTAAACCAAGATCAAATCAGATCAACATAAATAGAATCACCATTCATGCATTCAAGATCAAGAAGAAGAAAAAGAAGAAGAAAAGAGGAATTCAATTGCAAATCAAATACAATACATAACCAAGGTCTCAAGAATCCAAACCACAATCTCCTCAAGAGTTCTAAATTGACCGAAAGTAGCTTAGCCCTCCATTACCACGAAGGGAAGCATCAAAATATACAAAAGCTATGAGAAACTATGAAGAAACAAGAAGAAACTATGAGAGAAATGAAGGAGAATACAACTTGTGTTTTTCATGATAACCAATAGTGCCTTTTATAGAAGTCTAGGGTAACAAAATGACAAAGGGGAGTGGGTTGGTGAATGGGGTAGTTGAATGGGTTGGTGAGTGAAGTAGTTGAGAGGGTTGGTGAGTGAAGTAGTTGAATGGGTTGGTGAGTGAAGTAGTTGAATGGGTTGGTGAGTGAAGTAGTTGAGAGGGTTGGTGAGTGCAAAAATTTCTTGTCTGATTTGGAAGCCAAAAAGGACCAACTATACTATAGACCCATGAAAAGTACTCTTCATGAAAGTTGTAGATCTTTGTCTTGGCTATAACATGCATATCTAGATCGTCCAATTTGGCTTCCTACAGCCCAAGATATGACCCAAATACCGCAGGTTACTCAAACCCAACTTCAGCACCTCTGTTCCGACTTGCTAGCTCAAACTGACCCATTAGACTTCATTTTTTCAAAAAGTGTTTTTCATGAAAGTTGTTTATTTGGATCGTAACTATCCACTATCCAAATTTCAGCCCATCTCCATTATTATAGCTTGAGATATGATTTTATGAGTGCACACCATTCGAATTCTAGTGACAGAACCCATATTCTGACTTCCATGTAAACTTAGGTCCCTTAGACATCTGTTTAGGACTTCGAGCTCTTCATCAAAGTTGTAGAGCTTCCTCTTAGCTTTCCTAAAAGGTAAAATTCATGATTATCAGATATCAGAAACTCAAGTTATGGCCAAAATACAGAATCAGTGTCAAATCTCAATAATGCTGAAAATATTCAATTACGACTAATTTGAGCTCAAACTCACAAAATCATACCAAACTCAATTGATTAAGAATATGGAGAGTGTAAATGACTAAACATAAGGGTTTCTTAATGAATAAAATATGTGATTATCAAATTCTCCCACACTTAGCTTTTTGCACTCTTGGGCAAAACTCAAGACCAAAACAAGGACATAAGAGATTAAAAATTTAAATTCCAACGACATTCAAGAGCCCAAAATTTTACAATCAAGAAGAACAACCAAAGGTTCAAGGGATCAAAACATTCATGAGTTAACAATTCTCCACATCTCAAACAAACAAGCAAGGTATCTTCAATATGAATCGAGAATGATAGATCTTCACAAGATTCCCTCTCAATCTCTCAAGTGTTTAAAATGTAGGTATTTCACTCAATTCAACCCATGAAAATTGCACTACCATAAGCTTGCTTATCTTCTACTTCTCCACTACTCAAAACACATGCACACACAAATCATGAAGACTTTATTCAAGGTTGTAGTGAGGTCAAGGTAACAGAAGAGGATAAAATGGATATAAGAAGATAAATACCAAAGGGAATAAAAGCAAATGAGGGCTAAGTTCAAATAATAATCATAAAAGTTCATCCCAACTCTAATGTATATCCCTTTACATATTCATTTCCCAATCCTTTTCTTTTCTTTTTTTTTCTTTCTTTTTTTATATGAACATAACTATATACATACATTTTTCCTCTTTTTTTTTTTAGGCACTCTTTCCTTTTTCAACAACCATTTTGTACATACACCCCCACACTTGTTCAGAAACTCATCCATTAACCAAGCTAATGTTCTTTTATTCCCTAAGGTAAAGTAAGAACACGATTTTTCATTTAAGGCACATAATGAGTTAGAAACAAGGAATGGTCAAATAAGCTCAAAGGGGTTAAATAAAGGAAAATATACAAGGTTGGCAGGAATCAGAGAATTTTCAAGAAGTCAAAAGAGTGCTTGATATCATATTGAAAACAAGGTTGGCTATTTAGTTAAACTAGCTAATTAAGAAAGAGGGCCTCAATCATGTTCATGCATGCAAGTGAAATGTAGCCTAAAAAAAATCAAAGCAAGTTCTAGAGTGGTCATTAACATGAATGAAAATCACACAAGAAAAAAAAAAGGCATAAATGTTGAATCCATCCATTAGGCTCAAAACCTCACAAGGTATGCATCCATCAAACTCAATTCATCAATTCAATCATCCATCACCAAGCATATCAGTTCAAGAAGGGAGAAAAGTTATTCAATCATGCAATAAACCCTTTTTTTTTAAAACAAAACAAAAAACAAAAAAAATTGCTAAAATCTCTCCCCCATACTTAATATAACATTGCCCTCAATGTGAAAGAGAGATATAGAAAAGAGCAACACAACCTGATAAGAAGTGAATCAACGCTAAGCAGAAAAGAAGCACACTGTCAGTGCCGTATTAGACCCTGAAAAGAAATCAAATAATAAAATTTTAGTACTTCCACAATTTAATACTAATTAATTACTACCTAAAAAACTCCTTACTCTGCCACTAATTAAGATGCGTCTCAAGAGTAAAATTACTCCTTACTCTGCCATCACTAATTGGTTTAATAAGTCCATGACAATCATATCATACTTTCCAAACAAAACAACAACAATTTTTTTTTTGGTCAACTATCCTTCCCCCCCAACTAGATCACAACATTGTCCTCAATGTTAAAATATAGATGAGTAAAGGATAGAAGATATTACCTGTTGGAGAAAGCTAACACAAATTTAAACAGAAACAAAGTACAATAAAATCAAACCCATTAAAGAGAAAGTGTCAGATCTGGCTTTCTTTTCTTGTTACTTCCTTCGCTGCTTCCTGTTGACCAATCTATCTGAGCTAATACCTTATCAGGTACATATTCAAAAGCTTCTAATTTAGCAATGAGCTCATCAATGGTGGAGGCAGAGATAAGAAGTTGTCTTGCCGAAAGAGTGATAAATTTTTGTTCCACAGCTTTGTCAAGAAAAAATAACAAAAGATCAAAGAAATTATTAACATTCAACAAACCAATGGATTTATGGTGGATGTTCAGTTCGGCCCAAGAGACAATTTGAAAAATTTCTTCCAAAGTACCAAAACCACCGGGTAAGACTAGAAATGCATCAGAATTGTCAACCATTGTTTTCATTCGTCCATGCATGGATGTTACCTGAATTTCTTCTCCAACTGTCTTTCCAGTGATGTTATTTTCAGCTAAAGGTTTAGGAATAACACCTAAAACTGATCGCCTCCTATAAAAGCGAGAAAGTGATACAAATTTATTAACCCACGACAACCTCCCCCATATACAAGATGAATATTCCTCGCAGTAAGTGATCGACCAAGAGTGCTAGCTGCGTTTACAAACTCTAATCCCTTCCCATAACTCGACCCACAAAAAACACAGACATTTTTTAGGTTACGAATAGAAGGCCCCATTCTATACTCTTCCTCGCTTTGAGTGTTTCTGAGTTGAAGGAAAATGGAGAAAATAGAGTGTTTAAATAAGAAAAAGAATGGAAAGGGAAATAATTGCACCTATAAGGGTAGGTTGACGGTTGTCAGAAAAGGTTGAATTTAAGAAACACAGAATCTTTTCTTTCTCTTTTTTTTGTTTTGTTTTTTGTTTTGTTTTTGTAAGATGACATGAAGAAGAAGAAGAGGATGATACGTACAGATTGTTTGTGGATATGGCTCACAACTGCCTCTGGTTTAACGTCCAGTAACGGCTTAAGCATCTTCTATGAGTCGAGGATAAGCTTCCCATCCAATTTTCTTATAAATTGGCAAACAGGGTCTTTTAGAGTCAGATTCCCAAGACTGTAGCGTTTTTCTTCATCCTTGAAGAGATTCCACAATTTAAGAATTTCACGATGCACCAATCCACAAGAATACGTCTCAAGAGTCAATAAGATATCATCTAATGACTCCTTACTCAGTCCATTCTTAATGAAGAAAATTTTATCTTCTCTATTTGCGGAAACCATCCCCAAAGTACGACATTGCTTGTTACAGTTCCATCGTCCACATTTATGACAAACTTGTAACCTTTTTGCTCTTCTCCTTTTAGAATATGAACTTCTTCCAAGACCGGGCATATATGAGTGAAATGAAAGTGAGGACTCACCTGCTAATCGGACCTTTGCTTCAATTATCCAGCGTACATCTTCTGGCATACCTTTGTGCATTAATAGTCTCAATCTTTCACATCGAACTTTGTAGATTGTTCTCAGAGCATTTTGAGGAAGAGAAGGAAAATGTTTGCTCAGGTTTGAAAGAATGACATCCATTTTGAAGGAGAAGAAGGGTTCAGTTATTTTGGGAAACTGAAAAATAAACGGACTTGAGAGTCACGGAGTACCGTATCCGCCACTTAACCAGCAACACAAAGAACTCAAGAACTTGGTTTCCCAGGAATGGTTGAGTCTTTGTCATTAACTTTAAGCGCATTACCATTCCTAGGATCCTCAATATCTATGGCCCCACGTGTTTGACAACAAAAGAACTGCGCCGCCTAGATCTCAATTTTCCAAGGAATAGGTGCAGATGATAATCTCAAAGCAAAACTTTTTTGACCAATTTTCGCAGCTTTTGCAAAAAGTGTAACAGACCTTGAATAAAGTAGGCCAATAAAATCCATACTGCAAGATTTTCGCAGTGGTTGTCGCTGAAGAAGAAAAATGACCTCCACATGCTTCCGAGTGTCAAAATTGAATGGCACTACCTACCTCATTGTCGGGCACACAACTTTTTTTTTCTCTTTTTTTTTCTTTTTTCTTTTTTTTTAATCATAATGCGGATGGAGAAGGTTCATCACCTCCACTTCTGCATTCTCTGGAAGTTCATGATACTGTTTGAGGCGGTGTCCATTTACGATGAAAGCTTTGGTAGTGACCTCACTTTTAATCTGAACAGCACCAGAAGGAAAAACCTTAATAACAATAAATGGTCCATCCCATCTAGACCTTAATTTGCCAGGCATGAGTCGGAGGCGGGAGTTATAGAGGAGAACTTTTTGACCAATCTCAAATGTTTTCCTCAGAATCAACTTATCATGGAAGGCTTTGGTCTTCTCCTTATAAAGTTTGGAACTTTCATAAGCCTCCAAGCGGATCTCCTCCAATTGCTGCAGCTGCAGCTTCCTCTCCATACCTGCTTGATCTAGGTCCAAGTTGCACCTTTTCACCGCCCAGAATGCACGATGCTCAATTTCCACCGGTAGGTGGCAGGCTTTTCCAAAAACAATCCGATACGGAGACATCCCGATTGGTGTCTTATAAGCAGTCCGGTAAGCCCATAAAGCATCCTCAAGCCTCTTGCTCCAATCTTTTCTGTTAGGTTGAACTGTCTTCTATCTCTCTGTTGGAAACCTCGGCTTGCCCATTAGTCTGGGGATGGTAAGGTGTAGAAACTCTGTGCAGAACTCTATACTTTTTCATCAAGGATTCCATGCTCCGATTACAGAAGTGCGAACCCTGATCACTAATGATAGCTTTTGGGACTCCAAACCTGCATAAAATATGTGATCTAACAAAATCTACAACAACTTTGGAATCATCAGTCCGAGTGGCTTTTGCCTCCACCCATTTAGATACATAATCCACAGCAAGCAGAATGTAAACAAAACCAAATGACACAGATAAAGGACCTATAAAATCAATACCCCAAACATCAAATATCTCACAGAACAACAAAGGTTGTTGGGGCATCTCATTCCTACGAGAAATATTCCCTGTTCTCAGGCATTGTTCACAAGATTTACAAAACAAATATGCATCATGAAATAGAGTGGGCCAATATAATCCAGAGTCCAAAACTTTCCTAGCTGTACGAGTAGGTCCAAAATGTCCACCACAGGCAAATGCATGACAAAAGCTAAGAGCAGAATTAAACTCATGATCAGGAATGCATCTCCTAATGACTTGGTCACTACAAAATCTCCACAAATAAGGGTCATCCCACACATAAGATTTTGACTCACTTTTCAGTTTATCAATCTGTGCCTTAGTGAAATGTGTAGGTAGTGCTCTAACAACCAAGAAATTAACCAAATCTGCAAACCAAGGGATCTTACCTTGCATCTTGAAAAGTTTCTCATCAGGGAAGGCATCATGGATAGGAGAAGAATTTGCCTCTCTCTCAATCCGACTCAAGTGATCTGCCACTAGGTTCTCTGCTCTACTCTTATCTCTGATATCAATATCAAACTCCTATAAGAGCAACATCCACCTAATCAACTGAGGCTTTGCATCAGGCTTTTTCAGGAGATACTTCAAAGTTGCATGATCTGAGAATATAACCACTCTAGAACCAAGCAAATATGATCGAAATTTATCTAAAGCAAAAACAATTGCTAAAAGTTCCTTTTCGGTTGTAGTGTAGTTGGCTTGTGCAGCATCTAAAGTCCTCGAAGCATAGGAAATGACATGAGGTACTTTGTCGACTCTCTGTGCAAGGACAGCTCCCAATGCATAATTAGAGGCATCACACATGAGTTCAAATGGGAGTGTCCAATCTGGTGGCTGGATGATAGGTGTACTGGTCAATGCTTGCTTCAAGTGATTGAAGGCATCCTTACATCTCTGGTCAAAGTGAAACTCTACATCCTTTTGCAACAAGTTGGATAGTGGAAGGGCAATTTTGGTAAAATCCTTTATGAACCGCCGATAGAAACCTGCAGGACCAAGGAAAGAACGAACCTCCCGCACGCATGTGGGGTAAGATAGGCATGAAATGACATCTATTTTTGCAGGATCTACCTCAACACCCTTGCTAGATACTATATGCCCTAAAACTATACCCTGTGCTACCATGAAATGACATTTTTCAAAATTCAGGACAAGGTTAGTTTCAATGCACTTATGCAAAACCCGATCCAAACTATCCAAACATGCATCAAAGGAAGAGCCATAGACAGTAAAATCATCCATAAACACATCCATGCAACTCTCTAAAAATTCAGAGAAGATACTGACCATACACCTTTGAAAGGTTCCCGGAGCGTTGCATAGACCAAAGGGCATTCTCCTGTATGCAAATGTTCCAAATGGACAGGTGAAAGTGGTCTTCTCTTGGTCTTCTGGGGCTATATGAATCTGAAAATAGCCCGAATATCCATCCAAGAAATAGTAATGCGACTTGCCAGCCAGTCTCTCCAACATCTGATCAATGAAAGGCAATGGAAAATGATCTTTCCTAGTGGCCTGGTTAAGCCGCCTATAATCAATGCACACCCGCCAATTGTTCTGGATTCTTGTGGGTAGGAGCTCATTATTCTGATTTGCAATTACTGTGACTCCAGATTTCTTTGGAACCACTTGCACTGGGCTCACCCATTTACTATCAGATATGGGATAAATAATGCCAGCTTGCAGCAGCTTGGTCACTTCCTTCTTCACCACATCCAGAATCAGAGGATTTAGTCTCCTTTGGGGCTGCCTCACTGGCTTGGTACCTTCCTCCAATAAAATCCTATGCATACATGTGGAGGGACTAATACCAGGAATGTCTGCAAGTGTCCATCCGATGGCTCGCTTATGCTGCATCAAAACCTGCAGCAATTTTTCTTCTTGTTCAGGTTGTAGATTCTTAGCGACAATCACTGGCAGCTTCTCACCATTTTCCAAATATGCATATTTAAGGCGGTCTGGCAAAGTCTTTAACTCTAAGGATGAGGGATGCACAATAGAAGGCAGCAAGCTAATTGAAACAAGCAACTCAGCAGCATTAAATTTGACATAATTTTGACTCATATTTTCATATGCTGCATCAGTCAAATAAACACCTGCATCATCACTCATAACTGCATAAATCTCAACACATGCAGCACATGGTTCAGTATCACAACTAACACATATATCACAAGTGACAGAATCCAGAAAGTTAACAATATCAGGGAATTCAGCACTCATATCAGCATAAGTATCATCAACCAGCATTTCAATCACATCAACATGAAAAACTGAATGCTCCTCAAGGGGATGTCTCATGGCATCAAAAATGTTAAATTGTACCACATCGTCGCCAAATTCCATGGAAAGGGTGCCAGCATGCACATCTATCTTGGTCTTGGCTGTCTTGAGGAAAGGTCTGCCTAGGATCAATGGAGCATGGTTTGTTGAAGACTCATATTCCATGTTCAGAATGTAGAAGTCCGTTGGAAAAATCAGCTCATTCACCCGCACTAACACATCTTCCAGCACTCTTGCAGGATGAGCAGTGGTCTTGTTTGCCAACTGAATTACTATACTAGTGGGTTGTAAGGTGCCAATGTTCAAAGACTTATACACTGACATAGGCATGACATTGATAGAAGCACCCAAATCTAGCATTGCATGGCCAAATCTAGAATTGCCTATAGTGCAAGGGATTGTGAAAGTTCCAGGATCTTTGCATTTCTTTGGCATGCTTGGCTGAATCATCGCAGAAACATTTCTGCCCATACTGACCTTCTCAGTACCCTTAAGTCTTCTCTTATGAGCACACAACTCCTTAAGGAATTTGGCATACTTGGGAATTTGCTTGATTGCATCTAGGAGGGGAATATTGATTTCCACCTTCCTGAATGTCTCCATGACTTCCTTTTCCATTTTTGCTTGCGCTATCTGCGTGGATTGTGTCATTCTGTTTGGGAAGGGTAGTGGAATATTCAAGTCTGAATTCTCTGCACATTTCTTCTGGACTGGGGCATCTAGTTCATGCGAATTTTGTTGTGTCTGATCAATCTCTGGCTGCTGCAATAGGAGCTCTGGTTGTGGCAGACTAGGACCATCAATTTCTTTGCCACTTCTCAAGGTAATGGCACTTACATTGCCTCTTGGGTTACTGACTGTTTGTGAAGGCAATTGGCTTGATCCTTGGCTTTTCAATTCACTCACAGTGGTGGCCAGCTGCCCAATCTGAGTTTGCAGGTTCTGAATGGTGGCATTGACATTTTGTTGGAACTGAACATTATTTGTAGCCATCTGTTTCATCAAATCTTCCAATGATGGCTCGGATGGAGTGGTTGCTGGACTTGGCAACATGAGGGGCTGCTGCACAGGTGGCTGCACAGTTTGTTGTTGTCTGAATGCAGGTGGTTGGTATTTGTTGCTAGGACCTACAGCTTGGTATCTAAATTGCTGCTGCTGTTGGGGTTGTTGTTGCTGACCAGAATTCTCATATCTCAAGTTAGGATGGTCCCTCCAGCCAAGGTTATAAGTATTAGAAAATGGATCATATCTTGGCTGCTGGGACTGCTGATATTGAGGTTTACCAGGAAAAATGCCAGCTGCTGCAACTGACTGCTCTGGAAAAACAAAACCACCCTCCTGAAGTGTGGGGCATGCATCAGTAGGATGAGATGAACAAGAGCAAATGCCACACACCCTTGCAAGCTCTTGTACGAAAACTGGTACATGTTGTCCCACTGCTAATTGCCTTACCAAAGAAGTCAATTCATCAAGTCTGTGTTCCATTCTCTGTTGGTCGACTTGAGATGATTGAACTTTATTGACTCCTCTGGTGGACGTAAGGACTCTTGTGCCAAATTGTTGAGCATTGGCTGCCATATTTGCTATCAAATCTCTTGCTGCAGTAAGGGTTTTATCCACCAAGGCACCTCCAAATGCGGCATCCACCATACTTCTATCCATTGGCAGCAAGCCCTCATAGAAATATTGAATTAAGAGCTGATCACTAATTTGATGGTGGGGACAGCTCGAACACAGCTTCTTGAATCTCTCCCAATATTCATGCAAGGTCTCACCAGTCATTTGTCTTATGCCACAAATGTCTTTTCTAATGGCAGCTGCTCTGGATGCAGGGAAGAACCTCTCCAAGAATAACTTTTTCATATCATCCCAACTCGTGACAGAACTTGGTGAAAGGTAGAACAACCAATCTTTGGCTAAATCAGTAAGAGAGAAAGGGAATGCTCTCAACTTGATATGCTCCTCAGAGATTCCATGCGGCTTCATGGTTGAACAGACCACATGGAACTCCTTTAAGTGCTTATAGGGATCCTCACCTGCAAGACCATGAAACTTGGGCAACAAGTGTATCAATCCAGATTTTAACTCAAAGTCAGCATCAAGATCAGGATATTGAATGCACAAAGACTGGTAAGTTACATCAGGAGCAGCAAGTTCTTTAAGGGTCCTATTTTGCCTGTTATCAGCCATGATTTTAGAATCACTTAAGATCTCAAGTGCACCTTCAGATTCAATGTCACAACTAAATTCAGAACTAATTCTTTCACTTAGCCTATGAGTTCTAATCAACCTATGCAATGTTCTATCAATCTCAGGATCAAATTCAAGCAAGATATCAGGATTAGACCTAATCATGCATCACACAAAAACAAATAAATAAGCAAAATAAACTAGACAATGGATAAAAATGTTAGAAAAGTTAATAAAAAGCAAAAGTTAGTAAAAACACTTAAAATGAAAAGATTACACTTACTAATCCCAAGACCAAAAAATTTTGACGAGTGCCGAACTCAGTCAAAATTATAACCGAAGTTATTACCTAAGCTTGTAGCACAGTGACAACATCGGATCGTCTCCACGAGGATTGTAGATGCAATTTAATCAAATCAAGTGAAAAGTTAGCAAAGGGGGTTTGACAGTTTAAGATCGTACTTAACAAAATTAGAGGAAGAAATAACAAATAAAGAGTAATCAATTTAGAAACCTATCCGAGATTGGGTGGATTCAATCATAGACCCTTCATAGAACACTTGAAGCGCAATTGAATTGTTAATTTGGATCTAACCGAGATCTCTGCATCAAATCCAGAATTCATACTAGACGATCGTCTAGAATTCAATTAACAAGTGATAAACACAAATCCGTAATCACAACATTCATGAAGATCTATGTTAATTTCAAGTACCGAATTCAATTAACTTAGGCACAAATCAGTAACCTAACCTTTTCAATTCTGTGATTAATTTAGATCAATCAGTTCTAAGTTTCATCACAAATCTCAATCTTCATTTATGTGATTAGTTTAGATTAATCAGTTCTAAGTTTCATCGCAAATCTCAATCTTAAACCAAGATCAAATCAGATCAACATAAATAGAATCACCATTCATGCATTCAAGATCAAGAAGAAGAAAAAGAAGAAGAAAAGAGGAATTTAATTGCAAATCAAATACAATACATAACCAAGGTCTCAAGAATCCAAACCACAATCTCCTCAAGAGTTCTAAATTGACCGAAAGTAGCTTAGCCCTCCATTACCACGAAGGGAAGCATCAAAATATACAAAAGCTATGAGAAACTATGAAGAAACAAGAAGAAACTATGAGAGAAATGAAGGAGAATACAACTTGTGTTTTTCATGATAACCAATGGTGCCTTTTATAGAAGTCTAGGGTACCAAAATGACAAAAGGGAGTGGGTTGGTGAATGGGGTAGTTGAATGGGTTGGTGAGTGAAGTAGTTGAATGGGTTGGTGAGTGAAGTAGTTGAGAGGGTTGGTGAGTGCGAAAATTTCTTGTCTGACGTGGAAGCCAAAAATGACCAACTATACTACAGACCCATGAAAAGTACTCTTCATGAAAGTTGTAGATCTTTGTCTTGGCTATAACATGCATATCTGGATCGTCCAATTTGGCTTCCTACAGCCCAAGATATGACCCAAATACCGTAGGTTACTCAAACCTAACTTCAGCACCTCTGTTCCGACTTGCAAGCTCAAACTGACCCATTAGACTTCATTTTTTCAAAAAGTGTTCTTCATGAAAGTTGTTTATTTGGATCTTGAATGTCAACTATCCAAATTTCAGCCCATCTCCATTATTACAGCTTGAGATATGATTTTATGAGTGCACACCGTTCGGATTCTAGTGACAGAACCCGTATTCTGACTTCCATGTAAACTTAGGTCCCTTAGACATCTGTTTAGGACTTCGAGCTCTTCATCAAAGTTGTAGAGCTTCCTCTTAGCTTTCCTACAAGGTAAAATTCATGATTATCAGATATCAGGAACTCAAGTTATGGCCAAAATACAGAATCAGTGTCAAATCTCAATAATGCTGAAAATATTCAATTACGACCAATTTGAACTCAAACTCACAAAATCATACCAAACTCAATCGATTAAGAATATGGAGAATGTAAATGACTAAACATAAGGGTTTCTTAATGAATAAAATATGTGATTATCAAAGGGCTGTGAGGAAATTAGACAAGACATTCTCAGAGAGTTAACGCGAGAACATAATGGACTTAAAGCATAACTTTCATAGTAACTTTGAATAGCATGTGTTCACTTGTAAGATTTTAGTATTCATTCGTTGTGGAGTGTGAATTTGAATAAGTCATGCTATCATTGTGAATATATATATATATATATATATATATGCATATATACATATGTATGCATTGAAACATGCATTGTCATTGTGACATTAGGCTGACGAACTGGACCCTGGAAACATCTGATAGACTACTGAGTCTGATGTGATTTGAATTCATTGGATATGCAATTGAGCATTATACAGTTATGGCATATTATACCTAGGAATGGATGAGGACTTACTGTAACACCCTCCTTAGGGCATCACATTTCTGACTCTCGACTCATAATCTGAAAAGAAGTTCGCACAAAGTTTGAGTTATAAAAGATGGGTTTCAAAATTTCTTCTTTACTGAAACGTAAATTTACTGAAAATATTAGGTAATATTGAAAATCATATTTCAACTATTCATTATGCAATATTGACACCAATTAATATCACAATTTAAAGAGAAATATAAAATTAACAGACTTATTTTTTTTTAACAGTAGCAAACCCCATGACAGGTCCTACTTAATAGCACGGTACAACACTAACATTAAATCTTAACATACTCGTTCCTTCTCTTATATCAACTTGATGCATCAGAACTTTACTCCTTGTCTACCCGGCACATCTTCAAACTTGAGACAACCACTTTTCAATGTTTCCATCAATCTCTGAGTATCTACCACTCGTTATGTCTAAGACAACTCATTCCTTCTACTGTATCATTTTAACAATACAGACAAAGCAAAACAATATAACAAAGAGGTGAGATCACCTACATTAATACCAACATGGCAGCACAGAGATAACACAAACAACAATATTATACAGATAGATCATACCACAATTATGATCATGTCATCAACATTAATCAACTATCATCATCCAATCATTTATCAATTCAATTATCATAAGCAATAATTATGATAATGCCCTCAACATTATCATCATCATCATCCAAGTATTCAAAACAATTGTCATAACTAATATTCCTCAATTAATATATAATACAGATATAAATTTTCAGATTTATGCATATGCACAAAGACTCAGTTTATAAAAAAAAAATAATTCCATGGAGGTTTTTACAATTTCGAGAAAAATGCTCTGGTTAATTGTCAGCCTTAGCCCAAAGACAATCTCCTAGTCGTTGAAAAGAATCGTGTTCTTGTCAGGTATCGTCAATGCATTGCAACGGACTGCATCGCCAAGTGGCACAGGGTACTCGCCAACTGTCCACTGGTCGATCACCGTGTGCCTCGATGCCCCCAAGATCCATCATAGACCTCACTATCAATTCTCATTCCCTCTTCAACCACAAGGGCCATAATAGCTATTAGCTATATTTTATACAATGCACGAATATATCAGTGCAAGTCCAATCCCAAAGGGCTAAATCTTTTCAATTTCATTTATTCAATGTAATCATATGCTTCAACGCATATTTTTCCAATGCACGTATAATGCACCAAATCCATTCACAGACATATCTTTCCCATGCATGCATAATGCACCAAATGCCAATCACAGGCAAAACATGTCATTTTCTCACACAGCATCCATATACTAGTTCTATAGTATTTATACTGTATTTTCAAAAGAAAAATCATATTATCACATTTTCATAGTTATAAAACTCTTTCGTCGTGTTTTCACAAAATTGCGCAACATTTCCATTTCATTTTCACAATTCCAAAACGTTTCTGTTATGTTTTCACAATACTGCAACTCTTCTGTTGCACCTTTAAATCACGTATTAAATTTTTTTAACATTTTTCTCAATCGCATAAAAATATACGTTTCTCAAATCGCATAATGATTTTCCATCATTTTCAAAATCGCGTAACTTAAAAAAAATCATTCTTCTAAGTTGCATAAAACATTTTCCATCATTCTCAAAATATTTAAAACACTTTCCAAATCACATAATGATGTTCCATCATTTTCACAATCATGTAAAAATATTCTATCACTTTTAAATCATATAGTGATTTTTCAACCGTAGTTCAAATTACATAAAATATTTAAATGTAATTCAAATCACTTAAAATGTTTCAATGCATCTCCAATCGCGTAGTAATATTTTATCATATTTCAAATCTCGTAAAAATATTTTACTGTATTTCCAAACACTTAGAAATATTTTACTTGTATTTCAAATCATGTACTTTAAAAATTACATTTTTAAGATACGTAAATAATTTTTTACCACAATTCCATTACAGAAAATATTTCTCATTCTTCAAAAATTCCATTTCCACTTTTCTCAAACTAATATGACTTTATACTTTATTTAACACATTTTCTTTACTCAAGAAAATCTTTTTTCACATTTCTTTACTCAAGAAATCCTTTTCTAAAATATAATTCATAAAATCACTTTTCCATTGATGTAAATCAACGTTTCAAAACTTAACATTTTCTAACGCACTTCAAAACTCAAAAATAAGTTATACGTTAGTAAATTTTTAAAATACCATTATATTTTCCATTTTTCCCAAATCATTTCTAAATCAACTTTCCTCAAAATAATATAACTTTCTACTTCATTTAATATATCTTCTTACTCAAGAAAATTCATTTTCACAGTATATTCCACAAATTCACAATTCCATTGAATTAAATCAATGTTTCTAACTTTAAAAATTACTAACACTTTCCAAAATCCAACGGATGAGTTACGCGCTAGAAAATACCAAATCACTATTGTATCCTTTATTTTTTTTTTCTTAAATCAATTTTTAACAAAAATAAATTGTTTTTAAAACAAATTGAGGCTCACTTGCAATCTCTCTTTTCCATTTACATAAAAATTCATTTCTCAAGTGCTAAAATACTCTGATTCCCTTTTCAAATTCCTTGTATTAAATTAATTATATTTTCACTTGGAAAATCACTTTGTTTCATCAAAATCAATGCATTACAAGCCTTCAAAAATGTGGACATGACTATTGAAAATTATCAAAACATTTTTCCTTCTAAATTGATATGGTTTTACACAAACAAAACCATTAAAATTTTATTTTCAAAACTGAAGTACCGATGGTTATAAAAACCAAACTCATTTGTTCAAATTCATTTTTACTTTCTTTGCAAATCCTTTTTCACTTTCTTTGCAAATCCTTAAAATCAACGTTTGCCCGTTTCATTCAAAACTCATGTTTAGAACAATATTTAGGATCTTTTTACACAAAATAAATCAATAAAAATTCCTCAAAGACCGTATTCTTGTTCTCTTGAAAAACAAACCCTTTGTTTATTTTTCATACTCTTCAAATCATCCATTTTCATTTTTCATGAAAATATTAATTTGTGAACACCTATTTTGAGGTGTCTTGGCTGAAATTCTCATTATTCTAGGAACCCAAAAATCAATTCCCTTGTTCTTGAAAAATTTCAACATGAACCCTAATCAACGGCATCAAAAACTGAACCCTCTCCTTTGGCTATTGGAGCCAAAAATTGAATTCCTTTTCATCACCACATCATGACATACACATATATATATTTCATCATAAATACTATAAGCATGCCATATACTTATCATGCATAATATAAGCATATCATCAAAGCCATAAAATCATACAAAGCATATCAAGCATAAGCAAATAAATCAAAGCTCATAAACACACATAAATTATTACATGACCATGGATTGGAATCCTCACATGGATTCACCATCCATCAAATATAAGACCATCTCTCACCACCATACTTGGTTAGTGAGATGGATCTCCCTCTTACCTCTTGAAGACAAGTCTTTCAAGCTCCTCTCCTTCTCCTTGATTTCGTACAAGCCACAAACAATTCCTAACAATTCTAAAACAATTAGTAAAATTACATACAAAGCTTAATAATGACAAACCATTGAACAAACATAGTTTAGAAAATCATAAACATGAATTTAAACCATAGAAATCAAAGTTTACCTCCAAGGAAGTAAGCTAAAAGTGGGATTTTGAAGCATTTAAAGTGTGATTTTGGGAAAACTTTCTAAATGAAAAGTGTTTAGGAGGTAGTTTAGCTTTAGGAAATGATGAGAACAAAAATTATAGGAGATGGATAGTGGTTCAAGAGGTGTGGGCCGAATTCGAGAGAGAAAAAGGGAAGGAAAATGTTCCATGTGTTCTTGGGAAATTTGAGAGGAAATAGTGTAAACTTTTTGGTGAGAGAAAAGAAATGAATATTGATAGTAAATTGAATGGTGCAGCTGTGTAGTAGTTTGTAGGTAATATTAGGAGATCAGTTTGAACCCAAAATATCACCAATTATGTTCACATTGAAAACACATGGCTTATGTCATCTTTGAATTATTAAATTGCCATGCTAGATAATTCAAGAACCTTGGAGAAGATCTCCAAGCTGCATGACCGTGTGGCTCTTTATAGGATTAGGGACTTAATTATTTTCAATTAAAACCTAATTGTATGCTAATTAATTAGTTAATTAATTAGGTCTAGTTTCCTAATTTCACTTAATTAACATTCTAACTATATAACTAATTAATTAAACATATTATGGCATATATTATAGTCTCTAAATAAAATTAGGACATTTAATTAGTAATTAGATTATCACTAATTAATAATTAGATTAGATCACTTAGCTTGTTAATTAGACCATTAGATTAATCAAATTAGGATTAATTAGTTACTAATCAAATTCAAGCTACTATTATTGACTTCATCTTTTTCTTTGGCCTAAAAAGCCTATTTAAAGTTGTCTCCCCTCTAAACACTCTCCTAAGGATGCAAACAAATCAATAATGGTCAAGAATGATGTAATATTGACCATGACAAGTAATAATGGTCATCAAATCACCTTTAGCTCCAAAATACTACAAAAACCGTCCCATCCTTGCATTATGCATGCAATAATATTGTCATTTTTTTCAAGCCATTATTTGAAGCATTCCTAACCATTGATTAATTCAATGGTTAGGATTTAGGTAGACTTTTGATTTTTAGAAGACTAAATCTAGGCCATTGGATCTTTCTCCTTTAAATCCTAGCCATTAGATGTGTCTCCAAAATAAAGGGTCAAGATTACTCCTTCTTACTTTTAATTCAAGGGTTATAATTAGTCATAGCCTTTTTAGAAGACCAAATCTCCACCATTGATTAAATCCCAATCCAATGGTCATAAATGGTCCTTGTTACTTTATAAGACTAAATCTCCACCGTAGATTAAATCTAAATCCAATGGTTATAAATGGTCTCTATCACTTTTCAAGACCAATTCTACACCGTTGATTAAATCGACGGTTGATATCAAAGCCTTCCTAACTAAGTTTATTCTCACACCATTGATTAAATCAATGGTGATTATCCAATGCTTCTTTATTAAGTTTGTTTCTTAACCGTTGATTAAATCAATGGTTAATATTCAAACTAAGTATTCTCATCCAAGGGTACAAATCAAGTCAAGCCCTCTTTGAAGACTACGCAGTATAAATTTTATTATTTTTATTTGCTATAACCCTACAAATAATATTTTTACTGTATTTTTATCACCTGATAAATAAATACAGTACAAAATACAGTAAAAAAAATTGTAAAAACTGTTTCCAGATTCAGGTTTAGTAAGATCCCCTGTCTCCGTCTAAATAATACAAATTTTTCTATACGTAGAAAAATTTTTCACTTTGCGGGACCCACTTGGACCCACGTATGGCCACCTGGGCCCACATACAGTAAAAAAATTCATAATCATCCACAAAAATCACAAATATTAGAAAACACACAAATATTAAATCAGATCACGTAAAATAATTAAAACCTAACGGTAAAAATTAAATTACGTAAAGTTTTTCCCGGCCCGAAAATTTTTATTTTCCTGACACGGAGTAAATCACTCAAAATGATCAAATACGCTGATGGAATAATCAAAATAATTTTACAATATCCAAAAATTACTAAACAGTAAAATTCTGTTAACTGTTAAAATTACTATTTAAGAGATCAAAAATTTTAGGATGTTACACTTACAGGATAGTGGGGACTTTTTAGACCTTGGGGACGTCAGGGTGCGGTGTTTCACCTGTGATCCAGTTATCACCATATTATATATATACCCCCGGCCGTGAAACACTGTTGCAACGCACTGGCAGCCCGACAATGCACTATTACTTTCCATGGCCCGGCGTAGACTGTCTATTGAGGGGGGATAGATCTTCTGGGGCGTTCATCTCCGAAAACTTTGAGTTTAGCTCCATGGAGTAGGAAATGAGTACATTGTACATGAGAATAGTCAGTATACGCATTGCGCATATACATGGTTAGCTCACACATTATCATGGGCATGGTTAACATACATATTGTGGAAATATAAATACTTGTTATATATCTATAGTGAATACTTGTTGTTATAGTGCTGTTGATAATTGTATTGTCATGGAATATGTTTTCTGATAATGCTTACGCAATTGATAACTAGAACATGTTTGTAATATCTGTATGTATGGAATGACTTCGTCATTCGTGTTTTGTTTCTTTGCTGCCATCATGGGTAATGAAAGTAGAATGTCTTACCTCTTTCTGTATTTTGTGCTATTCTGTATGGTTTTTGGTTAAAGTCTAAAAAGGGGGGTGAGGTTGAATCTCCTAGATTTCACTATGGTTTTATTTTCTGCGTTCGGTAAGGACAACTTAAAGGGACCCTATTGGTTTCGTCGTATTTGAGTTCACTGAAGGTGCCAGGGCTTGGCGAGTCGACTGGACTGATAAGCGTATGTGATTTGTTGGGAATCTGACCTTGACCGTGAAGAGGACTGCGATTGAAGACCTTATCCTGTAATTCTCACTACATCGGTGTGCCCGGGGTTGTCTTACGCATTCAGGATCCGAGGGAGTACCCAACTCCTTAGTCGAGGATATGTTATGGGTAGCTTATACTTTATTTTGCATTATCTGCATTAAGTGTATTTTTGGGTATATGTAAGTTTTAAGGTGATTATCCAGTCTTAAATGTTGTAAATTGAAAACATCTTATAATTCACAGTTGCACTGGTTGTATATGTAACTATTCATTCGTGGCTCCTATTTTCCTCATATGCGAAATGTTTAATATTTTTGTAAAGTTTGTTATTTGACAATGTTAGCATGCCGAAATTTAGTGACCGTGACATAATGACATTTGTGTCATAGTTATTAAATCGAGGGGTGTTACAGAACCTCCAAGCATTAGTCCCTCCATGGAGCTGTACTCGAACAAAACCTAATACTTGGCGCCTTGCCACCATCTCAACAAACAAAGAAAAGTATCACTGATAGTAGACAGAATTACCAGCTTCCTTGTCTCCTCAGTCTTCATCAGACATACATAGTAAAACAAATATAATACAGCAAAGAAGTGAGATCCCCTACATCAATACCAATATGGCAGTATAGAAAATAACAGTAGATATACAGATATAATATTAGCATATTAAATCATATTATCATATCATAGATAATAAATCAGATAAGCAATATTATCATGTCAATATGCTAACCAACTATGCATATGCACAACGACCAATTCCTGCTACATGGAGCGAATGCATATGCACAACGACCAATTCTTGCTCCATGATGCTAAACACAATTTCAGAGAGAATGATCTAGAAGACATGTCTGTAACTCAGCTGTCATGGCCAAAAGTGTTATAATTTATCAATTTATCAACATGCACATCAAGGCTATATACGAGGCATTTCATTTATTGTGTTCTTTTTTGATAAACATAATAAAGTCCTTAGAATAGTAAGTTTGATGGCATAGGTTATTGAGTGGATAACTTGATCGTGAGATCCTTTTGGTTATAACACTAATCTTAAATGTCCCTAGTCAAGTATTATTGTTAATTAGGACAACAATAATACATTGAGACTAGTATATGTATAGACTGATGACCACATCTCACGGCCATAGATATGAGATATCAAGTCTTCACAAGGGTACATATTAGAGTAATGATGTATTAGACTGACCCACCATGAGAATGCCACATGGATCGTTACGTGAGTGTCATAAGCAATTCTCATATGACAATGGTGTCTGTGGTCCTTTGACCTGAAATCACTATGATTCCTACATGAGGAGTTGTGTGTTTTAACACCATCAAACGTCATCTGTAACAAGGTGATTATAAAGTTGGTTATTGGATATACCGCAAATCATGCAGAGGGATGTGAGTGACCTAGATGAGATTTGTCACTCCTATATAACAGGAACGATATATTCGGGCCCCCTAATTGAGTGAGACTGCAAAATGTATGGCCATGCTCAAATGAGTCAATATGAGATATTGATTTCATTTGTTGTTACAAAGTCTACTTGAGTATCAGGAAATAAATGATTGGACTATACAAGGGTGACGCATTCCATGCCTTGTGTTCAATCTAGATATCTTGACAAAGGGACTAAACGACATGGAAACATTGGTCACGGAAAGGTTATGTCAAATCACTAACATTCTTATTACTTGAGTAGCAGCGATGTGTTGCTAGATACCACTCACTGCTTGTAATATTAAAATGGGATTTTAATATTACTGCCAATGTAATGAGAACCTACAGGGTCACACACATAGAGCAGACTAAAATTGGAGCAATAGATCCAAGTTGGACTCAAATTCAAATATGGGCCAGACTCATAACAGATAAGTTTAGGGTTGCACAACTTACCTTGCTGCTGCTCACACTCACTTAAGGCAGTCACTATTATAAATAGTACTGCTAAGGGGCTGCTAAGACACACATATTACATAACCCTAGCCACACCTACAGAAAAGTGAGTGAGTGAGTGACATGTTTCTTCTCTTCTCTTCGCAGCTAGCACTGTGTGAGAGACGTGAGGCTCCTCTTTGTGGACGTTGGACATTCGTGAGTCTGTTCGTGTGGATACCGCAGAGACATCATTACTATTACAGTGTTAGTGATTCACATCCTTCCTTTTGATCACACTTCAAAAGGTAAATATTTTGAAACTCGGATTATGGCTTTTCGCATGGATCCTCGGTGGGAATCCTATCTTTTCGCTGTGTGATGTATCCGCAATTCCCAACATCGCCATATAGTTTGCTTTGATAGAAAACTCAAAGCTTGTTTAACAAGATAAAGTCTATCACATGGTTTCACATGGCCTTCACATGGCTTAGGTCGCAAACTAATCATCCTTTGGTCATTAGATAATTCAAGAACACACTAGAATGGCCTAGTTGGCCGTGTGACTCATGGAGGTAAGTAACCAAGTTTTGTTTCATTTTAATTCCTAGTTACATCTAGTTTAGGTAGTTAGTTCATCTAGTTACAAAGCTAACTTAGTTAGGTCATTTAGTTACATAACTAACCATCTAGTTACATTATTAAATCATGCATTTGTCATGCATTGATCATGCCTTCTAGATGACTCTAGATACTTTCTTGTAACTATGGACTCTAAGTATTAACAAACTTAGTTTGTTCCATTTAGTTACTACTTAGGCTTTTAGGGTAACTTAGTTAGATTACTTAGTTCCTTAGTAACTAGTCTAACCACTTTTGTTGACCATTTTCTATTGGTTAAGCAATTCAAACCATTTATGTTGACCAATTCCTATTGGTTCACCAAAAATAAGTCACAAAGATTTTTCTCAGTCTATTTTTCGACAGTTAACAGATATAGGGTTTATTTCCCAATTGACAAAAGCTGCTGTTCATAAAACAGTAGATATTATCCAATAGATAATAAAATACAAAATATTTTTATTTCATAGATAAATTCTAAAAATTAAAAGATCGGGTAACGTATCTCTCGGATTCGGGTTTAGTAAGATCCCCTGGCTCCGAATAAATCAGTAAAGATTTTCCCCGGCCCGAAAATTATTATTTTCTTGACTCGGAGTAAATCACACACAAAGATCAAAAATAGTCTTAGAATAGTCAAAATAAATTTACAGCACACAAAAAATACATGACATTAAAATTTAGATATTACTGTAAAATAGCAAATTTTGGGGTGTTACAACTCTCCCCCACTAAAAAGAATTTCGTCCCCGAAATTTATCATACCTTAAAACAATTGAGGATACTATTCCCTCATCCTATCTTCTATTTCCCATGTAGCATCACTTGTCATTTCATTCCAGATTACTTTTACTAATGGAATTGCTTTCCCTCTAAGTTGCTTTACCTTCTTGTCTTCAATCTTAATAGGAAGTGTCTCATACGTCAATTTTTTTTTCAATTGTACTTCATCGGGATGAATGACATGAGAGGGATCGGGGATATACTTTCTTAACTGGGATATATGGAAAACATTATGAAGGTTGGAGAGAAAAGGCGGTAAAGCTATTTGGTAAGCGACTGGACCTGTCTGACAAAGAATTTCATAGGGTCCAATGAATTTAGGAGTGAGTTTTCTAGATTTTATAACTCTTCCGACACTAGTCATGGGTGTGACTCACAAAAACACATACTCACCTTCCTCAAATTCAAGAGGTCTTCTTCTTTTATCAGCATAACTTTTCTGTCTACTCTGAGTTGCCCTCATTTTCTCTTGAATCATTTTTACCTTCTCCATTGTTTATTGCACCATCTTAGGTCCGATGGTCATACTCTCTCCATCTTGATACCAACACAAAGGTGTTTGGCATCGTCACCATACAGTGCTTCATAGGGTGTCATCCCTATACTTGAGTGAAAACTGTTGTTATAGGTGAATTCTACCAAAGGCAAAAATTCATCCCAACTCTTTCTTTGTTCCAACACACAAGTTCTTAGTAGATCTTCCAGTGATTGTATAGTCCTATCGATTTTTCCGTCAGTTTGCAAATGATAGGCAAGACCCAAACGAAGTTTAGTCTCCATTGCTTCATGTAGACTTTGCCAAAACCTTGATGTAAACCTTGGATCTCTATCGGAAATGATACTAGAGGGTACACTGTGAAGTCTAACTATTTCAACAATGTACACCTGGGTCAACTTCTCCATTAGATACTTGATATTGATTGGTAAGAAGTGAGAAGACTTCGTAAGCCGATCAACAATGACCCATATAGAATCATAACCTTTCTTAGTCTTTGGCAATCCAGTAACAAAATCCATAGCAATACTATCCCATTTCTATTCTGGAATAGTTAGGGGTTGTAGCATACCTGTTGGTCTTTGATGTTCAACCTTTGCCTTTTGACACACAAGATAAAATGACACGTGCTCAGCAACATCTCTCTTCATTCCGGGCCACCAAAATATTGGTTCAGGTCTTGATACATCTTAGTTATTCTGGGATGTATACTCAACCTACTAGTGTCAGCTTCATCGAGAATCGCCTTCCTAAGATCGAGATTATTCAGTATACAAATCCTACCCTTGAACCTTAAGACCCTATCAGATCCTTCCTCAACCGTTGCCACGCGACCTTGCTTCAAGAATTCTCTTTCTTTTTGCAAAAACTAATCATCTTCCTGCTTTTCTCGGATTTCTTCTAGCAAATCATTCAGAATAGTGACCATATTCAAACGAATTCTTCCTGGCGCTAATTCTACTGATAGCCACATATCTCTAAATTGCTCTATCAATTTTTTCTCTTTGATCATCGTAGCAGAAACACTGAGTATCTTTCTACTCAAAGCATCTACCACAACATTCACCTTTCCAAGATGATATTGAAGCTGAAAATCGTAATCTTTTAGAAATTCTAACTATCTTCTCTACCTCATGTTCAGCTCCTTCTGATCAAACAAATACTTCAAACTTTTGTGATCACTGAAGACATTGATAGTAGCTCCATAAAGAAAATGTCTCCAAATTTTCAAAGCAAACACAACTGCGGCTAGCTCCAAGTCATGAGTTGGGTAATTCCTTTCATGTACCTTTAATTGTCTCGATGCATATGCTACAACTTTTTGATTCTGCATCAGTACACATCCTAACCCTTGATAAGAGGCATCACAATATACTTCAAAAGACTCATTTGGATCTGGTAGAATCAACACTGGTGCAGTAGTCAACTTTTTCTTTAACTCTTGGAAACTCTCTTCGCATTCATCCATCCAAATAAATGCTTGATTCTTCCTCGTGAGTTGTGTAAGAAGTCCGGCTATCTTGGGAAAACCTTCAATAAACCTTCGGTAATATCTGGCTAATCCAACAAAACTTCGGATCTCAGTTACTATTGTTGGCCTTTCCCACTGAAGAACTGTCTCCACTTTTGCTGGATCCACTACAATTCCTTCCTTGGAAATCATGTGACCTAAAAACTGAACTTCTTCTAACCAGAATTCACATTTTGATAGCTTTGCGTACATCTTCTTTTCTTTCAAAATCTGGAGAACTATACTGAGATGTTCAGCGTGCTCTTCCTGACTTTGTGAATAGATCAGAATTTCATTGATGAAAATAATGACAAATCTATCTAGGTATGGATGAAAGATCCTATTCATATAATCCATGAATATCGCAGGAGCATTCGTCACACCGAACGACATTACAAGATACTCATAATATTTGTAGTGCATTTTTGAAAAGCAGTCTTAGGTATATCCTCTACCCTGACACGAATTTGATGATAACCTGACTGCAAATCTGTCTTAGAGAAAATAGCTACTCCTTTTAGCTGGTCCATCAAATTATCTATCCTTGGAAGTGGATACTTGTTCTTTATCGTAACCTTGTTTAGCTGATAGTAGTCTACACACAAATGTGAAGTTCCATCCTTCTTCTTGACTAACAACACTAGAGCTCCCCATGGTGAAACACTAGGTCTCACAAACTATTTTTCAAATAATTCCTCCAATTGCTTCTTTAATTACGCTAATTCCAATGGCGACATCCAGTACAGTGCAATTGAAATAGGACCCGCTCCTGGTACAAGATCGATAGACTACTCTATCTTTCTTTCCGGTGGTAATTCGGGTACCTCATCAGGAAAAACTTCAGGAAACTCATTTACAATAGAAATAACATTCACATCCTTCTCAATCTTGATTTCTAAAGAAGACAGCAGCATGTATCCTTGGGCTCCATCCCTTAATAAAGATTTAACTCATTTGGCAATTATAAATCAACAGAACAATTTAACAGGATATGGTTAGAAGATAACCAATCCATTCCTAAAATTATATCAATATCGGTAAGAGGCAAAAAAATTAAATCAACAGAAAAGACTTGATTATTGATAGTAACAGGACAATTTAGGCATATTTTAGAAGTACTAACAGGATTGGCAGTAGGTGTAGAAACAATCAATTGAAAGTTCACAGAAGACACAGGCAAACCCAAACGATCCACACAGTCATGTGCAATAAACAAATGAGTTGCACCCGAATCATATAGTACAGTTAAAAGATTACCTGAGATGACACATTCTCCCTTGATAAGATCATTAGACTGAGAGGCTTCAACTCCACTCATCGTATATACTCATCCTCCATCTTGTGGCTTAGCAGCACGAACGTTGCTCATCGAATGTTCCACTTTCGCTTGATCATAATCCCTCGAGATATGACCAGGCCTTCCACATCTAAAACAAATTATTCCCTTGATTGTATAGTCTCTCGTCATATAGCCATTTCCACACTTTAAACACCTTATTGGCGGTGCCATAGTCTGACCAAAGCGATTGTTACTCGAACCTCCTCCACGTGACTGTTGTTGATCTTGTTGGCTTCTCGATGGTCGAGAATATGGTTTTTGCTGAAACCAGTTGTTGTTACTGTTTCCTCCCCTTTGGAACCTAGATGGTCCAAAGTTACGGTTCCTCATATCTCGTGATAGCTCTAACTCTTCAAGCCTGCAACACATATCCATCAGTGATGAAAACTGGTTCATCCGCATTGGTAGTACTCTTCTCTTCAATTCAACTTTCAAGCCTTCCTCAAACTTGCGGAATTTCCAAACCTCATCTGGCTAGATCTGGAGATACCATGAGAACTTTGACAAGCTCTCAAACTTCGCAGCATATTCATTAACTGTCATCCCACCTTATTGCAACCCAAGGAATTCTATCTCCTTGGCATGCCTTGCACTTTCAGGAAAATACTTTTCCAGAAATGCATCACAAAATACCTCTTAGGTAATTTCCCTTCCTTCAGCTTGTAACACTCTTCTAGTTGCTTTCCACTAATTTTTGCCATCTCCTATCAACATAAAGGTAGCATAAGTCACTCTGCGGTCATCGGCACATCCTATTCCTTCAAAAATCTTCTCCAACTCCTGGATCCATAAACTAGCTTTCTCAGGATCAAACTTGCCTCTGAAATGTGGCAGATTGTTCCAACGAAACTCAGACAAATTCTGGGCTTCAACATTTACTTCTTGTTGTTGTGCAGCTCATTGATTCTATTGCACAATCACGTCCACCATTCACTGCATTACTTCGGCAACAGTAGTCATCACGTCATTGTCACGTTCCACATTCATATGTGCACCTCTACCACGAGACATAGCTTTCTTCACAAGTAATAAAAAAAAACTCAATAAGAGTCAGATGTAACTTTTTAAAAACCAAAACTCAGAGAATCACACAACACAAGCAAAATAGATCTAACCACAAAAAACCTAAAAGACTCTAACCGGGAGCTTTGATATCAACTAATGTAACACCCACCGTAGGGTATCACATTTAAGACTAATCCTAATATAACTTACCCATGTTGTAAAAGAATTAATCTTATAGAAGCATTGATTTTAAAATTTCTTTTTCAGAATAAAAGAAAATAAATAAAATAAATGAAAACCATAGATATAACTTACAACTGAAATCACACCCATATTATACATAATACTGAAAACCTTGTTCACTGATAATTTACATAATATCTTTACATACCAAAAGATAAAATATACAACATAACTACTAAACTAAAACTTCTAAAAACTAAACTAAGAATTTGGGTCCTCAGAAGGATCGTCCTCCACTTCATCATTAAAGAAACTAGGCGGGTATAACAGTTGCCTCACAGGGGTCCTCGCGGAAGACACTACAGAGTCCTTATGCGGTGTATACATAGTGCCACCCCAGAGTTCACGAATAAGCATCGTGAATTCTAGAAGCACAGACACGTGTTATGTCAAAACAGAGATCCCATCACGGGTCCCACTCAAGTTTAGAGTCAAATCCCCAGTATATACAAACCGTTCATTGTCTAAGTCGAACCTCTAAACATTAGTCCCTCCATGGAACTGTACTCGAACAAAACCTAATACTTGGCGCTTCACCGCCATCTCAACAAACAAAGAAAAGTATCATTGATAGTAGATAGAATTACCAGCTTCCACGTCTCCTCAGTCTTCATCAGACATACATAGTAAAACAAATATAATACAACAAAGAGGTGAGATCCCCTACATCAATACCAATATGGCAGTATAGAAAATGACAGCACATATACAGATATAATATTAGCATATTAAATCATATTATCATATCACAGATAATAAATTAGATAAGCAATATTATCATGTCAATATGCTGACCAACTATGCATATGCACAATGACCAATTCCTACTCCATGGAGCTAAACACAATTTCAGAGAGAATAATCTAGAAGACATGTCTGTAACTCGGTTATCGTGGCCAAAAGTGCTATAATTCATCAATTTATCAACATGCATATCAAGGCATTGTACAAGACATTCTACACCAGATCGTGATTAGTGATAGTGTCTCGGTTTGAATTATTGGTACGTTTGCATTGATCTGATCCACGGCACAGGGGAGCTACCAGCTGGCCATTGTGGACACCCGTACCTCGACGCCCCCAAGGTCTACACTTGACCTACACTACGACCATCGCACCCGCACTGAGGTGTAATTCAATCTCCTAGGTATAACATCATACCTTACCCATTTAAGCTGATACGTTTTTCAATGCATGATGTATGATTCAAACACACATACAATCATTATTTTCATAGTATTTCACATACCCTTGCCTTCTCTTGGCGGTATCACTATTCAACATAACCGGGCCCATTGCAACAGCCTAATAGCAAACTACTGTATTTCTCAATCGTATAAATATTTTATCGTATTTTCACAACCGCTTAACATTTTTCTTACGTTTTCAAATCGCGTAAATATTTTTCAACGTTTTCTTAATCGTGTAAAGATTTTCTTTAATATTTTAAACTCAATTTAAAACTTTTCTCATTTAATATCAACATTTGACTTTAATTTCAATATTTCCTTAATAAAGCACCTTTAAATAATAATTCTAACATTTTCTCACTAAAAATAGTATTTTCTAGTATTTTCCATAAAATATTATTCTTTTGATTTAATTTAGATATTATAACTCAAAATTTTCTAACACGCTTTAAAACCCAAAAGGTGAGCTATACTTTAGTAAATTTCAAGTTTTAACTATTACCTTACTTCATAGTATAATCATACTAACTTAATTCCAAAAATTAGTTCCTTTTCCTTTTTAATTCAAAGAAAACCCATTAAATTGAATTCTCATTACTTAATTGCCTAAGTCTACACTTTGTAAAATAATTTTTTGATTTACAATATCAAAACTTGGCATGTTGGCCGAATTTCATCATATAATTCATAAAGCTTATTTAGTTATTTTCTATCACTTTATTCTTTGCAAAAACCCTTAATCCAATTTCTTACCATTAAATCATTTGATCCTTGATTAGGAAAATAATTTAGAGCATTTGGCTCCTTTGGTGGTGTTGAGGCTGTGAGCCTCTAGGGTTCTTTGGAACCATCATACACTTTCCCATCATGTAAATCACATCTTACTTTAAACAATAATCAACATGCTCTCATAATCACATGTTCAAGCATACTTTCAAAGCTATAAAACATACCAATCACATATTCAAGCATAGTTTTTAAGCTATTAAGCATACCAATCACAAATCATCACAAACAAAGTAAACTTAAACCATACAAGTAAATAAATCATTATGGATTTTTCACCACAAACAAGTCATTCCCTCACCACCAACACTTAGTTGATGAGGTTAATCTCCCTCTTACCTCAAGGAAGACAAAAACCTTCTTGTAGCTTCTCCTATGGATTTCATGAAGCTTCCCAAGATAACCCTAACAGGCTTAAACCAATCTTAAAGTCATAAACCAAGCCTGAAAATAAAGAACCATAGATCAATCATGGTTTAGAAACTCAAGAATCTAACTCATGAACAAGAAATGAAGAAGTTACCTTTAGGAATAGAAACTTTAACTTGATTTTCAAAGTATCAAAAGGTTGAACTAGATGAAACTCTCAAGATGAAAAGTGTTTAGAGTTGTGTCTAGGTTTAGAAAATAGGATTGGATGAAATTATAGGTGAGTGGAGGTTGGTTTTGGGTAGGGAGGCCGAAACCTTCAAGAAAGAAGAAAATGGAGTTCTTGGTTGTTCTTGGAAGTGAGAGAAAAAGATGATAGTTTTCTTTTTTCACAAAGTGTTAGAAAATGAAATACAAAGTCCTACTTCTCTATGCATGGCCGTGTAGTTTGCTTTGATAGAAAACTCAAGTCTTGTTTAGCAAGATAAAATCTATCACATGGCCTTCACATGGCTTAGGTCACAAACTAATCATCCTTTGGTCATTAGATAATTCAAGAACACACTAGCATGGCCTAGTTGGCTGTGTGACTCATGGAGGTAAGTAACTAAGTTTTGTTTCATTTTAATTCCTAGTTACAACTAGTTTAGGTAGTTAGTTCTTCTAGTTACAATTAAGCTAACTTAGTTGGGTCATTTAGTTACATAACTAACCATCTAGTTACATTATTAAATCATGCATTTGTCATGCATTGATCATGCCTTCTAGATGACTCTAGATACTTTCTTGTAACTATGGACTCTAAGTATTAACAAACTTAGTTTGTTCCATTTAGTTACTACTTAGTCTTTTAGGATAACTTAGTTAGATTACTTAATTCCTTAGTAACTAGTCTAACCACTTTTGTTGACCATTTTCTATTGGTTAAGAAATTCAAACCATTTATGTTGACCAATTCCTATTGGTTCACAAAAAATAAGTCACAAAGATTTTTCTCGGTTTATTTTTCGATAGTTAACAGATACAGGGTTTATTACCCAATTGACAGAAGCTACTATTCACAAAACAGCAGATATTATCCAACAGATAATAAAACATGAAATATTTTTATTTCACAAATAAATTCTAAAAATTAAAAGATCGAGTAACGTATCTCTTGGATTCGGGTTTAGTAAGATCTTCCGGCTCCGAATAAATCAGTAAAGATTTTCCCCAGCCCGAAAATTATTATTTTCTTGACTTGGAGTAAAACACACACAGAGATCAAAAACAGTCTTAGAATAGTCAAAATAAATTTATAGCACACAGAAAACACAAAATAGTATAATATAGACATTACTGTAAAATAGCAAATTTTGGGGTGTTACAGCCAACCTATATTGAGGAGGCCACACTAGCCTAAGCATTTGCATGCTATCTTATTAAAGGAGAGACAAGATCAGTCTTGGTTAGATATGCACAGAAAGTACATGCCCTCTAAGAGAGTCCTAGGAAACTATGCTCTAATGAAAGGGCATTGTTTGGAGTCCTCTGTGTAAAGTACACGCACTGGTATAAAAAAATTACTAGATGATGGATTTCTCACATTGCAGCTACTCTTAGGGTTGTGGTAAGTAAATATCAATTATATGCTTATAATTGGCACATGAAAATGGTTTTGATGATAACAAACAAGAAAGATATATGCAAAGATCAAGTCCAAAAACCTTCAAGACTAGAATATAGGGCTTAGATATTGTGTAAAGGTAAAAAGTAATCACACTACGCTCCTAAACTAATACTTAATGAAAAATCATGTTTTTAAGTTGCTAAAAGTGTTTTGGAAATCAAGAAAAATGAGTTTTGATTGTTTGAAAATAATTTAGAAACCTTGGGTGCATGTGGCTTCTCTATGGCTTAGTTTTTCACAAATTTAGAAGCCAAGTAATCTATTAGGGCCTTGCCTTAATCGATTATCTGGGCTTGGCAGAGTGCCTTGTTTTTTAATTACATGTTAATAATTGATTATGAGGAAACCAATAATCGATTATTGAAAGTCAGAAAGCCAAGTTTTTATTTTAGACAACAATAATTGATTATTGCATATCAATAATTGATTATTGGGTTTCATGCCCAAACTTTTATTTTGTAGTAATCAATTATGACATTCACATAATCGATTATTACAAGTTCCAGAATATTAAAGTTTGATATCCATTTGCAAATAATCGATTATAAGGTTTTAGAAAATTGATTATTTGGCTTTCTAAAAATAGAAATTAAAGGCTAGTAGCTCATAAACAAGCGTAAACAAAAATTATTTGATATAACGGGTGATATCTCTATCAAGAATTATATAGCGGAAGATGATATTATAGATATGGAAAAAAATCTGGATAGAAAGTATTTTTATTGGATGGGAATGAATGTAGAAATACTAAAACGTTCCATATCAAATATGAAATTTTGGTTCTTTTTTAAAATTTATGATATTTTATATGCATATACGAGTAACCCATCGATCATACCAACCTAAATACTTTTTGTTTTTCAATTTTAATGTAAATAAAAATGTTAGTGAAAATAAAAATATTACTGGAAAGAAAATAATAATAGATATTTTTAGACCATCAAAAAGCGGAACACATTGCTATTTACTCTCAGGTTGGGCAATAAGGGTTGGAGAAGGGCAATCACTCATTCTTAAAACCAGCATTCTTAAGACCAAAGAGTCGGGCGGAAAGGGGGGAAGCTCTCTATTCCCAGTTCTCTTGTAGTTGGATCCTCTAGAGCCACAAGAATGCTTAGTTAGAATGGGATTCCAACTTAGCAACTTTTGAGATTTTTGAGAAGAGTTGCTCTTTGGAGAGTATAGTATGATGAAAGTTGAAAATTGTGTTCGAGAGGGGGGAGTTATTATCTATCATTGGCCTCTTTAGTAGAATCAGTCAAAGCTTGAGACGCGATGATTTACCCTGTGGTGGATGTTAGCGGTTCGAGTCCACTTATCTCTAACTCGTGAACTTAGCCAATACAAAGCTATATAATAGCACCCAATTTTTTTATTCGGTAGTTTGATCTATGCTATGATTTATCTTTCATGGACGGTAATAAGATCCTTCCATCTAGCAGCACCTTAGGATGGCATAGCCTTCAAGTTAAGGGCATAGTTTAAACGAGGAAAAGCTTATTGTGGATACATAGACACCTAGAGATGAGGAAGGGCATAGTAAGCAACGAAATGCTTAGGGAGTTAAAAATAAGCGTAGATCCAGAGATTCCTAAATAGATTAACTTTTTGAACTGCTGTTAAATCCACAAGCAAGCAAGAGACAGCATGGTAAATTGAAACATCTTAGTAGCCAGAGGAAAAGAAAGCAAAAGTAATTCCTGTAGTCACGTTGAGCGAAATGGGAGTAGCCTAAACCATGAAAATGGGGTTATAGGAGAGCTATCCAAGCGTCGTGCTGCTAGGTGAAGTGGTGGTGTGTTACACCCTAGATGGTAAGAGTCTAGTAGTCGAAAGTATCACTAGCTTATGCTCTGACCCAAGTAGCATAGGGCACGTGGAATTCCATGTGAACCAGCAAGGACCACCTTGTAAGGCTAAATACTCCTGGGTGACCGATAGTGAAGTAGTACTGTGAGGGAAGGGTGAAAGGAACCCCTATCGGGGAGTGAAATAGCACATGAAACCATAAGCTCCCAAGCAATAGGAGGAGCCCAGCCCGAGACTCTGACCGCCTCCCTATTGAAGAATTAGCTTAAGAATCATAGGCAGTGGCTTGGTTAAGGGAAACCATCGGAGCGGTAGTGAAAGCGAGTCTTCATAGGGCAATTGAATCTACTTATAGACCTGAATCTAGGTGATCTATCCAACAAGTGAATATTCCTATACGATCCCTTATTGGTCTTGAGGGAGAAAGGAGGCTAGGGTAGTTGAAAGATGTTATCGGTTCAAGGACACAAGGTGCCCTTACTTTTTTAGGGTAAGAAGGGGTAGAGAAAATGCCTTGAGCCATTGTTCGAGTACGAGGCACTGATGTAACCCATGTTATACCCCAAGGAAAAGCTCAAATGACATTCAACAGAAAGGTACCTATACCCAAGGTCGACATAGATGGGTAGGTAGAGAATACCTAGGGGCGTAAGATAATTCTCTCTAAAAACTCGACAAAATATCCCTATAACTTTGGGAGAAGGGGTGCCTCCTCATAGAGGGAATGCTCTTAACCACCCCTAATGCCTCTTTTATTTCATGGGCTTTAAATACAAACCCTTGGGGACTTAAACACAGTTGGAAAACTCTCTAAAAAATCATTCTTGGGCATTCATTGCAAATTATAACAACCTTTATTCATTAACCCCTATTTTTAAGCATCAGTGTGTGATTCTTTGCTGCCTTTTAGACTTTAATTTGTATCATATACTCTTATGAGAGTTTATGATTATTCTCTTCATCTTAAAATCATTGTATGAGAGTAAGGTATCTCTTACGAGATCAAAAGGGTGAGGTATCCCTTGTTGTGAGGCTCAAACATCTTAGGTGAGGTATTCTAAGAGTATTATGGGTGCTCTTTGATGTAAAGGTTGCAAGCACATGTTGAAACTTGAAGATTAGTGAAAAATCTCTGGTAAATCACTTGAGGACTAGACAAAAGTCACAAAGAATAGTTGAACCAATATAAATTTAGTGTTTGCATTCTCTCTACCTTATCTCTTTTACATTTAAGTATTTTACAGCTTTATACTCCCTTGTTTACCTTATTCTTGGCAGGTATTAGTGTGAGAAGTTCTCTTCTTCATCTATCTACTTAATTTTGAAAATTAATAGTTTCAACAAAGATTAATAAATAAGTGTTTTTGGAAAAGTTTGTGAAAATCTTTTACAAACTCAATTCACCCCCTCTTGAGTTTGAAGCCACTTGACAATAATGTATTTTGTATTTATGACAAATTTTATATAATGTTTCCTATATCTAACATTATAAAGTTTCTCAGACTGACATTGTAGAGTAGTAGTATGCTGAGCTCATATTTTCCATATTGGATTAGCAAGATCGTAGTGTTAGGACACAGTTTCAAGTTGCTCTTATAGATAACATCCAAGGGCCACTTGAGGAAGTGAGGACAATGGGCAAGATAGGACACACCAAAAAAGGAGATCGAGGTTAGAAGAAATTCAAAAAAGAGCTCAACATTCTAAGACCTTTAAGTCTTTGAGCTAGCACATGGCTCAGCCCACTCAATCAACTATCACCACTAGTCATAGTTGCCTACCTACTTAGCCACCACCTTGATATTACTGTTAGCCATGGCAATCATCACCCAAGAGGAAGGATGGATTGGGTGATTACAAAATTTTATAACAACATTAAGAAATTAAACGTTTTGAATCACTCCATTAATAAATGCAGCGGAGCATGCATAACAAAGGCACAACTATTAAGGATTACTCAAATACAACTTAGGTTAAAGGATAAATCAAGCAAATAACCTAAATATCAAGTTCAACTCAAGCATATATAGTTAAAGCACAAATGTAAAGAGATAGAGTTGAGAAGAGCAAACACAAAGATTATCCTAATTCAGCCACTAACCACTTGTGGCCTACGTCCAGTCCTTAAGTGAACCACCTATGAATTTCCACTAAACCTTCAAGCTTGAACAAGTGCTTGAAAACCTTTACAAAGTGGAGCATTCAACACACCTTGGGATACCTCACCCTTTGTGCTTGAGCCTCAAATTCAAGGGATACGTCACCTTTACAACTTTGAGGGATACTTCACCCTCTTTTTCAGTTTACACAGAGTATAGATGAATTAAAACTCTCTCAAGAGTGAAAAATACAAATTGAAGCACTATGAGTATCAAAGATTCACACTTTTAAGCTCAAAACTGAGTATTTGATGAAATGATGGTAAAACTCGTGTTCAATGCTCAAGAATCATTTTCAGATTGTTTCCACACTTGTCTTTTATGCCCAAACACTTTCATTTATAGTCCAATGCATTTTAGAGCCGTTGGTGGTGGTTGGGAGCACTAAATGCTCAAAAAGAATCGTTGGAAATCAGTTTTTGCTACCCAAATAATCGGTTATTACTATTCCATAATCGGTTATGAGCTTTAAAAACATGAAAAATGCTTCTGACTTAGTGAATAACTAGTTATGGATATTCCATAATTGGTTATGGCAGTCAAGTTTTGAAAATTGACTTTAAATTGTCATAACTTCTTCATTTCTCATCCGTTTAAAACAAATGACCACTCATTGGAAAGATCTTTGAGTCTATTTTCATATGAAAAAAGTTTCAGAACAAAAACCAAATATTTTGAAAGTTATAATCAAAAGAGTAACCAAATGTTAGTTTTACAAAACATAAACTTGACTATTTTTTATAGATTTGAACAACCTTGAAGACTAGCTTTTCAAAACATGTTTATTGGGCATTTTAGCATGTAAGAAACATTTGTAAAGATTTTAAAACATATTTCTTAGGTGATTTCCTTTTACCTTTACACAAAATCTAAGTCCTATAAGCTATTCTTTAAGAACTTGGACTTGATCTTGCCATCATCAATTCTAGTCCTTAGGCTTCTTGATGTAATCCAAGCTTCCAAAAATTATTCTCTTCAAATCTTGCACATGCTTAGAACATCTTATCATTCTCATTCTTTTTGTACTTGGACTATCCTACAAAGTATTACTCACTTAAAACAAACAAAGTTAGTTCAAATTCATAATTCAATATCTTTATATGCATGATTCATAAATGTATAATTCTAATTAGTCTAACATGCATATAAGACTTTCATAGACATGTCCAAATAAGATATTTATCAATTACTAGTGGATATTCTTTATATAGGATGCAACGAAGAACACTTTGTACATTTTCATTTAAATAGAGTCAAATCCAATATTAATTCATTATAACTCATATAAAGCATTATTGAATATATTATATAAAGAATGCTACACATATCACATTGCATGATTATTAAGTGAAATATAACTAGATAGAGTACATGATCATGCATGTAATCATCATTCTTTTTATAATGCATTTGTCATCATCAAAACTTAACACATTAAACGATTAGGGCAAAGACAATTCTACAATCTCCCATATTTTATTATGACAAATCACCAAAGAAAAATATGTTGAGCAATATAGAAGAATAAATATTCATGTACACATATCAAACAATAAACACAAGAACATAT
This sequence comes from Ormosia semicastrata, assembly GCA_029884595.1. Classification (NCBI taxonomy): domain Eukaryota; kingdom Viridiplantae; phylum Streptophyta; class Magnoliopsida; order Fabales; family Fabaceae; genus Ormosia; species Ormosia semicastrata. Next base: position 80,205,165 of record JAQQTO010000063.1, on the reverse strand, counting down.
TATTCTTTTCAATTTTCACTCCCCCTATTTGACATCAACAAAAAGGCTTAGGAAGGAAATATAATATTTTCTCCCCTTATAGATAAAACTCATGTTGCCAAAAAGAGTAGGATCTTCTCAATGAAAGAATCAAAAGACATGAAGTTTAAGAATTTTTACCTTCTTTCATTGATAGAGAGAAAGAGAATAAGAGATGGTCTTCATTGACATGTTGATAGTATTAACAATAAAACACTTCATGTCAAATAAGGATGTAAGCTAAGAGATATAAATAACAATTTAAGAGTTAGGCTTTCCCTCAAAATATGTATATTATCAAAACATAAAACATAATAGTTTAACATAGTTATGCATATATTTATTGTCAACAAGGACACGGAAGAAAGATATGTAAGATGAAAAGGATAAGCAACCATTGCAAATCAATAAATAATTATAAGAAGTTATAAGAAAAGAAGATAAGCTCCCCCTTAATATTGGAATCCCAATATCATTGAACTTGCACTTTTTATTTACCTTTTCTCAATGTCATATGAACCAAAAACTTTTTACCATTTTGTCATGATAAAAAAGATATGCAATATATATTTTGACAAAGAGAGAAGTCACAGTAAAACCATTGCCAACAATAAGTATTCAATAAGAATTTGAGCAATAGGATAACCAATTCAGGATATTCATTTCAATAAGATAGACATAACAAAAAAATCATATAGCTTAAATCAACAATAATCATGTTCAACATATAATTCCACAATTGTTACTTCCATAACAAAGTGATGTAGCTCCCTTCATAGAAGCACATGATGGATAAATAGAAAAATGTATGCCAAGACCGTGTAAGCACATTACCATAAAGTAAAGCAAGGCAAAAGATACTTATTCTTAATCCCTCAATCAAAAATTTGAAAACTTCTCCCCCTTTCAAAAAGAATTTTATAAGAACGCATTACATTTTCAAAAGCATTTTAGAAGGGTAAAGAGGTTTTATATTAAAACCATATATTTCTTGAGAGTGATCAAACCTAAGTCAAAAGAACATCTGAAAGTACATCTCATTTCTTTTTCATTGAACAAAAGCCTTGAGAAAATAAAACATTTTGAAGAACAAGGCTTATCTTGTAAAGTATCAAGATGGGGCTCTATAGAATATTTCAAAAGATTTATTTGAAAACTTTCTTAAACATTCTCTCAATATTTAATAAAGTTTTTTAAAGGAAAAGAAGATAGTACTACATTTATAGCACATATCCAATAATTTCCAAATTTTCAAGACGATTAGGAGGTGATACTACTTTTAAGGTCTTAAGACAAGTTCAAATGATTCTCAAGGAGATGGAACTTGAAAAGCTTCTTTCAAATATGATAAGAGATTTTACTTTGTAAAAAAAATTTGATCAAACCAGAAATTCTTTTCAAAACAAAAGCATGATTCTCATAGGTGTTATACCACTAAGGAACCATAGATCAAGAGAATTATAAATATCAATCATTCACCTTAATGAAATATGCTATAGGGATCAAAACATGTATAGGACTAACATCAACCACCCTATATGCAATGACTAAATTAGCAAGTTAATATCAAATTAGGCATTTTGCCAATGCTAAGCATACTTCTCATATAAGGAAATCATCTAATCATTTAAGATCAATTTATCAACAAGTATCATACAATCCACAACATATAAAACTCCACAATAACTTAGGGATAGATATACTTATTAAGTTATGTAGAGAGTGATGCTTCTTTAGAATGTTCTTCATATATAGGTCCTTTGAGTTTGTGCTTTCTTCCATTGAGTATTCCATTCTATTGCACTTGAAGAAAGTCTCCTCATGTCCCTCTTCATTTAACCCTTCTCTTTATCCATTTATACTTGACACTTTAATATTTGATAGCCATATTTGAAGCACATAGAGACACTTGCAAAGCTAACTCTAAAAGTTCTCTAAAACATAGGTTAGCATCAAATATCATCCAAGCATAATTTACGTTGATATATAATGTAAAACATATATCTGATAACTGCATAAAATGTAGTTATTTATGCCCTATATATGTGCTTCATGGCATACTTAGTCCTTGTTCTTATGCATATTTGGAAGGTTTTATGGTTATATTTGCGGAATTCTATTTTGAGATCTTCTTTTATGTTTTTGGGTAATTTGTGCATATTTTTGATTGATTAAGTAGATTTATAATTATATTTAACTTGGTGCTTTCTGTAATGCAGGAAAGGCTCAAAAAAGACAAATTGATGCAAGTCAAGGCCTAACATTGGAGGAAAGAAGCTAAGGAGGCATTCCAGAGCTCCACGTCGCGGTGCACACATATGAACATCGCGGCGTGATGGTCTCAGCCAGCGCATACTGACAAGACAGAGAACTCCACACCGAGGCGTGGGCTTGTTCACGTCGTAGTGCGCATTGGTGAACTGAGTCTATTTATTCTATTTTTCACGCTTTCTTTCTCCCTCTCTCAGTTTTCTCTTAGGGTTTTTAGGTTTTTAGCTTTTTAGGGTTAGAGGCTGCGGCTGGGTCCTCCATTGGAGTTGGAGATGGAGCTAAGGATGGAAGCCCTCTTTCCATTGGAGGAGGATTTGAGCTTCAATGGCGATATCCATAAGCTTTCTCTTTCCCCCTTTGCTCTTTTCTCTTCCTCATTTCTTGAACATGTATTTTGATTTGTATTTTTGTGTTCAATGATATAGCAGCTGTATTTAGGGATGATTTTGAATCCTTTTTATGAATATTAATGATTTGTCCTTCTCTGATTTTGTGTGAATCTTTGATTTTGTTCTATCATATTATTCTTAATGTTTTTGAGTGTTTGGCCAACATTTAAGTTGCTTTGATAAAGTCCAATGAACCTAGACATAGGAATTTGGGTTTGAGATCGTATGTATGATTGATGCATACTCGATTTTATTCCAATGGCGGGATGAGTTGATTCGCTAAAGAGTGGATTTTGTGTTAACTCTCAAGGATACTTAGTGAGTTGAGCAATTGAAACCATGGTTAGATGACCTAGACATAGGCGTTTAGCTAATGTAGATTCTCAAGCTAACCTAATCATTGCATTCATATTTATGAAGAGGATTGCATGTTGTTGGTTGAAGTAAAGGGTGAAGAAGGATTTTCCTAATCTCTAACCATTATCTTTACCACTTTTTAGTCTTTAGTTTAATTATTTTCCCCTATTTTTATGTTCTTGAATAGAATTAGGTAAGCTATCAGTTAATACTTAGCATTGAAAATAAACTTATCTTCATGAGAACGATATCTTACTCTGTATCTGTATTACTTGCACGACCCGTGCACTTGCGATTAGCAAATGGGCAAACAAGTTGTTTTAGCCCTAACAAGTTTTTGGCGCTATTACCGGGGATAAGGCATTATTTTCGTATTGCTAATATCGACAAGGAGTTTATAAGTCCATTTGGACATGTTTTGGTTCTTAGCTTTTTAAGCCTTTAATTATGGAGTCATAGTGTGATTTTGTGTTTTCTTGCGTTTTTGTTGTTTGCACCCTACTTAGTTCATTCAATATGTCCATTTGGATATGTTGATCCTTTAGCTTTTGTAGTTTTGTTAAGTTTTTGTGTTTTTGTTATTAATTTGCTTAAATATGTAGTTATAGTTTAATTTTGTGTTTTTGTTAAGTTTGTGTTGTACATTCTGTGTTTTAAGTTTTTAGACATGTTTTACTGGTGCTAGAGGTCCCTTAGAAGCAAAAATGGCAACAGAGCTGAGTCTGCTGCAGAAGACCTCTCACGCCGTGGTGTAACCTACTCCACGCCGCGGTGTGTCAATCTCTGCCATATCAGGAAAACGCACTTGAGAGCTTCACGCCGCGGCGCACACTTGTTCACGCCACAGTGTGGACCCCTATTTTTGTATTTTTCTATTATTTTTCTAGTTTTTCTTTATTTAATAATGCACAATTCTAGTTAGGCTACTATTTTGACTTACTCAAGTATCCTATAGACCATGAATACCAAGAACATACATTCACTTTGGTTTGGGGGAGTATCATTGCATGTTTTCACCCTTAATGCTTAATGATTATACATGTTTTGATACTTTAAGTATGTGCTAGTGATAGTCATCATGCTTTCATGATTATGTCTTGTTTTGGCTGTTATTGGTGGTCTATTGATAAAAGTTTCAATTTTCAACATTCTCTACATGGTGTTATGTATGCTTGAATGAAAAATGATAAATCTTTTGAATGCATGATTTGTTGCCATTTGCTAGTGTAGTTTTGGTTGGCCAATGATATAAATGCTTGCGATTGTCCTCAATTCTTTTGTGAAACCATTTGCGATCCTGAAGCATGCTTAAGCAAACTTGTTTGTTTTTATGCATGATGTGTTGCTCACTTAGATGTTTATTTAATTTTGAAAAGATTTAAGTGCTTGTCTAGAGAATGTTTATGGATTGTGCATGTGGATAATTTCTACTATCCTTGAAATTTTTTTGCAACTCTCTTGAGGTGAAATCCTAGATTATGCATGATTGAAGAAGTGATTAGGGCATTGTTTTGGACCGGTTGAGCCTTTCAAGCTTACCTTTACATGATTATATCCTTAGGTCCTCTTTTGAAGCTTTCTAAATGTTTGGCTTTCTATGTTCTTCTTTCACCCTCATATTTCCTATTAGCATATGAAAGCATTGCAATCCTTTCCTTCCCTTTATGTTTGTTGAGTGCATACTGTGTTATTTCTTCACTTGAGTCCATTATTTAGGGTATTTATGTTGTTCAATACAAAAGTGGCTTGAAAGAACCATTTGTTGTACAAGAATTTGTTTTTGTTGAAAAAGAAAAAGAAAAAGAAAAGAAAAGAAAAGAAAAAAAAATGAAAAAAAAAGCATTGAGTGGTTCTGGATAGTTTTATTTGTTTCATTTTGTATACCCTTGTTGTTGTGACTCAAGTCTTGAAATGTCATGTTATGTTTTTCAATGTTTGTATGTTTTCCATTCCCCTATGTTATTCACCCCATCACATTGGCCTTACATTACAAGCTATTAAAGTTCCTTTTGATCCTCAATTATGTGTGATTTACATTAGTGGAGAGAGAGTTATGCTACAATTTTGTAGAATCTTGATTTGTATCCATGTGTAGGTTCATAAACTTATCTAGATGAGCATGATTTGTAAAAGATAAGTTGAGCTTGCATGTTTGTGAGAGATATCATGTGCATGATTAGAAGCTTGATTGATGGCATGTTAAGGATTATGTATGTGTTGAGCTTAACAGTGAGACATGAGCATTCTTTGAGGGCCATTATAATCATTGTACACTGGTTGTGTTTAAAAGAAAATTGAATTTATCATTGTTGAATGCATGTGAGCATGAATTGCCAAAGTGAGTTTTCTTAGTCATACTTTGTGTTGCTCGAGGACTAGCAACATCTTAAGTTTGGGAATGTGATAACTCCATGAAATATAGTTATTTATGCCCCATATTTGTGCTTCATGGCATGCTTAGTCCTTGTTCTTATGCATATTTGGAAGGTTTTATGCTTATATTTGTGCAATTCTGTTTTGAGATCTTCTTTTATGTTTTTGAGCAATTTATGCATATTTGTTGATTGATTAAGTAGATTTGCAATTATATTTAACTTGGTGCTTTCTTTAATGCAGGAATGGCTCAAAAGAGACAAATTGATGCAAGCCAAGGCCCAACATTGGAGAAAAGAAGCCAAGGAGGCATTCCAAAGCTCCACGCCACGGCGCAAACATGTGCACGCTGCGACGTGATAGTCTCAGCTAGCACATACTAACACGACAGAGAGCTCCACGCCGAGGCGTGGGCTTGTTCACTCCGCGGCACGCATTAGTGAACTGAGTCTATTTATTCTATTTTTCATGCTTTCTCTCTCTCTCTCAGTTTTCTCTTAGGGTTTTTAGGTTTTTAGCTTTTTTGGGTTAGAGGCTGCGATTGGGTCCTCCATTGGAGGTGGAGATGGAGCTAAGGATGGAACCCCTCTTTCCATTGGAGGAGGATCTGAGCTTCAATGGCGAAATCCATAAGCTTTCTCTTTCCCCATTTGCTCTTTTCTCTTCCTCATTTTTTGAACATGTATTTTGATTTATATTTTCATGTTCTGTATTTAGGGATGATTTTGAATCCTTTTTATGAATATTAATGATTTGTTCTTCTATGAGTTTGTGTGGATCTTTGATTTTGTTCAATCATATTGTTCTTAATGCTCTTAAGTGTTTGGCCAACATTTAAGTTACTTTGATAAAGTCCAATGACCCTAGACATAGGAATTTGGATTTGAGATCGTATGTATGATTGATGCATGTTCGATTCTATTCCAATGGCGGGATGAGTTGATTCACTAATGGGATGGAAATATACATCTTATTCATGCATAGCATGTGTTGAGAATAGACCTTAAAAAGTAGATTTTGTGTTAACTCTCAAGGACACTTAGTAAGTTGGACAATTGAAACCATGGTTAGATGACCTAGACATAGCCATTTAGCTAATGTAGGTTCTCAAGCTAACCTAATCATTGCATTCATATTTATGAAGAGGATTGCATATTGTTGGTTGAAGTAAAGGGTGAAGAAGGATTTCCCTATTCTCTAACCATTATCTTTACCACTTTTTAGTCTTTAGTTTAATTATTTTCCCCTATTTTTATGTTCTTGAATAGAATTAGGTAAGCTATCAATTAATACTTACCATTGGAAATAAACTTATCCTCGTGGGAATGATCTCTTACTCTGTATCTTTATTACTTGTGCGACCCGTACACTTGCGGTTAGCAAATAGGCATATAAGTTATTTTGGCCCTAATAGTATCACATTATCAACCATGCAAAGTTAGCTCTAACAAGAATACATGAAGCACATATGCAATTGAATCCAAAAAATATAGTTTAAGCATTTTAAGGCATGACTCAAGTTTATCAAGAAAAGCTTGATCATCATCAAAACATAAATAAGCATTTTGGGGCAAACAATGATCATGTAAGACATGTAATATCAAGTAAAGCATTCTAGTATGCACACATGCCTATCAAGTTTCCTACATTAAAGTTCAAAGACAAGTTCAAGGCACAAGATGAATCATTTACTTCTTGTTTTCAAGATATGAACATATTAAGCAATTTCAAGCAAGAAGACATATAACTTTTTAACATTTCAATCTCCAAATAAGTATATAAGACAATTAAGCATCAAAGAAAAAGGATTAAAACTACTTATGAGTATATGAATTTCTATATTTGAACAAAGAGAATTGGTCACAAGTTCAAGAATAAAGATATTACGATAAAAACATGTCATTCCAAGCAAGTTGTATGCATATCTATCATATTAGTATATGTAAAGACACTTTTAAGACACAATGCTAGAAAAGCACAAATTAAGATATGTTAAGGAATAAAAACTCTACTTATCCAAATATCACATGATATTCAATTTAAAGCGTAAATAAGGATAAGAGATTGATATCACCAAAAGTGTACTATTTGAGTCTTTGTAGGTGGCTCCAACTTCCAAGCTTGAAGACTTCATGAGGGAGAGGGTGTTAGTAAAAGTTGAGAGGAAGAAGATGAAGAGGATGAAATGTCTCATGAATGGCAGAGGAGAGCCCAAATTTTTCTGATATTGGAGTCTCATAACCAGTTATATGTTTTCCATAACCAGTTATGGAGAGAAGAGCGGCAAACATGCATGGTTGGGAGTACCGAATAATCGGTTATGCTTGGTTAATAACAAGTTATTTTTATTTTCAAGAAAGAACTAGATTATGTGTGAGATGAATAACCGGCTAGGGAATTTATATAACCGATTATTTTCGTGGCTTTAAAAAGCACAGTCTCTGCATGAAATGAATAACTGGTTATGAAATTCTTATAACTGGTTATTTGAGTGTTGTAGAGAGCACCAAACAGCCACAATATGAGTCAAAACCCCTCCAATAAGCAAGTAACTGATTATTTGCTCCTTATGACTGGTTATTTCACCACCAAAACCAACAACTCTTTAGAATTCAGCCTTTTATAACACAAACTTATGTCATCTTGAGGATCATCTTAGCTTAGCCTCATTTCCATCCACTCAAAACACCCAATTTCAGCCCAAAAGCATATTAAACTTCTTCAAAGGCACTAGATGTCATTTTTTCACAATAGGAACTTGAGATTTGAGATTGGAGGACTTAAGCATGGATCAAGCACAAGTCCAAGCTTTTTGGAGACAATGAAGGGAACTTAGAGTATTTTCTGGTCTTGTGCTTGCAGCAGCCAATTTCATGATATCACAATCGGAGCTTTTGGCCTTTAAGCACACTTACAACATATTTCAAATTTTGGCTTTTGGTACCTAAATTTTATTGGGTCCTTGTGTGTTAGTTTTTTTGAATATTAATTCATTATGCTCTCATAAAGATCAATTTTTCCAAGGTATATAAATTGAGCACAAGAAGTTAAATAATGAATTACTATTAAGCACATAGCCAATAACATGCTTACTTTCACGATATATAGACAATTCAAAACATAGTAAGCATACCTAGGCATTGTAGAATCTTATGTACCAAGATATATAACAAATTAATGAGCTATGGTACAATAAGAATTAACATAATCATGTGCTAAACATAATATTCAAATTTTACTAAGTACATATGATTCTATCAATCACTTAAGGCCTACAAGGAATATACCTCAAATTCATTGACTTTACAGGTAAATGTGCATAAGAGGTAAAAGCTTTTGATACCTTGGCCTTGGTAATCAAGGAAACTCTTTTCCTTACCTATTGCTTCTCTTTTGATGTTTTGAACTTTGCAAGTTTCACATTTTGCACTTGATAAGCTTTGGTTGAAAATATCTTTCTTCTTTGACCAAAACTTCTACCATTAGGCTTTGGAAACATTATCCTTAATGATTATTCTTTTTTTTTTTGGCCAATTAGTCCATCCTTTTGAGAAATTTTCTACATAATTGAAACACTAGGAGGACATTTTGGTACCCACTTCATCTTGGGTCCTTGAATGTTAGTACTAGAGCATTTAAGGTCTTTAGGAACCTATACTATACTATTTTTCATATAAGTATTTCTTCTATAATTGCATAAATGAGAAATATATCATAGATGACAGCAAAAATTACAAACAATTGAATTTAATAATGGCTTGGTCCTTTAAAGATCTCCTTTGAAAAACTTAAGCCTTTTGTTATTATTACATTCTATACTATTTATGTCATAAACCTTGCTTGAATTTTATGTGGAATAACATTAATTTTATTCTCCTTAACAAGCATGGAATGTAAACAATTAGAATCATTACCTTTAGCAAATTCAAAAGATAAGTTCACAACTTGATTTTCTAAATCAATGCACTTTTCACAAGAAGTTGAGGTTTCACATTTCAAAGGCATTTCCTCATCAAGAAAAACATATTCATTCTTCAAAATCTCAATTTCATTTTCAATAGAGGAAACGTTTTCCAAACAAGATGAGTTTTTCTTTTCTAAAAATAACAAGTCATCATATGCACATTGTAGTTCATCATAGGAAGAACCATAATCAAGATAACCATCATTTACTTCAAAGTCCTTTTTAGCCATATATGAAGTAGTCTTAATTTCTAGCATACTTGACTCTTTAAGGGAATCACCATCTTCCTCATTGTTGTTCATCAAGGATTCAAGAACATCTTCTTTCTCAATTTTGTTTTGCTTTGCCTCTTCTTCAAATTGAGCACCATCATCAGCAAGAGGCATTGAGCTCATTTTCTTGCTTTGAACATGTTCTTGAGGACATTTTTCAATGTTGTCTTCCTCTAGAGGCTTTTGTTTTTCTTGCTCTCTATGTAAAACTTTATGCAAAAGATCATCATTAGCAAGATAGATCGAATAAAGAGCATCTCATATATCTTTAGCACTAGAGCAACTCTTAATTTTAGCATAAGCTTCATCGTTCAAATAACTTCTCAAAAATTACATAGCTCTAATATTCAATGAAAAACATTTCTTGTCAAAGGCATTCCAAGTTTTTTTTAGTTTAGGAGAAAATCCATCAAGCATAATATTCCACAAATCCAAATCAATAGATTGCATATAAAATTTCATTCTAGCTTTCCAATAAATGAAATGCACACCATTAAAGAATGATGGTTTATTAATTTCAAAACCTTCCATTTTGAAAAGTTTTCAATGGTTGCCAAACTAATAAGGATCTTTAACTCCAAGCAGTTAAGCTTTTCACATAGCACAAAGCTCTGATACCACTTGTTAGCCATGGCAACCATCACCCAAGAGGGGGGTGAATTGGGTGATTACAAAATTCTAAAAAGGAAGGGAGAAGTGTAACACCCATGAAAACATGATAGACTTGTGTATGGTTATGGAGATAGCCTAATACCTATTTGCCATGCTTGTTAAGTTTTGTGGCCATCTGAGCAAGTTTAGTCACTTTATTGTAACACTGTGTGAAATATAGCTGTGATTATCCTTGGAATTGGCTTAAACTGCTTTGTTAATAGAAATAAATGTGGAGAATTCGTTTCTTGGTCAAAAATGTGTGGAAGAAGATGTAGCTGAAATTTGAGGTTAATTGATGTGTGTGAAATAACATCATGTTTTGTTCTTATTTTGCATGCATTCTTGAGCATTTTAGGCATTTTAGTTTCCCTTTTTGGTTAGTTTTTCCCTTAGTTCGGATAACTGCGGTGTTTTTGGTGTTCCTGTGCAGGATTAATATTGATTTGACCTTGGATTGAATGGAATGCTTGCATGTTTGAAGTTGGAGCTTAATGGATAGCAATAAAGGTATCCAGAGGGATCCACGGCCTGCCCGTGGATCAAACCATGGCCATAGATCGAGGGACAACTTAAAGAAGGAAAAGAGAACTCCAGTGAGTTCCACGGCCGTGGAATTCAACAGAGTGCAAAGTTGGCCTGTGGCAGAAAGATCCACGGCCTGGTCGTGGAATGATCCACGGTCATGGATCGCAGTGTGCAGTAGTTTTTAAGTTTTTCTTTTTATTTCTTTTGGGGGCTTTTCAGCCAATTAAAACCCTAGGGTTATAAATAGAGGTTCTGAATACAATGAGGGTGTTCTAATTTGGTTTTGGAGGAGGCACATTGGAGGATTTGGCTCTTGATCTTCATCTTTCTTCCCTTTTCTCTCTTGGATTACGGGTTTAGATGTTTAAGAACATGTTTTCTGATTTCTTCTTCTCTATGTCTGAGTAGTTTCTTTTGTTTCTAGGATTGGGCAATGCCCTTTGATACATTGATAATGATTAATTGACGTTGTTTCCCATTTTATTGATCTTGAATGTTCTTTGATTCAATTCTTATTACTTTTATTCATGTGAATTTGCTGGCCACTTATTTACATCTCATAGGCATTTAGGGACGTACTGAGAGGTGAACCTAAGTGTTGGAACCATAAGAATTGAACTTAAGGTCTAAATCACGAGAGTAGTTTTAGCCTTTTGAGGATTCAATGAATTACCAAAAAGCGTAATGGGTTCAATTTAAATTCAATTACCACGAGAGTAAGAATTGGTTTAATTGGGCACGGATCTTGTATCTTGAGAAAGAACATTAACTAATTTAGGGTAATTCACCTTCAATTGAATTTCAGATTTAATAAAAGGGGTGTCAATTAGGATTTATCATGCATCATTGTGGTATCCCAATCTTGGAAGCTTTCTTGAATCTGAATACCTTTCTTAATAACTTACTATTTTTGTTCTAAATTCTGTTTTCTTGATTTTTATTTAATTATTTTGTTACTACGTTCTTCTTAATAAACAATCATACTCTCTTTTGTTTAATTTAATTAAATTAATTAATTAATTGGTATTCATAGACACAATCTCTGTGGATTCGATCTTTTTATTACTTGACGACGAAACTGTACACTTGCGGATTTCACGCACCAAGTTTTTGGCACCATTGTCGGGGATTGTGTTTTTCTTGAATATTAGTTTAATTTTTAATTTAATTATTTTAAACCTTTTTCTTTTATTTGGTTCTTACGTTCTTGATTTCTCTTTAACTCTCTGTAGGTAATTTCTCTTGTTTATGCAAAGTACTAGACATTCTGGGACTCTTATTGAAGCTAATCCTGAAATTGAAAGGACTTTACGTAGAAGGAGAAGACAACAAAGGCAAAGAGTAAGAGAAATATCTGAACCAACACTTGTCATGGCAGCAGCTGAAGATAATAAACCTTTAAAAGAGTATGCAGCCCCTAATGCTCGGGGTTTGCGATCTGGAATTGCTCGGCCAGACATTGAAGCCAGGTATTTCACCATACCTCCTGCCCTACTTTCTATGATAAGGTAGAACCAGTTTAGAGGATTGCCGTCAGAGGATCCTAATGATCATGTGGATATGTTCTTGGAGTTCTGTGAGACCCTCAAGATCGAAGGTGCCTTTGTTGATGCTATTCATCTCCGCCTGTTTCCTCTATCGTTGAGAGATAGAGCTAGAGCTTGGCTGAAATCTGTTCCTGCTGAGACGATAACTACTTGGGACCAATTGGAGCAAGCCTATTTGGACAAATTCTTTCCACCTTCCAAGACTGCTCACTTAAGGACCCAAATCACAAGCTTTGTTTAGAAAGATGGCGAGTCATTGTCAGAAGCTTGGGATAGATATAAGGCTTTGCTGGAAGCCTGCCTACACCATGGGTTAGAAAAGTGGTTGATCATCCATACCTTCTACAATGATTTAGAATATTCTTCGAATGTGTCTCTTGACTCCGCAGCTGGTGGAGCTCTGATGAATAGAAGGCTCACAGAGGCTTATGAGATAATTGAGAGTGTAGCTTCAAATCATCATCAATGGGCCAATGAAAGAGGGCATAACCCGAGAAAGCTCTTGGGAGGTAAGTTTGAGGTAGATGGTGTTGATTTAATTATGTCAAAGTTTGATTCTTTGAATAAACATTTTGACATGCTAGAGAAATCTCATGTTAATGCCATAGGTGCCTCTAACAATTTTTGTGAGATTTGTGGAGCACAGGGACATATTAGTGCTGAATGCCAAGTTGGAATGGGATCCTCACATGGTGCACCGGTGGAGCAAATGGAATCATACCATAATTTCCATGACTTCAACCAAAAGGGAAGGAATGATCCATATTCCCAAACTTACAACCTCAGTTGGAGGTCACATCCTAACTTCTCTTACCGGAATAGTCAGTACCAAGCTGGGCAAGGTAATGTTAAACCCTCTTCTAGAGTCCCACAGGTACAAAAATCTAGACTTGAGTCTCTTCTTGAGAACTTTGTTGAGAGCCAGTCTAAGCAAAATGAGGAGTTTAGGCACCATGGGCAAGTTGTGACTGAGGCAATTAAAGAGTTGTCAGCTAAGGTTGACAATTTAGCTATTCATAATAAGATGTTGGAGACCCAGATTGCCCAACAAGTAAGCACTTCTCATAGGCAGCAAGGTAAGTTTCCTGGTCAACCTGAAGTCAACCTAGGCAATGAACATTGTAAGGCTGTGAGTTTAAGGAGTGGAAAGAAGTTAGAGGATCCTAAGGGTAAGGGGGAGAGTGAAAAAGATGAGGGGAATGAGGAAAAAGAGACTAAGGCACAACCATTCAAAGAGGATGGAAACCATGAGAAAGTGTCTAAGTATGTACCCCCTGAGTCATACTAACCCCCGGTTCCCTTCCCTCAAAGATTGGCTAAGGCAAAGTTAGACAGGCAGTTTGGGAAGTTCTTAGAGGTTCTTAAGAAATTGTACATTAATGTACCCTTCACTGAGGCGTTAAAACAAATGTCTACCTATGCTAAGTTTCTTAAGGACATCTTGTCTAATAAGAGGAAGCTAGAAGACTATGAGACAGTAGCTTTAATTGAGGAGTGTAGTGCCTTAATTCAAAATAAATTGCCTCCTAAGTTAAAAGATCCAGGTAGCTTCTCTATTCCCTGTTTGATTGGCCACACTAACTTTGATAAAGCTCTGTGTGATTTGGGAGCTAGTGTTAGTCTTATACCTCTTTCTTTGTGTAAGAAGTTGGAGGTGGGTGAGCTAAAACCCATAACTATCTCACTTCAATTGGTGGATCGGTCCGTCAAGTATCCTATAGGCATCTTGGAGGATGTTCCTATCCGTGTTGGTAAGTTTTTCATACCTGCTGATTTTGTTGTGGTTAAAATGGAGGAGGATTCCCAAATCCCCATTATTCTTGGTAGGCCTTTCGTAGCTACTGCTGGTTCTATAATTGATGTTAAGAATGGCAAATTGTCTTTAACTGTTGGTGATAATAAGGTTGAGTTTAATATTTCTAAATCTATTAAACAACCTTCTTTTGAGGACTCTTGTTACAGGGTTGACTTATTGCACCAGGTGGTGGAGGAAGAGTCCACCATAATTCATTTGGAAGATCCATTGGAAAGAGTTTGGTTGGTGGCGGCTCTATTGATTCTGGAGGAAAGGTAGCTGAGTATGCCCGCTTGTTGGAGGCAACTTTAAAAATTCCTCCTAGCAAAGCCAAGATGGAAAGGCTTGAGCCAAAGCCTAAGTCTGAAGATTGGGAAGAGGAAAAGGCTCCTAAGGTAGAACTTAAAACTCTTCCTTCCACTCTCAGGTATGAGTTTCTTGGTCCCAACTCTTTTTATCCTATCATTGTTAGTGCTAGCTTGAATGAGTTAGAGACTGAGAAATTGCTAAGGGCTCTTAAGATGCATAGAAAGGTCATAGGATATACTCTTGATGATATTAAAGGCATAAATCCTTCCTTTTGCATGCATAGAATTTTGATGGAACCTGATCATAAACCCTCTGTTGAGCATCAACGTAGGTTGAATCCTAATATGAAAGAGGTTGTTAAAAAAGAGGTACTTAAGTTGCTTGATGCTGGGTTAATTTACCTAATTTCTGATAGTGAATGGGTTAGTCCTGTGCATGTGGTTCCTAAGAAAAGGGGGATGACTGTAATTGAAATGAGAAAAACCAATTGATTCCCACTAGGACAATCACAAGTTAGAGGATGTGCATTGATTATAGAAAGTTGAATAGTGCAACTAGGAAAGATCACTTCCCTCTTCCCTTCATTGATCAGATGCTTGAGAGGCTAGCTAGGCATACACACTTTTGTTACTTAGATGGTTATTCAGGATTCCACCAAATCCCTATTCATCCTAGTGACCAAGAGAAAACCACGTTTACTTGCCCTTATGGCACTTTTGCCTAGAGGAGAATGCTATTTGGTTTATGTAATGCCCCTGCTACTTTCCAGAGATGCATGACTGCAATATTTTTTGAATTTATTGAAAACATCATGGAAGTTTTTATAAATGATTTTTCAGTATATGGTACTAACTTTGATGATTGTTTGTTTAATTTGTCTAAGATTTTACAGAGATGCGAGGAGGTTAATCTTGTCTTGAATTGGGAGAAGTGCCATTTTATGGTACAATAGGGGATAGTGCTTGGACATTTGGTCTCTGGAAAAGGAATTAAGGTGGATAAGGTGAAAATTGAAGTGATTGAGAAAATGCCTCCACCGGTGAACATGAAAGGAGTGCGAAGTTTCTTGGGACATACCAGTTTTTACCGGAGATTCATTAGAGATTTTTCTAAAATTGCTAAACCTTTGTCTAATCTCTTAGTGAAGGATGTTCCATTTAATTTTGATAGTGACTGTTTGAATGCCTTTTGCAGGTTGAAAGAAGCTTTGATCATTGCTCCATTTTGTAAACACTGGATTGGAATTTACCTTTCGAGGTCATGTGTGATGCCAGTGACTATGACATAGGAGCTGTCTTTGGGCAAAGAAAGAACAAGAAAGTGCATGCAATTTACTATGCTAGCAAGACACTTGATGGAGCTCAAACAAACTATGTCACTACAGAGAAAGAGTTGCTAGCGGTAGTTTTCACTTTTGAGAAGTTCAGGTCCTATCTAGTGGGGTCAAAGGTGACCGTGTACATTGATCATTCGGCACTTAGGTATCTCATGAGCAAGAAGGAAGCAAAGCCTCGACTTATCCGTTAGATTCTTCTTCTCCAAGAGTTTGATTTGGAGATTTTGGATAGAAAAGGGACGGAGAATCAAGTGGCAGATTATTTATCAAGGCTTGAGCAACTGGTGATTGGGGAGAGCGAATTGCCTATTGATGATTCTTTCCCTGATGAGTAATTATTTGCAGTTTTTGCGGAGAGTGCTCCTTGGTATGCTGACTATGCAAATTATTTGGTTAGCAAGGTTTTACCTCTTGAGCTTAACTATCAGTAGAGGAAGAAGTTCTTCTCAGATCTAAAAAATTTTGTGTGGGATGACCCATATATATACCGAAGGTGTGCTGATGGTATTTATAGGAGATGTGTCTCCGAGGAAAAGGCTCCGAGTATATTGAGTTGTTGTCATTCTGCATCATATGGAGGACATGCTAGTGCCTCCAAGATGGCAGCCAAAGTTCTTCAGTCTGGTTTCTTTTGGCCTCATATTTTCAGAGATGCTCAGAATTATGTGTTATCATGTGATCCATGTCAGAGAACTGGAAGTATCTCCAAGAGGCATGAGATGCCAATGAATACTATTCTTGAGGTGGAGATATTTGATGTTTGGGGAGTTGACTACATGGGCACTTTTCCATCCTCCTACAATAATAAATTCATTCTTGTAGCTGTTGATTACGTATCTAAGTGGGTGAAGGCCATGCCATCTCTAACAAGTGATGCAAAGACCGTGATCAAGCTATTCAAGAAGATCATTTTTCCAAGGTTTGGAGTTCCTAGGGCTGTGATAAGTGATGGAGGTTCATATTTCATAGAGAAACAATTTGAGAACCTCTTGAAGAAATATGGAGTCACTCATAAGGTTACTACACCTTACCATCCTCAGACTTCTGGCCAAGTGGAGGTATCTAATCGAGAGATAAAGAGTATTCTGGAAAAGACTGTGTCTAGCTCAAGAAAGGATTAGTCTTTGAAGCTTGATGACACTCTTTGGGCTTACCGTACTGCTTACAAGACTCCCATTGGGATGACACCCTTTCGAATGATTTATGGAAAGCCCTGCCATCTACCCGTTGAGCTTGAACATAAAACCTTTTGGGCTATTAAGCTTATGAATTTTGACTTAAAAGTGGCAGGAGAAAAGAGAAAGCTTCAACTTCATGAGCTGAGATTGGATGCTTATGAGACTGCCAAGTCATACAAGAAAAGAACCAAGAGGTGGCATGACAAGCATATTCTTCGTAGAGAGTTTCGTGAGGGAGAACTGGTGCTTCTTTTCAATTCTAGATTGAAACTCTTTCCGAGAAAACTTAAGTCAAGATGGTCGAGGCCATTTTTGGTGAAGAAAGTGTTTCCCTATGGTGCTGTGGAAGTTTGGAATGAAGAGCGAGGGACTTTCAAAGTTAATGGTCAGTGGTTGAAGCACTATCTAGCGGAGGAACAACTTGAGAGGAGGATGAACATTGCCCTCCGTGACCCAACTGCAAAGTGATGAGAGCATAGGAGTCGAGCTTATGACTTTAAACAAGCGTTTCTTAGGAGGCAACCTATGTTTTCTTATTTTTCTGTTTTATTTCATCTCTTTCTTTTAATTTTGTGTGATAGATTGTTGTTTTGATGTTTGTCTTTTGTCTTTTGTTTAGGTTTGACCCCTTTTTGAAGACATATTTAGAAGAAGAAAGGGATCAGAAGGTTCCACATCCTGCCCATGAAAAATTCCATGGCCATGGAATGCAAACCAGAGGATAAGGTATAAGTCAGAGAGATCCACGGCCAGGCCGTGGATCAAACCATGGCCGTGGAACTCTCTGTTTCAAAAAAAAAAAACCCAGAAGTCAGCAGCGTCCACGGCCTGGCCGTGGATCAATCCACGGTCGTGGATCACTGCTGCCAATTTTCAAAAACCACGCCCCTTCCCTTCTTCATTTCCCCACTTCTTCTTTACTTTTTCTCCTTCTTCTCTCCCTCAACCCCTATACCCATCCTCCCAAACCCTATTCATCCTTATTTCCCTCACATTTCTACATTCACCATCTTCTCGCCTCCCTCTCAAGGCCAACCTTTCCCCCATTCTCCCTCTTTCTTCTTCTTCCTTCTCCACTTTCACCCATCATAACCCACCATACCCAAACCTTCCAAACCACTTCTTTCCTCCACAAATCATCCCTTTTCTTTCATTTTCTTACCATTTCTCCCCTTCCTCACCTCTACCCAACAATTCCTTCCTTCTAATTTGGCAAACCCCCAATTTGGCAAATTTGCCTCCATACGTGAATAATGCTGCACAAAGGGGTTTTTGTTGTGCTTGATTAATTTGGTGTGGCTAGGTAGAATGACGAACAAGCGTCAGAGGAGCAAAGCTGGTTCAAGTTCAAGGACACGAGGTAGAGGTACTGCTGCTCCAAGAGGTAATCCCCCTAATCCCCATGGTTTTAATTTTAGGGATAATGAGTAGAGAGATCGTTACAATGTGTTGGTGAATAGAAGGATAGTTAGCACTAGGTATATGGATGATGTTGTTCTTGATACCTTAGGCTTGCGTGATGACTTTGATTGAATGCTTGATAGGACAGGATGGACTTATTTTTTGAATTTAAAGTGTCCCACTTACACTGAGCTTACATTGGAATTTCTTAGCTCTATTGAGGCTCATATACTTCAGGGGGAAGGTTGCTCTGAAGGCCGGATCACTTTTCGGCTGTTCAATAATGAGCATTGCTTGAATTTAGAGGAGTTTAATGAGATTTTTAGATTGCCTGCTGGGGGGGAAAGGAGGCACCCAAGTGGTTTTTTCGTAATTTCTTTTTGGGCTCATATCTCTCGTGGGTCAGGTTCATACGATTCCTCAAATTGTAAGGCTTCTTTTCTGCCGAATCCTTGCCTTCGCTATCTTGACCGAATCATGGCTCATACTCTATTTGGGCGTGGGGATAGTGATGGCAATGTTCGTGCTGATGAACTTGCTTTTATGTGGGCCATTCTTAATGATGTCAAATTGGACACTGGATTTTTTCTTGCTAGGCATCTGCTTAGGGTAGCTAGAGCCCAATCTGGGGCCATTGTTATTGGTGGGCTTATCATAGCGATAGCCAATTTCTTTGAATATGATTTGGATGGTCTGGAGGCAGTTCGAGGAAACTCTAGGATTGATCTCGAGTCTTGTTTAGCAATTAAGATGATTGTTAAAGAGGATGGAATTTTCTGCCTCTGTTTGCCTAATAGTGCTCAGCCCTTACCCCTTCCAAACTCACTTGCTATTACTGTGTGCAACCGTGAAAATTGGCGCATACCTAGGAGTGCAACAGATGAACCCATTGATGTTCAGTGCCCTCTTCGCCCTCCACCGAGGGCAGGCACCTCTCGTCCTTCTTCTTCTTCTTCTGCAGGTCCTTCCGAGGATGGTCTCACATGGATTTATACTTCTCTAGAGGCACTTCATGCTGAGCAAGCACAGCAGCGCCACATGCTAGAGGAGCTTCATCAGCAGGGCCAGGCTACTGATGGCCGTCAAACCTTGGAAGGGACAGTTCAGAGTATGGACAGCATGATCCGGGCCATTTATGATTAGCATTTTAGTCAAAACCATTTTCCACCACCGCAGTGAGTTCATTTCTTTTCTTTTTACCCTTCTCTTGTTTTAGATTTTTACATTGGGGACAACGTAGGTTCTAAGCTTGGGGGGGATATTTTCATATTTTCATAATTGGTATTGTCATTTAGAGTCTCATGCATTCTCATGCCTTGTTTTGCATTGCATTTTCTCATTCATCATATCTCTTGGGTTTTTGGATTGAACTTATACCCCTCTCTTTTGAGGATTTTGAGATGGTCTTGATTTGGAACCCAATTGTTGATTCTTGTGATAGGCTACAGGCATTATTTTAATTTGATAGTAGAGGTGATCTTTTGATAGTTGATAATTAGCATATGTTCTCTGAATTTGTGCTTCTTATTGAATTTTTAAACCTCTAAATGTGAGTTTTGAGCCTATTTGGGACTTATGCACTGTATGATTTTTGTTCCCATTCTTTGTATTGAGTGATATTCCTCATTGATCTTGTGCTCTAGAACTTGATTTGAAACCATTTTGAGGCAAAATTTTTGGTTGCATGCTTGAATATGATTAAGGCATCTTAGGTATTTTTCTGGCCTTCTGAATTTGTTACACTTTCATCCACTAGTTGCCCAATTTGAGCTTATTGCATATTTAATTTTCTTGATGCCTATGATGATATATTATTAGTAATCATTTAGAATATTAAATGGAGCAAAGTGGGTTTGAAAGTTGTGAAAAGTGTGTTGGGAATCATATGTGAATGACATTTCTCTTTCTAAAAAAAAAAAGTGAAAATAAAAGAAAATCATAAGAAGCTTGAAAAAAGAGGAGAAAGAGAAGAAGGAAAAGTAAGGAAGAAAATTCTTTGAAATGTGGAGTTATGTTTTAGATTGAAATATTGCCTTTGCTCCATTTATGTCCTATTAGATTTCTTGTGCTTATTGAAAATTTTGATGAGCCCTTTGTGCATATCTTCCTTTCTCTACCTTATCTAACATCATTCTCATGGCCCCATTACAACCCTTGAAAGACCTTTTGATTCTTGCATGCATGCTGATTATTAGTGGAAATTTGGTTTCTTATCAAGCATATGGAAGTGCATTTTCTTTGATGGATTTTGAGCGTATGATTTCCACCCTTAAACACTTTGAGTGTGGTTAGTAGAGTGAACTTGATTCAATCAGTGAGGATGCATGATTTCTGAGAACTTAGCCTCTAATTGGGCTTGATTTTGATTACCTCTCAGATTCTTTGGTTGCCTTAGCCTATTGCTTGGATATTGTTTTCTCGGGTTCCTTATTCTTTATTGTCTTTTGATCCCACTTCTTGGTTTGACATTGGTTATTGCTTGGGGATAAGCAAAATCTTAAGCTTGGGGGGATTTGATGTGTGTGAAACAACATCATGTTTTGTTCTTGTTTTGCATGCATTCTTTAGCATTTTAGGCATTTTAGTTTCCCTTTTTGGTAGTTTTTCCCTTAGTTCGGATAACTGCGATGTTTTTGGTGTTCCTGTGCAGGATTAATGTTGATTTGACCTTGGATTGAATGGAATGCTCGCATGTTTGAAGTTGGAGCTTAATGGATAGCAATAAAGGTGCAAAAAGGCCATTCCAGAGGGATCCACAGCCTGCCCATGGATCAAACCACGGCCATAGATCAAGGGACAACTTAAAGAAGGAAAAGAGAACTCCAGTGAGTTCCATGGCCTGGCCGTGGAACCATCCACGGTCGTGGAATTCAACAGAGTGCAAAGTTGGCCTGTGGCAGAAAGATCCACCGCCTGGCCGTGGAATGATCCACGGTCGTGGATCGCAGTGCGCAGCAGTTTTTAAGTTTTTCTTTTTATTTCTTTTAGGGGGTTTTCAGCCAATTAAAACTCTAGGGTTATAAATAGAGGTTTTGAATACAATGAGGGTGTTCTAATTTGGTTTTGGAGGAGGCACATTAGAGGATTTGGCTCTTGATCTTCATCTTTCTTCCCTCTTCTCTCTTGGATTATGGGTTTGGATGTTTAAGAACATGTTTTCTGATTTCTTATTCTCTATGTCTGAGTAGTTTCTTTTGTTTCTAGGATTGGGCAATGCCCTTTGATACATTGATAATGTTTAATTGACGTTGTTTCCCCTTTTATTGATCTTGAATGTTCTTTGATTCAATTCTTATTGCTTTTATTCATGTGAATTTGCTGGCTACTTATTTGCATCTCATAGGCATTTAGGGACGTACTGAGAGGTGAACCTAAGTGTTGGAACCATAAGAATTGAACTTATGGTCTAAATCACGAGAGTAGTTTTAGCCTTTCGAGGATTCAATGAATTACCACAAAGCGTAATGGGTTCAATTTAAATTCAATTACCACGAGAGTAGGAATTAGTTTAATTGGCCAAGGATCTTGTATCTTGAGAAAGAACATTAACTAATTTAGGGTAATTCACATTCAATTGAATTTCAGATTTAATAAAAGGGGTGTCAATTAGGATTTATCTTGTATCATTGTGGTATCCCAATCATGGAAGCTTTCTTGAATCTAAATACCTTTCTTGATAACTTACTATTTTTGTTCTAAATTCTATTTTATTGATTTTTATTTAATTGTTTTGTTACTACGTTCTTCTTAATAAACAATCATACTCTCTTTTGTTTAATTTAATTGAATTAATTAATTAATTGGTATTCATAGACACAGTCCCTGTGGATTCGATCTTTTTATTACTTGATGACGAAACCGTACACTTGCGGATTTCACGCACCATTAATCGAAGTTATTTTGGGATTTTAAGCTTACTGAGTGTGTGTTTTAATGCCAAGTTGACTACCAGCAGATATGGAAAAGTATGGGAATGGTGAACAATATTTTTTATGAATCTTAGGATTTATTTTAAACTTGTTGGAATTTATGTGTTCTTAGCAGATCGGGAGTTTTGGTACCACTTAGTGGCCACACTTTAGGTAACAAAGTTAGACTTTGCTACTCATCCCATGATAGAGAAGAGAAAAATAGAAGAAAGAAAGATGAAGCAAGTACTAGAAGAGGAAAATGTGAAGGATGAGAAAGAGGAAGGAGAGCATAGGATCTCCATAGCCAATCCTTGGCTTCATCTTCAAGACCTTGAGGTATAGGAAAAACTATTTTGCACTTCTTCTCCTTTTCTCCATGTTGTTCATGTGACAGCTTGGTGTAAGTAATGGGATTTTAGTGTGGGTTTTGTGTGTTCTTTGCCTATTTCTTGTTATTGAACTTGAATATGGCTTGATGATTGTTGGTTGCATGTTTGGTGAAGAATTTTTCATCGCTTAAACACTTAGGATCTCTTTTGAGTAAAGAAGAGGGTTTTAGGTGTTTAAGTGGATGATGGATTCATTGATGTATTTTGGAGTGATTTAAAACTTATATGAGAGTTATAATATGATAATGGACCTCGTGAAGTGTTGAAAATCACTTAAAATGGAATTTTGAGTGATTAGAAACTCATTGTTCCTCAATGGAACAGTGGCAGTTCTGTAGAATTCTGTAGAATTTACTGCTGGGCAACCAGCACCTGAGCGTTGGGAGTTAGGTGCTTGAGCGCCAATTGCCCAACAAGTTGGTGTGTACTATTATGCAGCTAGAACTTAAGCCCCTTTGTAGGAGCGCCTCAGTGTGCAAAGAGTGCCTAAGTGCCAAGCTTGAGCACTTGAGCGCCTATCGTAGGGGAATGCAGGGGAGGCTTTCTGCTATCCCAGCGCTTGAGTGCCCAATCTAGTTTTTGAGAGGACTTTTATTTGATGAATATGGAGCTTCTAGCTTGTGTAATTCCTTCTTTTATGCTTCTTAAGGAGTGATGAGACTCTAATAGGAGTATTTGATGAAGTGAATTTTGGAATGCATGTAAATCAATTATGATGCTAATTATATAGGTAATTAGTAATTATTTTGCATTATATGATTATGGAACGTATTTGACGTGGGAAATATCCTTTCTTTGTTTGCTTAGTAGTTGAGGTGAGTAATATCCTCTCTACGTTTTGATGAGTAGTGGAGGTGAGTAATGTCCTCACTACACTTGAGAGCTCATGATATATCATAACATATCCCAGAGTAGCTGAGGTAGGTAATACCTTCAATACATCTCAGTACTCATGATATTCATAAATTTCATTCACCATTAGGACTTGCATAGACATAAACATTACACATAATTTGGCATAGCATGACAATTGTATGGGCGGTTTCTACCATGCATGAACTCATGACATTGCAATTATATGGGCAATTGTGTACATCTGAGATGGAGATGTTGTTTTTGTATCTTGAAGATGAAGATGTTGTTTTTGTATCTCTGTGATGGAGATGTAGATTTTGTATCTCTAAGATGGAGATGTTGGTTATGTGAATGTGATGACTACTTGAAGACTATTTGTGGTAAATGAGTTTTATACAAACTTATAAAATGAGAATCTATTTTGGGAAGAGAAAGGACATGGATTTGGCTTTTGCCACCTTTCTAGTTTTTACATGTATGAGACTTGAGTTTAGAATTGTGTTTTTCCCCCAAAATAGCTGGAATGATTGTGAAGACATGGTTTAAGGATTTAACTATTGAGAATATGTGATTCTCACCCCTTGTGTGTGTTTCTATGATGATTCCATGGACGAAGACTTTTGGAAAGAAAAGACAATGCTGGAACTGGAAGACTTAGCTTAGAGTAGCTTTGTAGTTTCTTTTGAAAATATGTACGTATTGTATTTATGATAAATACATATATTGTGTATTATTTATTCATTTGAGGCTTATATTTTCTATATATACATAACTGTTATATTTGAAAATGCTTAGTAGTAGTAAGTAGCAAGCCTGGATCTAATAACTGTGGTAAAATACAGATTGTACTATGGTTATTAAAATTAAGATGTTACATTATGGTATCAGAGCAGTTCATTCTATTGAATTGCAGTATGGACTGACTATGCTTAGGCATGTTAGAAGATGCTTGTGTGTCACACATTTCTTTGTCTCTTGTTTGAGATGTTGGAAAAGAATTGCATGACTTGCCTTAGGTGGAATGTTAGTAATTACTATTACATAATTACATGATATAAAGGATTGATCCACTCAATATGTAATATTCTGTTTAGGCAAGAAACTATGACTTAACCTAGGCGAACTAAGGGAAATAGGAGTTCTTCTAGTGAGGGTCCAGTAGGTATGACTAAACTCGTTTAGGAATTATTTGCATCTATATATCTTTGGAGTGGTACCTCAAGAGTTAGTAGAGCCTATGGGTTAGATAAGGGGTTATTAGATAAGACTTGCAAGGATTATGGATAGAGGAGTTCAAGAGTTGTATAGCAAGCAGATTTCTTAGGTAAAGAATATCTGGCATAGGTTTTGCTTAAGAAGCTATTTAGGAGCTAGAGATCCGCATAAAACAGGATTGTCTAGAGTTGTTGTTGTAGATGGACAAGTTTTGAGAACATTTAAGTTTTGTTAGGATTTGAGAATGATGAGTTAGATATCACCAAGGGAGGTGAGAACTCTTCTAGGGTGATGTTTCATGGAGATCTTGGAACTTTAGTTGTGAAAGACTAACTGTTGATGGCAAGCAAATTTTGGGGACAAAATTCTAAAATGGAGGGGAGAAATGTAACACCCATGAAAATTGACTTGTATATGGTTATGGAGGTAGCCTAATACCTGTTTGCCATGCCTGTTAAGTTTTGTGGCCATCTGAGCAAGTTTAGTGTAACATCCTAATGCCAGTATCTCAATATACGTAGCATACAAGGAGATACCTAGCATTACAACGTCACTACATACATAATAACTTGATAGATATATCCATAATGTTTGCTGGAAACATTATAGAGAGCTTTATGAAATGCAGAAAACACAACATTTATAACATAATGCATCGATAAACATATACATCATTAGCCTCCCTTGGGGCATGAAGTAATACATAACTATTTACACAACAAAAGAAGTATAAAGCTACAAGGTTTGTAATTTAAAAGCTAAATCTAGAACTAATCTAAGACTTTAGCATCATTTTTCTTCTTATTCTTTGAAGAACATTCACCTAGAATTACATGATAACAAAGCGGGGTGAGAATCAACATTTCTCTGTATGAGTAATCAAGACAAGTCATACATAACATAATAACATAGTCTTAACAATTAAGAATAAGACAAGTTACATTCTTTATATGGTTTAACTTTAATAACTAAATAAACCAAGTTAGACATACATACAGTCATTCTTACATGTAACACCCCAACTTTTGGTATAATTACAATATAGTCCTGAAATGTACTGTTTTGTGAATTCTGTGAGCAGTAAATTAAATTTGACTGTTCCGTGAGTGTACTTGACTATTGTGTGTGATTTGCTCCGAGCTAGGGAAATAATAATTTTCTGGCCGAAAAAATCTTATTTTAATTAATTGGAGCTGGGGGATCTTACTAAACCAAATTCTGATTGATATATATATTAATCTCATAATTTTTAGGATTTAACTGTGTAATAAAATAATTTTATATTTTTATAATATTATTTTATATTACGATACCTCTCTGTCTCAAAAACAAGAAAAATCAAGCTTCGATTTGACCACAGATCTTTAAAAGTACTGTGGGACACGCGTTTAGGAAAAGCAGTCAACTGTGCTGACTGGACAAATTCTAGCCAATGAGAGCAAGTCAACGAAAGTGGCTTGACTTTTTAAACCAATAGGAAAAGGTCAACAAAGGGAGCATGGACTTTGATTTGGACCGTTGGATGAAGACTTAGTTAGGAAGCCTTTGATTTCAACCGTTGATCAAATCAATGGTGAGATTAGAATTCAAGATTTATGACTAATTCATATCTACCTTAGATGACATCTATGGCTAGGAATTAAAGATGAAATCAATGGTTAGAATTAAGTAAAAAATAGTAGGCTTGAATTTGGTTAGTAGTTAATTAAGCTTAATTTGACTAATCTAATTACCTAATTAACAAACTAAGTGAACTAGCTTAGTTATTAATTAATTATAGTCTAAATACTAATTAGATATCCTAATATGGATTAAAGGTTATAATATATGTTAATATATATTAAACTAATTGATTATATGATTAGAATGTTGATTTAGTTTTAATAGGATAATTAACCTAACTAATTGCCTAATTAATTAGCATATAATTAGGTGTAAATGGAAAACAATTAAACCCCTAAAATCTAAGGAGGGCACACGGTTTGGGCAGCAGCCTTGAGAGGCTTGGTGGCTAAGTTCTACTAGCTTCTTGAACCCTCCAAATGTCATAAACCATGTGCACACCATGTGAACTCAATTAGATCTTTACTTAGCAAATTCAAACACTCAACCTCACCCAAAAATAACCACACGGCAAGTAGTCTCCCATTTCCCTCTTAATATTTGTTTCACACTTATCCTAATTAAAAGCTTTTATTCTCTCCAAAATTCCCAAGAACACCAAGCATATTTTCTCTTTTATTTTCTCTTTCATTTTCTTTTCCATATTCGGCCAAGACCTCCAACCCACACCAACCAACTTCTATAATTTTATCTCTTCATATTTCCTAAACCCAAATCCTATTCTAAACACTTTTCATTCACAAAGTTTTGCCAAAAAAACTACTCTATCTTGTCCAAAATCACACCTTTTGCTTACTTTCCTATGGGTAAGTTTTGATTTCTTGGTTCAAAATTTGATTTCTAATTTTTCTAACCATGATTGTTCCATGGTTTTTCAATATTGTACATTGTATGTGTTTTTACTAATTATTTAAGAATTTTAGGGATTTGTTTGGGAGACTGTACAAAATTGCAAAGAAAGGAGGAAACTAACCGATTAATTTTCTTCAAGAGGTAAGAAGGAGATTTAATCTCATCAACCCTAAGTGGTGATGGGAAAATAGATTTGATTGTGTATGAAGAATCCATAAGGATTCAATTTGTGTGATTGTTTATGGCTTTTATTATTTTTGTGATTGTTTAGATGCTTTCCTATTTGTGATTTATTTTGCTATGCATGATTATAGCTTTCATTATTTTTGCTATGCATGTTTATGGTTTTAAATAAATTGTATGTATTTTGTATGTGATTATATAATTGCATGTGTTTATAATTATATAATTATTAAAGTAGGATGTGAATAACATGTACGGTTTGCATGAGTGTTCCAAAGAACACATTATGAGGCTCACGGCCTTACATCCAAACCGAGAACCAAAATGTTCTCAGCAATTTTTTTAAATTACTGATTTGAGGAATCTAGGTAAAATAATCAAATTAAAGTTGATTTAAGTTAATTATGGCCAACATGCCATTTAGTGTATAATTAAATGCCATTTTATTTTGATTTGGCCAACATGCCATTTTATTTACTAAGATAGGTTAGGTAATCGTTTTACAACATAAATTGATTCCAATGAATCATTGAGAAAATAAAAGGAATAAATTCAGTTTTAGAATTTTAACTTAGCAGAAATTAGTTTAAATAAGAATTAAATTAGACGCTTGAAAAATACTAACGTAGAGCTCATTCCATAAATTTTGAAGCGCGTTAGTAAGTTTCAAAGTGAAATTATTGGGTAAAAATAAAATAAACTATATTTAGAGGAAAACGTTAAAAATACCTTATACTGATTTTATAGGCAAAATGCTGCCAAAATTTATTAAAATCAGACGCATAAAATGAAAAGATTCCATACTATATTTAGAACATAAGAAAAATACTCTACGTATTTTAAATATACTAGATATAGTTTTACACATATTGAAAATAATAATTATAAGCTATTCGGTTAAGAAAATGAATTAAAAATCCTATGCGATTGAGAAAATGATTTAAAAAGATTTTTGCGATGTTTAAAAATGTCAAAATATATTTACGCGATTTAAAAATGTTTGTGAAAACAATGAGATTGTGAAAACGCGATAAAATTCCTACGCGATTGAAAGATACTGTGAGTTTTGCTGTCGGGCCAAAGTGGTGGACCCGGACATGTTGTGGTGTAGTACTGTCAGGTAGGACGTACTATACTTTGATATTTTGTGACTAAGGACATTTTGGTAATTTTTTGTAATTATGGTAAAATTTGGATAATAAGGGTATTTTTGTCATTTTAGATCATACTTAGAGTGTTGTGCCAATTTGGGTTATAATTGGTGATTGATTGACGAGGCGAATTACACCGTGTTTGGTGTGATAAGCATAGTGTGGTCCATTTATGAACTTGGAGGCATTAGTGTGCGGAGGATCCCATATGTGGACAGTGGTAGCACCTCTGGGCCGTGGTAACGGGCAACACACTAATGATCTTGACAAGTACTATTCTTAATCGAGATCTTGAGGGGACTATTAAGTACTATGCCTGTGGTACACGATGTTGGACTGTGTACTGCTACACGATGTTTTGGACTGTGGGCTATAGACACAAAGATTGGACAGTGCAATAGTTTGGTTGGGCAGCCATAAAGTATTATTAGTTTCTATTCGGATCATTCCCTCAGATATCCGTGTTTAGCTCCATGGAGTAGGAACGAGTCAGTGTGTGTATCATTCATCATCTGCATTTTAAATGTTTATTATGTTCATGCATTATTTGCATTTTACTGTTCATGCATCCTCTGCACTTTACTGTTTACCATATTCTGTGATAAACTGTATGATGTATTGCTTTAATATATATTGTATGATATGATGATATATGTTATTTAATATATATATATTGCTTTGTTATATTATGTATGATGTATTAAATTGCTATACTGTATATGATGTAATAGCATGTGTTATTGTAATATCTGCTTGCCATTATAATACCTGTTTGTATTGTCATTTTCTTAATTGCCATGCGGGTAATGATGTTGATTGTCTCACCGCTTTATTGTATTATTCTGTTTTGTTTTCTACTTTATGTTTATATCATCGAAGACTAGAATGGCGGCAATGCGAGATCAATTAGGTTTCTTTAGACTTCAGTTTCTCGAAGGCGCTGAGGCTTGGTATGTCCACTGGGACACAGGACACATAGAGTACAGTGGTAATGTGACTTTATCAATAAGTAGGACTCAACATGGGGTTGTTACTACACGTTATACAGTTGCTTTCGTAGAGATCATTTTACCTATTAGGGAGTTGTGGGATGAGTTTCACTATACTCCTAGAGAGAACTTCGATATACTTTTGGGTTGAATTTCTATCGGTCAATAACTAAGGAATTTGTCTTATGACGAGGGCTCATATCTTAGGTGTTATGTTTGAGTAGTATACTGTCTTTTATTGTTTCTATTAAATATTAATAGTTGTAAATTAATTGTATACTTCAGACAAGAATCACATGTATATTATGGTGAGTTTATGTTTGTTATATTTTGTGTTCTGTGTTATTTTATTTAATATTATTTAATATTATTAAGTATAAAAAGGAAAAATTTTACCCTATTATTATTTATGTACCAAACGATTTATAACTTGGGTAAGTATTTATTTTATTTTATTTTATTGCATTCATAAATGTGACATCCCCACAAGGGTGTTACATTACATACTTAGCTTATTTAAGATCTGGGCATGTTTTACTGAGAATGTTGACTTCTCATGTTTACCCCTATGTAGATAGGAAAATAGAAATTTTCACACTACATGCAACCCTAGCACTTGGTTAGGAATACTTATCCCCTTAGGAACTTCTGACTCCTTTCCTTCTGGCCAAATGACCTGTCATCATATAAAGTCACATTCACAGGTAGACAATGCCAACTTATTCTAGTTTTCTTATATTTAACACCCATCATCATCACATCTTTTGTGAAGCTAAGTAACAATAAGTTACTATAGGTGATAGACAATTATCTATAGCAAACCATTACTCTTGGCTACTTTAAAGATCATACAAAACTTATATATACCGAAGGATCATCCTCTTATTGATTTACCTCTAGTAGTATATTAAACAATCCTATGACCATCCAATGTTCTTAGATGACCAAAGGCTTAGACTTTCTCATCTATACTAGGTGATAATTTCCCTCTTGAAAATATCTCCTTTTGTGTCTTAACATACTTTAGGAAACATATATTAATGATCCCATCTAGCGAAGAACTTGAAAACATAAAAAATGACAATTTTAGCAATTCTAGGCCTCACGCCGCAGCACAAGACTGGGCACATCGCGACGCCCAAGCCTCGGGTTTCAATATTGGATGTAGGACCACTCTCACGTCACGACGCTACTCACCTCATGCCATGGCACACATAACAAAACCAACCTCACACTGTGGTATAACCTCCATACACTGTGGTGCGCCTAGCAGAAACCATATTCTGCAGAACGTGATACTGTTCTATTGGTTTTTTTCATGGATTTTGGCCATTCCAAATATGTTTCTTAGGGATTCTAAGTCCCTAATCAGAGCATTAACATATAGAAACCAACAATCACTAACTTAAGCCTCTTCATTTTGATTATGAACTAAAACCCCCATATTTGACCTAAAACCCAATTTTTGTGCATCAAAGGTCTAAATGAGATGTTCTAAACTTCTAGCTTCAACTTTTGCTATGAACTAGTCATAAATGACCAAAGAAGCACAAACATGCAAGCCAAACACATCAAACACCTTTAGAACTCATTTTGACCTATTAAGCACCAAAGGTGCAACAATGGTGAAAAGAGTGAAAAGTAGTGAAGATGAGCATAAAACCCTACCTTTGGCAGCTATGAAAAAGATTCAAACTTGGTTGGATCTCAAGTCTTAGCTTTCCTCTTTCTCTCTTCCTCTTCGTTGGTCTTTGCTTCCTCTTCTTTCCTTTCTCCTCTCACGGTTTCTATTTCTATTTGGTGCAGAAAATGGTCATGAGAGAGGGCTTATAAAGAAGAGACAAAAGACTCTTAAGCCATAATTGATAAATCATGATTTACTAAAAACACTTGGATTTAGCTAATTCAAGATTTCTAACTTCCAACAACCTTAAAATAAATACTAAGGTTCATATAAAAAGTTGTTTCATCATTATATGATATTTCCATATCTATTGCTAGTCAATCTGGCTATAAAAGACAACCAGTATGCCTAAAAATGCCAAACTAACTTAGTTTACCTTGAAACTTTAACTGTATCTTATTTGATACATTTGTGACCTATAAATAAATTAACCATGTTTATTTCCTTCATCTAAGCAATTTATGCTATTATCTTATTCATTTTAAGTTACTTTTCACACTCTATGTTGCAACAAAATACTTAAATTAACTCAGTTTGTCACAAAAATAAACATGCATGTTTAGCAAGTCATATGCTACCTTTTGAACACATACACAAGTCTAACATGTCATTAAGGGTATTACATTTCTCCTTTCCTTTTAAAATTTTGACCCTAAAATTGCTCACCTGAAAGGAACAACTCTAGGTAGTCCTGCTACAAGTGGGACTCTAACTCCCAAGTAGTCTCCTCGGTGTCATTACCACTCAATAAAACCTTCACCAGAGCAATCTGCTTACCTCTAAACTCTTTGACCGCTCTATCCATGATCCTTACCGGATGTACATCGACAAATCATCCCTTAATTGTACAGATTCATGTTCTATGATATGCAAATGATCTGGATTATACTTTCTTAAATGAGACACATGAAAAACATTATGAAGGTTTGACAAACTGGAAGGAAGGGCTATTTGGTAAGATACGGGTTAAACTCTCTTCAAAATTTGGTAGGGACCAAGAAAATAAGGATTTAACTTACGGGTCTTCAAGTTTCTACTAATCCTTGTTATAAGAGTAACTCTTAAGAATACATGATTTCCCTTATCAAACTCAAGAGGTCTCCTTCTCTTGTCAACATAACTCTTTTGTCGACTCTGAGCAGTAACCAACCTATCCTTAATCATCTTGATTTGCTCTGTGGTTTACTGGACTAACTTTGGACCTAGGATGGTTCTCTCACCTACTTCATACTAATATAGAGGCGATTTACACTTCCTTCCATACAAAGCCTCATAAGGTGCCATACCTATGCTAGAATGGTAGTTATTTTTATAGGCAAACTCCACTAAAGGTAAGAACCTGTCCCAACTACCCTGTTGTTATAAAACACATGCTCTAAGCATATCTTCAAGGGTTTGGATAATCCTTTATGTTTGCCCATCTATTTGCGAGTGATAAGTTGTACTAAGGCTTAACTTAGTCTCGAATGCCTCTTGCAAGGCTCCCAAGAATCTAAATGTGAATCTAGGATCCTTATCTAAAACTATGCTTACGGGGACTCCATGTAACCTAACTATCTCCTTTAGATATAGCTGAGCTAATTTCTCAAGATGATAGCTAGTTCTCATTAGCAAAAAGTGGGCAGATTTGGTTAATCTATTCACTATGACCCAAACTGCATCAAAACCTTGCCAAGTCCTGGGTAGACCCATTACAAAGTCTATAGTAATCTTATCCCATTTCCACTATGGGACTCCCAAAGACTGTAATGGTCCTACTGGCTTCTAGTGTTTAATCTTCACTTTTTGACAAACTAAACACCTTGCGATATACTCTGCTATTTCTCTATTCATTCCAGACCACCAAAACATTTTCTTCAGATCTTGATACAATTTAGTCATTCTGGGATGAATGGTATACTTACTACTGTGAGCTTCTTCTAGAATCCTCTATTTGATCTTTGACTCTCTTAGAACACAAAGTCTATCTCTAAACTTTGTCATCCCATCATCAGTCATATCAAAATCCTCTAGGGTTCCTAAAAAGATCTGTTCACTAATGTCCCTTAGAGCTTTATCCTCTTTTTGAACTTCTAGAATATGAGTCCTTAACTCATTTACGATGTCCACTCTACTCACAAAGAGACTTTGTGGCATCACAGTCATTGCTAAACTTAAATCTTTGAAACTCTCGAGAAGTTCACTCTCTTGGACCATCATTTGGGACACATGTAGAGATTTCCTACTTAGTGCATCAACCACTACATTGGGGATAATATTCTAAAATGGAGGGGAGAAATATAACACTTGTGAAAATATGATAGACTTGTATATGATTATGGAGGTAGCCTAATACTTGTTTGTCATGCCTATTAAGTTTTGTGGCCATCTGAGCAAGTTTAGTGTAACATCCTAATGCTCGTATCTCAATATACGTAGCATACAAGGAGATAGCTAGCATTACAGCGTCACTACATACATAATAACCTGATCGATATATTCATAATGTTTGTTGGAAACATTATAAAGAACCTTATGAAATGCGGAAAGCACGACATTTATAACATAATTCATCTATATACATATACATCATTAGCCTTCCTTGGGGCATGAAGTAATACATAACTATTTACATTACAAAAGAAGTATAAAGATACAAGGATTTCAATGCAAAAGCTAAATATAGAACTAATCTAAGACTTTAGCATCCTTTTTCTTCTTATTCTTTGAAGAACCTTTGATAACACTGTATTTTTTACATTTTGTAATCCTCTCACTAGGCTTCTTAAGGTTCAATTAGGCTCAATTAAGTTGGTTGTGACACATATTATGATTTTGAGCCGAATTGGACAATTAAATAAATTATTGCATAAATTAACCGTAATTATCTCTTTGGCAATGCTTAATAAACTGGCTATAACTTGAGTTACAAATATCTGATTGATGTGATTTTAGTCTTGTAGGAAAGCTAAGACAATTCTCTACAACTTTCATGTTGAACACTTTTCCAAATTCTAAGGTCTAATAGGTGATATTGGGCTTTGAAGTCAAAATAAAGGAGCTAAAATTGGGTCTAAATACTCTGCAGTAATTGGACCATATCTTGAGTTCTAGGCATGATTTTGGACTCAAACTAAGCCATTTTAAAGCAAATATCCAGGCCTACAACTTTCATGAAGACTACTTCTCTCAAAAATAAAAAAATAATTGGACGCACGGCTGTGCATTTGCTCAATTATTATTTAAAAAAAAAGAAAAAAATAATAAAACGTCATTGATTACATAGGAAAACTTAACAATTAAGTTTCACTATTCATGTTACTATGCATTGCACAGTAACATGAATTTGCCTATAAATAGGCAATTGCACATTCGTAGAAGGTACACTTCGGGGGAGGGGAAATTCTGAGGAATTTCCTCCTCCCTCCAATTTCTTTTCTTCTTCTTTTTCTTTTTTTTTCTTTTCTAGTCTATGTGTAAATAAGTTTCAGTCTACTTGGGTCAAAGTGTGAAGCTCTTGGTAATAAAATAAGGTTAGATTTATTCCTTACTTGTGCTTTAATGATTTATTTTTCTAGTATTCTTTATACGTATTATATTTTGATTCTGATAATTTAAAATCCCGGGTGACAGACGGGAATACTCCATCCATATAAAGAGGAGTTCTTGATTTATTGTAGACAAGATTTTGGCACAGTAAATGCTTTAACCCATTTATAAGTGGTAGTAATAATTAAAGGAATCATAGTATAACTATGTATATTATTTTAATGGACTTTTAACATTATATTTTTCGATTGGAACCTCCATGTTGCGAGGATTCTAATTGAGTTATAAAAGGAATTAATCTTACTTTTACTTTATTTACCAAGAGTGGATCTTTTTACCCAAGTAAATAATTTTTACCATAGTAACAAAATATTTACTTCACCTTAATCTTCAACAATTCCCTGTGGATCGTCCTCGGATTCACCGAAAAATTTATTACTTGAGATAACCTACACTTGGGTTTGTAATGCAACAATTAAAAAGTGTGCATCAACCTTCACTTGGAATTACATGATAACACAGTGGGGTAAAAATCAATATTTCTTAGTATGAGTAATCAAAATTAGTCATACCTAACATAATAACATAGTCTTAACAATTAAGAATAAGACAAGTTACATTCTTTATATGGTTTTACTTTAATAACTAAATAAACCAAGTTAGACATATATACATTCGTTCTTACATACTTAGCTCATTTAAGATCTAGGCATGTTTTACTAGGAATGCTGACTTCTCATGTTTACCCCTATGTAGATAGGAAAACTAAAATTTCCACACTACATGCAACGCTAGCACGTAGTTAGGAATAATTGTCCCTTTAGGAACTTCTGACCCCCTTCCTTCTGGCCAAATGACCTTTCATCATATAAAGTCACATTCACAGGTACACAATGCCAACTTATCCTAGTTTTCTTATATCTAACACCCCTCATCATCACATCTCTAGTGAAGCTAAGTAACAATAAGTTACCATAGGTGATAGACATTTATCTATAACAAACTGTTACTCTTGGTTGTTTTAAAGATCATACATAACTTATACATACCAAATGATCACCCTCTTAACGATTTACCTCTAGTAGTAAACTAAACATATCCTAAGACCATCCACTGTTCTTAGATGACCAAAGGCTTAGACTTTCTCATCTATGCTAGGTGATAATTTCCCTATTGAAAATATCCCCTTTTGTGTCTTAACATACTTTAGGAAACATATATTAATGATCCCATCTAGCAAAGAACTTGAAAACATAAAAAATGACAATTTTAGCAATTCTAGGCCTCACGCCGCGGCACAAGACTGGGCACGCTGTGGCGCCCTAGTCTTGGGTTTCAGTACTGGATGTAGCATCACTCTTACACCGCGGCGCCACTCACCTTATGTCGCGGCGCATGCAACAAAACCTACCTCACACTATGGCATAACCACCTCATGTTGCGGCACGCCTAGCAGAAACCAAATTCTGCAGAATTTTACAGAACCATGGTACTGTTCCATTGGTTCTTTTCATGGATTTTGGTCATTCCAAATTAGTTTCTAAGTGATTCTAAGTCCCTAATCAGTTCATTAACATATAGGAAACAACAATCACTAACTTAAACCTCTTAATTTGGATTATGAACCAAAACCCCCATACTTGACATAAAACCCCATTTTTGTGCATCAGAGGTTTAAATAAGATGTTCTAAGCTTCTAACTTCAACTTTTGCTATGAACAAGTCATAAATGACCAAAGAAACACAAACATGCAAGCCAAACACATCAAACACCTTTAGAACTCATTTTGACCTATTAAACACCAAAGGTGCATCTATGGTGAATAGAGTGAAAAGAAGTGAAGATGAGCATAAAACCCTACCTTTGGTAGCTATGAAGAAGATTCAAGCTTGGTTGGATCTCAAGCTTTGGATTTTCCTTTGGTGTTCATCTTTCTCTCTTCCTCTTCCTTGATCTTTGCTTCCTCTTCTTTCCTTTCTCCTCTCACAGTTTTTGTTTTTGTTTTGGTGCAAAAAATGGCCATGACTGAGGGCTTATAAAGAAGAGATAAAATACTCTTAAGCCATAATTGATAAATCATGATATGCTTAAAACACTTAGATTTATCTAATTCAAGATTTCTAACTTCCAACAACTTTAAAATAAATATTGAGATTCATATAAAAAGTTGCTTCACCATTATCTAATATTTCCATATCTGCTGCTAGTCAATCCGACTATAAAAAGACAACCAGTATGCCTAAAAATGTTAAACTAACTTAGTTTACCTTGAAACTTTAACTGTATCTTGTTCATACATTTGTGACCTAGAAATAAATTATCCATATTTATTTCCCTCATCTAAGAAATTTATGCTACTATTTGAGTTATTTTAAGCTACTTTTCACACTCTGAGTTATAACAAAGTACCTAAATTAACTCAGTTTGTGACAAAATTAAACATGCATGTTAAGCAAGTCACATGCTGCCTTTTGAACACATACATAACTCTAACATGTCATTAAAAGTATTACATTTAGTCACTGTGAACACTCAATTTTGCCCGGTCATTAAAACCTTTCAATTCTAAATAAAACAAAAAATTAAAACAAAACAAGAAATGGAAAAGAGAAAATAAAAAAATTAATTATAATAATAAGTTTTTTTTTGTGGCCCTTTTCTTTTCCTTTGTTTTTTTATTACAAAAATTTGTAAAAAAAAATAATAAAAGAAATAAAGGCGCTGTCGTTGCACTCCTCTTGCTTTCTCCCTTTGTTTTTGTTCCATTTTGAGTATGAACCCATTTCCCCTTTCTTTAGTCCTTTCCTCTTTTCCTTTTACCACCAGGAACCTTACACTGATGCACTAACAAGCTCCCTCACTCAAGCACGTACACACACAGAAAGCCAAACATCCCACTTCATTTTGGCATTTTTCCTTGCACACATAGCACCACAGCAGGGACAATGTTGTGTGCTCCCCATTACTTACTGCCACTGCTCCATTGCACCATTCACATAACTTTTGTTCCCCATACATGATTTGTTTGCATCCACATAGAAATTGGCTATATAAATGAGAAGATGAGAATTTGGGGGGTTGGAGGGATTTTCTAAAAAAAAGAAATAGAAAACGCAGAGAGGGTGAGAAGGAGAAGGAGAGTTTCTTCAATAGAGAAATGAAGATTGTGAGGATTTGAGAGAAAGTGAAGCAAAGAGAAGAATTTTTTTGGAAACTAAATCATTTTTACAAAAAAATTTGTTCCTCATCAGTCATCTCCTAATCTCCAGTTATTGAAGGTAAAAATCCTTTTCATTCCATTGTTGTGAATTCTTTTGGATCATCTTCTTCCTTGACTCTCCTGTTCACTTTCCTATCAACCAAAATACAACCCCCTCTTTCTTTTCCATGACAAAAAAAAAATAAACAACAAAAAAAAAATTCCTCATAAACCCTTCAACCTCTGAACCCAGACGTACACAGCCTCATCAACCAAAATAGAACCTAACATTAACAAATCCTATGGGTTGGGAATAGGAAAGCACCCAATCAGCAGCCATCATAAGCTCCACTACCATTCCCCTATATTCACCATGGCCAGCCACCTCCATGGAGCCACTCGAAGCCATCACAAGCTCCATCATCGTTCCCCTGTTTTCACCACAGCCAGCCAAACCTTGCCTGAACTGAGCCCAGAAAAATAGAGTTACCATTCTACCTGCAAGCATCTGTGCACCCCTTGTTTGCGCAACCCAGATCTACAACGCCCAGCCGTCAGGATCGGCATCACTAGCCTCGCCGGACGACCACAACCCCAGCCGCGCAGAGCACCATGCGTCCACCGCAATCTAAGCCCGAACAACCCCAAAGCAACCTCACGAGCCCCCTGAAACACCTCTGCTTTGCTACCCGCTCACCATCGTTCCGTTTCTCTACTAAACCCAGAAATACCCCGGTCACCAGAAAACACCCAACCCCTACAACACCGTAACCACTAGATCTGAGCCAGACCACCACGCTTCCACCAGATCCATAGCCACACGACCGCTTCGCCTTGCTCCATCCACCACCGCGTGCCTGAATCACCGTGCGCCGTCACTCCTCTGCCTTAGTCTCCACTATCTATTCCATTCCAAAAGACCCCCACGATGCCCTCTTGTTGTTTCTGTTTGTGTGCATCCATTATGTTCCTTTTTTATTTAATTTTTTTCTTTTTTGCTTATCTTTTTTTTCTGATTGGGTTAGCTTATTGGGTTTGGGTCAGCTTGTGTCCATTTCGTTTTACACTGATCTTTTTTTACCTGATTAGGCTTGAGCTTTAGTTTTTTCTTAACTTCATATTTACTGCTTTTTTTTTAGCTGGTTAAGCTTGTTATTTGGTTAAGCATAGTAAAAAAAATTAAAAAATTAAAAAATTAAAAAATTAAAAACAAAAAATGAAAAAATAAGTGAAAAATTTAAAATGCTAAAAAAGAACAAGTATTAAAAAATGATAAAATATACAAAATAAAGTAAAATATCTGAATCTTTTTTAGAAGAATAAAATGAGATTAACTGAGTTGTAACGGTTTGTTAATCCTGTAACTTTCAAAATCATCTAAATTGTGACAACTTGGTGATTCTTTTCTAAAAAGTAAAAAAAAAAATCAAATAAGCTATCAAAAAAAAAATCTTTTCAAAATTAAAAAAATAACCAACCCACAATCGTTTTTCTAAAGAACGACATGACTTTGAGTTCTTCATTGTATTCAAGGATACATAGGAGCAGAATCTTTATTCTGTCAAGCCAAAATTTAATTTTTATAATTTATTTGTTTATTTGTTTATCTTTTTAATAAAAAGGGTAAAACAAATATTTTCAAGAGTTATAAAAATTTTTACAATTAATTTAAGATACTGTCTTAGGACAGGTGCATTAGGGGTGTTGTGAGATTAAGTTTCTACCCTTCCCTTTATATAACCTGTAACACCTCGATTTCTCATTTTTCTTGATATAAATAAGTTTTATAATAATTGTGAATTTTTGTGAATTATTGAAAATTTTTAATTATTTTAATTATTTTAATATTATTTTGAGTTGTATGCACGAATTTCATTTTTTCTCAAATATATATGACTTTTATAATTTTTATAAATTTTTGTGGATTTTTCTAAGATTTTGATTATTTTAATATTATTGTGGGCTTTATGTGGGCCCGAGATGAGTCTGGAAAAATAAAAAATTTTCTTGAACCGAAAAGTTTCGGACTGTTGATGCGGGGTCGTGGGAACTTACTAAACCCGAAATCAAGAACAGTTGACAAAATTTTTCTTTATCTGAGTTTTATTATTCATTGGGTAAAGCTATTATCCATTGTGTAATGTTATTATCCATTGGACAATAATTAGTAATAGCTATTATCCATTGGATAATGGTTTCTGAAAATATCTGTTAGAAAATATTTTTTGAAAAATATTTGTTGGAAAATATCTTTTGAAAAATATCTATCTGAAAATATCTGAAAATATCTTAGTTGGTCATGGAAGGTGGCTATGACACCCTTGTGCACAACCAATAAAAAGCAAGCTTAGCAAAGAAGCATTGCATATCAACCCTTAATATAATCAATGGTTGTGGAAGCAAGCTTAATGTTGAAGGCTTGGATGTCCACCATTGATTAAATCAATGGTTGTGGTAGCTTGTAGCAAAAAAATTAAAATATCTCTTTCTTTGTCTACTTAGTCTCACGGCCAAAGGGACTTAGGAGACATAATATCACATTTCAAAAAGTTATTATCTTTTCTCTCCAAACTTAACACTTTTTCTCTCAATTTCTCTTCTATACCTCACGACCTTCACACCCAAAATCACTTCCAACCACTTTTAATTCAAGTAAATCATACCACTTGGTTCTAAACCTCATTCCAAACATCTTTGAAGTTGTGATCTAGCCTTGATTCTTTCATCTTCAAGCTTGATTTCTTGATTCAATTTCTAGGGTTTCAAGGTAGAAGTCTTGAAAGTTGAGTTCTTATTTGATTTTTGAAAGTCCTAAGACCATGTTTGATCCATGGTTATTTTATTTTAAACTTTGAATGTTAATATATTGTGTTTGCTTTGATTTCTAAGAGCTTTTGGTGGAGGAAGTTGAAGCAAAAGATCAAACAAAGAGACTTGGAAGCTACACACAAGGTAAGAGAAAGATTAATCTCATCAACTACTTGTGGTGGTGAGGGACACGAAAATTGTGTGATTTTGTGTGGTTTGTAATGAATTTCTCTATGTGATTTATGGCTTTAATATCATGCATGAACTTGTTAGAATAGAATTTTGATGCTTAAAGTATGATTGTATATCATAGATATGCTTGAAAGGAAAAAAATTTTGGCTCCAATGGCCAAGTGAGGCTCACAGCCTCTATGCCTTTCAAAGGGGTATCCATTTTCAAAAATATTTTATTAAATGGTAATCTAGAGAATTAGTGATAATAAACCTAATTAAGGATTTATAAATACAAATGGAAACAAATATATTTTTATTGCTAATTAAGAAATTGATTTTTGGTCACATGATGGATTTAGGACAAAAATGTAATTTTGAGACTTTACAATAATTTATTTATGAAGATATAAATAAATTAAATGGAAAAGGATTTTATTTAAAATTAAGATAATATGGATTTTTAGAAAAGTAGTAGGAATATTGTTTAAAGGTGATTTAATAGGGAAATAATGGAAATAAAGTCTAATTTTGATATTAAATAAAAAAAGTTTTAATTTGAACTTAGAATATTGAGAAAATGTTTTACGTGATTGAAAATACGTAGAAATCTTCTACGCAATTTAAAAATGGTAATTTTCAACTACACGATTGAGAAAATGTTTTAAAATCCCTACGTGATTGAGAAAACGTTAAAAAATCCTTACGCGATTTGAAAATGTAACAAAAATGTTATGTGATTGTGAAAACGCGATAAAAATGTTACGCAATTGAGAGGAACAACAAGTTTTGCTGTCGGGCCAATATAATGGACCTGAATATATCACTGTGTGTTTGTGGTCGATAGTGGCCCGTAATGTGTATTATGTCATTGGGCATGCATTTGTCAAACAGACGGTGTCTGTTAAGGCTATTGTTGCCTAGGAGTTGAATTACACCTAAGTGCAGGTGCGAATTGCGTAGTGTTATTCACTTGTTGAACTAGGAGGCGTAAGAGCACAAGAATTCCACAAATGGACAGTTGGTAGCTCCACCGGGCCTTGGTAACTAAGCAATGCTCCGACGATCTTGACTAAACACTATTCTATTCATGATTTGGCATAAAATGTCGTGTATAATGCCTGATGTGCACTTTGAGAAAATATAGCACTTGGTTTGAGGCGGCTGATATACTAACATATCTTCTGGATTATTCTCTCCAAAATTGAGTTTAGCTCCATGGAGTAGGAAATTAGTTCATTATACATGTGCATAGTCAGTTATTATTTTATTATGATATATGTATATGCGTTGTGTTAATTATTTGCTATCTGATGCAATAATTATATGATGTTATAAATGTTTCTATTAAATGTTGTGTATGAATAGTATGTTATTTTTACTGTCTTTTTACTGCCATGATGGTATTAATGTAGGGGATCTCACCTCTTTGTTATGTTATTTTATTTGTTTGTATGATTGTTTTAAAGGGGGAAGAAGAAGAGGATGATTCACCTCATTTCTGTCTGGGTTAGTTGTCTATTGTTGTTATGGCGTTGAGGAGTTTTTTTAGATATGTGAAGGTTTTGTTCAGAGGTGGTACGAACGCCTGGCGCTATGATGTTGACGAGGACCACATAGTATATATTGGAGTAGTATCTATGACTGTTAGTGGGACTTTCCATGGGGATCCTATGTTTACTTTTAGCGCTTTTATGCATTTACGTTTTACTATGCCCATAGAGTTTTGTGGAGTACTTGTCATGCTACTCCTACAAAGGATTCAGTTGTTTCTTCTGCGTGGACTCCTGTCTGTAGCCCTGTGATTCATCAGGGACTATTGTCTTCTGAGGAGTCGGAGGAAAATCCAGAGGAGGATCCGGATGAGTACCCTTCTGACTAGATGTGGGTACTAAGTTAGTTTATATTTGGGCTGTAGTACCTGTATAGTTATTTTGAGAACAAAAATGGATGCTTTAAAGTTTTAGATCTTGGTATATATGTATTGTAAATTATTTTAATTTGGTATATTTTTCAATTTATTTAATTGTCAGTTTTAATTATTTGCAAAGAAGAATGATTTGAAACACATATAATTAATATTAATAAATAATTTTTATAACTTGGTAAAATTTGGTAACTTGTATTTTTCCATAAATGTGATGCCCTAAAAGGAGGTGTTACATAACCGACTCCCGAATCCAATCTAGTTTCAAAGACCATTTTTCATAGGTTTTCCAATTTTTCCTATCCTAAATAAAATTGGTGGCGACTCCTTTCTTTTTCTAATATTTTTTATTTTCGCCGCTCCCGCTGTGATCACAGTCGCAACAGTCACTTTATTGTAACACTATGTGTAAATATGGTTGTTATTAGCCCTGAAATTGGCTTAAACTACTTAGTTAATGGAAATAAATGTAGAGAATTTGTTTCTAAGATACAAATGTGTGGAAGAATATGTGGTTGAAATTTGAGGTTAATCGGAGTTAGTTTGGCATTTTTAAACTTACTGAGTGTG
This sequence comes from Ormosia semicastrata, assembly GCA_029884595.1. Taxonomy (NCBI): domain Eukaryota; kingdom Viridiplantae; phylum Streptophyta; class Magnoliopsida; order Fabales; family Fabaceae; genus Ormosia; species Ormosia semicastrata. The sequence continues at coordinate 80,161,720 of JAQQTO010000063.1, read as the reverse complement.
TGTTGTAATGCCGGATTGACTACCAGTACATATGGAAAAGTATGAAAATGTTGGAACAAGATTTTTGATGAATCTTAGCATTTATTTTAAACTTGTTGGAAGTTAAAAAATTAGATTTGGTGGAATCTGTGTGTCCTTAACAGATCAGGAGATTTGGTACCACTTAGTGGCTATCCTTTAAGTAACATAGTTAGACTTTGAAACTCATATCCCACGACAGTGAAGAGAAAAATAGAAGAAAGAAAGAAGAAGCAGGAAATAGAAGAGGAAAACGTGAAGGAGGAGAAAGAGGAAGAAGGGGAAAGAGGAAGGAGAGATTGGGATCTCCATAGCCAATCCTTGGCTTCATCTTTAAGACCTTGAGATAAGGGGAAAATTGTTTTGCACTTCTTCTCCTTTTCTCCATCTTGTTCATGTGATGGCTTGGTGTAAGTAATGGCGTTTTAGTGTGGGTTTTGTGTGTTCTTGGCCTATTTCTTGTTATTGAACTTGAATATGGCTTAATGATGGTTGGTTGCATGTTTGGCGATGAATTTTTCATCACTTAAACACTGAGGATCTCTTTTGAGGCAAGAAGGGGGTTTTAGGTGTTTAGGTGGATGATGGACTCGTTGATGTATTTTGGAGTGAATTAAAACATGTATGAGAGTTATAATATGATAATGGACCTTGTGAGGTGTTGGAAATCACTTGAAATGGAATTTTGAGTGATTGGAAGCTCACTATTCCTCAATGGAATAGTGGTTGTTCTGCAGAATTTATTGCTGGGTGACCAGCGTTGCCCACTGCCTAGCAAGTTGGTGCATGTTACTGTGTAGCCAGCGCTTAAGTGCCCATGTAGGAGTGCCTAAGCGCATGGAGAGCGCTTGAGCACCAAGGTTGAGCGCTTGAGCACCTATCGCAGGGGAATGTAGGGGCAGCTTTCTGCCATCCCAGCGCTTGAACGCCCAGTGCTGAGCGCCAAGTCCAGTTTTTGAGAAGACTTTTATTTGATGAATGTGAAGCTTCTAGCTTATGTAATTCCTTCTTTTATGCTTCTTAAGTAGTGATGAGACTCCAATAGAAGTCTTTGATGAAGTGAATTTCAGAATGCATGTAAATCTGTTGGGGTACTAATTATTGTAGGTAATTAGAAATTATTTTGCATGATATGATTATGGAACGTATTTAAGGTGGGTAATATCCTCTCTATGTTTGCTGAGTAGTTGAGACGAGTAATATCCTCTGTACGTTTTGATGAGTAGTGGAGGTGAGTGATATCTTCACTACACTTGGGACCTTATGACATATCATAACATATCCCAGGGTAGTTAAGGCGGGTAATACCCTCAATACGTTTGAGGACTCATGACATTCTTAAATTTCATCCACTCTTAGGACTTATATAGACATAAACATTAGATATAATTTGCCATAACATGGCAATTGTATGGGCAGTTGCCACCATGACATGAACTCATGACATTGTAATTGTATGGGCAATTGCGTATCTCTGAGATGGAGATGTTGTTTTTGTATCTCTGACATGGAGATGCTGTTTTTGTATCTTTGAGATAGAGATGTTGATTTTGAATCTCTGAGATAGAGATGTTGGTTATTTGAATGTGATGACTACTTGAAGACTGTTTGTGATAAATGAGTTTTTATACAAACTTATAAAATGAAAATCTATTTCAGGAAGAGAAAGGACATGATTTTGGCTTTTGCTACCTTTCTAGCTTTTACATGTATGAGACTTGAGTTTAAAATTGTTTTTTTTCTCTTAAATAGCTAGATTGATTATGACGGCATGGTTTAAGGATTGAATTACTGAGAATATGTGATTCTCACCCCGTGTGTGTATTTCTATAATGATTCCAAGGAGGAAGACTTATGGAAAGAAAAGATAATGTTGGAATTGGAAGACTTAGCTTACAGTAGCTTTATAGTTTCGTTTGAAATGATATACATATTATATTTGTGATAAATACAAATATTGTGTATTATTTATTCATTCGAGACTCATATTTTTTGTATGTACATAATTGTTATATTTGAAAATGCTTAGTAGTAGTAAGTAGTAGGCCTGGATCTAATTATTGTGGTATAATACAAATTGTACTTTGGTTATTAAATTTGGGATGTTACAAGAAAAACACCTCGTCATAGTTGAGGAACAAGAAAAGCCCTCTATCAAAAACGAATGAGTGAGAAAAACACTTTGTCGAGTAACATAATATTTATAATTGTATGAGCAGTTGTTTATCTTTGGAAAATAGTTAATTAAAAACTAATTGAACTATAATTATGAATAATTGATTTATCATGATGTCATATATGTTTACACTACTGGGAAATGTGAATTCTCACCCCGTTTGTTATTTTCATGATAAATTCATGTCAAGTTCCTTCCAAGGATAAGAATTGAAGATGATGTATTAGGGTAGCTTTTTTTTATGTATTGTAGTCTTGGTTTTAGCCTTTGGGGTTTTTGTTGTACATTTTCATATATTTGTACTACAAGTAGCAATAAAGAACAAGCTTTTTAGTTGTATAAATTCTTGTACTTTTTACTTTTCATCTTAAGGCTCTTTCTATGTACTAATGTGTATAGCTATTTTTATAGTATTCTAATGAGTAAAAGTAAGAAGTGATATGTCTAATTCTATTTTCTTAAGTATAAGTTGGATATACTATAGTTTTAGTACTAGAAGGTTACAACTATGGTGTTTTGCATCCCACTATACTAAGTGACCATTGCATTCCCAAGGAAATGACAAGCATTACTTGTGCTTTTTCTCTCAACTCTATCTCTAGCAAAATCAACATCACAATATCCTACAAGATCAAAAATAATGTTTTTCTTATACCACAGACCATAGTTAGTTGTTCCAAGTAAGTACCTAAAGATTCTCTTTATAGCCTTAAGATTAGACTCTTTAGTAAAAGATTGGAATCTTGCATATAGCACAACACTAAAGACTATATTTGGTCTACTTGCTATTAAATATAGTAGGGATCCAATTATACCTCTGTAGAGCTTGTCACTTACTGATTTACCTTGTTCGTCTTTCTTAATAAGAGCATAACGATGCATACTCCTTCATTGGCTTTGCATCTTCCTTGTTGAACTTTCTTTGCAAGTCTTTGGTGTATTTTTCTTGGTAGATGAATATACCTGACTTCTCTTGTTTAATTTGCAAACCAAGGAAGAACTTGAGCTCCCCTGTCATGCTTATTTCAAACTCATTTTTCATTAACTTAGAGAATTCGTTGCATAGACACTCATTAGTAGATCCAAAGACTATATCATCTACATGGATTTGGACAATTAAAAGTTCATTCTTTAAGTGTTTTCTAAAGAGAGTAGTGTCTAATTTTCCTCCTAAAAAATCATTTTCTAACAGAAAGTTGTTAAGTCTCTCATACCAGGCTCTTGGAGCCTTATTCATACCATAAAGGGCTTTGGAGAACTTATACACATATTCTGGATGTTTAACATCCTCAAAACTAGGAGGTTGATGGACATTTATTTCCTTATTTATAAAATCATTTAAGAATGCACTTTTAACATCTATTTAAAACAATTTAAAACCTTTAAATGCAGCATATGCAAGCTTCCAATCTAGTTATAGGGGCAAAGTTTTCTTCATAGTTTATACATTATTGTTGATTATACCCTTGAGCCACTAACCTTGCCTTATTTCTTACCACTTTCCACTCTCATCTAGTGTCCATACTTGGTTTTTTTTTTCAAATTAGTTTAATTCCTCCTATATGGCCTCAATCAAAGATTCTTCTTATAGTGGTTCATCAACTGTCTTTGGTTTAATCTAGAAGAGCAATGCAAAATAAGAATAGTGCTCAGGTATTCTGAATGATGATTTGATTCTTACCCCTACAGATGTTTCTCTAATTATTTTCTCCTTGAGGTGAGAAAAGTGGAGTCTCCAGTCTTTGGGGAGTAAAGAAACTTGGTGAGAAGGTTCATGAAAAGCTTCATGAAATTTCCCAACTTTAGGTTCTTCTTTCTTTTTCTCTATTTCAACTTTCTCACCACTAGATTTGTCTTCTTTGTTCCTTCCACTAGCTCTGTCTTTCTTCTTACCATCTTTTTCTCCCTTTTCATTGAGAATGAGCTTCTCTATGTTCTCATCAAGGTCTGTAACCTTTCTCATCTCATCAAGATTGGTAGTATCATTAAAAACCACATGTATACTCTCTTCAACTAATAGTGTCATCAGATTATAAACTCTATAGGCTTTAGAAGTGAGAGAATATCTAAGAAAGATATATTTATCAAATTTTGAGTTAAACTTCCCTAGCTGTTCTTTGTTATTTAACACAAAGCATTCACATCAAAATGCATGAAAGTATGATAAGTTGGGCTTTCTTCCTTTCCACAACTTATATGATGTTCTCTCTTTAATATTGGCCTTATTGATACTCTATTCAGAATATAACATAAGGTACTAACTACCTTAGCCCAAAAATAATTTGGCAATTCAGTGTCACATAGGAGGTTTTGGGCCATCTCTTAAAGGGTCATATTTTTTCTTTCCACAACTCTATTCTACTGCGGAGTTCTTGGACAGGATAAATTATAGACAAATCCATTTTCATCCTAAATTTTTTTAAAGAAAACATTTTCAAACTCTCTTCCATTATCACTTCTTATAGCAGTGATACAAAAATCTTTTTCATTTTGGACTTGTTTACTGAAGGTTTTAAAGGCCTCAAAAGAGTCATCCTTGTTTCTAAGGAAGAGTGTCCATGTATATCTAGAGAAATCATCAACAATCACAAAGTCATACATCTTTCCTCCTAGACTAGTAGTCTTGGTGGGACCAAAGAGATCAATATGTAGAAGCTCAAGAGGTCTATGACTTGTGACATCGTTCTTAGGTTAGAAACTTGACTTTGTTTGCTTGCCTATTTGGCATGCTTCATATATCATATTTTATCAAATTTAATTTTTGGCAACCCTCTCATAAAGTCATGTTTTAGCAGCTAAAAGATGGTTTTCATGTTTACATGACCAACCTTCTTATGCCACAACCATTTTTCAGAACTTAGAGATAAGAGACATTCTACATTTTGATTGCTAAGATATTCTAATTAAGTGCTATAAACATTCTTATATTTATTACCAGAGAAGTGGACTGTGCCACCATTGGCTTCTTTTACTTTGTATTTGGTAGGTTAAAACACAACCTTATACCCATTGTCACAAAATTGAGTAATATTGAGAAGGTTGTGCTCTAACCCCTTCACTTCGTATATATTATCCATAATCGTAGAGTTTTTCTTACCAATCTTTCATATCTCTTTGATTTTTGGCTTTGTTGTTATCTCCAAATGTTATATCACCTCTTTCTTTATCCTTTAGTGATAGGAACTTGCTTATGTAACTAGATTTCATAAATGAACACAAACCTAGTTACATTCTCTTGGAGCATTTCAGTTAGAGCTATTTAAGAAGGATCAATAAGGTTTTTCTACACCAATTAGAAACAAGCTTGGAGGCAAAGCCTTTGATACCATCCATTGATCTAATCTAAGGTTATTAGGAGTTAGGAGAAGTCAACAAAGGAGGCCACCTCCTTTGAAGCTCACGGCCAAGTGCTAGGCTAGGAGACCAAAAATCATTTCATCTTCATTTTCAATTTACTATCACTTGAAACCTTCCTTCTCTCTACCAAGAACAAAAAAAAATCACCATTGTTGCTCCTTGAGAGCCACACGGCCAACACCCTCACCTCACACCTCCACCCTTCTAAATTTTCATCTAACCCATCTTCTCAAATCCAAACAACATTCTAAGAACATCTCCAATTGAGAGTTCTTCCAAAATCTTTCATCTTGAGCTTGGAAAATAACTTTGAAGATTTTTCCTACAAGGTGAAAATTCTTGTTTCTTGTTTCTAACTTGATTTCTTAGGTTCTAAGCCATGATTGATCCATGGTTTATGTTTTTCTCCTATAGTTGTAACTCTTTAAAGTTTGTTTGAGCATGTTAGGTTTCTCTTGGAGGTCACACGAAAACCATAGGAGGAGAGTAGAAGGAGTTGTCTTCCTTTAAGGTAAGAGGGAGATTTAATCTCATCAACCTTGTGTGGTGATGAGAAAATGGATTGTATGTGTAGTAAAGAATCCATAAGGATTCACTTATTTGGTTGTTTAATGCTTTCCTATTTGTGGTTGATTTTATTTGTGAGCATGTCTATAGTTTTAAAGATATATTGCATGTGTTTATAGATGTATGATTATTATTGTAGGATGTGAATAAAATGCAAGGATTGCATAAGTGTTCCAAAGAACACAAAAGAAGCTCACGGCTTCTCCAAGAAAAAGCGAACCAAAATATTCTCAACCATTTTCTAAAATAATGATTTAAGGAATTTAGGTAAAATAATGAATCCGAAATTGACTTAGAAGATAGAAAATGATGTATTGATTATTTGTGAGGGGTATGTTGAATTCGACCAACATGCCATTCAATGTATATTTGAGTTCCAAAATTATTTTATAAGGTAGGTTAAGTAGCTAATCTACAAAAAAATTAAATTTCAATGAATCTTTGGGAAATAAAATGAATGAACTTAGTTTTAGAATTCTAAATTAGAAGAATTTGTTATAAGTAAGAAATAAAGAAAACACTTGAAAAATACTAACGTAGAGCTCACTCTTTGAGTTTTGAAGCACATTAGCAAGTTTCAAGGTGTAAATAATGGTTAAGGTTAAAATATGTAGTATTTGAAGAAAAACGTAGAAAATACCATTTAATGGATTTTCTAGACAAAATGTTGTCAAATTTTACTAAAATCAGACAAATAAAAAGAGAAGGTTCCATAATATGTTTATAACGTAAGGAAAATATTCTACATAGTTTAAAAGTATTAGAAATAGCTTACACATATTTAAAATAATGATTTTTAAGCTATACGGTTAAGAAAACAATTTAAAAATCTTACACGATTGAGAAAATGATTTAAAAATATTATGCAGTATTTAAAAATGTCAAAATATATTTACGCGATTTAAGAACATTTGTAAAAGTGATGCGATTGTGAAAATATGATAAAATTTCTACACGACTAAATGGAACAGTGAGTTTTACTGTCGGACTCAAGTAGTGGACCCGAACATGTTGAGATATAGTACTGTCAAGTGGGGACATACAATAATTGTGAATATTGAGACTAAGGGTATTTAGGTAAATATGGTAATATATTGAGACTAAGAGTATTTTTGTAATTCTTAATCATGCATTGAGAGTTGTGTCAATTTGGTTAAAAATTGGTGATTGATTGACGAGATGAATTACACCGTATTGTGGGTGTGATAGGCGTAGTGTGCTTCATTAAATGAACTTGGAGGCGTTAGTGTGCGGAGAATTCCACATGCTGACAGTTGGTAGCTCCTCTAGGCCGTGGTAACGGGTAACGCACTAATGATCTCGACAAACACTATTCTTAATCGAGATCTTGTGGAGACTATTTGGTACAATGCCTATAGTGCACGATGTATTTGGATAATGTACTACTACACGATGTTTTGGACTATGGGCTATAGACACGATGTTGGACAGTGTAATCGTTTGGTTGGGCAGCCTGTGGTACTGATAGTTCTTTTCAGATCATTCTCTCTAATGTTTATGTTTAGCTCCATGGAGTAAGAACGAGTCGGTATGCATTAGTATCCATGATCTGCATCTCAATGTTTACTATAATTTGTGATAGAATGTATGATATGTTAATTTGAGGTACTATATATGATGTAATGGTATGCATTATTGTGATATTTGTTTGTATTATCGTTTTCTTTATTGCTATGCTGGTAATGATGTAGATTGTGTAGCGCCCCTTTTTGGGAGGGAACGTCACATTGTCATTTACAATGTGGAAAATAAAATTTATAAAGTTAAGACTCGGTTCTTTTTATTACGATCAAATTTGTCTGGTTAAAGTTGCATAAGTAAAATGGTGACTATTTTTTTTTATAATTAATAAAATATAGTGACGAAACGATAAATGGCAATAAAAAGCAAGACAGAAGTAAAGCATACATTTGATCAACATTGCATATTCATATATATATTTATATCAAATCTATTTAGTTACAAAGCCTGATATATCAAAAAGTAAAACTATACCTGCCCAAAGGATCATACATATACAGCCCACCAAAATAATAAAACATCAGGCCCCCAAAATAAAACACTAGTAGCCATCAGTAACTACCAACAATGTCAGTCCCTCAGACGAGGAGGAATCGTGTCAGGATCTTCCACGAGATCCTCCTCGGGGTCTTCCTCATCCGAGGAAACCTCCATAGGAGCCATCGAACTACGAGCCAGAGCTCGGGCAGTGGAATCAAAAGAATCCTCCTGTGGGGTGTAATAGCGATCACCCTACATCTCTCGGATGGGCAGATAAAACTCCAAACGTAAGTTGACACAGCAAGTAAAGATCGACGATTCATGACGCCTCTAAGCCAGTGAATAGACACGTCTCCTAGATATACGCAATGATCAGAATTTAGGTTGATGTGCCAGCAGTTTGGCCCTCCAAGGAAGGTCAAACTCACATTACCTAGAAATTCGCATGAGCGTGCCGCCATGATCCACAGTAGATGCTAATCGCGATCAGGCTAGAAGCCGGGGAAATCGGGAGCTTCACCCTCCTTGCCGACGTCTTCGATAGGACACATATACAGATAGAAAATAATAGTAATATAGGAAAGAGGTAAGACATCCTACCATCATTACCAATTATAGCAGCAAGAAACAAAACGGCGCAAAGCACCCACAAAGCATTTCAAAATAATAATCATAAGCATTAAATAGCAGAAATAGACAAATAAGCAGTTCCAAACAGTTATACATATCAGTAACACAACAGTTCCAATTATAATAATAAATAGATTCTAGATAATACATGGACTCACTATGCACATGCATACAAAGTCAAAATCCTACTCCATGGAGCTAGACGCAAACAGTCGGAGAGAAAGATTAGGAGACACGTCTGCAACTCGGCTGCCGTGGCCAAAGTGCTATAACTCATCAGTTTATCCACGTGCACATCAAGGCATTGTACAGACAGTCTACACTAGATCATGATATAAGATAGTGCCCAGTCAGGATCATCAGTGCGTTTGCATCGGTTTGCCCCACGGACAGAAGAGCTACCAACTGTCCATTGCAAGGTACCCGCACCTCGACGCCCCCATGGTCAACAATATGACCTACACTAGTCTACTCGCACCCGCACAAAGGTGTATTCTATCTCCTAGGCAACATGACCCTTAACAACAGTCCAACAGACTTTCACAGTGCATGAGGACTCAATGCATAATCATGTATGTTTATCATTACATGCTTTTCGACAATATGCCACAATTGGCCAAGGTAAGTATTAACACATCATTGGTCGCTCACATGGACCCACAATATCATAATATCAGAATTTAAATGAAATAATACATGATCAAGGTTTAGTATGAATTCTTACTTAAATATTGCATTTCTTACAAAGTTAGTCTCTAGAGGAATTCTCTTGGTTAATTTAAATTTTCTATTGTAATTTATTCACACACACACACTTAGAAAATTATTCTAAGAGTCTCAAAGTCTCACACTCTCTTGTTCTTTCTTGAATTAAATTACCCTAAGTCTTATGAAAAATTTCATTCTTGGTTCTTTCAAATTTATGAATCTCCAATTATTTTTCTAATCTTTCAATTTATTAATTTTCCATCCTATTACCAATAATTTAATCACTTGAGTATTTAAGTTCCAAGATTACCTAAAGTTGCATAATCAAGCCCTAAATGGCCTTAGAGGCCGTAGCCTCCCTAGGGTATCAAGTTCCCAAATTTTTCATTCCACTAATCACACATTGCACACTTGATTAATTATGTCTTCCACTTGTTATAATTGTTCATCAAGAACCCTAATTTTGGGCCCCCAAAACCATGAGCCATCCTAGAGGGAATCCAAATTATTTCTTTCCATTTCATGCCTTCCAATCCATTCAAATATGTCAATATATATAAACAATCAATCCAATAGCTTAAACAAATTACAAACAACATGTAAACATACCAATCATGCAACAAAGAATAACCCTTAATAGGGTTTTCTCACAATCAATCACAAAACAAGGTTCCTTACTACTAATAGAGGTTGAGGAGGATTGTCTTCCTCTTACCTAAGAGAAGAACAAACAAAGAACTCCCTTGAAGCTCCTTGGATTTTCTGATTCACACCCAACCAAACCCTAGAAATTTCAATCTCATCAAAATAACACCAATGCTTGAAAAATAAGGTATTGATGGTCACAAAGGAGACCATAAAAACAAAAATGGGTAAAAGAGAGTGAAGAATCAAGAAGTTTACCCAAAAACCCTAAGCTTGAAGCTTGAAGAAAATGGTGAAGATGAAGGCTTTTCAAAGAGTCACCAACTAGAGAAGTGTTTAGATGATGGAGAGGATTAAGAAAATAGGGTTGGTTGAAATTTTTGTGATGGTTGAGGCAAAAATGGAGGGCTGGCCATGAGCTTGGGGTAGAGAGACGGAGGAGAAAATGTAAATGAAGAAGAAGGTAGAGAGAGAAAGTGCATAGGAAAAATGAAAGGTGCTTTTAGGTTTTTGAAAATAATGTGATGTAATTAAATTTGTGAAGCACAAAACTTCCCTCCTATTTGGGGCAGCAGCTGTGTGGCTTGGGAGAGAGGAAAGAGAGAGTAGCTTCCTTGGGAAGCTTGGGAGAAAATTTCCTAGAAGCTTCCTTGAGAAGCTTTGCACGTTTCTCGATAAAGTAAAAAATAAGATTGTCTCCTTAATTAAACACTCTAGAAAAGATGATTAATTATACTGTTAGAATTATTTTTCTAGTGAATAAAAGTTACAATTGATGAAAATAATATTTTATTATTCATTGGATAATTTTATGATATAACGATTTTATTTATCAGATAAAACCCTGAAAAACTTAAGCCTCGCAAACTGTGCCCAGCCTTGGATTTAGTAAGATCCCCCATCGACACGTTGACAGTTTAAGGTTTACCAGCCTCAGGGAAAATATTTCGTTATCTTGGCTCCGCTCAGCATCACGCAAAACGAGGAATATACTAAAATATTTGATATTTTTAAAAAAAATCCACAAAAATTCTTAAAATCACAAATATTAGAAAATGGATATTTGTCATGAAATAAACAATTTTCCGGGATGTTTGATTGACTCTGCTCAGTGTGCACGTAAAATGAGAAATATATTAAAATATTCAACGTTTCCGAAAAAATTCTAGAAAAATTTCTAAAAATCAAGAATATTAGAAAATGACTAATCATGATGAAACAAATCATTTTCGGGGTGTTACATTGACTCTGCTCAGTGTGTACGTAAAACGAGAAATATATTAAAATAGTTGACGTTTCCGAAAAAATCCACAGAAATTCCCAAAAATCATAAATATTACAAAATGATAATTTATGATGAAACAAATAACTTTTAGGGTGTTACAGATTGTCTCACCTCTTCGTATGCATTCTTTATTATTGTCATTATATTTTGTAAAGAGTTTGAGGTAGAGGAGCAGCCTCTAGAGATTCAGTACCCTGAGGAGCAACAGTCGAGCGATTAGTTCTAGGAAGGCGAGCCGCTAGATCACCCATACCATTTGGATTAATCTTGTGATCATGGCGTTGCTTGGATTCTTTGGTTTTGTGAGACTTGATTTTCACGGAGGCTCTGAGGCCTGGCGACTGCATGAGGATAGAGGATCGGTAGTCTACGTGGGACGCCTGACTGTGTCTCTGCATAGAGAGTTTGATGGGGAGCTTGTTTTTACTACTACTCTGTATTTACATCTTGAGTTGCCTTTGACTATTAGGCGTTATTGGGGAGGAATTTTCCATGCGCCTAGCGAGCTTAGTAGTGTGTCGACAGCACAGACTCACATCCGTAGAGCTGTGAGGCATCTGGGATTTTTGCTATCCGATGATCTATTTGAGAGTGGTCCTTCGGAGGGTTAGGAATCTTTGATGTGCACTTGGGCATGTTATGTTTTAGTATTATGCCGACTCTTTACTGTTTTGTTAAATATTTGTAGTTGTAAATTATTTGTGTACTTAAGACAAAAATTATATGTACATTATGGTGTGTGATTATGTTTTGCCTTATTTTATGTTCTGTGTTACATAACGTTATTATGTATAAAAGGAAAAATTTTACAACTAATATTATTTATGTACCAAACGTTTTATAACTTGGGTAAGATTTTATTTTATTGCATGAAAATGTGACATCCCCACAAGGGTGTTACAAGTAGCTTTTCAAGGTTATTTGTACCATTAAAAAACTTGGCCAAGTCTTTTGTTAAATCATCCATCTTCTTTTTGAACTAAATATTCTCTTCCAACACATGAGACGATTGCTGAGAAGATTGGTGAGAAGGTTCAACCTATTTTAGTTTGGACTAAGCTGTCAACTCTATGTTCAAACTAACCAAGGATTCAATCCTCTTACTCAAAGTTGCATTATCCCTCTTTAATAAATCATTTTCTTTTCCTAAATTAACCAATTTGCCTTTAAGATAATGCATTTTTGAGCTAAAGTATTAGAATCAGAGATAAGGTTATCAAAAGCAATCTCAAGTGCATAGCTACTAATCATCCAAGTGCTAAACATACAAAAACAACCTTACATTGATGAGTGTGTGTTGAAGATCAACAAGAATACATAGTTGCTAATCATCCTAATGTTGAACTTACAAAAATAACTGCTAACTAAGTGGCTTCAAATTTAAGAAGAGGTGAATTGAGTTTATAAAAAATTTTCATAAAACACTTGAATATCAATTTTCATTGAAACTATTAATTAATTGAAGTAAGTAAATAGATGAGATTGATCACTTCACTCACAAATAAGCAAGCCAACATAAAGAGTATTCAAGCAAGCATATAAAAGTAATCCACTAAAGTAAATGAGATAGACTTGACAAGAGCAAAGACAAGATTTATCCTATTTTAGCCACCCCTTATGACCTATGTACAGTCCTCAAGTAAACCACCTGAGATTTTCCACTATTACTTCACGCTTGAATAGGTGCTTGAAACCTTTACAACCAAAAGCACTCAACATAACTCTGGGATGCCCCACCATTTGTGCTTGAGCATCAAAATAGGGATACCTCACCCTTTACAACTTTTGAGGGATACTTCACCCTTTTTACAATCAAGGGGTACCTCACTCGTTTCTCTAGAGGGATACCTCACCCTCTTTACAGGAAATCAAAGAAAGATAGAATGATAAACTCTCAAAAGAGTAGATTATACAAGTTGATGCTCAATAGGTAAAAAAAAAAAAATTTAAACTTTTAACTCATAAACGGAGAATTCAATAATTAAGGCTGGATGAACTCATACTAATGCTCAATAAGATTTCTTAGAGCTGTTGGGAGTGGTTGAAGCATTAATTATAGCTAAACTAGTCATTAATTTCTATTTCTAGAAACCTATCTATTCGAATAACATAAGCCTTTATTTGAATAGATGCAATTTAGCACAATTTGGATTGGTTTCTAGAACACATTATTCAAATAGGACATTTGGTTATTTGAATAAATCCTTTAAAAATATAAGGGTGTGTAACAATTTAAGCTTCTATTCGAATAGTGCCCTGTTTTATTCGAATAGAACTTGATGGAATGGAAATTTGGCATTCTGAATTTTGCTATTCGAATAGAGAAACTCTTTATTTTAATAAACCTATTTGAAAACCATTTTAAACAACTTTCAAACCTTGCCAAATGTTTCCAAAAGATCCAACAAGCTTTTACACACTTAAAGGCTATTTCTTAAAAAATTGAAAGCCATTTTAAAGCTTTGAAACCATGTGTTCTATTTAGGTTCTTTGAAAAACAAGTTTAGAGCTTAAGCGTAAACCCTTTTACTTTTACAAAAGGATCTATGTCCTAAAGCTATTCTTGGACTTGATCTTACCATCATCTTTATGCTTGTTATCATCAAAACAATCTTCAATGTCCAATAGTCAATTATATTCTCCCCCTTTTGATGATGACAAACAACCATTGAGAAAATAGTTAGTTTTATAAATTGGAATCCACAAAGTTGTTAGAGAGACTTTGTAACACCCTATTATAGATATTTGGATATATTCAAATTATACCGAGATAAACAGTACTAGTTATGCAACTTACTACATAACTAACTAATAACATATATCCATAATCACAATCAAGCAATTATAGAGAGCCTTGTTAGAATGCGGAAAACATAAACTCATACATATACATATACAACCTTAGCCAAAAAGGCATATTATAAAACATAACTCTTAATACATACAAAACAAATGTAAACTTTATACATAAGCTTTGTCTATAAAAACATATAAAACTATACTAGTCTTCATGCTTTGCCTTCATTCCCTTAGCAGGGTCTATAACTAGATTTACATGAAAATATAATTGGGGTGAGAATCAACAATTCTCAGTAAAAGAAAATCTAATACCAGTTAGTTATAACATTGTATAAACAATTATAACAACTAACATAGGAGTTTCCTCCACTCTTACTCATAACTGCACACTACCTTGTAGTGTGGTCTAAACCGATAGCCTAAATACTATTAGATATAAACAACTGCTCATATAATTGTAAATATCAATAGCAATAGACATTTGCCCATACAATTGTCTTAAATGCAATGTTAATGATATGTAATATGATTATGCCTAAGAAATATCCTAAAGATATGCTTGTGGAAGGATTTATTTTGAAACACATGCATAGTTTTATTTTGAAAACCAAGGATACCCACTCATTCTGAGAACCTAAACATTCCATATAATTTGCTATGGTAGGGAGGAAAAGTTCATCCTCACTCTACCTGGAACCCTTGGCTCTTGGTCAAGAATGACTTGTTCCCTTAGGAACTTTTGACTCCCGTCCACCTGGCCAAATGATTATGCACATCATAGGTTACCATACATTGGAAGAGTAAGTAAAAATATCATACATATATACTTAGCTCAATTGAGAACCAAGATGTTTACTAGGAACTGGTTTAGCATATTATCTAGTGGTAAATAGAGGGAAAGCTCATCCTCACATTACACGTATCCCGGAACTATCGAGAAGCTAGGGCATGAATCCAGGCTCAAAGGGACCTTTATGGACTTACCAATTATCTCCCTTAACCTTGGCGCTATCAAGATGTTAAGGTTGAATCCTTGTTCAAAGAACCTTTTGGACTCCCCATTTATCTCCCTTAGCCTACATGATTGTGCACAACATCAAAAGATACTCACAAGGATACCAGACCATTCCCACATACATGCATCTAGACAAGTATAAGATACTTATCTTGGTTGTGTCTAACTTTCCTTATCAACACATCTCTAGTAGTAACCTATGCTAGACTAGAGTGTTAAAGGTCACAGATACCTATTTTA
Source organism: Ormosia semicastrata (assembly GCA_029884595.1). Taxonomy (NCBI): domain Eukaryota; kingdom Viridiplantae; phylum Streptophyta; class Magnoliopsida; order Fabales; family Fabaceae; genus Ormosia; species Ormosia semicastrata. The sequence continues at coordinate 80,146,258 of JAQQTO010000063.1, read as the reverse complement.
GCAATCCCTAACTTATAGAATGCTTAAGGACTTCAACTTCCATACTTAAATTTGTATTTATGGAAGTAAATCCCATTCATCATGCAGTTCCAACTTAACTTTACTAATAAAGGAGTTAATGCATATTTCTGCTACGCTTCATGAATATGACAAGCTTACTAGTCACAATTCATCCTATTGTCTATTTAGTAATGTACAAGATCCCACTTGCCTAGAGAACTCAACACATCAAACATCCCCTCACTTAGGAACTAAATACACAACTCTATCTCCACTTAAGTGAATTTAGTGCAAGAGTGGTTAGAAAATGCAACACTTTGTTGCTTAAGGCTCTAGGCATCTTCCCAAGGCAAATCCACTACCTTTGGTTGCTCTAATGCTCATATCATTCATAAATTTACTATATGGTCATTCCTTTCTTGAGTTACCCCTGGTAGCATCTCAACGCACTCTAAAAAGCATATATAAGAGCTCCCATCCAGTAGGAAACCATACTTCAACAAGATTCATATCTTGACATTTTCTGGTTTGTCACCTAAAAAGGTTGATTTTCATGAATACACCAAATGTACATACTAACTGATAAAACTCTAAATTTTTTTACAAGAAAATAGCATTATCTCATATCTTTCAAATGCAATAAACCTCACTTCATTTAACTTAATGTAGCCAAAGTTAGGCATCAAAATGCAGAGGCTGAAATAGGGTAAGTACTTGTTATATCAGAATTGGACCGAACTTTAAACAGAAAATGAGAATGCATAAAGAGTATAAAATTCTTAAAATTTTTACCACTCATAGCCTTATATGTTAGCTTCAAAATGATACTAGTCTCATGTAAATATAGCCTTTGACCAAGAAGTTATGCAATCTGGTTTAACAGGTACCAGTCTGCTTATTTTTGCAGAATCTGACCCAATTTCAAACCTAAACTGGTGCTAATTAGGTTTTTATAAAATTTTAAAATTTGTATTTACATGAAACGTTATGTCTTAGCTTTCAAATGCAATAAGAAGTAAGTCAATTTGGTGACTACAACTCAAATTAGGTGCCAGAACACCAGAAAATGATCAGCAGAAGTTGTTTATGCATAATTAGTACTCCAACCAATTTCTAACACTTCTAAAACATTTCCTAGATGATTTCTACCACCATTCAAGGTCTCTAATCTTGTTGTAACTCACATACAACTTTTAGAACATCTAACATGGATTTATGAATCAAAATTCATCATCAACTACCTGTTTTCCATCTACAACCTCCTTGAGTTTAATGGAGATTACAAGGTGAAAAACTAACACCCAAGCATGGTTTTAACTATAACCAAATCAAATTCAACCATTGAAGGCACTAAGTAAGCAAGAACACAACCTCAACCACTTAAACCCTTAGTTTGTAACACCCGTGAAAGCATGATAGACTTGTATATGGTTACAGAGATAATCTAATACTTGTTTGTCATTCCTGTTAAGTTTTGTAGTCTTCTAAGCACATTTAGTCACTTTGCTATAACACTATGTGTGAAATATAACTGTTATTAGCTCTGAAATTGACTAAAACTAATTAGTTAGTAATTAGTAGAAATAAATGTGGAGAATTTATTTCTAGGTCACAAATGTGAGGAAGAAGATAAGGTTAAAGTTTGAGGTTAATCAGAGTTAGTTTAACATTTTTAAGCATATTGGTCGTGTGTTTTAATACCAAAATGACTACCAGTAGATATGAAAAATTATAGAAAAGGTGGAACAAGGTTTTTGATGAATCTTAGGATTTATTTGAATCTTGTTGGATTTTAGGAAACTTGATTTGGTAAAATCTAAGTATTCTTAGTAGATCGAGAGTTTTGGTACCTTTTAGTGGCTATCCTTTAAGTACCAAAGTTAGGCTTTGCTACTCAGTTCTCACAACAGAGAAGAAAAATAGAAGAAAGAAAGAGAAAAAGGGAGAAAGATGAAGAGAAAAAGAGGGAAACTAAGAGGCAAGCAAGGGTTGGAGAGCTTAGATCCATCCTTGGCTATCTTCAAGACGTTGAGATAAGGGGAACCTTGTTTTCGCTCATCTTTCTATTTCCTTCATCTTATTCGTAAGAGTTAGCTTGATGTGGGAGATAAGTTTTGAGTGTGATTTTGGTGTTTTTGGCTTGAATCTTGTTGGAGAACTTGACAATGGCTTGTTGTTCAGTTATTAGATACATGGAAATTAATTTTCAACCCTTAGACACCTTTGATTTCCATTTGAGTTAAGAATGGGGGCTTTAGGTTTTGAGTGGATGAAGAACCATGATTCATGGTTTTGAATGGAATTAGAGTGGTTTATCAGTTTCTATGTGTTAAGGGACCTTGTGTAAGGTTGGAAATCACTTAAAAGTGAGTTTCGAGTAATTAGAAGTGGGGTATGTTCCAATGGAACAGTACTCGTATCTGCAGAATTCTATAGAATGCTGCTTATGCCACAACGTGAGATGTGTGGCGCTACGATGTGCCTGACAATGGTGCCGCGGCGTGAGATCCAATTTCTCTCAAAATTTGCTGTGTGATGCAATGGAGTCTATAATGGTGTAGTTTCTTCTTTTATACTTCTTAATGAGTATTGAGACTATAATAGGAGTATTAAATGAAGTGTTTGGGGAATGATTTTGTAATGCATGTAAATCAATTGTGGTGCTAATTATTATAGGTAATTAGTAATTATTTTGCATAATATAATTGTGGAACACATTTAAGGTGAGCAATATCCTCTCTATGTTTGTTGAGTAGTAGAGGTGAGTAATATCCTCTCTATGTTTGTTAAGTAGCAGAGGTAAGTAGTATCCTCTCTATGATTGTTGAGCACTGAGGTAAGTAATTCCTCTCTGTGTTATTGGGTAGTTGAGGTGAGTAATATCCTCTCTATGTGTTAATGAGTAATGGAGGTGAGTCATATCCTCACTACACTTGTGAACTCATGACATATCATAACATATCCCAGAGTAGTTAAGGTGGGTAATATCCTCTTTATATCTGAGGACTAATGACATTCTTGAATTTTATTCACTCTTAGGACTTACACAGACATAATCATTAGACATAATTTGGCATAGCATGACGATTGTTTGGGCGGTTGCCAATCATAACATATTAATAACATTGTAATTGTATGGGCAATTACATATCTCGGAAATGAAGATGTTGTTTATGTATCTCTGAGATAGAGATGTTTGTTATGTGAGTGTGGTGATCACTTAAAAATTATTCGTGATACATGAGTTTTTACATAAACTTATAAAAATGAGAATCTATTTCGGGAAAAGAAAGGACATGGTTTTGGCTTGTCATCTTTCTAGATTGATATGAATGAGACTTGAATTTTTTAGAATTGTGTTTTCCTCGAAATAGCTAGAATGATTATGATGGCATAATTTGTAGATTTTAATTACTGAGAATATATGATTCTCATCCCTTGTGTGTGTGTTTCCATGATGATTCCAGGGAGGAAGATTTATGAAAAATGAAGACAAGAAGGGGCTTGGAGTGCTTAACCTAGAGTAGCTTTGTAGTTTCTTTTGATGATGTATGTATTGTATTTCTGATAAATGCAGATATTGTGTATTATTTATTCATTTGAGGCTCATATTTTCTATATATATATACATAACTGTTATATTTGAAAATGTTTAGTTATAGTAAGTAGCATTCTTGAATCTAATGACTGTAGTGTAACACCGGTTATACTATGGTTATTAAATTTGGGATGTTACACTAGTTTATCTAACAACAACTAGTATATATGAAAGATGGAGATAGGAAGAGATGGTTATGGAGAGTTCAAGCTTGAGCTTGGCTCTTGGAGCTTCCCTTGCTCTTCCATCTTTTCCCCCTTTTCTTTCTCTCCTTTGGCTCCTTCTCCTTTCTTTTCTTATGCTTTTTATGTTTTCTCCTTCTTCAGCACTTTTGCTGCCCTAAAGAGAGAGAGAGAGTCATAGGAGACTTTGGCACTTAGGGACTCTATTGGAAAACTTATATCTATTAAGAATACTTAGATTCAATAAAATCAAGTTTCCTAACTTTCAACAACTTTAGAATAAATCATAAGATTTATCTAAATTATTGTTTTATCATTTTCATATTTTTTCATATCTGCTGCTAGTCAATCCGACATTAAAACACATAACCAGTATGCTTAAAAATACCAAACTAACTCTAATTTTCTTGAAACTTTAACTACACCTTGTTTCATACATTTGTGACCTAGAAATAAATTATCCATATTTATTTCTCTCATCTAAGTATTTTTATGCCATTTTCTAAGTCATTTTAAGCTACTTTTGAACTTCTGTGTTGTAACTAAGTGCCTAAACGAACTTAGTTTGTCACAAAATTTCATAGGCATGTTAAACAAGTTATATACTACCTTTGTAACTATAAATAAGGCTAATATGCTATTGGGGATATTACAGACTTACTTCCCCTCTTTTTTGTAAGAGGTAATTTATTTTAGAGATGCACAGCTAACTCTTACTTTTGGAATCCCAAGAATCGTTTTAGTGTGAGTCTGTCTTTTCTCAAAGAACTCAAGCTTTTTTCTCCTTTTGTCATGATAAAAAAGATAGGGCAAGAGAAAGCATGGAGCTAAAGCATTCGTCATATTATATTCATTCAAGGCAGCAAATATAGTTTAGCAGCAGATACAATTCGACAACAATAGTCAAAACAACTAGCCAATTGCATTTACATTTTGAGTCAACATTAACCAATTACATTTATCATCAAGTCAGCTCATCAAAAACTATCAACAACGGTAAAAAAAAATACAGAGATCCTAAGTTTAAGGATCCTAAAAACTAATCTTCTGGCAATGGTGGAGGAAAGTGACGCCTCATGTCATCCAAAGATCGCTGCATGGCTGCTTAATCTCACTCTATAGCTTTCATCCTGTCATACACACACCCATCTTGTTTTCTATGTATGTCTTCAAGTCAACCATAGTCACCATGAGCTGCTCATTGGTGACCACAGCAGTACATTCCTCTTCCTTCGCACGTTTAGCTTTAGCTTCAGCCTCTACAACTTCATCACCATAGACCCAACTTTCTTCTTCCTTCCTCATCTTCATGTGTTTGAGCGTTGAAAGTCCAAACACATTTTGATGAGTCAATTTGGTGGATTCTTCAGTGGTTGTGATTGACGGGTAGCACAGAAGAAAGCCAGAGATCAGCAGAGCATAGGGTAACTTAGTCTTTTCTTTGCCTTTCACCCTCATCATGTGTTTCATGATGAAGTTAGGCCAGTTGATCTTGTAACTCGGCTTCAAGGCCCACACCATGAAGATGTCATACTCACCTACGTAGGCATAATTGCCTCCTCTAGGGAAAAGGATATGAGCATAAGCATAGTGTAGAAACATGTCTTGGCTTTTTATCTTCCTAGCAATGACACTACCTCCAGGTACCGCGAGTCCCAACTTCAATATCCCTTCGATAGAATCTTTCCTCTTCAGCTCATCAAAGTATTTCCAGCTATCTTCCTCAAATATCCTTCCATTGAAATGCACATCAAATAGTTGCACCCACTCCCTTGGAGTAATTACCACTCTTTGATCATTTACTTCAGATATCATGTTCTCATCTTCAACTTGCAGGTTACAGTAGAACATCCTCACAAGGTCTGGGTAGATTTTCATCTTGTAGGTTCATAGCCTTAGAACCCCTTGATGCTCTAGGAGTGGCACGAACTCAAAACCTTCAGTAGTAAAGAACTCCAAGTCCAAATGCTTGGGTTGGATAAGGTTTCTTATCAAGAAGTGGCACTTGAACTACTTGAGATGCTCATTGTTGGAGGATAACCTTCTCAGGTCAAGAGAGTAACATCCTAGAAAAACATGTTAGGCTAGTAATTAGTTACAAAGGTAATATATTACTTGTTTGGCATGTCAGTTAAGTTTTGTGACAAATCTAGTTTAGGTACTTTGTTACAACCTCGAGTACGAAAAATGGCCTAAAATGTAACACCCTAAAAAAAATTGTTTATTTTATCATTAATGATCATTTTATAATATTTATAAATTTTGGGAATTTTTGTGAATTTTTTCAAAATGTCAAATATTTTAATATATTTTTCGTTTTATGTGCACATTGAACAGAGTCAGTGTAACACCTCGAAAATGACTTGTTTCATCATGAATAGTCATTTCCCAATATTCGTGATTTTTGGAGATTTTTTTGGATTTTTCTAGAAATGCTAAATATTTTAATATATTTCTCGTTCTATGTGCCCACTGAGCAGAGTCGGTCAAACGCTCTGAAAAATTATTTATTTCATGACAAATATCCATCTTCTAATATTTGTGATTTTTATGAATTTTTGTGAATTTTTCTGAAAACGTCGAATATTTTAGTATATTCTTCGTTTTACGTGTGCGCTGAGCGGAGTTGGGATAACAAAATATTTTTCCTGAGGCTGGTAAATCTTGAATTGTCAACATCTTGACGGGGGATCTTACTAAACCCGAGGTCGGTCACAGTTTACGAGGTTTTATTTGATAAATAAAATCGCTATATCATAAAATTATCTGATGAATAATAAAATATTATTTTCATTAACTGTAACTTTTATTCACTGAAAAAATAATTCTAACAGTGTAATTAATCATCTGTTCAAGTGTATTTAATTAAAGAGACAAACTTACTTTGTACTTTATTGAGAAATGTGCAAAGATTCTCAAGGAAGCTTCTAGGAAATTTCCTCCAAGCTTCCCAAGGAAGCCGTGCACTCTCTCTCCTCTCTCCACAACTCACGGCTGCTGCACTTTTGCGGGGGGGGGGGGGAATTTATGCTTTCCTACAATTAATTATACTACATTAAGTTCAAAATTAAAAAGCTATCACCTTTAATTTTTCTATTCACTTCTCTCTCTAAGCTTCATCTTTCTTCTTCCTTTGAAATTTTTCTCTCCTCCTTCTCTCTAAAGGCTCACGACGAGCAACCCTTCCACACCCCATCCATCACAAAAATTTCATCCAACCCCATTTTCTCAGTCCTCTCCACCTCCTAAACACTTCTCTAGTTGGTGGTTCTTTGAAAAGCTTCCATTTTCACCATTTTCTTCAAGCTTCAAGCTTAGGGTTTTTGGGTAAGCTTCTTGATTCTTCACTTCTTTTTTCTCATTTTCATTTCTATGGTCTTCTTGGTGACCATCCATGCTTTATTTTTCAAGCATTGGTGTTGTTTTAATGAGTTTAAAATTTTAGGGTTCTTGGTGGTGTCCAATCCAAAAATTGCAAGGAGATTCTTGGGGGCTTCTCTTGCTTTCTTCACTTTGGTAAGAGGAAGACGCTCCTTCTCAACCTCTATTAGCAATGAGAAACCTTGTTTGTGATTGATTGTGAGAAAACCTTATTGAGGGTTATTCTTTGTTTGCATGATTAGTATGTTTACATGTTGTTTACAATTTGTTTATGCTATTGGATTGATTATTTGTGTGTATTGATATATTGGAATGGATTAGAATGCATGAAATGGAAGAAAATAATGTTGGAATCCCTCTTGGATGGCCACGGTTTTGAGGGCCCAAAATTGGGGTTCTTTGTGAATAATTATAACAAGTGGAAACCATAATTAATCAAGTGTACAATATGAAATTAATGGAATGAAAAATTTGGGAACTTGATTACCTATGGAGGCCACGACCTCTATGGGCCATTTAGGGCTTGATTATGCTATTTTGGTAACCTTGGAACTTAATATAATCAAGTGATTAAATCATTGGTAATAGGATAGAAAATTAGCAAATTAGAAGAATTGGATATACTTTGATATTCATAAATTTTAAAGAACCAAGAATGAAGTTTTTCATAAGATTTAGGGTAATTTTAATTAGGGCAAGAACAAGAAAGTGTGAGACTTTGAAAATCTTAGAATAACTTTCTAAGTGTATGAAAACAAATCTCAATAGAGAATTTAATTGACTAAGAGAATTCATCTAGAGACAAACTTTGTAAGAAAGGCTAAATTTAAGTAAGAATTCATAATAAACCTTAAAAATGTACTAATTCATTTAATTCCAATATTATGATAATGTGGGTCCATGTGAATGACCAATGATGTGTTGATACTTAGTTTGGTCAATTGTGGCATATTGTGGAATAGTATATAATGATGATTATACATGATTATGCATAGAGTCTTTATGCATTGCGAAAGTCCTTTGGACTGTTGTTAAGGCCATGTTGCCTAGGAGATTGAACACACCTTAGTGCGGGTGTGAGTAGACTAGTGTAGGTCATATTGTTGACCATGGGGGCGTCGGGGTGTGGGTACCCTGCGATGGACAGTTGGTAGCTCTTCTGTCCGTGGGGCAAACCGATGCAAATGCACCGAAGATCCTGATCGGGCACTGTCCTATGTCGTGATCTAATGTAGACTGCCTGTACAATGCCTTAATGTGCACGTGGATAAACTGATGAGTTATAGCACTTCGGCCATGGCAGCCGACTTGCAGACGAGTCTCCTGATCTTTCTCTTCGACTGTTTGTGTCTAGCTCCATGGAGTAGGATTTTGACTTTGTATGCATGTGCATAGTGAGTCCATATATTATCTGGCATCTGTTTATTTTTATGAATGGAATTGTTGTATTGCTGATATATATACTGCCTGGAACTATTTGGTTGTTATTACTGTCATTAAATGCTTATTATTACTATTACTGTTGAAATGCTATGTGGGCGTCTAGCGCCATTTTGTTTCTTGCTGCTATAACTGGTAATGATGGTAGGATGTCTTACCTCTTTTTTGTATCTCTGTTATTTTTTATCTGTATATTGTGTCCCATCGAAGACGACGGCAAGGAGGTTGGAGCTCCTGATTTCCCCGCCTAGGCGTGAGGATGTTTATGCTACGTGCGCTACAGCATGGAGAGAACACGCCGAGGCGTAAGGTGCAACATAGTAAAACCTGAGAGTAGGGCGTCGCGACGTGAGAAGGGTCGTGCCCTGGTGTGAGGACCATAATTCATTAGAATCGGTACTTTTGATGAGTTGAGATCCCTAGTGGATAGGATCCTTTGTTTATGCCTAGTAGAGGGTGTTAAGACACTAGAAATGGTATTTCTTAGAGAGAAGGACCAAGTGGTATACAAGGGAAAGTAAAGTGACTTTGTGCATCCATTGGCTATAGATTGCCATGGTTAGGTGTCTAGTTCCCTAGGCAACATGGGGTTGCATTAGATATCACTTGTGGAGTGATGAGCATGTGGGATACTAGATACAAGAGAATTAAGTTTGTTTAGCAAGAGTTGATTGCCATAGACCCTAGCTGGCAAGGGTGAATACCATAGTGCATGAAAACTCTCATAGAGAGAAGGAAGAGTTAGTAATGCAAGGATAGAAAGTGTACTAAGTATAGTTGGCATTGTTGAGTGTCGTAGTGCATGAAATGCTCTCACGGAGAAGAGGAAGAGTTAGTAATGCAAAGATGAACTTAATGTAGAGTTATGTGGTAGTTATGTTAAAGTTAGGACATAATTCTGCATTTTCACACACATCACATTACACACATACTTACTATTCCTAAAGTTTAGATAGTGGAGGCATCTACTCAGTTTTGGTGGAGATATTAACCTAGTTTATGGAAGACTACTTGGCAGGTTAAGGAGGATACATGTTCTGATAACAGACTTCATTCCTACTTGGTAGGCTATAAAAGGTTACACATTATTATGGCAGATTACTTCCCTACCCAGGGGGAATAGTTAGGTATCACGACACTACACCTACATTCACATACACTTTTCTTTTATCATACATCATCTCATTATTGAATTATTTAATACTTGTTTTGATTGGAATTTGTGTTCTTGTTATGTATATGTTGCATTATGCCTTCATTAATAGCTGTATGAGTGGTTTTCTTGCTGATGATTTCAAATGATTGTATGGGCAGTTATTTGATATCATTGTGGTTTCAATTAATAGATTAGAAGTAAAGATTGCTTGGGAACATTACATAGAGAGAAGTGTTGTGATAGTTCTTATGCAATGAGTTTTTAGTATGTTTACTAGTTTCATTATGGTTTATTCATTGCGAATGTTTAAACTACTAGTTTTGGTTACTTATATTGAGAAATGCAATTTCTCACCCTTGTTTGTTGTCATGTAAATTTAGGTGGAAGCTTTTCCAAGGGAAATAAGAAGAAGTATGAAGACTAAAGTAGTAGTAGTTTTTATCCCTATTTTTAAAGCTTGTATTTGTTTACACTGCTTTTAGTTTGTATAAAGTTTATGTACACAATGAGCCCTTTTGAGGCAAGATTTATGTATATAACTTTTAGTTTCCCCAAAGCTCTTCATTATTATTTATTTAAATGATATGAATTAGTATGATCTTTAAGTTAGAAGTAGCATAGTTAATACTGTTTATCCAGGCATAAGCATGGTATGCTGATAACTTCATGAAATGTAGTTATTTGTGCCCTATCTCTGTGCTGTAAAGAAAGCTTAGTCCTTGTCTATGATGCATATTTAGAAAGTCTTATGCTTATATTTGTCAAATTCTAATTTGGATATCATTCTATATGTTTTAGAGCAAATTGTGCTTATTTGATATGTGATTGAGTGAATTTGCAATTGTTATTGACTTGGTGATTTCTCTATATTAGGAAGGGCTCCAAACAAGCTCAAATATGGAGAACTTGGACAAAAAGTGGAAGAGAAAGCTGGTACACATAAAATACACTAAGAGCAAGTGCACTCTATCGCCAAGTAATATAAGACTTGAGTCCCAGTTATCGATCCCACGAGGAATAATTGATAATTACTAGATTCGTAAAACCCTTTGTTATCTAGACAATTGAAAATGTATGAATAAATTCAAGATAAAATCAAAATAACAAATAAAAAAATAATGAGCAATCAAACTGAGAATAGATAATCAATGAAAGAGAGGCTAGGGCGCAAGGTTCACTTGAATCTAATTATTCGAATTTTCTTTCTTTTATGATGTAAGGTAATTCTTTTGCCAATATTCTCTTACCTGCTATTGAATCCCAATGGTCATGGATGAAACAATATTTTATTCCTAAATTAAATCACCTATTTGGTCATTTAGATGAATTGATTAAGAATGCATTACGCTTCAATTCAAAAGATGAACTAACATACATGTCAATTCCATTGGTAAGAAAAATTGATGTTTAGTCATTTACTAATCTAATCCTAGGCTTAACATATAGATCCACTCATTGAATGCGGATGGCCACCGGTCAAACAATGAATTAACACATGCCAAAAGTGATCAAGTTATGACAAGAATGCAAGCAATATGATAAACCCTAAAAGAAATTACTTTAATCAAATTAGAAATCAAACCCAAATAATTAGGAAAACAAGATCCCCCATAGCCCTAGCTATGGGTTTAGCTATATGTTCAATACAAACAAATCCATATCAGAATACAAACCCATGGAAAGAAAACCCAAAGAAAAGGAAAAACTAAAGGGAAAGAGAAATCAAAACACCTTTAATGGAGGTTTTGATCTTCAAGCCTTCAATAATTGAATCCTTCCTTCGAAGTTGTCCTCTAAGGTCTGCTACTGCAAAACAACTCTCTCAGGATTAGGGATTTTCTATGTAATGTGCTCAATGTGTTGTATGTGTTAAATATGGCGTAATTTTTCTCATTTTATTAAAAATCACGTGTTCTATTACGCAACCAACGCTTAGGCACTCAGTTCTGAGTGCTTAAGCGCTCAGCCACTTACTCCTGGGCGCTCAGGCGCTCAAATCTCACCGCTCAGGTGCTCTGGGCGCTCAAGCGCTCAACTCTGAGCACTCAAGCGCTGGAGACTGAAGCAAAATTTTGTGCTTTTCTTACTCCTTTGAACGTCTAGTCTTTTTCATGTGCAATTACTTGACAAAAAAACATACAAAGCACAAAATAAAAACATAATCAAACAATACTAAAAATATAACAAAACTTATGAACAAAATTCAATATAAATAAATAAAAAGAATATGAAAAACCAAGGAATTGAACCATAAAAATATGACATGTTAATGGTTCATCAACTCCCCCATACTTGAGCTTTGCTTGTCCTCAAGCAAAGAATAGGAATCAACAACAAGATCAAACTCAACATCAAAAAACATGAATCAACGAAAAATTCCACAATTAAAAGAAATTCAAGTTCAGCAATCAAATCCAATCAAGTAAGATCATTTAACACTTAAACAATTAGAGGCTTGAGTCTAGCTTGCAACTATTCTTTTCACCAAATATCTGAGATCACTCATCTTTCCATTGCTCAAGTATTTAAAGGACAAAGAAATCACTCAAATTTCTCTTTAAAAATGCAATACCATAGGCTTGTTTATCAATCTCATCTCCACTTTCAAGTTCACATACAACACAAGAATCAATAGGACTTTCCTTTGGTTGTAACCGAGCCAAGGGTATAGTAGAAGGTAGGAAGAAATGATAAAATAAGGGTAAAGAATATTCATGAATAAATCAACACAAAGCAAAATCAGGCTGAAAAGATGACAGATAGAGCATAAAGCACAAGGAGATAACAAATTCTCACTTTCAACCCAATAGTCTCATCATTCTTCACTAACAATTCTTTTCTTTCTTATTTTTCCTTTTTTTCAATCTTTTTCTTTTTTTCTTTTTTTTTTCTTTTTTTTTTTTAACCCTTGAAGATAAAACACACTTTTATGACTTCTCAATTAACACATCAATTGCTCTAAAGAATTCAACCTGATTATTTAATTGGGTATTCAAAGAAATCAATTTCAGGCTCAAATGGGGCAACTAAGGGGTTATTTTAAATCAATGCAACTCTGGAAGTCAAGAAAGAATTAAGCCTAATTGCTTTAATCATGTTCAAGTATGTATGTAAATCATTAAAGTCTCAACAAGATATCAAAGCAAGTTCTAGTGCACATCAATCAAAAGAAAACTCACTCCAGAAGAAAAATAGGATTTCATTTATGAAAAATCCAATCATTAAAGGTCAAAACTCACTTCTGGCTAGAATTAATAAAGAGAACAAAAGTAAGAATGCATGACTAATTTCTAACTAAGATGCTAAATTTCACTTTACTTCATTGAAAAAGATTGCTTCACACATTATCAACTCATGATTAATGGAATCCCCTTTAAAACATATCTCCATTAGCTCAGAATAAATCAAGACATCAACACACAATTCCAGCTTAATTACCAGCAACACTCAAGTGCTCATCAATTTTTTTTTTGTACTAAAATTGTAAAAGTACCTCCCTCACACTTAAGATAAACCTTGTCCTCAATGTGGAAGAAAAGAAATAAAATGGTAAAGAAAAGAATAACACCACCTGATGAACAATGACATAATGCCAGGCAAAAGAGAAGCACAAGAGTCAACGCAGCAAAATAATCTAAAAAATAAAATCCCAAAACACATGAGTAGCATCTAAAAGAAAAACAAAAATAACAAAAATAACAAAAAAACCTAAAATAAGATAAATAAATAAGAAACACAGGTTGCCTTATGTGAAGCGCTTGTTTAACGTCATTAGCTCGACGTTGCCTTTTTCAAATAAATCAAGGTGGCTTAGAGCAAGAGAAATAGGAGGAAGCCTTCTTCTTTTCAAAGTAGTGCCTCCTTCCTTCGACAATGGCCTTGGGATTGCTTCCATCAGCATTCTGAACTTGACAAGAGATTGGATGTCCCAATTGCGCCTTAACTCTGCTAGGCCAAGGTGGTCGCACATGATCAATCGATGAAGGACTAATTTGTAATGGAACATGAATCATAGGAGGACCTTTATCTGTTTCAGCAACTTGAATTTTCAAAAGATCAACATCAACATTGTATGATGGTGGGGGGTCTTTGATAGCTAAGATTTCCTACTTCTTAGCTTGAACAATATTAATAGGGGCATAGAGATTTGACATTGGGGAAGATTTAGCCTCCCTAAAGACATTATGTAATACCCCTCGATTTAGTAACCACGGCACAATCGTCATTATACTACGATCATTAAATATTTGGCGTGCTACGACTCAAATAACAAGTTTCCAAAATTAAATTATTATGCATATAAAGAAAATATAAGCCACGAATGATTAGATACACGTGTCATCATTTGAAAATATAATTTAACAAGATATACTTAAAATACAGCATGTAAGACTGGATAATTACCTTAAAATATAAATAGTGCGACGCATTGCTCATACCGCCCAAAAACACTTAGATATACATCAAAAAGCAGTTATACTCAAAAGAACCTTTATACAGGTAATGCAAAAGAAACATAACTACCCATAACGACGCCTACATCTAAGGAGTTGGGTACTCCATCGGATCCGCCTCGGGATCCTCTCTCGGCTCATCAGAAGACACAAGAACAGGATAAAGTGCGGTCTCACGGGCAGGTGCCCTAGCAGCTGATGCCATAGAATCCTCGTCTTCTCTGGGGGTGTGAAGCATATCACCCTAAAGCTCCCGAATGGGCAATGCAAACTCCAGATGCACTGATGTAGTGAGAGTCAAAATAGGATCTCCATCGCGGGTCCTCCTCACGGTCAAGATCAAATCCCCAATATACTGTATACGCTCGTCGGCCCAGTTAACTCGCCAATCATTGGCACCTCCGGTGAACACAATCCTGACGAAAGCAATAGAACCCCTTCTTGATGCCATCACCAAACGCAGGAGATCAAATCAAGTCAAATCTAAGAGAATTAACCTCGTCCCCTCTACATTCGTTAACCAAGTTTTATAGAATAAGAATAATACAAACAAGAAGTGAGATATCCAACATCATTACCAATTATGGCAGTAACAAACAAAAAATAGTGCAGGATGCACACATAGCATTACAAGAATAAGAATCAGTATTACGTAGTAGATATTAAATAACTTAACAATTCCAGGCAGTTATAACATCAATAAGATAGCAATTCCAATCATCATACAAATTAAATACCAAGTAATATGTTGACTCACTATGCATATGTACATGATATAAAAATCCTACTCCATGGAGCTAGACACAAACATCGGAGAGAATGATCAGGGAGACATGCTAGTATCTCGTTAGCCTAAAATCAAGTACTTTCCAGAAAAAAAATAATAGTTTTGCACAACAAGGCTTTATACAGTGACATTCCCATAAGATCGCGATATAGGATAGTGTCTTGGTCCGGATCGTCGATGCGTTTGCATCGGTTTGTCCCACGGCCCAGAGGGGCTACCAACTATCCGCTGTGAGACGCCTGCGCCCCGACGCCCCCAAGGTCAACAGCATGACCTACACTAGTCTATTCGCACCCGCACTAAGGTGTGATTCAAACTCCTAGGCAATATAGCCTTGACAAATCGTCCATCGGACTTTCACAATGCATGATCAATGCATATTCATGTATATTTAAAAATAATATACTTTTCCACAACATGCCACAATTTGGCCAAGGTAAGCATCAACACATTCTTGGTCCCACTTATGAACCCACAATGAATATCATCAAGGCATCAAATAATATATTATGCTTTTAGGGTTCATTATAGAAATTATGGCTTAATCTTCTACGTTTTTCTCATTAAGTTTCTCTTGAGATAATTTTAATTTGAGTTATTTAATATCTTACTCACACTCATATCCTTCCTTTAATTAAGAATTAATTTTAGCTTTATGATAAGATCTCATTCTTGATTCTTTCTATTTTTATGAATTCCTAATTAATTTCTAATTGTCCAATTAACTAAGTTTCACTTTAATTTAGGATTTCTTATGAAATCCTTCTCTAGGGGAATTCTCTTGATTATTAAGTTCCTCACTTAAAATTTTTTTATACTCACTTAGAAAATTAATCTAAGGTTTTCCAAGTCTCACACACTCTTATTCTTTAATTAGGTCCAAAGATTCAATTTTAGGTTATCAATTAAATTTCTCTCCATTACATTATTAATTATTTAGTCACTTGATCATTTAAATTCCAAGGTTGCCTGATGTTACATAAATGGGATCCTAAAATGGCCTTAGAGGCCGTGGCCTCCCAAGGGTAGAACCCTAAGTTTTTCTTAACTCCATTACATTTTATTTACTTAATTAATTAAGTTTCCATCTTGGTTACAAAATTTCAACCATGATCACCCCACTTGAGGGTTATGGCCATGAGCCTCCATAAGGAAAGCAAAGGACTTTTATTTCCATTCCATATTTCCATTCCATCCAAATCAATCCAAGATCACCAATATACATATACAATTAACCAATTAGATTAAACAAGGCAAGATCAACACACAATCACAAAAATCATACATCAAATGGAGTAATTCTAATAAGGGTTTCTCACAACCAACACAAAATAAAGTCCCTCACTACCAATAGAGGTTGAAGTGGACCATCTCCTTCTTACCCAAGAGAAATCAAGAAAAGGAATCTCCTTGTTTGCTCCTTGTGAAATTCGGCCAAGTTTCACCAAAAATCCTAAAAATTACAACTTCATCAAATCAACACCAAGGCTTGAGAAAACAGGATAAATGGTCATGATGAAGACCATTAAAATGAAAATGAAGAAGAAAAGATGAGAAATCAAGAATCTTATCCTAAAGCTTCAAACTTTGAAGCTTAAAGAAGATGATGAAGATGATAGCTTTTCAAGTAATTCAAACTAGAAAGGTGTTTAGAATGTGATGTGTGATGGAGGTTAGGAAAATATGGTTACTTGAAATTTTTGTAATCTTTGGAGGCTTAGAGAGGGTGTGGCCGTGTGGTGAGGTAGAGAGAAGGAGGAGAAAATGTGAGGAGAAGAAAAGTTTAGAGAGAGGAAGTGATAGTAGAATGAAATGAACTTTTAGGGTTTGAAAATTAGAACGGAAAACTAATTAAGTGAAAAGGCAATTCTTGGCTCCTAATTGGCCTCATGGTCGTGTAGTGTGGAGAGAAATGGGAGGGGAAATTGTCAAAAAAAAATTAGGGTTAGCTTGATAGCTTTTTCAAAAGTAGATTTGATTAGACATAAAGTGGATTGCATTTAGATAAGGTGATTAGGTGATAAAGTGATTAAAATAATAAGGTGATTAGGATTTTAACTACAAGTTATTACCCAATGGATAATTATTACAGTTTACAAAGTCAATATCTATTGTCCAACGGACAATAGTGCATACCGCAGAATTTTATTTAACAGTACGTACAGAGATTTTATTTATCAGATAAAATCTCAAAAAATATAAACTTCGTAAACTGTGCCCGACCTCGGGTTTAGTAAGATCCCCCATCGACGTTTTCACAGTTCAAGGTTTACCAGCCTCGGGGAAAATATTTTATTTTCTCGACTCCGCTCAATGCGTACGCAAATTGAAAAATATATTAAAATAATTAATAGTCTAGAAAAATCTAGAAAACTTCTCAAAAATCATAAATATTATAAAATGGCTACTTATAATGAAATGAACAATTTTTAGGGTGTTACAACTCTCTCCTTCTAAAAAGAAATTTCGTCCTCGAAATTTTCATACCTTAGAATACATGCGGATATTATTCCTTGTAGAATGTTTCCAGATCTTTAACGCAATCTCAACGACTAACTTTGAGCTTTTGTGTAGAGTGACTCTTCTCATGTGCTTTCAGTTGTCTTGAAGCATACGCTACTACTCCTATCCGCACAAGCTCACCTTCTAAATTCTAACGTGAAGCATCAATAGGTATCTCAAAAGGTTCATTGAGATTAGGCAAAATCATCACTGGTGAAGTAGTTGAGTGTTTCTTCAACCCTTGAAAATTTCCCCTGTATGCATAGGTCCATACAAAACTTGACTCTCTCGTATGAGTTAGATGAGAAGTCTTGCCACATTGGAAAATTCTACGACGAGTGTGCCATATTAACCAACTAATCCCATATGGCTACGAGTCTTCATTACGGTCGTCGATTTTTCTCATTGAATAATTGTTTCAACTTTCGATGGATCTCCAACAATTCCTTCTTTTGAGATCTCATGTCTCAAAGGTTAAACAGCCTCTAACCGAAATTTGCACTTGGACAACTTCATGCGTAACCCCTCATTCTTCTTCAGAATATAAAGAATAACAAGATACGTTTGGTATGATTCAGTGTGGTTCCTTTCGACTCCAAGAATAGATTAGAATGTCATCAACAAAGACAACGACAAATCTGTTTTCAACAAGGAAGAAAATCCTATTCACGAAATCGATGAATGTTACCGAAGTGTTTATTGCACGGAACGACGCTACCAAACACTTGTAGTGCCCATAACACATCCGAAAAGTTGTCTTGAAAACATTATTCTGCCTTCAAATGAACTTGATAATAGCCCAGAACACAACTAATCTTGGAGGTAACAGCGGCTTCCTTCAGTTGACCCATCAAACCAATTAACCTCGACTTTAACAAGAAATGTCTCACAGGGCAAATTCTTATGTAATCGCGCTGCATTCAGCACTCTAGCTTGGGTTGAATTCGGGAACACATTTTCTCATTTGAAGTACACTAGAAACATTATAAGGGTTAGAAGAAAAAGATTATGAAGTCACTTAGTATACTACTGAACCCTTCCGATGAAGAATTTGGCATGGTTTAATAAAATTTAGGACTGAGCTTCATGGATCCAAATCCAGAAATCTCTGTCTCAAGAAACACTAAAGTTTGTTTGGAACAATTTAACAGGATATGGTTGGAAAATAACCAATCCCTTTTCAAGATCACATCAAATTTACAAAGAAGGTAAACAAATCCAATCAACAGAAAAGATTCAATCTTTAACAGGTCATAGGATAATTTAAACAACTTGGCTATCGATAATAGGTTCTTAGTAGCTACAGTAGAAATAACTTAGTCAAAAGATGACGAAGACACAAATGACCCTAATGGACTCATACAGTCATGTGTCATAAAGGAATGGGTTACCCCTAGAATTACACAGTATAATCAAAGGGTCATCTCCAGTGGCAGAATCTCCATTGTTTAGATCCTCAGTCTGAGAAACTTTCGCTCCTCCCAGGGTTCCTTTGGCTTGAGGTCTCGAAGCACATACCTCACCAACGGAAGGATTCGTCCTATGCAAAGTACAATTTCTAGCCACATGTCCTAGCTTTCTACACTTGAAACAAATTATTCCTTTGATTGTACAGTCCCTTGTTAAGTGGCCCTTTTCGCATTTGAAGCAGATTACCCTCTTGATTTTACATTCCCTCGTTGAGTGGTATTTTCTGCACTTCTTACATTTTGGTAAGGATACCACGGTCGGATTGGATTTACTACCACTTGCACCTCCTTCATGTATTGGTTGTTGTTGTTGCTTCCTCAGTCGTTGTGAATACGGTTTCTGCCAGAACAGGTTGGTCTTCTGCTCCTTCCCTTTTTGGACCCTCGATGGCCCAAAATTATAAGGTCTCGTATCCGAAGATTGATCCACGTTTGACAGATTCTGAATCTTAGCTATCAGCTTCTACTGCCGGGTGGCTCTCTGCATTACTTCTGCTGCTGCAATCATATCATCATCTTCACTTCCCTCATTCACATGCTTATGCCTACGACGAGCCATTGCTTCTCTTCAAGGACAAACAAATCAAAACATAAGAAAAATCAAAAGCAATTAATTCAAACAATATTGTCTCCTTTCAGAAACCAAACGCAAAGAGTCACACAACACGACAAGACAAACCCAAAAGACTCTAACTTTAGTTCCTTTATTCTGCCTTCTATGGCACGATTTCCTATAAGTCCTTAACTCCCAAGCAACTCCTCGAACCATACCTATGCCAAACATTCCTTTCCTAAGAAAATTAGTTCTCCAAACCTCTTGGGCGCTTCAGTCCACAAATCCTACAAGTCCTATTTAACTACCCTTTTTCTAACCCATTGGCTCAAACAATTCTAGAGGTAACACAACAAGGGTGTAGATGCAAACCAATCCTAAATAAGTTTAGTCACACCAGCTGAGCTTCTTACTAAAAGAACTCCTATTCCCTTAATATGCTTAGGTGAAGTCATAGTTTCCCGTCCACACAGAGCATTACACATTGAGTAAGCCAATACTCAATATCATGTAACTATGCAATAGTAGCTACCAACATTCAACTTATGGCAAGCCATGCCTTCCTTTCCCAACCATCTCTATCAAGAGACAAGGAAGTGCACAATACACAAAGAAACTTCTAACATGTCTAAGCATAGTTAATCTATACCCGGGCTCAACAGGATGAACTGCTCTGATACCACCTAATGTAACACCCCTCGATTTAGTAACCACGGCATAATCATCATTATACTACGGTCACTAAATTTTTGGCATGCTAAAACTCAAATAATAAGTTTCCAAAATTAAATTATTATGCATATAAAGAAAATATGAGCCACAAATGATTAGATACACGTGCCATCATTTGAAAATATAATTTAACAAGATATACTCAAAATACTCACATAAGACTGGATAATTACCTTAAAACATACATAGCACGACACATTGCTCATACCACCCAAAAACACTTAGATATACATCAAAATGTAGTTATACTCAAAAGAACCTTTATACAGGTAATGCAAAAGAAACATAACTACCCATAATGACGCCTACGTCTAAGAAGTTGGGTACTCCATCAAATTCACCTCGGGATCCTCTCTGGGCTCATTAGAAGACACAAGAACAGGACAGAGTGCGGTTATGATTGACACTGACTAAATGCAAATGGTTTTGATGTCGACAAACAAGAAAGCAGTAGAAACACAACAATCAAGTCACAATGAATTCAATATTAGCATGTAGGTCATACATCTTATGTAAAGGTATATTAAGGATTCACTCCAAGCTCATAAGGCTTTCTTAAAATGAGTTTGCAAAATGGTTTTTTAAGTAAGGATCAAAAGGTTTTCTGAAACACCTCTTTGAAATCTTATATCCTTTTTCAAATCAATTTTCTTGTATGAGCCAAAATTGAAATAAGTCTTTTTGTTAACTAACTAGTTTATTAATGAGTGTAAATTGTTATCTATCCTGTTAGGAGCCAAATTCTAAGGCCCCTAACCGATTAAGAGCATCTCCTAATCAGTTAGTTTATTAAAACAAAGGCATTGCCTCGTTATATTTCATATGCCTAACCGATTAGGCAAGATAACTAATCGGTTATTTGAATAAACAAAACCATTCATTTTGTTTTGAAATAATGCTTAACCGATTAGGTGAGAGCCCTAATTGGTTATTTGCTTCTCAGAAGCCAAATGAATTATGTCCCAACCGATTAGCATGAGGCTCTAATCAGTTATTCTTTATCTCAGAAGCAAAATGAATTAAGCCCTAACTGATTAGCATGAGGCTCTAATCGGTTAGCAGCTTTCCCAGAAACCAAACTTATGAAGTCCTAACCGATTAGCATATGAATCTAATCGGTTATTCTTTATAACAGAAGCTTTTAATTTGAGTAGAAAAGAGCCCCTAACTGATTAGAATACTTGGCTTAACCGATTAGCCTATTTTCTAGAAAAATCAGAAGAAGCACATAACGACTATATTAATGAGCATTTAATGCTCTCATCTACCCCCAATGGCTATCAATGGCCTTATCTATAAATTTGGATGTTGGGCTTTAATGAGGGGTTAGAAAACTGAGACCAATAATCTGAGAATCACTACTGAGCATTAAAAATGAGTTTTCTCATTATTTCAAATAATCCTCTGTTTTGAGCCTCAACTTGTGTGAATCCTTAATACCATAGTTCTTCAATTTGTATTATCTGCTCTAAAGAGAGTTTCTTCCATCTAAATCTTATACAATCTATTAAGAGAATGTGAGGTATCCCTCAAAATTGTAAGGGTGAGGTATCCCTTGAATATAGAGGCTCAAGCACAAGGGTGAGGCATCCCAAGGTGTGTTGAGTGCTCCAATTTGTAAAGGTTGTCAAGCATCTGCTTTCAAGCTTGAAGATATAGAGGAAAATCTCAAGTATTTGCTTGAGGACTGGACGTAGATCACAAGTGGATTGGTGATCAAACTAGGATAAACTGTTGTATTTGTTTCTCTAAACCCTTCTCTTAACATTTGTGCACTATTTTATTGTATTGCTTGAATATTGTCTCCTTTGGCTATTACATTTATAAGTGAAAGTGTTCTTCTCATTTATCCTATCATCTCTATTCATCTAATAGCTTCAATGAAAATTATTTATCAAATGTTTTGCGAAAGATTTGCGAACTTGTTTTACATACTCAATTCACCCCCCTCTTGAGTACTGAGGCCACTTGGTAACAAGTAGTATCAGAGCTAGACTCTTGTATAAAGAGCTTAGCAGCTTCAAGAGAAGATATGGCTTCAAATGGTTTTTCTGATGAAAGTTTTTCTATAAATAGACCTATCTTTTTCAATGGGAATAGTTATGCATATTGAAAAGAAAAGATAAAAATTTTTATTGAAACTATTGACTTAGATGTGTGGGACGCCGTTGAAAATGGTGCTTTTGTACCCACACATACTAAAGATGGTGAGAAAATTAATACACCTAGAAATGAATGGATCGATGAGGATAAAAAGAAGGTTCAATACAATTTGAAAGCCAAGAACATCATCACCACATCCTTGGGGTATGATGAATTCTTTAGGGTGTCAAATTGCAAGACCACTAAAGAAATGTGGGATACTTTACAAGTAACTCATGAAAGTACAAGTGAGGTAAAGCGATCTAGAATAAATACTCTTACTCATGAATATGAATTGTTTAGAATGAACCAAGGTGAAAGTATTCAAGAGATGCAAAAGAGATTCACACATATTGTTAATCATGTTATCTCATTGGGAAAGACATTTCCTAATGAAGATCTTATTAACAAAGTCTTGAGATGTTTGAGCAGGAATTGGCAACCGAAAGTAACGGTGTAACATCCCAAAAATTGTCTATTTCATCATAAATAGTCATTTTATAATATTTGAGATTTTTAGGAATTTTTTTGGATTCTTCTAGAAATAATGAATATTTTAATATATTTCTATTTTTGCGTGCATACTGAGCAGAACCGGTGTAGTGCTCTAAAAATTATTTGTTTCATCATAAATAGTCATTTTATAATATTTGTGATTTTTGGAAAAAAATTTGTATTTTTTCAAAAATATTGAATATTTTAATATATTTCTCATTTTACGTGCACACTGAGCAGAGTCAGTATAAACACTCCAGAAATCATTTGTTTCATCATGAATAGCCTTTTTCTAATATTTGTGATTTTTGAGAACTTTTGTGAATTTTTCTAAAAATGTTGAATATCTTAGTATATTCCTCGTTTTGCGTGTGCGCTGAGCGGAGCTGGGAAAACAAAATATTTTCCCTGAGGCTGGTAGACCTTGAACTATGGAAATGTCGATGGGGATCTTACTAAACCTGAGGCTGGACACAGTTTACAAAGTTTACATTTTTTGAGATTTTATCTGATAAATAAAATCTTTGTACGTACTGTTAAATAAAATTTTACAGTACGTTCTATTATTCGATGGATAATTATTACTGGCTTGTGTACTACCATAATTATCCATTGGATAATAGCTTGTAGTAAAATCCTAACCACCTCATTATTTAATTCCTAAATCACATTTTCTTATCCAAAGGTAATCTCCTTTATGTCTAATCATATCTACTTTTTACAATTTCTCACATGCTAACCCTAAAAGTAAGTGATCATTTTCTCTCTCCTCCTCCTTCTCCCCAATACGGCAACTGCACTCTTGGGGCCCAAAGTTGGTGTTTCATTTAATTAAACAAAGTCATTCTAATTTCAAAATCACAAAAAGTCATCACCTTTTCTCTTACCAACTTTTCCCTCTAGATTTTCTTTCTCTTTTTTCTCTCAACCATTTTTCTCTCTCTCTTCCCTCCCCACACTCCCACGGCAGCATCCCATTTTGGATCCCAAAAGTTTCACTTTTACTTAATTAATTTACCTATTCTAATTTCAAAAACCCTAAAAGCATCACCTTCATTTTCAACTATCATTTTCTCTCTCTAATCTTCACCTTCTTCAAGTTTCTCCTCCTTCTCTCTACCCTCCTCCATAGCTACGAAATTGCAGCATCTCCTCCACCATTTCTCTTCATTTTTTCTCCTCCCAAACACCATTTCTATACTCCTCTCAACCTCCTCCACAACTTCTATTTGAAAGGTTTTCTTCAAAAACCAACTTTTCCTCCATTATCATCCAAGACAAAGCTTCAAGCTTTTGGGTAAAGTTCTTAGTTCCTCACCCTTTTCTCTTCATTTTCGTGATCCATGGTCACTATGGCGACCATGGATGCCTTTTTCAAGCTTTGACTATGATTTTTGTGAAAGTTTGATGCTCTAGGGTTTTGGTGTTGGTGGAATCCGAAAATTCAATGGAGCTTCAAGGGAGTTCTATTGTTTGTTTTCTCCTCTAGGTAAGAGGGAGATAATCCTCTTCAACCTCTCTTGGTAGTAGGAAGCTTAATTTTGTGATTGATTGTGAGAAAACCCTATTGAGGGTTATTCTTTGTTTGTATGATTTGTATGATTTCATATTATTTCTAATTTGTTTAAGTTATTTGATTGATTGATTATGTATATGTATGTGTTTGGATGGATTGGAATCTTGATTTGGAAGCAAAAATGACTTGGTCTTCTTCCATGAGGCTCACGGTTTTGTGGCCCTAAATTGGGGTTCTTGGTAAAAAAAATTTATAACAAGTGGAAGACTTAGATAAACAAGTGGAAGACTTAGATAACCAAGTCAATAATATGTGATTAATGAAAAAAAAATTTAAACCCTAAACATAGAATGGCTCACGGCCTTCATGGCTAAAAATGGCTTAATCATATGATTTCATACAATTATGGCATTTAATTAATCAAGTAAATAAATATGAGGATTATGTAATGGAAGGAAATAAATTTAGTAACCTAAAGGAATTCTTTGGACTTTAGGAACAAATAAGGATGTGTGAGGCATTGGTAAGACTTAGAAATAATTTCTTGTAAGTGAATATGACTAGGTTTAAAGTAAGAACCCAACAACGAAAGGAACTTCATAAGAAAAATTAAATTGAAGTGATACTTAATTAAATGATTAATTAGGAAGCAATTAGGACTTTATAAAATAGAAAGAACCAAGAATGAAGTTTCATTCAATAACTTATAATAAATTTTAATTAAAGCAAGACCATGAGTGCAAGTAAGAATGATAAATAATTTGACTTGAATTGTTCCAAGGGAGTTATGTTTAAAATTTAATGATGGACTTATGTAATTAAAATAATAATGTTTAAATAAATAATGTGAAAGCCTTTCTCAAAAATAGAAACTTATTAAGAAAAATATAGAAAATTAGGCGTAATTCCATAATGTACCCTAAAGGTGTAATGCATTATTTAAGAACTTAATAATAATTATTGTGGGTCCATGTGAGGGACCAATGAGGGGTTGATGCTTACCTTAGCCAAAATTGTGGCATGTTATTGAAAGTACATTATTGATGAATATACATGATATATGTATTGAGTCATCATGCATTGTGAAAGTCCAATAGACTATTTGTCAAGGCCATGTTGCCTAGGAGTTGAATCACACCTTAGTGCGGGTGCGAATAGACTAGTGTGGGTCCTGTTGTTGACCTTGGGGGTGTCGGGGTGCAGGTGTCTCACAGTGGGCAGTTGGTAGCCCACTGGACCGTGGGACAAACCAATGCAAATACACCGACAATCCTGACCAGGCACTGTCCTATATCGCGATCTTGTGAGAATGCCACTGTATAGAGCCTTTTTGCGCAAAACTGTTGATTATGATTTCTGAAAGCACTTGGTTCTAGGCAGACGAGATACTGACATGTCTCCCTAATCATTCACTTTGATGTTTGTGTCTAGCTCCATGGAGTAGGAATTTGATATCATGTACATGTGTATAGTGAGTCAATACATTACTTGGCATTTAATTTATATGATAATTAGATCTGCTATCTTATTGATGATATACTGCCTAAAACTATTAAACTGCTTAATATCTACTTCTCAATACTGTTTAATATGTTTGTTATACTATGTGGGCGTCCTACGCCATTTATGTTTCTTACTGGCATAATTGGTAATGAAGTAGGGCGTTTCACCTCTTTCTTGCACTATTCTTGTTCTATGTAATCTCTTGGTTAAAGACTGTTGAGGGGACGTTATTGATTTCCTACCGGATTTTATTTGGTTTGATTCCCTATATTTGGTAATGTCGTCGAGAAGAGGTTCTATCAGTTTTGTTAGGATCATGTTTACTGATGGCGCCAATGCATGGTGAGTCGACTGGGTTGGACAACGTATACGATATGTTGGAGACCTGATCCTGACCGTAAGGAGGACCCGCGATGGAGATCCTGTTCTGACACTTATTGTGTCGGTACATCTGGAGTTTGCTTTGCTATCCAAGAGCTATGGGATGACCCGATTCACACCGCTAGAGAGGACGCGGATTCTATGGCATCAGCTGCTAGGGCACCTGCCCGTGGGACAGCACTCGGTCCTGTCCTTATATCTTCAGATGACCCAGGGGAGGATCCTGACGTGGATCCGATGGAGTACCCAACTCCTTAGACATGGATGTCTTATGGGTAGTTTATGTTTTTCTTCTGCATTAATTATGTTATGATGTATTTTCAATATATTTGCATTTTGAAATAAAACTTGGTGTATTTTATTTTGAGCGGTATATGAAATGAGTCGTGCTATGTATGCTTTAAATTAACTATTCAGTACTATGAACTATATTTTGCCTTTGGCTTGTTGAATTATATGGGCTAATGTTGGCTTATGTATTATTGCACTCGTGGCTCATATTTCCTTTATATATACAAAAAAAAAATATTCGAATTTGGAAAAGTATTATGAAGAAGTTGTGGCACGCCAAAAGTTTAGTGACCGCAGTCTAATGACGATTGTGTCGTGGCTATTAAATCGAGGGGTGTTACAAACTGCTATTGTAGAATCAAGAGATTTATCAACAATATCTCTAGCCACCTTATTTGGGAAGCTTCAAGAACATGAGTTGGAGCTAAATAGGCTTAATCAAAATGAAGAGCGTGATAAGAAGAAAAAGGAAATTACACTCAAAGCCACCTCTTCTACAATTGAAGATGATAATGAAGATGGTGAAGAGGATGCAGAAAATCTTGAGCTAAGTGAGGAGAATCTTATTCTCCTTGTGAGGAAGTTTGGAAGATTCTTAAAGAAGAATAGATTCCAAAGAAGACCACATTTTCCTCAAAAGAAAGCTTATCACAAAGAAGAAGGATCCTCTACTCCTCCAAAATATTACGAATGCTGAAAACTGAGGTACATGAAAATGAAGTGTCCTATGTATCTTAAGAAGACGAAGAAGTTTAAGAAAAGGTCTTCCAAAGAAAAGAAATGAATGAGAGCATATATAGCATGGGAGGACAATGACATAAGCTTTTCCGATAGCTCGGAAAATGAAGAAGCCCATCTTTATCTAATGGCTCGAGGAGAAGAAAGTGAAGAGATCGATACCGAGGTAACATCTTCTAACTTAGAATCTCCACCTTCTTATGATGAATTGTAAGATGCTTTTCAAGAATTGCATGATGAATCTATGAGGCTCACAAAAATGGTTTTATCTTCTAACAAGACAATCTCCTTATTCGTAAATAAAATTTCTATTTTAAACAAGGAGATTAATGAGCTTAAGATTAAAAATGAGACCTTAGGACTTATTGATGCTAACTCATTGTGCATGACTTGCTCCTCACTTGATAACACATCCATATCTTTACCTTGCTTATCATGTAAAGCATTTGAGAAAGAAATTGAAGATTTAAACAATATTCTTGCAAAATTTACATTTGGAAGAGACAACTTGAATGTGTTGTTAAGGAAATAAAAATGTACTTTTCAAAAAAGCCAGTTTGGGATATAATCCAAATAACCATAAAAATTTTTATAAGAATTTCTTTGTTTCCTCAAATACTTCAAGTAGCCCCTTTATCAAATGTTTTCATTGTGGTAAGAAAGGGCATAGTGCATCCACTTGTAATGTTAGAAAGAACATAAACACTAAGGTTGAAATCAAAAGGGTTTGGGTTCCTAAAGGTACCATGCCTAACTCTAACACACAAGGACCCAAGATAATTTGGGACCCAAGATAATTTGGGTACCAAAAGTTAAAATTTGAATGTGTATTGTACGTGTGCTTGAAGACCAAAAGCTCAAGTTGGTATCTTGATAGTGGCTGCTCCAAGCACATGACCAGTGATGGCTCCAAGTTCTCCTCCCTAGCCCCTAAGAAGCATGGTCATGTCACATATGGTGATAACAACAAAGGGAAGATCCTTGGAATTGGTAAAATTGGTAAGATCCCTTCCTCATCAATTGATAATGTTTTGCTTGTTGAAGGACTCAAACATAATTTGCTTAGCATTAGTCAATTGTGTGATAAGGGCAATAGAGTTATATTTGATTCTACTTATTGCATAATTGAGGGAAAGGATGATAAGCAAGTTAAGTTTATTGGTCATAGGGTCAATAATATATATATGATTAGTCTTGATGATATTTTCTCAAATGATGCTAAATGCTTTATGAGTAAAGAAAATGATTCATGGTTATGGCATAGAAGAACTGCTCACACTCACATGGATCACTTAAATAAATTGGTTTATAAAGAACTAGTAATTGGTCTTCCAAAGCTCAAATTTGAAAAAGACAAATTCTGTGATGCATATCAAAAGGGAAAACAAATAAAGGTCTCTTTTAAAGCTAAAAATGTGGTTTCAACTTCTAGACCTTTACAACTTTTGCACATGGATCTTTTTGGTCCCTTTAGAACTATGAGCTTTGGTGGGAATTACTATGCATTGGTGATTGTGGATGATTTTTCTAGGTTTACATGAACATTATTCCTAGCCCACAAAAATGATGATTTTCAATCATTTAAAAAGCTTGCCAAAGTTATTCAAAATGAAAAGGGTTTTTGTATTGCATCCATAAGAAGTGACCATGGTGGCGAATTTGAAAACCATGAATTTGAAACTTTTTGTGATGAACATGGCATTGAGCATAATTTTTCTGCCCCTGAACACCATAATAAAATGATGTTGTAGAAATGAAAAATCGATCTTTAGAGGAAATGGCAAGAACTATCCTCAATGAGGCCAACCTTTCTAAGTATTTTTGGGCAGATACGGTTAACACCGCTTGTTATGTTATGAATAGAGCCTTAATAAGGTTAATTTTAAAGAAAACCTCATATGAATTGTACAAGGGAAGGAATCCAAATGTGTCACATTTTCATGTCTTTGGATGTAAATGCTTTGTTTTGAATAATGGTAAGGGTAACTTGGGGAAGTTTGATGTAAAATCTGATGAGGGAATTTTTATTGGCCATTCTATACATAGTAAGGCCTTTAGAGTTTATAATAAATGAACTATGACCATAGAAGAGTCTATACATGTTACTTTTAATGAAACTAACCCAAATGAGCCGAGAAAGATGTATGTTGATGATGTTGCAGAAATCATAGCTAGAACACACTTGGAGATTCAAGAAAAAGAGCCTAAGAAGCAATAAGAAAGACCCAGTGATCATGCAAGACAAGAGGATTCAGAAATCATGGATCTACCCAAAGAATGGTAGACATCAAGGTATCATCCTCTTGACAAGGTAATTGGTGATGTATCAAAAGGGGTAATTACTTGAAACACTCTTAAAGATGCATGTAATCACTAGCTTTTATCTCTCAAGTTAAACCTAAAGACATAAATGAGGCCATTAATGATGAACATTGGATCTCGGTAATGTAAGTTGAACTAAATCAATTTGAGAGAAATCAAGTTTAGGAATCAGTTCCAAGGCCCAATGATCATCCTATAATTGACACCAAATGGGTCTTTAGGAACAAACTTAATGAAACGAGCTTAATAATAAGAAACAAAGCTAGGCTTGTAGCAAAGGACTATAATCAAGAAGAAGGCATAGACTATGAAGAAACTTATGCATCCGTAACTAGATTAGAGGCCATTAGAATGTTACTTGTATATGCATGCATTATGGATTTCAAACTTTATCAAATCGATGTTAAAAGTGCCTTTTTAAATGGTTTTATACAAGAAGCAGTGTATAGGGAACAACCTCCTAGTTTTGAAGATTTTGAAATGCCCAACCATATTTTTAAACAGAAAAAGGCCTTGTATGGCTTGAAACAAACTCCTAGAGCTTGGTATGAAAGGTTAAGCAAATTTATTTTGGAAAATGGCTTCTCTAGGGGTAAGGTTGACACTACTCTCTTTATCAAGTATAAAAAGCATGACATTCTTCTTGTTCAAATTTATGTTGATGATATAATATTTGGTGCCTCTAACAACTCTCTTTGTAAGGAATTTGCTAATATTATGTAAAGTGAGTTTGAGATGTCCATAATGGGTGAGCTCAACTTCTTCCTTGGTCTCCAAATCAAACAAACGAAGGATGAGACTTTCATAAGTCAATCCAAATACTACAAAAAGTTGCTCAAGAAGTTTAGAATGGAGGGTGCCAAGCATATGGCTACTCCAATGAGCACCTCTTGTTATTTGGATAAGGATGAAGGTGGTAAACCTGTAGAAATCACAAAATATAGAAGTATGATTGGCTCACTTCTTTATCTTATAGCTAGTAGGCCCGATATCATGTTTAGTGTGTGCATGTGTGCTAGATATTAAGCTAATCCTAGAGAATCACACCTAAGTGCTGTAAAACAAATCATGAAATATATTATCGGCACTTCACAAATGGGTTTGCGGTACCCTAAGGGTGCCTCATGTAGCCTAGTTGTTTACTCTAATTCTGACTTTGCTGAATGCAAAATGGATCAAAAAAGTACTAGTGGGACATGCCACTTGCTTGGAAGCTCACTAGTTTCTTGGCATAGCAAGATACAAAATAGTGTGACATTGTCAATAGCTGAAGCTGAATATATTGTAGCTGGGAGTTGTTGTGTTCAAGTCCTTTGGATGAAGCAACAACTTCAAGACTATGGTCTTGAGCTTGATCACATTCCTATTAGATGTGATAACACTAGTACAATCAACTTATCTAAAAATCCTATTTTGCACTCTAGAACAAAACACATTGAAATTAGGCATCATTTTATTAGAGATCATGTTCAAAAAGGTAATTGCATGCTTGAATTTGTGGAAACCACTAAGCAACTAGCTGACATTTTCACTAAGCCCTTAGCAAAAGAAGCATTCTTCTATATAAGAAATGAACTTGGTATATTGGATCAATCATGCACATATTGATTATTTACTACATAAATTAGCCTTTTGATGCAATAAGTTAATATTTTGTACAAATTGGTCATTTGTTGATAAATTGGTTATCTTTGCTGCATAACTAATCTTCTCTGATGCCTATTTTGCTCCGCTACTGCATAATATCATTGTTTCGTTGTGTAATTTTATAAGTTAATCACTTTTGAATCCTATACTAACTTGAGCATCGGAGTGTCCCCTTATTTTGTTTTGCAAGAGCTCAGTCCATGCTTAAGTCCCTAATATTTCCCTAATTATGCTCCTGCTGAAGAAATTTTTTTCTTAATCACTTGAAGAAGAAAAATTCTATGTTTGGGATGTCCCCATAGGAATGGCAAGTGTTAATGGTCTTGAAAAGTTGAATTCTTGAAGACTTGACCTGGTATTGTTTGAGAAATAAAAAGTTGGGAGATGAACATAATCTATTATGGAAAGGACTATTGGTGGTTGAAGATGGTTTAGCAAGATAAATTTGGTCTCTGTCAAATGGTGTTAAGACAGTTATGGTTTCACATAATCAGTTTTGAACTAGCATTATGTCTCCGGGAATCAAGTCAGCTTGTGGAAATGGACTCTGGAAGTACAATAAACTATCAAGAAAAGGAAAAGGACCTATTGTGTGTGACTTGGAACGTTGATTGATATAAAAATTACTTTCTGACATAGCTCCATAACCAGTTAGGACAATTATATAACCGGTTATTTTTGTTCACAGAGCCACACTTTTTCAATTTTATACAAAGCTAATTGATTAGCCAAACTCATCTAATCGGTTATTTGACAAAACAGTGAGCTCCTCTTCCATTCTCATCACGTTCTAATCAGTTAGAACTTAACCTCTAACTGGTTATTTGACAAAACAGTGAGCTGCACTTTTATTCCTCCAAATGCTTTAACCGATTACCTACAAGTCCTAATCGGTTAGCCCCACATGCTAACCGGTTAATATACCTCTCAAAACTCCAAAATAGTATCCTCCTCCCTTATTTCTCACGACGATCCCCATTCCTCCATCCTCATCCTCTTCTTCTTCCCTCAAACACCCACTCCTATCCATTCACACCCACCTTAAATCTATCACAACTCCACCACTTAAATATCATTTCCTTCACATTCCACACTCTCCATCACCTTTTCTCTAATTAAAATTCTTTCCTTCTAAAATTTTCATCTACCTCATACTCTCTCTCCCCTCCATACGTGCCTTAACCACCATTATCACTCACCATGGCTAGCAACTCTTCCTTCCCCAAGAGGTCACGGTCCAAAAACCCAAATGTCCCAAAGGAAACACCTCCTACAGACACTGACCCAGATTTCTCCATAGCTTTGAACCTTGGAAAATTTTTTCACTGACCCTGCTCAAATGAAGAAATACCAGTTGGAATTTCATGCTCGATGCATCATTTCACCTAAATGGATGGACTGGGCATTTATCGTCAAAGAAGGTTTCACTTCTCTTACAGAGCTCTTTGAATTCCATGGGTTGAGAACTCTTGTCACTACCAATCCAGGGTATTTCTATCTTGAACCTACTAAAGTCTTTTTCTACAATTTATCTATTATGGGCGGAAATTTGGTTTCTGAAATCAAAAAGCACAAAATTATTGTGAATCCAAGTGAGTGGGTTCCTCTGTTTGGTCTTCCTCACTCTAGAGAAAAGCTTAAATTAGAAAAACATGGCTCATGGGAAAACTATAAGAGAGATCAAGCTGTCATGGGCATGCTTCAGCCTGGCGTTCAAATGCCAAATGGGACTTTTACTACTGGCCTTTTGAAGTTACAAGATTGTCTTCTTCATTTTATTGTAACTCATATCCTAGCACTAAGGGCAAGTAACTATGCCTTGGTTGAAGAAGAAGACATCTTCTTGATGTGGCTTCTCAAAGAACGCATAAAGATTAACTGGCCTTATTACATTATGTATTACATGATGAAAGCTAAACAAAAGGCTATTATGGATCTTCCTTATGCCCTTTTGATTGCTCGAATCCTAGACACTACAAGGTTCCCCTACTAGAAGATGGAATCGTAAATACTGCAAGTCCCCATAAGTTTGGACTTGCCTCTCTCAATAGAATGCAAGTGAAGAACATAAATGACGAATGGACTTATGGTCATGCACGTGTGTGTTGGGAATTGCGGATCAAAATATCTCGCAGCGGAATAATAGGATTCCCACACAGGATCCATGCGAAAAGTCCATAATCCGAGTTTTTAAAAATTACCTCTTGAAGCGTGATAAACACAAGCGAGGTGAATCACCAACACCATAATAGCGACGATGTTTCTGCGGTATCCACACGAACAGACTTGCAAAAGGAGTCACGCCTCTGTTTCGCGGTGCTAGCTGCGAATAGAAGAGAAGAACCTTTCACTGTCTCTCACTCACTTTCTTAGGTGCGGCTAGGGTTGTGATGTAACATGTATAGCAGCCCCCTTAACAGTACTATTTATAATAGTGGCTGCCTTAAGTGAGTGTGAGCAAGATGCAAGGTAAGTTTGTGCAACCCTAAAACCCATCTGTCATGAGTTAGGCCCACAATTGAATCCGAGTCCAACTTGGATCCTTATTGCTCCAATTTAGTCTGTTCTAAGTGTGCGACCTACTGCAGGTTCTCATGACATTGGTAGTAATATTAAAATCTCATTTTAATATTACAAACAGTGAGCGGTATCTAGCAACATATCACTGCTACCCAAGTAATGAGAATGTCAGTGATTTGACATAACCTATCCGTGATCAATGTTTCCGTGTAGTTTAGTCCCTTTGTCAAGATATCTAGATTGAACACAAGGCATGGAATGCGTCACCCTTGTATAGTCCAATCATTCGTTTCCTGATACTCGAGTAGACTTTGTAACAATAAATGAGATCAATATCTCATATTGACTCATTTGAGCATGGCCATGCATTTCGCAGTCTCACTCAATCAGGGGGTCCGAAGATATCGCTCCTGTTATGTAGGAGTGACAAATTCCATCTAGGTCACTCACATCCCTCTGCATGATTTGCGGTATGTCCAATAACCAACTTTATAATCACCTTGTTACAGATGACGTTTGATGGCATTAAAACACATAACTCCTCATGTAGGAATCGTAGTGATTTCGGTCAAAGGACCACAAACACCATTATCACTATGAGAATCGCTTATGACACTCACGTAACGATCCATGTAGCGTTCTCATGGTGGGTCATCCCAAGACATCATTACTCTAATATGTACCAATGTGAAGACTTGATATCTCATATCCATGACCCGTGAGATGCGGTCATCAGTCTCTACACATACTAGTCTCAATGTATTATTGTTGTCCTAATTAACAATAATACTTGACTAGGGACATTTAAGAATAGTGTTGTAACCAAAAGGATCTCACGATCAAGTCATCCACTTGATGTCCTATGGCATTAAACTTACTATTCTAAGGACTTTATTATGTTTATCAAAAAAGAACACAATAAATGAAATGCCTCATATATAAAATAGCATAATATAATGTATGTCAATACAAACAAAATGTATTGGCCACTAGGGCATACACCAACAATCTCCCACTTGCACTAGAGCCAATCAGGCATATATCTAATGCCTAAAGACCTAGTGTGACCCTCATGCTTCCTGGCATGCAAGAGGCTTCGTCGATGGATCAGCAATGTTATCATCTGTTGGTACTCGCATATCTTCACATCTCCTCTATCGATGATCTCTCGAATGAGATGGAAGCGCCTAAGTATATGTTTGGATCGGCCGGTGAGATCTAGGCTCCTTAGCTTGTGCAATGGCTCCATTGTTATCACAATAGAGGTCCACTTTGGGTCCACAATGCTAGGAATAGTGCCAAGTTCGGTAATGAACTTCTTGATCCAAACGGCCTCCTTTCTTTGCATTGGAGGCGCAATATACTCACCTCGTGGTAGAATCGGCGATGTCTCCTGCTTTGAACTCTTCCAGACTCACAGCCCCACCATTTAGGCAAAAAACATAACTTGATTGCGATCTGGAGTCGTCCTTATCGGTTTGAAAGCTAGCATCAGTGTAACCTTTACGACTAGCTCTTCCTCGCCTCCATATACCAAGAACGAATCCTTAGTCCTTCTCAAGTACTTAAGGATGTTCTTGATAGCGATCCGTGACTTTCACCGGGATCGATGGTACCTACTCGTCATGCTCAAAGCATACGAGATGTCCGTCGAGTACATAACATGGCATACATGATAGATCCAATTGCGGATGCATATGGAATCTTGCTCATGCGATCCCTCTCATCCCGGGTGGAAGGGGATTGAGCCTTAGATAAGCTTACACCATGTGACATAGGCAAGAAGAGTCCTTTCTTGGATTCATGCATGTTAAATCGTCTTAACACTTTGTCTATGTATGTACTCTGACTTAGGCCAAGCAGTCTCAGTGATCTATCTCTATAGATCCTGATACCTAATACATAGGTGGCTTCGCCCAAGTCCTTCATAGAAAAGCACTTCCCTAACCAAGTCTTTACAGACTGTAGGGTAGGGATGTCATTTCCAATTAGTAGTATGTCATCTACATACAATACTAGAAAGACAACTGTGCTCCCACTAACCTTCTTGTAAACACAAGATTCTTCTTCATTCTTGATGAAACCAAACTGTTTGATTGTATCATCAAAATGAAGATTCCAGCTTCTGGAAGCTTGCTTTAATCCATAAATAGATCGTTGCAACTTGCATACTTTTCTAGCATCCTCTGGAGTGGCAAAACCCTCAGGTTGTGTCATGTACACATCTTCGAGAAGATTTCCATTAAGGAAAGCGCTTTGACATCCATTTGCCGATTTCATAATCATGGTATCTTTGTAACGATAAGCAAGATCCGAACAGTTTAAGCATCGCAACGGGGAAAAAGTTTCATCATAGTCTACACCATGAATTTGTTTGAAACCTTTAGCCACCAATCACGCCTTAAAGGTATGCACATTACCATCCATGTCGGTTTTCTTCTTGAAAACCCACTTGCACCCAATGGGTTTTACCCCTTCAGGTGGGTCAACCAAGGTCCATACCTGGTTGGCATACATGGAATCCATTTCAGATCTCATGGCCTCAAGCCATTTCTCAAATTCTGGGCCAATAATGGCTTCCTGGTAAGTCACAGGCTCATCTTGATCCATGAGCAATACGTCACCTTGTTGGGTCATGAGAAATCCATATCTCTCTGGTTGATGACGTATCCTGTTAGACCTACGCAGATCTTATGCTACTAGAGCAGGTTGCTATTCCACAACATTTTGTGGAGGCTGCTCTATTTCCACCATTGGTTCATTGCTGCTTTGTGAAACTTGAACTTCTTCAAGTTCTACTTTTCTCCCACTGGTTCCTTTGGAGATAAACTCCCTTTCTAGAAACACAGCTGTCCGTGCGACAAACACTTTGCCCTCGGTAGGATTATAGAAAAAGTATCCCTTGGTTTCCTTTGGATACCCCACAAAGAAGCATTTATCTGATTTAGGGCCAAGCTTATCAGAAACTTGACGTTTCACATAAGCTTCGCAACCCCAAATCTTCATGAAAGACATACTGGGCCGTCTCCCAGTCCATATCTCATATGGTGTCTGTTGAACCGTCTTAGATGGAACACGGTTAAGTGTGAAAGCTGCTGTGCATTGGAGCATGTCCCCAGAAGGAGCCTGGAAGGTCTGCATGACTCATCATGGATCGGACCATGTCCAACAAAGTCCGGTTCCTCCTTTCAGAAACACCATTCCATTGTGGTGTTCCGGAAGAGTGAGTTGAGATATTATCCCACACTCTTTCAGATGATCATCAAACTGTTGGCTTAAGTATTCACCTCCTCGATCTGATCGAAGGATTTTAATTCTTTTGCCAAGTTGGTTTTGTACTTCATTCTTGAACTCTTTGAACTTTTCAAAGGATTCTGATTTGTGCTTCATAAGATATACAAATCCATATCTACTTGAAATCATCGGTAAATGTAATGAAGTATTGAAAACCACCTCTAGCGATGTGTTTAGTGGCCCACATACATCACTATGTATAAGGCCTAAAAGATCACTAGCCCTTTCACCTTTTCCATGAATGGGGCCTTTGTCATCTTCCCTAATAAACAAGATTCACATATCTCATATGATTCGAAATCAAATGAGTCCAAGAATCCATCTTTATGGAGTTTGGAGATGCGTTTCTCATTTATGTGGCCCAAATGACAATGCCAGAGAAAAAGTTAGGTTCTAATCGTTTGATTTAAACCTCTTTGTATTTATGTTATAAATGGGCATTTCGAGATCAAGTACATAAAGTCCATTACTCAATTGTGCACTACCATAAAAAATATCATTCATATAAATAAAACAATACTTGTCCTTTATTATAAAAGAAAAACCTTTCTTGTCTAAACAAGAAACAGAAATGATATTCCTACTAATAGCAGGCACAAAATAGCGGTTCTCTAACTCTATTACAAGCCCAAGTGGGCGAGATAATAAATAAGTCCCTACACTAATGCAGCAACTTTTGCTCCATTTCCAACTCGTAGGTCGACTTCGCCCTTCGTCAATGGTCTACTGCTCTTTAGATCCTGCACATTTACACAAATGTGAGATCCACATCCAAGATATCTAATACCCATGATGCATAAGTAGATAAATTGACTTCAATAACAAAAATACCCGAAGTGGAAGTCTCACTTCCTTCTTCTTTTTGAGCTCCTCCAGGAACTTGGCACGCTTCCTCTTCCAATGTCCTGTCGACCGCAATGGAAGCATGTACCTTCCTTAGCCACTCCACCCACTTGGTTTCAAGCTAGAAGTGCTAGGCTTGAACTTGTCCCTTGCCCTTGCCCTTCCAGGTTGTCCTTGGGCTTTTTCTGCTTGTTTCTTGCCCTTATTCTTTTGGACCATCATTATGGCCTTCCCTTTACCTTTGTTGATGTTCTGCTCGGCGAGCTTCTCAACATGCCTATGACTACTGGTAGTGATTTGTCAATCTCATTCATGTTGTAGTTCATGACAAATTGACCGAAACTTTCCTAAGCAATGATTGTAGGACTAAGTCGGTGGCCAACTCTTGGCCCAAAGGAAAACCCGGTCTCTCTAGGTTTTCAATGTACCCAATCATCTTAAGTACATGAGCACCAACGGGGCTTCCTTCTACCGGCTTGCACCGAAACAAGTGCTTTAGAGACATCGAATCTCTCATGCCCGGCTGCTCTTGATAGAGCTTCTTAAGGTGTACGATCATATCGTATGCATCCATGTTCTCATGTTGCTTTTGGAGCTCGAGTTCATGGTGGCCAGCATTAGACATCCAATGTCCAAGGCATCATCTTGATGCTTCTTATAAGCATCTCTTTCGGTTCTAGGGGCATTAGCGGCAGTGGCTCGGAATAGGTCATTCCAAAACATACGACTTTTTCTCTTGCTTGAGGACAATCCTCAAATTCTGTACTGATCTAGAAAATTTGTTCCGGACAACTTGTCCTTCTCAAGGACGGATCGCAATGATAAAGTACCCGATGTGTTTGTTGCCATGGTTATCTATTAACAGAAACATGCAAAAATATAAGTATCATGCCATAAACATATTTAATGAGGTCTTTTAATTAAATATGCCTCCCACTATTTTATTCAAGTCAATGACCCTCAGCATTGACTCGAAAAATCCCATCGAAAGATTTTCTAGTGGGCCAAGATCCATATTTTACCTAGCTTTGAGTCAGCTTTGGCTGATCGCCCAAAATTCGGTTATTTAGGTAGGAAACTCTTTCCAATTACATCACATGCAACTCTTGGATAGTTGGGTGAATAACACTTATTCTAATCCATCTAATGGACTAAAGCCCAACTTCATGCCTCTAAGCCTTCAATCCTATTGAAATGGCCTAGTTAAGTCGACCCAATGGTTGGCATTTGGATATTACTCTTATCCCATCGCATCTTACTAATATAGATAAAGGCACTCTGCTTTGGCGACCTACACTTAATCGATATTAGTCTTGATGAGTGCCACGCATTGGAAGGCATCACATAATGACTTAATATTTTCTTTGAGGGAATTTTATTATTAGATCTCACCATTTATTAAACTTGTTTAACATACCATAAACATCATCCATGCATCTCATACATATAAAGCAAATAATAAATGTGACATGGTTATGGCCTCTAAGAGATTAGCTTTAAAAAGCCGCTTCACCAAGCGTCTCCCACCAACGTCCTCACTTGATGCCATCTCCTTGTCTCCACATGATGATTACATTATAGAAACCTCTTTTACATTCGAGGGGAGTTAGATGAGAAGAGAATGTACAATCAGAATGTAGAGAGAAAGGCACGACACGCAGGTCGTATTTAAAATAACCAAAATAGCATAAAATAAAGACTAAGGCCATAACCATGCACCATGCATCTCTAAGAATACATAAACACAAAGAAATAACACATTATTATTTTGTGAATTATAAAACAAAGATTTGAATATCGCGCTTTCGAATATCACACACCACGCAACGGGGTTCGGGGCAGCGCCCCGACGGGTTATTTGACAGTTAGAACTTAACCTCTAACTGGTTATTTGACAAAACAGTGAGCTGCACTTTTATTCCTCCAAATGCTTTAACCGATTACCTACAAGTCCTAATCGGTTAGCCCCACATGCTAACCGGTTAATATACCTCTCAAAACTCCAAAATAGTATCCTCCTCCCTTATTTCTCACGACGATCCCCATTCCTCCATCCTCATCCTCTTCTTCTTCCCTCAAACACCCACTCCTATCCATTCACACCCACCTTAAATCTATCACAACTCCACCACTTAAATATCATTTCCTTCACATTCCACACTCTCCATCACCTTTTCTCTAATTAAAATTCTTTCCTTCTAAAATTTTCATCTACCTCATACTCTCTCTCCCCTCCATACGTGCCTTAACCACCATTATCACTCACCATGGCTAGCAACTCTTCCTTCCCCAAGAGGTCACGGTCCAAAAACCCAAATGTCCCAAAGGAAACACCTCCTACAGACACTGACCCAGATTTCTCCATAGCTTTGAACCTTGGAAAATTTTTTCACTGACCCTGCTCAAATGAAGAAATACCAGTTGGAATTTCATGCTCGATGCATCATTTCACCTAAATGGATGGACTGGGCATTTATCGTCAAAGAAGGTTTCACTTCTCTTACAGAGCTCTTTGAATTCCATGGGTTGAGAACTCTTGTCACTACCAATCCAGGGTATTTCTATCTTGAACCTACTAAAGTCTTTTTCTACAATTTATCTATTATGGGCGGAAATTTGGTTTCTGAAATCAAAAAGCACAAAATTATTGTGAATCCAAGTGAGTGGGTTCCTCTGTTTGGTCTTCCTCACTCTAGAGAAAAGCTTAAATTAGAAAAACATAGCTCATGGGAAAACTATAAGAGAGATCAAGCTGTCATGGGCATGCTTCAGCCTGGCGTTCAAATGCCAAATGGGACTTTTACTACTGGCCTTTTGAAGTTACAAGATTGTCTTCTTCATTTTATTGTAACTCATATCCTAGCACTAAGGGCAAGTAACTATGCCTTGGTTGAAGAAGAAGACATCTTCTTGATGTGGCTTCTCAAAGAACGCATAAAGATTAACTGGCCTTATTACATTATGTATTACATGATGAAAGCTAAACAAAAGGCTATTATGGATCTTCCTTATGCCCTTTTGATTGCTCGAATCCTAGACACTACAAGGTTCCCCTACTAGAAGATGGAATCGTAAATACTGCAAGTCCCCATAAGTTTGGACTTGCCTCTCTCAATAGAATGCAAGTGAAGAACATAAATGACGAATGGACTTATGGTCATGCACGTGTGTGTTGGGAATTGCGGATCAAAATATCTCGCAGCGGAATAATAGGATTCCCACACAGGATCCATGCGAAAAGTCCATAATCCGAGTTTTTAAAAATTACCTCTTGAAGCGTGATAAACACAAGCGAGGTGAATCACCAACACCATAATAGCGACGATGTTTCTGCGGTATCCACACGAACAGACTTGCAAAAGGAGTCACGCCTCTTTTCGCGGTGCTAGTGCGAATAGAAGAGAAGAACCTTTCACTGTCTCTCACTCACTTTCTTAGGTGCGGCTAGGGTTGTGATGTAACATGTATAGCAGCCCCTTAACAAGATACTATTTATAATAGTGGCTGCCTTAAGTGAGTGTGAGCGAAGTAGCAAGGTAAGTCAGTGCAACCCTAAAACCCATCTGTCATGAGTTAGGCCCACAATTGAATCCGAGTCCAACTTGGATCCTTATTGCTCCAATTTAGTCTGTTCTAAGTGTGCGACCTGCGCAGGTTCTCATGACGTTGGTAGTAATATTAAAATCTCATTTTAATATTACAAACGATGAGCGGTATCTAGCAACACATCACTGCTACCCAAGTAATGAGAATGTCGGTGATTTGACATAACCTATCCGTGATCAATGTTTCGTGTAGTTTAGTCCCTTTGTCAAGATATCTAGATTGAACACAAGGCATGGAATGCGTCACCCTTGTATAGTCCAATCATTCGTTTCCGATACTCGAGTAGACTTTGTAACAATAAATGAGATCAATATCTCATATTGACTCATTTGAGCATGGCCATGCATTTCGCAGCTCACTCAATCGGGGGCCCGAAGATATCGCTCTGTTATGTAGGAGTGACAAATTCCATCTAGGTCACTCACATCCCTCTGCATGATTTGCGGTATGTCCAATAACCAACTTTATAATCACCTTGTTACGGATGACGTTTGATGGCATTAAAACACATAACTCCTCATGTAGGAATCGTAGTGATTTCAGGTCAAAGGACCACAAACACCATTATCACTATGAGAATCGCTTATGACACTCACGTAACGATCCATGTAGCGTTCTCATGGTGGGTCGATCCAAGACATCATTACTCTAATATGTACCAATGTGAAGACTTGATATCTCATATCCATGACCCGTGAGATGCGGTCATCAGTCTCTACACATACTAGTCTCAATGTATTATTGTTGTCCTAATTAACAATAATACTTGACTAGGGACATTTAAGAATAGTGTTGTAACCAAAAGGATCTCACGATCAAGTCATCCACTTGATGTCCTATGACATTAAACTTACTATTCTAAGGACTTTATTATGTTTATCAAAAAAGAACACAATAAATGAAATGCCTCATATATAAAATAGCATAATATAATGTATGTCAATACAAACAAAATGTATTGGCCACTAGGGCATACACCAACAGTGTGGCAGTAGCACCACTAGAAGAAATTCTTACTGATCCGACTGATGTCCCTATGGAAGAGGCACCAGAAATGAGTAGCATCTCAAAAACCACAAGTGAAGCCCGCATTCTTGCAGGCACTGCGGATCTAAGAACCTTCCAGGAGCACAGTAACTCAGTCATCTTTGATCGTTTAAGTGCTATGGAGGACCGCTTGGATAGGCTCGAGCGTCGCTACCCAGCACCCGAGGACCATGGGGCTTAGGCATGGACTATCTATTTCTGTTATAGTTGTATTTCTGAACTAATTGCTTCCAACTCTGTTTTAACTATGTTTGGTTATGATATTTTGGATATTATGTTAAAACCATGGTAGATTTATTTGGCATGATTGGTTATTGTAACGCCCCTTTTCGGAAGGGAACATCACATCATTAAATACAATGCGAAAAATAAAAGGATAAATTAAGACCCAGTTCATTAAATTATAAATAAAGTTATTTGATTATAGTTGTATAAATGAAATGGTGAATATTTTTTCTTTTTATTATATGTATATATTTATATTCAATAACCTGTTCATCAATGCAATATTCAAATATGCTAACACTTATATAAGATACACA
Organism: Ormosia semicastrata; assembly: GCA_029884595.1. Taxonomy (NCBI): domain Eukaryota; kingdom Viridiplantae; phylum Streptophyta; class Magnoliopsida; order Fabales; family Fabaceae; genus Ormosia; species Ormosia semicastrata. The sequence continues at coordinate 80,103,117 of JAQQTO010000063.1, read as the reverse complement.
AGTATGTATAGTTATATATATACATATACATTTATTCTTTTTCTAATAACTGGGAGCAAAAAACATAAACCTTAGCGGAAAACATAAAGATTAAGCCATACATTAATGCAATAGGTACATCATATATATATATATATATATATATATATATATATATCGTTTAAATACAGATTGTAAGTTACAAATTACATCAAGGCTCACAAAAAAGAAGCCTAAGCTTTATAAGCCCCCAAAAAATGATGTACAGACCCCCAAAATGAATATTAAGGCCCTAAAAAGAACACAGATAGCCATCAGTGACTATCGACAGTATCAGCCCCTAGGAAGAGAGAGAAGGAACCATGTCAAGATCCTCCTCAGGGTCTTCCTTGTTAGAAGAGACCCTCATCGGAGCCACCAAATTACGGGTTGGGGCTCGGGCAGTGGAAAGAAGTGAATCCTCCCGTAGGGTGTAGTAACGATCACCCCACATGTCCTTAATGGGCATGTAAATTCTAAATGCAGCCTAACACTACAGGTGAAGATGGGCAGATCATAACGCCCCCAAGCTAACGACACTGACATATCTCCCAAGTAGACACAGTGATCCGAGCTGAAGTTAATGTGCCAGCAGTCTGGACCTCCAAGGAAAGCCAACCGCACATAACCCAAAAATCCTCGTGGACGTGCCGTCATGATCCAAAGGCAGGTACTAGTCGTAGTCAGGCCAGAAATCGGGAAACTCATGGACTTCCCCTTTCTTCATTGACGTCTTCAGAGAATCACATAAGTAAAACAAAATGGCAGAAAATACAGAAAAGAGGTAAGACATTCTACATTCATCACCTATTATGGCAGTAAAGAAACAAAATGGTGCATGATGCCCACATAACATTTTAGAAATAATAATCAGTAATAAAAATAGATAATAAATAACTTATCATTTCCAGCCAGTTATAACAGTAATAAGATAACAGATTAAATTTTCAAATAAATAAGTAGATGTCAAATGATATGATGACTCACTATGCACATGTACATGATACCAAAAATCCTACTCCATGGAGCTAGACATAAACAGTCGGAGAGAATGATCAGGATATATGTCTGTATTGCGATTGTTGAGGCCTTCAAGTGCTAAAATTCTTAATTTATCAATGTGCACATCATCGAATTATACAAGACATTCTACACAGATCTCGATATAGGACAATGTCTCAGTTTGGATCGTCGGTGCGTTTGCATCCATTGCGAGGTACCCGCACCCCGACGGCCCCAAGGTCAACAAGTGACCTACACTTGTCTATTCGCACCCACACAAAGTGTGATTTAACTCCTAGGTAACTTGGCCTTAACAATAGTCCAACGGACATTTTCAATGCATGTTTCAATCATGCTCATCATGTCAGACTATATCAATTATGATTCAATTGCATAAGGATACAATGCACAAATACATATTCATATATGGATTCACAACCATATCATATCATGTCTAAAATCACATGTCATATTGTTTACCAACAATCATTGGCCCCATTCACGGACCCACATCATGTCAATATCAAACCTTAAGGTTGAACATAACACCATTCATAGTTATCATAAAAGTTAAGCCTTAATTTCATTATGTTTCTTACAACCTCACTCATACTCATGTTCTTTCATTATTCAAAATATTCTAAGCTATAAGACAAACTTCCATCCTTGGTTCTTTCCTTTTTATGAATCCCTAATCAACTTCTAATCATTCAATTAATTAAGTTTAATAAGTTTATCTTAGTGCTAAAGCCTTGCGTCAAGTGCCCAAGGGGACCATGAGCCTTCGAGGGGCTAGAAAAGCCTACAATTTCTCACCAGCACGTTACACGGCCCCGATTACACGGCCTAGGTTGTGTACTCCTCTGGAGTTCAGCAAAACATGTCCTGACCAACTGGGATTACACGACCTTGTGCCCTCACACGGCCTAGGTCGTGTACTCCTCTAGAAATGCAGAAAATCACACAAACATTATACCATCCTTCATACATTCGAAGATCCATCAACATACATCAAAATCATACCATTCAAACAATCAAAACACAACCAAAATCACTCAAACAAATGGGTATCCCACAAATGGGTTTCACCCCATCAACACAACAATAAGTTCCTTACCACCAAAATGGGTTGAAGAGAATAATCTTCCTCTTACCTTAAGAGAAGAACAAAGAAAGCAAACTCCTCTTGTCCTTGGAAATTTGTTCCTCACCACCTCAAAACCCTAGAGTGTTCAAATCCATAAAAATCAAAATCAAAGTTTGAAAATGGTATCCATAGTCACCAAAGTGACCATGGATCACGAAAATGAGATGGAAGAATGAGAAAGCTTTGATCTTTTACCCTAAAACTTCAAGCTTTGAGCTTCAATGGTGAAAGAAGATGGAAGCTTTTCAAGAAATCTTCAACTAGAGGGGTGTTTAGAATGTAATGGGGATTAAGAAAATGTGGTTGTTTGAAAATTTTATGATGGTGGAGGGCATGGAAGAAGGTTGGCTGTGAGGTATGGTGTAGAGAGAAGGAGGAGAAAATGAGAGAAAGATGAAGGTAGAGAGAGAAGTGGATAGTAGAAAAAGATGATGACTTTTTTTTTATTTTTGAAATTAGAATAGAATAGTTAATTAAGTGAAGCACATTTTTGGGCTCCAAAATAGAGCATGCTGCCGTGTGGGAGGGAGGAGAGAGAGAGGGAGTGTTTAGCTTCTTTGAGAAGCTTGGTAGCTTTTTCAAAAAAAAGGATTTGATTAGACATAAAGTGGATTACATTTGGATAGGATAATTAGGTGATAAAATAATTAAAATAATAAGATAATTAGAATTTTACTACAAGCTATTACCCAATGGATAATTATTACAGTGAACAAAGCCAGTATTAATTATCCAACGGATAATAAAGCGTATCGTAAAATTTTACTTAATAGTACGTACAGAGATTTTATTTATCAGATAAAATTTTAAAAAATATAAACCTCGTAAACTGTGTCCAGCCTCAGGTTTAGTAAGATCCCCCATCGACGCTTCCACAGTTCAAAGTTTGCCAGCCTCAGGGAAAACATTTTGTTTTCCTAGCTCAGCTTAGCGCGCACGTAAAATGAGAAATATATTAAAATATTTAACATTTTTTAAAAAAATCCACAAAAATTCTCAGAAATCACAAATATTAGAAAATGACTACTCATCACAAAACAAATAATTTTTGGGGTGTTTCACTAACTCTGCTCAGTGTGTACGTAAAACGAGAAATATATTAAAATATTCTACATTTCCAAAAAATTCCAAATTTTTTTTCAAAAATCATAAATATTATAAAATAATTATCTATGATGAAACAAATAATTTTTGGGGTGTTACAACTCTCCCATTCTAAAAAAAAATTTCGTCCTCGAAATTTTGATACCTTAGAACAGTTGTGGGTTTTGCTCCTTCATCTTGTCTTCTAATTCCCACATTGCATCACCGATCTTTTCGTTCCAGATCACTTTCACCAATGAGATTTCTTTTCCTCTGAGTTGTTTTACTCTCTATCTTCAATCTTTACAGGAGGTGCCTCATAGGTCAAGTTTTCTTTCAATTGTACTGTGTCCGATGCTATTATGACATGGTTCGAGTCAGGAATATATTTCAGTAGTTGTGACACATGAAAGACATTGTGAAGGTTTGAAAGAAAAGGTGGTACGGCTATCTAGCAAGCTACTGGACCTATCCGACGAAGAATTTGGTAAGGTCCAAGGAATTTAGGAATGAGTTTTCTAGATTTCAGAACTCGGCCGACCCTAGTTGTTGGTGTGACTTTCAAAAACACATGCTCGCTTTCCTCAAACTCAAGAGGCTTTCTTCTCTTGTTTGCATAGCTCTTCTACCGACTCTAAGCTATCCAAATCTTTTCCTGAATCATCTTGACCTTCTCAGTCATTTGCTATATAATATCGGGTCCAACAGTAAGGCGCTCTCTGTCTTGGTACTAACACAAAGGCGTTCAGCACCATTGTCCATATAGAGCTTCATAGGGTGCCATCCCTATGCTTGAATGAAAACTGTTATTGTAGGTGAACTCTACCAATGGTAAAACTTCATCCCAACTTCCAGTCTGTTCTAAAGTGCAAGCCCTGAGTAAATCCTCCAATGATTGGATCGTCCTTTCCGATTGCCCATCAGTTTGTGGATGATAAGTAGAACTCAAACGTAGCTTTGTCCCTAATACTTCTTGCAAACTTTGCCAAAACTTAGAAGTAAACATTGGATCCCTGTCAGAAATAATACTGGTAGGCACACCATGTAGCCTAACGATCTCTCCAATGTATAGCTAAGTCAACCTTTCCATGTTGTATCTTATATTGATCGACAGGAAGTGTGCTGACTTCGTGAGTCCATCGATGATTACCCATATCAAGTCATAACCCTTTCTGGTCTTCAGCAATCCAACCATGAAATCCATCGCAATGCTATCCCACTTCCATTCGAGAATAGATAGTGGTTACAACAGTCCTGACGGTCTTTGATGTTCCACCTTGGCTTTCTGGCAAACTAGACAAGAAGACACATATCTGGTAATATCGCTCTTCATTCCATGCCACCAAAATAACTTCTTTAGGTCTTGGTACATTTTAGTTATCCCCGGGTGCATACTTAACTTGCTCATGTGAGCGTGTTTGAGAATAGACTCTCTAAGTTCTTGATCCCTGGGTATACAAACCCTACCTCAAAATCTTAGAATTCCATCCATTCCTTCCTCGAATGTCATCGCATTACCTTGCCTCATCATCTCTCTTTCCTCTTGTAAGAACTTATCAATTTTCTACTTTTCTTGGATGTCTTCCATTAATTCGCTTGAGATAGTGATAATGTTCATGCAAATTTTTCTTAGTGTTAACTCCACGAAAGACGACACATCCCTAAACTGCTCTATAAGATCTTTTTCCTTAATCATCATGGCTAATATACTTAGCATCTTCCTACTCAATGTGTCTGCCATAACGTTTGCCTTTCTAGGGTGATACAAATGTCAAAAATCATAATCCTTTATAAATTCCAACCACCTGCGTTGTCTCATATTCAACTCCTTCTGATCATATAAGTACTTCAAGCTCTTATGATCACTAAAGATGTTGAACGTCGCCTTATACAGGAAGTGCCTCCATATCTTCACGGTAAAAACCACAGCTGCTAATTCCAAGTCATGGGTCGGATAGTTCTTCTCGTGCACTCGCAACTGTCTCAAAGCATAAGCCACTACTTTTCCATTTTGCATAAGCACAGCTCCTAAGCCTTGATATGAAGCATCGCAATACACTTCGAAGGGCTCATTAGGATCAGGTAGAACCAAAACAGGTGAAGTAGTCAGTCGTCCATTCAGTTCTTGGAAACCTTCTTCGCAGGCATCAGTCCATTCAAAGGCTTGGTTTCTTTCTTGTGAGTTGAGTGAGAGGTCCTGCTACTTTAGAGAATCCCCCAATAAACCTCCGATAGTATCTAGCCAAACCCACAAAACTTTGAATTTTTGTCACTGTTTTCGGTCGTTTCCATTGTAGAACTGCTTCCACCTTTGAAGGATCCACTGCAATCCCTTCCTTTGAGATTATATAGCCCAAAAACTTGACTTCGTCTAGCCAGAATTCACACTTCGACAATTTAGCATATAGCTTCTTCTCCTTCAGAATCTGGGAAACTATACTGAGGTGTTCAGCATGATCCTCCTGATTTTGAGAGTAGATCAGGATGTCATCAATGAAGACAACAATGAATCTGTCCAAGTAAGGATGAAAGATCCTATTCATGTAGTCCATGAAGATGGCAGGTGCATTCGTTATACCAAATGGCATCACAAGATATTCGTAATGACCGTATCAGGTACAAAAAGCCGTCTTGGGAATATCCTCCGCCTTCACTCGAATCTGATGGTAGCCTGATCGCAGATCGATCTTAGAGAACACTATTGCTCCTTTCAGTTGATCCAATAGGTCGTCTATCCTCGGAAGTGGATACTTATTCTTGATTATGACCTTATTCAATTGGCGATAGTCCACACACAATCGAGAGGTACCATCCTTCTTTCAGACGAGCAACACTGGTGCTCCCCAAGGTGGCACACTGGGTCTAACAAACTGCTTTTCCAAAAGCTCTTCCAACTGCTTCTTAAGCTCTGCTAACTCCGATGGTGACATTCTGTAAGGCGCTATAGACATGGGACCAGATCCCAGTACAAGATTAATAGCGAACTCTATTTCCTGCTCCGGCAATAAACCAGGTACATCATCAGAAAAGACTTCTGGAAACTTGTTGACCACTGGAATTGCATTCACATCAGCCTCACTCTTAAACTTCAAGGAAGACAATGGCATGTATCCATGAGCTCCTTCTTTCAAGAAAGCTCAACTTGGTTGGCCATAAAAAATCTAGAATCCTTATCCATGGAAAAAACTATAGTTTTACTAGAACAATCCAAAAGGATACGGTTGGAAGACAACCAATCCATTCCTAAAATTACATTTAACTAAGAAAGGGGTAAACAAATCAAAATAACAGAAAAGATTCGACCCTCAACAATCAACAGACAATTCAAATAGACTTTGATAGTAACAACAAGTTTATCAGTGGGAGTAGAAATAGTCAAGTCAAAAGGTACGGAAAACACAGGTAAACTAAGTCGTCGCACACAGTCATAGGAAATGAAAGAGTGGGTTGCCCCAGAGTCATACAGTATATTTAAAAGATTACCTCCTATAGTGCCTTCTCCTTGAATAAGATCTTCAGATTTGAAGGCTTCAGCTCCGCTCATGGTGTAGACTCTGCCTTCTGTTTGTGGCTTTGCAGCTTATGTAGCATTAACTGAAGGCTCAGCCTTAGCTTGGTTCTAATCTCTGAAGACATGTCCAGGTTTCCCACATCGATAACAGATAATCCCCTTGATGGAACAATCCCTTGTTAAGTGATCCTTCCTGCACTTCATACACCTTGGCGAAGATGCCACATTTGGTCCGGTTCGGTTCCTACCAGAACCTCCACTAGTGTTACCAAGTGGCCTCAATACTCAAGAGGGGGGGTGAATTGAGTAAGTAAAACAAGTTCGCAAATCTTTCGCAAATCGTTTGATAACTAATTTTTGTTGAAGCTATTGAATAATTAGAGATAAAAGCATAGATGAGGTATACACTTTTACTTATAAATGTGATAGCCAAAGGAGACAATATTCAATCAATTCAATAAAATAGTGCACAGAATAAAGAGAAGGGTTTAGAGAAAACAAACACAATGGTTTATCCTGGTTTGATCACCAATCCACTTGTGATCTACGTCTAGTTCCCAAGCAACAACTTGAGATTTTCCACTATATCTTCAAGCTTCAATGGGTGCTTGACAACCGCTACAACCTTGAGCACTCAATGCTTTGGGACATAACAAGCGGTGTTAACCGCATCCGCCCAAAAGTATTTAGGAAGGTTGGCCTCATTGAGCATAATTCTTGTCATTTCCTCTAAAGATCGATTTTTCCTTTCTACAACACCATTTTGTTATGGTGTTCTAGGGGCAGAAAAATTATGCTCATTGCCATGTTCATCACAAAAAAGTTTCAATTTCATGATTTTCAAACTCACCACCATGGTCACTTCTTATGGATGCAATACAAAATTTTTTTTCGTTTTGGATAACTTTGGCAAGCTTTTTAAATGATTGAAAAGCATCATTTTTGTGGGCCAAGAATAATGTCCATGTAAACCTAGAAAAATCATCCACAATCACTAATGCATATTAATTTCCACCAAAGCTCATAGTTCTAGAGGGACCAAAAAGATCCATGTGCAAAAATTGTAAAGGTCTAGAAGTTGAAACTATGTTTTTAGCTTTAAAAGAGACTTTTACTTGTTTTCCTTTTTGACATGCATCACAAAGTTTGTCTTTTTCAAATTTGAGCTTTGGAAGACCAATTACTAGTTCTTTAGAAACCAATTTGTTTAAGTGATCCATGTGAATGTGAGCAATTCTTCTATGCCATAACCATGAATCATTTTCTTTACTCATAAAGCATTTAGCATCATTTGAGGAGATATCATCGAGACTAATAATACATATTATTGACCCTATAACCAACAAACTTAACTTGCTTATCATCCTTTCCCTCAATTATGCAACAAGAGGAATCAAATATAACTCTATTGCCTTTATCACATAGTTGACTAATGCTAAGCAAATTATATTTAAGTCCTTCAACTAGCAAAACATTATCAATAGATGATGAAAGGATCTTACCGACTTTGCCAATTCCAAGAATCTTCCCTTTGTTGTTATCACCATATGTGACATGACCATGTTTCTTGTGGGTAAGGGATGAGAACTTGGAGCCATCACTGGTCATGTGCTTGGAGCAACCACTATCAAGATACCAACTTGAGCTCTTGGTCTTCAAGCACACCTACAACACACATTCAAATTTTAACCTTTGGTACCCAAATTGTTTTGGGTCCTTGTGTGTTAGAATTAGGTATGGTGCCTTTAGGAACCCAAACCCTTTTGATTCCAACCTTGGTGTTTATGTTCTTTCTAACATTGCAAGTGGATGCACTATGCTCTTTCTTACCACAATGAAAACATTTGACAAAGGGACTACTTGAAGTTTTTGAGGAAACAAAGAAGTTCTTATAAGACTTTTGATGGTTGTTTGGATTAAATCCCAAACCAGCTTTTTGAAAAACACATTTTTGTCTCCCTACCAGCACATTTAAGTTGTCTCTTCCAAAAGTGAATTTTGTAAGAGTGTTATTCACATCTTCAATTTCTTTTTCAAACGCTTTGCATGATGAACAAGGTAATGATGTGGATGTATTATCATGTGAGGAACAAGTCATGCATAATGAATTAGCATTAATGAGTCCTAAGGTCTCATTTTCAATTTTGAGCTCATTTATCTCCTTGGTTAAAATTGAGACTTTGTTTGCTAATAAGGAGATTGTTTTATTGGAAGATAAAACCATTTTTGTGAGTCTCAAGGATTCATCATGCAATTCTTGAAAGGCATCTTGTAATTCATCATAAGAGGGTGGAGATTCTAGGTTAGAAGAGGTTAACTTGGTGTCGCTTTCTCCACTTTCCTCTCCTTGAGCCATAATACAAAGATGGACTTCTTCATTCTCCGAATCGTCGGAAGAGCTTAAGTTATTATCCTCCCAAGCTATATATGCTCTTATTCCTTTCTTTTCCTTGGAGGGCCTTTTCTCAAATTTCTCCGTCTTCTTGAGATATATAGGACACTCCATTTTCATGTGTCCCGGTTTTCCGCAATCGTAGCATTTTAGAGGAGTAGATGGTCCTTCTCCTTTGTGATATGCTTTCTTTTGAGGAAATGGTGGTCTTCTTTGAAATCATTTTCTCTTTAAGAATCTTCCAAACTTTCTCATAAGGAGACTAAGATTCTCCTCACTTAGCTCAATATTTTCAGCATCCTCTTCACCATCTTCATCATCATCTTCAATTATGGAAGATGTGGCTTTGAGTTCAATTCTCTTCTTCTTTTTATCATGCTCTTCACTTTGATTGAGCCTATTTAGTTCTAGCTCATGTTCTTGAAGATTTCCAAATAGGGTGGCTAGAGACATTGTTGATAAATCTCTTGATTTCGTAATAGCCGTTACTTTGGGTTGCCAATTCCTGCTTAGACATCTCAAGACTTTGTTAATAAGATCCTCATTAGAAAATGTCTTTCCCAATGAGATAAGATGATCAATAATATGAGTAAATCTCTTTTGCATATCTTGAATACTCTCACCTTGGTTCATTCTAAACAATTCATATTCATGAGTAATAGTGTTTATTCGAGATCGTTTTACCTCACTAGTACCTTCATGAGTTACTTGTAGAGTATCCCACATTTCTTTTGTGGTCTTACAATTTGACACCCTAAAGAATTCATCATACCCCAAGGATGTGGTGATGATGTTCTTGGCACTCAAATTGTATTGAACCTTCTTTCTATCATCATCAGTCCATTCATTTCTAGGTGTATAATTTTCACACCATCTTTAGTTTGTGTTGGGACAAAAGCACCATTTTCAACGGCGTCCCACACATCTAAGTCAATAGCTTCAATGAAAATTTTCATCCTTTCTTTCCAATAGGCATAACCATCCCCATTGAAATAAAAAGGTATATTTATAGAAGAACCTTCATTTGAAAAACCATTTGAAGCCATCACTTTTCTTGAAGCTGCTAAGCTCTTTATACAAGAGTCTAGCTCTGATACCACTTGTTACTAAGTGGCCTCAATACTCAAGAGGGGGGTGAATTGAGTAAGTAAAACAAGTTCACAAATCTTTCCCAAATCGTTTGATAACCAATTTTCGTTGAAACTATTGAATAATTAGAGATAAAAGGATAGATGAGATATACACTTTTACTTATAAATGTGATAGCCGAAGGAGACAATATTCAAGCAATTCAATAAAATAGTGCACAGAATAAAGAGAAGGGAAACAAACACAATGGTTTATCCTGGTTCGATCACCAATCCACTTGTGATCTACGTCCAATCCCCAAGCAACAACTTGAGATTTTCCACTATATCTTCAAGCTTCAATGGGTGCTTGACAACCACTACAACCTTGAGCACTCAATGCTTTGGGATACCTCACCCTTTTACAATTTGGAGGGATGCCTCACCCTCTCTAGAGATTATACATGTTAGCCAAGTGGCCTCAAACTCAAGAGGGGGGTGAATTGAGTTTATGAAATATTTTCGCAAATCGTTCGTAAAACGTTTGTTAAACAATTTTCATTGAAGCTATTGGATAATTGAAGTGAATAGATAAATGAGATTGAATACTTCACTCAAAAATTAAATAAACCAAGATGAATAATATTCAAGCAAGCATATAAAGTAAATGCACAAATGTAAAGAGATAGGGTTGAGAGAATCAAACACAAGGATTTATCCTGGTTCAGCCACCCCTTGTGACCTACGTCCAGTCCTCAAGCGAACCACTCGATATTTTCCACTAAACTTCAAGCTTGAACGAGTGCTTGAAAACCTTTACACAATAGAGCACTCACCAACACCTTGGAATACCTCACCCTTGTGCTTTGAGCCTCAAAAACAGGGATGCCTCACCCTATACAACCTTTGAGGGATACTCCACCCTCTTTACACCTTTGAAGGATACCTCACCTTCTTCTCAACAAGGGATACCTCACCCTTTTTCACTAGAGGGATACCTCACCCTCTTTACACCTTTGAAGGATACCTCACCTTCTTCTCAATAAGGGATACCTCACCCTTTTTCACTAGAGGGATACCTCACCCTCTTTACACAATAAGCAAAATGTTTGAATGATAGAAACTCTCTCAAAGAGTAGATTAATACAAATTGAAGCTCTCACTAGAATAGATGATTACAAATTAAAGTTCTAATATGCTCTCAAAGATTTTTCACATTTTTGGCAGAAAACAGAGCAAGAAATGGATTTGAGGATTGATTCACGTTTGGAAGTATTGGTGATCAGTTTTTGGTTCAAGGTCAACCTCAAATAAAGACCCAACTTTGGTATTTATAAGTTTCTCAATTAATAGAGCCATTGGGGTGGTTTGGGCATGCATTTAATGCATTAAAAATAGTCGTTGGACGTTGTCAGGATTCTTGTAATCGATTACTCAACTTATGTAATCGATTACATATGTTGTTCCAACGTGTTCTTGACTTTCTGGGCTCTATGTAATCGATTACATTCTTGGTGTAATCGATTACATGGCTTCTGACTTGTGTGTAATCGATTACATGACTTCTGACTTGCTGTGTAATCGATTACAATATCCATGTAATTGATTACATGACTCTTTGAACGTGTTCTTGCCTTTCTGGGCTTGATGTAATCGATTACATATATTGTGTAATCGATTACATGGCCTCTGACTTGCTTGTAATCGATTACATTGCTCATGTAATCTATTACATAACTTCTGTTTGCTGTGTAATCGATTACAAATGTTATGTAATCGATTACATTGGCCATTGAACACATTTTTCAAGTCCAATAAAGCTTGTAAGTCATTTCTAACACCTCAAGACACTTGATTAAACATAAATCCTTTTAAGAGTGTTAGATTTAAGATTGAAACTCAAGTTTTATTGAAAGCCATGTTTAACTTTGAAATTTCCCACTTATTTTGAAATCATATATTGAAAAACCATTTGAGAAATCTTAAGAGCATTTAACATTAATGTTCTAAGTCTTATAACTAAATAAACCTTCTTGTCTTCTTTCTTTGATCTTGATTTTTCCTTTTGCGCTTGATCTTCACTATTGCACTTGAACTTCACTTTGGCCTTTGTTATCATCAAAAATCCATTTGATATGCTTCAAGACATAAGCATTCACATTCTCCCCCTTTTTGATGATGACAAACTAAACATTCAACAGAATGAGAAATATATGCATTTATTTGATTATCAGATAATTAAGTGCAACACTCCCCCGTAATGTATGCATGAGATAGAATATTTGAAAGTGCAAAACTCCCCCGTACACATGCAATATATTTCACTAATTTCTCCCCCGGTGGCATTATCAAAAAGAAGACATAAGCATTCAGACTTGATATATTTATTTCAGCCCAGCAGGATCAATATAATAGTATAATCTTTTAGCACATCAATATGTGATACCAATAGCAAATGCATATGATGAAAGACTTCAATTAGTTCCAAAACATTCCAAAACAATCCCAAACATCTTTTAAGTAAATAGTCCAAATAGATTATGATCAAGAACTCATAATTGTGCAGCAAAACAACATATTATGCATTGAGATCTCATATTATGCAGTAACTTAATATATTATGCAGAAGATTGTGACATTGTGCAGCAAAAAGTTATGCAACAAGATGACCAATTTATGCAGCAAATAAGCATGTTATGCCAAGTTCAAAGAAATTGATATTATGCATGTTATTTCACACAAGATGCATATTCATTTAGCATATACAAGACATATAAAAGATATTTTTCAAGATGTTAACCAAGTAAAGCATAAAACAAGACTCCACTTAACCAAAGGATGCAAGTTCAAGCTTCTTGGAGACAGGGAGGATAGCTTGAAGTATTTTCTGGTTTTGTGCTTGCGCATGATCACTTTTCAATATATCCAAAGTTAGTTATTGGCCTTCAAGCACACCTACAACACACTTCAATTTGTGACTTTTGGTACCCAAATTTTCTTGGGTCCTTGTGTGTTAGTTTTTGGTAAAGTGCCTTTGGGAACCCAAACCAATTTAGTTCCTAGCTTGTTGTTGATATTCTTCCTTACATTACAATTTGATGCACTATGCCCTTTCCTACCACAATGAAAGCATTTAATAAAGGGACTATTTGATGTACTTGATGAAACAAAGAAGTTCTTGAGAAACTTTTGTTGTTTATTGGGATTATACCCCAAACCAGCCTTTTGAAAAACGCATCTTTGGTTTCCAAGTAATATGTTCAAATTATCTCTTACATAGGTAAATTTTGAAAGAGTATTTTTCAAATCCTCAATCTCAATTTCAAATGCTTTACATGATGAGCAAGATGAGGGTGTAGATGCATTATCAAGAGATAAACGTGTCATGCATTGAAGAGTTTGCATCAATCAACCCAAGAGTTTCATTTTCTAATTTAAGTTTCTCAATTTCCTTATTTAACATAGATATCTTGTTTTCAAAAGAGGAAATTGATTTCTTGGAAGATGAAACAAGTTTTGCAAGTCTTATAGATTCATTATGTAATTCTTCAAAAGCAGCTTGTAATTCATCATAGGAAGGGGAAGAGTTTGATTCAGAATTTGAAGATGTTACCTCTATGTCATTTTCATCTTCCTCTTCTCCTCTAGCCATGAAACATAGATTGGCTTTCTCATTATCCGAGCTATCGGTTGAATCCATGTCATTATCATCCCAAGCTATGTAGGCTCTTCTTTCTTTCTTCTCCCTTGAGGATTTTTGGTGGTATTTTTCCACTTTACTTTGATAAATTGGGCACTCCATCTTCATGTGACCCAACTCTTCACATTCATAGCATTTAGAAGTGGATGAGGTTCCTTCCTCTTTGTGATAGACATTCTTTTGGGGAAAGGGAGGTCTTTTTTGAGCTCCACTCTTCTTGAAGAATCTTCTGAATTTTTTGACTAGTAGAGAAGATTCTCCTCATCTATTTCCAAGTCATTCTCATCATCTTTATCATCTTCATTTACCATGGAGGAAGTGGCTTTGAGAACAATCCCCTTCTTTTTGTTGTCAACTTCTTCACTTTGTTTGAGTCTATTCAACTCCAATTCATGTTCTTGGAGCTTGCCAAAAAGTGTGGCTAAATTCATTGTAGCAAGATTTTTAGATTCCGAGATAGCCGTCACCTTAGGTTGCCAATCCCTGCTCAAACATCTTAAAACCTTATTAATAAGATCTTCATTAGAAAATATCTTTCCTAATGAAGCTAAATGATTAACTATATGTGTAAAACATTTTTGTATTTCTTGAATACTTTCAATATGGTTCATTCTAAAAAGTTCATATTCATAAGTGAGAGTATTAATTCTTGATATTTTCACTTCACTAGTACCCTTATGGGTTACTTCTAAAACATTCCACATTTCTTGAGCAGATTTACAATTTGAAACTCTAAAGAATTCATCATGCCCCAAAGATGTGGTAATAATGGTTTTGGCACTCAAATTATATTGGACCTTTTTCTTATCATCATTGGTCCATTCACTTCTTGGTGTATTAACCCTTACACCATTAACATCTTTTGTGGGGATAAAAGGACCATTTTCAATAGCATCCCACACATCTAAGTCAATAGCTTCAATAAAAATTTTCATTCTTTCTTTCTAATAAGCATACCTATCTCCATTGAAAAAAGGAGGTTTATAGATAGAGGAACTTTTTGAAAACTCATTTAAGGAGGCCATCACTTTCTCTTGAAGCTGCTAAGCCCTTTACACAAGAGCCTAGCTCTGATACCACTTGTTAGCCAAGTGGCCTCAAACTCAAGAGGGGGGTGAATTGAGTTTATGAAATATTTTCACAAATCTTTCGTAAAACGTTTGTTAAACAATTTTCGTTGAAGTTATTGGATAATTGAAGTGAATAGATAAATGAGATTGAATACTTCACTCACAAATTAAATAAACCAAGATGAATAATATTCAAGCAAGCATATAAAGTAAATGCACAAATGTAAAGAGATAGGGTTGAGAGAATCAAACACAAGGATTTATCCTGGTTCAGCCACCCCTTGTGACCTACGTCCAGTCTTCAAGCGAACCACTCGAGATTTTCCACTAAACTTCAAGCTTGAACGGGTGCTTAAAAACCTTTACACAATAGAGCACTCACCAACACCTTGGGACACCTCATCCTTGTGCTTTGAGCCTCAAAAACAGGGATGCCTCACCCTATACAACCTTTGAGGGATACCCCACCCTCTTTACACCTTTGAAGGATACCTCACCTTCTTCTCAACAAGGGATACCTCACCCTTTTTCACTAGAGGGATACCTCACCCTCTTTACATCTTTGAAGGATACCTCACCTTCTTCTCAACAAGGGATACCTCACCCTTTTTCACTAGAGGGATACCTCACCCTCTTTACACAACAAGCAAAGTGTTTGAATGATAAAAACTCTCTCAAAGAGTAGATTAATACAAATTGAAGCTCTCACTAGAATAGATGATTACAAATTGAATCTCTAATATGCTCTCAAAGATTTTTCACATTTTTGGTAGAAAATAGAGCAAGAAATGGATTTGAGGATTGATTCACGTTTGGAAGTATTGGTGATCAATTTTTGGTTCAAGGTCAACCTCAAATAAAGACCCAACTTTGGTATTTATAAGTTTCTCAATTAATAGAGCCGTTGGGGTGGTTTGGGCATGCATTTAATGCATTAAAAATAGCCGTTGGACGTTGTCAGGATTCTTGTAATCGATTACTCAACTTATGTAATCGATTACATATGTTGTTCCAACGTGTTCTTGACTTTCTGGACTCTGTGTAATCGATTACATTCTTGGTGTAATCGATTACATGGCTTCTGACTTGTGTGTAATCGATTACATGACTTCTGACTTGCTGTGTAATCGATTACAATATCCATGTAATTGATTACATGACTCTTTGAACGTGTTCTTGCCTTTCTGGGCTTGATGTAATCGATTACATATATTGTGTAATCGATTACATGGCCTCTGACTTGCTTGTAATCGATTACATTACTCATGTAATCTATTACATAACTTCTGTTTGCTGTGTAATCGATTACAAACGTCGTGTAATCGATTACATTGGCCATTGAACACATTTTTCAAGTCTAATAAAGCTTGTAAGTCATTTCTAACACCTCAAGACACTTGATTAAACATAAATCCTTTTAAGAGTGTTAGATTTAAGATTGAAACTCAAGTTTTATTGAAAGCCATGTTTAACTTTGAAATTTCCCACTTATTTTGAAATCATATATTGAAAAACCATTTGAGAAATCTTGAGAGCATTTAACATTAATGTTCTAAGTCTTATAACTAAATAAACCTTCTTGTCTTCTTTCTTTGATCTTGATTTTTCCTTTTGCACTTGATCTTCACTATTGCACTTGAACTTCACTTTGGCCTTTGTTATCATCAAAAATCCATTTGATATGCTTCAAGACATAAGCATTCACAATACAAAGATTGAATAGGTAGAAACTCTCTTCAAAGAGTAAATAATACAACTGAAAATTCAATGGGTATATGATTCACGGTTTACGCTCAGAAATAGAGTATTAATGGAGGAAAAGATGAAAACTCATTTTTAATGCTCAACCAAGGTTTTTCAGATTGATTGTCTAACCCCCATAAATGCCCAACAACTTCTATTTATAAGTCATTGAAGTTTAGAGCCGTTGGGAGGTGGTTGGAGCATTTAATGATACATAACTATCCGTTAATTTCTGTTTCTGGAAAGCTCTCTTATTCGAATAAGAGAATTCTTATTCGAATAAGGCTTTAAATAACACAGGCGTGTTTTCCTCTGTAATGTGTTATTCGAATAACATCTTGGTTATTCGAATAACCAATTAAATGCATGGCTTCTGGGAAAACATGTTATTCGAATAACATTCATTTATTCGAATAAGTGATTTTCTGAGTTCTCGTTATTCGAATAACACTATCGTTATTCGAATAACCAATTAAACATGGTTTTGATAAAATGCTTGTTATTCGAATAACAACTCTGTTATTCGAATAACCATTTAATAAAATGATTTCATGGATATGTGTTATTCAAATAACACTTTGTTATTCGAATAACTTATTCGTGCCAAAACGTTTTTTGAATCATTTATTCGAATAACATAGGGCTTGTTCGAATAAATCCTTTCCTGAAAGATTATATGGAATCTCTGACTTGTGTTATTCGAATAAGGAACCCTTTATTCGAATAATACATGTGAAAAACAGGTTTCATGCCTTTTTAAATGTTGCTTTTGATTCCATATGATCTTGTAAGCTTATGGACACGAGATGATTAATTCTTTGGAAGTTAAAAACCATATTGAAGCCTTAAAAACTTGTGTGCTATTTCGAAACGTAAGATTGAGCTATTTGTGAATCTTTATATACCTTTACAAAATGATTGAAGTCCTAAAAGCTATACTTGATGGTCTTGAGACTCTTGGACTTGATCTTGCAACATCTTTAAGTTTGTAATCATCAAAACACATTCTTTATGAGATACATGCTAGTCACAACTAGAACCTCCACGTGATGTTTGCTGCTGATTTCCTGGTGGTCGGGAATAAGGCTTCTTTTGGAAATGGTTTGCGTTGTTACTGCCTCCTCTTTGGAACCTAGTAGGTCCAAAGTTTCGATTTCTTGAGTCTCAAGCTTGATCTAGAGCTTCGACTTGGCAACACGTATCCAACAGCTCCGAAAATTGGCGGATCTTTAAAGTGATAACTGCTCTCTTCACCTCATGCCTCAGTCCTTCCTCAAATTTCTAACATTTCCACACCTCGTCTGGCTGGTGTTGGAAATATGTCAAAAACTTGGATAAGCTTTCGAACTTTGTGGCATATTCGCTGTCAGACAAGTTTCCTTGTCTCAAGTTAAGGAACTCTATTTCCTCTACATACCTGGCACTCGCGGGGAAATATTTGTCCAAGAACTTATTCTTGAATAACTCCCAAGTAATTGCACGACCTTCTGCTTCTAACACTCTCTGTGCTCTGTTCCACTAGTCTTCTGCATCCCCAATCAACATAAAAATGGCATAAGTCACTTTCTTGTCATTGGCACAGTTCATGCCTCTGAAGATTTTCTCCAGCTCCTTGATCCACAAACTAGCTTTTTTCGGATCAAATTCTCCCTTGAATTGAGGAGGGTCGTGGCGACGGAACTCCACCAAATTTTGTGCATCAGCCATAGCTTCGAGCTGTTGAGCAGCCCTTTCTTGCTGTTGAGCAGCTCTCTCCATTTGTTGCGCGATAACCTCAGCCATTCGCTACATCGCCTCTATTGCTGCGGCCATATCTCCGCCTCATGTCATATCGTTCTTTCAAGTGATACTAACTGAAACATGTAACACCCACCATAGGGTGTCACATTTATGTTACTTAATAACCCCCAAGTTCATATAAGGTGACGTTGTAATAAAAAGATAAGTCAATTTTTTTTTTGACGACCATAAAATAAACTTAGCAGAAAATAAAACATTATAGCAACCTCACACATAGATTACATCATATACATATTGCAAACGTACTGTTGGAATTATTTATTTTACAGCCCATGTCTCAAACTAAAACACACTTAAATAAATTACACACATAGTTCATATCAGAGTTCAAACTTGCCCAAGTTTAACTAAGCAGCGGACCCCTCAGATGGGTCCTCCTCGGGTTCCTCAGCAGGTAGGAATCCGTTATGACGAGTAGCCCTACGGACAGGTGTCCGGGCTAACGATACTATACTGATTTCCGTTGGGACATAATTCCTAGTGTCCCAGTGTCGCCTGATATGCAACGAAAATTCAACATGAACTAAAATAGTTACACAGAAAAATGGATCTCTACGAAACAGTCTGCTAATACTAACAGTCAGATATCCCTCATAAATAAGTCCTTGCTCATCGGGACTTGTTCTCCATTCACCAGCTCCTCCGTGAAATTGTAGACGTACATATCCGAAGAAACTGGCTCTTGATGTCATACTGTCAGAATTCGGTGTTCCCAGTCGTGAGAAGTAACTCTTCTTCTGCTTCTTGTACCGTTTCTTTCTCAACGTCTTCACCCAATTAAAATATAATAGGCAAATATACACACAAAGAGGTGAGATTATCTACGCCAATACAAGCATGATAGTACAGAGATAATACAAACAACACATCATGCAAAAATATCATATCATGATCACAATTATACCATCATCATAGTGCCAAATAATAATTACCATTATGCCACTATCACTGTTTAAATCATACAACAATTACAGTAACACCATCATATAGATATAGATGCTCAGTTTCATGCATGCGCACACAGACTTAATGTCCTACTCCATGGAGCTAATACTCAAGTCGGAGAAATTGATCGAAAAGAGCTGTTGGTATTTCGTGCTTCAGACCAAGTGCTTATAATTATATCTTGCACATCTAGCACATACACAACAGTCTTTGTCTGATCTCGATTAAGAATAGTGTCTCGGTCCGGATCACCGGTGTGTTGCATCGGTCTAACCCACGGTGCAGAAGAGTTACCAACTGCCCATTGTGAGCAACTCGCACCCCGATGCCCCCAAGGTCCATAAGTGACCTACACTACGCGTATCGCACCCACTCAAGAGGTGTACGTTTCTCCTAGGCAATTAGCCATATCCAGTCCATCGGACCATTTTCAATGCATGTGTAATGCACCAATTTCCAACCAATGGTAAATCACATAATTTCTCATACCAGGTTCAAATAGTATTTTTAACTGTCAAGTTTACTGTATAATTAACAGCGATTGCATTATCGCACTTTTCTCATTCAAAAAAATATTTTTGTCCCATTTTCACAGTCACGTAATATTTTATTACGTAATCAACGATTTGTAACATTTCTATTTCGTTTAAAATTCGCGTAAAAAAAATTTCTATTATTTTCTAAAGTGCGTAAAAACATTCTTTCATCATTTTTTTTAAAATCACATAGCAATTTTTCTACAATATTTCGATCGTATAAAATATTTGAACATTTTAAATTGCGTAAAAATATTTTAACCTTTTTCAAATCGCGTAACTCAAAATTTACGTTTTTAAGTTCCATAAATCATTTTTCACCGTTTTTACCCTTCGTAAAATATTCCTTAACTTTAAAAATATTATTTTGGACTTTTCTTACAATAATATAATTTCTTACTTTATTTTCTTCCTATTCTTAGTCAAAAAAAATATTTTTCTTAATATATTTTCTCAAAATTGCTTTTTATTGATCTAGTTTTACAAAATGACATTTAGTTTATTTAATTACCGTTTCTAACTTTTAAATTTCCTAACATTTTTCCAAAACCCAATAAATAAATTATTTGTTAGTAAATTTAAGTTACAAACATTTTTTTTATATTTCTAAATCACTTTCAAAAATTAATTCTCCTTGAAAACAATTTGAAGTTTAACATCTTCAATCTCCCTTTTTCTTTTATTTATGAAAATTTCACTTGACAACACTTTAATTCTCTTTTCAAAATCCTTATTTGAAAATTCTTATATTTTATAACATCAAAACATTTTTTTTTCTAAATTATCAAGACCTTAAAAATGGCCATTGGAACCATGAAAGATTTTTCTTATAACTTAAATGAATTATATTTTTGTTTCTACGCAAAATTAATTAATATCAACATAACTAAAAAGAAAACGTGTGCATTCTCTTTTGCAAAACCAAAATCCTTTTGTTTATTTCCTTTACTTATCAAATCATAAAATTTTATTATTCATGAAAATATTAATTTGGTGAACATCTAATTTGAGGTGTCTTAGCCAAAAATCTTATTGTTCTAGGGACCCAAAAATCAATTTCCTTGTTCATGAATAATTTTCAACATGAACCCTAATTTTGGGCATCAAAACCGAACCTCTCCTTTGGCCATTGGAGCCAAAATTTTGCTTAGTTCAACATACATCCATCATAATATATTTAACATATATCATCATGCATATTATAAGCATACCATATAAACAAGTAAAAAAATCATACTAAGCATGCATACACAATTAATTCATGCAAAGCATATCAAGCATAAACAAAATAATTAAAACACATAACACAAATAATTTATTACATGACCATGGATATGAATCCTCACATGGATTCATCATCCATCAAATATAACCATCTCTCACCACCATGCTTGGTTGGTGAGATAAATCTCCCTCTTACCTCTTGAAGAACTCCAAAAGCTCATTGCTTTGAATTTAGAACAAGATCTCCTCCAACAAAAGTCTCTTGAACATAGAACAAATACAAGAAAATTAGTATATTGAGCTTGATTAAGAGGAACCATGGATCAAACATGGTTTAGAACATGAAAAAGAAAAGAATAAAAGAAATTTCCTTATTCTTCACCAACTAAAGCTCTAGAACTTGATCTTAGTAAAAGTCCTTCAAGATGGAAGATTTAGAGAAATTCTTCAACATGAAAGTCGTTTAGAATAAGGTAAGGATTCAAGAAACTAGGTTGTATGAAATTAAAGAGTGATGGAGGGTGGACTTAGGTGCTTTGGCCGAATGCTTCTCTAGGGAGAGGAAATGGAGTTTTTCTCCTTGGTTGGTTCTTGAAGCATAAGTGAGAGAAAGAGGAAAATGAAAAATGTGAAGTGTGGAAGTGAAATATTTGGTATCCTAACTATGCATGGCCGTGGACTTCATGGAGAGAAATGACAAAGTGAAGTTTTGAAAAGCATGCTCATTAATTGATCAATAGGAACTTGTCTTCATCTTTTCTTTGGCCTAAAAAGCCTATACTAGTTTTGTCTCCCATTCTCATTGCTCTTCAAAACCGCCCCCCTCCATGCATGATTCATGCAAATTGTCATCTTTTCTATCAATTATATGAAGCATTCCTAACCATTGATTCATTCAATGGTTAGGATTCAAGTAGATTTTGATTTTTAGAAGACAAAATCTAGGCCATTGGATCTTTCTTCTTTAAATCCTAGCCGTTAGATGTGTCTCCAAATGAAAGGTCAAGATTGCATTTTCAAACTTTACATCCAAGGGTCCAAAATGGTTGTAGAAATTTTTGATGACCAATTCTCCACCATTGATCAAAATCCAAATCTAATGGTCATTAATGGTCCATCTCCACCATTGATTTAAATCCAAATCCAATGGTCATTAATGATCCATCTCCACCATTGATTTATTTTACATCCAAGGGTTCATAATGGTCATATTCATTTTACAAGACTAAATCTCCACCCTTGATTTAATTTTCCATCCAACGATTATAATTAATCCTATTTATTTTCAAGATTAAATCTCCACCGTTGATTAAATCAAGATTAAATCTCCAATGGTAATTAATTCGATGGTGGATATCCAAACCACCAATATTAACTTAACAGTATAGAATTTTATTTTTATCTGTTATAACTCCACGAAAGAATATACTTACTGTATTTTTATCATCCGATAATTAAATACAGTACAAAATACAATAAAGAAAATTTTCTAAAACTATTTCCGGATTCAGGTTTAGTAAGATCCCCTGTCTCCGTCTAAACAGTACAAATTTTTCTATGCGTAGAAAAATTTTTCACTTTGCGGGACTCACCTAGGCCCACGTATGGCCACCTGGGCCCACCTACACCTCGTGGGGCCCACAAATAGTAAAAATTTCAAAATCACACATAAAATCATAAAAATTAAAAAATTCACAAATATCCATTCAGATTACGTAAATTAATTAAGACTAAACAGTAAAAATTAATTTGCGTAAATTTTTCCGGCCCAAAAATTATTATTTTTCTGACACAGAGCAAATTACTCAAAACGATCAAATATGCAGACGGAATATTTAAAATAATTTTACAGTGCATAGAAATCACTAAACAGTAGAATTCTGCTAACTGTTAAAATTACTTATTTAATACATAGAAAGTTTGGGGTGTTACAAAACACACAACAAAGAATTAGTTGTATCCTTTCGGAATACCAATCACAGAGAATCACACAGCACACACAAGTCAAACCTAACCACAAGGACCCAAAGAAAACATAAACTGAGGCTTTGATACGAACTTAGTGTAACGCCCCTTTTTGGAAGGGAACGTCACATCATTAAATACAATGCAGAAAATAAAAGGATAAATTAAGACCCAGTTCATTAAACTATAATTAAACTTATTTGATTATAGTTGTATAAATAAAATGGTGAATATTTTTTTCTTTTTATTATATTTATATATTTATATTCAATAACTTGTTCATCAACGCAATATTCAAATGTGCTAACACTTATACGAGATACACAAGTATGTATAGTTATATATATACATATACATTTATTCTTTTTGTAATAACTAGGAGCATGATTGGATCTTTAGCCTTCCATGGCCATCACCATTGAAAAGATACAGAACCTTCAGAGAAGAGAGAAACGAAAATAGAGAAAATGAAAATAGAGAAAAGGTTTCTTGATTCAAATCGTAAAACTCAAAAATAAGGATTCAAAAAGAGGTTCTTTTCGTATTCTGCCTTAACCTATTTATAACTAAAAATTCTTCTGTAATTCCTAATCTACCCATGGCCCAAACTATAGCCCTTTGAATAAGCTTTTCAGAGACATATAATTTGCCTTTTTTAGGCTTAAATTGAGAGAGTTAAGCCCAAATCAGTGAGGGAAGGTCCAAGCTTTATGACAACAACAACGTCCTAAATTTGAGGCTCAATTTTGCCCTGAATCTAGCTGAAATAGAAAAACTGCATTAGACACAAAATTGTGTATATTTGTCTCAGCTTTCAGGAGACACCAAGATCATCCAAATATGACATTTGTAGCCTAAGATATATGCTATACAAGATAGAAAGGTCAAAATGAGATAAATTCCTAAAATTAATGAAGCTTTTACAACTAAGCTCAATGAGGCCCAATCATCTAAAACTCACCCACAAACATAATATTGGATACAATTATCATCAATTAGGCCAAATATAAAGCAATAATGAATGCCTCAAAATTAATTTGATCAAATTCCCCCACACTTGAACTTTTGCATTCTTGGGCAAAATACAAGAGACCAAAATGCAAGAATGCAAGAAAAGTAAAAACTCAAAAACTAAAAACTCTAAGAGACTCAGATTCCAATGACATTCAAGAATGCAAAAGCTTACAAGCAAGAGGAGCAATAGAAGATTCAAGAGAACAAAACACCCATGAATTAAAATTTCTTCACATCTTAAACCAACAAGCAAGGTAGCTTCAACTTGAAAAGCATGAATCAAGAATGAAAGATCCTTGTAACACCCTTGTGGGGATGTCACATTTATAATGCAATAAAATAAACTTAAATAAAATTCTTACCCAAGTTATAAAACGTTTGGTACATAAATAATATTAGTGGTAAATTTTTTTCCTTTTTATACTTATAACGTTAAATAAAATAGCATGAAGCACAAAATAAGATAAAACATAATCACACCTTAATATACATATGATTCTTGTCTGAAGTACACAATTAGTTTACAACTATTAATATTTATTAGGAACAGTAAAAGACAACATACTACTCAAATATAATACCTAAGACATGAGCCCTCATCATAAGATAAATTCCCTAGTTGGGAATATCTTGACCGATAGAAATTCGACCCAAAATTATGTCAAAGTTCTCTCTAGGAGTATAGTGAAATTCATTCCACAACTCCGTAATAGGTAAAATAATCTCTACGAAAGCAACCATATAACATGTAGTAACGAACCCCTATCGAGTCCTACTTACTGATAAAGTCACGTTACCACTATACTCTATGTGTCATGTGTCCCAGTGGACATACCAAGCCTCAGCGCCTTCGAGAAACTAAAGTCTAAAGAAACCTAATTGACCTCCTCTTGCTGCCATTGTAGTCTTCGATGATAGAAACATAAAGTAGAAACAGACAGAACAATACAATAAAGAGGTGAGACAATCTACTTCATTACCTGCATGGCAAATAAGAAAATGACAATACAAAACAATTATCACAATAGTACATACCAATATATCATGCATAATATAACAGAGCAATGCATATCATTATATCACACATAGTATAGGAAAATAATATATCATGCATAATATATTAAAGCAATAGATCATACATATTATCACAGATTATGGTAAACAGTAAAATGCAGATAATGCATGAACACACACTGACTCGTTCCTACTCCATGGAGCTAAACACGGATATCTGAGAGAATGATCCGAATAGAAACTAATAATACTTTATGGCTACCCAACCAAACTATTGCATTGTCTAACGTCATGTCTATAGCCCACAGTCCAAACATCGTGTAGTAGTACACAGTCCAACATCGTGCACTACAGGCATAGTACTTAGTAGTCTCCTAAAGATCTCGATTAAGAATAGTGCTTGTCAAGATCATTAGTGTGTTGCTCGTTACCACGGCCCAAAGGTGCTACCACTGTCCACATATGGGATTCTCCGCACACTAATGCCTCCAAGTTCAAATAATGAACCACACTAAGCCTATCACACCAAAACACAGTGTAATTCGTCTCGTCAATCAATCACCAATTATCAACCAAATTAGCACAACAATCTAAGCATGATCTAAAATTATAAAAATATCCTTAATATCAATATTTTACCATATTTACAAAAATACCCTTAGTAACAATACTCCAAAATATATCCTGTCCCACCTGACAGTACTATCTTCACAACATGTTCGGCTCCACCACTTTGGCCCGACAGTAAAACTCACTATATCGTTTAATCGCGTAGAAATTTTATCGCATTTTCACAATCGCGTCATTTTCACAAACGTTTTTAAATCGCGTACAGATATTTTGACCTTTTTGAGCATCGCATAATGTTTTTAAATCATTTTCTCAATCGCGTAAGATTTTAAATTCATTTTCTTAACCGAATAGCTTAAAATTATCATTTTAAATATGTGTAAACTATATCTAGTACATTTAAAATACGTAGAGTATTTTCCTTGTGTTATAAATATAGTATGGAATCTTTTCATTTTATTCACCTGATTTTAGTAAATTTTGGCAGCATTTTGCCTATAAAATCAGTATAAGGTATTTGTAACGTTTTCCTCTAAACTCTATTTATTTTAATCTTACCTATCAGTTACACATTGAAACTTGCTAACGCGCTTCAAAACTTAGAGAGTGAGCTCTACGTTAGTATTTTTCAAGCGTTTGCTTTATTTCTTACTTACAATAAATTCTGCTAAATTAGAATTCTAGAACTAAATTCATTCCTTTTATTTTCTCAAAGATTCATTGGAATCAGTTTATTTTGTAAATCCATTACCTAACCTATCTTAGAAAATAAAATGGCATTCAATTATACACTATATGGCATGTTGGCCATAATTAATCAAAATCATTCTTAAATTTATTTATTTTACCTAGATTCTTTAAATCAGTAATTTAGAAAATGGTTGAGAACATTTTGATTCCATATTTGATGGTAAGACCGTGAGCCTCAATGTGTTCTTTGGAACACTCATGCAAAACGTTACATGTTATTCACATCCTACTTTAATAATTATACAATTATAAACACATACAACTATAAACACATACAATATACATACAATATATTTTAAAGCTATAAACATACATAGCAATCCAAATCAATAATAAAAACTATAAACATGCATAGCAATTAAATCAATCACAATTAGGTAAGCATTTAAACAATCATATAAATAATAAAAACAATAAACAACCACACAAATGAATCCTTATGGATTCTTCACACACATACAAATCCATTTTCTCATCACCATAGAAGGTTAATGAGATTAAATCTCCCTCTTACCTCTTGAAGACAATAATCGGTTAGTCTCCTCCTCTCCTTGAAATTTCGTGTAACCTCCAAAACAATTCCCTAAAATTCCTAAACAATTAGTAAAAACACATACAAGGTTCAAGATTGAAAAACCATGGAACAAATATGGTTTAGAAAATTAAGAATCAAACTTTAAACTAAAGAATCAAAAACTTACCCTTAGGGAAGTAAGATAAAGGTTGGATTTTGAACTAGATAGAGTAGGTTTTTGACAAAACCTTGTCAATGAAAAGTGTTTAGAATATGATTTTAGTTTAGGAAATATGAAGAGGTAAAATTATAGAAGATTGGTGGTGTGGGTTCGGGTGTAGGGCCGAAAATAGAAGAGAAAATAGAAAGGAAAGGTGCTTGGTGTTCTTGGTATTTTTGGAGAGAATATTAGTTTAAAATTTGGATGAGTGAAAATGTGAAAATGGAGAGTGAAATGGGAGGGGGGCTGCCGTAGTGGGCTTGTAGGAAAATGAAGGAATATACTTGAACAAAATATCCAATTTGAGTGCACATGGCTTATGTCATCATTTGGCCACCTAGTGTGCATGCAAAATGGTTCAAGAATGATGTAGAACTTGTCAAATTTTGCCTCCCAAGGCTGTTGCAAAACCGTGTGGTTCAAGGGCATTTAGGGACTCAATTTGCTTTTAATCCAAGTCTAATTACTTGCTAATTAAGTAGCTAATCAATTAGGTTTAGTTTCCTAACCAATTTTAATTAATCATCCAATTACATAACTAATTAATTAGACATATAATTACATATATTATAATCTCTAATTAAAATTAGGATATCTAATTAAGAATTAAATTATAACTAATTAATAATTAAGTTAGCTTACTTAGTTTGCTAATTAGGTAATTAGATTAACCAAATTAAGTTTAATTAGCTACTAATCAAATTCAAGCCACTATGTTTGACTTAATCTTAACCATTGATTTCAACTTTAATTTCTAGCCCTAGATGTAATCTAAGGTAGATATTGATTAGTCATAAAACTTGAATTCTAATCTCACCATTGGTTTGATCAACAGTTAAGGTTAAAGGCTTCCTAACTAAGGCCTCCTTTGTTGACTTGCTCCTATTGGCTTAGAAATTTGTCCAATCAAAATCGTTGACTGCTTTTCCTAAACACGGGTCCCACAGACTTTTAAGGGTCCATGGTCATTTCGAAGTAGATTTCTACTATTTTTGAAACAGTAGGTACTGTAATATAGAATAATATTATAATAATATAAAATTATTTTATTACACAGTTAAATCCTAAAAATTAAGAGGTTAATATATATATCAATCAGAATTGGGTTTAGTAAGATCCCCCAGCTCCAATTAATTAAAATAAGATTTTTCCGACTAGAAAATTATTATTTTCTTGACTCAGAGCAAATCACACAAAACAATCAAATACACTCACGAAATAGTCAAATTCATTTTACTACTCACAGAAATTACAAAACAGTACATTTCAGGATGATATTGTAATTAACCCAAAAGTTGGGGTGTTACAATCCTCACAAGATACACTCTCAATCCCTCAAGTGTTTACAAGGTAAGTATTTCACTCAATTCATCTCATGAACAATTGCACTACCATAAGCTTGCTTATCTTCTACTTCTCCATTACTCAAAACACATGCACACAAAAATCAAGAGGACTTTATTCAAGGTTGTAATGGGATTAAGGTAAGGGAAGGAAATAATATGGATATGGCAAGGTTACCAAAGAGAATGAAAGAGCATTGTGAAGGAACTCAAATGACAAGTAACAAACATGAAATTTTATCCCTCAACTCCAAATAATGCACATTTTCCTTTACAAATTTCCTTCTCTTCTTTTTCTTTCTCAACCTTTCTTGAATTTATTCTTTTTCTTTTCTTTTCCTTTTTTTTGGATTTTTTTTTTCTTAATACTATTTTTTTCAAATTTTTGTTAATTTTAATTTCACAACCAGACATCTTGCACATTGGTCATCAAAGTACACAATTCCCCCACACTTGAACATCAAAAAAGCTCCTCCAATGAAAATGAACCAATGCTCTCCTATTCCCTAAGGTAAAAGTAAAAACATGGTTTTTCACATAAGGCACAAAATGAGCTAAAACAAAGAATAGGCAAGTAGGCTCAAGGGGGTTAAACAAGGGGAAATGATGCAAGGTTAGCTATTTGGCCAAAGTAGTTAATCAAGCAAGAATGTCTCATCATGTTCATGCATGCAAGTGAAAAATGTAGCCTCAAAAAGAATCTAAGCAAGTTCTAGAGTGATCAAATGACAAGAGTGAAAATCATACAAGAAAGAAGAAAATGGTACAAATGTTAAATCCACCAATAGGCTCAAAATCTCACAAGGTATACATCTATCAAACTTGATCCACTAATTCAAACATTCACCACCAAGCACATCAAATTCAATCATGTTATGAACCTTGAATTCCAATTGTCTCAAACTTTTCAACTTTACAAGCCTCAAAACATCATTGGAAAGCAACTCAAAACACACTTGTGTGCCCCTTTTTTTTTTAACAGAAAATAGAATTAAAAGAAGAAAACAAAAACAAAAACAACAAAATAACACAAAATACAAAAATAGAAAATAGAAATAGAAAACGAAAACAAAAACAAAAACAAAACAAAAAATAGCAAAACAAAAATAGCATAATTTGTATGATAGCAGAAATAGAAAACAAAAATAGCAAAATTCAAATTCAGCAAAACAGAAAAATAGAAAAACAGAAACAAGAAAACAAAAATAGCAAAATTCCCTGTTTCTTTTGGTTTTGCTTATATTGTACTTGCGGTTGATTATGTTTCTAAATGGGTGGAAGCCAAGGCCACCAGGACTAATGATGCTCGAGTTGTTGTGGATTTTGTCAGGTCTAACATATTTTGCAGGTTTGGAGTGCCTCGCGCTATCATTAGTGACCAAAGGACTCATTTTTGTAACCGGACTATGGAGGCCTTGTTTCAGAAGTATGGGGTCGTGCATAGAGTGTCTACAGCATATCATCCCCAAACTAATAGGTAGGCCGAGGTTTCTAACTGAGAGATAAAGCAGATTTTGGAGAAGATGGTGCAGCCGAATAGGAAGGATTGGAGCCACCGATTAGAAGATGATCTTTGGGTTCATCG
The DNA here is from genome assembly GCA_029884595.1 of Ormosia semicastrata. NCBI lineage: Eukaryota > Viridiplantae > Streptophyta > Magnoliopsida > Fabales > Fabaceae > Ormosia > Ormosia semicastrata. Next base: position 80,072,904 of record JAQQTO010000063.1, on the reverse strand, counting down.
TATTGCTTACAAGATGCCTATAGGGATGTCTCCCTTTAGGGTTGTCTTTGGTAAAAGTTGCCACCTTCCAGTGGAGATAGAGCATCGTGCATACTGGGCAGTGAAGAGTTCCAACTTAGCTTTTGACCAAACGAGTTCAGAGAGGAAGCTTCAATTGCAACAACTTGAGGAACTTCGTTTGGAGGCTTATGAGAATTCCAAGATCTATAAGGAAAAGACTAAGCATTTCCATGACAAGATGATTTCTCGAAAGGAGTTCTCCATTGACCAAAAAGTGCTTTTGTTCAACTCTTGCCTTAAACTCATGCCCGGTAAGCTCCGTTTTAGGTAGGATGGTCCTTTTGTTGTCACTAACATCTTTCCTTATAGTGCAGTGGAGATTTCAAATGAAGCTACCAACAAGAGTTTCAAGGTTAATGGGCACCGTCTTAAGCCCTTTCTTGAGAGCCCTGCGCACTCCGCACTTGTGGAGGAGCCAATTTTCAGATTATTGATCACAATTAATTAAGCAAAGTGATCCCTTAAGGGATCAGGTACTTAGATTTTAGCAAATTTTCATCATTTAGTAAGGTTTTTGGGTAATTTTGTAATTTTTGGAAAAAGGGCCGAATTTTAGATTTAGCTGAGACTCATTTTTAAGCCAAATTCCATCGTTTAGACCACTTTTTCAATTTTTGAATATTTTTTATTGCATTTTTAAGTTCCATTTTTGTGTAGTTTTTAGTTTGTGGTGTTCCCATAATTTTTAAAAATCATTTGATAGATCAATTAGATTTATTTTAGTGCATTTTTGCTATTTGATAGTCAATTTTGCTTGATTTTGTGTTTTTGAGTTTTCTATGTTACATGACTAGGTCTAACCCTAGTATACTACATCCTTTTGATCCTGAGATAGATAGGACTTTTCATTCCTTGCATAGGTCTCATAGGATTGATTCTGCACTTGATGAGCATATAGGAAGTAGTCATCATAATAGTGATTCTGCATTTGAATTTTCTACACATAGTCATCATAATAGTGATTCTGCATCTGAATTTTCTGATTCTGTGCATTCTGTCATTAATTCTACTGAGAACACTGATATTATGGATGAAAGAACCTTGAAAGAGCTTGCTGCACCTGATGTTACATATCAGTCTTTATGCATGCAGTATCCTGATGTTGATGCTCCTTTTGAACTTAAATCTGGATTGATTCATTTGTTGCCTAAGTTCAGTGGCCATACAGGTGAGGACCCTCATAAGCATCTTAAGGAGTTCCACATTGTGTGTTCGACCATGAAGCCTCAAGGCATTCCAGAAGATCACATTAAACTTTGAGCATTTCCTTTCTCCTTACAGGATGCTGCTAAGGACTGGCTGTACTATTTGAATCCAAGTTCTGTCACTTGTTGGAATGATCTTAAGAGGCTATTTTTGGAGAAATTCTTTCCTGCATCAAGAGTCGCCTCAATCAGAAAAGAAATATGTGGCATTAGGCAATTTGACAGAGAAACATTATATGAATACTCGGAGAGGTTTAAGAAGATGTGTGCAAGTTGTCCTCACCATCAGATCAGTGACCAGTTACTCATCTAGTATTTTTATGAAGGTCTGCTTCTATGGATAGGAGTATGGTTGATGCTGCTAGTGGAGAGGCATTGGTAGACAAGACTCCTATGGCCGCAAGGAATTTGATTGAGAATATGGCCACTAATTCCCAACAGTTTAGCACTAGAAGTAACTCAGTGGTATTGACTAGAGGTGTTCATGAAATTGAGGCTTCCTATGCTACAGATCACAGGAAATTGGAAAGCAAAATTGATGATCTCGCATCCTTGGTGAGACAATTAGCTGTAAATAAACATTAGCAGCCTGCTGCAGTAGTCCCTGCCAGAGTATGTGGCATCTGCACCTCTACTGATCATCCCACAGATTCCTGTCCTACACTACAAGAGGGTGACACTGATGGTACCCCACAGGCCTATGTAGCAAATATCTATAACAATAGGCCTCAGCAGCAGCAACAGCAGCCGAGTTATGATCTGTCCTCCAACAGATATAATTCAGGTTGGAGGAATCATCCAAATCTGAGGTGGGGGAATAACTCTACATCATCTACCCCTACTCAATTTCGGTAGCAACAGTAGCTGCAGATTCCTTTCCAATCTACTGCAGGTTCCAGTAGACTATATCAGCCACCTTTCATGCAGCAGTAGAATATGCAGCAGCTTACTACAGTTCCTCCTAAATCTGAGCCAACCTTAGAGGAATTGATGAAGCAAATGACAGTGAACAACTTACAGTTCTAGTAGAGAACAGAAGCTACCATTCAGAATTTGGAGAACCAGATTGGACAGCTTTCTAGTTCAATGAACCAATTACAGACACAAGATTCTGACAAGTTGCCTGCACAAACTGTGGTGAATCCAAGAAATGTGAGTGTCATCACTCTCAGATCTGGTAAGACTGTTGATGCACCAGATTGTCGGTTGCAATATGGATTAGATAAGGAGAGTAAGGAGCAACAAGTCATACTAGAAATTCCATGTAGCAGCAAAATAAAGAAAACAGATTCTGTCCTCATTCCTAGTGTAGTTACTGATGAGCAGGAGTAATCCGTCCCACTACCATTCCCTCAGAGGGTTGTGCAGCTTAAGAAGACTTTTGAGATTGACACAGATAGGGAGATCTTGGAGACTTTTAGGAAGGTTGAGGTGAACATTCCTTTCATTGAAGCAATCAAACAAATTCCAAGATATGCCAAGTTTCTTAAGGACTTGTGCACTCACAGAAGGAGGTTAACGGGAAATGAGAAGATCAATATGGGGAGAAAGGTGTTTGCACTTATTCAGCCTACAATGCCCCAAAAATGCAAGGATCAAGGATTTTTACTATTCCATGCACCATAGGCAATAACAAATTTGAAAATGCCATGTTGGATTTAAGTGCGTCAATTAATGTTATGCCTATGTCTGTGTTTAACTCTCTTGCCCTTGGACCCTTACAGAATATAGGAGTTATCATTCAGTTAGCAAACAGGAGTAATGCATACCCTGCTGGACTCATTGAAGATGTCCTTGTTAGAGTTAATGATTTGATCTTTCCTGCAGACTTCTATATTTTGGATATGAGTGGAGAATCTGAATCTAGCAAGGCTCCCATCATTCTTGGCAGACCTTTCCTCAAAACTACCAGAACCAAGATTGATGTCCATGCAAGCACTCTTTCCATGGAGTTTGGAGATAGTGTGGTCAGATTTAACATTTTGGATGCCATGAAGCACCCCATGGAGGAGCATTCTATTTTCCATATAGATTTGCTAGCTGATATAGTTGATGATAACCTGTCTGAGTTCCTTGCTATTGATTTCCCAGATTTTGATGATTTTGATGATATTTACACTTGTTCTACTTGTATTAAGTCTGAAATGTGCAGTGTTTGTACTGAGATTGCATCCTGTTTACATGATGATTTTGATGCAGATTTCAATGCAGATTTTACAAGTTCTGAATAGTTTGATGGTGGTGTAGATGCGAATTCCATGGAGTCAGAATGCAGTAGTTTGGATTGTGTAGGGTTGCAGGTTGTAGACACAGTTCCTACCACCAGGATACTTCCATCTGTAGTTCAGCCACCTACACTGGAGCTTAAGCAACTCCCACAGCACCTTAAGTATGCATACTTAGAGGATGATAAGAAGCTGCCAGTGATTATTTCTACTGCCCTCCATGCTGAGCAGGAGGAGAGGTTGCTACAAATACTGAGGAAGCATAAGAGAGCTATTGGGTGGACTTTGGCTGATATTCCTGGCATTAGTCCTTTCATGTGCATGCACAGGATACTTCTTGAGGATGGTGCTAAGCCAATAAGACAACCACAGAGGCGACTCAACCCTTTGATCCTGGATGTGGTAAAGAAGGAGGTGACCAAGCTTCTGCAAGCTGGCATCATCTATCCTATATCAGATAGTACTTAGGTGAGTCCAGTTCAAGTGGTTCTAAAGAAGTTAGGAATCACAGTAGTGAAAAATGATCATGATGAGCTGATTCTTACTAGAGTGCAGAGTAGCTGGAAAGTTTGTATTGATTACAGGCGGCTAAACCAAGCGACCAGAAAGGATCATTTTCCTTTGCCCTTTATTGATCAGATGCTTGAGCGCTTGGCTGGAAAATCTTACTACTATTTTCTTGATGGCTTTTCAGGTTATTTCCAGATCCACATAGCACCAGAGGACCAAGAGAAGACCACATTCACCTACCCCTTTGGCACTTTTGCCTATAGGAGGATGCCTTTCGGCCTATGCAATGCCCCTAGAACTTTCCAGCGATGCATGGTAAGTATTTTTTCAGACTTTTTAGAGGATTGCATTAAGGTGTTTATGGATGATTTTACTGTTTATGGTTCATCCTTTGATACCTATTTGGACAGTCTGGATAGAGTTTTGCATCGATGCATTAAGACTAGCCTTGTTCTTAATTATGAAAAGTGTCATTTTATGGTAGAACAGGGCATAGTCTTAGGCCATGTGATCTCTCGGAAGGGTATAGAGGTAGATCCTGCTAAAATTGATGTTATTTCCCAGTTACCTTACCCCTCTTGCATGCGAGAGGTTCGTTCTTTTCTTGGCCATGCAGGTTTCTACAGGAGGTTCATTAAAGATTTCAGCAAAAAGGCTCTTCCAATGTCCCACTTGTTGCAGAAAGATGTTGTCTTTGATTTTGATGACAGGAGTAGAGAGGCTTATGATTGCCTCAAAACAGCTTTGACCACCACTCCCATCATTCAGCCACCCGAGTGGACACTCCCTTTTGAACTCATGTGTGATGTATCTAACTATGCAGTGGGAGCTGTCCTTGCCCAGAGAGTTGGCAGGCTGCTTCATGTCATCTCCTATGCTTCCAGGACTTTAGATGCTGCCCAGGCTAACTATACCACCACTGAGAAAGAGTTGCTTGCTATTGTGTTTACACTTGATAAGTTTAGATCATATTTGCTTGGCTCTAAAGTAGTTATTTTTACTGATCATGCAGCCTTAAAGTTCCTGTTGAAGAAAGCAGATTCGAAGCCTCGATTGATTAGATAGATGCTACTTCTCCAGGAGTTTGATGTGGAGATTAGAGATAAGAGTGGAGCAGAGAATTTGGTGGCAGATCATTTGAGCAGGATCGAAAGAGCTGTTGACCCGTCTCCTATCAGAGATGATTTTCCAGATGAGCAGCTTATGTAGCTGCATGACACCTTACTTTCCCCTTGGTTTGCTGATTTAGTTAATTACTTAGTTGTATCTATTTTTGCCCCTCGTGCATCTAGATCATAGAAAGGTAAGCTTAAGAGTGATGCTAAATATTATGTTTGAGATGATCCATATTTGTGAAAATTTTGTAGTGACCAAGTGATTCACAGATGCATACCTGACCATAAAGATCCAATCAATCCAAGGAATTCAATGATTGTGGTTAGAGTTTTGAGTTTTTTTGTTTATTTGTGATTTCTAATTGTGTTCTTTCCTCTTCTCCTTCTTCAATTGATTTATGATTATGTTTTCGAAATTGAAGATAGATTTGGATTGATTAATCTGAATTTAATGGAGAATAGATCATCAATTGGTAATCTATATTAATTCAAAATTGTGTTTAATTCAATCTTAATCAAGAATTGCGATTGTGATTCTGTTTTAGTTGATCAAATTCTAGGTGATTATCTAGTTGAATTCGAATTAACAGAGGTAATTGCATAAAGAATTCTACTCTCTTTGAACTATGATTAACTCTGCCACTTGAATTGAATACCTTGGATTGATTGGATCTTTAGCCTTCCATGGCCATCACCATTGAAAAGATATAGAACCTTCAGAGAAGAGAGAAATGAAAATAGAGAAAACGAAAATAGAGAAAAGGTTTCTTGATTCAAATCGTAAAACTCAAAAATAAGGATTCAAAAAGAGGTTTTTTTCGTATTCTACCTTAACCTATTTGTAACTAAAAATTCTTCTATAATTCCTAATCTACCCATGGCCCAAACTATAGCCCTTTGAATAAGCTTTTCAGAGACATGTAATTTGCCTTATTTGGGCTTAAATTGAGAGAGTTAAGCCCAAATCAGTGAGGGAAAGTCCAAGCTTTATGACAACAACAGTGTCCTAACTTTGAGGCTCAATTTTGCTCTGAATCCAGCTGAAATACAAAACCTGCATTAAATTCAAAATTTTGTATCTTTGTCTCAGCTTTCAGGAGACACTAAGATCATCCAAATGTGACATTTGTAGCCCAAGATATGTCCTGTACAAGACAAAAAGGTCAAAATGAGATAAATTCTGAAAATTAATGAAGCTTTTACAACTAATCTCAATGAGGCCCAATCATCTAAAACTCACCCATAAACATAATATTGGATATAATTATCATCAATTAGGCCAAATATAAAGCAATAATGAATGCCTCAAAATTAATTTGATCAGAGCAGAAAACATAAACTTTAGTAGAAAACATAAAGATTAAGCCATACATCCATGCAATAGGTACATCATATATCTATATATATATATATATATATATATATATATATATATATATATATATATATATATATATATATATATATATTGTTTAAATATAGATTGTAAGTTACAAATTACATCAAAGCTTATAAAAAAGAAGCCTAAGCTTTACAAGCCCCCAAAAATGATGTACAGACCCCCAAAATGAATATCAAGGCCCCAAAAAGAACATAGATAACCATTAGTGACTATCGACAGTATCAGTCCCTAGGAAGAGAGAGAAGGAACCACGTCAGGATCCTCCTCAGGGTCTTCCTCGTCAGAAGAGACCCTCATCAGAGCCACCGAATTATGGGCTTGGGCTCAGGCAGTGGAAAGAAGTGAATCCTCCCGTGGGGTGTAGTAACGATCACCTCATATGTCCTTAATGGGCATGTAAAATTCTAAATGCAACCTAACACTGCAGATGAAGACGGGCGGATCATAATGCCCCCAAGCTAACGACACCGACACGTCTCCCAAGTAGACACAGTGATCTGTGCTGAAGTTATTGTGTCAGCAGTCTGGACCTCCAAGGAAAGCCAATCGCACATAACCCAAAAATCCTCGTGGACATGCTGTCATGATCCAAAGGCAAGTACTAGTCGCAGTCAGGCCAGAAACTGGGAAACTCGTGGACTTCCCCTTCTTCATCGACGTCTTCAGAGAATCACATAAGTAAAACAGAATGGCAGAAAATATAGAAAAGAAATAAGACATTCTACATTCATTACCTATTATGGCAGTAAAGAAACAAAATGGCGCATGATGCCCACATAACATTTCAAAAATAATAATTAGTAATAAAAATAGATAATAAACAACTTATCATTTCCAAGCAGTTATAGCAGTAATAAGATAACAAATTAAATTTTCAAATAAATAAGTACATGTCAGATGATATGATGACTCACTATGCACATGTACATGATACCAAAAATCCTACTCCATGGAGCTAGACACAAACAATCGGAGAGAATGATCAGGAGATATGTCTGTATCGCGGCTGCCGAGGCCTTCAAGTGCTAAAATTCTCAATTTATCAGTGTGCACATCATGGCATTATACAAGGCATTCTACACAGATCTCGATATAGGATAGTGTCTCAGTCCGGATCGTCGGTACGTTTGCATCGGTATGCCCCATGGATAGAAGAGCTACCAACTGTCTATTGCGAGGTACCCGCACCCCGACGGCCCCAAGGTCAACAAGTGACCTACACTTGTCTATTCGCACCCGTACGAAGTGTGATTCAACTCCTAGGTAACTTGGCCTTAACAATAGTCCAATAGACATTTTCAATGCATGTTTCAATCATGCTCATCATGTCAGACTATATCAATCATGATTCAAATGCATACGGATTCAATGCACAGATAAATATTCATATATGGATCACAACCATATCATATCATGTCTAAAATCACATGTCATATTGTTTACCAACAATCATTGGCCCCATTCATGGACCCACATCATGTCAATATCAAACCTTAAGGGTGAACACAACACCATTCATAGTTATCATAAAAGTTAAGCCTTAATTTCATTATGTTTCTCACAACCTCACCCATACTCATGTTCTTTCTTTATTCAAAATTATTCTAAGCTATAAGACAAACTTCCATCCTTGCTTCTTTCATTTTTATGAATCCCTAATCAACTTCTAATCATTCAATTAATTAAGTTTAATAAGTTTATCTTAATGCTAAAGCCTTGCGTCAAGTGTCCAAAGGGACCATGAGCCTCTAAGGGGCTAGAAAAGCCTACAATTTCTCACCAGCACGTTACACGGCCATGATTTCATGGCCTTAAGGAGTTACACGGCCTAGGCTATGTACTCCTCTGGAGTTCATCAAAACACGTCCTGACCAGCTGGGATTACACGGCCTTGTGCCCTCACACGGCCTAGGCCGTGTACTCCTCTGGAAATGCAAAAAATCACACAAACATTATACCATCCTTCGTACATTCCAAAATCCATCAACATACATCAAAATCATACTATTCAAACAATCAAAACACAACCAAAATCACTTAAACAAATGGGTTTCACCCCATCAACACAACAATAAATTCCTCACCACTAAAATGGGTTGAAGAGAATAATCTTCTTCTTACCTTAAGAGAAGAACAAAGAAAGCAAACTCCTCTTGTCCTTGGAAATTTGTTCCTCACCACCTCAAAACCCTAGAGTGTTCAAATCCATAAAAATCAAAATCAAAGTTTGAAAATGGTATCCATAGTCACCAAAGAGACCATGGATCACGAAAATGAGATGGAAGAATGAGAAAGCTTTGATCTTTTACCCTAGAGCTTCAAGCTTTGAGCTTCGATGGTGAAAGAAGATGGAAGCTTTTCAAGAAATCTTCAACTAGAGGGGTGTTTAGAATGTAGTGGGGATTAAGAAAATGTGGTTGTTTGAAAATTTTGTGATGGTGGAGGGCATGGAAGAGGGTTGGCCGTGAGGTATGGTGTAGAGAGAAGGAGGAGAAAATGAGAGAAAGATGAAGGTAGAGAGAGAAGTGGATAGTAGAAAAAGATGATGACTTTTTTTTTATTTTTGAAATTAGAATAGAATAGTTAATTAAGTGAAGCACATTTTTGGGCTCCAAAATGGAGCATCTTTGCCGTGTGTGGGAGGAGAGAGAGAGGGAGTGTTTAGCTTTTTTGAGAAGCTTGGTAACTTTTTCAAAAAGAAGGATTTGATTATATATAAAGTGGATTACATTTGAATAGGATAATTAGGTGATAAAGTAATTAAAATAATAAGATAATTAGGATTTTACTACAAGCTATTACCCAATGAATAATTGTTACAGTGAACAAAGTCAGTATTAATTATCCAACAGATAATAAAGCGTATCACAAAATTTTACTTAATAGTACCTACAGTGATTTTATTTATCAGATAAAACCTTGAAAAATGTAAACCTCGTAAACTATGCCCGGCCTCGGGTTTAGTAAGATTCCCCGTCAACGCTTCCACAGTTCAAAGTTTACTAGCCTCAAGGAAAACATTTTTTCCCGATTCCGCTTAGCGCGCACGCAAAATGAGAATATACTAAAATATTTAACGTTTCTAGAAATATTCACAAAAGTTCTCAGAAATCTAAAATATTATAAAATGACTATTCATCACAAAATAAATAATTTTCGGGGTGTTTCACTGACTCTGCTCAGTGTGCATGCAAAACGAGGAATATATTAAAATATTCAACGTTTCCAGAAAATTTTAAAAAAATTTCTAAAAATCATAAATATTATAAAATGATTATCTATGATGAAACAAATAATTTTCGGGGTGTTACAGTTATGATATTCTAGAAATTATGATTAGCCTTAACTCCAATGTTTTGAAAATGGGTTTAGTAAGATCCCCCGTCGACGCTTCCACAGTTCAAAGTTTACCAGCCTTAGGGAAAACATTTTGTTTTCCTAGCTCAGCTCAGCGTGTACGTAAAACGAGAAATATACTAAAATATTTGACATTTCTAGCAAAATTCACAAAAATTCTTAGAAATAACAAATATTAAAAAATGACTATTCATCACAAAATAAATAATTTTTGGGGTGTTTCACTGACTCTGCTTAGTGTGCACGTAAAATAAAGAATATATTAAAATATTAGACATTTCTAGAAAATTCCAGAAAAATTTTCAAAAATCATAAATATTATAAAATAATCATCTACGATGAAATAAATACTTTTTGAGGTGTTACAGTTATGATATTATGGAAATTATGATTAGCCTTAACTCCAATGTTTTGAAAGTTATCTTTGAACCATGATTTGAATCTGTGACATATTTAAATATGTTTTAAATGCTTAGTATCGTATAACTTGTCTGTGTCTACATGGATTACTGGATTATTTGTTCCATTTTTTTTTATCATGGCAAAAGGGGGAGAAGGATGTAAGGGCTTTTTATTGAGAAAAGAAGGAAAAATAACTAAATGTTTTATGTTAAGGGTTGTCTGTTAATGGTCCTGGAATTCCAAAACAATGGGGGAGCTGTGCATTTCTGATTCAAGCACCTCTTGAACAAAAGAGGGGGAGTAAGTCTCCAAAATCTATTATGAATTTCGATTATCATTTGAACTAAACTTTTTCTCAATAATTGTTTGTCATCATCAAAAAGGGGGAGAATGTGATTGACATTGACTAAATGCAAATGGTTTTGATGTCGACAAAGAAGAAAGCAATGGAAACACAATGATCAAATCACAAGGAATTCAAGATTAGCATGTAGGTCATAGATATTGTGTAAAGGTATATTAAGGATTCACTCTAAGCTCATATGGCTTTCTTAAAATGAGTTTACAAAATGGTTTTTTAAGTAAAGATCAAAAGGTTTTCTGAAACACCTCTTTGAAATCTTATATCCTTTTTCAAATCAATTTCCTTGTATGAGCCAAGATTGAAATAAGTCTTTTTGTGAACTAACCAGTTTATTAATGAGTGTAAACTGTTATCTGTCCTGTTAGGAGCCACATTCTAAGGCCCCTAATCGATTAAGAGTAGCTTTTAATCGATTAGTTTGTTAAAACAAAAGCATTGCCTCGTTATATTTCATATGCCTAACCGATTAGGCAAGATAACTAATCGGTTATTAGAATAAACAAAACCGTTCCTTTTATTTTGAAACAGTGCCTAACCGATTAGGTGAGAGCCCTAATAGGTTATTTGCTTTCTTAGAAGCCAAATGAATTAAATTCTAACTAATTAGCATGAGGTTCTAATCGATTATTCTTTATCTCAAAAGCAAAGTGAATCAAGCCCTAACCGATTAGCATGAGGCTCTAATCGGTTAGCAGCTTTCCCAGAAACCAAACTTATGAAGTCCTAATCGATTAGGACATGATTCTAATTGGTTATTCTTTATAACAGAAGCTTTTAGTTTGAGTAGAAAAGATCCCCTAACCGATTAGAATACTTAGCTTAACTGATTAGCCTATTTTCTGGAAAAATCAGAAGAAGCACGTAATGACTATATTAATGAGCATTTAATGCTCTCATCTACCCCCAATGGCTATCAATGGCCTTATCTATAAATTTGGATGTTGGGCTTTAATGAGGGGTTAGAAAACTGAGACTAACATTCTAAGAATCACTACTGAGCATTAAAAATAAGTTTTCTCATCATTTCAAATAATCCTCTGTTTTGAACCTCAACTTGTGTGAATCCTTAACACCATAACTCTTCAATTTATATTATCTACTCTAGAGATAGTTTCTTCCATCTAAATCTTGTACAATCTGCTAAGAGAAGGTGAGGTATCCCTCAAAATTGTAAATGTGAGGTATCCCTTAAATATAGAGGCTCAAGCACAAGGGTGGGACATCCCAAGGTGTGTTGAGTGCTCCAATTTGTAAAGGTTGTCAAGCACTTGCTTTCAAGCTTGAAGATATAGTGGAAAATCAAAAGTATTTGCTTGAGGACTGGACGTAGATCACAAGTGGATTAGTGATCGAACCAGGATAAACTATTGTGTTTGTTTCTCTAAACCCTTCTCTTAACAATTGTGTACTGTTTTATTGTATTGCTTGAATATTGTCTCCTTTGGCTATTGAATTTATAAGTAAAAGTGTTTTTCTCATTTATCTAATCATCTCTATTCATCTAATAGCTTCAATAAAAATTATTTATCGAACGTTTTGTGAAAGATTTGCGAACTTGTTTTACATACTCAATTCACCCCCCTTTTGAGTATTGAGGCCACTTGGTAACAGCGGTCTCACGGGCAGGTGCCTTAGCAGCTGATGCCATAGAATTCTCGTCCTCTCTGGGGGTATGAAGCAGATCACCCCAAAGCTCCCGAATAGGCAATGCAAACTCCAGATGCACTGATGTAGTCAGAGTCAAAATAGGATCTCCATCGCGGGTCCTCCTCATAGTCAAGATCGGATCCCCAACATACCGTATACGCTCGCCGGCCCAACTAACTTGCCAAGCATTGGCACCCCCAGTGAGCACAATGTTGACGAAACCAATAGAACCCCTTCTTGATGCCATCACCGAACGCAAGAGATCAAACCAAGTCAAATCTAAGAGAATCAACCTCGTCCCCTCTACAGTCATTAACCAAGTTTCACAGAATAAGAATAGTACAAACAAGAGGTGAGATATCCAATATCATTACCAATTATGGTAGTAAGAAATAGAAAATGGTGCAGGACACCCACATAGCATTACAAGAATAAGAATCAGTATTAGGTAGTAGATATTAAACAACTTACCAATTCCAGACAGTTATAACATCAATAAGATAGCAATTTCAATCTTCATATAAATTAAATACCAAGTAATATATTGACTCACTATGCATATGTACATGATATCAAAATCCTACTCCATGGAGTTAGACACAAACATCGGAGAGAATGATCAGGGAGACATGCCAGTATCTCATCAGCCTAAAATCAAGTGCTTTCCAGAAAAAAAAAAATAGTTTTGCATAACAAGGTTTTATACAGCGACATTCCCACAAGATAGCGATATAGGACAGTGTCTTGGTCTAGATCGTCGGTGCGTTTGCATCGGTTTGTCCCACTGCCCAGAGGGACTACCAACTGTCCACTGTGAGATGCCCGCGCCCCAACATCCCCAAGGTCAATAGTATGACCTACACTAGTCTATTCACACCTGCACTAAGGTGTGATTCAAACTCCTAGGCAACATAACCTTTACAAATCATCCATCGGACTTTCACAATGCATGATGACTCAATGCATATTCATGTATATTTAATAGTAATATACTTTTCCACAACATGCCACAATTTGGCCAAGATAAGTATCAACACATTCTTGGTCCCACTCATGAACCCACAATGAATATCATCAAGGCATCAAATAATATATTATGCTTTTAGGGTTCATTATGGAAATTATGGCTTAATCTTCTACGTTCTTCTCATTAAGTTTCTCTTGAGATAATTTTAATTTGAGTTATTTAATATCTTACTCACACTCATATCCTTCCTTTAATTAAGAATTAATTTAGGTTTTATGATAAGATCTCATTCTTGATTCTTTCCATTTTTATGAATTCCTAATTAATTTCTAATTATCCAATTAACTAAGTTTCACTTTAATTTAGTTTTTCTTATGAAATCCTTTTCTAGGGGAATTCTCTTGATTATTAAGTTCCTCACTTAAAGTTTATTTATACTCACTTAGAAAATTAATCTAAGGTTTTTCAAGTCTCACACACTCTTATTCTTTAATTAGGTCTAAAGATTCAATTTTAGGTTATCAATTAAATTTCTCTCCATTACATTATTAATTATTTAGTTACTTAATCATTTAAATTCTAAGGTTGCATAATGTTACATAAATGGGATCCTAAAATGGCCTTAGAGGCTGTGGCCTCCCAAGGGTAGAACCCTAAGTTTTTCTTAACTCCATTACATTTTATTCACTTAATTAATTAAGTTTCTATCTTGGTTACAAAATTTCAATCATGATCACCCCACTTGAGGGTCATGGCCGTGAGCCTCCATGAGGAAAGCAAAGGACTTTTATTTCCATTCCATATTTCCATTCCATCCAAATCAATCCAAGATCATCAATATACATATACAATCAACCAATTAGATTAAACAAGGCAAGATCAACACACAACCACAAAAATCATACATCAAAGAGAGTAACCCTAACAAGGGTTTCTCACAATCAACACAAAATAAAGTCCCTCACTACCAATAGAGATTGAAGTGGACCATCTCCCTCTTACCCAAGAAAAATCAAGAAAAGGAATCTCCTTGTTTGCTTCTTGTGAAATTTGGCCAAGCTTCACCAAAAACCCTAGAAATTACAACTTCATCAAATCAACACCATGGCTTGAGAAAAGAGGATAAATGGTCATGATGAAGACCATTAAAATGAAAATGAAGATGAAAAGATGAGAAATCAAGAATCTTACCCTAAAGCTTTAAACTTTGAAGCTTGAAGAAGATGATGAAGGTGATAGCTTTTCAAGTAGATTCAAACTAGAACGGTGTTTAGAATGTGATGGAGGTTAGGAAAATATGGTTACTTGAAGTTTTTGTAATCTTTGGAGGCTTAGAGAGGGTGTGGCCATGTGGTGAGGTAGAGAGAAGGAGGAGAAAATGTGAAGAAAAGAAAAGCTTAGAGAGAGGAAGTGATAGTAGAATGAAATGAACTTTTAGGGTTTGAAAATTAGAATGGAAAACTAATTAACTGAAAAGGCAATTCTTGGCTCTTAATTGGCCTTGTGACCTTGTAGTGTGGAGAGAAATGGGAGGGAAAATTGTCACCAAAAATTAGGGTTAGCTTGATAGCTTTTTCAAAAGTAGATTTGATTAGACATAAAGTGGATTGCATTTAGATAAGGTGATTAGGTGATAAAGTGATTAAAATAATAAAGTGATTAGGATTTTAACTACAAGTTATTACCCAATGGATAATTATTGCAGTTTACAAAGTCAGCATCTATTGTCCAACAGACAATAATGCGTACCGCAGAATTTTATTTAACAGTACGTACGGAGATTTTATTTATCAGATAAAATCTTAAAACACGTAAACTTCGTAAACTATGCCCGACCTTGCGTTTAGTAAGATCCCCTATCGACATTTCCACAGTTCAAGGTTTACCAGCCTCGGAAAAAATATTTTATTTTCCCGGCTCCGCTCAGTGTGCATGCAAATCGAGAAATATATTAAAATAATCAATAGTTCTAGAAAAATCTAAAAAAATTCCCAAAAATAATAAATATTATAAAATGACTACTTATGATGAAATGAACAATTTTCTGGGTCTTACACATTAATGATTACATGATCTCCATCCACTCACAAGATGAGCTCACCCCGAGGTACATCAATCATAGCTCCAGAAATGGCCAAAAATGGTCTTCCACGAATGAGAGGAATATCAGCATCCTCTTCTATATCTAGCACCACAAAATCAACTAGAATATGAATTTGTCCACCTTCACCAAAACATCCTCCACCACACCACGCGGGTAAGTGATGGATCTATTGTTACTAAGTGGCCTCAATACTCAAGAGGGGGGTGAATTGAGTAAGTAAAACAAGTTCGCAAATCTTTCGCAAATCGTTTGATAACCAATTTTCGTTGAAGCTATTGAATGATTAGAGATAATTGGATGGATGAGTAAACCCTCTTACTTATAAATTTGATAGCCAAAGGAGGCAATATCCAAGCAATTCAATAAAATAGTACACAAAATAAAGAGAAGGGTTTAGAGAAAATAAACACAATCGTTTATCTTGGTTCGATCACCAATCCATTTGTGATCTACGTCCAGTCCCCAAGCAACAACTTGAGATTTTTCGCAATATCTTCAAGCTTCAATGGGTGCTTGACAACCACTACAACCTTGAGCACTCAACACTATGGGATACCTCACCCTAATGCTTGAGCCTCTATTTTCCAAGGGATACCTCACCCTATTACAATTTGGAGGGATGCCTCACCCTCTCTACAGATTATACAAAGATTGAATAGGTAGAAACTTTCTTCAAAGAGCAGATATTACAACTAGAAATTCAATGGGTATATGATTCACGGTTTACGCTCAGAAACAGAGTATTAACGGAGGAAAAGATGAAGACTCATTTTTTAATGCTCAACCAAGGTTTTTCAGATTGATTGTCTAACCTTCATAAATGCCCAACAACTTCTATTTATAAGTCATTGAAGTTTAGAGCCGTTGGGAGGTGGTTGGAGCATTTAATGATACGTAACTATCCGTTAATTTCTGTTTCTGGAAAGCTCTCTTATTCGAATAAGAGAATTCTTATTCGAATAAGGCTTTAAATAGCATAGGAGTGTTTTCCTATGTAATGTGTTATTCGAATAACATCTTGGTTATTCGAATAACCACTTAAATGCATG
This sequence comes from Ormosia semicastrata, assembly GCA_029884595.1. Classification (NCBI taxonomy): domain Eukaryota; kingdom Viridiplantae; phylum Streptophyta; class Magnoliopsida; order Fabales; family Fabaceae; genus Ormosia; species Ormosia semicastrata. The sequence goes on along the minus strand of JAQQTO010000063.1, from coordinate 80,056,497 downwards.
GCTTTTGGGAAAACATGTTATTCGAATAACATTCATGTTATTCGAATAACTCATTCGAATAATTGATTTTCTGAGTTCTCGTTATTCGAATAACACTATCGTTATTCGAATAACCAATTAAACATGGTTTTGCTAAAATGCTTGTTATTCGAATAACAACACTGTTATTCGAATAACCATTTAAACATGGTTTTCCAGAATCGCTTGTTATTCAAATAACAACTCTGTTATTCGAATAACCATTTAATAAAATGATTTCCTAGAGATGTGTTACTCAAATAACACTTTGTTATTCGAATAACTTATTTGTGCCAAAATGTTTTTGAATCATTTATTCGAATAACACAGGGCTTATTCGAATAAATCCTTTCCTGAAAGATTATTTGGAATCTCTGACTTATGTTATTCGAATAAGGAACCCCTTATTCGAATAATACATGTGTAAAATAGGTTTCATGCCTTTTTTAAATGTTGCTTTTGATTCCATATTATCTTGTAAGCTTATGGTCATGAGATGATTGATTCTTTGGAAGTTAAAAATCATATTGAAGCCTTGAAAACTTGTGTGCTATTTTGAAACGTAAGATTGAGCTATTTGTGAATCTTTATATACCTTTACAAAATGATTGAAGTCCTAAAAGCTACACTTGATTGGTCTTGATACTCTTGGACTTGATCTTGCAACATCTTTAAGTTTGTTATCATCAAAACACATTCTTTCTGAGATACATGCCAGTCACATTCTCCCCCTTTTTGATGATGACAAACAACCATTGAGAAAAGAGTTAGTTCATTTGTAAATTGGAAATCACAGAATTAATTATGGCGACTTACTCCCCCTCTAGTTTGTAAGAGGAGCATAAATTATCAGAGACAAGCGCAGCTCCCCCTTTCTTTTGGAGTCTCTTGATCCTTTTCAGATTTAATCTTTCAGATCTGTCTTTTCTCAACACAATCTCCAAAACCAAACATTGTCAGAAGTGATTATCTTTATCTTTAAGTATGGATTAACAGAGTTAACTTTAGCTTGTTCTTGTTCTTCTCCCCCTTTTGTCATGATAAAAAAGATGGGCAAGATATGCATATACCCAGCATTAACAAACATGCTTTTATATCATTTAGCAAGAAATTAAATGAACATTTTAAATGAACAGTAGGCAACAAGGAAGCGAAATCATATTTTATTCAGTGATTGCAAGCATGGTCAAGATATACAAGTTCAGATATGGGTATGCCAGAGATACATGAAAAACATGAACATAAAAACTAAATTCCTATGATCAAAAGTAAGTGTCTGGTGGAGGAGGAGGTGAGTCCGGTGCAGGGGCAGGAGGTGCAGCTCGCAGGGCAACAATCTCGCGTTCAACACCTTCTATTGTGTCGAAGAGAATAGAAAAGGTGTGTTCTATGTAAGCACGATTATCGAGCAGAGTGGTCATAATGCCTTCTAGGGTTACTGGAGCAGGAGCAGGGGCTTCAGTAGGCTGATCAGCAGGAACAGGGTCATCAGCAGGAGCAGGGGCATCTGCAATGTCTTCATCTGCCGCAGCTTCTTCTAGCTCATCAGGGTATACCCACCCTTCAATATTGTCCAGAACCATCTTCATTTTCTTCAGAGTAAATTCCCCAAAGATGTGGAAATGGTTCAGTTCCATTGTCCTTTCAGTCTATCTGAGCAGGGAGTATTTCTTAAGAAAGGTTGAGATAATCAGAGCATATGGCAGGTCAAAATTCTTGGTGGTCTTGATCTTCATCATGTATTTTCCAATGAAATTGGGCCAGTTGATCTTCTAATTTTTCTTCAATACCCAGAGAAGAAAAATTTCATCTTCAGTCAGATAAGCGTAGTTGCCTCCACGAGGAGCGAGAATGTGCGCATATGAGTAGTGAAGCAGCCTTTCCTGGATTTTTAGCATACCACTCTTCAGACCAACCTTGGACCCAACTGTTCCAGGTTTCACCAGTAATGACACAGCTTCTTCTCTTCTGTATGCCTTCACGTAGGGCCTGCTATCTGGCTCCACTACAGCACCCGTGGCATCTAATTTGAAGAACAGCATCCAATCAACTAGAGTGATAACTATTTCCTGATCCTTTACTTCAGAGATGAGATTAGGACCGTCCATCTTTAAGTTGCAGTAGAACATTTTCACTAAATCTGGGAAAATGGAGCCTTGTAGCTGCAGAGATCGAGCACGCCCTGATGGGAGAGATCATCGAGGAAATCAAATCCTCCATCGTCCTCAAAAAACTGACGATCCATGTATTTAGGTTGAATGACGTCTCTGGTCCAGAATTCTTCCCTAAAGCATTTGAGATCATCGTTATTGGACGAGAGTCTTCGAAGATCAATGGGGTTGTTGGTGGGAGCGGTTTTGCTATGTGGGCATTTGGAAGAGGAGGCCATGATGGAATTTTGGTGGGTTATGGAGAGAAAGAGGAGATGATGGATACGAAGAAGAGAAAACAGAGAAGGGGGGAAAAATAGAACTTATGAAATGACCGAGGATGCTTGTGAAGTCCTTTTATAAGTCGCGTGTTATTCGAATAACAGTGGTGTTATTCGAATAACAGAGTGGTACCTGAAGCGTCTTGGCTCACTGCTAAGCGTTATTCGAATAACAACGTAGTAGCTCATGTGTTTGGTGAATTCTGTCATTTGTTATTCGAATAACATATTCTGTTATTCGAATAACATGAAAATGGTTTTTGCCACTGACATGCTTTATTCGAATAACCAGTTGGTTATTTGGATAACCAGTTGATATTAGGTTGTTGGAGTACATTGTGTGAGGTGTTATTCGAATAAGGGAATCCTTATTCGAATAATATACGCGTGTTAGAAAACTGACTGGGCTTCACTAGCAGGTTTTATTCGAATAAAGGGCTTCTTATTCGAATAGGGCATAGGATAAAAAGAAGTTTTACGCATCAATTTGAAGAGGATCAATCTTTCTATCATTTATTTGGTCAAAGACATGCCAGTTTAATTCAAAACAACATATAGTCAACTTTAAATCATTCAAGTCAATTCCAAAACATCTTAAATCAATTCAAATCATTATACAAGTATATAATCTAATCATATTATGTTTCAAATTACTCAATTTTGCAAGAATACTATTTTTACCAAGAATTTCATCCTTTTTGGTGAAATTGTGAGGTTGTTGAGTTGCTTGAGAATCTTGAATCATGAGGGAGCACCTGCAAAACAACTTAGGGGAAATCTTCGACGCTCAAGTTAGTATTGGATTCAAATATGATTAATAGCTCAGAAATTATGCAGCAAAATGATATGATTATGCAGAAAGCAACAAGATTTGATTTTTAGGATTATGTAGTAAAAAGTCAATTTATGCAAGATTGATCCAAAATACCAAGTTCATTTCTTATATAGAAAAATGCTTCTTTTGCTAAGGATTAAGTGAAAATGTCAGCTAGTTGCTTAGTGGTTTCAACGAATTCAAGCATACAATCACCCTTTTGAACATGGTCTCTAATGAAATGATGTCTTATTTCAATAGTCCTAGAATGCAAAATGGGATTTTTGGACAGATTTATTGCACTAGTATTATCACATCTTATGGGGATGTGATCAAGCTCAAGACCATAGTCCAAGAATTGTTGTTTCATCCAAAGGATTTGAGAACAACAGACTCCCACCACAACATATTCAAATTTTCAAATTGTAGACAATGCCACACTATTTTGCTTCTTGCTATGCCAAGAAACTAGTGAGCTTCCAAGCAAGTGGCATGTCCCACTAGTGCTCTTTCTATCCATTTTACATCCAGTAAAATCAGAATCGGAATATCCAATAAGGTTACATGAGGCACCTTTAGGGTACATAAACCCATTTGTGATGTGCCTATTAGGTATTTCACTATTCTTTTAACAGCACTAAGGTGTGATTCTTTAAGATTAGCTTGATATCTAGTACACATGCATACACTAAACATTATATCAGGCCTACTTGCAGTAAGATAAAGAAGTGAGCCAATCATACCTCTATATTTCATAATTTCTATTGATTTACCTCCTTCATCCTTGTCCAAATAGCAAGAGGTGCCCATAGGAGTGGCCATATGCTTGGCATTGTCCATTCTAAACTTCTTGAGCAGCTCCTTGCAATACTTGGATTGGCTTATGAATGTTCTTTCTCTTGTTTGCTTGATTTGGAGACCAAGGAAGAAGTTGAGCTCACCCATCATGGACATTTCAAACTTACTTTGCATAATATTTAAAAATTCTTTACAAAGAGAGTTGTTAGTAGCTCCAAATATAATGTCATCAACATAGATTTGAACAAGAAGTATGTCATGCATTTTATGTTTCATGAAAAGGGTAGTGTCAACTTTGCCTCTAGAAAAACCTTTTTCTAAAAGAAATTAGCTCAACCTTTCATACTAAGCTCTAAGAGCTTGTTTCAAGCCATACAAGGCCTTTTTCAGTTTAAAGACATGGTTGGGCATTTCAAAATCCTCAAAACTAGGAGGTTGTTCTACATACACCTCTTCTTGTATAAAACTATTTAAAAAGGCACTTTTGACATCCATTTGATAGAGTTTGAAATCCATGATGCAAGCATATGCAAGTAACATTCTAATGGCCTCTAACCTAGCCACGGGAGCATAAGTTTCTTCATAGTCTATGCCTTCTTCTTGATTATATCCCTTAGCTACAAGCCTAGCTTTATTTCTTATTATTAAGTCCGTTTCATCAAGTTTGTTCCTAAAGACCCATTTGGTGCCAATTATAGGATGATCATTAGGCCTTGGAACTAATTCCCAAACTTGATTTCTCTCAAATTGGTTTAGTTCTTCTTGCATGGCCAAGATCCAATGCTCATCATTAATGGCCTCATTTATGTCTTTAGGTTCAACTTGAGAGACAAAGGCTAGGTGATTACATGCATCTCTAAGTGAGTTTCGAGTGATTACCCCTTTTGATACATCACTAATCACCTTGTCGAAAGGGTGATATCTTGAAGTCCTCCATTCCTTGGGTAGGTCCAAGATTTGTAAATCTTTTTGCCATGAGTGATCAAGGAGTCTCTCTTCTTGCTTCTTAGACTCTTTCTCTTGATTTTTCAAGTGCGTTTTTGCTAAGATTTCTACAACATCATCAACAAGATCCTTTCTCGGCTCATTTGGGTTAGTTTCATCAAATACAACATGTATGGACTCTTATATGGTCATAGTTCGTTTATTATAGACTCTAAAGGCCTTACTATGTATAGAATAGCCAATGAATATTCCCTCATCAGATTTTGCATCAAACTTTCCTAAGTTATCCTTTCCATTATTCAAAACAAAGCATTTACATCCAAAGACATGAAAATATGATACATTTGGTTTCCTTCCTTTGTACAATTCATATGGAGTTTTCTTTAAAATTGGCCTTATTAGGGCTCTATTCATAACATAACAAGCGGTGTTAACCGCATCCACCCAAAAGTACTTAGGAAGGTTGGCTTTATTGAGCATAGTTCTTGCCATTTCCTCTAAAGATCGATTTTTCCTTTCTACAACACCATTTTGTTGTGGTGTTCTAGGGGCAGAAAAATTATGCTCAATGCCATGTTCATCACAAAAAGTTTCAAATTCATGATTTTCAAATTCACCACCATGGTCACTTTTTATGGATGTAATACAAAAACCTTTTGCGTTTTGGATAACTTTGGCAAGCTTTCTAAATAATTGAAAAGCATCATTTTTGTGGGCCAAGAATAATGTCCATGTAAACCTAGAAAAATCATCCACAATCACTAATGCATAGTAATTCCCACCAAAGCTCATAGTTCTAGAGGGACCAAAAAGATCCATGTGCAAAAGTTGTAAAGGTCTAGAAGTTGAAACCATGTTTTTAGCTTTAAAAGAGACCTTTATTTGTTTCCTCTTTTGACATGCATCACAAAGTTTGTCTTTTTCAAATTTGAGCTTTGGAAGACCAATTACTAGTTCTTTAGAAACCAATTTGTTTAAATGATTCATGTGAATGTGAGCAATTCTTCTATGCCATAACCATGAATCATTTTCTTTACTCATAAAGCATTTAGCATCATTTGAGGAGATATCATCGAGACTAATCATATATATATTATTGACTCTATGACCAACAAACTTAACTTGCTTATCATCCTTTCCCTCAATTATGCAACAAGAAGAATCTAATATAACTCTATTGCCTTTATCACACAATTGACTAATACTAAGCAAATTATGTTTAAGTCCTTCAACAAGCAAAATATTATCAATAGATGATGAAGGGACCTTACTAACTTTTCCAATTCGAAGAATCTTCCCTTTGTTGTTATCACCATATGTGACATGACCATGTTTCTTGTGTGTAAGGGAGGAGAACTTGGAACCATCACCGGTCATGTGCTTGGAGCAACCACTATCAAGATACCAACTTGAGCTCTTGGTCTTCAAGCACACCTATAACACACATTCAAGTTTTAACCTTTGGTACCCAAATTATCTTGGGTCCTTGTGTGTTAGAATTAGGCATGGTGCCTTTAGGAACCCAAACTCTTTTTATTCCAACTTTAGTGGTTATGTTCTTTCTAACATTGCAAGTTGATGCACTATGCCCTTTCCTACCACAGTGAAAACATTTAACAAAGGGACTACTTGAAGTATTTGAGGAAACAAAGAAGTTCTTATAAGATTTTTGATAGTTGTTTGGATTAAATCCCAAATCGACTTTTTGAAACACACATTTTTGTTTCCCTAACAACACATTCAAGTTGTCTCTTCCAAAAGTGAATTTTGCAAGAGTGTTGTTCAAGTCTTCAATTTCTTTTTCAAATACTTTGCATGATGAACAAGGTAATGATATAGATGTGTTATCATGTGAAGAGCATGTCATGCATAGTGAATTAGCATCTATAAGTCCTAAGGTCTCATTTTCAATCTTAAGCTTATTTATCTCCTTACTTAAGATAGAAACTTTGTTTACCAATACGAAAATTATTTTGTTAGAGGACAAAATCATTTTTGTGAGCCTTAAGGATTCATCATGCAATTCTTGAAAGGCATCTTGCAATTCATCATATGAAGGTAGAGATTCTGAGTTAGAAGAAGTTACCTCGGTGTCGCTCTCTTCATTTTCTTCTCCTTGAGCCATGAGACAAAGATGAGCTTCTTCATCTTCTGAATTGTCGGAGGAGCTTAAGTCATTGTCCTCCCAAACTATGTATGCTCTCCTTCCTTTCTTTTCTTTGGAGGGCCTTTTCTCAAACTTTTCCGTCTTCTTGAGATACATAGGGCACTCTATTTTCATGTGCCCCGGTTTTCCACATTCATAACATTTTGGAGGAGTAGAGGATCCTTCTCCTTTGTAATATACTTTCTTTTGAGGAAAGGGTGGTCTTCTTTGAAATCCCTTTTTCTTTAGGAATCTTCCAAATTTTCTCTCAAGGAGACTAAGATTCTCCTCCCTTAGCTCAACACTTTCAGCATCCTCTTCACCATCTTCATCATCATCTTCAATTGTAGAGGAGGTGGCTTTGAGTGCGATTCCCTTCTTCTTTTTGTCATGCTCTTCATTTTGATTGAGCCTATTTAGTTCCAGCTCATGTTCTTGAAGTTTTCCGAATAGGGTGGTTAGAGACATTGTTGATAAATCTCTTGATTTCGCAATCACCGTTACCTTGGGTTGCCAATTCCTGCTTAGACATCTCAAGACTTTGTTAATAAGATCCTCATTAGGAAATGTCTTTCCCAATGAGATAAGATGATTAACAATATGAGTAAACCTCTTTTGCATATCTTGAATACTTTCACCTTGGTTTATACTAAACAATTCGTATTCATGAGTAAGAGTGTTTATTCGAGATCGTTTTACCTCACTAGTACCTTCATGAGTTATTTATAGGGTATCCCATATTTCTTTTGCGGTCTTACAATTTGACACCCTAAAGAATTCATCATACCCCAAGGATGTGGTGATGATGTTCTTGGCTCTCAAATTGTATTGAACCTTCTTTTTATCATCATCGGTCCATTCATTTCTAGGTGTATTGATTTTCACACCATCTTTAGTTTGTGTTGGGACAAAAGCATCATTTTCAACGGCGTCCCACACATCTAAGTCAATAACTTCAATGAAAATTTTCATCCTTTCTTTCCAATAGGCATAACCATCCCTATTGAAATAAGGAGGTCTATTTATAGAAGAACCTTCATTTGAAAAATCATTTGAAATCATCACTTCTCTTGAAGCTGCTAAGCTCTTTATACAAGAGTCTAGCTCTGATACCACTTGTTACCAAGTGGCCTCAATACTCAAGAGGGGGGTGAATTGAGTAAGTAAAACAAGTTCGCAAATCTTTTACAAATCGTTTGATAACCAATTTTCATTGAAGCTATTGAATGATTAGAGATAATTGGATGGATGAGATAAACCCTCTTACTTATAAATGTGATAGCCAAAGGAGGCAATATCCAAGCAATTCAATAAAACAGTGCACAAAATAGAGAGAAGGGTTTAGAGAAAACAAACACAATCGTTTATCCTGGTTCGATCACCAATCCACTTGTGATCTACGTCCAGTCCCCATGCAACAACTTGAGATTTTTCACTATATCTTCAAGCTTCAATGGGTGCTTGACAACCACTACAACCTTGAGCACTCAACACTATGGGATACCTCACCCTATTACAATTTGGAGGGATGCCTCACCCTCTCTACAGATTATACAAAGATTGAATAGGTAGAAACTCTCTTCAAAGAGCAGATATTACAACTGGAAATTCAATGGGTATATGATTCACGGTTTACGCTCAGAAACAGAGTATTGACGGAGGAAAAGATGAAAACTCATTTTTTAATGCTCAACCAAGGTTTTTCAGATTGATTGTCTAACCTTCATAAATGCCCAACAACTTCTATTTATAAGTCATTGAAGTTTAGAGCCGTTGGGAGGTGGTTGGAGCATTTAATGATACGTAACTATCCGTTAATTTCTGTTTCTGGAAAGCTCTCTTATTCGAATAAGAGAATTCTTATTCGAATAAGGCTTTAAATAGCACAGGCATGTTTTCCTCTGTAATATGTTATTCGAATAACATCTTGGTTATTCAAATAACCACTTAAATGCATGGCTTCTGGGAAAACATGTTATTCGAATAACATTCATGTTATTTGAATAACTCATTCGAATAATTAATTTTCTGAGTTCTCGTTATTCAAATAACACCATCGTTATTCGAATAACCAATTAAACATGGTTTTGCTAAAATGCTTGTTATTCGAATAACAACACTGTTATTCGAATAACCATTTAAACATGGTTTTCCAGAATCACTTGTTATTCGAATAACAATTCTGTTATTCGAATAACCATTTAATAAAATGATTTCCTGGAGATGTGTTATTCGAATAACACTTTGTTATTCGAATAACTTATTCGTGCCAAAATGTTTTTGAATCATTTATTCGAATAACACAGGGCTTATTCGAATAAATCCTTTCTTGAAAGATTATTTGGAATCTCTGACTTGTGTTATTCGAATAAGGAACCCCTTATTCGAATAATACATGTGTAAAACAGGTTTCATGCCTTTTTAAATGTTGCTTTTGATTCCATATTATCTTGTAAGCTTATGGTCACGAGATGATTGATTCTTAGGAAGTTAAAAATCATATTGAAGCCTTGAAAACTTGTGTGCTATTTCAAAACGTAAGATTGAGCTATTTGTGAATCTTTATATACCTTTACAAAATGATTGAAGTCCTAAAAGCTACACTTGATTGGTCTTGATACTCTTGGACTTGATCTTGCAACATCTTTAAGTTTGTTATCATCAAAACACATTCTTTCTGAGATACATGCCAGTCACATCTATCAACCAACTGTAGTGAAATGTTGGTGGGCTTCGATTCCTGCATTCCCAATTTCTTAAACATAGAGAAAGGCATCAAATTAATACTAGCACCCAAATCACATAATGCCTTATCAAAATAAGAGTTACTAATAGTGCAAGGAATAGTAAAACTCCCTAGATCTTTTAATTTTGAAGGTAACTTCTTCAAAAGAATGGCAGAACACTCCTCACTAAGGTATACCGTCTCAAATTCCTCAAGCTTGCATTTCTTTGTAAGTATTTCCTTCAAAAACTTTGCATACTTGGGTATTTGAGAAATGACTTCAACGAATGGAATATTAATTTACAATTTCTTGAATATATCCAAGAATTTGGCAAATTACTGATCTAGCTGATTGTTCTTGAGCCTTTGAGGGAATGGGATCTTGGCATATGGTGATGGTTCATATACTGTGCTTTGCTCATGATCCTTTTTCGCTCTTTGCCACTTTGGTACTTTCTTCTTAACTTCTCTTTCTTGATTGACAACTTGAATTGAGACATCTTCAGTAAGGACATCATTTTTCTTGGTCTCAATTCCTGACAAGCTAGGTACTTCAGGTGTCTCCTCATCTTCATACACTGAATTAACAAGAGTATCTCTAATCTCTAGCATTTCCTTCTTTTGAGAGGACTCCCCAAGTTCCTTACCAATTATCAAGGTAATTGCATGGACCTGTTCTTTTGGATTAGTCTCAGTAGTGCTAGGCAATGTCCCTAGTGCCCTTGCTGTCATCAAAGTAGCCAACTGACTAATCTGGGTCTCCATGTTCTTCATTCTAGCATCAGAATTTTGTATGTATTTCATACCAGATCTTTAAAGCTTGGCTTCTCTGCAGGTGCTTGGAAACTTGGAGGTGGTGGTGGAGCTCTCTGCTAATTCTACTGATAACCTTGCTGATTTTCCCATTTGAAATTCGGGTGGTCCCTCCAACTGGGATTGTACATATTTGAATACGGATTGTACTGCTACCGATTGAAATTACTAACAAAATTTGCTACTTCAGGCTCGGGGGCAAAAAGACTACTAACTTGACAATTTGAACTTGTATGACCCTATCCTCCATATGCCTCACAAATGATTGATGGAACTGCACTATTTGTCACCATCAAAGTCTTCACCTTCTTTGTCAAAGTTTCTAATTGACTCAGAATTACTGTAGAAGAATCAACAGCATGTACACCTGCTTGTTTCTTAGGAACTGGCGCTCATTCTACCACTAATAACTATTTAGCGCCATTTCTTCAATCAATGCTTAGCTCTCGGTAGGTGTTTTCCTCCAAATTGTACCTCCAGCAACAGCATCAATGAGTGAGCGATTTGCAGGAGACAAACCATTGTAAAAAGTCTGAACTTGCTGCCATACAGGAAATCCATGATGTGGATATCTCCTCAACAACTCTTGAAAGCGCTCCCAAGCTTCATAAAGAGTGTCCATTTCAAACTGCACAGAAGAAGATATATAATTTCTTAACTTAGCAGATTTAGAAGGATAAAAATACTTAGCCAGAAATTATTGTGTCAACTGATCCCATATAGTGATGGAACCCCTTGGAAGTGACGTTAACCATTGACTCGCTCTGTCCCCAAGAGAGAAAGGAAAGAGTCGCAATCGGATTACATCATCTGTCAACCCATTGTACTCAATAGTATCACACAACTGTAAGAACTTAGCTAAATGCCGATTTGGATCATCTGAAGGCAATCCACTAAATTGAACTAAATTCTGAATCATGGAGATCAATGTTGGTTTAATTTCAAAATTATTTGCCGCCACAGCTGGTCTTACAATACTCCCTCCATACCCCTCAGCAGTGGGCGTAGACTACTCAAACAAGATCCGCTCTACTGGGGTAGCTCTTTCTTCACAATTCACCTCAACAACTGGTTGTCTCTCCATCCTATTTATATCTTCTGTTACAGCTGCAATAAAAGTCTACTTCTTTAACCCGTGAGCTGTTTTCTCAATTTTTTGATCAAAAGCCAAATCAGGATATTAAAATCGAGTAAACATAAACAAGAAATAGGAAGTGAAAAATTAAATAAAAATAAAATAAAATAAATAAAAATAAATAAAATAAAATAAGAAATCAAAATAAATAATAAATTAAAAATAAAATAAAATAAGAAATAAAAATAAAAATAAAAATAAAATAAGGAATAAAAGAAAAAGGTGTCTAAATTAACTAGAGTTTTTCGCTTCTAATATTACCAAACTTATTCCCCGACAACGGCGTCAAAAACTTGGTATGCATAAAATACACTAAGAGCAAGTGCACTCTATCGTCAAGTAATATAGGACTTGAGTCCCAGGTATCGATCCCACGAGGAATAATTAATAATTACTAGATTCATAAAACCCTTTGTTATCCAGATAATCGAAAATGCATGAATAAATTCAAGATAAAATTAAAATAACAAATAAAGAAAAATAATAAGTAATCAAACTAAGAATAGATAATCAATGAAAGAAAGACCAAGGCGTAAGGTTTACTTGAATCTAATTATTCAGATTTTCTTTCTTTTATGATGTAAGGTAATTCTTTTGCCAATATTCTCTTACCTGCTATTGAATCCCAATGGTCATGGATGAAACTATATTCTATTCCTAAATTAAATCACCTATTTGGTTATTTAGATGAATTAATTAAGAATGTATTAAGCTTCAATTCAAGAGATGAACTAATATACATGTCAATTCCATTTGTAGAAAAAATTGATGTTTGGTCATTCTCCAATCTAATCCTAGGCTTACCATATAGATCCACTCATTGAATGCGGATGGTCACTGGTCAAATAATGAATTAACACATGCCAAAAGTGATCAAGTTATGACAAGAATGCAAGCAATATGATAAACCCTAAAAGAAATTACCTTAATCAAATTAAAAATCAAACCCAAATAATTAGGAAAATATGATCCCCCATAGCCCTAGCTATGGGTTTAGCTACTCATGTTCAATACAAACAAACCCATATTAGAATACAACCCCATGGAAAGAAAACCTAAAGAAAAGGGAAAACTAAAAGGAAAGAGAAATCAAAACCCCTTTAATGGAGGTTATGATCTTCAAGCCTTCAATAATCAAATCCTTCCTTCGAAGTTGTCCTCCAAGGTCTACTACCATAAAACAACTCTCTCAGGATTAGAAATTTTTGGTGTAATGTGCTCAATATGTTGTTTGTGTTAAATTTGGCGTAATTTTTTTCATTTTATTGAAAATCACGTGTTCTGTTATGCAACCAGCACTTAGGCATTCAGTTCTGAGCGCTCAAGCACTCAACTCTGAGTGCTCAAGTGCTGGAGACTGATGCAAAATTTTGTGCTTTTCTTGCTCCTTTGAATGTTCAATCTTTTCCACGTGTAATTACCTGACAAAAACAACACAAAACACAAAATAAAAATACAATCAAATAATACTAAAAATATAACAAAACTTACGAACAAAATTCAATAAAAATAAATAAAAAGAATATGAAAAACTAAGGAATTGAACCATAAAAATATGACATGTTAACGGTTCATCAAAATCCAAGTGTGCATTTCAGCAGTCAACGCCACGGCGTGGGCATGTTAATGCCGCGGTGTGGTGATGAGTCCCCCGCACCAATACAAAGACCCAAGGCCAAAGCGCCGCGGCGCAATGACGTGAATGTCGCGGCTTAGGTTGCCTAAATATCTAGGGCACCACAACGCTAATGATTGGACGCCACGGTGTTTGTAACCTAATTGTATGCATGCCGTGACGTGGTGTGTTTAACATTGCGGCATGCCCTATTTTTCTGAGCCTGTAAATACTGTTTTATTAGATTTTTGTTGGATAGGCCATTTTAGGTTTAGAGAGCTGCAACTGGATTTCACGTTTTGGAGGTTGAAGAGGCTAGGGGAGGCAAGGTTGGAGGCTATCTTCTTGATGGAAGGAGATTCAAGCTTCAAAGATGATATCTAAGAGTTTCCTCCTTTCTCTCTATGCTTTCCTTTCTCTTCCTTATCTCTTGAACACTGTTTTTGATGCATATTTTCGTGTTCAACGATTAGCTAAGCTCTATTTAGGGATTACTTTGGATTCTTGTATGAATATTAATGATTTTGTAATCTTTTGGGTATATATTGATGTTTGGTTCTGTTTAATCATATGGATCTTAAGGCTCTTGATTATTTGATCAACTTTTGACTGATTTGATGAAATCTGATGAAACTAGACATAAGAATTTGGATTTTAGATCATACGTATGATCGATGCATGTTCGATTTAATTCAATTGGCTTAGATAAGTTGATTCGCTAATGGGATAGAAATATACCTCTTAGCCATGCATAGTATGTGTTTGAGAATAGATCGTTCATGAGTGGAGTTTGCACTAGTTCTCATGGAAACATAATGAATTAGGCAAATGAAACTATGGTTGATTGACCTAGACATAAGCTTTTAACTAAATCATATTATCAAGCTAACTTAATAATTCATTGATGTTGCTTGTAAGGATTGCATATCATTAATTGAAATAGGAGATGAAGAAGGATTCCCTAGATCTCTAAACATTATCTTTATTGCTTTGTAGTTTAGATTAGTTTTACTGCACTTTTCTCTATTTTTATGTTCTTGAATAGAATTAGTTAAGCTATTGGTTGATACTTAACTTTGGAAGGCAATGTCCTCTTGGGAACAAACTTTAATTTTCATTATATTACTTGAATGATTTGTGCACTTGTAGTACACAAAAGGTCTGAACAAGTTTTTGGTGCCATTGCTGCGGATATGGTTTAATTCTATATGGCTAATATCAACAATGAGTTTATTTAGTTCTAATTCAAGTTGTATATAGTTTATTTGATGTAACTTTCTTTTATTTTAAGTGTTAGGTTCAATAAAGAAGCCGGATGATCCTAATTATATGAGGCCCTTCAGGGAATTCATGACTACTGAAAAGGAAAACCTTCAATTAAATTCAAAGAAGACCATTCATCCGCACAATCCATTTTGGAGATGAAGTCTTGCCAGGACTGAAAATCGGGCCTATCTTGGGAGGAACCCCAACTTTATGTTAAATTCTTGTCTTTACTTTATGCATAAATAAGTAGTATGTTTAATGTTGTATATGTTAATATGTTTATGTTAATTATGTTAGTATGTTGTTTTTGTTAATATGTTAATAGGTAATATATGTTAGTATGTTAATATGTTAGTATATAGCTTTTGTTAGTTTTTATGTCTTTATTGTGTTAGCTTTTGTTTGTTAAGTTTTATGTCTTAATTATGTTAGTACTTATATGTGTTAGTGTGTTAATTTAGTAGTTTTATGTTTTTGATTGTTTTATTGCATTAGTTATGTTTATAGTATTAAATATGTTGATATGTTGATTTTGTGATGTTATTATGTTTGTGTTAGATTTATAGTAATTTAACTTTTTGAATAAGTTTTGCTAGTGCTGGAGACCACTTTGAAGCAATTCTAGCAGCAAAACTGTGTTGCAAGATTTTGCAGGCTGATCTCTCACGCCGCAGAGCACTAGACTTCACGTTGAGTGCTAGAGTGATTTTTCTGCAGTATTCTGCAGACGAGCTACACGTCACAGCATAGGCAGTTTCATGTTGCGGCATTGTCCTCTGTTTTGTACATATTTCTTTTGTTTTTCATGTTTTTCCATATTTTAGTATGCTCAGACTAACAATGTGCATATTTTTGGAAAGTTTAGGTACCTTATGCACTATGAAAGTGAGGATATTGTCTTACTTTGGTTTGGGAGAGTATCATTACTTACTTTGATTATAAGGATCTATTTGAATGCATGTGATGATATTTTCTAGATCCAGTTGTGATAGCCATCTTGTTCTCATGATTTTCTATTTCTTTGGCTATTACTAATGGGTTTGAAAAAGAAGTTGTAATTTTTAATATTATGCAAATGACCATATGCATGCTTGTTGAAAAAGTTGGATTTATTTGAATGCATGATATGTTACAAAAATTGTTGGTGTTGTTATGGTTGTCCATTAATGTGAAAGGTTTCTATTTGCTCCCTTTTTAGTGAAACCTTATGTGATCTTGAAGTATGTGAAACAGATTAGTTATTTTTTATATATGGTTTACATTCTACATAGATGCAAGTGTAATTTTAAAAATGATAAGAGTGCATGTCTAGAGAATGTTTATGGATGTACATGTAGAGATTTTGATTATTCTAGAAATTGTTTGTCAACTCTATTGAGGTGAAATCCTAGGTTATACATGATTGAGCAAATGATTAGGGCATTGTTTCGACCGATTAAGCCTTTCAAGCTTAGCCTGAACGATTTTATTATAGGTCCCCTTTTGAAGCCTTATAATTGTTTGGCCTTATTTGTTTTTCACTACCATTGTGTTCGTTAACCTGTTAACCATTCTAATACATGTGAAAGCATTGCATTTTCTTCCTACCATTATTGTTTGTTAAGTACATAATATATTATTTCTTGAAGTGAGTCTATTGATTAGGGGTGTTAATGAATATTCAATACAAAATGAGCCTGAATGAACTAGATGCAGTCAAAGAAAAGAAGTTTTTACTTTGTAAAAAAATGAAAAGAAAAAAAAGAAAAGAAAAAGAAAAGAGAAAAATAAAAGCAAAGCATAAGAATAGAAAAGTAAGAAAAGCATCAAAATGGTTCTGGCAAGTTTTTTACTTTCACTGTTGAATACCCCACTAATATCTGTTAGAGGCTCAAGTCTTGAAATAATATGTTGTGTTTTTCAGTGTTTGTATTGTATCCTTTCCAATTCATTTCTTTCGCCCATTACTATTGACCTGACATTACAAGTTGATTAAGTCCCTTTTGATCCTCAGTTTTGTGTGATTTACATAGAGTTAATTTACAATTTTGTGGATTTTATGATTTATATGCATGTAGGTCTATAAACTTATCTGGATGTGTATGACTTAACTAGTAAAAGTTTATCTTGCATGTTTGTAGGAAAATGTGAATTGCATGAAGGATGGTTGGATTATTAGCATGTGAAGGATTGCTTATGTGTGAAGCTGATTATGAGGCATTAGTACTTTTTAAGGACTGATGCAATCATTATACACTAGTTGTGTTTGAAAGGAAAATTAAAATTATATATTTGCTGAATGAATTGTTGAACTATTTACTTAGTCCTATTTTGTTTTGCTCGAGGACTAGTAAAATGTAGGTTTAGGGGTGTGATAAATTCATGAAATGTAGTTATTTGTACCCTATCTCTGTACTGTAAAAAATGCGTAGTCCTTGTCTATGATGCATATTTAGAAGGTCTTGTGCTTATATTTGTCAAATTCTAATTTGGATATCCTTTTATATGTTTTAGGGTAAATTGTGCTTATTTGATAAGTGATTGAGTGAATTTGCAACTATTATTGACTTGGTGATTAATCTATATTAGGAAGGGCTCTAAACAAGCTCAAATATGGAGAACTTGGACAAAAAGTGGAAGAGAAAGCTAAGTGTGCATTTCAGCAGTCAACGTTGTAGCATGGGAATGTTAACGCTGCGGCGTGATGATGAGTGCCCTGCATCAGTACAAAGACCTGAGGCCAAAGCGCCATGGCGCAAAGAAGTGAATGTCGTGACGTAGGTGACCTAAATATCTAGAGCGCTGCAACGCTGAAAATTGGACGCCACGACGTCTGTAACCTAAGTGATGCGGGCCGCAGCGTGGTGTGTTTAACGCCGCGGCATCCTTTATTTTTCTGCGCCTATAAATACTATTTTATTAGATTTTAGGTGAGAGTTTTTAGGTTTTAGAGAAGCTGCAACTGGAATTCATGTTTTGGAGGCTGAGGGAGCCTAAGGAGGCAAGGTTGGAGATCGTCTTCCTTATGGAAGATGATTCAAGCTTCAATGATCACATCTAAAGAGTTTCCTTCCTTCTCCTTTCTCTTTTCTCTCTTCTATATCTTTTGAACATGGCTTTTGTGTTATAATTTCGTGTTCAATGATTAGCTAAGCTGTATTTAGGGAAAACTTTGTATTCTCTTATGAATATTGATGATTTTGTAATCTTTTGAGTATATATTGATGTTTAGTTTTGTTTAATCATATGGTGCTTAAAGCTTTTGAAGGTTTGATAAGCTTTTGATTGATTTGATGAAATCTGATGAACCTAGACATAGGAATTTGGATTTTAGATCTAATGTATGGTTGATGCATGTTCGATGAATTCAATTAGCTTGGATAAGTTGATTCGCTAACTAGATAAAAATATACCTTTTAGCCATGCATAGTGTGTGTTTGAGAATAGATCATTCATAAGTGGAGTTTACACTAGTTCTCATGGAAACATAGTGAATTAGGTAAATGAAACTATGGTTGATTGACCTAGACATAGGCTTTTAACTAAATTAGATTCTCAAGCTAACTTAACAATTAATTAATGTTGCTTGTAAGTATTGCATATCATTAATTGAAATAGGAGGTGAAGAAGGATTCCCTCAATCTCCAAACATTATCTTTATTGCTTTGTAGTTTAGATTAGTTTTACTGTATTTTTCTCTATTTTTATGTTCTTGAATAGAATTAGTTAAGCTATTGGTTGATACTTAACTTTGGAAGCCAATGTCCTCGTGGGAATGAACTTTACTTTTCATTATATTACTTGAATGATCTGTACACTTGCAGTACACAAAAAGTATGAACATATACTAGGTTATCGGTATTAGGGTGTTACAAAGAGGGTTATCTACAGGGGTGTTTTTGGTTCTTGCATGTTTGGGAATTAATGAAGATGCCATGGCAGAAGCTTGAGAACGCTGTGATTGACATTGACTAAAATGCAAATGGTTTTAATGTCGACAAACAAGAAAGAAATGGAAACACAATGATCAAGTCACAAGGAATTCAAGATTAGCATGTAGGTCATAGATCCTGTGTAAAGGTATATTAAGGATTCACTCTAAGCTCATCAAATGGCTTTCTTAAAATGACTTTGCAAAATCATTCTTTTCTTTATGAAAATCAGAGCTTAAACAAATGGCTTTTAGTAACAAAATCTCTTGGAAAACGGATCTCATTTTTTTTCAAGTCAATAACAAATTAAGAGCCAAAATAGAAATGAGCCATTTTGTGTTTTAAAAGAACTAACCAGTTTGGTAAAGAATGTGACCTGTTTATTGTCCTATGAGAGGCCAATTTCTAAGGCCCCTAACTGATTAGGAGCAGCTCCTAATCGGTTAGTTTGATAAAACAGAGGGATTGCCTCTTTATATTGTATATGCCTAATTGATTAGGGAAGTTGGTTAATCGGTTATTTGATTAAATAGAAGCATCTCCTTTCATTTTACAACAGGGCCTAGCCAATTAGGTTAAAGCCCTAATCGGTTATTTGCTTTCTCAAAAGCAAAATGCGTTAAGTCCTAACCGAGTAGCATAAGGCTCTAATTGGTTAGCTATTTTCCTAGAAACCAAGTTTATTAAGTCCTAACCGATTAGGACATGAATCTAATCGGTTATTCATTCCCACAGAAACAAATTTTGTTAAGTCCTAACCGATTAGGACATGAATCTAATCAGTTATTCTCTATAACAGAAGCTTTTATTTTGAGCTTAAAAGAGCCCCTAACCGATTAGGGTGCTTGCATAACCGATTAGGCCTATTATTTGGAAAATGAGAATAAGCACGTTCAACAACTATATTATAAAGCATTTAATGCTCTTATCTACCCTCAACGACTATCAATGACCCTTATCTATAAATCTGGGTGTTGGGTATTAATGAAGGGTTAGAAAAACTGAGACCAACAATCTGAGAATCACTACTGAGCATTAAAAATAAGTTTTCTCATCATTTCATATAATCCTCTGTTTTGAGCTTCAACTTGTGTGAATCCTTAATACTATAGTTCTTCAATTTGTATTATCTGCTCTAGAGAGAGTTTCTTCCATCTAAATCTTGTACAATCTATTAAGAGAGGGTGAGATATCCCTCAAAATAGTTAAGGTGAGGTATCTCTTGAATATAGAGGCTCAAGCAAAAGGGTGAGGCATCCTAAGGTGTGTTGAGTGCTCCAATTTGTAAAGGTTGTCAAGCACCTGCTTTCAAGCTTGAAGATATAGTGAAAATCTCAAATGATTGCTTGAGGACTGGACATAAGCCATAAGTGGATTGGTGGATGAACCAAGATAAAGCTTGGTGTTTGTTCTTCTAAACTCAACTCTTTAATATTGTGCACTATTTTATTGAGTTTACTCAAATACTATCTTGCTTGATTATTGTATTTGTAAGTGAAAGGGTTCATCTCATCTATCAATTTATCTCTATTAATCAAATAGCTTCAACGAAAATAAGAATTCAAGTATTTAACGAAAGATTTGCTAACTTGATTTATATACTCAATTCACCCCCTCTTGAGTAATTGTGCCACTTGGTAACAAGTGGTATCAGAGCTAGACTCTTGTGGAAAGAGTTTAGCAGCTTCAAGAGAAGAAATGGCTTCAAATGATTTTTCTAATGAAAGTTCCTCTATAAATAGACCTCCTTTTTTTAATGGGGATGATTATGCAAATTAGAAAGAAAAGATGAAAATTTTTATTGAAGCAATTGATTTAGATGTGTGGGATGCCGTTGAAAATTGTGCTTTTGTTCCCACATATACTAAAGATGGTGTGAAAATTAATACACCTAGAAATGAATGGACTGATGAAGACAAAAAGAAGGTTCAATATAATTTGAAAGTCAAGAACATCATCACCACATCCTTGGGGTATGATGAATTTTTTAAGATGTCAAAATGCAAGACCGCTAAAGAAATGTGGGATACATTACAAGTAACTCATGAAGGTACAAGTGAGGTAAAACGATCTAGAATAAACACTCTTATTCATGAATATGAATTGTTTAGAATGAATCAAGGTGAAAGCATTCAAGAGATGCAAAATAAATTCACACATATTGTAAATCATCTTATCTCATTAGGAAAAACATTTTCTAATGAAGATCTTATTAACAAAGTCTTGAGATGTTTGAGCAGGAATTGACAACCCAAAGTAACGGCTATTGCGGAATCAAGAGATTTATCAACAATGTCTCTAGCCACTTTATTTGGGAAGCTTCAAGAACCTGAGTTGAAGCTAAATAGACTCAATCAAAATGAAGAGCATGATAAGAAGAAGAAGGGGATTGCACTCAAAGCCACCTCTTCCACAATTGAAGATGATGATAAAGATGGTGAAGAAGATAGAGAAAATCTTGAGCTAAGTGAGAAAAATCTCAGTCTCCTTGTGAGGAAGTTTGGAAGATTCTTAAAGAAGAAGGGATTCCAAAGAAGGCCATCCTTCCCTCAAAAGAAAGCCTATCACAAAGGAGAAGGATCCTCAACTCCTTCAAAATGTTATGAATGTGGAAAACTAGGGCACATGAAAATAGAGTGTCTTGTGTATCTAAAGAAGATGGAGAAGCTTGAGAAAAGGCCTTCTAAAGAAAAGAAAAGAAGGAGAGCATATATAGCATGGGAGGACAATGACATGAGTTATTCCGATAGTTCGGAAGATAAAGAAGCTCATCTTTGTCTC
The DNA here is from genome assembly GCA_029884595.1 of Ormosia semicastrata. Lineage (NCBI taxonomy): Eukaryota > Viridiplantae > Streptophyta > Magnoliopsida > Fabales > Fabaceae > Ormosia > Ormosia semicastrata. Next base: position 80,035,099 of record JAQQTO010000063.1, on the reverse strand, counting down.
ATGGCTCAAGGAGAAGAAAGTGAAGAGAGTGACACCGAGGTAACATCTTCTAACTTAGAATCTCCACCTTCTTATGATGAATTACAAGATGCCTTTCAAGAATTGCATGATGAATCTATGAGGCTCACAAAAATAATTTTATCTTCTAACAAAACAATCTCCTTATTAGTAAACAAAGTTTCTATTTTAAACAAAGAGATTAATGAGCTTAAGATTGAAAATAAGACCTTAGGACTTATTGATGCTAACTCATTGTGCATGACTTGCTCCTCACATGATAACACATCCATACCCTTACCTTACTCATCATGCAAAGCATTTGAAAAAGAAATTAAAGATTTAAACAACATTCTTGCAAAATTTACCCTTGGAAGAGACAACTTGAATGTGTTGTTAGGGAAACAAAATGTGCTTTCCAAAAAGCCAGTTTGGGGTATAATCCCAATAACTGATAAAAATCTTACAAAAATTTCTTTGTTTCCACAAATACTTCAAGTAGTCCCTTTATCAAATGCTTTTATTGTGGGAGGAAAGGGCATAATGCATCCATATGTAACGTTAGAAAGAACATTAACACCAAGATTAGAACTAAAAGGGTTTGGATTCCTAAGGGCACCTTGCTTAATGTAACGCCCATTTTTTGGAGGGAACGTCACATTGTCATTTACAATGCAGAAAATAAAAATATGAGATAAGACCCGGTTCTTTAATTATAAATATAAATTTACTTGGTTATAATAGTGTAATTAAATTAGCGAGTATATTTTTTTTGTTATAATTAATAAAAATAGTGATGAGACATAATTGTAATGAATAGTAAAGTAGAAATAAAGCATACAACTAACCGATCATACATGAACAACGATATAACATTATATTAAACTTGTTTGATTACAGCGCCTGAATATACAAAAAGCAAAATTATACATGTATGCTCCAAGAGATCATAAATATACAGCCCACCAAAATAACGACACATTAGGCCCCCAAAATATACCCTGATAGCCATCAGTAGCTATCGACAGTATCAATCCCTAAGATGAGGAGGAACCGTGTCAGGATCCTCCTCGGGATCCTCCTCAGGATCTTCTTCATCCGAGGAAACCTCTATAGGAGCCACCGAGTTACAGGCCAGAGTCCGAGCAATGGAATCAAAAGAATTCTCCTATAGGGTGTAATAACGATCACCCCACATCTCCTCAATGGGCAGATAAAACTCCAAACACAAACTAACGCTGCAAGTGAAGATCAGTGGTTCATGACGCCCCCAAGCCAGTAAGATCGACACGTCTCCCAGGTAGACATAGCGATCAGAATTTAGGTTGATGTGCCAGCAGTCTGGCCCTCCAAGGAAGGTTAAACACACATCACCTAAAAATCCGCATGAGCATGCCGCCATGATCCAACAGTAGGTGCTAATCGCGATCAGGCCAGAAGCTAGGAAATTCGGGAGCTTCACCCTCCTTGCCGACGTCTTCGATGAAACATATTTATAACCAAGCACAAATAATAGAAACACAGGAAAGAGGTAAGACATCCTACCATCATTACCAATTATGGCAGTAGAGAAACAAAACGGCGCAAAGCACCCACATAGCATTTCATGAGTAATCATAATAATAATAAGCATTAAATAACAGCAATTAAATAATTAAGCAGTTCCAGGTAATTATACATTAGTAAAACAACAGTCCCAAAATATCACAGGAATTAAATGTCAGATAATGGATGGACTCATTATGCACATATATACAACGTCAAAATCCTACTCCATGGAGCTAGACACAAATAATCAGAGAGAAAGATCAGGAGACACGTCTGCAACTCGACTGCCGCAGTTAAAGTGCTATAACTCATCAGTTTATCCACGTGTACATCAAGGCATTGTATAGACAGTCTACGCAAGATCACGACATAGGACAGTGTCTCAATCTGGATTATCGGTGCCTTTACATCGATTTGCCCCACGGACAGAAGAGCTAACAACTGTCCATCGCGAGGTACCTGCACCCCGATGCCCCCAAGGTCAACAATATAACCTACACTAGTCTACTCGCACCCACACAAAGGTGTGTTTAATCTTCGAGGCAACATGGCCTTAACAATAGTTAATGATCACATATTTGATACATTAATAAGCTTTCATTCTTAGTTATTTACACTCTCTATATACTTAATTGATTGAGTTTTATTATATTTTGTAAGTTTGGACTCAAATTGGACTTAATTGAATTTTTCAGCATGATTCATATCTTACACTATTTCTGTATTTGGGCCATATCTTGGGCTGTAGGTGGTCTTTGGAGGTGATTCTAGTGTCATTTGAAAGATAAGAGAGAGTTCTACAACTTTCAAGAATACCTCAAAGGCCCAATCATATTAGTAGATAACTCAAATTGGGATTGAAGCAAGAACCAGAGTGTTTTTCCTGATAGCTTAACCTATGTATACTGTTCATCGCATATTTCGGGATAGAAGTTGTAAAATGAGCTGAAATGTGGATGCTGAATATTTAAGACCAATATCTACAACTTTCATGTTGAACACTTTTCCAGAATCGGACTCCTTGAAGGTGATATTGGGCTTGGAAGTCAGAACAGAGGAGCTGTGACTGGGCATAGGCAGTGTTCGATGAATTTGAACGTATCTGGAGTTATAGAAATGATATTGGACTCAAACAAAGCCATTTGAAAGCTAAGATCCAGGCCTACAACTTTATGAAGACCACTTGGTTCAAAAATGACGAATGCAATGACTTCAGAGCTGCATGATTTCGGAGACAAGGAATCTCCATAATTTCCCACTCACCTAAAGTCATTTGGCATTTTCCACTCATTTTCCACTCATCCAACCACTAATGACTCAGCCCCCTTGTCATTTTGTATCTCTAATCCTCTATAAAAGGGGGCCTTGGCAGATCATTAAGGATGTTAGGTGTTAGTTACCAAAATGATGCCATTTTGTTACTAGGTTTTCTTGTAGTAATTTTCCTTTGTTCTAAATTAAAGTCATGTTCTTCTTCTTCTTCTTCTCTCTTTCTTTCTTCTTATCTATGAGTAACTAAGTTTCATTTTACTTGGGTGAAAGGGTGAAGCTCTTAGTAATAAAGTAAGGTTAGATTTATTCTTCTCTTGTGCTTAAATGATTTATATTTTTCTAGTAACCATTATACGTATTATAATTTGTTTCTTATAATTTAGAAACCATCTTTGTAAAGAGGAGTTCTTGATTTGTTGTAGACAAAATATTGGCACAATGAATGCTTTAACCCATTTATAAGTAGTGGTAATATTTTTAGGAAACATAATATAATTACTTATATTATTTTAAATAGACTTTTAATGTTGTATTTTTCGATTGGAACCTCCATGTTGCGAGGATTCTAATTGAGTTATAAAAGGAATTAATCTTACCTTTATTTTATTTACCAAGAGTGAATCTTTTTACCCAAGTAAATAATTTTAATCGTAGTAACAAAATATTCACTTCACCTCAATTAATCTTCAACAATTCCCTGTGGATCGACCTCGGACTCTCGAGAAATTTATTACTTGAGACAACCTGCACTTGGGTTTGCAAATGCGACAATTGAAAATTGTGCATCAAGTTTTTGGCGCCGTTACCGGGGACTTGATTTGAAGACTGAATTTCTGGTGTAAAAATTTGTATATATACTAACATACTAACTAGTGGGGGAACCTCTCCTTTTTAATTTCTGTGCATACTAACTTAGTGGGGGAACCTTTCCCTTTTATTTTACGCACTAACTTAGTGGGGGAATCTCTCCCTTTTACTTATTTTATTTTTTTTGTAATTTACTTTCTGCACTTTATTTTCTGCATTTTAGTTTCGTATAGTGGGGGTAATTCTCCATTTTATTTTCTTGTACATTTTAACTTAGTGGGGTAACTCTCCCTTTTATTTTTTTTTGTACTTTATTTTCTCGTAATTATTTCCTGTCATTTTTTTTTTTGTTTACTAACTTACTAACTCTCTTACTAACTATCTAACTTTTTACTTTATCTGCTTCTAATATTTTAATTTATCTCGATACTAACTTTTTAATTTTTATGCTTATTAACTTATTTGGTGGTTGGTTTATACCACACCTTTGTTAATATTTATTTACTAAGTGTTAATATATATTTGGTGGTTGGTTTATACCACACCTTTGTTAATATTTAATGGACAGTTTATATTACTAGCTTGTACATTTTCTTTTCTATTGTAAGTTACTTGTTTATGCTTAATTGGTATCGTGATTTAAATTCTGGTCGTTTGGTTAGAGTTAATCCAGGTACTTTATATATTGATTTATTTGAATCACAATCACACACATTAAGCACAATGGCTGAAAACGAAAGTGTGCATGATGAACATGAAAATCAATCGTTGCGAACTATGCGTGAGTATTTGCAACCATCTCGAAATTCTAGTCCATCATGTTTTATCTTTCCACTCAATGCCAACAATTTTAGATTCAAGCCAGGTATGATTTCTTTACTTCCTAATTTCCATGGTTTAGAATCTGAAAGCCCATATTTACATCTAAAAGAATTTGAGGAAGTATGTACCGCTTTTCATGATCAAACTTGCACTGAAGAGGTTGTTAAGCTTAAATTGTTTCCTTTTTCTTTGAAAGATAAAGCAAAAACTTGGCTTAACACTTTGAAACCAAGATCAATTGGCACATGGTAAGAAATGCAATGTGAGTTTTTGAAGAAATTTTTTCCAACACATAAAACCAATGCTTTGAAAAGACAAATCCAAAATTTTTCCCAAAATTCAAATGAAGCATATTTTCAAAGTTGGGAACGTTTTAAAGATTTGTTGAATTCTTGCCCACATCATGGTTTTGAAAAATGGTGCACTATAAGCTTCTTTTATGAAGGGTTAACACCCGAAACCAAACAATTTGTGGAAACAATGTGCAATGGTGAATTTCTTGATAAAGAACCTGAAGAAGCTTTAGACTATTTAGACCATTTGGCTGAAAATTCTCAATCTTGGCATGGTACTAATCCTTCTGAAAATTCAATTAGATTTAACCTTGCAAATGCTAGTAAAGGAAAATATCATCTTAGTCAAGAAGAAGATTTAAATGCAAGGTTTGCTAGTTTGGCTAGAAAGGTTGAAGCCATGGAATCCGGGAAAGTAAAAGAAATCAAATCTGTGCAAAGTGAAGAAATTTGTGGCATTTGTGATGAATTGGGACACTCAACAAATGAATGTCCAAAACTTCCTGTTTTTAAAGAAGTTGTGCATGAGCAAGTAAATGCAATGACCAATTTTAAAAAGCCATTCACTTCTTCTTTTTCAGATACATACAATCCGGGATGGAGAAATCACCCGAACTTCAGTTAGAGGAATAGCAACTAGCCACAATTCATGCAACCACCACCTCTTCAGGCATAGTAAGATTCTCAAAATCCTCAAGGATATGCACCCTATGTCCCACCATATAGGAAAAACCTTGAAGGAATATTGCATGCATTCATGGAAAAACAAGAGGCCATCAATAACCACAACAATCAAACTATGATTGACATAAAAGACACTCTTGCTAAACTTTCTTCTGCACTTGCTATTCATGAGAAATGAAAGTTTCCCTCTCAACCTCAACCAAATCCCAAGGGTCAGTTTAGCCTAAATGAGGGTAGTTCAGAAAGTCAAAAAATAGATCAAGTCAACTCAGTGATAACTCTTAGGAGTGGAAAGGTTGTTGAAAAACAAATTCCTGAACTTTTTGAGAAAGATGATGAGTCAATTCCCAAAGATGAGGAAGAAGTTGATAAGCCACCTAGTCAAAAAGAGATTAAACCCTCATCTTCACCCCCATTTCCTCAAGCATTAAACAATTCAAGTAAAGTGAATCATAACAGTGACATTTTTGAAATCTTTAAACAAGTGAAGGTCAATATTCCTCTGTTAGATGCTATCAAGCATTCCTTGTTATGCCAAATTTTTGAAAGACTTGTGCCTTTGTTAAAAGGAAACATAATGTGAAAAAGAATGCATTTTTGACTGAACAGGTAAGCTCCATTATTCAAAATAATAATGAGTTGAAATATAAAGACCCTGGTTGTCCTACAGTTTCATGCATTATTGGTGAACATAAAATTGAACGAGCTTTACTTGATCTTGGTGCTAGTGTTAATTTGCTTCCATATTCAGTTTATCAGCAACTCAACCTTGGTGAGTTAAAACCAACTTCTGTAACTCTTCTACTTGCTGATAGATCAATTAAAATTCTAAAAGGAATAGTAGAAGATGTGTTAGTACAAGTTGATAAATTCATATATCCTGTGGATTTTATTGTCTTGGAAACTGAACCTATGGTTGATAGTTCTAAGTCAGTTCCTGTTATTTTGGGTCGCCCATTTTTAGCAACATCTAATGCTTTGATAAATTGCAGAAATTGAGTGGTGAAGCTAACTTTTGGAAATATGACACTGGAGCTTAATGTTTTCAACATGTGCAAGCAACCACATGAAGTTTATAATGAAAAGGAAGAGATTGAAGGGATTGAGACCATTATAGATTATCATCTTCAAATCAGGAGTTCTTCTGACCCATTAGAAATCTGTTTAATTAATTCATTTGAATCAGCTACACAATTAGATGATGATGTTTCTGAAATATGCTCTTTGCTTGACTGTACATAGGAAATGGAATACAAAGCATGGAAGCCAAGATTCGAAGAGCTAAAATCCATGAATGATAATGCCCATGAAGAAGTACCCACATTGGAGCTGAAGCCATTACCTAATAGGTTGAAGTACACATTTTTGGGAGAAGAACAAAGCTCTCCAGTGGTAATTTCCTCATCCCTGACCAAAGAACAAGAAGGTAAGTTGATAGAAGTACTTAAAATGTATAAAAATGCAATTGGATGGACATTAAAGGATATAAAAGGCATTAATCCATTAATTTGTACACATAGAATACATTTAGAGGATAATGCTAAAACATCTCAACAACCTCAAAGAAGATTAAATCCACACATGAAAGAGGTAGTTAGAGCTAAAGTTCTTAAATTACTTGATGTTGAAATTATCTATCCTATCTCTGATAGCCAGTGGGTAAGCCCTACACAAGTTGTGCCTAAGAAATCTGGAATAACAGTGGTTGAAAATGAAAAAGGAGAATAATACCTACCCGAGTCTCATCTAGTTGGCGTATGTGTATTGATTTCAGAAAATTGAATGCAGTCACTAGGAAAGACCATTTCCCTTTGCCATTTCTTGATCAGATTCTAGAAACAGTAGCAGGACATCCCTACTATTGTTTTCTTGATGGTTATTCAGGGTATAATCAAATACCAATTGCATTAGAGGACCAAGAAAAGACCACTTTTACTTGCCCCTTTGACACTTTTGCATATAGAAGAATGCCTTTTGGTCTTTGTAATGCTCCGGCAACTTTTCAAAGATGCATGTTAAGTATTTTTAGTGACATGATTAAGCATTATTTAGAGGTTTTCATGGATGATCTGACAGTTTTTGGAAATTCTTTTGAAAATTGTCTTGATAATTTGGAAAAAGTTCTTAAAAGATGCAAAGAAAAAGGATTTGTGTTAAATTGGGAAAAATGTCATTACATGGTTACCTCAGGAATAGTGTTAGGTCATATGATATCTTCTAAGGGAATTGAAGTTGATAAGGTCAAAGTTGAATTAATTGCTCATTTGCCTTTCCCAAAAATAGTCAGAGAAGTTTGTTCCTTTTTAGGACATGTAGGATTTTACAGAAGATTTGTAAAGGAATTTAGTGCCATATTTAGACCTTTATGTAATCTTCTAACAAAAGATACACCATTTGATTGGACTCAAGATTATTAGAAATTTTTTGAAAAATTATTCAGTCTTTTGACTTCTGCTCCTATCATGCAATCTCCTGACTGGTCTTTGCCTTTTGAGTTGATGTGTGATGCTAGTGATTTTGCTGTTAGCGCTGTTTTAGGCTAAAGAAAGGAAGGTAAGCCTCATGTAATTTATTACACAAGTCGAACTTTGAATAGTGCACAAATGAATTACACCACTACTGAAAAAGAACTACTTGCTGTAATTTTTGCATTGGACAAATTTTGAGCTTATTTAATTGGTTCATCCACTGTTGTTTTCATTGATCATGCTGCTGTTAGATATTTAATGTCTAAACAGGATGCCAAACCTAGGTTGATACAGTGGATCTTGTTGCTTCAAGAATTCAACATCACAATAAAAGACAAGAAAGGAGCCGAAAATGTTGTTACAGATCATTTGTCAAGGCTGACAACAGGATCATCTTTTGATAGCACACCTATCAATGATTCTTTTCCAGATGAATTTTTATTTTCTGTCAATTCCATGCCTTGGTTTGCTAACATTGTCAATTTTCTTGTAACAGATAAGATGCCGCCTCAGTGGACACACCAAGACAGACAAAAGTTTTTGATTGAGGTGAAAAATTTCTTTTGGGATGACCCATATTTGTTCAAATATTGTCCTGATCAAATCTTTCGGAGATGTGTACCCGACAATGAGGTGAGTAGTGTCATTAAATTTTGTCATTCAGAAGCATATGGAGGTCATTTTTCTTCAAAGAAAATAGTTACAAAAATCTTACAGTGTGGATTTTATTGGCCCACTTTATTCAAGGACAGTTATACTTTTTGCAAAAGTTGTGAAAGTTATCAAAAATTGGGGTCTATTTCTAAAAGAAATATGATGCCTTTGAACCCTATCCTTGTCATTGAAACTTTTGATTGTTGGGGAATTGATTTCATAGGTCCATTTCCATCATCTTTTGGATTTGTGTACATTTTGGTTGCAATTGATTATGTCTCAAAATGGATTGAGGCGATTCCATGTCGGCACAATGATCATAAAACTGTTCTAAAATTTTTAAAAGAAAATGTTTTGAGTCGATTTGGAATTCCTCGAGCTATCATCAGTGATGGGGGAACACATTTTTGCAATAAATCATTTGAATCTTTAATGAAGAAATATTGCATTACCCACAAAATTGCAACTCCTTATCATCCTCAGACAAGTGGACAAGTTGAATTAGCAAATAGGAAGATTAAACAAATTTTGGAAAAAATGGTTAACCCAAATCGTAAAGATTGGTCTTTAAGACTAAACGATGCACTTTGGGCTTACCGTACTGCTTTTAAAACATCTTTGGGCATGTCTCCCTATCGGTTAGTTTATGGAAAACCTTGTCATTTGCCTGTAGAATTGGAGCATAAAGCATTTTGGGCCATTAAAGCTTTCAACTTAAGTCTTGATGATGCTTCCAAGTTACGCAAATTGCAATTGAATGAACTTGAGGAATTAAGAAATGATACATATGAAAACTCAAAGATTTATAAAGTTAGAACAAAAGCTTTTCATGACAAATCAATTTTGAGAAAAACTTTTGAAATTGGTCAAAAAGTTCTGCTTTATAATTCTCGTCTTCATCTATTCCCTGGAAAATTGAGATCTAGGTGGATTGGTCCTTATATTGTCAAACATGTGTATTCTTATGGGGCCATAGACATTGAGAATCCTAGGAATGGTATTATATTTAAGGTCAATGGACAAAGACTCAAACCATTTCTGGAACATCAAGTTGTTGAGGTAGAATCCATTTCTCTTTCTAATCCTTGTTATGAGTAGAATTTATTTTAATGTTGTTTCTTTCTTTTGCAGTTCTTTGTGTTCCCGGTTAAATGGCAGATAACGGTACTCCGTGACTCTCAAGTCGGTTTGTTTTTCAGTTTCCCATAATAACTGATTTCTTCTCTTTTTAAAATGGATGTCGTTCTCTCAAATCTAAGAAAACATTTTCCTTCTCTCCCTCTAAATGCTCTAATAAAAGTCTATGAAGCTAGGTGTGAAAGATTGAGATTGTTAATGTATAAGGGCATCCCAGAAGATATACGCTGGATAATCGAAGCAAAGGTTCGTTTAGTTGGTGAATCTTCAGATTCATTTGTCCCATACATGCCTGGTCTCGGTAAAAGTTCATTTTCAAAAAGGAGAAGAGCAAAAAGAATGAAAGTTTGTTACAAGTGTGCACGATGGAATTGCAACACGCGATGTCGCTCTTTGGGGATGATTTCCGTAAACAGAGAAGATAAAATATTCTTCATTAAGAATGGACTGAGTAAGGAGTCATTAGATAATATCTTATTGACTCTTGAGATGCATTCTTGTGGAGTTGTGCAGCGTGAACTTCTTAGTTTGTGAAATCTTTTTAAGGACGAGCAAGAGCGTTACAGTCTTGGGAATCTGACTCAAAAAGACCCTGTTTGCCAATTTATAAGAAAATTGGATGGGAAGCTTATCCTCGACTCATAGAAGGCGTTTAAACCATTTCTGGACGTGAAACCAGAGGAAGATGTGAGCCACAATCACAACAACATGTATATATTATCTTGTACATTTTCCAAAAAGAAAAAGAAAAAAAAAAGAAAAAAAAAAAAAAAAAAAAAAAAAAAAAAAAAAAAAAAAAAAAGGAGAAAAAAAAGAAAAAAAAAAAAGAGAAAAAAAATGAAATAAAAAAAAGAATAAAAAGTAGAAACTTCGGTTGTACTTGGTCTTTAATTAGATTAGGAGCCCCTGCCAGTGGAGTGGTAGACCCGTCATTGACTCGGGTGGACCTTCGCACGTCGGTCGGTAAATAAGGTTCGTGTGCCATGCTCTGTAGAGAGCCGCGCAAGCATTCCCAGGTTTTAACCAAAGGCTCTGCTTGCTGATGGACAGAAAGAAGCGTCCCATGTTTGCATTCTCGCGTGACAATGCCTCTGAGCTGAATCCTGTGATTTAATGCCATGGGCTCTTCAGCGACCTCTCACTGGCTGTGGTCATTGGTGGTAGCTGTCAGATTTACGCACTTTAATTAGTGGTGTCGTACCTCAATCCAAAATATCCCACAAGCGGGAGGGAGAAGAATGCCCAGATTGACTAAGCCGTCTTGGTATTACTGCACTCATGACGCGCAGTATAAAGATCTGCCATGAAACCTGTACATAAAAGTATGTAATCATTTGTTATTATTATTTTATCTTTGTATGATTTTGTTGAATTTTAGTTTTGGACAGACGATCCTTTGGATGGGATCCTTCGGGGGTTTCTAGACTTCTTTACCCTGATAGTTTTCTTGAAGTCAAAAAAAAAAACAAAAAAATAAAAAAAACAAAAAAACAAAAAAAAATTATTATTATTATTATTATTTTTAAATTTTCAAACTTTTCTGATACCAGCCAACCTACTTGTATAGGAGCTATTATTACTTTTTCTATTCTCTTCCCTATTTAAACACTCCATTTTCTTCACTTTCCTGCAACTCATAATCATTCAAAGAGAGTGTGAGTGTAGAAATGGAGGGAGCTTCTTCTTTTGTTCATAGATTTGTCAGTATCTGTGTATTTTGTGGGACAAGTTAAGGGAAGGGCTTAGAGTATGTAAACGCAGCAAGCACTGTTGGTAGAACACTTGCTGCGAGGAACATTCGTGTTGTATATGGGGGAGGTTGCCTTGGGTTAATGGGGGCTATATCACTTTCTGCATTTATAAGAGGTGGTCAAGTTTTAGGTGTCATTCCTGAACCTTTAACTCGAAGGAACATCGTTGGAAAGACAATCAGACTGGAAATTCAAGTATCATCTATGCATGGACGAATGAAGGCAATGCTTGAAAACTCTGATGCATTCATTGTCTTACTTGGTGGTTTTGGTACTTTGGAAGAAGTCTTTCAAGTTGTCTCTTGGGCCCAATTGAACATCCACCATAAACTCATAGGTTTGTTGAATGTTAATAATTTCTTTGATAATTTATTATCTTTTGTTGATCATGCTGTGGAACAGAAATTTGTCACACCTTCTGCAAGATGATTCCTTATCTATGCTTCTACTGTTGATGAGTTGATTGATAAATTAGAAGCTTTTGTTTATGAACCTGATCCAGTAACAGCTCAGATAGATTGGTTCGAAGGAAGCGGTGAAGGAAGTGGTGAGGGAAGCAAAATGAAAAGAAAGCCAGCCAAGACACTCCAACTATTTAAAAAATTATAAGCTTTGGTTTTATTTATTGTACTTTGTTTCTGTTTAAATTTGTGTGAGATTTTTCTTTTCAGTAATTGCAGCAACAGGTAATATATTCTATCCTTTTTCCTATCTATGCTTTGACATTGAGGACAATGTTGTGATCTGGTTGGGGGGAAGGATGGTTGTGAAAAAAAAACCAAAAAAAAAAAATTAGGAAGTGTGTTTGTTAATATGTTTGTTGTGTTTATATTAGAAAAAAAAATAAAAAAAATATAGGAGTGTGTTTGTTAATATGTTTGTTGTGTTTGTCATCAATTTATTAACAACAAAAGTAATTAGGGATGGCAGAGTAAAGAGTAAATTATTTACTCTTGAGACGCATTAAAAATTGGTGGCAGAGTAATGAGTAATTGGGGTAGTAACTAGTTTGTGTGGAAGTAGCAATTCAAATTCAGGGAAATTTGCATGATTGAGTAAATTGTCTTCTTTCTTAAAATTCACATGCTTGGTTATGGATGTTGAATTGGTGGACTGAGAATGATAGAATTATGCCTTGTGAGATTTTGAGCCTATTGATGAATGGATTGAACATTTGTACCATTCTCTTCTTTCTTGTGTGAATTTCACTTATGGAATTGTTACTCTAGAACTTGCTTTGATTCTTTTTGAGACTACATTTTCATATGCATACATAAATATGATTGAGGCATTTTTCTTGAAATAGCTACTTTAATCAAATGATCAGCCTTGTTTAGCAGCATGTTGTCTCAATATGATATCAAGCACTCTTATGACTTCTTGGAAATTCTCTCGATTCCTGCCAACATAAAGCATTGGAAATGACCTATTTCCCCTTACTTAACCCCTTTGAGCTTATTTGACTATTCTTTGTTTCGAACTCATTATGTGCCTTAAATGAAAAACCATGTTCTTACTTGACCTTAGGGAATAAGAGAACATTAGTTTTGTCATTTGATGAGTTCTTGAACAAGTGTGGGGGTGTGTGTACAGAATGGTTAAAAAAAATGTATATATGATGTTCTTTTTGTAAAAAAGAAAAATCAAAAAAATAAAAAAAAATCAAAAAAAAATCAATCAAAAAAATTTTTGTAAAAATAAGAGGGTCAACAAGGTAATAAAGGAAAGGAAAAGAATATGTAAAAGGAATTTGTATTAGGTGGAGTTGGGATGAATTTTCATGATTGTTAATTGAACTCAGCTCTCATGTTCTTTTATTCTCTGGTGTTTAACTTGTCATATCCATATTACCTCCTCCTTTACCTTGACCCCATTACAACCTTGAATAAAGTCTTCATGATTTGTGTGTGCATGTGTTCTGAGTAGTGGAGAAGTAGAAGATAAGCAAGCTTATGGTAGTGTAATTTTCATGGGTTGAATTGAGTGAAATACCTACCTTTTAAACACTTGAGGGATTGAGAATGAATCTTGTGAAAATCTATCATTCTTGACTCATGCTTTTCAATTGAAATATCCTTGTTTGTTGATTTGAGAAGTGAAGATATGTTACCTCATGAATGTTTTGATTACTTGAATGATTGATTACTCTTCATTTTTAAATATTATTAGAAATTGAGTCTTTTAGAGTGTTTAGCTTTTGAGTCTGTTTCGTTTTTTTTTTTTTTTGTGAGTGGTCTTATGTGTTTTGCTCAGGAGTGCAAAAAGCTAAGTGTGGGAGAATTTGATGATCACATATTTGATACATTAATAAGCTTTCATTCTTAGTCATTTACACTCTCTATGTACTTAATTGATTGGGTTTTATTATGTTTTGTAAGTTTGGACTCAAATTGGACTTAATTGAATTTTTCAGCATGATTCATATCTTACACTGTTTCTGTATTTGGGCCATATCTTAAGCTGTAGGTGGTCTTTGGAGGTGATTCTAGTGTCATTTGAAAGATAAGAGAGAGTTTTACAACTTTCAAGATACCTCAAAGGCCCAATCACATGAGTAGATAACTCAAATTAGGATTGAAGTAAGAACCAGAGTATTTTTCCTGACAGCTTAACCTATGTATACTATTCATCACATAATTCAGGATAGAAGTTGTAAAATGGGCTGAAATTTGGATGCTAAATAGTTAAGATCAATATCTACAACTTTCATGTTGAACACTTTTCCATAATCGGACTCCTTGAAGGTGATATTGGGCTTGGAAGTCAGAACGGAGGAGCTGTGACTGGGCCTAGGCAGTGTTCAGTAATTTGAACGTATCTGGAGTTATAGAAATAATATTAGACTCAAACCAAAGCCATTTGAAAGCTAAGATCCAAGCCTACAACTTTCATGAAGACCACTTGGTTCAAAAATAATGAATGCAATGACTTCAAAGCTGCATGATTTTGGAGACAAGGAATCTCCATAATTTCCTACTCACCTAAAGTCGTTTGGCATTTTCCACTCATTTTCCACTCATCCAACCACTAATGACTCAGCCCCCTTGTCATTTTGTATCTCTAATCCTTTATAAAAGGGGGCCTTGGCAGATCATTAAGGATGTTAGGTGTTAGTTACCAAAATGATGCCATTTTGTTACTAGGTTTTCTTGTAGTAATTTTCATTTGTTCTAAATTAAAGTCATGTTCTTCTTCTTCTTCTTCTCTTTTTCTTACTTCTTATCTATGAGTAACTAAGTTTCATTTTACTTGGGTGAAAGGGTGAAGCTCTTGGTAATAAAGTAAGGTTAAATTTATTCTTCTCTTGTGCTTAAATGATTTATATTTTTCTAGTAACCATTATACGTATTACAATTTGTTTCTTATAATTTAGAAACCATCTTTGTAAAGAGGAGTTCTTGATTTGTTGTAGACAAAATATTGGCACAATGAATGCTTTAACCCATTTATAAGTGGTGGTAATATTTTTAGAAAACATAATATAATTACGTACATTATTTTAAATAGACTTTTAATGTTGTATTTTCTGATTGGAACCTCCATGTTGCGAGGATTCTAATTGAGTTATAAAAGGAATTAATCTTACCTTTATTTTATTTACCAAGAGTGAATCTTTTTACCCAAGTAAATAATTTTAATCGTAGTAATAAAATATTCACTTCACCTCAATTAATCTTCAACAATTCCCTGTGGATCAACCTCGGACTCCCGAGAATTTATTACTTGAGACAACCTGCACTTGGGTTTGCAAATGCAACAATTGAAAATTGTGCATCAATAGTCCAATGGACTTTCACAATGCATGACGACTCAATGCATAATCATGTATGTTTATCATTGCATACTTTTCCACAATATGCCACAATTGGCCAAAGTAAGCATCATAATATTCTTTGTCTCGCAGATGGACCCACATTAAATAGTCTAAAGCCTTCCAATGGTACATTACATTTTTGGTACATTATAGAATTATTTAGTGTTCTCACTTACACTCATGTCCTTACTTTAATTGAAAATCATTCTAAGCCTTTTAGGCAAAGTTCCATTCTTAGTTATTTCCATTTTATGAAATCCTAATTAATTCCTAATTGTCCAATTTAGTTAAGTTCCACTTCAATGTAATGTCTCTTATGAAATTCTTTTCATAATTAGGTTCCTTACTTTAAACTTAGTCTGATTCACTTAAAGAATTATTTCTAAGTCTTATCAATGTCTCACACATCCTTATTTGTTCTTAAAGTCCAAAGAATTTGTTTAGGTTACTAAATTTGTTTCCATCCATTACCTAATCCTTTTATTTATTTACTTGATTAATTAAATGCCATAGTTGTATGAAATCATATGGTTGAGCCATTTTTAGCCATGAAGGCCGTGAGCCTCTCTAGGTTTTAGGGTTCAAATTTTTATTCCAATAATCACATATTATCCACTTGGCTAGTTAAGTCTTCCACTTGTTATAAATTTTTTTACCAAGAACCCTAATTTTGGGCCCCAAAACCGTGAGCCTCCTAGAGGAATCTAGGTCATTTTTCTTCCATTTCAAGTGTTCCAATCCCTCCAAGTATATCAATATACATAACCAATCAATCAAATAACTTAAACAAATTATCAACAACATGTAATCATGCAAACAAAGAATAACCCTCAATAGGGTTTTCTCACAATCAATCACAAAACAAAGGTCCTTACTACCAATAAAGGTTGAGGAGGAGTATCTTCCTCTTACCAAAGAGAAGAAAACAAGCAAAAGAACCCCTTTGAGCTCCTTGCAATTTTCAGATTTGCACCCAACCAAACCCTAGAAATTGTAATCTCATCAAGATAACACCGATGCTTGAAAAATAAGGTATAGATGGTCACAAAGGAGACCATAAAAAGGGAAAAGAGAGTGAAGAATCAAGAACTTTACCCAAAAACCCTAAGCTTGAAGCTTGAAGAAAGTGGTGAAGATGAAAACTTTTCAAGAAACCACTAACTAGAGAAGTGTTTAGATGATGAAGGCGATTAGGAAAACGGGATTGGTTGAAATTTTTGTGAAGATGGAGGGCTTGGAGGTGTGGTGGCTGTGTGGTGTTTCTAGAGAGAAGGAGGAGAGAAAATTTGAGAAAGATGAAGGTAGAGAGAGAAGTGAATAGAAAAGTGAAAGATGCTTTTAGGGTTTTCTTTTTGAAATTTAAATAGGTTAATTAGATTAAATTGAAGCACAAATTTGGGCTCCAAATGGGTGCTGCAGTCGTGTGGGTGTGGTGAGGAGGAGAGAGAAATGATTAGCTTTCTTTAGAAGCTTGGGTGCATTTTCAATAAAGG
This sequence comes from Ormosia semicastrata, assembly GCA_029884595.1. NCBI lineage: Eukaryota > Viridiplantae > Streptophyta > Magnoliopsida > Fabales > Fabaceae > Ormosia > Ormosia semicastrata. The sequence goes on along the minus strand of JAQQTO010000063.1, from coordinate 80,018,359 downwards.
AGATGTGATTAGACATAAAGTAGATTACATTAGGATAGGATAATATAATTTAATAGTTAAAATAATATGGTAATTAGGATTTTACTACAAGTTATTACCTAATGAATAATTATTTCAGTGCACAAAGTCAGTATTAATTATCCAATAGATAATAGAGCGTATCACAAAATTTTAATGAATGGTACGCACAGAGATTTTATTTATCAGCTAGAACCTCAAAAAATGCAAACCTCCAAACTGTGCTCGGCCTCAAGTTTAGTAAGATCCCCCGTCGACACATCCACAGTTCAAGGTTTGCCAGCCTCAAGGAAAACATTTCGTTATCCTGGTTCCGCTCAGTGTGCACGCAAAATGAGGAATATACTAAAATATTCGACATTTTCAGAAAGATCCACAAAAATTCCTAAAAATCACAAATATTAAAAAATTGATATTTGTCAGAAAACAAACAATTTTCCAGGGCGTTTCACTAACTCTATTCAGTGTGCACACAAAACGAGAAATATATTAAAATATTCAATATTTTCGGATAATTCTAGAAAAATCTCCAAAAATCATGAATATTGAAAAATGACTATTCATGATGAAACAAATCATTTCTGAGGTGTTACACTGACTCTACTCTGTGCGCACATAAAATGAGGAATATATTAAAATATTCGACGTTTTCCAGAAAAATCCACAGAAATTTCTAAAAATCATAAATATTATAAAATGATTATCTACGATGAAATAAATAAATTTTGAGGTGTTACAACTCTCCCCTTCTAAAAAGAAAATTCGTCCTTGAAATTTTCATACCTTAGAATAGTTGTGGGTGTTGCTCCTTTATTTTGTCTTCTAGCTCCCATGTTGCATCTCCAGTCATTTCGTTCCAGATTACCTTCACTAATGAGATCTCATTGCCTCTTAGTCGCTTTATCCTTCTATCCTCAATTCTTACAAGAGGTGCCTTATAGGTTAAGTTCTCTTTTAATTGTACCGTATCTGGTGCTATGACTTGACTTGGGTCAGGAATGTATTTTCGCAGTTATGACACATGGAAGACATGATGAATGTTTGAGAAGAAAGGGGGTAAGGCTATTTGATAGGCTACTGGACCTACTCGGTGAATAATCTGGTATGGTCCAAGAAATTTTAGAGTAATTTTTCTAGATTTCAAGGCCCGGCCTACCTCAGTCGTAGGTGTGACTTTTAGAAATACATGTTCTCCTTCCTCAAACTCAAGAGGTTTTCTTCTTTTGTTTGCATAACTCTTTTATCGGCTTTGTACCGTCCTCATCTTCTCTTGAATCATCTTAACATTTTCAGTTATCTGCTATATAATATCTGGTCCAATAGTGAGGCGCTCGCCGTCTTGGTACCAATATAAAGGTGTCCGACACCACTGTCCATACAGAGCCTCATAGGGTGCCATACCTATGCTCGAATGATAACTGTTGTTGTAGGTGAATTCTATCAATGGTAGAATGTCATCCCAACTTCCAATTTATTTTATGGTGCAAGCTCTAAGCAAATCTTCCATTGATTGGATTGTCCTCTCCGATTGGCCATTGGTCTGTGGGTGATAAGCATAACTTAGACGAAACTTCGTTCCTAATGCTTCTTGTAGACTCTGCCAGAACTTTGAAGTGAATCTTGGATCCCTATCCGAAATAATACTTGTAGGCATACCGTGCAGTCTAACAATTTCTCCAATATACAACTGGGTCAGTTTTTCCAGGTCATACCTTATGTTGATCGGGAGGAAATGCGCTAATTTCGTGAGTCGGTCCACTATTACCCAAATCGAGTCATGTCATTTTCTTGTCATTGGCAAACCCACCACAAAATCCATTGCAATGTTGTCCCACTTCCATTCAAGAATAGACAATGGTTGCAGCAATCCTGCGGGTCTTTAATGTTCCACTTTAGCTTTCTGACAAACTAGACAAGTCGATACACATCTAGTGATGTCACTCTTCATTCCATGCCACCAAAATAACTTCTTCAAGTCTTAATACATTTTTATTATGCCCGGATGCATATTCAACTGACTTGTGTAAGCATGGTCGAGAATATACTCTCTAAGCTCTTAGTCATGGGGAATACAGATTCTACCTCAGAATCTCAGAATTTTATCTGTTCCTTCCGCAAATGCTATTTCATTGCCTTTCTTTATTAGCTCTCTCACTTCTTGCAAGAACTTGTCGACCTTCTGCTTTTCCCGTATGTCCTCCATTAGTTCACTTGAGATGGTGACCATGTTCATGCAGATCTTTCCTAGTTCTAATTCCACAAAAGACCATACATCTCTGAATTGCTCTATTAGATCCTTTTCCTTGATTATCAGGGTAGAGACACTGATCATCTTTCTACTCAAGGTGTTTGCCACGACGTTTGCCTTGCCAGGGTGATACAGAAGTTGTAAATCATAGCCTTTCAGGAACTCCAGCCACCTCCGTTGCCTCATGTTCAACTCCTTCTGATCATACAAATATTTCAAGCTTTTGTGATCACTAAAGATGTTGAACGTCACTCCATAGAGAAAATGCCTCTATATCTTCAAAGCAAAAACCACAGCCACTAATTCCAAGTCGTGCGTCGGGTAATTCTTCTCATGCACTCATAATTGCCTTGAAGCATAAGCCACTACTCTCCCATGTTGCATAAGCACAGATCCTAGTCCTTGGTATGAAGCGTCACAGTACACCTCGAAGGGCTCATTCGGATCAGGTAGCACTACCACTGGCGAGGTAGTTAGCCAACTCTTCAACTCTTGGAAACTCTGTTCACAGTTGTTGGTCCACTCAAAAGCTTGTTTCTTTCTCGTGAGTTGAGTAAGAGGTCCCGCGATTTTAGAAAATCCCTCAATGAACCTCCGGTAATATTCGGCTAATCCCACGAAGCTACGAATCTCTGTCACCAACTTAGGCCTTTCCTATTGTAGCACTGCCTCCACTTTTGATGGATCCACCGCAATCCCATCCTTCGACATTACATGACCCAAAAACTTAACTTCTTCCAGCCAAAATTCATATTTTGATAGTTTGGCATACAGTTCTTTCTCCTTCAGAATCTGGAGAACTATACTGAGGTGTTCAACATGATCCTCCTGATTTTGAGAATAGATCAGGATGTCATCGATGAAGACAACAACAAACCTGTCTAAGTAAGGATGAAAGATCTGGTTCATATAGTCCATGAAGATAGCAGGCGTATTCGTCATGCCAAATGGCATCACGAGGTACTTGTAATGGCCGTATTGGGTACGAAAGGAAGTCTTGGGTATATCCTTTGTCTTCACTCGTATCTGATGATACCCCGATCGTAAGTCAATTTTTAAAAACACCGCTGCTCCCTTCAGTTGGTCCATTAAGTCATCAATTCTTGGGAGTGGATATTTATTCTTGATTGTCACTTTGTTTAGCTGTCTGTAGTCCACGCACAACCTTGATGAACCGTCCTTCTTTCGAACTAATAGTATTGATGCTCCCCAAGGTGACAAACTCGGTCTGACGAATTGCTTTTCCAAAAGTTCCTCTAATTGCTTCTTAAGTTGAGCTAATTCTGTTGGTGACATCCTATAAGGTGCTATAGACACGGGACCAGCTCCCAGTACCAGGTCAATAACAAATTCTATTTCTCGCGCCGGTGGTAAACCAAGTACATCCTCAGGGAAGACTTCGGGAAATTCATTCACCACTGGAATTGTGTTCACATCAACCTCACTCTCGACTTTCAAAGAAGACAGTAGCATGTATCCGTGAGCTCTTTCTTTCAAGAGAGCTTGAACTCAGTTGGCCATCAAGAATCTAGAATCCTCATCCACAGGGAAAACTATGGTTTTTTTTAACAATCTAATAGAACATGGTTGGAAGACAACCAGTCCATCCTAAAATTATATCTAGTTGAGAAAGCAGTAAACAGATCAAATCGACAGAAAAGATTCAACCTTCAATAATCAAGGGATAATTTAAACAGACTTTGGTAGTAACTACCAGTTTATCAGTGGGGGTAGAAACAATCAGATCAAAAGGTAAGGTAGACACTGGTAAACCAAGTCGTAGCATACAGTTATAAGATATGAAAGAATGGGTTACCCCAGAGTCATACAGTACAGTTTAAAGGTTACCTTCTATGGTGCCTTCTCCTTGAATCAAGTTTTCTGACTCGGAGGCTTCGATTCCGCTCATGGTATAGACCTGTCCTCCTGCTTGCGATTTGTTGGCCTTTGCAGCATTAACTGAAGGTTCAGTCTTTGCTTGGTTGCAGTCTCGGGACACATGGCCAGGCTTGCCACATATGAAGCAGATAATCCCCTTTATAGTGCATTCCCTCGTGAGATGATCCTTCCCACACTTTAGGCATTTTGAGGGATACGCCACATTTTGGCCGGTCCGGTTCCCAGTAGAACCTCCACCAGAACTTCCACTCGCTGTCTGTTGCTGATTTCCCATTGGTCGGGAATATGACTTCTTTTAGAAGCGATTAGAACCGTTGTGACCGCCCCTTTGGAACCTTGTAGGTCTAAAGTTCCTGCTCCTTGTATCTCTAGATTGCTCCAGAGATTCCACTTCGCAGCATGTATCTAGCAGCTCTGAGAACTCGTTGATTTTTAGTGTGATGACAGTTTTCTTCATTTCGTATCTCAATCCCTCTGTAAACTTCCGACACTTCCAGGCTTCATTCGGTTGGTGCTGAAAGTACGTTAAAAACTGTGACAAGTTTTCAAATCTCACTACATATTCACTAACGGTCACGTTCCTCTGCTTTAGGTTGAGAAACTCCATCTCTTTCGCGTGCCTCGCGCTCGCGGGAAAGTTCTTATCCAAGAATTTATCCTTGAATAAATCCTAAGTGATCTCACGATTTTTAGCCTCCATCGTTCTTTGCGTCTCGCACCACCAGTTCTCAGCATTGCCAACCAGCATAAAGGTAGCATATGTCACATTCTTATTCTCGGTGTAATTCATGCCTCAGAATACTTTTTGTAGCTCTTTGATCCATAGACTGGCTTTATCCGGATCGAACTCTCCTTTGAATTGGGGAGGATTATGGAGATGAAACTTTGCCAAGTTCTGAGCGTCAGCAGTAGCTTTGAGCTGTTGAACAACCCTCTCTTGTTGTTAAGCAACTCTCTCTTGTTGTTGAGTAGCTCATTCAGTTTGTTATGGGATGACTTCAGCCATCCTCTGGATAGCCTCTATAGCAGCTGCCATGCCTCCACCTCTCGCCATATTACTTTTCTCAAATCATGTTAGCTGAAAACACAAGGGAAGTCAGTTGTATCCACTAGGAATACCAAACACAGAGATTCACACAGCACAAACAAGACAGACTCAATCACAAGACCCAAAGAAACATAAACCGGGGCTCTAATACTAACTTAATGTAATGCCCCTTTTTGGGAGGGAATGTCACATTGTCATTTATAATGCGAAAAATAAAAATATGTGATAAGACCCAGTTCTTTAATTATAAATATAAATTTACTTGGTTATAATCGTGTAATTAAATTAGCGAGTATATATTTTTTTTGTTATAATTAATAAAAATAGTGATAAGACATAATTGTAATGAATAGTAAAATAGAAATAAAGCATACATCTAACCGATCATACATGAACAACGATATAACATTATATTAAACTTGTTTGATTACAACGCCTGAATATACAAAAAGCAAAATTATACATGTATGCCCCAAGAGATCATAAATGTACAGCCCACCAAAATAACAACACATCAGGCCCCCAAAATATACCCTGATAGCCATCAGTAGCTATCGACAGTATCAATCCCTAAGATGAGGAGGAACTATATCAGGATCCTCCTCGGGATCTTCCTCAGGATCTTCCTCATCCAAGGAAACCTCCATAGGAGCCACTGAGTTACTGGCCGGAGCCCGAGCAGTGGAATCAAAAGAATCCTCCTCTAGGGTGTAATAACAATCACCCCACATCTCCCTGATGGGTAGATAAAACTCCAAACGTAAACTGACACTGCAAATAAAGATCGGCAGTTCATGATGCCCCCAAGCCAGCGAGATCGACACGTCTCCTAGGTAGACATAGCGATCGGAATTTAGGTTGATGTGCCAATAGTCTGACCCTCCAAGGAAGGTCAAACACACATCACCTAAAAATCCACGTGAGCATGCCACCATGATCCAACAGTAGGTGCTAATCGTGATCAGGCCAAAAGCCGAGAAATTCGGGAGCTTCACCCTCCTTGCCGACATCTTCGATGAAACATATTTATAACCAGGCAGAAATAATAGAAACACAGGAAAGAGGTAAGACATCCTACTGTCATTACCATCTATGGTAGTAGAGAAATAAAATGGCGCAAAGCGCCCACATAGCATTTCATGAATAATCATAATAATAATAAGCATTAAATAACAGCAATTAAACTATTAATAGTTCCAGGAAATTATACATTAATAAAACAACAGTCCCAAAATATCACAGGAATTAAATGCCAGCTAATGGATGGACTCATTATGCACATGCATACAACGTGAAAATCCTACTCCATGGAGCTAGACACAAATAGTCGGAGAGAAAGATCAGGAGACACGTCTGCAACTCGACTGTCACGACCAAAGTGCTATAACTCATCAGTTTATCGACGTGCACATCAAGGCATTGTATAGACAGTCTACGCTAGATCACGACATAGGACAGTGTCTCAGTCCGGATCATCGGTGCGTTTGCATCAGTTTGCCCCACGAACAGAAGAGCTACCAAATGTCCATTGCGAGGTACCCGCACCCCGACACCCCTAAGGTCAACAGTATGACCTACGCTAGTCTACTTGCACCCGCACAAAGGTGTGTTCAATCTCCTAGGCAACATGGCCTTAACAATAGTCCAACGGACTTTCATAATGCATGACGACTCAATGCATAATCATGTATGTTTATCATTACATACTTTTCCACAGTATGCCACAATTGGCCAAAGTAAGCATCATAATGTTCTTGGTCCCGCACATGGACCCACATTAAATAATCTAAAGCCCTCCAATGGTACATTACATTTTTGGTACATTATGGAATTATTTAGTGTTCTTACTTACACTCATGTCCTTACTTTAATTGAAAATCATTCTAAGTCTTTTAGGTAAAGTTCCATTCTTGGTTATTTCCATTTTATGAAATCCTAATTAATTCCTAATTGTCTAATTTAGTTAAGTTCCACTTCAATGTAATGTCTCTTATGAAATTCTTTTCATAATTAGGTTCCTTACTTTAAACTTAGTCTTATTCACTTAAAGAATTATTTCTAAGTCTTATCAATGTCTCACACATCCTTATTTGTTCTTAAAGTTTAAAGAATTTCTTTAGGTTACTAAATTTGTTTCCTTCCATTACCTAATCCTCTTATTTATTTACTTGATTAATTAAATGCCATAGTTGTATGAAATCATATGGTTGAGCCATTTTTAGCCATGAAGGCCGTGAGCCTCTCTAGGTTCTAGGGTTCAAATTTTTATTCCATTAATCACATATTATCCACTTGGCTAGTTAAGTCTTCCACTTGTTATAAATTTTTTTACTAAGAACCCTAATTTTGGGCCCCAAAATCGTGATCCTCCTAGAGGAATCTAGGTCATTTTTCTTCCATTTCAAGTATTCCAATCCCTCTAAATATATCAATATACATAACCAATCAATCAAATAACTTAAACAAATTAACAACAACATGTAATCATACAAACAAACAATAACCCTCAATAGGGTTTTCTCACAATCAATCACAAAACAAAGTTCCTTACTACCAATAGAGGTTGAGGAGGAGTATATTCATCTTACCAAAGAGAAGAAAACAAGCAAAAGAACCCCTCTTGAGCTCGTTGCAATTTTCGGATTTGCACCTAATTAAACTCTAGAAATTTCAATCTCATCAAGATAACACCAATGCTTGAAAAATAAGGTATAGATGGTCACAAAGGAGACCATAAAAATGAAAATGGGGAAAAGAGAGTGAAGAATCAAGAACCTTACCCAAAAACCCTAAGCTTGAAGCTTGAAGAAAGTGGTGAAGATGAAAGCTTTTCAAGAAACCACTAACTAGAGAAGTATTTAGATGATGAAGGTGATTAGAAAAATGGGATTGGTTGAAATTTTTGTGAAGATGGAGGGCTTGGAGGTGTGGTGGCTGTGTGGTGTTTCTAGAGAAAAAGAGGAGAGAAAGTTTGAGAAAGATGAAGGTAGAGAGAGAAGTGAATAGAAAAGTGAAAGATGCTTTTAGGGTTTTCTTTTTGAAATTTGAATAGGTTAATTAAATTAAATTGAAGCAAATAATTTGGGCTCCAAATGGGTGCTGTAGTCGTGTAGGTGTGGTGAGGAGGAGAGAGAAATGTTTAGCTTCCTTGAGAAGCTTGGGTGCTTTTTCAATAAAGGAGATGTGATTAGACATAAAGTAGATTACATTAGGATAGGATAATGTGATTTAATAGTTAAAATAATATGGTAATTAGGATTTTACTACAAGTTATTACCTAATGGATAATTGTTACAGTGCACAAAGCCAGTATTAATTATCCAATGGATAATAGAGCACATCACAAAATTTTAATCAACGGTATGCATAGAGATTTTATTTATCAGATAAAATCTCAAAAAATGTAAACCTCGCAAATTGTGCCTGGCCTCGGGTTTAGTAAGATCTCCCGTCGACACATCCACAGTTCAAGGTTTGCCAGCCTCAGGGAAAATATTTCGTTATCCCGGCTCCGCTCAGTGCGCACGCAAAACGAAGAATATACTAAAAATTTGACATTTTCAAAAAAATTCACAAAAATTCCTTAAAATCACAAATATTAGAAAATAGATATTTGTCATGAAACAAATAATTTTCCAGGGCGTTTCACTGACTCTATTCAGTGTGTACGCAAAACGAGAAATATATTAAAATATTCAACATTTCCGGAAAATTTTAGAAAAACCTTCAAAAATCACGAATATTGGGAAATGATTATTCATGATGAAACAAATCATTTCCGGGGTGTTACACTGACTCTGCTCAGTGCGCACACAAAACAAAGAATATATTAAAATATTCAACATTTTCTGAAAAAATCCACAGAAATTTCCAAAAATCATAAATATTATAAAATGATTATCTACGATGAAATAAATAATTTTTGGGGTGTTACACCTAACTCTAACACATAAGGACCCAAGACAATTTGGGTACCAAATGTTAAAATTTGAATGTATGTTGTAGGTGTGCTTGAAGACCAAAAGCTCAAATTGGTATCTCGATAGTGGTTGTTCCAAGCACATGACCGGTGATGGCTCGAAGCTTTCCTTCCTTGTTCCCAAAAAGGGTGGTCATGTGACATATGGTGACAACAACAAAGGAAAGATCCTTGGAGTTAGAAAACTTGGTAAGAACCCTTCTTCATCTATTGATAATGTCTTGCTTGTTGAAGGACTCAAACATAACTTGCTTAGCATTAGTCAACTATGTGATAAATGGAATAGAGTAATATTTGATTCTAATTGTTGCATAATTGAGAGTAAAGATGATAAGCATGTTAAGTTTGTTGGTCATAGGGTTAATAATATATATATGATTAGCCTTGATGACATTTCCTCAAATGATGCAAAATGCTTTATGAGTAAAGAAAATGATTCATGGTTATGGCATAAAAGAATTGCTCACATTCACATGGATCACTTAAACAAATTGGTTTCTAAAGAACTAGTAATTAGTCTTCTAAAACTCAAATTTGAAAAAGAAAAACTTTGTGATGCATGTCAAAGGGAAAACAAGTAAAGGTCTCTTTTAAAATTAAAAATGTGGTTTCAACTTCTAGACCTTTACAACTTTTGCACATGGATCTTTTTAGTCTCTCTAGAACTATGAGCTTTGGTGGGAATTACTATGCATTGGTGATTGTGGATAATTTTTCTAGGTTTACACGGATATTATTCTTGGCTCACAAAAATGATACTTTCAATAATTTAAAAAGCTTGCCAAAGTTATCCAAAATAAAAAAAAGTTTTTGTATCACATCTATAAGAAGTGACCATGGTGGCGAATTTGAAAATCATGAATTTGAAACCTTCTGTGATGAACATGGCATTGAGTATAATTTTTCTATCCCTAGAACACTATAACAAAATGGTGTTGTAGAAAAGAAAAATCGATCTTTAGAGGAAATGGCAAGAACTATGCTCAATGAGGCCGATATTTCTAAATACTTTTGGGTGGATGCGGTTAACACCACTTGTTATGTTATGAATAGAGCCCTAATAAGGCCAATTTTAAAGAAAACCCCATATGAATTGTATAAAGGAAGGAAGCCAAATGTTTCACATTTTCATGTCTTTGGATGTAAATGCTTTGTTTTGAATAATGGAAAGGATAACTTGGGAAAGTTTGATGCAAGATCTGATGAGGGAATTTTTATTGGCTATTCTATACATAATAAGACCTTTAGAGTTTATAATAAATGAACTATGGCCATAAAAGAGTCTATACATGTTGCTTTTGATGAAATTAACCCAAATGAGCTAAGAAAGGTGCTTGTTGATGATGTTGTAGAAATCATGGCTAGAACACACTTGGAGATTCAAGATAAAGAGCCTAAGAAGCAAGAAGAAAGACCTAGTGATCATGCAAGACAAGAGGATTCAAAAATCATGGATCTACCCAAAGAATGGAGGACATCAAGGTATCATCCTCTTGACAAGGTGATAGGTGATGTATCAAAAGGGGTAATTACTCGAAACACACTTAGAGATGCATGTAATCACTTAGCTTTTGTCTCTCAAGTTAAACCTAAAGATATAAATGAGGTCATTAATGATGAACATTTGATCTTGGCAATGCATGATGAGCTAAATCAATTTGAGAGAAATCAAGTTTGGGAATTAGTTCCAAGGCCCAATGATCATCCTATAATTGGTACTAAATGGGTCTTTAGGAACAAACTTGATTAAACGGGCTTAATAATAAGAAACAAAGCTAGGCTTGTAGCTAAGGGCTATAATCAAGAAGAAAGCATAGACTATGAAGAAACTTATGCTCCCATAGCTAGATTAGAGGCCATTAGAATGTTACTTGCATATGCATGCATCATGGATTTCAAACTTTATCAAATGGATGTTAAAAGTGCATTTTTAAATGGTTTTATACAAGAAAAGGTGTATGTGGAACAACCCCCTAGTTTTGAGGATTTTGAAATGTCCAACCATGTTTTTAAACTAAAAAAGGCCCTGTATGGCTTGAAACAAGCTCCTAGAGCTTAGTATGAAAGGTTGAGCAAATTTCTTTTAGAGAATGGCTTTTCTAGGGGAAAGGTAGACACTACTCTCTTTATCAAGCATAAAAACCATGACATTTTTCTTATTCAAATTTATATTGATGTTATAATATTCGGTGCCACTAATAATTCTCTTTGTAAGGAATTTGCTAATATTATGCAAAGTGAGTTTGAGATGTCCATGATGGGTGACCTCAACTTCTTCCTTGGTCTCCAAATCAAGCAAACGAAGGGTGGGACTTTCATAAGTCAGTCCAAATATTGTAAGGAGTTGCTCAAGAAGTTTGGTATGGAAGGTGCCAAGCATATGGCTAAACCAATGGGCACCTCTTGTTACTTGGACAAGGATGAAGGAGGTAAATCTGTAGAAATCACAAAATATAAAGGTATGATTGACTCACTTCTTTATCTTATAGGTAGTAGGCCGGATATCATATTTAGTATGTGCATGTGTGCTAGATATTAAGCTAATCCTAGAGAATCATACCTAAGTGCTGTAAAACGAATCATGAAATATATTACTGGCACTTCACAAATAGGTTTGTGGTACCCTAAAGGTGCCTCTTATAACCTAGTTGGTTACTCTGATTCTGAATTTACTGGATGCAAAATGGATTGGAAAAGCACTAATGGGACATGCCACTTGCTTGGAAGCTCACTAGTTTCTTAGCATAGTAAGAAACAAAATAGTGTGCCATTATCTATAGCTGAAGCTGAATATGTTGTAGCTGAAAGTTGTTGTGCACAAATCTTTTGGATGAAGTAATAACTTCGAGATTATGGTCTAGAGCTGGATCACATTCTTATAAGGTGTGATAACATTAGTGCAATCAACTTGTCAAAAAATCCCATTTTGCACTCAAGAACTAAACACATTGAAATTAGACATCATTTCATAAGGGATCATGTTCAAAAAGGTGATTGCATGCTTGAATTTTTGGAAACCACTAAGCAACTGGCTAACATTTTCACTAAACCCTTGGTAAAAGAAGCATTCTTCTATATAAGAAATGAACTTGGTATATTGGATCAATCATGCATAAGTTTGTCATTTGCTGCATAAATTAGCCATTTGATGTATATATTAGTCATTTGATGCAATAAGTTAATTTTCTATACAAATTGGTCATTTGTTGATAAAGTGGTTATCTTTGCTGCATAATTAATCTTTTCTAATGTCTATCTTGCTATTCTAATGCATAATATTGATTCATTGTGTAATTTTAATAAAGTGTAAATCACTTTTAAATCTAATACTAACTTGAGCGTCGGAGTGTCCCCCTAATTTGTTTTGCAGATGCTTCATCCATGCTTAAGTCCCCCAAATTATCAATCTCAAGTTCTTGATGAAGAAAATTGCTTCCTGGTACTTTTGAAGAAGAGACATCAGCTTATGAGTTGCTTTTATAGTGATTTGAGTAATTGAAAAATGCAGCTACTCTATAGAATGAACACCAAAAAGGCATGACTTAGTTTGTTTGAGTGGTAATTTCATGAAAGTTCAATGGATATGGTAGTGAAACAATCAATCCAAGAAGGGAACAATTTTTTTTGGCCTTTGGAAATTTCTGGTGCGTTGAAGGAGTCTCTGTCTGGCCTAAATAATCGATTAGGCTATTAGCTCTAACCGATTACCCTATTTTTGGTTCCATTTTATGTTCTCTAGAAAAACACAATAACCAGTTAGCCACACATCCTAACCGGTTATTGGAGAAAACAGTTACCTCACCTATTTGCCCATTTGCCCATTTCAATTAGCTCTAACCAGTTAGTAAAATGCACTAACTGGTTACCCATTTGCCCTAACCGATTAGGCCACTCCTATTTAAACATCTCCCAGTAACGTAGCTCACGATTCACGCACCCCTATCTCCATTATCATCTTCCTCTTCTCAAAACCTCTCACACCCACTCCTCACATTTATCACCTACCACAAATCCACCATTTAAACCCCATTTCACTCACAACCCACCACTTTCCATCATTTTTCTCTGATTAAAATTTCATATTCTTCCATAATTTTCATCTACCCTCACACTTTCTCTCTCCCAACCGTGCCTTCACCACTATTTTCACTCACCATGGCTTGTAGCTCTTCCTTTCCCAAAAAGTCACGCTCCAAAAACCCAAATGTTCTAAAGGAAACACCTCCTACAAACACTGACCCAGATTTTTCCATAGCCTTGAACCTTGGAAGATATTTCTCCCACCCTGCTCAAATGAAGAAATACCAGTTGGAATTTCATGCTCGACACATCATTTCACCCAAATGGATGGTCTGGGAATTTTTCGTCAAAGAAGGATTCACTTCTTTTACAGAGCTCCTTGAATTCCATGGATTGAGAACTCTTGTCACTACTAATCTCGGGTATTTCTATCTTGAACTCACTAAAGCTTATTTCTGCAATTTAACTATTGTGGGCAAAAATTTGGTTTCTAAAATCAAAAGGCATAGAATTATTATGAATCCAAGTCAGTGGGTTCCTTTATTTGGTCTTTCTCACTCTGGAGAGAAGCTTAAATTGGAAAATCATAGCTCATGGGAAAATTATAGCAGAGATCAAGCTATCATGGGCATGCTTCAGCCTGCCATTCAAATGCAAAAGGGGACTTTTACTACAGGCCTTTTGAAGTTACAGGATCGCCTTCTCCATTTTATTGTAACTCATATCCTAGCACCAAGGGCAAGTAACTATGCCCTGGTTAAAGAAGAAGACATCTTCCTGGTGTAGCTTCTCAAAAAATGCATAAAGATCAACTGGCCTTATTACATCATGCATTACATGATGAAAGCTAAAGAAAAGGCAGTTATGGATTTTCCTTATGCCCTATTGGTTGCTCGAGCTCTAGACCACTACAAGGTCCCCCTAGGGGATAATGGAGTCGTAAATACTACAGGTCCCCATAAGTTTGGACTTGTCTCTCTCAATCGAATGCAAGTAAAGAAAATGAATGGCGAATGGACTTATGGTCGTGGACGTGTGGCAATAGCACCATAAGAAGAAATTCCTACTGATCCGGCTGATGTTTCTATGGAAGTGGCACTAGCAACGAGTAGCATCTTAGAAGCTACAAGTGAAGCATGTATTCTTGCTACCATTGCGGATCTCAGAACTTACCAGGACCACAATAACTCAGTCATCTTCGATCGCTTAAGTGCTATGGAAGATCGTCTGGATAGGCTCGAGCGTCGCTACCCAGCACCAGATGATCATGAGACTTAGGCATGGAATATCTATTTCAGTTATAACACTGTTTCTAACCTTGTCTGCTTTGGTTACAATTATGTTTAGGATATTATGTTTAACTATGACTCTAATGTTTTGATATTATGTTTTTCAATTATGCAAGTTATCTTAGAACCATGGCATGATTAATTGACATCTTAGAGATGTTTTAATTTGGTTTACATGCTTGTTTTGGATGGGGTCATATAACTTGCATGTGTCTGAATGGTTTGCTGAAAATGCTTCCATTATGGCTAGATTATTACTAGTTATCTGTTCCATTTTTTTTATTATGACAAAAGGGGGAGAAGGATATAGGGCTTTTTATTGAGAAAAGAAAGAAAAATAACTGAATGTTTTACTTAAAGTTTTTCAGTTAATGGTCTTGGAATTCCAAAACAAAGGGGGAACTATGCATCTCTGATTCAATCACCTCTTGAACAAAAGAGGGGGAGTAAGTTTCTAAATCCTGTTATGGATTCCAATTATTATTTGAACTAATCTTTTTCTCAATAATTGTTTGTCATCATCAAAAAGGGGGAGAATGTGATTGATATTGACTAAAATGCAAATGGTTTTGATGTCGACAAATAAGAAAGCAATGGAAACACAACGATCAAGTCACAAGAAATTCAAGATTAGCATGTAGGTCATAGATCTTGTGTAAAGGTATATTAAGGATTCACTCTAAGCTCATCAAATGACTTTGAAAAATCATTCTTTTCTTTATGAAAATCAGAGCCTAAACAAATGGCTTTTAGTAACAAAACGTCTTGGAAAACTTATCTCATTTTTTTTCAAGTCAACAACAAATTAAGAGCCAAAATAAAAATGAGTCATTTTGTGTTTTAAAAGAACTAACCAATTTGGTAAAGAGTGTAACCTATTTATTATCCTGTGAGAAGCCAATTTCTAAGGCCCCTAACCGATTAGGAGGCTCTTAATCGGTTAGTTTGATAAAATAGAGGGATTGCCTCTTTATATTATATATGCCTAACCGATTAGGCAAGTTGATTAATCAGTTATTTGATTAAACAGAAGCATCTCCTTTCATTTTACAACATGGCCTAACCGATTAGGTTAAAGCCCTAATCGGTTATTTGCTTTCTCAGAAGCAAAATGCGTTAAGTCCTAACCGATTAGCATAAGCCTCTAATCGGTTAGCTACTTTCCCAGAAACCAATTTTATTAAGTCCTAACCGATTAAGACATGAATCTAATCGGTTATTTATTCCCACAGAAATAAATTTTGTTAAGTCCTAACCGTTTAGGACATGAATCTAATCGGTTATTCTCTATAACAGAACCTTTTATTTTGAGCTTAAAAGAGCCCCTAACCGATTAGGGTGCTTGCATAACCGATTAGGCCTATTATCTAGAAAATGAGAACAAGCACATTCAACGGCTATATTATAGAGCATTTAATGCTCTCATCTATCCCCAATGGCTATCAATGACCCTTATCTATAAATCTGGGTGTTGGGCATTAATGAAGGGTTAGAAAAACTAAGACCAACAATATGAGAATCACTACTGAGCATTAAAAATGAGTTTTCTCATCATTTCACATAATCCTCTATTTTGAGATTCAACTTGTGCGAATCCTTGATACCATAGTTCTTCAATTTGTATTATCATCTCTAAAGAGAGTTTCTTCTATCTAAATCTTGTACAATCTGTTAAGAGAGGGTGAGGTATCCCTCAAAATAGTTAGGGCGAGGTATCCTTTGAATATAGAAGCAGCACAAAGGTGAGACATCCTAAGATGTGTTAAGTGCTCCAATTTGTAAAGGTTGTCAAGCACCTGCTTTCAATCTTGAAGATATAGTGGAAATCTCAAGTGATTGCTTGAGGACTGGACGTAAGCCATAAGTGGATTGGTGGCTAAACCAGGATAAAGCTTGGTGTTTGTTCTTCTAAACTCAACTCTTTAATATTGTGCATTGTTTTATTGAGTTTACTTAAATATTATCTTTCTTGATTGTTGTATTTGTAAGTGAAAGGGTTCATCTCATCTATCCATTTATCTCTATTAATCAAATAGCTTCAACGAAAATAAGAATTCAAGTATTTAACGAAAGATTTGTGAACTTGTTTTATATACTCAATTCACCCCCCTCTTGAGTAATTGAGGCCACTTACTAACAGATGTGGGTAATGGTGTTTGAATGAGAGGAGAAATTGGAAAAGGGGAAAAGTGAAAGGGACAATGGGTGGCGGGGAGATGGGTTTGGTGGAGAGAGAGGGATATAACAATGGTGGAATTGAGAGGAAAAATGGTGTCTAGGGCTTTTGGGGATTTGGGGGCATAGAGAGAATGAGAAAAAAAAGAAAAAGTGGATAGATGAAAGTGAGAGGGAGAGAAGCAGCAAAGCCTTTAAAAAGATCGTGTCTATTCAAATAGAATTAACTCTATTTGAATATATTCAAAGAAAAAACATAGTATTGGCATTCTGCGCTAAACACTATTCGAATAGACATATGGTCTATTCGAATAGACCCATACAAGACCATTTTTCGTACGCTTATGGAAGAAGCTATTCGAATAGGATTTCACTCCATTCAAATAGAAGCATCAGAAAAACATATTCAAAGGGCTACTGGAAGATGCTATTCAAATAGAAACTCCTCTATTCGAATAAAACCATCAGAAAACACATTTAGCAGGTTCAAAGAATTAAGAACTGTAACGTCCCGGGACTGCCTGCAGGATTGATGAGTGTCTCCACAAACCAACACGAGTCTTTTCAGCGTGCTTTTGTCCCCACTCGCACGCATCCTAGGAAACTTCCTAGGAGGTCACCCATCCCACAATTGCTCCAGGTCAAGCACGCTTAATCATGGAGTTCTTATGTTCTAGGCTCCCGAAAAGAAGTTGCAACTTGTTGATATGGTTACACCAAATCAATTCCTTTAAGCCATCCTCAACAATGCCGTCCCATACTTGTATAGTCTCTGAATCCCTCTCATTCCGGTGCGTATTCAGTTCATTCATGCGACCCTTCGCTAGAAGCCACTCCTTGTTCATGCTTCATTGCATCGGTGATCACTTCCCGCCCTCGTCAGCCCTGGGATACACATGCCCACCAACTTCTGCTTGGTTCGTCCCTGAACCACACCGTACTGGGAGAGGTCCCATCTCTGATACCATCTGTGATATCCCGGGACTGCTTATAGGATTGACGAGTGTCTCCACAAACCAACACAGGTCTTTTCAGCATGCTTTTGTCTTCACTCACACGCATCCTAGCAAACTTCCCAAGAGGTCGCCCATCCCATAATTGCTCCAGGTCAAGCACGCTTAACCATGGAGTTCTTATGATCTAGGCTCCCGAAAAGAAGTTACAACTTGTTGATATGGCTATGTCAAATCAATTCCTTTAGGTCATCCTTAACTATGCAATCCCATACCTGTATGGTCTTTGAATCCCTCTCATTCTGTTGCGTATTCAGTTCATTCATGCGACCTTTGGCCTAGAAGCCTGCCAGAAGCCGCTCCTTGTCCGTACTTCATTGCACTGGCGATCACTTCCCGCCCTCGTCAGCCCTGGGACACATGTAACCCACAGGTTCATAACCCACAGGTCCCAGGATCGAAACTTGGCTCTGATACCAACTAATGTAACACCCCCTCTAAAGGGTATCACATTTCAAAAACAACTCCTTGTGAAATTAATTACCCAAGTAATAAAATATTTAATATTAACTTAATACGAGTTTCAAAATTTCTTTTTCGCAGAAAACATAAACTTATTAAACAAAGTACACAATATACGAGAATTGAATAACATACTTTATATTTAAACAAAATTTATTACAACGACACGTGCATAATATTTACATACCCCAAAACTTAATTAACCTAGACTGGCCCAAGTTCATAACATCTAGGAACAAGAATTCTCCTCAAGAAACAAATTCCCTAACTGGGAATGTCTTGACGGATAGAAATTCGACCCAAAGATAAATCGAAGTCCTCTCTAGGAGTATAGTGAAAATCACTCTACAACTCCCTGATAGGTAAAACAAACTCTACATAAGCAACCGTAAAAGATGAAGTAATGACCTCATTGCGAGTCCTACTTGCAGATAAAGAAATGTCACCACAATACTCTATATACTCGGAGTCCCAATGGACACGCCAAGCCTCAGCGCCTTCAAGAAATTGTAGTCTAAAGAAACCTAATTGACCCCTCCTTGCCGCCATCGTAGTCTTTAAAGATGTAAGCATAAAATAGAAACAGACAAAATAATATAGCAAAGAGGAGAGATCCCTTAAATCAATACCAGTCTGGCAGTATAGAAAATGATAGCAGACATACAGATATAATAATTAACATAATGTACCATATTATCATTTTATAGTAAATCATATTGGCATTTCATGAATAAATTATCATACCACAAATAGAATATCAGATAAACACAATCATCATTTTAAGATGCTAACCAATAATGCATACGCACAGGGACTCAGTCCTACTCCATGGAGCTAATACGCAATGTCAGAGAGAAGATCCAGAAGATATGTCTGTCACTCGGCTGTCATGGTCAAAAGTGCTATAATTTATCAATTTATCAAAAAGTGTACATCAGGCATTGTACAAGATATTCTATACTAGATCGTGATATAGGACAGTGTCTCAGTCTAAATCGCCAGTGCGTTTGCATCAGTCTACCTCATGGACAAAAGAGCTACCAACCATCTATTGTGAGGTACCCGCACCCCGACATCCCCAAGGTCAACGAGTGACCTACACTTGTCTACCCGCACCTGTACTTAGGTGTAAATCAATCTCCTAGACACATAGCCTTAATCAATAAGTGAATACGCTTTTCTATGCATGATGTATGATCCAAATACACATACTGTCATTAATCACATAGTATCTCATATTCACACGTTGTTACTTGGCGATATCATTATTCAACATAACTGGGTCAATCACCTTTGAATTGTTCCCAATGGTATTAAATCAACCGCCCATACAATTGTCTAATGCCATTAGTATCAATGATATTATATAACCGCCCATACAATTACATAATAACAATGATCCACTCGGGTTCAGTACTTCAGCCCTACAGCAAAACTCGTTGTTCCTTTTAATCGCATAGCGATATTATCGTATTTTCGCAATCATGTAACACTTTTGTTACGTTTTCAAATCGCATAAATATTTTTCAACGTTTTCTCATTCGGGTACTTAAAAATCACTGTTTTTAAATCGTGTAAGAGTTTTTCTACATATTTTCAACTGCGTAAAATATTTCTCACATATTTTAAGCTCAAATTAATATTTTTTTCCATTTATTATCAAAATTTGACTTTTTTTTATTATTTCCATAATAATCCCTCTTTAAATAATATTTCCAAGATATTCTCATTAAAAATTAGTATTTGCTACCGTTTCCTAGAAAACTTCATTTCTTTAAGTTGCTTGAGATATTACAGCTCAAAATTTCCTAACGCACTTCAAAACCCAAAGGGTGAGCTATACGTTAGTAAATTTCCAGTTTAATTGTTATCTTACTTCATAACTAAATTATGTTAATTTAATTCTGAAAAGTAGATTATTTCCTTTTTAGGTCTAAAAATTTATTAAATCAATTTTCTATCAATCAAACACCTAAGTCTACATTTAGTAAAATAATTTTGGATTTAGGATATCAAAAATAGTATGTTGGCCGAAATTGTACTTTAGGTTTCTCAAATCATATTTAATTATTTTCTATCACTTTATTCTTTTCAAAAACCTTTAAACCAATTTCTTGTCATAAAATCATTTAATCCATGATTAAGAAAATAATGTAAACATTTTGTCCCCATAGTGATGTTGAGGCCGTGAGCCTCTAGGGTTCTTTGGAACCATCATACAATTTCCTCATCACATCTTACTTTCTTAATTACATACTCATGCATAATAAGTATACCAATCACACAATCAAACATATTTTCTAAGCTATCAAGCATACCAATCACATAATCAAACATAAACAATAAAACCTTAAACAATCAAGTGAATAAATCCTTAGGGATTTTTCACCACAAACAAGTCATTCCCTCACCACCAACACTTGGTTGATGAGGTTAATCTCTCTCTTACCTCAAAGAAGACAACAAACTTCAAGTTCCTTCTCCTCTTGATTTCGTGAAGTACCAAAGAAAAATCCTAAAAATCTTAAACAAATCTTAAAGTCATAAACCAAGCTTAAGAACAAGAAACCATGGATCAATCATGGTTTAGAAATTCAAGAATCCAACTTAGGATCAAGAAATCAAGAAGTTACCTTAGGAGTAGAAAACCAAAGCTTGATTTTTGAAGCACTTAGAGGATGATTTAGGTAAAACTCACAAAAGGAAAAGTGTTTAGAATTGTATCTAGGTTAAGAAAGTAGGATTGGATGGAATTTTAGAAGCTTGGAGGTTGGGTTTTGGTGTGGAGGCCGTGAGCTCCAAAGAAAGGAGAAGAATGGTGTTCTTGAGTGTTCTTGAGGTGAGAGAAAAGATGAAGGCTTTCTTTGTCACAAAGTGATAGTAAATGAAAATAGAATAGCCAATTTTCTAATGCATGGCCATGAGGTGAGTGAATAGGAAAGATCAAGACTTAATTACGATGATAGAAAATATCACAAAGTATTCACATGGATTTCACATGGCCAATGCCATATAATGATCATCATTTGGTCATTTAGAAGAACCTCGAACCTATTAGAAATTGCTTGTTGGCTGTGGAGCACATGGTGAGTGTAACTAAGTTTGGTTTAGTTCTAATTCCTAGTTACACTTAGCTTAACTAATTGGTTCATCTAGTTACATTCTAACTATTTAATTACTTGATTAAGTCATTGCATAGGTCATGCTTCTAGAAAAACCTTAGATATTTTCCTAGTAACTATGGCCTCTAAGTATTAGTAACTAAGTTAGTTCCATCTAGTTACTAGTTGGGCTATTAGGGTAACTTAGTTAGTTTGTCTAGTTACGTAGTAACTAGCCTAGCCATTTTTGTTGACTTTTCAATAAACTAACATGATTTTAATTGATTGGTCATAATGTCATGTAATGATGATTCATAATTACACTAAAGATATTTAACTTAGATATTTTCTACTTAAATATTTTCAAAAAGATATTTTTATTCAGATATTTATCTAAGATATTTTACTGAGATATTTTCTCATTAGGTATTTATCCTTAGATATTTATAGCTAAATATTTATTTCTTAGATATTTATCCGTAGATATTTTACTAGGTGAGTCATCACAAGAAGTTTCTAGAACGGGTGACTCACTGTGATGAGTCACAGGGTGAGTCAGTATTCTACTACTTTCTAGAATGTGGTGAGTCACCATTCTAGAATATGGTGAGTCATCACTTCTAGAAAAAGAATGACAAGATAAGTTTAAAATATCTTGAAAGAATAAATAGCCAAATTGAATTTGTCTTCTAACTTTAGTAGTCAATTTGAATTTCTCCTCTTCAAGTTGAGTATCCAATTTGCTTTCTTCCTGCTTACCATTGGTCCATCACTTTGACTCATCGCCATTAAGATATTTTCTAGCAGATATTACCCAAAGGACAATAGCTACTGCTATTATTACTCAATGGATAATAGAAAACTCAGATATAGAAAATCTCTGTCAACTGTTTCAATTTCAGGTTTAGTAAGATCCCCCGATCCTGCCTTGACAGTCCGAAACTTTCTGGTTCAAGAAAAGTTTTTTTTTTCCGGGTCCGCCTCAAACACACATACAACTCAATATAATATTCAAATAATCACAGACTCATAAAATTCCACAAAAATTCTCAAAAAACATAAAAATTATAAAACTCATATATATTCAGAAAAAATGAAGTTCGGGCATATATTTCAAAAATAATATTAAAATCATCAAAATAATATTAAAATATTTAAAATAATTAAAAAATTCTCAAAAATTCACAAAAACTCATAAATATTATAAAACATATTTATTTCAAGAAAAATAAAAAATCGGGATGTTACAAGAACAATCAAGGATTAATTACCACACATATGCATCAAAGGCACCAAGAAAGAAATTTAAGCACTCATACCAATTAAGTCTTTGAAAGACATGATCACATAAACCTAATTATTTTCTTATATATATATATATATATATATATATATATATATAGAGAGAGAGAGAGAGAGAAAGAGAGTGACAAGCAATTATTATGTTAAGTATTAAATCCAAGATAAAAACACATTTAATCTAAGACATGATTGATCAAAGAAATTAAGAACAAAGATATTATCATCAAACATGCCATTTCAAACAAGAAATATACTTATCAAGCATATTAATACATGTAGAGATATTTTCAAGATATAAAGCTAGAAAAGTACTACTTTAAAACAAGTTAAAGCATAAAACAAGTCCTCACTTATCCAAAGGTTGCAAGTCCAAGCGTCTTGGAGATAAGGAAGGGAGCTAGGAGTTATTTCTGGTCTTGTGCTTGGAGTAGCCACTTTCAAGATGCCAAATTTAGCTCTTAGCCTTCAAGCACACCTACAACACACTACAATTTTTTACTTTTGGTACCCAAATTTTCTTGGGTCCTTGTGTATTAGTTTTTGACAAAGTGTCCGTGGGGACCCAAACCATTTTAGTCCTTATTTTGTGATTGATATTTTTCCTCACATTGCAAGTTGATGCACTATGCCCTTTCTTGCCACAATGAAAGCATTTAATGAAAGGACTACGTGAAATACTTGAGGGAGCAAAGAAATTCTTGTAAAGTTTTTATTGATTTTTGGGATTATACCCTAAACCAGCCTTTTGAAAAACAGATCTTTACTCCCCAAGTAATATGTTGAAATTGTCTCTTCCAAAAGTGAATTTTGAAAGGGTTTTTTTTTTCAAATCTTCAATTTCTTTTTCAAGTGTTTTTCATGATGAGCAAGAATAGGATGTAGATGCATTTTCATGTGAAGAGCATGTCGTGCATGAAGAATTTGCATCAATAAGTCCAAGAATTTCATTTTCAATTTTTAATTCCTCAATTTCATTGTTTAAAATAGAGATTTTCAATTTCTTCATTAGGAAAATTCTTTGCCAATGAAGCAAGATGATTTACAATATGTGTGAACTGTTTTTGCATTTCTTGAATGCTTTCACCTTAGTTCATTCTAAAAAGCTCATACTCATGAGGAAAGTATTTATTCTTGATCCTTTTACTTCACTAGCATCCTCATAGGTTACTTGTAAAGTGTCCCACATTTCTTGGGCAGTTATTCAATTTGAGACTCTAAAGAACCAAAGTTATCCCACAGAGGTATTATAATACTTGTATGACATGTCTGTTTAGTTTTGTGACATTCTGAGTTAGATTAGACACTTTACTACAATACTGAATGTGAAAAGTAGCTTAAAATGACTCAGATAATTATATAAATTGCTTAGTTAAGGAAAATAAATATAGAGAATTTATTTCTAGGCCACAAATATATGAAATGTGATGTAGTTAAAGTTTGAGGATAAAATGAGTTATTTTGGTATTTTTGAGTACGCTGAGCAAGTGTTTTAATACGTATTGACTTGACTGATATATGAAAACTTAAGGAAATGATGAAACTAGGGTTGAGCTGATTCCTAGGATTTTCTATAATTCTTATAGAAGTTAGGAAACTTGATTTAGTAAGATTAAAGTATTTCTAAGAGATATAACATTTTCAGCAAATATCTTAGTGCTTTGTGACTCACAGTTTCCACTTTATTCTCTTTGACTTTTGTGGTTATTTCCCTCTTTTTCACTCAAACACACTTACTCTCTCACGACAGAAATAACAACAGTAGAAGTAGTAAAACAGAAAGGAAAAGAAGGAAAGAAGGAGGAAGAATAGGAAAGGAAGAATAATGCAAAGGAAAAAGCCAAAGCTTGAGGATTATTTACACAAGTGAGGTAGGGGTCTTTGTTCCCATAACTCTATTCTTTCCTACACCATCTTTGTTGATGCTTGTATGTGAGGGTGGGGAAAATGGGTTTAGGAGGTATATCTAATTTCCTTGGTTGGTTATTACCTCAAATTGCTGAGTTTAGTTTGTTTATGGCTTAATCTATGCATGGTTGTTGATTGTGGACTTAGAGGAACTCATTTGGAGGCTTGAATTAAAATTTGAGAAATGGGTTCTTGGATCTTTGAATCTTGTTCATGAGTCCATGCTAGATGGAGTAAGAGAGTGTTTGATGATTTTAACATATTTGGAGACCATGTTTGGGTTTGATAATCACTTAGAACCTATGATTTAAGGGTTGGATTCTGGTTTGACAACTAATGAAACAAGAAATCTATTTCTGGAGCACTGGCACCTAGGCACCAGATATGGGTGCCCAGGCACCCATTAATCAAAATCAGGACAGTAGCAGGCTACGAGTCTAGTGCCTAGGCGTCAGAGTTGGGCGCCTAGGTGTCCACTATCCAGCATTAATTCTACGTAAGGTTGAGAGCCTAGCTCCTAGGTGCTAATGTTGGGGGCCAGAGGTAGAGGAAAATAGGGCTGAGTTTCTGCCATGTCCATGCCTAGGCGTAGGAGAGTGGGGCCTAGGCACTAGGTCCAATGTTTCTTAGGATCTTCATTTCGATGAAATAGACTTCCCTACTTGTTTGGATCCTTCATATATGTTTTTTAAAGTGTGTTAAGACACTAGTAGGGTATTTCATAGTGAAAATGACCACTTGCATATATGGGAAAATAGTAGACCATTAAGCATCCAAGAATAGTGGAATGCCTTAGGTATGTATCTAGGACTTTAAGCGCAATAGTATAGTTTTTGATATCATATAGGATGTACTAGATACTAGTGAAATGAGCTTGGTTCTTTAGTAAAACATGTTAATGAAATGAGCTTGGTTCTTTAATGAGCCAAGGAAATGAAATGAGCTTGGTTCCTTTGTTGGGCCATGGTAGTCTAATAGCTTGGTTTACTTTGGTGGGCCATGAAAATGACCTTAACTTGGTTCGTTTATTGATCCATGAATATTTATATAGCTTGGCTTCTTTAGTTACTAAAGATGAGTCATATAAGAGATTTTAAAACATGTATTACTTCATATTCATTATGATTGTATTTATAATGTTATAAATAATTGGTTTTGAAATACATATATTGAGGATTATGAATTCTCACCTGTAATATCCTAATACAGGCACCCTAGTATATCTGACATATACCTGGATAAGCAGTATTAAACATACTACTTCTAACTTAAACATCAACTAATCCATAACATTTATACAAATAATTATGGAGAGCCATAACTAAAAAGTCATACATATATACATCACAGCCTCAAAAGGGCAAAGAGTTACACATATAACTTTATACATACTCAAAGCAAACATAAAACATTATACAAGCTTCGTCTCAAAAGCAATAAAAACTAAACTACTCTAGTCTTCATGTTTTTTCTTCATTCCCTTTTGAAGGGTCTTGACCTGGATTTACATGGAAACATAATTGGGGTGAGAAATCATATATTCTCAGTAATGGTATTCCAAAACTAGTCATATATCTATTCACAATGAATAAATCATCATATATAACAAAATAAATATAATCTTAACTCATGCTAAAAAGATATGTTTACATATTCTACAAGGTTTAACTTTAATAACTAGATAAACTAAGTTATATATATATATTCATTCATACATACATATGTAGTTAGCTCAATTAAGAACCAAGATGTTTTAGTAGGAACTCTAGCTTCTTATGTTTACTTGTTGTACGGAGGAAAAACTATAACCTCATACTATATGTAACCCTAGCTCTTGGTCAGGAATGACTTGTTCCCTTAGGAACTTCTGTTTCCATTCTTTCTGGAAAAATGATATTACATCGTGTAAGATCACATTCATAGGAAAACACTACCAGTAATCCTAGCATACATGTATCTATTGCACCACATCATCACTCATTACATCTTAAGTGACTACTATTGTCACTCATTGCATCGTAAGTGACATCTAAGCAATATTAAGTTAATAAAGGTGCTAGACACTTACCTAAGGCAATCCATTGCTTGTGGGTTGCTCTAAGGTTTATATTTATCATATGCATATCAAAGGATCATTCCTTTACCGAATTACCTCTAGTAGTATATTAAACATAACTTATGTCAATCCATTATTCTTGGGTGTGCTAAGGTTCATACTTTTCACTTGCGTACTAAATGAATAGCAAGTGTGTGAAAGATGTAGTACTATGTTTAGCTTGTACATAAACACTAGCATAACTTCATACTAAGTTCATTCTTGCATTTCTAACTCCTCTTTTACTCTTAGGAGCACTTATGTACTAAGGCAAGTAACTATTGCTAACTGAACTTAGCTTACTTGTATCTAGTAAACCCTATCATCATCACCTCATATATGATTTCAAATGCAACATTATATTGCCAAAAGGACAAGGTACCTCTCTATGGTAACCCGTAACTATTAGTTGCTTAAAGCCTCTTACTTTCCCATATACGCACGGTAAACATTTTCTCAATGAAATACCTCTACTAGGGTCTCTACACACTTTAATAAGCATATATAAGGGATTCTAGCAAGTAGGGAAATCCTCTTTCCCAAAATAAACTTCCTAAACAACTACTCTAGGTGCCTAGAAAGGCTGATTTTCATGAATGCTCCAAATGTACATCCAAACTTCTAAAATTCTGAAATTTTATAGGCAAATATCCTTATCTCATATCTTTCAAATGCAATAATCCTCACTTCATTGGACTTAGTGTAGCCAAATTTATGCATCAAAATGCAGAGGTTGAAACAGGGCAACTACTTATTTTTCTAGAATCTGATCTTAATTTAAATTGAAACTGGGAATGCATGAGGAGTGCAAAAATTTTGAAATTCTTACCACTCATATTCCTACATGTTAGCTTCAAAATGCCACTAGTCTCATGTAAGTTGCACCTCTAAGCAATAAGTTATACAATCTGGTTTAACAGGTGTCAGTCTGCTTAATTCTACAGAATATGACTCAAATTCAAACCTAAACTGAGGCTAATTAGGAAGTGATAAAAATTTGACATTTTTACTACATGAAGCCTTATGTCTTAGCTTTCAAATGCAATAAGAAGTAGGTTAATCCGATGACTACAACTCAATTTATGCAACTAACACCACAGGCTGTCATGATGATTCCCCTGTTCTTAGTTTTGCAAAAGCTGTTTCTACTTAATTGGTGCTTTAACCAATTTCTAACACTTTTAAAACATTTCCTAGATGATTTGTAATGTCATTCAAGGTCTCTAATCATGTTGTAACTCATATACAACTTCTAGAATGTCTATCATGGATTTGTGAATCAAAGTTCATCATTAAATACCTAGTTTCCATCTTCAAGCTCCATGAGTTTCATAGATGTTCCTTGGTGAAAACTAACACCCTTGAGTTGATTAAGCTTCGTACTGACCAAACTCATCCCTTAAAACACTAAACAAACAAGAACACAACATAGACCACCCAAAACCCATACTTTCTCCAACAACAAACACTATGTATTAAAGATGGAGATGGGGAGAGATAGTGTGTATAGTACAAGCACCCTTACCTCTTGAAAAGCCAAGAAGATGAACTCCAAGCTTCAACTTTGCTCCTTGAGCTCTCCTCTTCTTCCTTCTTTTCCTCTTCTCATTCTCTCCTTCGGTTCCTTTCTTCTTTTCTTTTCTTTTGTTTTCATTTCTTTCTTTTCCAGTGGCATTTGCTGCTTTTAACTGAGATAGAGAAAATGAGAGTTTAGCAAAATATCTTAGGATATTTTATTGGAACTTCTTTATCTATTAAGAACACTTAGATTTTACTAAATCAAGTTTCCTAACTTCCAACAACTTTAAAATAAATACTAGGATTCATCTAAATTATTGTTTCACCATTTCTCCAATTTTTTATATCTGCTACTAGTCAATCAGGCATTCAAACACACAACCAGTATGCTTAAAAATACCAAACTAACTCGAATTACTTTGAAACTTTAACTATACCTTATTTCTTACATTTGTGACTTGGGAACAAAGTCTCTATATTTTTTCCCTCAACTTAGCAACTTATGCTACTATTAGAGTCATTTTAAGCTACTTTCCACATTCTATGTTGCAGTAAAGTGCCTAAACTAATTTAGTTTGTCACAAAATTAAATCGGCATATCAAGGAAGTAATATGCTACCTATGTAACCATATACAAGACTAACATGTTTTTTGGGATGTTATATGTCTCTCCTCTTTTTTAAAATTGTGTCCCCAAAATTGTTTACCTCTTATAAACCATTCTAGTAAAACTCACTTTACATGAAATTCCAACTCCCAAGAAGTCCTTTCAGTACTAGTTCTCTTATTCGTACCTTCATTAGAGGAAATCTACTTACCTCTAAGTTCTTGACCCCTCTGTTTGTGGATGGTAAGTTATACTAAAACTTAGCTTAGTTTTGAACTTTTTTTGCAAGGCTTCCTAAAAACTAAGTGTGAATCTAGGATCTCTATCAGACACTACATTTACTGAGACTCCATGCAATCTAACTATCTCTTCAAAAAGTAGTCGAACTAATTTTATCTAGAGAATAGCTAGTCCTTATAGGAAAAAAAGTGGGCAGATTACTTAATCTTTCTACCATTACCTAAAACACAACATATTCTGCTATGTCCTTTATCATTCTAGGCCACCAACACATCTTCCTTAACTCTTGAAACATCTTATTAGCCCTAGATGGATGGTATACTTACTCTTGTGAACTTCCTCTAGAATCCTTTTCTTGATTTTTGACTTTCTTGGAATACAACGTCTGTCTCTAAAGTTCATCATTCCATCATTTTCTATAACAAAAATCGACTGGGTTCCTAAGAAGATCAACTCACTAGTGTCCCTTAGAGTTTCATCCTCCATTTGAGCTTCTAAAATCTGAGTCCTTAAGTCTTTTACTATGTCCACCTTGCTCACTAAGAGGCTACATAGCATCACAGTCACCGCGAGACTCAAATTCTTGAAACTCTCAAGAAATTCACTCTCTTGGACTATCATCTGAGACACCTGTAGGAATTTCCTACTAAGTGCATCGGCTACTACAATGGCCTTACCTGGATGATACTATAACTCAAGGTTATAAGCCTTGAAAAACTCCATCCATCTATTCTGTCTCATGTTTAGCTTTTTCTGATCAATAAGCATCTTAAACTATTATGATCGTTGAACGCCTCAAACTAGACTCCTTATGAGTAATGTCTCCAAATCTATAAGGCAAAAACCACAGTGGCTAATTCCAAATCATAACTAGGGTAGTTCTCTTAGTATAGGTTTAACTGCCTCGATGTATAAGCATCTACTTACCTTTATTGTATCGAAACACACCCTATTCCCATCTTCAAAGTATTACTAACTATGGAAATGAGTTTATCCCAAATGATTTAATATGTTAAGTTTTGATTATGACAAATATAAGACAAAAAGAACACTTTGCATATGTTCTTTGTTGCATCCTATATAGAGCATATCCATTAGTAATTGATAAATATCTTATTTGGATGTGTCTATGAAAGTCTTATATGCATGTTAAACTAATTAGAGTTATACATTTATGAATTATGCATATGAAGATATTGAATTGTGATTCTGAACTAACTATGCTTGTTTAAGTGAGCAATACTTTTTTAGGATAGTCCAAGTACCAAGAGTGAGCATTGCAACAAGAAAGCAAAAGATCTCTATTAAGCTCAACACAAGGAGAATGTGAATGCCTATTTCATGAAGGTGTTAATAACATCAAAGTTATGTCAAAAACCAAGTCCAAAGGAAGATTAAATGGTACAACTTATAGGACTTAGGGTCTTTATGTAAGAAGCCTTATGAATATCTCAAATTTGTTTTTCAAATCTTTACAAATGGTTTTCATATGCTAAAATGTCCAACAAACAAGTTTTGAAAATCTAGTTATGGTAATAGTTCAAAACTATGAAAAATAGTCAAGTTTGAGTTTTGCAAAACTGACCTTTAGTTACTCTTTTGATTATATCTTTCAAAATACTTTGAGTTTTATTTTGAAATATTTCATATGAAAATAGACTCAAAGATCTTTCCAATGAGTGGTCATTCACTTTAAACGGATAAGAAATGAAGAAGTTATGACCATTTAAAGTCAGTTTTCAAAACCAGAGTGGTTTATTCGAATAAAGGATGTGTTATTCGAATAACACACCCCAGAAAACGTTCCAGAACATGTTTTTAAAGATTTATTCGAATAACAAATGTGTTATTTGAATAACACAACCCAGAAAATGTTCTAGAACATGTTTTTAAAGATTTATTCGAATAACTAAAGGTTTGTTCGAATAAAAAGTTCCAGAAAACACTTCCTGGTGTGTTATAAATGGGTTATTCAAATAAGACCATGTTTATTCGAATAAACACGGCCAGAATCTCGCAATGACTATTTTTTTATGCTTTTAATGTGATATTAATTAATACCCAATGACTCTTTTTCTTAGAACACTATAAATACTTTTGGGTCATCTTTTAGTAACACCCAATTATCTGAAATAACTTTTTCTTGCTTTATTTTGTGATACATATTTTACTAAATTTCTGTGCTCTTTTTCGCCAAAATTTGAGATATCCTTAGAGAGCTTTATAGAGTTTCAAATTATATCATCTACTTTAGTGAGAGTTTCTCTTCTTCTATATTCTATTTTATTGTAAAGAGGGTGAGGTATCTCTCAAAGAAATTGTAAGGATGAGGTATCCCTGATCGTCAAGGCTCAAGCATAAAGGGTGAGGTATCACAAGGTGTGGTGAGTGCTCTATTGTGTAAACGTTTCAAGCACCTATTCAAGCTTCAAGTGATAGTGGAAAACCTCGGGTGATTTACTGGAGGACTGGACGTAGGCCACAAGTGGTTGGTGGCTGAACTAGGATAAATTCTGTGTTTGCTCTTCTAAACTCAAACTCCTTTATATTTATGTTTTAATTTCATATATTTGCTTGAATACTTTCTGTGTGGGTTGTCATTGACAAGTGTATTTTTCTATCTTCTCTATTCGTTCTTTTTAATCGATAAATAGTCTTAAAGAAAATTATTTTTCAAGTATTTTAATTATATATGTTTGAGTTAAATTTGATATTTAATTTATTTGCTTAATTTATTCTATAACCCAAGTTATTTTTTGAGTAATCTACAATAGTTAGACTTATTCCGCTACATGTGTTGATTGAATTTATCAAAATGTATAATTTCTTTATATTATTGTAAAAATTTGTAATCACTCAATTCACCCCCCTCTTGGGTGATGGTTGCCATGACTAACACTAATTACCTCAAAGTTCTCATAGGGATTCAGAATTACCAACACTAACATAGTAGTCAACCTCTTCTTCAACTCTTGGAAACTATAGTCACGCTCTAGAGTCCACTAAAAATTACAACCTTTCTTAGCTGACCTAATCAGGGTAGCACTAACTGAGAAAGTCTACTGATACACTTTCTAACCTTAGTCACAGTGGTTAGTCTTCCCATTGTACCACTGCTTAAACTTTGCTAAGGTTCTCTGCAATTTCCCCTCGATAAATTACATGACCCTTAAACTGTACCACTTGTAACCAAAATTGACTTTTGCTTAACTTGGCATGCAACAACTTTTCTTTGAAAGTTTCCAAAACTATTTTAACATACTAACTATGTTCTTTCATAATCCTAGAAATTTTTTAAAGATATTCTCTTCCTAACTGTAATTCTATGATAATCAAATCTTAGATCATCTCATGAGAAAATCCAAAGCTTCTCTTAACTAAGCTATCTGATCATCCCTTCTAAACAAAGACATTTATTCTTAATAGTCTCTTTGTTCAATTGCCTATAATCTAAGCATAGTCTCACACTTCTAACTAAACAAGAACATAATATCATTTATCTATAAAGCAACTAAACCATACCAACAAAGGTAAATAAACTTGATTCAAAAATTAAATCGACACGATTCACAAAGTAAATCTATACTCTACTTATACATATTTTTAAAAGATTTCTCTTTAAATGTGCTCTTACCTCATAACAAGTTGGAAGATTTCGTTGCTCTCTTTTTCTATGGACAATCTTTCATAAAGTGTCCTGGTTGCTCACGTATGTAACACAAGGATTTGCCAACCAAGCATGGTCTACTTCTATATATCTTCTTACATTTAGCACATCTTGGTACCTTGGAGTCCGCTTTTCCTTTTCCCTTTGGGTTGCTCATTTTAGAAGCACCCTACTTATACTTATCATCACCCTAAGCTTCCACTTGAATACGTTTTCCTTTATCTGATAAAAATTGAGACCAAGAAGCACCCTCATTGATCTCATTATCTGATTTTTTCCTCTTTAGGGAACTTTCTAATTCATGCTCCATTGTGGTCTTGAGATTATCGGCTTGTACCACTTTACACTTACTAACTAGAGTACAAAAGTCCTTAATCTCTATTTACTTCGCAACTTTTCTAATGTTTTCTCCAAGTCCCACTTCAAATTTTACTCACTTCTAGTCTTCATCTGGATTGGTCGTAAAATAAGAAGAGAACTTAGGATATTCTTCGAATTGCTCCACGTACTGGTCCATAGTAATATCCTCTTGCTCAAACCTTAGAAATTCCAATTCCTCTGCATTCTATAACTTAAGGGAATAATACTTGTCTAAGAAAGTAGCTTTAAACACCTCCCAGGTGATTTAAGTACCAACTATCTCTACTAACCTTCTAGCTTCGAGTTATAAGCTTTCAGCCTCTCCTACTAACACATAAGAAGTGAAGGACACTATCTATTCATCAGTGCATGATATGACATCTAAGATCTTTTCTATCACTTGAAGCCATCTTTTAACCCTGACTGAACCATACTCACCCTTGAAGAATAAAGGAGTAACTCTACTGAACCCTAAGAAATCCTAATTCTTCTTAAGTTCCCTATTGTCCATCAACTTCCCAAGCGAGTCCTTTTCTAATAGTCTTCTACTAATGACAGTCTGCTCTCTCACTACAACAACCATTTCTCTAAGAGCTCTAGTTAATCTTCACTTGCAAGACTCCCAGTCTCATGGGTTCTCCCGGTAGTTACCATAGTTTCCTGTACACACAAAACAATACATATTAAGCTTATCAGTCTTAATATCATGTAACAGTGTGACAATAACCATTAGCTTCCATACCTAAGGGAAGTCATGAAATTCCATTTACATATCTCACAAAGAGACAAAAGAATGCATAACACTCTACTAAACAACTACTCATGCCTAAGCATAGTCAGTCCATACCTCAACTCAACAAGATGAACTTCTCTGATATCATCATGGAACATCTTAATATAGGCACCCTAGTATATCTGACATATACCTGGATAAGCATTATTAAACATGCTACTTCTAACTTAAACATCAACTAATCCATAACATTTATACAAATAATTATAGAGAGCCATAACTAAAAAGTCATACATATATACATCACAGCCTCAAAGGGCAAGGAGTTACACATATAATTTTATACATACTCAAAGTGAATATAAAACATTATACAAGATTTATCTCAAAAGAAATAAAAACTAAACTACTCTAGTCTTCATGCTTTTTCTTTATTCCCATTTGAAGGGTCTTGACCTGGATTTACATGGAAACATAATCAGGGTGAGAAATCATATATTCTCAATAATGGTATTCCAAAACTAGTCATATATCTATCCATAATGAATAAATTATCATATAGAACAAAATAAACATAATCTTAACTCATGCTAAAAAGATATGTTTACATATTCTATAAGGTTTAACTTTAATAACTAGATAAACTAAGTTATACATACATTCGTTCATACATTCATACATAGTTAGCTCAATTAAGAACCAAGATGTTTTACGAGGAACTCTGGCTTCTTATGTTTACCTGTTGTAGAGAGGAAAAGTTGTAACCTCATACTACATGTAACCTTAGCTCTTGCTTAGGAATGACTTGTTCCCTTAGGAGCTTCTGATTCCTTTCCTTCTGGCCAAATGATATTACATCATGTAAGTTCATATTCATAGGAAAACACTAACAGTACATCCTATCATACATGTATCTATTGCACCACATCATCATTCATTACATCTTCAGTGACTACTATTATCACTCATTGCATCGTAAGTGATATCTAAGCAACATTAAGTTGCTAAAGGTGGTAGACACTTACCCACAACAATCCATCACTTTTGAGTTACTATAAGGTTTATACATATCATATACATACCAGAGGATCATTCCCTTACTGAATTACCTCTAGTAGTATATTAAACATAACCTATGTCAATCCTTTATTGTTGAATATGCTAAGGTTCATACTTTTCACTTGCGTACTAAATGAATAGCAAGTGTGTGAAAGATGTAGTGCTATGTTTAGCTTGTACATAAACACTACCATAACTTCATACCAAGTTCATTCTTGCATTTCTAACTCCTATTTTACTCTTAGGAGCACTTATGCATTGAGATAAGCAACAACTACTAACTGAACTCAGGTTACTTGTATCTAGTATACCCTATCATCATCACCTCATATGTGATTTCAAATGCAACATTATGTTGCCTAAGGGACAAGGTACCTCTCTACGGTAACCCGTAACTATTGATTGCTTAAAGCCTTTTACTTTCCCATACTTGTGAGGTAATTATTTTCTCAATGAAATACCTCTACTAGTGTCTCTACAAACTTTACTAAGAATATATAAGGGATTCTAGCAAGTAAGGAAGTCCTCTTTCCCAAAATCAACTTCCTAAGCAACTACTCTAGGCACCTAGAAAGGCTGATTTTCATGAATGCACCAAATATACATCCTAATTTCTAAAATTCTAGAAATTTATAGGCAAATAGCCTTATCTCATATTCAAATGCAACAAACCTCACTTAATTTGACTTAGTGTAGTCAAAGTTATGGATCAACATGCAGAGGCTGAAATAGGGCAACTACTTATTTTCCTAGAATCTGACCTTACTTTAAACTGAAACTGGGAACACATGAAGAGTGCAAAAATTTTGAAATTTTTAACACTCATATCCTTACATGTTATCTGCAAAATGACACTAGTCTCATATAATTTGTACCTCTAAGCAAGAAGTTATGCAATCTGGTTTAACAGGTGTCAGTCTGTTTATTTCTACAGAATCTGACTCAAATTCAAACCTAAACTGGGGCTAATTGGTTGTGATAGAAATCTAAAATTTTTACTACATGAAGCCTTATGTCTTAGGTTTCAAATGCAATAAGAAGCAGGTCAATCTGATGACTACAGCTCAAGTTATACGACTAATACCACAGGCTGTCAGGATGATTCCCTTGTTGTGCGTTATACTAGTCTTTGGGCGCCCAGGCACCCAAACTATGGCACCTGGGCACCAAACCACCAGAAAACATTCTGCAGAAGTTGTTTTTGCATAATTTGTGCTCCAACCAATTTCTAACACTTCTAAAACATTTCCTAAATGATTTCTAACATCATTCAAGGTCTCTAATCATGTTGTAACTCACATACAACTTCTAGAACATCTAACATGGATTTGTGAATCAAAGTTCATCATCAAATACCTATTTTCCATCTTCAAACTCCATGAGTTTCATGGATGTTCCTAGGTGCAAACTAACACCCTTGAGTTAATTAAGCTTCATACTAACCAAACTCAGCCCTTAAAAACACTAAACAAGCAAGAACACAACATAAACCACCCAAAACCCATACTTTCTCCAACAACAAACACTATATATTAAAGATGGAGATGGGAAGAGATAGTGTGTATATTTCAAGCACCCCTACCTCTTGAAGCTAAGAAGATGAACTCTGAGCTCCAACTTTGCTCCTTGAGCTCTCCTCTTCTTCCTTCTTTTCCCTTTCTTTTTCTCTCCTTCGGCTTATTTCTTCTTTTCTTTTCTTCTATTTTCATTTCTTTCTTTTCCAGCAGCATTTGCTGCTTTTAAACTAGAGAGATAAAATGAAAGTTTAGCAAAATATCCTAAGATATTTTACTGAAACTTATTTATCTGTTAAGAACACTTAGATTTTGCTAAATGAAGTTTCTTAACTTTCAACAACTTTAGAATAAATCCTAGGATTCATCTAAATTATTATTTCACCATTTTTCTAATTTTCCATATCTGCTGTTAGTCAATTCGACATTAAAACACATAACCAGTATGCTTAAAAATACTAATCTAACTCTGATTACCTTGAAACTTTAACTACACCTTATTTGATACATTTGTGACTTAGGAACAAATTCTCTAGATTTATTCCCCTCAACTTTGCAACTTATGCTACTATCTGAGTCATGTTAAGCTGCTTTTCATATTTTGGGTTGTAGCAAAGTGCCTAAACTAACTCAATTTGTCACAAAATTAAATCGGCATGTCAAGCAAGTAATATGCTACGTATGTAACCATATACAAGACTAACATATTTTTAGGGATGTTACACTCTGTTTATGTTTCCATGTAAATCCAAGTCAAGATCATTCTAAGGGAAAGAAGAATAGATAAATGGACTAGATGGCTAGCTTCTTTTTCACAAAGCTTATATATTTCTTTATATTTGGTTTGTGATGTATAAAGTTGTTATTTATTACAATTTGCTCTTTTGAGGATAATATTGTAAAAATATGTACCTTTTTTCCATTTAAGCCTCACTATAATGACATGTATGTTATTATGGATTATGTTTATTGTTTATCATGTAGAAGTAACTCCTTTAACTCTGTTTACTTGTGCATATTATGAATGTACTATGTCATCTAAAGTTAGGGTGTTACATTTTCTCTAGAGCAATACCTCACCCTCTTTATAAGAAATCAAAGAAAGATAGAATAATAAACTCTCAAAAGAGTAGATTATACAAGTTAAAGCTCAATAGGTAGAAATAAATTCACACTTTCAGCTCATAAATAGAGAATTAAAGAATTAAGGCTAGATGAACTCGTATTAATGCTCAACAAGATTTTTCAGACTTATTTCCTCTTAGTCTTTAATGCCCAAAGACTTGTATTTATAGTCAATTGCATTAAAGAGCCATTGGGAGTGGTTGGAGCATTAAATATAGGCAAACTAGCCATTAATTTCTATTTATGGAAACCTATCTATTCAAATAACACAAGCCTTTATTTGAATAGATGTGTTTTAGCACAATTTGGATTAGTTTCTGGAATATGTTATTCAAATAAGACATTTGGTTATTTGAATAAATCCTTTAAAAAACGTAAGTGTGCGTAGCCATTTTAAGCTTCTATTCGAATAGTGCCTTATTCTATTCGAATAGAGCTTGATGGAATAGAAATCTTGACATTCTAACTTTTTCTATACGAATAGGGAAACCCTTTATTTGAATAAACCTATTTGAGAACCATTTTAAACAACTTTTAAACCTTGCTAAATGTTTCCAAAAGATCCAACAAGCTTTTACACACTTAAAGACTATTTCTTAAGAAACCAAAAACCATTTTAAAGCCTTGAAACCATGTGTGCTATTTGGGTTATTTGAAAAACAAGTTTAGAGCTGAAGTGTGAACCTTATTACCTTTATAAAAAGATTTAAATCCTAAAGCTAATGTAACATCCCAAGATTTTTTTAATACCTTAATGTGTGATCTTAAGAATTCTTAGACTAGCTTATTCAAAGAATTAGGTTTACATCAAGACTTAGTAGATAGCAAAGCCAAGATTTAATTTGAGATGGATTGAGAAGTTTTTAATTTATTTAAGGTTACCTAAATAGACCCTAAGGTCACGACAATGACCTAGAAGACCAACCCTTAAGTTCATAATTTCAAGACACGTTGTAAAGCATTGTAAAGGATTTTTATTAAGTTGTGGCTATTTGGTAGCAATTTGAAGAAAAACGTGCATGCAATAGGACAAATGGCAATAAACATGCATAAGGTTAAGTGTTAATTCTTTGTAAAGAAGGATTTAAGAAAGTGATCATAACTTAGCAAATAAGATTAGGGTAACCAAGAAACTAGCACATAAAGTAAGGTAATTAGCAAACAAAGCAAGCATTAGAGATAAAAATAGAAAGATGATACATGGCTACAACAAGAAAAGTGAGCAAGCTTGACACATGGATGTCATGCACACAAGGTAACACACACTTGTCAAGAAAAGGAAGCATATTCTCTCAATTTTCAAGAGAAACCCACGATAATGACACTTGTAGAGCTGCATGCTCACTTTCAAGCCAAGTGTGCAACATGCACACCTCCTCTTCATGCAACAAGCCACAGAAAAGCACTTGTGGTAACTCCAAAATGACTCTCATATGCACATTGACAAGTGGACAACTATATGAGTCTCAAAAGCATGCAAATTGACACCTCTTTGATCATCACAAGATGTTAATGCCAAGTGTATTGCATGTAAACCTTCAAGGTATGCAAAATGCCACACCATCTATCATGGAATCTACTCCAAACACGGCAAAGACAAGTGGCCATCCATATGCATCCTCTCAAAGCCTTCACATGACACCTATCCAAGCCTTTCAAGGAGATGAGACACATGGGCAGTATGCATACTCTCTCACATGCAGAATGACACATTTCCAAAAGCTTTGTTGAATACCAAGGCAAGTGTGCAAACATGCACACCTCCTTCCATACAAATAGCCACAAACCCAAGACATTGTGCAGCTCCATGAAGAGCAATTTGACACCTTTCTCTTGGCTAAGCCATTTGTAAAGCTACATGCTTCCCATCTCATATAAAGTGATACTCAAGCCTAGATGAAATCATTCCTAGTCTACCATGAAAGGGAGCAGCTGAGACACTTCTTTCATTTCACCTCTCATCTTTTATTTCACTTCATGATTTGAGAGACCTTGAGATGTCTCCCCATCCATCCTTTCAAGTCATCATCCATGGATACTCATCCAATCTCTTCAAAAGCCACCTCAAGTCTAAAGCCTACCCTAGCCTCTTAGCCATAATGGTAGCCTCAGTTCAGCCTAGAAGAAGGGAGTTTATGAGAAGGAATGCAATATTAAGGAGCTTGAGGCTTCTCAAGCAACTCTTGTGTAGTATATGTTCTAAGCTTGAATTAATCCCAAACCGCAACACTTATAGAGAACCACATACTTTTCCTTTCCCTCTACCTCTTATCATCTCATTTCTCTTTATTCGTGATCCCTTGAAGTCCAAGGATCCACACTCTCTCGGCCAAGAAGGAAAACAAAGGTAGGAAAAATGGGGGCTATCTTCTCTACATCTTTCCTTCTTCTTATAACTTCATCCTTTCTCATCCTATCTCTATTTGTTCTCTTCTTCTATTAGGACAACTTCTGGTTTGTTTTAATTATCAACTTATCAATGTTATACATTATTAACAGTATGGTGTTTCTATCATAAAATAAACTAGAACTCATAACATGCACTTATTTTTGTGATTGGATAAACAAATTTCAAAAGAACCCCATGCTGTCTGACTTTGATTTTTATACTAATTTGATTAATCTACACTCTTAAGTTAAAAAGATATTTGAAGTGGAAATAAGAAGATACTGTTAAGACTAAGATATGGGTAATGTACTCTTTGAATTTGGAATTTCATGAACTTAGTTACCTATGCTTGATTATGGAGTTATTGAATTGTTTGGACCTAGTTACTTATGCTTGATTGTGGAATTATTGACTTATTTGAACTTAGTTACCTATGCTTGCTTGGAGTTCATTGGACTTAGTTTCCTATGCTCAACTATGGAATTTTAAACCTATGCATAACTGTTGCTTGATTTGGAGATCTTGAACTTGATTATCTATGTTTGAATTAGACATGAGAACCCTTGGACATGTTGATGGATGAGGCTGTGAGCCTTATGAACTTTTGAACCCTTTGACATGAACTTTTGATGTTGGCCAAGGGCCTTGAGACATATTGGAGTCCTTGGTAATTGTTTAATTCTAAGATAAAATAAGTTAAAATTTTAAGGGTATGTTTGGATTGATGGGATTTGTAACACCCCAAATTTTCATTTTTCTTTATATAAATACGTTTTATAATATTTGTGAATTTTTGTGAATTTCTAGGAATTTTTAAGTATTTTGATTATTTTAATTATTTTAATATTGTTTTTGAACTATATGCTTGAATTTCATTTTTTCTAAAAATATATGATTTTTACAATTTTTATGATTTTTGGGAAATTTTATGCAATTTTCTGAGTTTTTGATTATTTTAATATTATTTTGAGCTATATATGTGTTTGAGGCGGGCCTGAAAAAATTTGGGATCGGAGGATCTTACTAAACCTGAAACCGAGAATAGTTGACATAAATTTTCTTTATCTGAGTTTTCTATTATCCATTAAGTAATAATAGCAATAGCTATTGTCCATTGGGTAATATCTTCAGGAAAATATCTTGATGGTGATGACTCAAAGTGATGGACCAATGACAAGCAGGAAGAAGTCAAAATGGATACTCAAGTTGAAGAAGAGAAATTCAAATTGACTACTCAAGCTAGAAGATAAATTCAAATTGGCTACTTACTCTTTCAAGCTTATCTTATTATTCTTTCTCTAAAAACTTGTAGAAACAATGACTCACCTAGTAAAATATCTACGGATAAATATCTAACAAAAAATATCTCAAAAAAATATCTCAAAAAAATATCAACGTAAAATATCTAGATGAAAATATCTGAATGAAAATATTTAAGTTAAATATCTTAAGTGTAATAATGAACCATCATTACCTAGCTTTATGACTAACCAAGAGAAATTGGTCAAGCTTAGTGGCATGGACTTTGTTTTAAACCGTTGGATGGAAAACTTGATGAAGAAGCCTTCGATCATCACCATTGATCTAATCAATGGTGTGTGAGCAAACTTGATAAGGAAGCTTAGGATATCCACCTTAGATTAAATCAATGGTTAGGAGATGAAGTCAACATTAATGGTTAGATTAGTTAGTTGAGAAACTAGATAATCTAACTTAGTTACTTTAAAAACCTAAGTAGTGACTAAATGGAACAAACCAGGTTACTAATACTTAGAGTCTATAGTTACAAGAAAGTGTCTAGAGACATCTAGAAAGCATGATCAATGCATGACATAATCTAGTAACTAGATAGTTAATTATGTAACCAAATGACCTAACTAAGTTAGCTTAAGTGAACTAACTATCTAAACTAGGTGTAACTAGAAACTAATTGAAATCAAAACTTAGTTTCATTCATCTATGAGTCACACGGCCAACTAGACTAATCTAGGATGTTCTTGATGTTGGGAATTTTTGTGGATACATCACGCAGCGGAAAACAGGGATTCCCACCGAGGATCCATATGAAAAAGCCATAATCTGATTTTTAAAAAATGATTTACCTCTTGAAGCGTGAATCACCAACACCGTAATAGAAACGATGTCTCTGCGGTATCCACACGAACAGACTCACGAATGTCCAATGTCCGCCAAGAGGATCCTCACGTCTCTCACACAGTGCTAGCTGTAAAGAGAAGAGAAGAAACCTGTCACTCTCTCACTCACTTTTCTGTAGGTGTGGCTAGGGTTCTGAATTGTGTATCTTAGCAGCCCCTTTAGCTGTACTATTTATAATAGTGACTGCCTTAAGTGAGTGTGAGCAGCAGCAAGGTAAGCTGTGTAACCCTAGACCCATCTGTTATGAGTCTGGCCCATATTTGAATCCGAGTCCAACTTGGATCCATTGCTCCAATTTTAGTCTGCTCTATGTGTGTGACCCTACAGGTTATTATTACATTGGCAGTAATATTAAAATCCCATTTTAATATTACAAGCAGTGAGTGGTATCTAGCAACACATCGCTGCTACCTAAGTAATAAGAATATCAGTGATTTGACATAACCTTTCCGTGACCAATGTTTCCGTGTCGTTTAGTCCCTTTGTCAAGATATCTAGATTGAACACAAGGCATGGAATGCATCACCCTTGTATAGTCCAATCTTTCGTTTCCTGATACTCGAGTAGACTTTGTAACAACAAATGAGATCAATATCTCATACTGACTCATTTGAGCATGGCCATGCATTTTGCAGTCTCACTCAATCAGGGAGCCCGAAGATATCGCTCCTGTTATGTAGGAGTGACAAATCCCATCTAGGTCACTCACATCTCTCTGCATGACTCGCGGTATATCCAATAACCAACTTTATAATCACCTTGTTATAGATGACGTTTGATGGCATTAAAACACACAACTCCTCATGTAGGAATTGTAGTGATTTCAGGTCAAAGGACCACAAACACCATTGTCACTATGAGAATCGCTTATGACACTCACGTAATGATCCATGTAGCGTTCTCATGGTGGGTCAATCCAGTACATCATTACTCTAATATGTACCCATGTGAAGACTTGATATCTCATATCCATGACCCGTGAGATGTGGTCATCAGTCTCTGCACATACTAGTCTCAATGTATTATTGTTGTCCTAATTAACAATAATACTTGACTAGGGACATTTAAGAATAGTATTGTAACCAAAAGGATCTCACGATCAAGTCATTCACTTGATGTCCTATGGCATCAAACTTACTATTTTAAGGACTTTATTATGTTTATCAAAAAGGAACACAATAAATGAAATGCCTCATATATAAAATAGCATAATAGAATGTATGTAAATACAGAAAATGTATTGGCCTCTAGGGCATACACCAACAATTGCCCACTTGCACTAGATCCAATTAGGCATATATTTAATGCCTAAAGACCTAATGTGACCCTCATGCTTCTACTGTGCAAGAGGCTTCGT
The DNA here is from genome assembly GCA_029884595.1 of Ormosia semicastrata. Taxonomy (NCBI): domain Eukaryota; kingdom Viridiplantae; phylum Streptophyta; class Magnoliopsida; order Fabales; family Fabaceae; genus Ormosia; species Ormosia semicastrata. The sequence continues at coordinate 79,975,079 of JAQQTO010000063.1, read as the reverse complement.
CAGTGGATCAACAATGTTATCATCTGTTAGTACTCTACATATCTTCACATCTCCTTTATCGATGATCTCTCGAATGAGATGGAAGCACCTAAGTATATGTTTGGATCGCTGGTGAGATCTAGGCTCCTTAGCTTGTGCAATGGCTCCATTGTTATCACAATAGAGGTCCACTAGGTCCTCAATGCTAGGAATAGCGCCAAGTTTAGTAATGAACTTCCTGATCCAAACGGTCTCCTTTGCTGCATTAGAGGCAGCAATATACTCAGCCTCTGTGGTAGAATCGGCGACTGTCTCCTGCTTTGAACTCTTCCAGCTCACAGCCCCACCATTTAAGCAAAAAACATAACCCGATTGTGATCTGGAGTCGTCCTTATCGGTTTGGAAGCTAGCATCAGTGTAACCTTTTACAACTACCTCTTCCTCGCCTCCATATACCAATAACGAATCCTTAGTCCTTCTCAAGTACTTAAGGATGTTCTTGATAGCAGTCCAGTGACTCTCACCGGGATCAGACTAGTACCTACTCGTCACGCTCAAAGCATACGAGATGTCTGGTTGAGTACATAACATGGCATACATGATAGATCCAATTGCAGATGCATATGGAATCTTGCTCATGTGATCCCTCTCATCCTGGGTGGAAGGGGATTGAGCCTTAGATAGGCTTACACCATGTGACATAGGCAAGAGTCTTTTCTTGGATTCATGCATGTGAAATCGTCTTAACACTTTGTCTATATATGTACTCTGACTTAGGCCAAGCAGTCTCAGTGATCTATCTCTATAGATCCTGATACCTAATACATAGGTGGCTTCGCCCAAGTCCTTCATAGAGGAGGCGTTTCCCTAACCAAGTCTTTACGGACTGTAGGGTAGGGATGTCATTTCCAATAAGTAGTATGTCATCTACATACAATACCAGAAAGATAATAGTGCTCCCACTAACCTTCTTGTAGACACAAGATTCTTATTCATTCTCGATGAAACCAAACTATTTTATTATATCATCAAAACGAAGATTCCAGCTTCTGGAAGCTTGCTTCAATCCATAAATAGATCGTTGCAACTTGCATACTTTTCTAGCATCCTCTGGAGTGGCAAAACCCTCAGGTTGTGTCATGTACACATATTCGAGAAGATTTCCATTAAGGAAAGCAATTTTGACATCCATTTTCCAGATTTCATAATCATGGTATGCTGCAACAGCAACCAAAATATGAACAGATTTAAGCATCGCAACTAGGGAAAAAGTCTCATCATAGTCTATACCATGAATTTGTTTGAAACCTTTAGCCACCAATCGTACCTTAAAGGTATGCACATTACCATCCATGTCGATTTTCTTCTTGAAAACCCATTTGCACCCAATGGGTTTTACCCCTTCAAGTGGGTCAACCAAGGTCCATACCTGGTTGGCATACATGGAATCCATTTCAGATCTCATGGCCTCAAGCCATTTCTCAGATTCTGGGCCAATAATGGCTGCTTGGTAAATCACAGGCTCATCTTGATCCATGAGCAATACATCACCTTATTGGGTCATGAGAAATCCATATCTCTCTGGTTGATGACGTATCCTGTTAGACCTACGCAGGTCTTGTGCTACTAAAGCGGTTCTTTGTTCCATAACATTTTGTGGAGGCTCGCTCTATTTCCACCATTGGTTCATTGCTGCTTTGTGAAACTTGAACTTCTTCAAGTTCTACTTTTCTCCCACTGGTTCCTTTGGAGATAAACTCCCTTTCTAGAAACACAGCTGTCTGTGTGACAAACACTTTGCCCTCGGTAGGATTATAGAAAAGTATCCCTTGGTTTCCTTTGGATACCCCACAAAGAAGCATTTATCTGATTTAGGTCCAAGATTATCAGAAACTTGACGTTTCACATAAGCTTCGCAGCCCCAAATCTTCAAGAAAGACATACTGGGCCATCTCCCAGTCCATATCTCATATGGTGTCTTTTGAACCGTCTTAGATAGAACACGGTTAAGTGTGAAAGCTGCTGTTAACAGAGCATGTCCCCAGAAGGAGCCTGGAAGGTTTGCATGACTCATCATGGATCGGACCATGTCCAACAAGGTCCGGTTCCTCCTTTCAGAGACACCATTCCATTGTGGTGTTCCTGGTGGAGTGAGTTAAGATATTATCCCACACTCTTTCAGATGATCATCAAACTGTTGGCTTAAGTATTCTCCTCCTTGATCTAATCGATGGATTTTATTGCCAAGTTAGTTTTGTACTTCATTCTTGAACTCTTTGAACTTTTCAAAGGATCCTAATTTGTGCTTCATAAGATATACAAATCCATATCTACTGAAATCATCAGTAAATATAATGAAGTATTGAAAATCGCCTCTAGCGAGTGTGTTTAGTGGCCCACATACATCACTATGTATAAGGCCTAAAAGATCACTAGCCCTTTCACCTTGTCCAGTGAATGGGGCCTTTGTCATCTTCCCCAATAAACAAGATTCATATGTCTCATATGATTCGAAATCAAATGAGTCCAAGAATCCATCTTTATGGAGTTTGGAGATGTGTTTCTCATTTATGTGGCCCAAATGACAATGCCAGAGAAAAGTTGGGTTCAGATCGTTTGATTTAAACCTCTTTGTATTTATGTTATAGACAGGCATTTCGAGATCAAGTACATAAAGTCCATTACTCAATTGTGCACTACCATAAAAAATATCATTCATATAAATGGAACAACACTTGTCCTTTATAATAAAAGAAAAACCTTTCTTGTCCAAACAAGAAACAGAAATGATATTCCTACTAATAGCTGGCATAAAATAGCAGTTCTCTAACTCTATTACAAGCCCAGTAGGCAAAGATAATAAATAAGTCTCTACAGCTAATGCAGCAACCTTTGCTCCATTTCCCACTCGTAGGTCGACTTCATCCTTCGTCAATGGTCTACTGCTCTTTAGATCCTACACATTTACACAAATGTGAGATCCACATCTAGTATCTAATACCCATGATGCAGAAGTAGATAAATTGACTTCAATAACATAAATACTTGAAGTGGAAGTCTCACTTCCCTTCTTCTTTTTGAGCTCCTCTAGGAACTTGGCACAATTCCTCTTCCAATGTCCAATCTGACCACAATGGAAGCATGTACCTTCCTCAGCCACTCCACCCACTGGTTTCAAGCCAGAAGTGCTAGGCTTGGACTTATCCTTGCCCTTGCCCTTCCAGTTGTCCTTGGGCTTTTTCTGCTGTTTCTTGCCCTTATTCTTTTGGACCATCGTTATAACCTTCCCTTTGCCTTTGTTAATGTTCTGCTCAGTAGTTCTCAACATGCCTAGCAGCTCTGGTAGTGATTTGTCAATCTCATTCATGTTGTAGTTCATGACAAATTGACAGAAACTTTTCGGCAACAATTACAGGACTAAGTCAGTGGCCAACTCTTGGCCCAAAGGAAAACCGAGTCTCTCTAGGTTTTCAATGTACCCAATCATCTTAAGTACATGAGCACCAACAGGGCTTCCTTCTACCAGCTTGCACTGAAGTAGTGCTTTAGAGACCTCGAATCTCTCATGCCTGGCTTGCTCTTGATAGAGCTTCTTAAGGTGTATGATCATATCGTATGCATCCATGTTCTCATGTTGCTTTTGGAGCTCAGAGTTCATGGTGGCCAACATTAGACATCCGATGTCCAAGGCATCATCTTGATGCTTCTTATAAGCATCTCTTTCAGTTCTAGGAGCATTAGCAGCATGTGGCTCAGGAATAGGTTGTTCCAAAACATACAACTTTTTCTCTTGCTTGAGGACAATCCTCAAATTCCTATACCAGTCTAGAAAATTCGTTTCAAACAACTTGTCCTTCTCAAGGATGGATCGCAATGATAAAGTACCCGATGTGTTTGTTGCCATGGTAATCTATTAACAGAAATATGTAAAATATAAGTATCATGCCATAAACATATTTAATGAGGTCTTTTAATTAAATATGCCTCCCACTATTTTATTCAAGTCAATGACCCTCAGCATTGATTCAGAAAATCCCATCGTAAGATTTCCTAGTGGGCCAAGATCCATATTTCACCTAGTTTTGAGTCAGCTTTGGCTGATCACCCAAAATTTAGTTATTTAGGTAGGAAACACTTTCCAATTACATCACATGTAACTCTTGGATAGTTGGGTGAATAACACTTATTCTAATCCATCTAATGGACTAAAGCCCAACTTCATGCCTCTAAGCCTTCAATCCTATTGAAATGGCCTAGTTAAGTCAGACCCAATGGTTGGCAGTTGGATATTACCTTTATCCCATCGCGTCTTACTAATATAGATAAAGGCATCCTGCTTTGGCAGACCTGCACTTGATCGATACTAGTCTTGACGAGTGCCACACATTGGAAGGCATCACATAATGACTTAATATTTGCTTTGAGGGAATTTTTATTATTATTATTACTAGATCTCAACATTTATTAAACTGTTTATCATACCATAAACATTATCCATGCATCTCATACATAAAAAGCATATAAAAAAAAGTGACATGGTTATGGCCCCTAAGAGAGTAGTATTAACTAAGCCAGCTTCACCAAGCATCTCCCATCAACGTCCTCACTTGATGCCGTCTTCTTGCCTCCACATCATAATTACATTATATAGAAACCTCTTTTATATTCAAGGGGAGTTAGGGGAGTTAGGTGAGAAGAGAATGTACAATTAGAATGTAGAGAGAAAGGCATGACACGCAGGTCGTATTTATTAAAACCAAAATACATAAAAAGAGGACTAAGGCCATAACCATGCACCATGCATCACAAAAACATATAAACTCATAACAATAATACATTATTATTTTCACGAGTCATAAAAATGGATATAAAATATCGCGTTTTTGAAAAATACCCATGGGGGTCCTGCTGCCCGGTCAATGGACCATAAACAAGAGTTGAATCTCTTGCGCCTCCCTTGAGCCCATGTGCCACGCGGAACCCTAAGGCCGAACAACATGAACACTTCATGTGCCGCAGGGAACCCTTGTGCCGTCGTTCAACACTTGAACCTCAGGTGCCTCGTTGGTGGCTTAACATCAACATTTGATGCTGCTGCGACAAAACAAGAATAGGGTTTCTAAAACCCCTTGCACCGCGCCTCTTGTGCAGCAACAACGATTCCATAACCCCTACTGCCGCAAACTAAGAACAAGGTTTCCTAAACCCTTGCGCCGCGCATTGAGAATAAGGATTCCATAACGCTGAACGTATCACATACATACCAGAAAGCTTCACAAAAACATACATCTTAAAACAAAACAGTTTTCACAAAACATATGAACATCTTCATGAAGTTTTGAAAACAACATCACGGTTTTGCATACAACATAAGAAACAAAATATGTTTTCGCAAAGGGTTTTGATACGATTTTCAGAAATAACACATTAAAGATCATATCTTTTGTCAAAAATAAGAACAGAAAATATGTTATCTCATGTAAACGAAAATAGAAAACCAAATCATGGTTTCGCAAGACGCTCTGATACCACTGTTGGGAATTTTTGCGAATACATCATGCAGCGAAAAATAGGGATTCCCACCGAGGATCCATGCGAAAAAGTCATAATCTGATTTTTTTTAAATGATTTACCTCTTGAAGTTTGAATCACCAACACCGTAATAGAAATGATGTCTCTGCGGTATCCACACGAACAGACTCACGAACGTCCAATGTCCGCCAAGAGGAGCCTCACGTCTCTCACACAGTGCTAGCTGAGAAGAGAAAAGAAGAAACCTGTCACTCTCTCACTCACTTTTCTGTAGGTGCGACTAGGGTTTTGAATTGTGTATCTTAGCAGCCCCCTTAGCAGTACTATTTCTAATAGTGACTGCCTTAAGTGAGTGTGAGCAGCAGCAAGGTAAGCTGTGCAACCCTAGACCCATTTGTTATGAGTCTGGCCCATATTTGAATCTGAGTCCAACTTGGATCCATTGCTCTAATTTTAGTCTGCTCTATGTGTGTGACTCTACAGGTTCTTATTACGTTAGCAGTAATATTAAAATCCCATTTTAATATTACAAGCAGTGATCAGTATCTAGCAACACATCGCTGCTACCCAAGTAATAAGAATGTCAGTGATTTGACATAACCTTTCCATGACCAATGTTTCCGTGTCGTTTAGTCCCTTTGTCAAGATATCTAGATTGAATACAAGGCATGGAATGCGTCACCCTTGTATAGTCCAATCTTTCGTTTCCTAATACTCGAGTAGACTTTGTAACAACAAATAAGATCAATATCTCATATTGACTCATTTGAGCATGGCCATGCATTTCGCAGTCTCACTTAATCAGGGGGCCCGAAGATATCGCTCCTGTTATGTAGGAGTGACAAATCTCATCTAGGTCACTCACATCCCTCTGTATGACTCGCGGTATATCCAATAACCAACTTTATAATCACCTTGTTACAGATGACGTTTGATGGCATTAAAACACATAACTCCTCATGTAGGAATCGTAGTGATTTTAGGTCAAAGGACCACAAACACCATTGTCACTATGAGAATCGCTTATGACACTCACGTAACGATCCATGTAGCGTTCTCATGGTGGGTCAATCTAGTACATCATTACTCTAATATGTACCCATGTGAAGGCTTGATATCTTATATCCATGACCCGTGAGATGTGGTCATCAGTCTCTGCACATATTAGTCTCAATGTATTATTGTTGTCCTAATTAACAATAATACTTGACTAAGGACATTTAAGAATAGTGTTGTAACCAAAAGGATCTCACGATCAAGTTATCCACTTGATGTCCTATGGCATCAAACTTACTATTTTAAGGACTTTATTATGTTTATCAAAAAGGAACACAATAAATGAAATGCCTCATATATAAAATTGCATAATAGAATGTATGTAAATACAGAAAATGTATTGGCCTCTAGGGCATACACCAACACTTGAATCATGTAATGACCAAAGGATGATTAGTTTGTGACCTAAGCCATGTGAAGGCCATGTGAACCCATGTGATAGACTTTTATCTTACTAAACAAGTCTTAAACTTCCTATCAAGCAAACTATATGGCCATGCATAGAGAAATAGGCTATTCTACTTCATTTTCTAACACTTTGTGATAACAAAAACCTTTCATCTTTTTCTCTCTCTTCCAAGAATTCGAAGAACACACGAAAACTCCATTCACTTATTCTCTTGAAGAATTCAGCCACTACACCTAACATCTACCTCCAATCTTCCAAAATTTCATCTAATTTCATATCTTGAATCCTCTCATCAATCCAAGCAACTTTCATGCTGTGAACTTCTCAAGATTCATTTATCTTCATCCCTCCATCAAGCAAAGAACACAAAAGCTCTTATTTTACTCTTCTTGTATAGCTCACGGCCAACCACCCTAAAACCACTTTTCAAGTTTGTTTAATTTAAACCAACTATACCTCTTGATCCTAAATATCATTCTAAGACTCTTTGGTGTTAAGACTTTTGTCTAAATCAATCATCTTCAAGCTTGATTCTTGGACTTAAGTTCTAGGGTTTCAAGGTAAAGATCTTGAAACTTGATTTCTTACTTGATTCTTGGAATCCTAAGACCATGTTTACTCATTGGTCATCTTAATCAAGCCTTAGATACTAATTTTTATGTGTTTACTATGATTCTAAGATCTACCTGGTGGTGAAAGATTGATACAAAGAGAGTTTTACAATGAGTTTAGGAAGCTACACAACAGGTAAAAGGGAGATTAACCTCATCGGCCATATGTGGTGGTGAAGGAATGGATTGTTTGTGTTTGTGAGTGAAAAATCCATATGAGGATTTATTCACTCGATTATGTGGTTATTGGTTTATGTTTATTGGATTATATGTGATTTTTATTACTTTGATAATTATGCATGATTTATATATGTGTGATGGTATGATTTTGATTGAATTGTGATTAGATAATTAATATGATTTAATTGCTTTAATGAGAAGCTTTAATATGTGATTATGAAAGTAAGTTGATTCTTGTGTAAAGTAGGATGTGATTCACATAATGGAAAATTGTGTGATGGTTCCAAAGAACCTTAGAGGCTCACGGCCTCAACCACCTCCAAGGAGCAAAATGTTCTAAATTATTTTCCTAATCATTAGATGATTTTATGATGAGAAATTGGATTAAAGATTTTTGTAAAGAATAAGGTGTTAGAAAATAATTAATTATGAGTTATTAAACATGTAATGAAATTTAGCCAACATGCCAATTTTCAATATCCTAGAATCAAAATTATTCTACTATATGTAGACTTAGGTATTTGATTAATAAGAAATTTATTTGATAGGTATTTAGGCCTAAAAAGGAAATAAACTAATTTTTTTAATTAAATTAGTGTAATTAAGCTATTAAATAAGATAAAAGTTAAAACTTGAAATTTACAGATGTATAGCTCACCCTTTGGGTTTTGAAGCGCGTTAGAAAATTTTGAACTGTAATATTCTAAGCTAATTAAAGAAATATAGTTCTGTGAGTAAAATATTAGAAAATATTATTGAGAGAAGTTTTGGCAAGAAAATGATTTTTGAGGATGCTTTGGAACTTACAGTATTTTATTTAAAGTTTTATTGGGAGTAATGAACAAATATTTTTGAGATATCTTGAATTAATTAAAATAATATAAGTTTCATGGAAAACATTTGGAAATAGTAATTAAAGGAAGTTTAGTGAGAAAATGTTAGAAATATTATTTAAAGGTGATTTATTAAGGAAATATTAGGATTAAAGTCTAATTTTGATATTAAATGAGAAAAGTTTTAATTTAAGCTTAAATTATGTTTAAAATATTTTACGCATTGAAAATACGTAGGAAAACTCTTACGTGATTTAAAAATAGTGATTTTTAGCTACGCAATTGAGAAAACGTTTTAAAATCTTTATGCGATTGAGAAAATGTTAAAAAATCATTACGCGATTTGAAAATGTAACTAAAGTGTTACGCGATTGTGAAAATGTGATATTATCGCTACGCGATTGAGAGGAACAGTGAGTTTTGCTGTAGGGCCGACGTACTGTACTCGAGTGATTTATGGTTTTAGCATTGTGCTTGTGAAACCGAAGTTTTGGACCCGAGTGGATCATTGGTATTATGTAGTTGTATGAGCGGTTATATAATATCATTGATACTAATGGTATTGGACAATTGTATGGGCAGTTGCTTTAATATCATTGGGAATGGTGCAACAATAGTTTGATATGCATTTGAGCATTATACAGCCGGTGGCTGTTGTGGCATTTTATGCCTAAAGAGTGAACGGGAACTCACAAGGATAGTGGATTTGGACTAGATCTTGGGGGATGTCAGGGCGCAGTGATTCACTTTGTGATTATGCTATCACAATATATATATATACCCCTGGCCGTGATAAACTGACTGCAACGCACTGGCAGCCCAACAACCACTATTTCTTTTCATGATCTGGTGTAGACTGTCTTTGAGGGGGGACAGATCTTCTGGAATGTTCATCTCTGAATTTGAGTCTAACTCCATGGAGTAGGAACTAGTTGCATTGTGCATAAGGATGGTCAGCATACACATCGTGCATATGTATAGTCAACATTTATATTATTTTGATATCATATTGATGTCGTATTATCATTATGTCTGCTATTATGCTGTAAGTTTATTGGATTGTTTATTTGTTAACTATCATGAATATATCTGCTGATTTTATATTATTTAATGGATTATATGTTGTACTGTATTGGTATGTTTGTCGTTTCTTTGCTGTCATATTGGTATGCGATGTAGGGGATCTCACCTCTTTGTTGTATTGTTCTGTCTCTTTCTATTGTATGCTTACTTCTGTGAAGACTGTGATGACGGCAATGAGGAATCAGCTAGATTTCTTTAGGCTACAATTTCTTGAAGGCATTGAGGCTTGGCGTGTTCATTGGGACTCAGAACATATAGAGTATTATGGTGACATTACTTTATCAGTAAGTAGGACTCGCCATGGGGTCATTACTTCGTTTTATACGGTTGCTTATGTAGAGGTTATTTTACCTATCAGGGAGTTGTGGAATGAATTTCACTATACTCCTAGAGAGAACTTCGATGTTACTAAGTGGCCTCAAACTCAAGAGGGGGGTGAATTAAGTTTATGAAATATTTTCGCAAATCTTTCGTAAAATGTTTGTTTATCAATTTTCATTGAAGCTATTGGATAATTGAAGTGAATAGATAAATGAGATTGAATACTTCACTCACAAATTAAACAAGCCAAGATGAATAACATTCAAGCAAGCATATAAAATAAATGCACAAATGTAAAGAGATAGGGTTGAGAGAATCAAACACAAGGATTTATCTTGGTTCAGCCACCCCTTGTGACCTACATCCAGTTCTCAAGCGAACCACTCGAGATTTTCTACTAAACTTCAAGCTTGAACATGTGTTTGAAAACCTTTATAGATTGGAGCACTCAACAACACCTTGGGATACCTCACCCTTAGGCTTTGAGCCTTAAAATAGGGATGCCTTACCCTATACAATCTTTGAGAGATACCTCACCCTCTTTACACTTTTGAAGGATACCTCGCCTTCTATTCAACAAGGAATACCTCACCCTTTATCACTAAAGGGATACCTCACCCTCTTTACAGAATAAACAAAGGGTTTGAATGATAGAAACTCTCTCAAAGAGTAGATTAATACAAATTGAAGCTCTAGCAATGCCCCTTTTGAATATCTCAAGTTTTCTCACAAAAACAGGGCAAAAACATTTTCAGAATTTGATTCTCGTATATAAGTGTTAGATTGATATTTTGAATTGAAGGTTAGCCATTAATGAAGCCCCAAGGTAAGTATTTATAAGTTATTGGAATAAAGGAGCCATTGGGTAGCATTTATGGCAACATTAAAAGCCGAAAAAATAGTCGTTGGCTGCTATCAGACCATTGGTAATCGATTACATAATCTCTATAATCGATTACATGGCTATTTGAATGTGTTCTTGGCTTTCTGGGCACTTGGTAATCGATTACCAGCTTAGTGTAATCAATTACAAGGCCTCTGACTTTCTTGTAATCGATTACCATTTCTCGGTAATCGATTACAGGGCTTCTTGAATGCGTTCTTGCCTTTCGGGGCTCATTGTAATCGATTACCAGCTTGGTGTAATCGATTACAAGGCCTCTGTTTGCTATGTAATCGATTACAAACATCTTGTAATCGATTACCTTGGCCTTTGAACACATTTTTCAAGTCCAATTGAGAATGTAAGTCATTTCTAACACTTAGATCATTAGATTAAACATAAATGCATTCATGAATATTGAATCCAAGATTAAAATCAACATTTCTTGGGAAAAATATGTTTAACTTTGAATTTACAAGCTGATTTTGAAAACGATATTTGAAAAACCATTTGAGAATCATTGAGATACTTAAAGGGCATTTTACATTGATATTCTAAGATCTATATCTAATATACCTCTTTTGATCTTAGTCTTTATCTTTTGATCTTGGTCTTCTCTTTTGATCTTGATCTTCATCTTTGGCTTTGTTATCATCAAAAACTCATTTGATATGCTTCAAGACATAAGCATTCACATTCGATATATCTTTGGGTTAGATTTCCATCCGTTGAGACATTCCCAGTTAAGGAATTTGTCTTCTGAGGAGAACTCTTGTTCCTAGATGTGTGAACTTGGGCCAGTCTAGGTTGGTTACGTTTTGGGGTATGTAAGTATTATGGACGTGTATTGTAGTAATTTTTGTTTATATGTAAAGTATGTTATTCAATGCTTGTATCTTGTGTACTTTGTTTAATAAGTTTATATTATCCATGAAAAAGAAATTTTGAAAATCAGTATTGCAATCATTTTTAAATATTTTACAACTTGGGTAAAGAATTATTAAGAAGTTGGTCTGAAATGTGATACCCCAAGGAGGGTGTTACATTAGTTGGTATCAGAGCCCAAGTTAGAGTCTTTTGGGTTTATGGGTAGGTTTGTCTTGTCTGTGCTGTGTGTTTCTCTGACACCAAACATAGAGATATATTGTTTAGTTTCCGAAAGGAGACAACGTTGTTTGAAATGGTTACATTTGGTTACTTTGTGTTTCGATTTGTCTATTTTCGAAGAAACAGCAATGGATCATGGTAGACGTAAGCATGTGAACGCGAGACTTGACGATGATCGTATAGTCGCAACTAGAAGTGTAATGCAAAGGATGACTGACGTAGCGGTACAACAAAATCAAAAGATCGCTCAGCAACAGGAACTAAAAACCGAACTTCAAAACTTGTTAGAATCGAATCAGTCTCAGGATGTGAGAAGCTGTAACTTTGGATCATTAAGGATTCAAAAAGGGAGGAAATGTAAAGTCAACCGATTTCAGCAAAAGTCGTATTCACTATCACCGGGGAAACAACAACGAACAAATGGAGGAAGTACTAGTGGCAACAGATTTGGTCAGACTGTAGCATCAACATCAAAATGTTGGAAGTGTGGAAAAACTCATTTGACAAAGGAATGTATGATCAAAGGAATTATTTGTTTTAAGTGTGGGAAGTCCAGACACATTTCCAGATACTATACTAAATCAAAGATGGAACCTTCCATTAGTGATGCACGTGCGACAAGTTCTTAAGTAGGAGAAAGAGTCAATACAAAGAGTGGAATGGAAGCATTCAAATATAAAAACTTAAGAAACAAGGAAGCTGTGCCATAGAGAGTAATCCTAAAATTGTACTGTATAACTTGCAAGGTAACCCATTCTTTTATGGTCTGTGATTGTGTGAACTATTTGGGTTATTTGTGTTTTTGTTTCCTTTTGACTTGAATAGTGCTACTTCAACTTCTAAACTTACTATTACTACTCAAAGCATATTTAAAACTATCCTATTATTCTTCTAGATTAGAACTTTTTGTTGATTTGGTTTGTCTACTTCTTTCACAAATAGACTAAGTAAATTGATTTGAGTTATCCGTGTCTTTGTTATCATTTGATCTGAGTATTTCTACTCTTCTTGTTAAACTTGTTGTTTATACTCAAGTTTTCTAACTTTACCTTATATATATTAAAGATCAAATCTTTTCTGTTGATTTAATTTGCTTGTCTAAAATCACATTTATTTGAGTTCATTATTTTATGAGAGGATTGGTTATCTTCCAACCATATCCTGTTATATTGTTTCAATAAAACTTTAGTGTTCCCTGAAACTGAGATTTTTAGATTTGAATCTAGAAAGTTCATTTCTAAATTTATTGGACCATATCAAAATTTTTTGTTAGATAAATCTGGTATTCTACCGAATAGTCTTATCATTTTCCTTTCTAACCTTCACAGTGTCTTCCATGTATTTCAATTAAGAAAATATATTCCTGATTCAACCTATGTCATGGTACCAAATACAGTACAATTAGAAGAGAACTTGATCTATAAGACATTTTCTATTAAGATTAAGGATAGGCAAGTGAAACAACTTATCTTGGTGAAGGTAATCTGGAACAATGTGATGAGAGATACAACATGGGAGCTAGAAGATCAAATAAAGGGTGTCGCTATTTTCTTCAAGATCAGTTTGCATTCTGGTTATCATCAGATTCGCGTGAAAGTAGAAGATATTCCAAGACAGTTTTTCAGATGCATTATGGGAGCTATGAGTATTTAGTAATACTATTGGGAGTAATGAATGCTTCTGTGATAATCATGAATTATATGAATAGGATCTTTTATCTCTATTTAGATAGATTTGTCCTTGTCCTTGTTGACGACATTCTGATTTATTCTCGAAATCCAAAGGAATATGTTGAACATCTCGATGCGATTTTTTCAAACTCTAAAAAAGAAGAAGAAGTTATACACGAAGTTGTCCAAGTGCGAATTTTGGTAGAGGAAGTTCAACTTTTGGATTAAGGTCGCGTGTTGATGCAAAATAAAAAGATTGTGGCTTATGTTTCAAGACAGTTGAAAGTACATAAGAATAATTTTCTGATTCATATTTTTGAATTTGCGATAGTAATTTTGCATTAAAGATCTAGAGACATTTTCTTTATGGATCAACCTACGATGTCTACATCAATCACAAGAGCTTGGAGTACCTGTTTGATCAGAAGACAATAGTTAGAATTTTTGGAAAGGTTATGATTTTTAACTTCAATGTCATTCCAGAAAAAGTGAATATCGTGGTGGATGCCTTAAGTAGAAAATGTACTTAGTATATCTACTATGATGGTTAAGGAAAGTGAATTGCTCTATCAATTTAGGAACATGCGATTTTTTGTGGATTTAACACCGGGAAGAAGTTGTTTGAATACGATTGTTGTTTCGAATAGTCTGATAGAGGAAATTCGAGAGAAGTAGAAAGGTGATCTAGAAACGATGTAACTGGAGATGCTACGGGGGAGCTTGAAGACAAGATTAAGGAGAAATATCCTTATTTGTTATAAAGGTAAGAGAATTTTTTAGGACGAAATTCTTTTTAGAGGGGGAGAGTTGTAATACCCTGATTTTTCATTTTTCTTGATATAAATACATTTTATAATATTTGTGAATTTTTAGGAATTTTTAAGTATTTTGATTATTTTAATATTATTTTAATTATTTTAATATTATTTTGAGTTATATGTGTGTTTGAGGCAAGCCCGGAAAAATAAAAATTTTTCCTGGACCAGAAAGTTTTAGACTGTCAAGACGGGATCAGGGGATCTTACTAAACCTGAAACCGGGAACAGTTGACGAAAATTTTCTTTATCTGAGTTTTCTATTATCCATTGAGTAATAACAGCAGTAACTATTATCTATTGGGTAATATCTTTGAGAAAATATCTTGATGGCGATGACTCAAAGTGATGGACCAATGGCAAGCAAGAAGTAGTCAAAATGGATACTCAAGTTGAAGAGGAGAAATTCAATGACTCACCTAGTAACAATGACTCACCTAGTAAAATATCTACGGATAAATATCTAACGAAAAATATCTCAGTAAAATATCTAAGAAAAATATCTACGTAAAATATCTAGATGAAAATATCTAAATAGAAATATCGAAGTTAAATATCTTAAGTGTAATAATGAACCGTCATTACCTAGCTTTATGACTAACTAATAGAAATTGGTCAAGCTTAGTGGCATGGACTTTGTTTTAAACCGTTGGATGGAAAATTTGATGAAGAAACCTTCAATCATCACCATTGATCTAATCAATGGTGTGAGAGCAAACTTGATAAGGAAGCTTAGGATATCCACCTTAGATTAAATCAATGGTTAGGAGATGAAGTCAACATTAATGGTTAGATTAGTTAGTTGAGAAACTAGATAATCTAACTTAGTTACTCTAAAAACCTAAGTAGTAACTAAATGGAACAAACTAGGTTACTAATACTTAGAGTCTATAGTTACAAGAAAGTATCTAGAGACATCTAGAAGGCATGATCAATGCATGACAAATGCATAACATAATCTAGTAACTAGATAGTTAATTATGTAACTAAATGACCTAACTAAGTTAGCATAAGTGAACTAACCATCTAAACTAGGTGTAACTAGAAACTAATTGAAATCAAAACTTAGTTTCATTCATCAATGAGTCACACGGCCAACTAGACCATTCTAGGATGTTCTTGAATCATCTAATGACCAAAGAATGATTAGTTTGTGACCTAAGCCATATGAAGGCCACGTGAACCCATGTGACAGACTTTTATCTTGCTAAACAAGTCTTAAACTTCCTATCAAGCAAACTACACGGCCATGCATAGAGAAATAAGCTATTCTACTTCATTTTCTAACACTTTGTGATAACAAAAGCCTTTCATCTTTTTCTCTCTCTTCCAAGAATTCCAAGAACACACAAAAACTCAATTCACTTATTCTCTTGAAGAATTCAGCCACCACACCCAACATCTACCTCCAATCTTCCATAATTTCATCTAATTTCATATCTTGAATCCTCTCATCAATCCAAGCAACTTTTGTAACACCCTGAATTTTTTTAACTTTAAGATAAATGACGGTTACATCCCCAATGTACTGTTTTGTAATTTCCATGAGTAGTAAATTGAATTTGACTATTTCGTGAGTGTATTTGATTGTTGTATGTGATTTGCTCCGAGCCAGGGAAATAAAAATTTTCTGGCCGAAAAAATATTATTTTAATTAATTAGAGCTGGAGGATCTTACTAAACCCAGTTCTGATTGATATATATATTAGTTTCGTAATTTTTAGGATTTAACTGTGTAATAAAAAAATTTTATATTATTATAATATTATTTTATGTTACAATACCTACTGTCTCAAAAACAGTAGAAAACTGCTTTAAAATAATCACGGATCTTTAAAAAGACTGTAAAATTTTATAAATTTCTAAGCCAATGGGAACAAGTCAACAAAAGTGGCTTAACTATTTTGGACCGTTAGATGCAAGCTTGGTGAGCAAGTCTTGATCAATGGTGGAGATGCAAGCTTGGTGAGCAAGTCTTGATCAAATGGCTAGGATGCAAGCTTGGTGAGCAAGCTTTGATCAATGGCTAGGATGTAAACTTGGTGAGCAAGCTTTGAAGATGGCCATAGATCTAATCAATGGATAGAAATTAAAGATGAAATCAATGGTTAGGATTAAGTCAAAAGATGTAGGCTTGACTTTGGGTTAGTAGCTAATTAAGCTTAATTTGACAAGCTTAATTACCTAATTAGTAAACTAATTAAACTAGCTTAGTTATTAAATAATTATAATCTAAATACTAATTAGATGTGCTAATATTGTTTAGAAATTATAAAACATGTAATTATATGTCCAATTAAATAGTTATATAATTAGATAATTAATTAAGATTAATTAGGAAATTAAACCTAATTAATTAGTTACCTAATTAGCAATTAATTAAACTTGAATTAAAACAAATTAAATTCCTAAATGGCCTTGGGCCACGGTTTTGGGCAGCAGCCCTTCATATTCACCTTTAACTTTTATTTTCTCACTTTTCACGTTGAAAGCCTTCCATTTTCTCTCCAAATATACCAAGACTCCATGTACTTTTTTTCTTCTTTTTCTTTCACTCCATTCGGCCAAGCTCTCCACTACACCATCCACCCACCCAAAAATTTTCCTTCTTTGTTTTTCTAACTCTAAACATCTACCCAAAATCATCTCTAGTTGGGAGTTTTTGCAAATTCCATCATTTGCAAGCTTGAAGACTCACCTTGAAGTTTCTTCTTTAAAGGTAAAATTCATTGTTTTTCCTTTCTATTTTCATTTTTAAGTTTCCAAGCCATGATTGATCCATGGTATGGTTTTCTTTTCTAGTAGTAACCCTTAGAAAATTTTATTTATTTTCTTAGGTATTTGAAGGAGCTAAAACCGAAATTCCAAAGAAGGATAAAAGAAGAATTTTCTTCATTTTAAGGTAAGAGGAAGACTATAACCTAATTATCCTTGAGTGGTAGTAAGAAAATGGAATTTTGTGTGTAGTAGAATCCATAAGGATTCTTTTATATGTTGATTGTAATGATTTTTCATGCATATTTGGTATTGTTAAGTTGACTTGCTAGTGTTTATAATGTTGTAAATATTAGTGTGATGCTAGAGATGCATGAGTATTCCAAGGAATACAACACCCTCGATTCGGTCATAACCCGAAAAGTGGATTTTGGATGTTTTTAAATTAAATTACAAAGAGTGTTTAAGGGTATTTAATGGAATTAATAATGTTTAAATGTTGTTAGTATTTACCGTAAATGCAAAAATATTTTACGATTACTTGAAAAATATTTTAAGCGATTTTAAACTATTTAATAAATCTTTCATTTAGAAAAATAAACTGTTTATTTAAGGAAAATATCGGGATTTTAAAAAATGCAATAAAAACAAATTTTACGCGATTGATGAGAACAACAAATTTTACTGTTGGGCCAAATGGTGGACCGGATATGTGGAAAGTTATAGTGCGCCAAGTGGGCGCGTATTGTAACCTGGTTATATGGAAAATATAGTGCGCCAAGTGGGCACGTACTGTATTTTGAGATTTGTGCCACTGAGGGCATTTACATAATTATTTTTGCCATTGAGGGTATTTTCATAAATAATTAAAGTTTGAGGGTATTTTCATAAATAATTGAAGTTTGAGGGTATTTTCATAAATAATTAAAGTTTGAGGGTATTTTCATAAATAATTGAAGTTTGAGGGTATTTTCGTAAATAATTGAAGTTTGAGGGTATTTTCGTAAATAATTGAAGTTTGAGGGTATTTTCATAAATATTTGAAGTTTGTGGGCATTTTTGTAAATAATTAAGAATTGATGACATTCCTGTAATTATTTGAGACTTGAGGACGTTTTGGTAATTATTGCTTTGTTCATGCACTGAGTCATGCCAATTGGAGAATTGGTGATTTGATTGACGAGATGAATAACATCGTGTTGTCGATGTGATAAGCGTAGTGGGTTCATTTCTGATATGGACTTGGAGGCATTGGTGTGCATTACTCCATATGTGGACAGGAGGTAGCTCCTTCTGGGCCGTGGTACGTGGTAAAACATTAGTGTTCTCGACAAGCACTATACTTAATCGAGATTTGAGAGGACTATTTTTACTGCCTGTAGTTACACGATGTTGTGACTGTGTACTACGCCATGATGTTTTAGTGGGCTATAGACACAAAGTATTGACAGTGCAATAGCAATCACAACGATCAGTTATAGACACAAAGTGTTGACAGGTGCAATAGCTGGTCGGGGTAGTCAAGCTATAGACACAAAGGGTGGACAGTGCAATAGTTGGCTGGGCAGTATTATTAGAACTTTCAAATCATTCTCTCTGATATCGTTGTGTGTGTTGTAGCTCCATGGAGTAGGACTGAGTCATTTTATAGTTTTGGCATATATATCGTGTATTTATTATTTATTGTGATGGATTCTATTCTTTTCCATAATTAGTTATTGTTAATGTTTATTATCTGTGCTGATATTAATTGCTATTCTCGTTGCATTGTCGTTTTCTTATGCGCCACACTTGTGATATATTGGGTTGTCTTACCTCTGTGTTGTTGTATGTGTTGTTTGTATTATTGTGTTATATATATATAGACGAAAATGAAGAGATTGAAGAACAAGTATTAGGCAATGAATACCATATAGAGGAGGAGCCACAATCTACAGATTTCCAGTCTGAGTATTTGGAGCCTTTAGACCATCCGTACCGGTTGAATTGACTCAAAGAAGATGACTACGCTAGGATTCTTAGGTTTTGTAAGAATAGAGTTCCATAGAGGAATAGAAGGCTGGCGTACTCGTGAAGAAAGCAATAGTGTAGTGTATACGGGAACTATTACTTTATCTTTGCGTCCGGAATACGATGCTGATCCTGTAGTTACTTTTGACTTATATGTACAGTTAGAGTTGCCTTTGGAGATCTGACGTCATTGGAATGGACTTTTCCATGTTCCCAATGAAAATAGTGTGGTATCTACAACCGGACTCCGTCCGTCAGAGAGCGACCGGATCCTGCTCGTAGAAGCTGCTTTGTGAGACATCCCGGTTATCTGTCACACGAGGAGTTATCTAGGAATGATTTCCCGTGAACTAGATATCCATGATGTGCACTTGGGCACTTTTTGTTTTTGCTTTTTGATGCTCGTACTGTATATAAAACTTATGTTTTATCTTTTGGCAGTAGTTGTAAATGTTTTGGTATGTATTTTCTTTAGTTGTAAATTATTTGTAAATTATTTGTATAACTGATGACAACAAAACCATATGTAAATTATATGTTAGTTTTTTTTATATGTGTTTGTTGTATGTATGTAGATAATGCACAAATGAAATATACAGGTGAATTAATATGTACGTTAACGCTGTATAGGTGAGGTGATGTGGTGTAATTTATACGTTTTATAAACAAAATATACGTACTAATTATAATATTTATTTTATAACTTGAATAGTATTTATTATCTTTATTTTATTTTTTTTACCTTAAAATGTGACATCCCAAAGGGTGTTACAACTTTCATGTTGTGAACTTCTCAAGATTAATTTATGTTCATCCTTCCATCAAGCAAAGAACACAAAAGCTCTTACTTTTCTCTTCTTGTATAGCTCATAGCCAACTACCCTAAAACCTCCTTCCAAGTTTGTTTAATTTAAACTAACCATACCTCTTGATCCTAAACATCATTCTAAGACTCTTTGGTGTTGAGACTTTAGTCTAAATCAATCATCTTCAAGCTTGATTCTTGGACTTAAGTTCTAGGGTTTCAAGGTAAAGATCTTGAAACTTGATTTCTTACTTGATTCTTGGAATCCTAAGATCATGTTTGATCTATGGTCATCTTAATCAAGCCTTAGATACTAATTTTTATGTGTTTACTGTGATTCTAAGATCTACTTGGTGGTGAAAGATTGATACAAAGAGAGTTTTACAATGAGCTTAGGAAGCTACACACCACATAAGAGGGAGATTAACCTCATCGGCCATATATAGTGGTGAAGGAATGGATTGTTTGTGTTTGTGAGTGAAAAATCCATGTGAGGATTTATTCACTCGATTGTGGAGTTATTGGTTTATGTTTATTAGATTATATGTGATTTTTATTGCTTTGATAATTATGCATGATTTATATATGGGAGATGGTATGATTTTGATTGAATTATGATTAGATGCTTAATATGATTTTATTGCTTTGATGATTAGCTTGAATATGTGATTATGAAAGCATGTTGATTCTTGTGTAAAGTAGGATGTGATTCACACGATGGGAAATTGTATGATGTTTCCAAAGAACCTTAGAGGCTCACGACGTCAACCACCTCCAAGGAGCAAAATGTTCTAAATTATTTTCCTAATCATGAATTAGATGATTTTATGATGGGAAATTGGATTAAAGATTTTTGTAAAGGATAAGGTGTTAGAAAATAATTAATTATGAGTTATGAAACATGTAATGAAATTCGGCCAACATGCCAATCTTCAATATCCTAGAATCAAAATTATTCTACTATGTGTAAACTTAGGTATTTGATTAATAGGAAATTTATTTGATAGGTATTTAGGCCTAAAAAGGAAATAAACTAATTTTTTAATTAAATTAGTGTAATTAAGTAATTAAGTAAGATAAAAGTTAAAACTTGAAATTTACTGACGTATATCTCACCCTTTGGGTTTTGAAGCACGTTAGAAAATTTTAAGCTGTAATATTCCAAGCTAATCAAAGAAATACACTTCTGTGAAGAAAATATTGAAAAATATTATTTAGAGAATTTTTGGCAAGAAAATGATTTTTGAAGATGCTTTGGTACTTACAGTATTTTAGTTAAAGTTTTATTAGGAGTAATGAACAAATATTTTTGAGATATTTTGAATTAATTAAAATAATATAAGTTTTATGGAAAACATTTGGAAATAGTAATTAAAGGAAGTTTAGTGAGAAAATGTTAGAAATATTATTTAAAGGTGATTTATTAAGGAAATATTGGGATTAAAGTCCAATTTTGATATTAAATGAGAAAAGTTTTAATTTAAGCTTAAATTATATTAGAAATATTTTATGCGATTGAAAATACGTAGAAAAACTCTTACGCAATTTAAAAATAGTGATTTTTAGCTACGCGATTGAGTAAACATTTTAAAATCTGTACGCAATTGAGAAAATGTTGAAAAATCATTATGCAATTTGAAAACATAACTAAAGTGTTACGCGATTGTGAAAATGCAATAATATCGCTACGTGATTGAGAGGAACAGCGAGTTTTGCTGTACGACCGACGTACTGTACCCGAGTGATTTATGGTTTTAGCATTGTGCTTATAAAACCAAAGTTCTGGACCCGAGTGGATCATTGATATTATGTAGTTGTATGGGCGGTTATATAATATCATTGCTACTAATGGTATTAGACAATTGTATGGCTAGTTGCTTTAATATCATTGGGAACGGTACAACGGTAGTTTGATATGCATTTGAGCATTATACAACCGGTGGCTGTTGTGGCGTTTTATGCCTAAAGAGTGCATAGGAACTCACAGGATAGTAGATCTAGACCAGATCTTGGGGGATGTCAGGGCGTGGTGATTCACTTTGTGATTATGCTATCACAATATATATATACCCCTGGCCGTGATAAACTAACTGCAACGCACTAGCAGCCCGATAACCATTATTTCTTTTCATGATCTGGCATAGACTGTCTTTTAGGGGGGACAGATCTTCTGGAACGTTCATCTCTGAATTTGAGTCTAACACGAAAGTCAGTGGGGAGTAGTTTGGGAGGGTACCGCAACTTTGGGGGAGTAGCATGCCATTGTGACTTCACGGGTCCTAGTAGGACTTGGAATTGGTGTAACACCCCAATTTTTGGGATAATTACAATATAGTCTCAATTTGTACTGTTTTGTGAATTCTGTGACAGTAAATTTAATTTGACTGTTCCGTGAGTGTACTTGACTATTGTATGTGATTTGCTCCGACCTGGGGAAATAAAAATTTTTTGGCCGGATAAATCTTATTTTAATTAATTGGAACTGGGGGATCTTACTAAACCCAATTCTGATTGATATATATATTACTCTCGTAATTTTTTGGATTTAACTATGCAATAAAATAATTTTATATTTTTATAATATTATTTTATATTACAAGATACCCTCTTGTCTCAAAAATAGTAAAAATCTGCTTCGGTTTGACCACAGATCTTTAAAAGTGCTGTGGGACCCGAGTTTAGGAAAAACAGTCAACTGTGCTGACTGGATAATTTCTAACCAATGAGAGCAAGTCAACCAAAGTAGGCTTGACTTTCTAAACCAATAGGAATTGGACACCTAAGGAAGCATAGGTTTTCATTTGGACCGTTGGATGAAGACTTAATGATGAAGCCTTTAACCTAAGCCATTGATCTAATCAATGGTGAGATTAGAATGATAGGTTTATGATCAAGTGATATCTACCTTAGATCTAATCTAGGGCTAAGGATTAAAGATGAACCATGTAACACCCCAAATTTTAGACTATGTTGCAAGAGCTGACAGAATCACACTACTTTGTGTTTTCTGTGCATTATAAAAATAATTTGATTATTCCGATACTATTTGTGATTTATTTTGTGTAATTTGCTCTTGGTCAAGAAAATAATAATTTTCGGGCCGAGGAAATTCTTGTCTGATTATTTAGAGACGGGGGATCTTACTTAACCCTCGAGTAACACGAAAAGAATCTCTTAATTTTTAGAATTTATCTGTAAAATAATTCTATTTTACTGATAAATATATGTTGCTTGATGCATAGCTGTTATTGCTATGAATTATTTTGACCCGATATAGTATAATTTGCCATAATAATCAACCGACCAAAATTCTGGAATTCTAATTCGACCAAAATTCTGGAAATCCCAATCCGACAGAAGTTCCTCAACATTTTCCCAAATGGTTTTCATTTCAAAACCTGTTTCGACAAACCGAATTCGATAATTTCTTTTGAGAATAGATTCTTGTCGATATTGACTTCATTTCAAGCCTATTCCGACAAACAAAGCTCGACAGTTTTATGAATATACTCCTGTGGATAGACTCGGTTTCTCAAGCCTTACAGGGATCCAAAAGATCAATCTCACGTAACTCATTCGACAATCCAAGATTTTTGAAGGTCTTGACACCGACAGAATTTGGACAAGATCCAAACACTTGAAGAAATTTTCCTAACATTTTGATCCCGTCGGATTTAATTATTGAATGCAAGCATAAGTTAAATAGTGAGCTGAATTCGACACTTCCAGAGCATTTCCCGACAATATAATCGGTAATTCGACAGAACCCAAAATACCTCAAAAATTGGATGAAGCTGACTCTCAATTTTTGAATCAGAGGCCTCTTCCGACCAAGACTATGTATCTCGACCAGATCATCTATTTCGACAAAGACTATCTATTCAAAAACATGGAAGATGTCGTCGGATTTGACAAAACGCTGGACGTTGCTGTTAGCAGAGAATCAGTCAATAAAAACAATCTGGTTCTCCTTTTCCCTCAATCTTGTCGGACGATTCTGTAAATCAAAATGAAGATGACTGCTATGTAATCGACCTAACTGATCATAACTAGTACTACTATTTGTTGTCGAACACTATTTTATGTCGAAGGTTGCTCATTGTTGGACAAACACTTATCGTCGAATTTTATCTTCAGACCATTTAGGACAATGTTAATATCTGTCGAATTTGATCTTATCTTTTAGTACAATGTTAATATTCATCGAGTGAAAATGTCAATATCTGTCGAGTGAGGATGCTCTTGTCTGTTGAGTTAGAATGTCAATTTCCGCCGAGTGGGGATACCAATGTCCGTCGAATTTGAATGATAATGTTCGTCGAATTATGGTGCTAACGACCGTCGAGTAAGAATTCCTGATTTCAGTAGAAAAACTTCTCTAATGTCAAAATCCGTCGAATTTGATCTTCTGACCATATAGTATTTCGTCGATTCGACAATTGGAAGATTTCTTCAACGTTAACACCCGTCCAACGAATTAGGATTCTGTTGACCTTTTAAGTTCATTCGACAATTTTGATCTTCGTTCGACAGAATTCCCATCCGACAAAACTTGATATTTAGCCATTCTTGGAAAATAACGTTCTACATGATTCTTGAACAATCCAAAAGCCTTGAAAGTCAAGTGGATGACGTAAGCCATGTGGAATAGCAGGTGCACTCAGAATGACGTAAGCATCATTAGTGGTGGAACATTCAAGAGCTTGTGACAAGGCTTGGATTAGCCAATGGAAGACAAGCTTGGTGATCAAGTTTTAATCTTGACCCTTGGTGAATTCTAAGGCTTGGATGAAGTCTTGGAGAGTCAAACAAAGTGGCTTCTTTCCATTTAGCTTCTACAGCAATTCACCCTTGGTGAAATCCTACAATTAGCTATTTCATTTTATATTCATTTTTCCTCTCAAATGCATTTACGGCCATGCATTTGAATAAAAGCCAATTTACCTATTTAAATATATTTGGCCACGATTTTCAGCAGCTTGGAGAGCTTTCTCCAAGGTTCTTGAACCCTCTATGTGGACCCCTACATGACCAAGCCATGTGCACTTGAATTATTAGCCTTTTGTTCAAGTAAATCCATTCATTTGGCCTTGGACTTCTACGGCAGAAAACAGCAGCAGCTCCTCTCCATTTCATCCTCACAAATTCACCTTCTCTCACCCAAAGACTTCACTCCATTTTCTCTCAAAATGGTTTACGACCATGCATAGTCAAATTCTTTATCTTTCTTCAAAATTCTCCAAATAGCAAAAGCTCTCAAATTTCCTTCTTCTTTTCTTCTCCAACCTCACGGCCTTCCACCCTCTTTCCATCAATCACTCTTCTATAATTCTAAACTACCTTATTTCTTGCTTTCCTACTTCATTTCAAGACATTTTGTAGTTAAAACCTAAGCCTAAATCATCTATTTTTTTATCTTGTTCTTCAAAGCTCAAGTTTGAAGCCTTGAAGGTAGGATTCTTTAATCTTTATGTTTCTCTTCATTTCAAAGTTCTAATCATGATTTTAATCCATGATTATTTTAGTTTAGAGCCTTAGGTATTAATATTGTATGTTTTCTTTGTTTTTTTTAAGAAGCTCTTGGTGGAGAAAATTTGATTGAAGGAGACATACAAGGAACTTGGAGGTTCTTCAAGAGGTAAGAGGGAGATTACCCTCATCAACCATGTGTTGGTGGTGAGGAATGTTTGTGTTGTGGTGAAGAAATCCATAAGGATTCATTCACTTGATTGTTTATTGTTTTTCCTAATTGAGATTGATTATATGTGCAAGCATGTCTAATATTGTTTATTGTTTTTCCTAATTGAGATTGATTATTTGTGTAAGCATGTCTAATGGCTTTAATGGTTTGTATGTGTTTTATGATTGCTTTAAAATATGGTATGTATTCATAGATGCATGATAAAATTTCTAAGCGATTGACCCATACTGTATATCTTTGCTGTCGGGAAAATGTGAACCCGTACAGGCTTTGAAACAGTATTTGTCCGGTGGGACTTACTGTATATTTTTGCCATGAGGGCAAGCCATGAGGGCAAATTTTTATATGCTATGAGGGCATTTGCGTAAATACGCATATTTTATACCATTGAGGGTATTTTGGTAATTTCTTATTTTTGATCATGCATTGAGTTAATGCCAATTTTGGTGGATTGATTGATGAGGTGAATCACATCGTATTGTCGGTGCGATAAGCGTAGTGTGGTTCAATTTTGAATGAACTTGGAGGCATTGGTGTGCATTACTCCATATGTGGTCAGGGGGTAGCTCCTTCTGGGCCGTGTACGTGGTAACACACTAGTGTTCTCGACAAGCACTATACTTAATCGAGATTTGAGAGGACTATTTTTACTTTGCCTGTAGTTACACGATGTTGTGGTGTGTGTACTACGCCATGGTGTTTTAGTGGGCTATAGACACAAAGTGTTGACAAGCAATAGCAATCACAACGATCGCTATAGACACAAAGTCTTGACAAGTGCAATAGGCTGGTCGGGGTAGCCAAGCTATAGACACAAAGTGTTGACAGTGCAATAGTCTGGTCGGGGTAGTCAAGCTATAGACACAAAGGGTGGACAGTGCAATAGCTGACTGGGCAGTACTATTAGAACTTTCAAATCATTCTCTCTGATATTGATGTGTGTGTTGTAGCTCCATGGAGTAGGATCGTGTCATATTGCATATGTCTATATGTGGTATATTATTATTGTTTATTGGTGATCTTTTATCTGTGATCTTTTATTTGTGATATTATATGTTGTTATTATATTTAATCTTTATTTTATATTATTATGGTTTACTGTTATGGCATTTTATATGGTATGAATTGTTATATCTATCCTGATAATGTTATTGTTGTTTATTTAATTACAATATATGCTTATTAGAATTAATTGTAAATTGATAACATGACTAAATTTGTGATATCTGTGTATATGGAATGACCTTGTCATTCGAATCATTCTTTGCTACCGTACTGGTATTGGTGAAAGGGGATCTCACCTCTTTACTGTATTACTTGTTGTGTTTGTATTCGTTAAATTTATATAGTAGGCGGAGCACATTCTTAAACCTATGGGAGACAATATTCTGAAGACGGTGACGGCGTCAAGGAGTGGTCTTCCAGACTTCAATAGGATGCAGTTGGTGAAGAAGCAGGACATGTAGGTTGGGTTTTTTTTTCTTGTTAGTGTTGTTACCGTGCTATTAGTAGTAACCTTCATTGGGTTTGCTACTGTTTTTCTGAATCTGTAAATGTTATGTTTTAAATTGTTGTTGAATATTTTGTGGTATATATAATATGTGTATAAATCAATCCAATATAATTTTTGTTTTACTTATAATTTTTGGTAAGTTTATATTTCCGCAAAAAGAAATTTTAAAATCTAACTTTTAGAATTCAAAGCTTTTATAAAATGATTTAATTTGGTTTTATGTTTTATAACAAAAATGTGACGCCCTATGGAGGGTGTTACAAACCAAGGGTTAGGATTAAGTCAACAATTGTAGGCTTGAAAATGGTTAGTAACCTAATTAAGCTTAATTCAACTAATCTAATTACTTAATTAGCATTCTAAGTGAACTAGCTTAGTTATGAATTAATTATAATCTAAATACTAATTAGATATACTAATATTAATTAAAGGTTATAATATATGTTAATATATATACTAAATTAATTAGTTATGTGACTAGTATATTAATTAAGATTGGTTAGGATAATTAACCTAACAAATTACCAAATTAACTAGCATGTAATTAGGAGTAATTTGGAAACAATTAGACCCCTAATTTGATGAAGGAGCTGCACGGTTTTGGGCTGCCAAGGAGGAGGCAAGGTGGCTTGGTTCTACATGGTTCTAGAAGGATTCAATGACCTAAGCCATGTGCCTAACAAGTGTGAACACTTTGTGATATTTTTACATGCAAAATTAAACACTCAAGCTCCCTACACACTCATTCACTACTGCTGCCCTATCTATTCACTTTTCACTTTTGTTTTTCACACTTATCACTTTTAGCTATTCATTTCTCTCTCTAAAATACCAAAAACTCAAGCAAACACTTCTCTCCCATTTTCTCTCACTAGGTTCGGCCAGCACCCTCACATACTCACCGAAGCCTTCATAATTTTATCCCATCACATTTCTTGAACCCAAATACCATTCTAAGCATCTTTCATTCACAAAGTTTTCCCAAATTCCCACTCTATCTTGCCTAAAATTCCACTTCTTGCTTACTTACTTAA
Source organism: Ormosia semicastrata (assembly GCA_029884595.1). Taxonomy (NCBI): domain Eukaryota; kingdom Viridiplantae; phylum Streptophyta; class Magnoliopsida; order Fabales; family Fabaceae; genus Ormosia; species Ormosia semicastrata. The sequence continues at coordinate 79,946,822 of JAQQTO010000063.1, read as the reverse complement.
GGGTAAGTTTGGTTTCTATGGTTCAAAACTGAAATTTTAATTTTTCTAACCATGATTGTTCCATGGTTTTTCTATTTTGTACCTTGTATGTGTATTTACTAATTGTTTGAGAATTTTAGGAATTGTTTTGGAGCTTGTACGAAATTTGGAGAAAAGAAGGAAATCTAACCGATTAATTTATCTACAAGAGGTAAGAGGGAGATTTAATCTCATCAACCCTAAGTGGTGATGAGAAAATGGATTGTGTTTGTGTGTGGAATCCATAAGGATTCGGTTGTATGGTTTATTTGTGGTTTTTATTGTTTTTGATTGTTTTAAATGCTTTTCCTATTTGTGATTATTTTTGCTATGCATGAATTATAGCTTTCATTAATTCTTGCTATGCATGTTTATGGTTTTAAATATATTGTATATGTATTATATGTGATTTAATAATTGTATGTGTTTGTAACTGTGTAATTATTAAAGTAGGATGTGAATAACATGTGCGATTTGCATGAGTGTTCCAAAGAACACACCATCAGGCTCACGGCCTTACATCCAAAAAGAGAACCAAAATGTTCTCAGCAATTTTCTAAATAACTGATTCAAGGAATTTAAGTAAAATAATCAAAGTTAAAAATGGTTTAGGTTAATTGTGGCCAAAATGCCATTTAGTGTATAACCAAATGCCATTTTATTTTGATTTGGCCAACATGCCATTTTATTTACTAAGATAGGCTAGGTAATTGTTTTATAACATAAATTGATTCCAAAGAATCATTGAGAAAATCAAAGGAATTAATTCTGTTCTAGAATTTTAACTCAGTAGAATTCAGTTTGAGTAAGAAATTAATCAGACACTTGAAAAGTACTAACGTAGGGCTCATACTATAAATTTTGAAGCGCGTTAGTGAATTTCAAAGTGAAATTATTGGGTAAAAATAAAATAAACTATATTTAGAGGAAAACGTTACAAATACCTTATACTGATTTTATAGGTAAAATGCTGCCAAAATTTATTAAAATCAAACGCATAAAATGAAAAGATTCCATACTATATTTATAACACAAGGAAAATACATTACATATTTTCAAAGTACTAGATATAGTTTTACACATATTAAAAATGACAATTTTAAGCTATTCGGTTAAGAAAATGAATTAAAAATCCTACGCGATTGAGAAAATAACTCAAAAACAATTTACGATGTTTAAAAACGTCAAAATGTCTTTACGCGATTTAAAAACGTTTGTGAAAACGATGAGATTGTGAAAATGCGATAAAATTCTTACGCGATTGAACAATACTGTGAGTTTTGCTGTCGGGCCAAAGTGGTGGACCCAGACATGTTGTAGTGTAGTACTATCAGGTGAGACGTACTATACTTTGTTATCTGGTGACTAGGGGTATTTTGGTAATTTCTCATAAATATGGTAAAATTTGGATAATAGGGGTATTTCTGTAATTTTAGCTCATGTTTAGAGTGTTGTGCCAATTTGGGTTATAATTGGTGATTGATTGACGAGGCGAATTACACCGTGTTTGGTGTAATAAGCGTAGTGTGGTTCATTTATGAACTTAGAGGCGTTAGTGTGCGGAGAATTCCACATGCGGACAGTGGGTTGCTCCTCTGGGCCGTGGTAACGGGCAACACACTAATGGTCTTGACAAGCACTACTCTTAGTCAAGATCTTGAGGGGACTATTAAGTACTATGCCTGTGGTACACGACGTTGGGCTGTGTACTGCTACACGATGTTTTGGACTGTGGGCTATAGACACAACGTTTGACAGTGCAATAGTTTGGTTGGGCAGCCATAAAGTATTTTTAGTTTCTTTTCGGATCATTCTCTCAGATATCCGTGTTTAGCTCCATGGAGTAGGAACGAGTCAGTGTGTGTATCATTCATCATCTGCATTTTTAATGTTCATGCATTATCTGCATTTTATTGTTTATCATAATCTGTGATAAATTGTATGATTAAATGTTTTATTATACTATGCATGATATTATTGTATGTGTTATTTATATATATATCACTTGTTATCTTGTACATGATGTATTGGTATGTACTGTTGTGATAACTGTTTTGTACTGTCGTTTTCTTTATTGCTATGCGGGTAGTGATGTAGATTGTCTCACCTCTCTATATGTTTTCTCGATATTACTATATTGTTCCCGTAAAGAGTTTGAGGTAGAGGAGGATCAGCCTCTTGAGGTACAATACCCTGACGAGCAACAGTCGGGCGACTTACACGAGGAGGAGGAGCCGGTTGATCACGTTTGTAACACCCCTCGATTTAATAACCAATGCACAATCGTCATTATGTCACGGTCACTAAATGTCGGCGTGCTAACTTTGTCAAACAACAAATTTACCATAAAATTTTAAGCATTTCTTATATGAGGAAAATAAGAGCCACGAATGAGTAGTTACATATACAACCAGTTAAATTATGAATTATAATATGTACTCAATTTACAACATTTAAGTTTGGATAACTGCCTTGAAGCATACATGTACTCAAAAATACACTTTATATAGGTAATGCAAAATAAAATATAAACTACCCATAATATATCTACGACTAAGGAGTTGGGCACTCCATCGTATCCCGAATGCGTGAGGCAATTCAGGTTCATCGGTGTAGTGAGAAATACAAGATAAGGTCTTCCATCATAGTCCTCTTCATGGTCAAAGTCGATCCCGAGCATGTCACATACGCTTGTCGGTCCGGTCGACTCAGTAGGTCTTGGTATCACCAAGTGAAACAATTCGAACCATAACCCAAAAGAAGCTCCCTTCGCGACAGCGTCACCGGGTACAACGGGGCAAGCCAATAAAGTCCAAGGGAAAACCAACCTCGTTCCCACTTACGGTCTTTAACCAAAGATTTACATAGAATAAAGAAAGTACAAGAAAGAGGTAAGACATCCTACCATCATTACCAGTCATAGCATCAAGAAACCAAACGGCGCAAAGCGCCCACATAGCATTTATGACAAAGAATAATGGAGATAAGCATTTAGTAGCAGTTATGATCATCCAAACAGTTCCAGGCAGTCACATATACATATATATATAGATATATTAAAAATGCAACAGTTCCAATTATAATAACATTGTATGCCAGATAATTCATGGACTCACTATGCACATGTGCCCTCCATAATCAAAATCCTACTCCATGGAGCTAGACACAAAACAATCGGAGAGAATGATCAGGGAGACATGCCAGTATCTCGTCAGCCATACAAGTGCTTACCATATAATATAATCAGTCATTTTGCGCAACAAGGCTTTATACAGCGGCATTCTCACAAGATCTCGTTTTAGGACTGTGGCCAGTCAGGATCGTCGGTGCGTTTGCATCGGTCTGTCCCACGGTCCAGAGGGGCTACCATTTGCCCTTTGTGAGACTCCCGCGCCCCGATGCCCTCAAGGTCGTCTACAGGACCCCACGTGTCTATTCGCACCCGCACTAAGGTGTTATTCAACTCCTAGGCTAAAATCCTCAACAAAGTCCAACAGACATTCTCTTTCTTTTTTTTTTTATGCCATGCATGACTCAATCATGCTCCTCATGACAAGCTAAGTCAATCATGCCTCAAATGCATCTCATATGATTTAACAATCGGTTTGTTTCCATTCTTGGATCCACAAGACATTTACAATGCATAATATGTATGATTCAAAATCCCATACAATTTCATAATATGCCACAATTGGCCAAGAGAGCATCAATATACAAGTGGCCATTCACGTGGACCCTTAGCATCACAATATTAAGGTCAAACATTAGGTTCATTATGTTCCTTACTACCTCACCCATACTCTGGTTCTTCCTTTATTCCAAGTTCTCACTAGTTGTAAGGCTCAATCACGCTCCTTGTTTTTCCTTCATTATGTGTCCCTACTTTGTTTCTAGTCATCTGATGTTATTTATGATTAATATAGTGTATATTAGTCCCAAAAGTTGAAATCAGGAGGTCACAAGGCCAGAATCATCCATTCGTTTGCTAGGTAAAAAGAATTGAAACATACTTATAATTTCGACGGAACAGTGTATCTAGTGAGAAACTGGAGCTGCCGTTCGACGAGCAGTAGCACGACAGGATCAAGGTAAATGGAAAACAATCTGGCAGGGGATAAACTCTAAGTGATATCGAATTGGGAACGAACTTCGACCAGATGAAGTATATAACTGTCGAATATGCTACCACATTTACAGAAAACATGATTCGATGGACACTGACATTAGGTCGGTTCCTCTATTGAACCTTCAGAATTCTACTCGACGGATTTGGATAATGGGGGAAAGTCCCGTTCCTGTCGAACCGACAAGAATGTTAGGGTTACAAGGTTCTAATTCGACGGATTCTGGAAACGTTGAGATTTCACTCCTACTGATCCGACAGATGCAACTCGACAGATCCTGGAAAACGCTAAGGTTTCACTCATGCTGATTCGACGATACACTCGACAGATCCTGGAAAATGCTAAGGTTTCACTCATGCTAATTCGACAAATACACTCGACGGATCCTGGAAAATGCTAAGGTTTCACTCATGCTAATTCGACAAATACACTCGACGGGTTTTGACATTCAACGGAAAAGTAAGAAGTCTAAACTCGACAGGTATGTCACTCGACGGATTCTGACTTTGGGAAAATGTTGAGGTCTCACTTAAGCTGATCCGACGGATTTAACTCGACCGATTTCTGGAAAAATGTTGAAGTTTCACCTATACTAGTCCGACAGACACTAAGAGGGCCACACTTTCTAATTCGACGAATTCACCGACGGAGGTGTTAATGGGGGTCACTAGCTTCGACAACTTTTGACATGATGAAGGGCCCCACTTGTCGACGAGTTTGGCCGGAGCTCATACTCGACAGTGTTTTAACATCTTAATTCGACGGACATGGCTTACTCACTCTCGATGGATTTTAACATTTACTTTAGGATAGATCAAGAAACCAAGTCATTACCATTTTCAATATAGGATCTCTTTTTACGGGTTCAAAACCGTGACCATACGAGAACCAAAACGGGGCTCATTTCTTTCCATATTACACGTTCCAAATATATATATATATACATACAAAACTCCAGCAATCAGCTAGCATCTATACATCACAAACAACATTTAAAAACGAGAAAGACCCTCAACACAAATTACGACGTTCCTAAATGCTAAGAGAGGTTGAGGAGGAGTGTCTTCCTCTTACCTAAGTGAAGAACAGGGATAAAGAAGCTCCTTTCATGCTTGAAAATTTGATTTTCTTCACCACCACCACCAGAACCTTAAAGGTCCAAGCTTTGGGGCTGTTTTGAGCAGAAAGAAAAATGAAGACACAGGGAGGAGTTCCAGCAGAAGCAAGGTGTGAAGGTGGAGAGGGGAAAATGGTCTCTGTCGGGTTGAGTAAAGAAGGCTTGAAGGATCAACAATGGTGAATGTGGGTGGTGTGCAGCCGTGAAGAAGAAGAGAGAAAAGAGAGTGAGAGTTGCGTGAGGGGGAGAAGCAGCGTGAATGAGGGAAAATGGGAGAAATGAAATGGAAAATGTGAATGAGCAGCAGACGTGGGGGAGTGGGAAAAATGGAATAGTCAATGTAATAATTCCCTCAACAATAGGCCGTGCAGCATAAATTGGGGAGGAGAGAGGAAAGGTTGATTAGATGGAAATAGGAAGCTTCCTTGAGAAGCTTTGTGCGCTTCTCGAGGAAATGAAGTGTAAGGTTGTCACCTTAATTAAATTCATCTGACAGATGAATAATTAATGAATAATTAAGCTGCTAAAATTATTTTCTCAATGAAATAAAATTACAATTGATGAAAATAATATTTTATTACTCATCAGATGATTTTATGATGCAGTGATTTTATCTAGCAGATAAAACCTTGAAAAAAAAATGCAAACCTCGCAAACTGTGCCTGGCCTCGGGTTTAGTAAGATCCCCCGTTGACACGTTGACAGTCCAAGGTTTACCAGCCTCAGGGAGAACATTTCGTTATCCCGGCTCCGCTCAGTGCATACGCAAAACGAGGAATATATTAAAATATTCAACGTTTCCAGAAAATTTCACAAAAATCACCAAAAATCACAAATATTATAAAATGATTATTTATAATGAAATAAGAAATTTTCGGGATGTTACAACGTTGATCGTCAAGACTGATCTTGAGATCATGGCACTGCCAGGATTCTTCGGGTTCGTGAGACTGGAGTTTCACGGGGCTTCCGAGGCATGGCGTATGCATGCGGACCGAGGGATAGTAGCTTATGTGGGACGATTGACTGTGTCCCTATGTAGAGAGTATGACGGAGAGGTCATATTCACTACTATGCTTTATTTACATTTAGAGTTACCTTTGACCATTAGGCATTATTGGCAGGGAGTTTTCCATGCGCCTAGTGAGCTGAGTAGCGAGTCAACAGCTCGGACTCGTGTCCAAAGTGCTGTGAGATCTCATAGATGTGAACTTTTCGATGGTTATTCTGGAGGTGATGGACGATGATTCATCGGAGAGTTTGATATCTACCGAGGTGCACTTGGGCAGTACTATGTTTTAGCTTTGTGTCAACTCTTTGCTGTTTTATTAAATACATGTAGTTATAAATTATGTTTGTTTTAAAAGAGAATCATATGTATATTATGGTGAGTTTATGTTTGTTATACCTTGTGTTTCGTGTTATTTTATTTAATGTTACAATTATAAAAAAATAAATATATTCTGCAAATTTTATGTAAGTATCAAATGTTTTATAACTTGGGTAAGAGTTTTATTTTATTTTATTACATTGCATTCATAAATGTGACATCCCCACAAGGGTGTTACATTAGTTGGTATCAGAGCCCAAGTTAGAGTCTTTTGGGGTTGTGGTTAGGTCTGTTTTTGCTTGTGTTGTGTGAATCTCTGTGATTTGTTTCCGAAAGGTTACATCTGACATTATTTTGTCTTGTTGAAGAAAGAAGATGTCTGGAGGAAGAGGAAGGCGTGCAAACGCGGCACCTAATGTGGACCCAATGGTTGCCGTTGCTGAGGCTATTCAGCAAATGGCAGTAGTGATTGCTCAGCAAAATCAGCAAAATCAAATAGCAGCCCAACATCAAGATGCGACTGCTGATGCTTTGAATTTGTCTGAGTTCAGACGCAACAATCCGCCACAGTTTAGAGGCGAGTTTGACCCTGAAAAGGCAAGTCTTTAGATTCAAGACTTGGAGCGAATATTCGAAGGAATGGGGTGCGCGGAGAATAAGAAGGTAACATTTGCTGTTTATATGTTGAGAGGAGATGCCGAAAATTGGTGGAGGAATACCCGCCAGCTGTAGCAAGCGGAAGGAACTGAGATCACCTGGGAGGTGTTTTGAGAAGTATTTCTGGAGAAGTACTTTCCTGGTACTGCTCGACATGCCAAGGAAATGGAATTTCTGGGTCTGCGTCAAGGGAATATGACTGTGGGAGAATATGCTGCAAAATTTGAGAGTTTGTCACAATTCTCGAGGTATTTCCAGAACCAACCAGGAGGTATGGAAGTGCCAGAAGTTTGAGGATGGGTTAAGAATGGAGTTGAGACGTGCAGTGCTACCGATGAGAATGAGGGAGTTTCCTATGTTGATAGACACTTGTCGAAGACTCGAGGCATTGGAGCCATCCCGAGATCTGAGGAATCGTAATTTTGGGCCGACTAGGTTCCAAAGAGGTGGCAGTAGCAGTGGTGGTAGGTTTCAGAGAAAGCCTTATGCGAGACCGTCTGGGAGTCAGCCGCAATGTCCATCTGTTGGGGGAAGTTATGGTGGAAATCAACCTACTCAGAATGTGGCGTTTACGCCAACCTGTTTTAAATGTGGCAAGAGTGGCCATATATCTACAGATTGTCGGATCAGGGGAATGATCTGTTTTAACTGCAAGAAGCCTGGACATGTTTCTAGAGATTGCACTCAGCCTGAGAGGAAGCCTGCAGTGAGGAATGTCCATGCTACTCAACCGAGATCTGGAGGGAGAGTGTATACGATGACCGGAACTGAAGCTTCTCAGTCTGAGGATCTTATACAAGGGGAAGGTGTCATTGAAGGTAATCACTTGACTTTGCTATATGATTCGGGTGCAACACACTCATTTATTGCATATGATTGTGTGGAACGTTTGAAACTGCCTGTGTCTTCTCTGAGTTTTCAATTGATTGTTTCTACACCGACTGCCAAGCCTGTTGTTACATCCAAGATATGCATGAACTGTCCTATTGTTATAAAGGATCGTAAGTTTTCGGTCAACTTGATTTGTTTACCTCTTGTTGAGATAGACATAATATGAGGAATGGATTGGTTATCTTCTAACCATATCCTTATAGACTGTGCGAGTAAGGCCATAGTTTTTCCTAAGGAAGAAAGTTCTGGATTCTTGACTGCTGTTAAGGTCAAGTCATTGTTGAGGGATGGAGCTCAAGGGTTCATGTTCTTGTCTTCTTTGGAAGTCAAATGTGAGAAGGATGTGAGCACTATTCCTGTCGTCAATGAGTTTCCGAGATTTTTCCCGACGATGTACCTGGTTTGCCACCTAAAGGGAGATCGAATTCTCTATCGACTTAGTACCTGGAGCGGGTCCTATTTCGATTGCACGTCCGAATGTCACCCAGGTAGAGTTGGCGAGTTGAAGAAGCAATTGGAGGAACTGTTGGAGAAGCAGTTTGTGCGACCTAGTGTTTCACCATGGGGAGCACCAGTGTTGCTAGTCAAAAAGAAGGATGGAACTTCGCACCTTTGTGTTGATTATCGATAGCTGAACAAGGTGACTATAAAGAACAAGTACCCACTACCGAGGATTGATGATTTGATGGATCAATTGAAGGGAGCCGCTGTATTCTCTAAGATAGATCTGCGATCAGGTTATTATCAGATACGTGTCAAGGTCGATGATGTACCCAAAACAGCTTTCCGAACTCGTTATGGGCATTATGAGTATCAAGTGATGCCGTTCGGAGTGATGAATGCACCTGCGATATGCATGGACTATATGAATAGGATTTTTCGTCCATACTTAGACAGATTTGTCGTTGTTTTCATCGATGACATTCTGATCTATTCTCAAAGTCAAGAAGAGCATGCTGAACATCTCAGTATAGTTCTCCAGATTTTGAAGGAGAAGAAGTTGTTTGCGAAGTTGTCAAAGTGCGAGTTTTGGTTGGATGAAGTTCAATTTCTAGGTCACGTAATTTCCAAGGAAAGTATCGCGATAGACCCATCAAAGGTGGAGACTGCTTTGCAGTGGGAAAGGCCTAAGACTGTGACTGAGGTTCGAAGCTTTGTTGGATTAGCCGGATATTATAGAAGATTTATTGAAGGTTTTTCCAAGATAGCTGGACCACTTACACAACTCACGAGGAAGAGTCAAGCTTTCGATTGGACAGAGGAACGTGAAGCGAGTTTTCAAGAGATGAAAAAGAGGTTAACAACTGCACCAGTGTTAATTCTGCCGGATCCTAACAAATCATTTGAGGTGTATTGTGAAGCATCTTATCAGGGGTTAGGATGTGTGTTGATGCAGAATCGGAACATGGTAGCTTATGCTTCAAGACAGTTGTAGGTTCATGAGAGGAACTACCCAACGCACGATTTGGAGCTAGCTGCAGTAGTTTTTGCATTGAAAGTGTGGAGGCATTTTCTATATGGAGCTATGTTCAATGTCTTTATTGATCACAAGAGCTTAAAATACTTGTTTGATCAGAGAGAATTGAATATGAGACAGAGGCGATGGTTGAAATTTTTGAAGGATTATGATTTTCAACTTCAATATCATCCAGGAAAAGCGAATGTGGTGGCTGATGCCTTAAGCAGAAAGGTAGTAAGTGTTTCTACTATGATGATTAAAGAGGAAGAGTTGATGAAGCAATTCAGAGATCTATGGTTATCAATAGAATTGGTACCTGGAAAGATTCGTCTAAGTAGAGTTGTGGTTTTGAATGACTTGTTGGAGATCATAAAAGAGAAACAAGATGAAGATGCGTTTTTACAGAATGAGAAGGAATTGTTGAAGCAAGGTCATAAGGCGACGGTGGAGGAAGGATCTGATGGAATCTTGAGGTTTCAAGGAAGAGTTTGTATACCCGATGATTTCGAACTCAAGAAAGCAATCTTGGATGAAGCTCATACAAGTAATTTGAGTATGCATCCGGGGATGACGAAGATGTATCAAGACTTGAAGCGACTGTTTTGGTGGCCAAGGATGAAGAGAGATGTAGCTGAACGTGTGACGTCTAGTCTTGTCTGTCAGAAGGCAAAAGTGGAACATCAAAGGCCTGCTGGTATGTTACAACCTTTGACTATTCCAGAGTGGAAGTGGGATAGTATTTCGATGGATTTCGTTATTGGATTTCCAAGGACGAGGAAAGGTCATGATTCGATATGGGTTATAGTTGATAGGCTTATGAAATCAGCGCATTTCTTACCGATCAATATTAAGTATCCATTGGAACGCTTAACCCAGATATATATCGACGAAGTTGTTAGACTTCATGGTGTGCCGGTAAGTATAGTTTCTGATAGAGATCCGAGGTTTACGTCAAGACTCTGGAAAAGTTTGCAAGAAGCTATGGGGACTAAATTGCGATTGAGTTCTGCATACCATCCGCAGACTGATGGTCAGACAGAGAGAACAATTCAGTCGTTGGAAGATCTGTTGCGTGCTTGTGTGTTAGAACAGCAAGGGAGTTGGGACGAATTTCTGTCTTTGATAGAATTCACTTACAATAATAGTTTTCACTCGAGTATAGGAATGGCGCCCTATGAAGCACTTTATGGACGACGATGCCGAACACCTTTGTGTTGGTATCAGGATGGAGAGAGTATGACTATTGGTCCTGATCTTGTGCAGCAGACTACAGAAAAAGTGAAGATGATACAAGAAAAGATGCGAACGACTCAGAGCCATCAGAAAAGTTATGCTGATAAACGAAGACGACCTTTGGAATTTAAAGAAGGCGATCATGTGTTCTTGCGAGTTACGCCTACGACAGGTGTCGGAAGAGTTCTTAAGTCAAGGAAGCTTACACCTAAGTTCATAGGACCTTATCAGATTATTCGTCGGATTGGTCCTGTAGCTTATCAGATAGCTTTACCAACTTTTCTATCCAATCTTCATAATGTATTTCATGTGTCTCAGTTGAGGAAATACATTCCCGATCCAACCCATGTGATACAACCTGATGAAGTACAGCTGAAGGATAATTTGACGTATGAAACACTTCCTGTTAGAATTGAGGACAGGAGAGTGAAACAACTTCGAGGGAAGATGATAGAACTGGTGAAGGTAGTGTGGAACGATGTAACGAGAGATGCTACATGGGAATTAGAGGATAGGATGAGGGAGCAATATCCTCAATTGTCTGATGTATGATGAATTTCGGGGACGAAATTCTTATTAGTAGAGGAGAGTTGTAACACCCCAATTTTTGGGATAATTACAATATAGTCCCGATTTGTACTGTTTTTCGAATTCTATGAGCAGTAAATTTAATTTGACTGTTCCGTGAGTGTACTTGACTATTGTATGTGATTTGCTCCGACCTAGGGAAATAAAAATTTTCTGGCCAGATAAATCTTATTTTAATTAATTGGAGCTGGGGGATCTTACTAAACCCAATTCTGATTGATATATATATTAATCTCGTAATTTTTTGGATTTAACTGTGCAATAAAATAATTTTATATTTTTATAATATTATTTTATATTACAAGATTACCTCTTGTCTCAAAAATAGTAAAAATGCTTTCGGTTTGACCACAGATCTTTAAAAGTCTTTGTGGGACCCGCGTTTAGGAAAAACAGTCAACTGTGCTGACTGGATAATTTCTAACCAATGAGAGCAAGTCAACCAAAGTAGGCTTGACTTTCTAAACCAATAGGAATTGGACACCTAAGGAAGCATAGGTTTTCATTTGGACCGTTGGATGAAGACTTAATGATGAAGCCTTTAACCTAAGCCATTGATCTAATCAATGGTGAGATTAGAATGATAGGTTTATGATCAAGTGATATCTACCTTAGATCTAATCTAGGGCTAAGGATTAAAGATGAACCAAGGGTTAGGATTAAGTCAACAATTGTAGGCTTGAAAATGGTTAGTAACCTAATTAAGCTTAATTCAACTAATCTAATTACTTAATTAGCATACTAATTGAACTAGCTTAGCTATGAATTAATTATAATCTAAATACTAATTAGATATACTAATATTAATTAAAGGTTATAATATATGTTAATATATATACTAAATTAATTAGTTATGTGACTAGTATATTAATTAAGATTGGTTAGGATAATTAACCTAACAAATTACCTAATTAACTAGCATGTAATTAGGAGTAATTTGGAAACAATTAGACCCCTAATTTGATGAAGGAGCTGCACGGTTTTGGGCTGCCAAGGAGGAGGCAAGGTGGCTTGGTTCTACATGGTTCTAGAAGGATTCAATGACCTAAGCCATGTGCCTAACAAGTGTGAACACTTTGTGATATTTTTACATGCAAAATTAAACACTCAAGCTCCCTACACACTCATTCACGGCTGCTGCCCTATCTATTCACTTTTCACTTTTGTTTTTCACACTTATCACTTTTAGCTATTCATTTCTCTCTCTAAAATACCAAAAACTCAAGCAAACACTTCGCTCCCATTTTCTCTCACTAGGTTCGGCCAGCACCCTCACATACTCACCGAAGCCTTCATAATTTTATCCCATCACATTTCTTGAACCCAAATACCATTCTAAGCATCTTTCATTCACAAAGTTTTCCCAAATTCCCACTCTATCTTGCCTAAAATTCCACTTCTTGCTTACTTACTTAAGGGTAAGTTTGGTTTCTATGGTTCAAAACTGAAATTTTAATTTTTCTAACCATGATTGTTCCATGGTTTTTCTATTTTGTACCTTGTATGTGTATTTACTAATTGTTTGAGAATTTTAGGAATTGTTTTGGAGCTTGTACGAAATTTGGAGAAACGAAGGAAATCTAACCGATTAATTTGTCTACAAGAGGTAAGAGGGAGATTTAATCTCATCAACCCTAAGTGGTGATGAGAAAATGGATTGTGTTTGTGTGTAGAATCCATAAGGATTCGGTTGTATGGTTTATTTGTGGTTTTTATTGTTTTTGATTGTTTTAAATGCTTTTCCTATTTGTGATTATTTTTGCTATGCATGAATTATAGCTTTCATTAATTCTTGCTATGCATGTTTATGGTTTTAAATATATTGTATATGTATTATATGTGATTTAATAATTGTATGTGTTTGTAACTGTGTAATTATTAAAGTAGGATGTGAATAACATGTGCGATTTGCATGAGTGTTCCAAAGAACACACCATCGAACTCACTACCTTACATCCAAAAAGAGAACCAAAATGTTCTCAAGAATTTTCTAAATAACTGATTCAAGGGAATTTAAGTAAAATAATCAAAGTTAAAAATGGTTTAGGTTAATTGTGGCCAAAATGCCATTTAGTGTATAACCAAATGCCATTTTATTTTGATTTGGCCAACATGCCATTTTATCTACTAAGATAGGTTAGGTAATTGTTTTATAACATAAATTGATTCCAAAGAATCATTGAGAAAATCAAAGGAATTAATTCTGTTCTAGAATTTTAACTTAGCAGAATTCAGTTTAAGTAAGAAATTAATCAGACACTTGAAAAGTACTAACGTAGGGCTCATACTATGAATTTTGAAGTGCGTTAGTGAATTTCAAAGTAAAATTATTGGGTAAAAATAAAATAAACTATATTGAGAGGAAAACGTTACAAATACCTTATACTGATTTTATAGGCAAAATGCTGCCAAAATTTATTAAAATCAAACGCATAAAATGAAAAGATTCCATACTATATTTATAACACAAGGAAAATACATTACGTATTTTAAAAGTACTAGATATAGTTTTACACATATTAAAAATGACAATTTTAAGCTATTCGGTTAAGAAAATGAATTAAAAATCCTACGCGATTGAGAAAATAACTCAAAAACAATTTACGATGTTTAAAAACGTCAAAATGTCTTTACGCGATTTAAAAACGTTTGTGAAAATGACGAGATTGTGAAAATGCGATAAAATTCTTACGCGATTGAACAATACTGTGAGTTTTGCTGTCGGGCCAAAGTGGTGGACCCAGACATGTTGTAGTGTAGTACTGTCAGGTGGGACGTACTATACTTTGTTATCTGGTGACTAGGGGTATTTTGGTAATTTCTCATAAATATGGTAAAATTTGGATAATAGGGGTATTTCTGTAATTTTAGCTCATGTTTAGAGTGTTGTGCCAATTTGGGTTATAATTGGTGATTGATTGACGAGGCGAATTACACCGTGTTTGGTGTGATAAGCGTAGTGTGGTTCGTTTATGAACTTGGAGGCGTTAGTGTGCGGAGAATTCCACACGCGCGGACAAATGGGTTGCTCCTATGGGCCGTGGTAACGGCAACACACTAATGATCTTGACAAGCACTATTCTTAGTCAAGATCTTGAGGGGACTATTAAGTACTATGCCCGTGGTACACGACGTTGGGTCATTGTAATGCTTGCTACACGATGTTTTGGATTGTGGGCTATAGACACAACGTTTGACAGTGCAATAGTTTGGTTGGGCAGCCATAAAGTATTATTAGTTTCTTTTCGGATCATTCTCTCAGATATCCGTGTTTAGCTCCATGGAGTAGGAACGAGTCAGTGTGTGTATCATTCATCATTTGCATTTTTAATGTTCATGCATTATCTGCATTTTATTGTTTATCATAATCTGTGATAAATTGTATGATTAAATGTTTTATTATACTATGCATGATATTATTGTATGTGTTATTTATATATATATCACTTGTTATCTTGTACATGATGTATTGGTATGTACTGTTGTGATAACTGTTTTGTACTGTTGTTTTCTTTATTGCCATGCGGGTAGTGATGTAGATTGTCTCACCTCTCTATATGTTTTCTCGATATTACTATATTGTTCCCGTAAAGAGTTTGAGGTAGAGGAGGATCAGCCTCTTGAGGTACAATACCCTGACGAGCAACAGTCGGGCGACTTACACAAGGAGGAGGAGCCGGTTGATCACGTTGATCGTCAAGACTGATCTTGAGATCATGGCACTGCCAGGATTCTTCGGGTTCGTGAGACTGGAGTTTCACGGGGGTTCCGAGGCATGGCGTATGCATGCGGATCGAGGGACAGTAGCTTATGTGGGACGATTGACTGTGTCCCTATGTAGAGAGTATGACGGAGAGGTCATATTCACTACTATGCTTTATTTACATTTAGAGTTACCTTTGACCATTAGGCGTTATTGGCAGGGAGTTTTCCATGCGCCTAGTGAGCTGAGTAGCGAGTCGACAGCTCGGAGTCATTTCCGAAGTGCTGTGAGATCTCATAGATGTGAACTTTTAGATGGTTATTCTGGAGGTGATGGACGATGATTCATCGGAGAGTTTGATATCTACCGAGGTGCACTTGGGCAATACTATGTTTTAGCTTTGTGTCAACTCTTTATTGTTTTATTAAATACATGTAGTTGTAAATTATGTTTGTACTAAAAGAGAATCATATGTATATTATGGTGAGTTTATGTTTGTTATACCTTGTGTTTCGTGTTATTTTATTTAATGTTACAATTATAAAAAAATAAATATATTCCGCAAATTTTATGTAAGTATCAAATGTTTTATAACTTGGGTAAGAGTTTTATTTTATTTTATTACATTGCATTCATAAATGTGACATCCCCACAAGGGTGTTACAATTGGTATTCTAGCCATGTATGATCGCGTCTAGAAATGGCGTTACATCCGACAAACCCATTTTCTCCAGGGACGATCGAAGAGCATGCAAGAGAAAGCATGTGTACTCTTGTTCACAAGCTTTTCTAGTGTAGCACTCCATGGAGTAAGAGCAAGAGTGTAACACCCTCCGAAGAGCATTATATTTCGGACCAACTCCTTTTAATTCTTTACCCAAGTTATAATATATTTGATATTATTTTAATACGGGTTTCAAAATTTCTTTTTTGCAGATAACATAAACTTACCGAATTATAGAAACACAAGACATAAGAACTGAATAATATACTTTACATATAAACATAGTTTACTACAACCATAAGTACATCATACTTACATACCCAAAAACATAAAACATCTAACATAACCAACCTAGATTGACCCAAATTCATAACACCTAATGAGAAGAGTCCTCCTTAGAAGATAAATTCCCTAACCAGAAATGTCTCGACGGATGGAAATCCGAGCAGAAGATATCTCGGAGTCCTCTCTAGGAGTATAGTGAAGATCACCCCACAACTCCCTGACAGGCATAACAAACTCTACATATACAGCAACAAAAGAAAAAGTAGTGACCCCATGGCAAGTCCTACTTACAGATAGAGTAATGTCACTACAATACTCTATATGCTCTGTGTCCCAATGGACACACCAAGCATCAGTGCCTTCAAGAAACTGTAGTCTAATGAAACCTAGTAGATCCCTCCTTGCTGCCATTGCAGTCTTGACAGGCATAAGTATAAAATAAAAACAGACAGTATAATAATACAAAGAGGTGAGATCTCCTACATCAATACCATCATGGCAGCATAGAAACAAGAATGACAATAATATCATTCACATACAACAATATCACAGAACAACAGGTATAATCATGTTATCAACTAACAGATAATTTAACAATATATATATATATATCATAATATATATGAATACGGATCATACCACAAAACAAGTATACTGACTATGCCACAACAATATGTACATTGACTATGCACATGCACAATGTGTATATTGACCCTTCTTATGCGTAATGCACCCATTTCCTACTCCATGGAGCTAAACACAATTTCGGAGAGAATGATCCAAAAGATATGTCTGTACGTCATCTACCTATTCAAGTGCTATATTTTTTGTCAATGTATACATCATGGCTTGTACAAGACATTCTATGCCAGATCTGGAATAGGAATAGTGCTCTCATCGAGATCGTTGGTATATTTGCATCGGTTGCCATGGCATAGTAGTGCTACTAACTGGCCACATGTGGAATTCCACGCTCCGATGCCTCCAAGATCATTCATAGACCTTTACTACATAATTCACACCCGCATGAAGGTGTAACTCAACTCCAAGGCAACAATAGCCTTAACAGACATCGTCTGTCAAACAATGCATATCCAATGACTTAATGCACATTATAAGCCATTATCGGCCACAAATACAAAGTAATATTCTCGGGTCTAGTATATCAGTTCGACAACAAAACTTGTTGTTCCTCTCAATTGCATAGCGTTTTTATCGCATTTTCACAATTACATAAAACTTCTATTACGTTTTCAAATTGCGTAACATTTTTCCAATGTTTTCTCAATCGCGTAAAGATTTTAAAACATGTTCTCAATCACGTAGTCAAAAATCACCATTTTTAAATCACATAAGAATTTTTAAATGTTTTCTCAATTGCGTATTTCAAAAATTAATATTTTTGAATCTCGTAACTCAAAATAAATATTTTTGAATCGCGTAGAATATTTATTGACATTTTAAACTTAATTTTGAAACTTTCCATGTTTAATATAAAGTTAAACCTTGATTCCAATATTTTCTTATCAAATTTCTTTTAAGTAATATTTTTAAACGTTGTTCATAAAAACTATATTTATTTTGATTTAATCAAACCTCCCCACAATATTTTTCTATTTCCTTGGCTAAAAATTCTTTTAAAGATAATACCTTGAATTTCAAACCATCTTTCCATCCCATTTCCATTCTTATGGCTAAAAATCAATTCCTTTCAAATGATAAAAACTTTGTTTATATTCTTTTTCCAACTTTTCTCACTAAAATTCTTCTAAGTAATATTTTCTAATATGTACCCAAAAATTTGCATCATTATAATTTTAAACAAAATCATTTTTCATTTAACTTATCAAAAATCATATTAAAGAAAATACTTTAAGTCTCCAAATTACTTCTCAATCCCATTTCCACTATATTGGCCGAAATTTACCATTTTATTTAGTGACAAATATTTGTTCATTTTCATTTTCATTTTTTAATTCCTTAATTAGATTTCTTATCACTAATCCTCTAGGTTAACTTTCAATAAAACATTTTGCATAAGTTTACCCCTTTGGAGGGCTTGGAGGCCGTGAGCCTCTATGCCCATTGGAACTAAAAATTGCTTTCCTTTATAACATCATTATAGCATACCACACAATTAAAGCATCACAATCCTACTATAACAAGTTCATGCTGAATATCAAAGTAATAAAATCACCTAAGCAAAATAAATACAAATCACACAATTACACAAATATGGTGAATAAATCCTCACATGGATTCATCACCTTCATACAATTTCGTGTCCCTCACCACCATAATTGGTTGACGAAGTTAATCTCTCTGTAGCCTCCTAGCTCCTTGTAGGATTCTTTGTGTCAACTTTTTGCACCAAGTAGCTCTTAAAAAAAAATCAAAGTAAACACAAACATATTAACATCCAAAGCTAGAGTAAGACAACCATAAATCAAATATGGTCTTAGAATTTCAAGAATCAAATAAAAAATCAAGTTTCAAGAACTTTACCGTAGAACCCTAGATCTTGAATTTGAAAATCAAGCTTGAAAATGGATGAACCGAGCTTTGATCACAACATCAAAGATGCTTAGGATTGTGTTTAGAATAAAGTGGTAAGGTTGGTTTAAATTATGAGAGATTGGAAGGTAAAAATGGGTAGTGAGGTCGTGAGCTTGAGGGAGGAAAATGAGAGAAAATGGTGTTTAGCTTTTTGCATGAAAATGTGATAACTTTGAAAAGATGATAGCAAATGAAATTTAGTCCCCTAAAGCCCTTCATGGCCGTGAGATACAAGGAGAGTAGGAGTGGTCAATTTGCTCACTACAACTCCTCACAACCATTGATTAGAGCAAGGGTGGACATCCAAAGCTTTTTCTCCAAGCTTGTTTCTAATTTGTTGTTCATAAAGATGTCATAACCATCATCTTTGACTAAGCTAGATATTTTCTAGATATTTCCAAAAACTATTACCCAATAGACAAAGGCTACTGTAAATTATTTTCTAATGAATAATAATATTACACAATAGATAATAGCTTTACCCAATGGATAATAGAATGTAACAAAAACTCAGATAAAGAAAATTTTCATCAACTGTTTTCGATTTTGGGTTTAGTAAGTTCCCCCGGCCCTGCATTAATAATCCAAAACTTACACTCATCAATCCTGCAGGCAGTCTCAGGATGTTATAAAGAGTAATCCGTAAAAGACTTCTAAACTCTATACTTGTTTCTTTTGTTTTTGCATGTCTTAGTTACCCCAGTTACCATTTGTTATATTTTATCATGTTTGTATTTTTATAGACTGTCTTATAATACTTGTGATGTAACTATGATCTTGGATGTTCATAATTATGCATTTAGCTTCTCTTGATCCTTGTTTTTCTCTAACCTTGCTTTCTCTTGTAGAGAAGACATTTTTTTGAAAAGGAAAAGGAAAACGTTTTGGGAATTAGAGTTTTTCCAAGGCAGAATTATTTACTTATTTTCTCAAAAAGCCAATTCCCCTGAAATATCATTAGTTCTGCTTTTACTATTTTTCTTATTGTGAAATTGGTTTCTCACCCCTTTGATATATTTGTGGTATTTCAGACCCTTAGATATGAGTTCTATTGTGATTTGGCTTAGTGAAGGATGAAAACAATATGACCAGGAATCATAACCTTTTACCTTTGAGGGGCAGGTCACCATCCAAGTACAGGTGTCCACCCACCCAGAGTATGGGACGGTCACGATAACCGGTCATTTCATACTTCAGCTTGTTATGCCTCATTGGTGATCCCCTGATGCACCTTTTTTGCCACCTTATTTCCACTAGTTTCGCGTTTGATTCCTCCCCTATGTACTACTTGAAGGGAGAAACTGTTTTATGTTAACAGTTTTAGTTTGTTCTGATAACGACTGTAGTTAACCCTGTGAGGTCAAATTTTGTTTTGTTTTTGGGGAAGACTGTAACCTTAACCGCCACTGTTAAGTTTCTTTTAATGATATTAGTTTCTTCATGTTAAATATTCATCTATTTAATTCATAATTGTATAGTTGTTGGAAAAGTTTTAAATCTTAAAAGTCTCTTGTAATGTCTGTTATCAATTTCTTGTACCTCCGAAAAAAATGGAGTTAGATGAAAACATACTAGATTTAAACTTTGTGTACTGTAGTTGAGTTAGGTCATTACAACTATTCTTGGGCTTGATCTTGCCATCATCTTCATATTTGTTATCATCAAAACAATCTTCAATGGCCAATAGCCAAATACAATGCTTTATTGAGTGATGATGCATAGAGTGATCAAGATGTTCTTAGAAGACCAAGAAAGCAAAGGTACTACCAATTTAATCCATCTAAGATGTGTGCAACATTTACATTAAAATTTGGTATGTAATTTACTTCAAGAAAACAATTTAAGGATGCAATAAGGGAGTGGTCTTTGCTTAACGAATAAGGGCTTAAATTAAAAAAGAATGATGCAATGAGGTGTAGGGTTGTTTGTAGAGAAGGATGTGGATGTCGCATTCATAAGTAAGGTGGGGGAGCTCGATGACTTATAGATTGAAAACATTAAAGGATAAGCATACTTGTGAGAAGACCTATAAGAGGAATATGGCTTCGGGTAAGTGGGTAGCAGAGAAGTTACACCACACTATGGGGACCAACAAGAAAATTGTAACATCCTTTTTTGTAGTATGTTAGACTTGTATATGGTCGTAGAGGTACCATAATACTTGTTTAACATGTCCGCTATATTTCATGGCGTTGAGTTAATTTAGGCACTTTGTCACAATACAGAACGTGCAAAATGACTATTTTAAGTCAAGAAAATAGCATCAATTATAAATCAACGGAAATAAATAAGAAAAATTTATTAATAGGTCACAAATGTGTGAAAGAGGATGTGGTTAAATTTTGAGGACAAACGGAGCTAATTCGGTATTTTTAAGAACATTGTAGGAGTGTTTTAATACCAAATTGAGGTGTAGAAGATATAGAAAATTTTGAAAATGGTGAAACAAGAATTTAGATAAATCTTAAGATTTATTTTAAAGTTGTTGGAGGTTAGGAAACTTGATTTACTAAAATCAAAGTGTTCCTAATAGATATGAAGTTTCGTCAAAAGATCAAAATGCCCTTAATTTATATCCTTTAAAAGTGAGATTTTTCTCACTTCCTCTCATCTCTCTCCCGTGCGCTCCTGTTGCTGAAACGGAGAGGAAGAAACAAAAAAAGGAACGAAAATGAAATGGAAAAGAAGAAAAGAAAGAGGAGAAAATAGAAGAAGAAAAAAGAAGAGCAAAGAAAGGTTGGAGCTCATCTTCTCCAAGCTTAAGGTAGGGGGTTTTCATTGCTTTTCTATTTCTTCCTTTGTTTTCCAATGTTTTGGAAACTTGAGATTTTGATTGATTTTGAAATGGAAAAGATTATTTTGTTTTGATTATGATTTAAGAACTTGATTCTTGATCTATTCTTGATGAGTTTTTAAGATTTGGAAAATGGGGTTTGTACCCATGTTGATATTTGATATTTTATGAGTGATTTGGTTGCATATTTCTAATGATTTGATGTTCTTGTTGATGTTTAATGGTTTGGTTTAGTTTGGGATGGTTTAAAAGGCTCTATTTTCTATAAATTTCACAGTTTATAATGATTACATGGCCTATGTAATCGATTACAAGGCTTCTGGAAAGATGTAATGGATTACATCCTATTGTAATCGATTACATCCTATTGTAATTGATTACATGGCTTTTGCCAGACTTGTAATCGATTACTAAAGCTATGTAATAGATTACCAAGCCCCTGATTTGAGGATTTTCTGAAAATGATGGAAATATAGTTCTTTAACCTATGTAACCTAAATACAAACCTTAAATCTTGAATTGAATGATTAGAATTCACTAGATTGTGAAAAGATTATACATCCAAACAAGTTTAAGAAAATGATTTCATGATATGACTGAATCAAATGAGATTAATGATTTGAGAAATGATTTTTATGATGTTGTTGCATCAAGTGAGATTGATTAATGAATTTGAATACCCACGATGAGTATGAATGGGTTATGCATTATATTGCAGATGTGATTATTTAATGGATAAAATGATTGGATTTTCATGGGTATCCCTTTATGGAACTAGGCCGAGTTGGATTTTGGATGTACTTGTATTAGGGTAAGACTTAGTTAATGGTAAGAGAATATGTGGTTTTCTCTATACCGGAGTAATTGAGGTTAAGGAAGAACCTTCCTCTTTACCTGAGCTTCCCTAATCATTAAGTGGTTGAGGATGAGTGTTTCGCTTACTACTTAGGGTAATCCTAAATCTTGGATAGTTTGAGTAATGTACCTCTCATTCTATTCCTGATGATTGATATTGTGAGATAATGTACCTTCTCCTTATCATGATGGATTGAAGTCTAACCTTAGCTTTGATATTGAGGAGACGTACTTCCTCTAAGCTAGACAGGGGAAGACCAGGCCTAGTTACCCAAAGTAGTTCTGTGTGGCGATGTACGACCATGAAGAGGTTGATGTGCGCTAACCTAAAAGCAAACTACTACCAAGTAAATGATTTTATAATGCTATCATGAACGAGAGATGAATCTAATGATTTGAGACATGATGGATATTTGTTTTTAAAATACACATGAGAATTCTTGACTTATTTCAGAGATTAGAAAGTATGAGATTTGATGACATGGTTTCTGATTTAATGATTTGAGTCTTAATGACTTTAGACTTGGTGTGATTTTTGACGATTATGAATGATTTTCATAATGATAAATGGACTATCTATTTCGGGAAGAGGAAGGACTCGATTTGGCTTTTTGCCACCTTCCTAGATTGATATTGAATGTTTTAAAAGAAATGATTTTTTCCCTAAATAGCTAAAATTATTGTGATGATACGATTTTTATAAACTATTGAGGATTTTATGGTTCTCACCCCCTACATCTATGAATTTCCATGAAAACTCCAAGAGGGATCTACAGTGGGAAAGCAAGATGAAGCAAGACGGAGCTTAGGCACAAGGATATATTATAGTTAGTTATTTTAGACTTTGTAAATAGGATGATATATGTGTATTAAGTACAACGATGTATACCTTGTATAAAAATTCATTTCATATTTTATGTATAGCAAGATTCCGCTAAAGGCTCATATTTTGTATATTATTAAATTATTTATTTGAAAAATTTATGGATATTCATAAGTAATATACCGAATTCTAATTATTGATGCATAAACCGGATACGTCATTAGTGTTAGTCTTTGGGACATTACACAAATCACATTGGGTGGAGTGATAAAACACATCAAGAATGACTACTATGCTAAAGTTTCAATCTCCAAGGCTTATTGGGCTAGAAGGTGCGCTAAAGAAAAGCTTGAGGGTGGCTATACAGAGCAATACAATAAGCTATTGGACTATTGTGAGGATATAAAGAGAATAAACCTAGGCAACAACATTGCATTGCTTACAAAGAATCCTATTGGAGGGCCTAATCCAATATTTTTGAGATTGTATGTGTTTAGAGGCTGTGAAAAGTGGGTTCTTGGCTACTTGCAGGCCCATTATTGGGGTTGATGGGTGTTTCTTGAAGAGCCCATTTGGTAGGATCTTGTTGGTTACTGTAACCCAAGACCCTAATGATCAATACTTTCCCCTTGCTGTTGTAGCTGTGGAGAGTGAGAACAAGGACTCTTGGACATGGTTCCTTGAGAGGTTGTTGGATGATATTGGACATGATAAAAGATGGTTTTTCATCTCGGATCAACAAAAGGTTTTGTCATTAATGTTAATATTTTACATATATGAAGTTTATCCACTAGTTTCTCACCACACATTGTGTTCTATTTTTGTGCAGGGGTTAGTTCCACTTTTAAGAGTTTACTTGAATTAGTAGAGCGTAGGACTTGTGTCAGACACTTATATGCAAATATGAGAAAGCAGTATGGTGGTGGAACTTTTCTTATAGATAAAATGCATGCAGCATGCAAAGTTATATATCATGCAAGCTAGGTGAGAAGAATAGAGGAGCTGAAATCTATTTCTAAGAATGAACATGATTGGTTGATAGGAACTTCTCCTAAACTATAGGCTAAGTCACACTTTATTGAGTATTCAAAGTGTGACATGTTGATGAACAACATCTTAGAGGCTTTTGATGGTAGGATACTTGAAACTAGAGACTAGCTTGTGATATCTATGTTTGAATGGATCCGTGGGTATATGATGTCTAGGTTTGATAGGAATAGGTTGATGGTAGAGAAATATAGAGGAAAGGGTAAATTTTGTCCCAAGCCTAGAAAGGGGCTAGACAAAGAAGTTATGGAATCAGGGAAATGGGCTGCAACATGGGCTGGAGGTTTGAAATATAAAGTCCAACATTACCCTGAGCAACTTCAAGTAGAATTAGAGATAAAGTTATGCCTGCAAGTTTTGGGATATAACAGGATTACAATCTAGGCATGCTATTTGGTGTAGAATTTGGATTGTGATTAAAAATTAAGATTAAAAATAGTTGCTAAGTTCCACAAAAAATATAAAAACTTTACAACCAGTTGTAGCTAGTAAGGGTCGATCCACAGAGAACTAATTCAATTGACACTATAATTTAATTTCTAAATTAAACTCTAAAGAACAATTAACAGTAAAAAGGGGGTTTTGTTTATCAAAACTAAGAAAAGAAATTAAATATAAAGTAACAGCAATAAACACGATTTGATTTACCAAATAAAAGAGATTGGTTAAGAGATGAAATTTACCATTAGATTTACATGATAATGCTAACCTACATATCCTTTATCCCAACATGATCAATTATGTCTTTATGCAACTGTGTTAACTCTCTGTTTTCCTTAGGTTTTGGTTAATTTAGCAACCACTCAAATTAATCTCTAATCACTAGTTAGCTATAAAGAAACTGCTCTTATATCCACCTAATGACAACATTATGATTTAGAAAACCAATCACACTAAGGTACAATCACACACCGGGATTGAATTACTTAGCTCATATGTCTCACTAGTCCTACCACTGCAACCGTACATAGCAATCCTAGTTTTACCACTTTTGAAAATAGCAAAGAGTATAAAAACCTTTATACCGAGTTAAGAACAGAAACATATGAATAAAAACATAACTGTGTTGAAATAAATAAGTATATAGGATTCACAAAATTGAAACGAAGGTTTCATCTTCCCTTAACCAAATAAGAAACTTAGCCGCATATAGTAAATTCAAAATCAAAAGAAAAACGAAAGAAAAACATTGTCAAGAATACAAGTGCGAAAGAAAATTGAAGATCAAACTAGTTTCCAATGCTTGAGGTAGATTGATCATTGATGGTTCGAACCCGAATCTCCAATCTTGGATCGAATCTACCCTCTCTCTTGTTCTTTGTATTCTCCTTAGTTCCTTGGCGGATTTTATCTCAGACTCTCTCTCTTTGAACCCTAAGCAATCCTATTTATAACCTTAGATACATAGCTCCTCGTCCAAGCCCAAAACTAATATTTTGATACGCAGACACAGGCCGTGTCTGATTACACGCACCCCCTCGGTGTCTAGTGCTGTGGAGGATCGCCTGGATAGGCTCGAGCGTTGCTACTCAGCACTAGAGGATCATGGGGCTTAGGCATGGAGTATCTATTTCAGTTATAACAATGTTTCTGAACTCAACTATTATGCTTACAATTATGTTTAGCTATGACTCTAATGTTTTGATATTATGTTTTTAATTATGCAAGTTATCTTAGAACCATGGCATGATTAATTGACATCTTGGACATGTTTAATTAACTTGTATGTGTCTGAATGGATTACTCACAATGCTTCCATTGTGCCTAGATTATTACTAGTTATCTATTCCAATTTTTTTTTATCATGACAAAAGAGGGAAAAGGATATAGGCTTTTTATTGAGAAAAGAAGGTAAAATAACTGAAAGTTACTTAAAGTTTTTCTTTTAAAGGTCTTGGAATTCCAAAACAAAAGGAGAGCTATGCATCTCTGATTCAATCACCTCTTGAACAAAAGAGGGGGAGTAAGTCTCTAAATCTTTTTATGAATTCTAATTATTATTTGAACTAATCTTTTTCTCAATAAATGTTTGTCATTATCAAAAAGGGGGAGAATGTGATTGACATTGACTAAATGCAAATGGTTTTGATATCGACAAACAAGAAAGCAATGGAAACACAACAATCAAGTCACAAGGACTTCAAGATTAGCATGTAGGTCTTAGAACTTGTGTAAATGTAGTTGAAGGATTCATACTGTAACACCCATCGTAGGGTATCACATTTAAGACTAATCCTAATAGAACTTACCCAAGTTGTAAAAGAATTAATCTTATAAAAATGTCAATTTTAAAATTTCGTTTGCAGAATAAAATAAAATAAGTAAATTAAATTAAAACATTAGTAAGGCTTGTAATAAACACACCTAAATATATTTATACATTATGTTACTAACTTTGTTCGAATAACTTACATAATTACAACCCTGCTTCAAAAGTAAAATACAAACATAACTACTAAGCAGTACTCTAAAAACAAACCTAAGGATTTGGTTCCTCAGAAGGATCCTCTTCCTCCTCTACATTATCATCAAAGAACCCAGGCGAATATAGATGCCTTAAAGGGATCCTTGCCGACGATACTACAGAATTCTCTTGGGGTGTATAGACAGACACAACTCCACCCCAGAGTTCACGAATAGGTATTGTGAATTCCAAATGCGCAGTTGCATGTTGAGTTAACATGGAAATCCCATCTAGGGTTCCACTTAAGCTTATAGTCAAGTCCTCGGTGTAAACAAGCCTCTCATTATTATAGTTAAATCTCCAGGCGTCAGTTCCGCCATGGAACTGAACCCTAACAAAACCTAAGACTTGATGTCTTGTCGCCATATTAATGAATAAAGAAAACTGCTACTGAAGATAAACAGGGTCCCTTGCCTCCTCGTTCCCTCGATCTTCAATAAACATATACAATGAAATAGATATAACATAACAACGAGGTGAGATCCCCTACATCAATACTAGAGTAGCAGTGAAAGATGCGATAGCAAATAAATAGCATACAATATTAAAACATTAAATCATATTGTCAAATCACAGATAATAATTTAAACAAACTTAAATAACCAATCAATATGCTGACCCACAATGTATATGTATAATGACCAATTCCTACTCAATGGAGCTAAACACAGTTTCAGAGAGAAAATCCAAAAGACATGTCTATCACTCGGCTGTCGTGGCCTAAAGTGCTATAATATATCAATTTTGCCAAAAGTGCACATTAGGCATTGGACAAGAAATTCTACACTAGATCACGATATAGGACAGTGTCTCGGTCCGGCTCATCGATGCATCTGCATCGGTCTGCCCCACGGACAGAAGAGCTACCAACTATCCATTGTGGGGTACCCGCACCCCAATGCCCACAAAGTCAACAAGTGACCTACACTTGTCTACTCGCACCCGCACTTAGGTGTAATTCATCTCCTAGGCATACAATCTTAACCAAACAAGCAAATACACTTTTCTATGCATAGTATATGATTCAAACACACATATAATTATTATTTCCACAATATTTCATATATTACCACCATGTCTTTGCATATAAATATCCAACACAACCGGGCCCACCACAACTGCCCGACAGTGAACTGTTGTTTACGCTTAATCGCGTAGCGATATTATCACAATTTTGAAATCATGGAACATATATCCTATGTTTTTAAATTGCGTAAGGATTTTCTAACATTTTCCAAATCGCGTAAACATTTTATTGCTTTTTCTCAATCGCGTAGCCTAAAATTACTATTTTTGAGTGGCGTAAATATTTTTTGACATATTTTCAATTACATAAAATGTTTCTAACAAATTTAAACCAAAAATAATGTTTTTCTCAAAATTTGATTTTATTTTCACTATTTGCATAATAGTCCCTTATTAAATAATATTTACATAATAATCCTTGCTTAAATAATATTTTTATAATAGTCCTCTTTAGATAATATTTACAATATAGTCTCTCTAAAAATTAGTATTTCTACTGTTTCCTAGAAAATTGTGTTTCCTTGATTTACTTAAGATATTACAGCTCGAATTTTCCTAACGCACTTCAAAACCCATAGGGTGAGCTATACGTTAGAAAATTTCAAGTATTGACATTTATTTTCATTTCTTAACTTAATTATTTAATTATGTCAATTTTTATTCTAAAAAATATATTACTTTGATTTTAGGTTCAAATCCTACCAAAATAATTTCCTTCTCATTTAAACACCTAAGTCTACACTTAGTAAAATATTTTTAGATCTAAGTTATGAAAAATAGCATGTTGACCGAAATCCATTTAGGGTTTCATAACCCATCATTTAGTTCTTTTTAGCATTTATTCCTTGCAAAAACACTTAATTTATTTTTCTTGTCATAAAATCATTTACTCCTTGGTTAGGAAAATAATTTAGAACCCTAGGTTCCTTTTGAAGTGTGGAGGCCGTGTGCCTCATAGGTCCTTTGGGACCTTCATACAACAAATCCTTCTTGTGATTCACATCTTATATTACACATAAATTTGCATGCTTTCCAATTCCCATATACAAGCATATTATCAAAGCTATAAGCATACAAATACACATGCAATCATATTTTCAAAGCCAAAAGCATAACAAACACAAAGAAAGAAAGCATAGAAAATCAAATGAATAAATCCTTATGGAATTTTTCACCACAAATAACCCATTTCCTCACCACCAACACATAGTTGATGAGGTTAATCTCCCTCTTACCTCAAGAGAGACAAAAGCTTCAAGTCCTCCTTCCTCTTGAATTCGTGAGCTTCAAACAAAAATCTCTAAAAATCTTAAACAAATTCTAAAGTCATAAACAAAGCTTAAGAACAAAGAACCATAGATCAATCTTGGTCTAGAAAATCAAAAATCCATCTTAGGATCAAAGAATCAAAAGATTACCTTTAGAGTACTAAGCTAAAGCTTGGTTTTTAATGCATAAAGAGTAGGATTTTGGTAAAACTTACTAAAAGAAAAGTGTTTAGAATGAGGTTTAGCTTTAGAAAGTAGGAAGAGATGAAATTTTAGAAGTGGCGAGGTAGGGTTTGGAGGTTGGGGCCGTGGGGTTCAACAAGGAAAAGAGAAGAAAAGTAGTTGGGTGTTCTTGAATATTTGAGAGAAAAGATGAAAGCTTGATATTACAAAGTGTGATAAAAATGCAAAAGGATAGCTATATTAAAGTGAGCAGCCGTGTGGTTAGTGTATAGGTAAAAACTATTGTTTAATCAATGTAATAAAATATCACATGCATTTCACATGGGTTTCACATGGCTTTGGTCACAAAGTGGTCATCAAGTAGTCATGTAGATGAACCTAGAACATGGTAGAAAGGCCTTCATGGCCGTGTGGCTCTAGGAGAGTTAGTAACTACGTTTGAATTCAATTAGGTTTTAGTTACATCTTAATTAGATAGTATGCTAATTAGATTAGGTTATTTAGTTACAAATTAAACTATTTAGAGTAACTTGGTTAGTTATCCTAGTTACTTAGTAACTAGTCCAACCATTTATATTGACCATTTTCTATTGGTCTAGAAAAAGTCTAACCACTAATATTGACTCATTTCTATTAGTTCATTTCAAAATAAGTTACAAAAATTTATTCTTAATCTATTTTCTAACAAATAAAATATACCGGGTCCATTACTTGGTAACAGAAACTATTGTTCATAAAATAGCGGATATTTTTTTGTGAAATATTTTTATTTCACAGATAAATTTTAAAAATTAAAAGATTTGATTTCGTGTCTCTCAAATTCGGGTTTAATAAGATCCCCCGTCTCCGAATAAATCAAATAAGATTTTCCTCGGCCCGAAAATTATTATTTTTCTGACCCAGAGCAAATCTCACACAACGATCAAAAACAATCTCGAAACAGTCAAAATAAATTTATATCATACAGGAAACACAAAATAGTACAATTTAGTCATTACTGTAAACTAGCCAAAATCTAGGGTGTTACAACTTTCCCTCTCTAAAAAGAATTTTGTCCCCGAAATTCATCATACATTAAAACAACTGAGGATACTGTTCTCTTATTTTCTCCTCCATTTCCCAAGTAGCATGTTCGGTCGTCTAATTCCAGATCACTTTCACTAACAGAATTGTTTTGCCCTTGAGTTGCTTCACCTTCCTGTTTTCAATCTTAACAAGAAGTGCCTCATACGTCAAATTTTCTTTCAATTGCACTTCATCTGGCTGTATAACATGTGAAGGATCAGGAATATACTTTCTCAATTGGGATACATGGAAAACATTATGAAGGTTTGAAAGAAAAGGCGGTATAGCTATTTGTTATGCGACTGGACCTATCTGAAGAAGAATTTGATAGGGTCCAATGAATTTAGGAGTGAGTTTTATGGACTTTATAACCCTGCCAACACCATTCGTAGGTGTTACTCACAAAAACACATGCTCACCTTCCTCAAAATCAAGAGGTCTTCTTTATTTATTAGCATAGCTTTTCTGTCTGCTCTGAGTTGCTCACATTTTCTCTTGAATCATCTTTACCTTCTCTATTATTTACTGCACCATTTTAAGTCTGATAGTCATACTTTCCCCATCTTGATACCAACACAAAGGTGTTCGGCATCATCGTCCGTAAAGAGCCTCATAGGGTGTCATTCCTATGCTTGAGTGAAAACTGTTATTATAGGTGAATTCCATGAAAGGTAAGAATTCATCCCAACTCCTTCGTTGTTCTAACACACAAGCTCTCAGCAAATCCTCTAGAGATTGTACAGTCCTTTCCATTTGCCCATCTGTCTGTGGATGGTAAATAGAACTCAAACGCAGTTTAGTCCCATTGCTTCATGTAAGCTTTGCCAAAACCTCGATGTAAACTTCGGATCTCTGTCAGATATGATACTAGTAGGTACACGGTGAAGTCTAACTATTTCACTAATATACAACTGGGTTAGCTTCTCCATTGGATACTTAATATTGATTGGCAAGAAGTAAGCAGATTTCGTAAGATGATCAACAATGACCTAAATAGAATCATAACCTTTCTTAGTCTTTGGCAAACTAGTGACAAAATCCATTGCAATACTATCCCATTTCCATTCTGGAATAATAAGGGGCTGTAACATGCCTGCTGGTCTTTGATGCTCAATCTTTGCTTTCTGGCATACTAGACAAGATACTACGTATTCAACAACATCTCTCTTCATTTCAGGCCACTAAAATAAATGTTTCAGATCTTGATACATCTTGGTCATCCTAGGATGTATACTCAATCAGCTAGTATGAGCTTCACCAAGAATTGCTTTCTTAAGATCGGGGTCATCGTGTATACAAATCTTGCCTTTGAACCTTAGACCCAGTCAGATCCTTCCTCAACAGTTGCCTTATGGCCTTACTTCAAAAATTCTCTCTCATTCTGCAAAAACTGGTCATCCTCCTGTTTCTCTCGAATTTCTTCTAATAGATCATTCAGAATAGTGACCGTGTTCAGACGCATCCTTCCAGGTGACAATTCCACTGACAACCACATATCACTAAATTGTTTAATCAATTTTTTCCTCTTCGATCATCATAGCAGAAACACTGAGCATCTTCCGACTCAAAGCATTTGCCACAATGTTCAATTTTCTAGGGTGATACTGGAGTTGAAAGTCATAATCCTTTAAGAATTCCAACCATCTCCTCTACCTCGTGTTCAATTCTTTTTTATCAAACAAATACTTTAAACTTTTGTGGTCGCTGAAAATGTTGAACGTAGCTCCATACAAAAAGTGTCTCTAAATTTTCAGTGCGAAAACAACTGCGGCCAATTCCAAATCATGTGTTGGATAATTTCTTTCATGAACCTTCAATTGTCTTGAAGCATATGCTACAACATTTCTATTCTGCATCAGCATGCATCCTAACCCTTGATAAGAGGCATCACAATACACCTTAAAAGATTCATTTGGATCTGGTAGAATCAGCACTGGTGCAGTAGTCAACTTCTTCTTCAACTCTTGGAAACTCTCTTCACACTTATCCATCCAATCAAAAACTTGGTTCTTCCTTGTAAGTTGCGTAAGAGGTCCGGCAATCTTAGAAAAACCTTCAATAAACCTTCAATAATATCCAGCTAATCCAACAAAACTCCAGATCTCTGTCACAGTCTTTGATTTTTCCCATTGAAGAACCGTCTCCACCTTAGTTGGATCCACTGCAATTCCATCCTTAGAAATTACATGACCCAGAAAATGAACTTCATCCAACCAAAATTCGCATTTTGACAATTTTGCATACAGTTTCTTTTCTTTCAAAATCTGAAGAACTATACTAAGATGTTCAACATGCTCTTCCTGATTTTGAGAGTAGATCAGAATGTCATTAATAAAAATAACGACAAACCGGTCTAGGTATGGATGAAAGATCCTACTCATGTAATCCATGAATATAGCAGGAGCATTCGTCACACTGAATGGCATTACGAGATACTCATAATGACCATAACACGTCCGAAAAGCTGTTTCCTCTACCTTAACACGAATCTGGTGATATCCTGATCACAGATCTATCTTTAAGAAGACAGCTGCTCCCTTCAGTTAGTCCATCAGATCATTAATTCTCGGAAATGGATATTTATTCTTTATTGTGACTTTGTTCAGCTGGCGATAATTGACACATAAACGAGAAGTTCCATCCATCTTCTTGACTAGCAACACTGGAGCTCCCCAGGGTGAAACACTAGGTCGCACAAATTATTTTTCCAATAACTCTTCTAATTACTTTTTTAACTCTACTAACTCCAATGGTGACATATGGTATGGTGCAATTGATATGGGACCCGCTCCTGGTACAAGATCAAAAGAAAACTCTATTTCTCTTTCTGGTGGTAATCCAGGTACGTCATCAGGGAAAATTTCAGGAAACTCATTCACAATAGAAATAACATTCACATCTTCTCACTCTTAACTTCTAAGGAAGATAGCAGCCTGTATCCTTGAGCTCCATCCCTTAATAAAGATTCGACTTGTTTGGCAGTTACAAATCCAAAAACCTCATCAGGAAATACTAAGGTCTTTTTAGAACAATCTACTAGGATATGGTTAAAAGATAACCAATCCATCCTTAAGATTATATCAATATCGACAAGAGGTAAACAAATCAAATTAATAGAAAAGACTTGATTTTTGATAGTAATAGAACAATTCAGGCATATTTTTGTAGTACTAACTGGTTTGGCAGTAGGTGTGGAAACAATCAATTGAAACTTTAAAGAAGACACAAGCAATCCCAAACGATCCACACAGTCATATGCAATAAATGAATGAGTTGCACCCGAATCATATAGTACAGTTAAAAGATTACCTGAGATGAGACCTTCTCCCTGAATAAGATTTTTAGACTGAGAGGCCTTAGCTCCACTCATTGTATAAACTCTTCCTCCAGCTTGCGGCTTCATAGCACGAACATTGCTCACCAAAGGCTCCATCTTCGCTTGATCACAATCTTTAGAGACATGACTAGGCTTTCCGCATCTGAAACATATTATACCTCTAATTGAACAATCTCTCGTCATGTGACCCTTCCCGCACTTCAGGCATTTTATTGGCGGTGCTACAGTCTGATTAAACAGATTTCCACTTGAACCACCTCCACGAGGTTACTGATATTGTTATTGCTACTGAATTCCTGAGGGTTTAGAATATGGCTTTCATTGAAATCGGTTGTTATTATTGTTACTTCCCCTTTGGAACCTAGTCGATCCAAAGTTGCGGTTCCTATTATCACGTGTTGGCTCCAACCCTTCCAGCCTACAGCACATGTCCATCAGTGTTGAAAACTGATTCACGTGCATTGATATCACTCCTCTCTTTAGCTCAATTCTCAAACCTTCTCCGAATTTGCGACACTTCCAAACCTCGTCTGGCTGAATTTGGAGATACCTTGAGAACTTAGACAAGCTCTCAAACTTCGCAGCATATTCACTGACAGTCATTCCACCTTGGCATAAACCCAGAAATTCCATCTCCTTAGCGTGTCTCGCACTTTTCGAAAAATATTTCTCTAGAAATACTTCACAAAACAGCTCCCGCGTGATTACTCTCCCTTCAGTTGTTAGCATTCTTCGAGTGGCTTTCCACCAATTCTCGCCATCACCTATTAACATGAACGTAGCATATGTCACTCTACGGTTATCCGCGCATCCTATCGTTTCAAAGATCTTCTCTAGTTCTTAGATCCATAAATCTACTTTCTTAGGGTCAAACTCGCTTTTAAAACATGACGAATTGTTCTTACAAAATTCTGACAAATGCTAAACTTCTGCATTAGCTTCTTGCTGTTGCACAGCTCGTTGATTTTATTGTGCCAACACTTCGGCCATTCACTGCATTGCTTTAACCGTAGCGGTCATTGGGTCATTGTCACGTTCCACATTTGCACATACACCTCTACCGCGAGACATAGTTTTCTTCACAAACAATTAAACAAAGTCCAATGAAAGTCAAATGTCATATTTTGAAAATCAAATTCAGAGAATCACACAACACAAGCTAAAACAGACCTAACCACAAAAACCAAAAAGACTCTAACTGGGGCTCTGATACCAACAAATATAACATCCACCGTAGGATATCACATTTAAGACTAATCCTAATAGAACTTACCCAAGTTGTAAAAGAATTAATCTTGTAAAAACATCAATTTTAAAATTTTGTTTGCGAAATAAAATAAAATAAGTAAACTAAATTAAAACATTAGTAAGACTTGTAATAAACACACCAAAATGTATTTATACATTATGTTACAAACTTTGTTCGAATAACTTACATAATTACAACCCTGCTTCAAAAGTAAAATACAAACATAACTACTAAGAAGTACTCTAAAAACAAACCTAAGGATTTGGTTCCTCGGAAGGATCCTCTTCCTCCTCTACATTATCATCAAAGAACCCAGGAGGATACAGACGCCTCATAGGGGTCCTTGCCGACGATACTACAGAATTCTCTTGGGGTGTATAGACAGACACAACTCCACCCCAGAGTTCACGAATAGGTATTGTGAATTCCAAACGCATAATTGCATGTTGAGTTAACACAGAAATCCCATCCAGGGTTCTACTCAAACTCATAGTCAAGTCCTCAGTGTAAACAAACCTCTCATTATTATAGTCAAATCTCTAGGCGTCAGTTCCGCCGTGGAACTGAACCCTAACAAAACCTAAGACTTGACGTCTTGTCGTCATATTAACAAATAAAGAAAACTACTACTGAAGATAAACAGGGTCCCTTACCTCCTTGTTCCCTCGGTCTTCAATAAACATATACAATGAAACAGATATAACATAACAACAAGGTGAGATCCCCTACATCAATACTAGAGTGGTAGTGAAAGAAACGATAGCAAATAAACAGCATACAATATTAAAATATTAAATCATATTGTCAAATCACAGATAATAATTTAAACAAACTTAAATAATCAATCAATATGCTGACCCACAATGTATATGTATAATGACCAATTCCTACTCTATGGAGCTAAACATAGTTTCAGAGAGAAGATCCAAAAGACATGTCTATCACTTGGCTGCCATGACCAGAAGTGCTATAATATATCAATTTTGTCAAAAGTGCACATCAGGCATTGGACAAGACATTCTACACCAGATCACGATATAGGACACTGACTCAGTCTGGCTCATCTGTGCGTTTGCATCGGTCTGCCCCACGGACAGAAGAGCTACCAACTATCCATTGTGAGGTACTCACACCCGATGCTCCCAAGGTCAACAAATGACCTACACTTCTCTACTCGCGCCCGCACTTAGGTGTAATTCATCTCCTAGGCATACAGCCTTAACCAAACAAGCAAATACGCTTTTCTATGCATGGTATATAATTCAAACACACATACAATTATTATTTTCATAATATTTCATATATTCCCACCATGTCTTGGTGTATAAATATCCAACACAACCGGGCCCACCACAATTGCCTGATAGCAAACTGCTGTTTACGCTCAATCGCGTATCGATATTATCACATTTTTTAAATCGTGAAACATATTTCTTACGTTTTTAAATTGCATAAGGATTTTCTAACGTTTTCTAAATCGCGTAAACATTTTATTGTGTTTTCTCAATCGCGTAGCCTAAAATTATTATTTTTGAGTCGTGTAAATATTTTTTGACGTATTTTCAATTACGTAAAATGTTTCTAACATATTTAAACCAAAAATAATGTTTTTGTCAAAATTTGATTTTATTTCCACTATTTACATAATAGTCCCTCATTAAATAATATTTACATAATAATCCTTATTTAAATAATATTTTCATAATAGTCCTTTTTAAAATAATATTTTCAAAATAGTCACTATTTAGATAATATTTGCAATATAGTCCCTCTAAAAATTAGTATTTCTACTATTTTTTAAAAAATTGTGTTTCCTTGATTTACTTAAGATATTATAGCTCGAATTTTCCTAACGTGCTTGAAAACCCATAGGGTGAGTAATACGTTAGAAAATTTCAAGTATTGGCATTTATTTTCATTTCATAACTTAATTATTTAATTATGTCAATTTTTATTCTAAAAAGTATATTGCTTTGATTTTAGGTTCAAATCCTACCAAAATAATTTCTTTCTCATTTAAACACCTAAGTCTACACTTAGTAATATGAAAAATAGCATGTTGACCGAAATCCATTTGGGGTTTCATAACCCATCATTTAGTTCTTTCTAGCATTTATTCCTTGCAAAAACACTTAATTTATTTTTCTTGTCATAAAATCATTTACTCCTTGGTTAGGAAAATAATTTAGAACCCTAGGTTCCTTTTGAAGTGTGGAGGCCGTGTGCCTCATAGGTCCATTGGGACCTTCATACAACAAATCCTTCTTGTGATTCACATCTTATATTACACATAAATTTGCATGCTTTCCAATTCCCACATACAAGCATATTATCAAAGCTATAAGCATACAAATACACATGCAATCATATTTTCAAAGCCAAAAGCATAACCAACACAAACAAAGAAAGCATAAAAAATTAAGTGAATAAATCCTTATGGAATTTTTCACCACAAACAACCCATTTCCTCACCCCCAACACATAGTTGATGAGGTTAATCTCCCTCTTACCTCAAGGGAGACAAAAGCTTCAAGTCCTCCTTCCTCTTGAATTCGTGAGCTTCAAACAAAAATCCCTAAAATTCTTAAACAAATTCTAAAGTCATAAACAAAGCTTAAGAATAAAGAACCATCGATCAATCATGGTCTAGAAAATAAAAAATCCATCTTAGGATCAAAGAATCAAAAGATTACCTTTAGAGTAGTAAGCTAAAGCTTGGTTTTTGATGCACTTAAAGTAGGATTTTGGTAAAACTTACTAAAAGAAAAGTGTTTAGAATGAGGTTTAGCTTTAGAAAGTAGGAAAAGATGAAAGCTTAATATTACAAAGTGTGATAAAAATACAAATGGATAGCTATATTAAAGTGAGCAGCCATATGGTTAGTGTATAGGTAAAAACTATTGTTTAATCAATGTAATAAAATATCACATGCATTTCACATGGGTTTCACATGGCTTTGGTCACAAAGTGGTCATCAAGTAGTCATGTAGATGAACCTAGAACATAGTAGAAAGGCCTTCATGGCCGTGTGGCTCTAGGAGAGTTAGTAACTAGGTTTGACTTCAATTAGGTTTTAGTTATATCTTATATAGATAGTAAGCTAATTAGATTAGGTTATTTAGTTACAAATTAAACTATTTAGAGTAACTTAGTTAGTTATCCTAGTTACTTAGCAACTAGTCCAACCATTTATATTGACCATTTTATATTGGTCTAGAAAAAGTCTAACCACTAATATTAACTCATTTCTGTTGGTTCATTTCAAAATAAGTTACAAAAATTTATTCTTAATCTATTTTCTAACAAATAAAATATACTGGGTCCATTACTTAGTAACAAAAACTACTGTTCATAAAACAGTGAATATTTTCCCGTGAAATATTTTTATTTCACAGATAAATTTTAAAAATTAAAAGATTTGATTTCGTGTCTCTCAGATTCGGATTTAGTAAGATCTCCCGTCTCCAAATAAATCAAATAAGATTTTCCCTGGCCCAAATTTATTATTTTTCTAACCCAGAGCAAATCTCACACAACGATCAAAAATAGTCTCGGAACAGTCAAAATAAGTTTATATCATACAGGAAATACAAAATAGTACAATTTAGTCATTACTATAAAATAGCCAAAATCTGGGGTGTTACACACACTAAGCTCATAAATCATTTTCTTACTAATACATTTTACAAAATAAGGACTCACATCTATTAAGAGAGCCTTTTAAGATTAGGCAAAATGTCTTTGAAAAACTTGTTTGAAATCTATCTTGAGAAAACCCTTTACAGGAGTCAAAAGGATAAGGTCCTAACCGATTAGTATAGCCACCTAACCGATTATTTGCCTTCACAGAAGCAAATCTGTTTAAGTCCTAACCGGTTAGCATAAGGGCCTAACCGATTATTTGCCTTCGTAGAAGCAAATCTATTTAAGTCCTAACCGGTTAGCATAAGGACCTAACTGATTATTTGCCTTCACAGAAGCAAATCTATTTAAGTCCTAACCGGTTAGCATAAGGACCTAACTAATTATTTGCCTTCACAGAAGCAAATCAGTTTAATTCCCAACTAGTTAGCATAAGGTACTAACCGATTATTACACTTTACAGAAGCCAATTTGTATGGTCCCTAAACGATTAGGAACAGCTTCTAATCAGTTAGATTAATTAGACAGAGGCATTGCCTCTTTATGTTTTATATGCCTAATCGATTATGTGCTTTGTTCAATCAGTTATTTACTTAACCAGAGGCATTCGTATTCATCTTCAAACATGGCTTAACCGATTAGAAATTTGCTCTAATCAGTTATTCCCTAAAATAGAAGCTTTTATATTGGGCTTAAAAGAGTCCCTAACCGATTAGGAAGCTTGGGTAATCGATTAAGCCTATTATCTGGAAATGAGAAGAAGCACGTTCAACGGCTATATTAAAGAGCATTTAATGCTCTCATCTACCCCCAACGGCTATCATTGGCCCTTAACTATAAATCTAAGTGTTGGGCATTAATGAAGGGTTAGAAAATTGAGACCAACTATCTGAGAATCATTACTGAGCATTAAATATGAGTTTTCTCATCATTTCATATAATCCTCTATTTTGAGTCTGCCAATATGAATTCCACAGAATTGGAAGTTAGAGAGAAACACAGCCTATCCCGTGTCTTAAGACACAGGCCGTGTCTTCGGGCGTACTCAGAATTGGACCAAATTTGTGATACCATAGAAGGACACAGCCCCCTTGTGTCTGGGGACATAGGCCGTGTCACTTAATTTCTTCAAATTCAACCCTGATTCTTTAAATATTGTTTCTCCTTTTACTTCTAAGGGTGATATTGATCTCCTTAAATCTTTAGCTCTCTACTGAAATGCATAGCAAGCTTGGTTTGATGCTAATGGACTCTGTCACTCAAGGATCTCTTGAAAAACATAATGCAATTATGAGTACTTATAAACACACTTAAGCTTAGTTTCATAATAAGGATCTACTTAATCATTATATCCAAAAACTTAGCCAAAATTTGGCAATTAAGCATATATGGAGTCCAATTAGATCAAAGACAAGACATTCAATATATAGAAATAATCAACAGATCAAATAACCCCACACTTAGTCTTTTGCACTCTTGGCTAAAAATATAAAATAAAGCACATGTATCGCAATAGGCAATGAAAGTGCAGAACAATGAGCAAAGACCTACACACCTTAATCTTTTCAAGAAATTTAAGTAATCAGGAATTTCCTCCCTTGACAGTCCAAACCAGCAAGTAAAGTCAATCAAATTCCAGAGTCAAATCAACATGATAAATCCTCACTGAAATGCTCTTTCATTCAAGTGTTTTGGGCTTCTGTTTACTCTCAACCTACTCATGAAAACATGCTCTACCATATGGTTGGCAAGCCTCTATTTCTCTACCATCCAGGCCACACGCACATAAAGATCAAAAGGTCTTTAATTAGGTTGTAATAGGGTCATGGTTAAGGTAGGATACATCAAGGATAAGCAAAGTTAAACCATAGGAATTACAAGAGCAAAGGGGCATATATTCAATCATTACAATAAAAATCACCCAAGCACTCTTCAACCTTAATTTTCTTTTTGTATCTTTTCCTTTTTCTTGCCTTTCTCCATACAACAGTCAAATTTTTCCTTTTCTTCTTCATTTCTTTTTTTTTTTCACTTTTGAGCTCTTTTTTTTATTAATAAAAACACATATACACCTTGCACTACATTGTTAAATTCCCCCCACGCTTATTCAAAACTAATTCCCAATGCAACTAAGCTTTTATACTCCCTAAGGTAGGGTAGCATAATGGTTTTTTGCTTTTAGGCTTGTATTAAGCTATAAATGAAGAAAAAGTCAATTAGGCTCAAAGGGGGTAAACAATGGACAAAATGCAAGGATGGTTGTTTGGCCAGTAGTTATTTGAAAAAAATGCCTTTTTCATTTCAAAAGTGTGCAGTGGTCATTTACAGCTTAAAAGAAAATCAAGACAAGTTTTAAAGAACACAAAGTCATGAGTGTAACACACAATAAAGAATCAAAATGGCCTAATATTAGCTATTTACACCAAGGCCCAAAATCTCACTAGGTCTCTATTTATCACATTCGAATTAACCCCTCAATTTTTTAAAGTCCTCACCTGACAGATTTGAAAGCAAGAAAATCTATTCCTTCAATTTTTTTTTAAATGGATCTTTTGCTCACCACTCAAATCACTCTAAAACCCATTGGAGAGATATGTACCATGAATTCAACATGATCATTACTCCCCCCACACTTAAAGCAGACAATGTCCCTAATGTAAAGGCATACACCCATCAGAGAAAATAAATTCAAAGAAACTAACAGTGTATATGCAAAAACATTAAGAAGAAAATTGAATCCATAATCAATAATTATCATTCATGTCTAAAATACGATCCAATACAATTCCAAAATATCAATATGAATACAAATTAGAATCCCAAGACAAAGGTAATACATCAAGATGGGGTGCGGGAAAATGCACTCTCTGAAGCAAAGCATCAAGTTTGTTGTCAATGGTATCCATCCTCCTAGCAGTGAAGTGCTCCAGCTACTGGAATCATTCATCCAAATGTTGGAATTGATTGGCATGATCCAACTCCAGTCGGCCAATGTGGGCCATGATGTCCTCATATGAAACAACCTGAGTGGAAGGCCCTGCATCTACAATAAAATGGGGGGCATGCTCCGGAGTGGCTAATGCATCAACGTACTCCTATGGCTCAAGCATCAGAGCTGCCCCAGGGAAGACGTGACCATCTGAGCCGACTAAGTGGAGGGCACCATTCTGGTTCTCGCACATGCCCATAGCAACTAGAATAGACCCATCAATAGCACTGGGACCCCTTACAGGGTCCTCCTCCAGCAACAAGTGCAGATCAAGTCCACAATGCTTCGCAATAGTAGTAACGTAACCTCCTAGCAAGATAGATCTAGCTCGAGTGGATCCAACATGTTTGAAATGGTTACACAGCCAATAACCACCATTCACAAGTTCCCCATTGACCATGCAGTGAAGGAAAAATAATTCAAGGCTACAAAGGTTTCCCTGGCTTTCCCCCCATGCACAAATGGTATTTGCTAACCACTTTTGAAGGTATCAATGGGTAGGGGATTAGATTTTGGAGGCCTTAGAGGATTTGGGCTCATAACGACCTGATTCAGCAACAGTCAAATTAGACCAGACACGCTCCTACCAAAAGTCATGAGAAATGCAATTGTGCCCCATGGGAAAACCAAAAATTGTAATAAACTAATGAATGTCTAGTGTATGAGGTGTCCCTAACAGTTTAAAAATAATCTCACCAAGCCACTCAACTTGATTACTCAGAGGGTACAGTGTACAGGTGAAAGTAGAAAGGAACTCCCTAGTTAAATCAGCATAGGTAGGCCTATGCATGTTGGCAAATTCAACCCATCCTATTCTACCTATTAAATTATAGACCTCCTTATATAAGCCAATGGCTCTTAGTGTATCCTCATCTGGATACCTAGTAGGTATTACTTCCTTCTTATCAAGATGATTTAAAGGTACCTATGGAGATGGCTCTACAGGTGGAGGTAGGGAAGGTGTCCTTGTCCTCCTGACTGTGTGCTTCATTCGCTTCTTTAGAGGCATTGTAGGTGAAACTCAAAGAAATGGAGATGGGTAGCGAGGAGAGGATGAAAGGATGAAGAGATGGAAGATAAAATGAGAGAAGGGAACGGTGGTGGGTGAAGTTTGGGGAATTAGGTGAGTGGAAGAGTATGGAGGAAAGGGAAGTTTGTGGTGCTTGGGAGTAGATGCAAGGAGGAAATAGGAGCTTGATTAGTGTTTGAATGGAAGAAAATAAGAAAGGAGCTGGGGGATGTATGGAACGACGCAAGAGAGGGAGAAATTAGGGCTGAAAATGGCAAATAAAACCCCAAATGAGGGTTTTTATTGATTTGTCACGTAAATATGGGCCGTGTCATTTGACACCCCCCGTCGTCCACTGACTTGGCAACTAAAAAAACCACACTAATACCCCATGGAATTATCAATTTCTGAGGTTTCTAATCCACCTAAAACTTTTATAATGACTCCATACACTCATCAAATAATCAAATAATGCATTCAATCACAAATCCAACATTCCAAAACACAAAGATATCTAAACATACCAAAATCTACTTTACCTAAGAAACTAATCAAGAAAACACTAAAGAAACTTAAAATAAAAGGGATAAAGAAAGCAAATCTGATTTTCTTGATGATGGGTTGTCTCCCATTAAGCGCTTAGTTTGTTGTCCTTATCTAGACATTGTGACACTCCTTATTGTTCTTCATAATGTGGATGGAGAAGGGTCATCTCTTCCACTTCTTCTTTTTCTGGAAATTCATGGTAAGGCTTGAGACGGTGTCTATTGACCTTGAATGTTTTTCCAGATGCTTCATTCATGATTTCCACTACACCAAAAAGAAAAACATTAGTCATCGTAAATGGTCCAATCCATTTAGAATGTAGTTTACCTGGAAACATCTTGAGTCTGGATTGGTATAGCAGCACTCTTTGTCCTTTGTTGAAGCTCTTCCTGGAGATCATTTGATCATGGAATGCCTTGGTTTTTGCCTTATAAGTAAGGGCATTCTCAAAAGCCTGATTCCTCAATTCATCCAACTTTTGTACTTAGAGCTTCCTTTACTTTCCAACACCTTCCAGATCCAAGTTGACTTGCTTAATAGCCCAATAAGATCGATGCTCCAGCTCCACGGGCAAATGACAAGGATTCCCTTATACCAACTGAAATGGTGACATGCTAATTGGGGTCTTATATGTAGTCGTATAAGTCCATAATGCATCATCAAGTCTAGTACTCCAATCTTTGCGTGTTGGATTCACTGTCTTTTCAAGGATGAACTTGATTTCATGATTTGACACTTCAATCTATCCATTTGTCTATGGATGGTAAGGAGTGGAAGTCCTGTGCACCACACCATATATCTTCAAGAGAGCCTTAAATGTTTTACTGCAAAAATGAGTCCCTTGATCACTAATTATGACCCTTAGAGTTCTAAACCTGGAGAAAATATTAGACTTCACAAAATCCATAACAATCTTAGAGTCATCAGATTTGGTGGCCTTTACTTCCACCCATTTTGATACATAATCAACAACTAGAAGAATGTATGAAAAACCAAAAGAGGGTGGGAATGGTCCCATAAAGTTAATGCCCCAAACATCAAAGATTTCCATAAAAACTATCAGAGTTTGAGGCATTTGATTCTTAGGACTAATATTACTTGTTCTTTGACAGCAGTCACATAACTTACAAAAGTTGTGAGCATCCTTAAAAATTGTAGGCCAATAAAAACCACTATCAAGCACTTTGTTGGCTTCCTCTTCATGCCAAAATGCCTTCCACATGCATAAGTGTGACAAAAAGAGAGTATGGAGTGAGTTTCTAAATCCGGAATACACCTCCTTATCACTTGATTTGCACAATGCTTCCAGAGGTAAAGATCATCCCAGATGTAATATTTACAATCACTCTTCAATTTATCCCATTGTGCCTTGTTCAAGCACTCCGAAAAGTCCTTGGTGGCCAAGTAGTTGGCAATGTCAGCATACCAAGGAATGGTAGTCTCAATGGCCATGGTATGCTCATCCGGAAAACTCTCTTTAATAGGCATCTCCTCCTCGTTAGTCACCAAC
Source organism: Ormosia semicastrata (assembly GCA_029884595.1). NCBI lineage: Eukaryota > Viridiplantae > Streptophyta > Magnoliopsida > Fabales > Fabaceae > Ormosia > Ormosia semicastrata. The sequence goes on along the minus strand of JAQQTO010000063.1, from coordinate 79,902,330 downwards.
ATACTCAAATGGTCTGCCACCAAGTTTTCACTCCTTTTTTTGTCTTTAATATCAAAATCAAACTTTTGGAGTGGTAAAACCCATTGGAGCAATCTAGGCTTCCCTTTTTTTTTCATAAGTAAGTACTTCAAAGTTGCATAATCAGAAAAAATAATAATTACTTTAGAACTAATTAAATATGATCTGAATTTTTCTAAAGTAAAAACTACAACTAGAAGCTCTTTTTCAGTTGTAGAGTAATTGAGTTGAGCTTCACTTAGGGTCCTTGATGCATAATAGATAGCATAAGGAACCCTATCAACTCGCTGTCCTAGGACAGCCCCTACCGCAAAGTCACTAGCATCACACATTAACTCAAATGGTAGCTCCCAATTTGGTGGCCTAATGATAGGCGCTATAGTCATCAACTTCTTGAGTTTAGTAAAAGCTTCCATACATTTCTCATCAAAATGGAATGGAACATCCTTTTGAAGTAGTGTGCAAAAGGATAGAGAAATCTTGGAGAAATCCGTGATGAATGTTTGGTAGAAACCTGCATGACCAAGAAAAAAATGAATTTCCCGCACACTAGTGGGTGGGGGTAAGGAATGCACAAGCTCTACCTTAGCTCTATCAACCTCAATTCCTCTAGCAGAGATCGCATAACCTAACACTATACCCTCTTCTACCATGAAATGACATTTTTCCCAATTCAACACAAGGTTAGTGTCAATGCACCTTTGCAGAACTAATTCTAAAAGTTCTAAACAATCCTCAAATCCATTCCCAAATATACTAAAATCATCCATGAAGACCTCTATAATGCTCTCTATGTAATCAAAAAATATACTTAATATACATCTATGAAAGGTCCCTAGTGCTTTGCAAAGTCCAAAAGACATTCGCCTATAAGCAAAGGTGCCAAAGGGACAAGTAAAAGTGGTCTTATCCTGATCTTTTGGAGCAATAGCAATCAGATTATAACTTGAAAATCCATCTAGAAAATAGTAGTGAGAATGACCAGCTAATCTTTCTAACATTTGATTAATAAAAGTCAAAGGAAAGTGGTTTTTTTCTAGTGGCAGCATTTAATTTTCTATAGTCTATACAAACACGCCACCCTATTTGTTGTCGAGTGGGAATAAGCTAATTTTCAGCATTTCTTACCACAATTATTCTAGATTTCTTTGGTAATACCTAGACTGGGCTTACCTACTTGCTATCAGAAATGGGGTAGATCACCCCCACACTTAGGAGCTTCAGTATCTCCTTCTTCACGACTTCCATCATGGGAGGATTCAACCTCCTCTGGGGATCTCTTACTGGTTTAGCCCCATCCTCCATTAAGATTCTGTGCATGCAAATGGAGGGGCTAATACCCTTAATGTCTACTATAGTCTAACCTATGGCTGTCTTGTGCTCCCTCAAAATAGCCACCAACTTCTCTTCTTGTTCTTGGGTGAGTGACTTAGCAATTATCACTATAAGTGTGTCTTTCCCTCCCAAGAATATATATTTGGATGATCAGGTAATTCGTTCAGTTCCAATTCCGGTGCCTGCACAACAGAAGGTTTAGGTGCATCATTAGTAATTGGTAGCTCAACGTAAGAAACCTCATATCCTTCTGAAGTGGAAGAGAGCTCATGCAAGGTTGCTACTACATCATGAACATCCTTACTCCATGGCTCTCTTTCATCATCCCTCTTCTCCTCTTGTGAATCTAAGCTATAAGTCAATATTGTATCAAAAGCATCAAAATGATTAGACTCAAAAGCTACAGAAATTAAAGAATCAAAAGTATCAAAGGAGTTAATTAAACAGGCAGAGTGCATATCACTCGGGTATCTCATAGTCTCAAAAATGTTGAATCAGATCATTTCCCCATCAAATTCCATGGTTAATATCCCTGAGTGAACATCAATCTTTGTCCGTGCAGTCTTCAAGAATGGTCTCCCCAACAAAATAGGAGCAGAGTTGGGGGATTTATCCTCCTCCAATGTCCAGCATATAGAAGTCTACCAGAAATGCTAATTCATTCACCTGCAGCAACACATCCTCAACAACACCCTTTAGGTATGCATTAGATTGATCAACCAATTCAATAATAACACCAGTAGGTTCTAAAGGACCTAGATATAAAGATGCATAAATAGAATAAGGCATAACATTTATGGATGCACCTAAATCTAGCATTGCCCTCTAAAACCTTGTGTTACCTATAGTGCATAGTATGGTGAATGTGCCAGGATCCTTACATTTTGTTGGGAGTTTCTTTTTAATTACTACTGAAACATTCGCTCTCACTTGGACCCTCTCATTACCTTTTAACTTTCTCTTGTTAGTGCATAATTCCTTTAAGAACTTGGCATACCTAGGCACTTGCTTAATGGCATCTAACAAAAGAATATTAACTTCCACTCTCCTAAAGGTCTCTAAGATCTCTTTATCTACTTCATCTTTCTTATTCTTAACTAACCTACTAGGAAAATGGTATTGAGGAAGTGGTTCAAGAATATTTACCTTAGGGGCCTTAAAATTTTGCCCATCCTCATTTACCTCCTTAGGCTCTAGATCTTGCTCTTTAGTAACTTGTGGATGAGATGTAGATTGATCTAACATCTTTGCACTTCGCAATGTGTTAGCACTAGCATTTTTCCTCAGATTCACTTTCGATTGTGAGGGAAGTCTCCCAGAATGTTGGCTCTAAATCTTATTGAGGTCTGTGGCTAACAGCCCTACTTGATTCTATAGGTTATTGATAGTGGCCCTTATTTCTTGTTGGAAGTTTTGCACAGTGGCCTTTTGCTCCTGCTGAAATTGAATGCTATTAGTGGCCATTTGCCTCATTAACTCCTCCAGTAAAGGCTCAGATTGCCTAGGAGCTTAAGCTTGTTGTTATTTCTGAGGGAAAGGTACTTGCCTTTATTGAAATCCAGGAGGTCCATAGGATGGGGGTTGATTTTGGGGTTGCTTTCTATAACTCAAATTAGGATGATCCTTCCATCCCAGATTATATGTATTAGAGTAGGGGTTATAGTTTTTGGAAGGTCCAGAATATCCCCTTGCTACCTTTACCTCATCGCTTGTGTCCTCTTGCAGAGTGGGACACATATTAGTGGGATGTCCAGGAGAACAACAGATCCCACAAGCATTTATCGATACTTTCCTATTATCCATTAGCCACTGAACCAAGGCAGTCAACTGGGTCATTTGATGCTGCAAACAGGCTATTTCTACCTCTTTAACTGCTCTCACTCTAGTGTCATTCTTGGTGAAGAATTGTTCATTGTTTGCAGCCATCCTTGATATCAAATTTCTAGCTTCTTGAGGAGTTTTATCAACCAATGCTCCTCTATAAACAGTATCAATCATATTACGGTCCATCACTAGCAAACCCACATAGAAATATTGAATCAGAATTTGCTCACTGATTTGATGTTGAGGGCAGCTAACACACAATTTCTTAAACCTCTCCCAGTAGTCATGAAGTGACTCTTCATGCCTTTGTTGGATGCCACAAATTTATTTTCTGATGGTTGCAGCCTTTGAGGCAGGGAAGTATCTATCCAGGAAAGCTTGAGCCATGTCTTGTCATGAATTGATGGATTCGAGTGGCAAATAGTATAGCCACTCCTTTGCAGAATCTTAAAGTGAGAATGGAAAAGCTCTCAGCTTGACTTGTTCTACTAGAATTACCATTGGCTTCATGTTAGAACAAATCACATGGATCTCCTTCAAATGCTTGTTGGGATCCTCCCCGGCTAATCCATTAAAAGATGGCAAAAGATGGATTAGGCTGGACTTCAATTCAAATGCCTTTTCATTTTTTGGAATTTCTATACACAGAGGCTATTGGTCTAAGTTTGGAGCACCCAAAGCCTCCTCTTCAGATGTCTCTAAACTTGATAGATCTATATGGCGAGCAGCTTCAATGTCAGTAGGTGTGAATTGAAATTTAGATGGATGGAAGGGAAACTGAGGATGTAAGCTGATTTGATCAATGTAGTGCCTTAAATCCCTCACTTTCTCTTCTAATTCTTCAACGGACATATCACTTGCAAAACAGTTAGAAAGAAATGATTAAAGAAAAAAAATAAAAATAAAAAATAGAGTAAAAAATAGAAAATAAATTAATAGCGCAATTAGAAAATTACTTCCCCAGCAACGGCGCCAAAATTTGGTGTACAATTTGGATTGTGATTAAAAATTATGATTAAAAACAATTATCAAGTTCCACCAAAAATATAAAAACCTTACAACCAGTTGTAGCTAGTAAGGGTCGATCCACAGAGAACTAATTCAATTGACACTATAATTTGATTCCTAAATTAAACTCTAAAGAATAATTAATAGTAAAAAGGGGGTTTTGTTTATTAAATTAAGAAAAGAAATTAAATATAAAGCAACAGCAATAAACACAATTTGATTTACTAAATAAAAAAGATTGGTTAAGAGATGGAATCCACCATTAGATTTACATGATAATGCTAACCTACATATCCTTTATCCCAACATGATCAATTATGTCTTTATGCAATTGTGAGATTAACTCTCTATTTTCTTTAAGTTTTGGTTAATTTAGCAACGACTCAAATTAATCCCTAATAACTAGTCAGCTATAAAGAAACTGCTCTTATATCCATAAAATGACAGCATTAAGATTTAGAAAACCAATTACACTAAGGTCCAATCACACACCGGGGTTAAATTACTTAGATCATATGTCTCACTAGTCCTACCAGTGCAACCACACCTACCAATCCTAGTTTTACCACTTTCGAAAATAACAAAGAGTATAAAAACCTTTATACCAAATTAAGAAACAGAAACATATGAATAAAAACATAACTGTATTGAAATAAAGAAGTATGTAGGATTCACAAAATCAAAACTAAGGTTTCATCTTCCCTTAATCAAATAAGAAACTTAGCCGCACATGGAAAATTCAAAATCAAAAGATAAACGAAAGAAAACATTTTCAAGAATACAAGTACGAAAGAAAACTGAAGATCAAACTAGTTTCCAATGCTTGAGGTAGATTGATCGTCGATGGTTCGAACCCAAATCTCCAATCTTTGATCGAATCTACCCTCTCTCTTGTTCTTTGTATTCTCCTCAGTTCCTTGGTGGCTTCTATCTTAAAATCTCTCTCTTTGAACCTTAACTAATCTTATTTATAACCTTGGATACATAGCTCCTCGTCCAAGCCCAAAACTAATATTCTGATATGCAGACACAAGCCGTGTTTGATTACACGCCCCCCTGTGTCTGAGTTTGCTAGCATGAATTCCGCAGAATTAGAAGTCAGAGAGAAACACGACCTACCCTGTGTCTTAAGACACAGGCCATGTCTTTGGGCGTACTTAGAACTGGACCCAATTTGTGATACCAGTGAAGGACATGGCCCCTCTTGTGTCTGGAGACATGGGCTGTGTCACTTAATTTCTTCAAATTCAGCCTTGATTCTTCAAATATTGTTTCTCTTTTTGCTTTTAAGGGTGATATTGATCTCCTTAAATCTTTAGCTCTTTACTGAAATGCATAGCAATCTTGGTTTGATGCTAATGGATTCCATCACTCAAAGATTTCTTGAAAAATATAATGCAATTATGAGTGCTTATAAACACACTTAAGTATAGTTTCACAATAAAGATCCAATTAATCATCATATCTAGAAAATTAGCTAAAAGTTGACAATGAAGTATATATAGAGTCCAATTAGATCAAAGACAAGACATTCAATATATAGAAATAATCAATAGATCATTATTGTTGCCATATTTGCCAATAATAAGACCCCCAAGACTATGCTCATCAATACTACCATATAGATAGCTGTGATGTATGCTATAGGCCTGTTATCAACCCCATTAATGGTATAACACCCTAGATAATCATGTTAGACTTGTAAATGATTAAAGAGGTAGCCCACTACTTGCTTAACATATCTATTGAATTTTGTGGCTATCTGAGCATGTTTGATCACTTTGTTGTAATGTTATGTGTGGTAAATAGCTGTTATTAGCTCTGAAAATGACTTAAACTGCTCAGTTAATGAAAATAAGTGCGGAGACTTTATTTCTAGATCATAAATGTGTGAACGGTGCTATAGTTAAAATTTGAGAATAATCAAAGCTAGTTAGGCATTTTTAAGCATATTGGTTATGTGTTTTAATGCCGGTTTGACTAATAGCTGATATGGAAATATAAGGAATTAGTGAAACAGAATTTTTAATGAATCTTAGGATTTATTTTAAATCAATTGGAAGTTAGGAACTTGGATTTAGTGAAATCTAAGTATTCTTATCAGATCGGGTTTTATCACATGGCCACTTAAGTGACCAAAGTCACTCACAACAGCCTTGATATAAAGGCTTGAGATGAGATATTTGTATCTTATTTTTCACTCTTTTCTTTCATTTTCTCTCATGGTTATAGCTTCCAAAGGAGAGGAAAAGGAAAGATAAGCAAAGAAAGAGGAAAAGGAAAGATAAGCAAAGAAAGAGGAAAATGAAAAAGGGAAAAGGAATGGGGAAGCTAAGGCTTCATCATCCTCACCATCTTTGATCCAAGAGGTAGGGGTTTTCTATCCATTGAGTCTCCTTTGTTCTTGTTGGATGATTTTAGGGTTCATGGAAAGTAGATTTGGTTCAATGAGCTAAATCATTACTTTTAACTTTGTTCTTGATCTCAAGAGCTGAGTTAGAGTGTTTTCAACTCATTGGAAACCATGGTAGCTTATTTTTCTTGATGAATGTTCATATGCCTATTTATGGAGTTTTTAGGTTTTGGATGAATCCATGGCTTGATTTAGTTTAAATCCATGTTTGATGAGTTAAGTTAGTGATTTGTGATTCCAATATGTTAGAGGGCTGATAGAGATTAGAAATCACCTAAAATTTGGCTATGATTGGCTAAATCTCATTTTGTTCCTTAATCAAATAGTAACAGCTTCTATAGAATTCTGCAAATTCTATTCTGGGTGACCAGCACCTAGGTGCCCTAAGGGGAGCGCTTGAGGGCCCTTAACCCAGGAAGGATGCGTGTGATGCTGTGCGGTCAGCGCCTAAGCGCCTTATATAAGAATGCCTGAGTGCCCATCACTAAGAAGAACAAGGGAGACAGTTTGCCATTCGAGCACCTAAGCACCCTAGGGGGAGTGCCTGAGCACCCATTCCAAGATTTCACAAGATTCTTATCTTGGGGAATAGGGTTCTCTATCAGCTGGGACCTTTTATATATGTCCTTTTAAGTGTGTTAAGGCACTAATGAGGGTATTTTCAAGGAGGAAATTACTACCTAGTATATATGAGAAAAGTGTGAGACCTTAGGCAGCCAATGGATTGGGAGTGCCATAGGCTAACACCTATATTTTTTATCCATAGGGGATTGTCTTTATTATTATTTGTGATGATGATATGTGATGGGAATAGCATATAGTGTGAGTATGTGAGTATTCCTAAATTGATAGTTAAAAAAACCTCATGAAGGAGGATAGTCATGTTTAAGGACATCAGTTATGAACTCGTGTAGGAGAATATCTAATGTGGAGTTGAATGTGTTAATTATCACTTTGCATGTTTTCTCACACACTTATTATTCCCACATATCTGTGAATGATATTTGAGATGGTAATAGTACATTCATTATTGTGAAGTGGAATAGTCCATTCATTGTCAAGTAGTGTTAAATGGTCAGAGCCATACTACTCAAGGAAATACAAGGAACAGAGTTCCTAGGAATAGTTGAGTCTCATGACACTGCACCAACACTAATTTTACTTTATTGCATATCCATTGTCTTAGGGCATGTAAGGCATAAACATACAACATAACAAACATTTCATTTGTATGGTAATTGTATGGGCAGTTACCTTAATCAATGATATTTACAATTGTATGGGTGGTTGTACAATATTGTTGAAAGTTTTCTTTAGTGCGGGTTTAGGAATATGGTTTGCTTGAGAATGCTACACAGGGTTGCTATGTGAGATATTCTTTTGGTAATAAGTACTGATTCTTATACATGTTGTGAACCTATTCTTGATTCTTATTGTTGGTTTATTCCTTGTGAATGAATAAATGCTGGTTTAGAAATGCTTATAGTGAGAAATTATGATTTCTCAACCAGATTGTGTTTTAATATAAATCCAGGTGGAAGCGTATCAAAAGGAAAAAGAAAATCATTTGAAGATTCATAGTATAAATGCTCTTTTAGGTTAAGCTTGTATTTATATTATATTTGCTTAGATGTTTAAAGCTTTGTATGACAATATGCCCTTTTGAAGCAATGATGCATATATATTCTTATCTTTTGTTATCGTAGCTCTCCATAATGATTTATTTGTATAAATGTTATGGGTTTTATATGTGTTATGATATTGAAGTAGCATGACTAGTATTGGGTATTCTTTTATATGTCGATATATTGGGATATCAATATTTGGCTATTACAAATGGATAGTGTTCTGAATTGGGTTATTGGTCCATAGAACTGGAGCAACCTGACCTCTAGGAAGGCATCTAGACGTGTTATGCTCATGAAGTACCTCATCGACTAAGCATGTCCCCCTCAACAAAATAGAGGCGATGCCACTCCACACATAAAGAGGGGACAAATTATACGTAATAAAAATTTCTCGTACTCTAAGGAGACAACATACAATATGCGCTAAATTGCTTAAATCCCCCATACTTTTTACACACTCATACATCCATATAGATATATATATATGTTAGGCAAGAGGACAAAGGTATACCCTAGTTTCGTTACACACTATCCTCCTTGCACTACTTCTTACTTGAGCGTCGGAGTGCCTTTTACAGGTACCTACCCCGATGCTCTATGACTATAGAAGTTGTACCTACAGAATATACCACCATTACTTACCTCTCCAAGTAACTTTCAGAACCAAGTTCTGAACATTTGCGCCACTTGTGGGAAGAGATAAATTTCCACTCCCAACATCACCTCAAAAGCTCCCCCTATTACCACCACCATGGTGAACACAAGAAGGAGACAAGCATTAACTAACCAGAATCGTGCCTCCGCTACGTGTAACCCTTGTTCAGCAAACTGTCGCCTGGTGTCTAACCCCACTACTCATCAACTAGTCTTGGAATCGGTCATAGCCTAGCCGGAACCTAAACAGAACGAGTAAGAGACTTCTTTCACTAGAGAAAATCTCCTCCCTCCTTCCTTGAGGATTCCAGTGAGGCAACACCTTGGGCCTTAGAGAGCACCTTCTGAAGATGCCAGTGTTGCAACACCTTGGTGACCAGGTGGAGAACGATGCTCAATCCCATCGAGCTATGACCGATCTGCAGAAGCTGCCTAGAGCATAATTGCTCTCCCTGGTTAGACTCTCAGGCGAAAGAATTCACCGTCAAGATGAGAGAATCCATAACCTGGAAAGAGTTGCTAACCAGGGCAATAAAGCAAAGAACCATTCCTTGCTCATGAACCATGTAAACAGAAGAGACCAATACCATCGCAATGACCGTCAACTGGAGAACTCCAGGATCACAGATCCTAGCCATTAGAATGGACTTATCCACACTAAATAGTAGGTGCATGGAGTAAGGGACACGGTTTCACAAACCCAACCTTTCTCTGAAAAACTGATGGCCTATGTGTTGGGAATCGCGGATACATCATGCAGCGGAAAACAAAATTCCCACCAAGGATCCATGCGAAAAATCCATAATTCGAGTTTTAAAAATTGTTTACCTCTTGAAGCGTGATCAAAGGAAGTGACGTGAATCACCAACACCATAACAACGATGATGTCTCTGCAGTATCCACACAAAAGACTCACAAACGTCCAACGTTCAGAAAAAGAAGCCTCACGTCTCTCACACAGTGCTAGCTGCGAAGAGAAGAGAAGAAATCTGTCACTCTCTCACTCACTTTTCTATAGGTGCGGCTAGGGTTTTGTAATGCGTGTCTTAGCAGCCCCCTTAACAGCACTATTTATAATAGTGACTGCCTTAAGTGAGTGTGAGCAGCAGCAAGGTAAGCTGTGTAACCTTAGACTCATTGTTATGAGTTTGACCTACATTTGAATTCGAGTCCAACTTGGATCTATTGCTCTAATTTTAGTTTGCTTTATGTGTGTGACCCTACAGGTTCTCATTACATTGATAGTAATATTAAAATCTCATTTTAATATTGTAACACCCAGAAAATTATTTATTTTGTCATTAATCATCATTTTATAATATTTATAAATTTTAAAAATTTTTGTAGATTTTTTCGAAAACATCAAATATTTTAATATATTTCTCATTTTACGTGCACACTGACCAGAGTCAGTGTAACGTCCCGAAAATGATTTGTTTCATCATGAATAGTCATTTTCCAATATTCATGATTTTTGGAGATTTTTCTGGAATTTTTCAGAAATGCTGAATATTTTAATATATTCCTTGTTTTACGTGCGCATTGAGCAGAGTCAGTCAAACGCTCTGAAAAATTGTTTATTTTGTGATGAATAGTCATTTTTTAATATTTGTGATTTTTAGGAATTTTTGTGAATTTTTCTAAAAATGTTGAATATTTTAGTATATTTCTCATTTTGCATGCGTGCTGAGCGGAGCCGGGATAACGAAATATTTTTCCTGAGGCTGGTAAACCTTGAACTGTCAACGTGTCGACGGAGAATCTTACTAAACCCGAGGGCGGGCACAGTTTGTGAGGTTTACGTTTTTTGAGATTTTATCTAATAAATAAAATCACTGTGTCATAAAATTATCCAATGAATAATAAAATATTATTTTCATCAACTATAATTTTTATTCACTGAGAAAATAATTATAACAGTGTAATTAATTATCTGTCAAGTGTATTTAATTAAAGAGACAAGCTTACTATGCACTTTATTGAGAATTGTGCAAAGCTTCTCAAGGAAGCTTCTTGGAAATTTCCTCCAAGCTTCCTATGGAAGCCTCACACTCTCTCTCCTCTCTCCATGCACTCACGGCTGCACACATTTTTGGGGGGAATTTGTGCTTTAATTCATTTCATTAAAATTATGCAAGCTTTCAAAATTCAAAAGCTATTACTTTAATTTCCTATTCACTTCTCTCTCTAAGCTTCATCTTTCTTCTTCACAAAACCATTTTCTCCTCCTTCTCTCTAGACCCATTCGGCTAGCAGCCCATAATCCCCTCATCCATCACAAAATTTTCATCCAACCCCATTTTCTTAATCCTCTCCATCTCCTAAACACTTTTCTAGTTGGTGGTTCTTTGAAAATCCATCATTTTCACCATCTTCTTCAAGCTTCAAGCCTAGGGCTTTTTGGGTAAACTTCTTGAATCTTCATTCCCTTCTCTTATTTTCGTTCCTTTGGTCTTCTTTGTGACCATTCATGCTTTATTTTTCAAGCAATGGTGCTATTTTAATGAGTTTGAAATTTTAAGGTTCTTGGAAGTACTAAATCCGAAAATCCAAAGAGCTTCAAGGGAGTTCTTTATTTGTTCTTCACTTAGGTAAGAGCAAGACACTCCTCCTCAACCTCTTTTAGCACTTAGAAACCTTTTTTGTAGTTGATTGTGAGAAAATCCTAATGAGTGTTATTCTTTATTTGCATGATTAGTATGTTTGCATGTTGTTTATAATGTGTTTATGCTATTAGATTATTTTTTTGTATATATTGATATATTGGATTGGATTAGAAGGCATGAAATGGAAGAAAATGATGTTGGATTGGTTCTTGGATGGCCACAGTTTTGGGGTTCAAATTTAGGGTTCTTTGTGAACAATTGTAACAATTGGAATTCATAATTAATCAAGTGTACATTAGGTAATTGATGGAAGGAAAATTTGGGAATTTAATCCCTAGGGAGGCCACGGCCTCTAGGGCCTTTTTGGTGCTTAATTATGCAATTTTGGTAACCTTGAAACTTAATTGGTCAAGTGATTAAATCATTGGTAATAAGATAGAAAATTACCAAATTGGAAGAATAGGATATACTTTGAAATTCATAAATTTTAAAGAACCAAGAGTGGAATTTTCATAAGACTTAGGATAATTTTAATTAGAGCAAGAACAAGAGAGTGTGAGACTTTAAAAATCTTAAAATAACTTTCTAAGCGTATGAGAATAAATTACCTAAGAGAATTTAAGTTAATTAAGAGAATTCCTTTAGAGATAAACTTTGTAAGAAAAGCTAAACCTAAGCAAGAATTCATAATACACCTTAAAAATGTATTAATTTATTTAATAACAATATTATGTTATTGTGGGTCCATGTGAGTGACCAATGATTGTGTTAATTCTTACTTTGGCCAATTGTGGCATATTATGGAATAGTATGTAATAATGATCATACATGATTATGCATAGAGTCTATATGCATTGTGAATGTCTGTTGGACTGTTGTTAAGGCCGAGTTGCCTAGGAGTTGAACACACCTTAGTGTGGGTGCGAGTAGACTAGTGTAGGTCATATTGTTGACCATGGGGGTGTCGGGGTGCGGGTATCTCGCAATGGACAGTTGGTAGCTCTTCTGTCCGTGGGGCAAACCGATGCAAACCCACCGATGATCCTGACTGGGCACTGTCCTATATCATGATCTAGTGTAGACTGTCTGTACAATGTCATGATGTGCACATGGATAAACTGATGAATTATAGCACTTTGGTCGTGGCAGCCGAGTTGCAGACATTTCTTCTGATCTTTCTCTCTGACCGTTTGTGTCTAGCTCCATGGAGTAGGATTTTGGCTTTGTATGCATGTGCATAGTGAGTCCATATATTATCCGGCATCTGTTTAGTATTATTATTATTGGAACTATTGTGTTACTGTTATATATATAATTGCCTGCAACTGCTTGTTTGTCTATTTCTGCTATTTAATACTTATGCTTATTATTTGATATGCTTTGTGGGCGTTTTGTGCCATTTTGTTTCTTGCTGCCATAACTGGTAATGATGGTAGGATGTGTTACCTCTTTCCTGTATTTCTGTTATTTTCTATTTGTACATTGTGTCGCATCGAAGACGACGACAAGGAAGTTGGAGCTCCCAATTTCCCTAGCTTTTGGCCTGATTACGATTAGCATCTACTGTGGAGCATAGAGGCACGCATGCGTGGATTTCTGGGTGATGTGCATCTGACCTTCCTTGGAGGGCCAGAATGCTGGCACATTAACCTGAATTCTGACCACTATGTCTACCTGGGTGACGTGTCTATCTCTTTGGCCTGGAGGCGTCATGAGCCACCAATCTTTACCTGCTACATCAGCTTGCGTCTGGAGTTTTATCTGCCCATCCGGGAGATGTGGGGTAACCGCTTCTACATCCTGCAAGAGGACTCTTTTGATTCCCCTGCTCGGGCTCTGGCCCATGGCTCTGTGGCTCCTATGTAGGTTTCCTCTGATGAGGAAGACCCCGAGGAGGTCCCCGAGGATGACCTCGCGGAGGATCATGAAGAGGATCCTGATACGGTTCCTCCTCATCTGAGGGACTGATATTGCTGATGGTTACTGATGGCTGCCAGTGTTTTTATTTTAGGGGCCTGATGTCTTTTGTAGTGGGCTGTATCTTTTGATATCTTGGGGATGTGTATGTATGATCCTTGGGATAGGTATAGTTTTGCTTTTTGGTATACCAGGCTTTGTAACCAAACAGTTTGATAAATATATATATGAATATGCAAGGTTAATTCCAATGTATGCTTTACTTCTGTTTGCCCTTTATTTCCATTTATGTTCCGTCACTGTGTTTATTAATTATTGTTATTGTAACAAAGAAAAAAAATATTCACCAATTTAATTACATGTCTATAATCAAGTAAATTTATATTATATTATAATGAACCGGGTCTTAACTTATATAATTTTTGTTTCCGCATTGTAATTGACAATGTGACGTTCCCTCCCAAAAATGGGCGTTACAAATATTACACGCAGTGAGCAGTATCTAGCAACACATCGCTGCTACCCATGTAATGAGAATGTTAGTGATTTGACATAACCTTTCCGTGACCAATGTTTCTGTGTCGTTTAGTCCCTTTATCAAGATATCTAGATTGAACACAAGGCATGAAATGCATCACCCTTGTATAGTCCAATCCTTCATTTCCTGATACTTAAGTAGACTTTGTAACAACAAATGAAATCAATATCTCATATTAACTCATTTGAGCATGGCCATACATTTCGCAGTCTCACTCAATAAGGGGGCTCGAAGATATCGCTCCTGTTATGTAAGAGTGACAAATCCCATCTAGGTCACTCACATCCCTTTGCATGATTCGCGATATGTCTAATAACTAACTTTATAATCACCTTGTTACAGATGACGTTTGATGGCATTAAAACATACAACTCCTCATGTAGGAATCGTAGTGCTTTCAGGTCAAAGGACCACAGACACCATTGTCACTATGAGAATTGCTTATGACACTCACATAACAATCCATGTAGCATTCTCATGGTGGGTCAGTCCAGTACATCATTACTCTAATATGTACCCATGTGAAGACTTGATATCTCATATCCATGACCTGTGAGATGTGGTCATCAGTCTACATACATATTAGTCTCAATGCATTATTGTTGCCCTAATTAACAATAATACTTGACTAGGGACATTTAAGAATAGTGTTCTAATTTTATCTAATAGGATCTCATGATCAAGTCAACCACTTGATGTCCTATGGCATCAAACTTACTATTCTAAGGACTTTATTATGTTTATTAAAAAAGAACACAATAAATGAAATGCCTCTTATATTAAAATTAGCATAATAGAATGTATGTAAATACAGACCAATGTATCAGCCTTTAGGGCATACACCAACACTATGAGATCCTAAAACTCTTCAAGTATCCTGCAAATATTGAAACCTATAATGGGACCATGGACCTTCAGGAACATGTGGACGCCTACATGTCTGCACTCTTGTTTGCTGGGGGAGATGACTTTCTCATATGTTGCGCTTTCCCTTTATCCTTAAAGAAAGCCGCCCTAAGATGGTTTACCACCCTACCTCCAAGATCAGTCGATAACTAGGGAAGCCTGTCCTCAATATTTTTGTTGCACTTCATGTTGGGAATCGTGGATACATCACGCAGACGAAAAACAAAATTCCTACCAAGGATCCATGCAAAAAACCATAATCGATGTTTAAAAAATTACTTTTTGAAGCGAGATGAAAACACAAACGATGTGAATCACCAACACCATAACAGTGAAATGTCTTTGTCATATCAAAATGAACAGACTCATGAATATCCAACATCCACAAAAGGAGCCTCACATCTCTGACACAATGCAAACTGCAAAGAGATAAGAAACTTGTTACTCTCTCACTCACTGTTTCTGTAGGTGTGGCTAAGGTTCTGTTATGTGTGTCTTAGCAGCCCCTTAGCAGTACTATTTATAATAGTGACTGCTTTAAGTGAGTGTGAGCAGCAACAAGATAAGCTGTGTAACCTTAGACTCATCTGTAATAAGTCCGGCCTACATTTGAATCAGAGTCCAACCTAGATCTATTGTTTCGATTTAGTATGCTCTATGTGTGTGACCTTGCAGGTTCTCATAAAGTTGGTAGTAATATTAAAATGTCATTTTCATATTATAAGCAGTGAGTGATATCTAGCAACACATCGCTGCTACCTAAGTAATGAGAATGTCAGTGATTTGACATAACTTTTTCATGGCCAATGTTTCCGTGTCGTTTAGTCCCTTTGTCAAGATATCTAGATTGAACACAAGGCATGGAATGCATCACCCTTGTATAGTTTAATCCTTCGTTTCCTGATATTCAACTAGACTTTGTAACAACAAATGAAATCAATATCTCATATTGACTCATTTGAGCATGGCCGTGCATTTTGTAATCTCACTCAATTAGGGGGCCCGAAGATATCGCTCATGTTATGTAGGAGTAACAAATCCCATCTAGGTCACTCACATCCTTCTGCATGATTTGCGGTATATTCAATAATCAACTTTATAATCACCTTGTTGCAGATGATGTTTGATGGCATTAAAACACACAACTCCTCATGTTGGAATCATAGTGATTTCAAGTCAAAGGACCACGGACACCATTGTCACTATGAGAATCGCTTATGACACTCACGTAACGATCCATGTAGTATTCTCATGGCAAGTCAGTCTAATACATCATTACTCTAATATGTACCTATGTGAAGACTTGATATCTCATATCCATGACCCGTGAGATGTGGTTATCAGTCTACGCACATACTAGTCTCAATGCATTATTGTTATCCTAATTAACAATAATGCTTGACTAGGGACATTTAAGAATAGTGTTCTAATTTTATCCAATAGGATCTCATGATCAATTCATCCACTTGATGTCCTATGGTATCAAACTTACTATTCTGAGGACTTTATTATGTTTATCATAAATAACATAATAAATGAAATGCCTCATATATTAAAAAATAGCATAATATAATTTATGTAAGTATTGTCAAAACATATCGGTCTCTAGGGCATACACCAACACTTCACCCCAACAAAGTGCAGCCTAAATCCCATTTCATGCCTCTCCCAGATAAGGCAAGGAAAAGAATAGTCTCTTTGAGACTTTATATCTTAGTTTAACATGGAGATTATAAACGTGCATGACGAGGATAAGAGACTTGGGTTGTTCTACATCAGAGAAGGACTCTGTCTAGGACATTTCTGTTTCTCGTTGGCAAAAAAGAAACCTAAAACCATGGATGAGTTTTGGATTCATACCGATAAATATATCAACACTGAAGACATTCTCCCAACCAAGAAGCATCTCGAGAAAGAAGATGCCAAGCCGAGGTCCAGGGAGCAGCCGAACCAACAAAGGAGGAATCCAAGGCCACCCCTCAAGGGGAAGTATGATAATTATGCTCCTCTTAACACACTGTGAGCCTAGGATCTACTAGGAAGTCATGAACACAAAGCTCCAGGATGTGCCTAGACCTCCCCCCTAAAGAAGCATGCTTGAAGAGACACATCCAAGCACTACAAATGGCATAATGGTACTGGTCACAACACAGAGGACTGCACCAACCTTTGAAATGACATTGAGTCCTTCATCTGGGATGACTGTTTGGGTCGATATATTCGGCAGGCCCAAAACAACCAGAGGAGATGTCATTAAAGGAAATAGAGCTATAGCCCCTGGAGTCCCTCTCATTCCTATCAGAGAAGATGTTCACCTGCCAGAAATGAAACCCCCAACTCACGCTCATCTCGGGCAAACTTCTATGATCAAAATAGAGTGCAACCCCAGAATAACAACCAAGAGAACAATCACCACCATGCCAAAGTAACCCGCACGATCATGTAATGCCTTGTAATTGTTACTTCTGCTTTATAATGAATATATTTGTATATTAGTAAATCGACATTTCTTTCTAACTATTATTGATAGCAATATATTTTATTCATTTTATAATCCTTTCACTGGGCTTCTTATGGTTCATTACGCTTAATTTAGTTGGTTTTATTACATTTTATGATATTAAGCTTAATTGGATCATTGAAAGATTTATTGCTTGAATTGGCTTTAATTTATCTATTTGGCATTATTCAGTAAAATAGCTATAATTTGAGTTGCAAATATCTAGTTGATATGATTCTGGTCTTTTAGGAAATCTAAGACAATTCTATACAACTTTCTTGAAGACCTCAAGAAATAAATCACACATTTGGATAATTTAAATTGGAGTTGAAGCAAGAACTAGAGTGCTGATCCTGATAGCTTGACCTCTGCGCACTCATCAGCCCATTTCTTGAGCTATAGGAGTTCAATTGACACTAAACTAGTGGCATTAGAAATTTAAGACCTAAATCTACAACTTTCATGAAGAACACAAGAGTCAGATCGGATATATAGTAGTCATATTAGGCTTAGAAGTCAAAATAGAGGAGTTGTAACTGGGCCTGAACAATGTGCAAAGATTAGGCCATATCTTGAGTTGTATGAGTGACGTTGGGTTGAAACCAGTAGCATTGGAAAGTTAAGACAAAAGCCTACAACTTTCACAAAGATCACTTTTCCAAAGTTTGACAGAAGCCATGAGTTCAGCATCAAATCATTTGGGAGATAAGCATCTCAATAAATTTTCACTCATTCACAATTATCAAACAACTCCCTTGGCATTTTTCACTTATTATCAAGAGACTCCATTGTCATTTTGTTTTCCTTAAGCTCTATTAAATGGAGCATTGGCTGCTCATTTTTAGCGTCTTGGCTTAGAGATCAAGATCATGCTATTGTGTTATTTGTTTCTTTTGTGGTAGTTTTCTTTTGTTCTAAATAGAAGTTATGTTCATCTCCTTCTTCTTCTATCTTTCTTTCTTCTTGTTCATGAGTAACTAATTTTCATTTTGCTTAGGTGAAAGGGTGAAGCTTTTGATAATAAATTAAGGTTAGATTAATTTATTTTTTGTGCTTGAATGATGTATTATCAAGTGGTCATTATATGTGTTATATTTTGTTTCTAATCAATTTACAAACCCTCCTTGTAAAGTAGAGATCTTGATTCATTGTAGACAAGAGGTTGACACAATGAACGCTTGAGCCCATTTACCAGTTTTGGCGTTAATGAATAATTAAAGAAACCATAATATAATTACATATATAATCTTAATTGAACTTTCAATGCTATATTTTTCAATTGGAATCTCTGTTATGTGTGGATTTCAATTGAGTTATAAAAATAAATAATCTTATCTTTAATTTATTACCAAGAGTGGATCTTCTAGCCCAAGCAAATTTTTTTTTTCATTTGTGAACAAATTTTATCACTTTTATTGTTGTGACAAATATTTTCTTTACGTTAAAGAATTTTTCTTCATCAATTCCTTGTTGATCGACCTCGGACTCTTGAGAATTAATTACTTGAAACAACTTGCACTTAGGTTTGCAACTTATAATTCGTATTAGTTATCTGGAAACCAGTACCTCAGCTATGACCTTGGGTGTAACATCCTCTTTTTAACATGTTAGACTAGTTTATGGTTACAAAGGTAGCATAACACTTGTTTGACATTCCTATGTAGTTTTGTGATAAATTGAGTTAGTTTAGCCACTTTGTTACCAAAATGTGAAAAGTAGCTTAAAATGACTCAAATAATAGCATAAATTGCTAAGTTGATGGAAATAAACCTAGAGAGTTTGTTTCTAAGTCACAAATAGGTAGAAGAGGATGTAGTTAAAATTTGAGAGTAATCAGAGTTAGTTTGGTATTTTTAGGCATCTTGGTTGTGCATTTTAATGCTAGATTGACTAGTAGCAGATATGAAAAAATAGAATATTCCTGAAACAATAAATTAGAAGAATCCTAGTATTTATTCTAAAGTTGTTAGAAGTTAGAAAACTTGATTTACCGTAATTCAAGTGTCCTTGACAGATATAAAGTTCTAGTGTAAGTCTTAAGTGGCCTTATAAGAAGCAAAATTGGACTTTTCCTTCATTATTTCTCTCTTATCTCTCAGCTGAAACCAAAGAAAACAAAAATAGAAAACATAGAGGAGAAAGAAAGAAAGGAACCGAAGGGGAAGAAGAGGAAAAAGGGAAGGAAATCAAAGGAAGATCAAAGAGCCAAGATCAAGCTTGAAGATCACCGTCCATATAATAGGTAGGGGAACTTAACTTCATCTTTTTCTTCTCATCTTCATCTTATTCTTAGTTTTTCTTTATGAAGGACAAATGAGTTTTAGTGATGTCAGTGAAGATTGAGGCTTGAATCTTGCTTCTATAGTTGAAGTGAGTTTATTGATAACTAGTTTGATGCATGGTTGTCAATTTTGATTCCTTAGAATCCATGATGTCCATTTGAGTTGTGTTTTGAGAAATGGATTTTTAAGTTGATTATTGGTGCTTATCCAGGTTTTAATGAGTTCAAGTTAGTGTTTGATGATTCTAATATGATTAAAGATCATGTTTAGGATTGGAAATCACTTAAAATCCCTTATATGAGAGTTGGGTTTGAGTTTGGGAATCAATTATGCAGAAAACTTATTTTTTGCAGAATTTCTGGTGCAACCCTATGCCTAGGCGTGGACTGAAAAACTTTCAGTCCAGCTAGCCAGAGAGTTTGGCGCCTAGGTGTGAGAAGTTCATGCCTAGGCGTGAAACAGGACAACATCTTAACAGCTTGTAGTGTTTTTCGCATAACTTGAGCTATAGTTATTGAAACAACCTACTTCTTTTTGCATTTGAAAGATAAGATACAAGGTTTCATGTAGTAAAAATTCATATTTTAGGCCAATCCAAGTAGCACCAGTTTCGGTCTGAATCTGAGTCAGATTCTACAGAAATAAGCATTATGGCACTTAGTAAACCAGATTGCATAACTTCTTGCTCAGAGGTGTAAAATGCATAAGACCAGTGGCATTTTGAAGCTAACATGTAAGAATATCATTGGTAAAATTTTCAAGAATTATACACTCTTTAAGTGTTCCCAGTTTTTGTTTACAATTAGGTCAGATTCTAGGATAATAGGTAGTTACCCTATTTCAGCTTATGCATTTTGTTGCATAACTTTTGCTACACTAAGTCAAATGAAATGAGGTTTGTTTCATTTGAAAGATATGAGATAATTCTATTTGACTATATAATTCCAGAATTTTAGAAGTTAGGATGTACTTTTGGTGCATTCATGAAAATCAGCCTTTCTAGGCAACTAAACCAGAAAATGTTAATATATGTTTCTTCTTGAAATGAAGTTTCCTACTTGTTAGGATCTCTTATACATGCTTTCTGGTATGTGTTAAGATGTTACTAGGGGTTTTTCATTAAAAGGATGACCATTTAGTATTATGTGAGAGTTATGAACTTTAAGGTGACCAAGAGTAGTGGATTGCCTAAAGTAGGTATCTAGAACCTTGAGCACACTAGTGTGGCATAAGTAACCATGCAACAACCCGAGACTGCCTGCAGGATCGATGAGTGTGCCCACAAACCAACACAAGTCTTTTCAGTGTGCTTTGTCCTCACTCACATGCATCCTAGGAAACCTCCCAGGAGGTCACCCATCCCACAAGTGCTCCAAGTCAAGCACGCTTAACTATGGAGTACTTATGTTCTTGGCTCCCTAAAAGAAGATGCATCTTATTGATATGGGTGGTGCTAATCAATTCCTATAATTCATCCTCAACTATGCAGTCTCATAACTGCACAGTCTCTGGATCCCTCTCATTCTGATGTGTATTCAGTTCATTCATATGTCCCTCTGCCTAGAAGCCTGCTAGGAGCCACTCCTTGTCCATGCTTCATCTTTTAGCATCGGCGACCACTCCCCACCCTCGTCGGCCCCGGGTGTCACAAACCACTTGTGGTGTGATAGTAAGGCAAGCTAGATACAAGTATCATAAGTATGATTCCTTAACTAGAACATTGAATATGCTCCTTTATGAGTTAGAAATGAGCTGAGAGTACGTGTTTGCTAGAGTTTAGTTCTTCACTTGGTTAGAGAGAACTATGTGAAGAGTTAATGTGGTGGTTTTGTATGAGTTATACTTAACGCTGCATATTTTCTTGTTACATGCTAATTACAAAGTAGAGTAATCTTTAATGATGTTCAATCATATGGCCAAAGGAGATAGATGGAAAAGTCCAAAAGTCTCTTTGAGTGAGGATTTAGCCCTAGTTGCTCGTTAGTGCTAGGATTACTAGTTTTTATGTAATGGAAATAGTACTCTTGCTAGTGTGAGTAGTAACCAGTTCACTCATTATCCAGTTGTTTGAAGAGTCAGTCTTCTTATCTACAAGTTTATAGAGAATGTGGAATATGCAAGTGACACACACTCAAATTTCTACACTTGCACAATCACATTGCATTTCATAATTATCATTCCTGAACACTGCATACATGCGAGCATATGGCATCCATATTCATTTCTTGTGCCTTGGCAATTGTATGGGTAGTTGTCTGGTGTAGATGATATTTTACAATTGTATGGGTGGTTGTTCAATATCATCGATTGTACATTTATGAGTTTAAGGTTAGGGATTGACTTAGCAAATGTTTACATAGAGTAAGAGAATGTAAATGTTCGATAGGCATGAAATGAAGACTTTACTGGTTGTTGTTAATCCTACCTTTCAGAGTTAGTGAGTTTACTTATAGAAAAAGGTTATATGTGTAGTACTTATAACAAGTTTATGAATAAACTAGTTGTGACATGTTACAACTATGTAGATAGTTGTTGTTATCATATAAGTAAGGGACATAGGTTTATAAATTATGCATTGTGTTTAGTGAACCTTTACATAACAGTGACATGTGAATGTTCTAGTGATATTGAATAAAGATTTAATATCTAGTAGCAACCATAATCTATTGTCATTAAGTTCAAGTATTATAATGTTAAGAAAGTTTGAGACAATTTAGATATGTACACAGTTTACATTGTTTAATGCCATGAAATGTATGAATATTACTGAGAATTTTTATGTTCTCACCCCTTTCTATGTTTCCACGGTAAAACCAGGTCAAGACTCTTCAAATAGTAAGAAGATAAAGAAACAGAAGAATTAATGTAGTATAGTTTTCTTTGTTTCTTTTATTGACAAAGTTGAAGTATTTATTTATATTTGCTTTAAGAATGTAAAAGTTGTATGTATAACACTTTGCCTTAGGGCTATTGCTGTATTTGTGAATGAATTTTTTTAGTTATGGCTCTCCATAATTTTTTAAACGTTATGGAATAGTTATTAATTAAGTTTAGAAATAGCATAGTTATTATTGTTTATTTGGTTATTTGCTAGTTGTAATAGGGTTACAATATTATGATGTTACATTGGGTCCTCGGGTACTCCGCCTCGTCAATCACCACAACCAGTATCGCAATGACCTCAAGCAGATACTTCTGCCTAATGCAACCCACAAGGTCATGACACCTTGGCGATGTCCTGTGAATACAAGCTCCGAAAGGATCAGTTATTCGAACATCTTTACATGGTGGACAAATTAGGGAATTGACTTGAACACCCTCTGGGGTCAAGCAGAGTATTCGAGGGTTTTCACCTATACCCATTTAATTCTGACCTTGACCCATAAACCCACCATAGTTTACAGAGGTTAAGCGTATTCGACCGTAGCCTGGGATCATGGACCCCACACCAAGAGGCTTCTGTGTCACAAATGACCCCGACTGTTGAGATTGAGCTTCAGACTCATCCCAGCTAGCAAAATGAGTGGTCATCCAATTAAATGAACCTAACCACCGAGATTCGAACTTTGGACTCATCTTAGTTGGCAAAACGAGTGTTCGTTCAATTAAACGAACCCAACAACCAAGATTCGAGCTTTGGACTAATCTCAGCTAGCAAAACGAGTGTTCGTCCAATTAAACAAACCCAACCACTGAGATTCGAGCTTTGGACTCATCTCAGGTAATAAAACGAGTGTTTATAATATCTCTTCTAGATTAAACTTTTATATATATAATTATGTTTAATTTGTGTTTTATACTCATAGGATGTATGTGTAATTTATTAAATTAGTAATAGGGACGTATGTGAAATTAAAAATTTTGGCATACAAATTGAGTGATTCTCCTATAGTGGGTTTGAGGGATTGAAAGAAGAATTTCCAAAACAATGAAAATTGTGAAAAGTGTTTATAAGTTATTTAAGATGTAAGTTTATTATTGAAAAATTTATTAATTATAGAAATTTGAGGGCAATTAGAGAAATACCTATAAGTTAGTAACTAGATGTGTAACTAAAAATGTAACCAATGTAACTAAATTGATAATGGTCTAGTTAGAGTAACTAAGTAATCATGACCTAGAAAGAAAAAAATTACTAAAATAATCATTAGCCAATAGAAACTAACCACTTAGTTAGACATGAGTTAGTTTCTAATTGGATGGTTTAGCTACTAGTTAAGATCTAATTGGATGACAAGAAAATATAAAAGGAAAAAGAATAGAAAAGAAACAAGAAGAACACTCCCAAAGAAGCTAGGAGGTTCAGCCAAAGCAAGGGAGAAGGAGTAAAAAGAAGGGAAAAAATAAGGAAAAAAGAGAAAAGCCAAGAACAAGAAGGATCTATAGTTTTTCAAGCTAGATTTCAAGGGAATCAAGTAGCTAGATTCAATATTTTCAACTTTCTTGCAAGTTCTTTCAAGAACAAGAGGTAGAGGAATCATACTTCTTCTATTTTCCTTGAGTTATTCTCTTTATAGAAGTGTTCTACTATAGCTAACAAGCATTATTTTAGTCCATTGAAACTTTATTGAGGCTTGTTTTGATGAACTCAAACCCTAGGTTAGTAAGACCATATTTTGTGTTCTTGATGGTTTGATGAATTTCAATAGAAGTTTAGTGAGGATTAAGGTTGTTGATGATTTAAGAATCATAGAAATGGTTTTAATTTGAGAAGTTAAGATGAATTGGAATTGAATCAAGAATTCGGGTTTTTGTTCATACTAAATTGGGGATTTAGTCTAATCTTGTGGTTAAAGTGAAATTAATGGTAGAATTTTGTTGATGATGAAGTTAAAAGTATGGATTGAATCTTGATTTTGAAGTATTGTGGTCAATTGATGAAGATTAAAAAAATAGGGCTCTTGATCTTATTAAATTGGGCATTTTATCTAACATAGTATTTAAAATGAAATGGAAGGTAGAATTAGAAGCTAAAGATCTAAATATGACTAGAATTAAGTGAATAAAAAGAAAATAACTTGATGTCATCATAGTGATAAATTCGGCCTAGTAGATACCATGGTTTATAATTAGTGTTTGATCCTTGGACTTATGATGGAAAAATGAATTTGAATTGGTTATTATGCTAAGCCAAGGCTTTTGATTAAATTAGATATCCTAAGTAGTATTTGATGGATTATGTTAATGTCATAAGTTATGATCAAGGAGAATGACGAAGGAAAATAATTTATGATAAAATGATTTATTATGAAATGGTTTATGATGAACTGGTTTATGATAAAATGATTTATGATAAAAATAATCTACGATGTAAATGATATAACTTATGATCAAATGATATGATCTATTGATGAAGATGAAATGGTTTAAGACATTTGATCATAAGGAAGTCTTAAATGGGTCACTTCATTGGGTTCCATAACTCCCCTCCAAGGACATATGGAATGACCACCTTTTTGGGTTTCTTGATTGGAATGACCACCATGCTAGGGGATGCCCTAGAAAGTTTGAGATCCCAATTATGTTATGTTATGTTATTTGACATGTAAGCAAAAGATGAGGAAATGTTAAAATGTTTTATTAAATGGTATTATTTAGTATGTATGTTATTGATATAAAGTAATGTTACATAGTACTCTGTTTGAAATTTATTTTTGCAGTAGATGTAACTGAACATGTCATAGTTCAAATGATATTGATTTTAAATGTAACATCCTTAATAACATTACTGTATACGTATCTGGAATTACGTATTAATAATTAAAATTAAGCATGTCACTTATAACTAATATAATGGATTTAAAAATAAATATAAGAGATATACAGAATAAGAGCTTGTTATGGTAGGGCTTATACTCATAATGTACAAATCATTATATATAAATATACATATCAGTATACAAATTACATAATCATGTCTCTAAGTTCTAGTAAGTACATTCAAAATACTAAGATTACTAAAACTAAATTAACTCGCACAATTCTCTGTCTTCACGCTTCTTGTTGGCTCTTATACTTTTCCTAGAAATATTATGGAAATGCAAGAGAAATAGGGGTGAGAATTCTAAGAATTCTCAGTAGTACTAATAAAAATAAGTGTCATCATAACACTTCCAGCTATTTTAGGAAAGAATCATTTCAAAAATCATTTTATAAGATAGGAGGGAGGCAAAAGTCAAATTCAGTTCTTCCCCTTCCTGAAATAGAATTTCAATTATTAACAATTTTAGAAAAAACATTTATTAACAGACATTATCAATTATATTCATAAATGCATTCAAAAACAATTCAAGTACCAAGATTCAGAAACAAATCAAGTACCAAGCTATAAAAGATCCCAATCCTTTCTTCTCAAGGATTACAATATATTCATCATAAGTGAATTCAAACTAGTGTTCTATTCTAATTTACTCTATACTCATACTTTTCTCCCTTCCCAGAGATTATTCCCTACCCGGAATACTTATTTCCCTTCTCGGAGATTGTTCTCTACTAGTTCCCTTCCCGGAGATTATTTCCTACTATCTCCCTTCCCAGAGATTATTCCTTACACAAACACAACTTTATTTCATTCATCATATTTCACAAGTTCACATCAAGTGAACAATACCAAAGTCATTCAATCAAAAATTGATCATAAAAATGAGCATAAGTAAACTCACTTTAATACACAGTCAATTCTTCAAGAAATTTTCATACAATCAATAATTCTAGCACAATTCAAAAATTCAAGTACCTTAGTACCTCTAACAAATAACAAGTACCATTGGCCACAGACAAGTCAAAATCATAACTTACAAAAGAGTTAATAATATCCGATCATTTATGGCAAGTCACGATTTTTTATTAAAGTATAGAATGAAACAAAATCAGAATTTTAATCCTTTCTATATCATAAAAAAAATTCAGAATTTGTGCTCCATTTTATTTGAACCTTCGGTGATCAAATGAGATGAGTATAATAACATACTAATGGTCTATCACAACTAAACAAAACCTGAACGTCAATTTCAGGTTTTAACAAATTAACATCCCACTTAATTAAGATCAAGTTAAGATTCTTTTTTTTTCTTTTTTTTCTTTTAATGTTTTAAGCTTGATAATACTGTACAACATCCAATCCCCCTTCCGTCATTTCTATAGTCAAGTTGAATGAAAGAAATACTAAGAAAAGGTAATTACAATACAAAATTCGGTTCTCATGGTTAATAAGATAACAAAGTAGACTGATTTCTATCACAAATTTGAGGTTCCTCGTTAAAGTTCCTTCTTTCCCCTGTTTTATATATAAAAAAATCTTTTCTTTTTACTATAAACAACCAGAAAATTTAGGCCAGAAAATGTGAAGAGAGGTGGGAAAGAGAGTCCACAAGTCCAATAATTTATAGTCCATGGTCGAAACCTTCGACCTCTTGAAATCCATCTTCGTTTTCCTCCAAACAAAATTAGAGGAAAATATAGGAAGAAAGATAAAGAAGTAGAGAAAATAAGGAAATACACCCGTACCTGTTATGGATGCTTACATCCCTTTTCTTTTCTTTCTTTTCATTTTCTTCCTCCTCCTGCTGCTTCACGTCTTCATGCGTTCCTCTTCTCCATATTCTTTTCTTTTTTTTTCACTTTTGTTGGCTTCAGCCGTGAAAAAATTTGAGGGCGAAAGAAAGCCGTGTGTGAGAGCAAATATGAGTGAAAAGTCAAATTAAAATATGAAATGAATGGCGGTGGTAAGTGGAAGAAAAAGTTAATGATGAATTTTGTATTGAAATTTATGTACCTCTTAAGAACACTTTAATCTTTTAAAGTTAGGTTTTTAAGTGTCCATAAGTGTTATGGTTCTGGACTGTGGTCCGGGATCCTATCCGGAAGGATCAACACGGCGCATGCTCCACTAGACTCCTCCATTAATATCCTGGAAAGGTTTGTAAGACCCCGGATCATGACATTGGACTATATGACGAGGATCACTGAATCAGCGCAGACTTTTGTAACTTCCAATCAGGATTTTATGAGATTAAAGGCTTTGTAACCTTCCCTCGCAATAAATAACCTTAACATCCGCATCCCAATAATACCTGCACTTAATATCACGATTCCAATCATGCTCCAAAAGGACCAGGCTAAGTCAACCTAATGAGGTAACTGTGATCTTACAGCATAAGGCCTACTAGTGCACGGCCTGACTTGAGCGTTGGAGTCCTTTTGCAGGTACCACCACCCACCGGTTCAATACGCTCGAGCGCGGCTGCATAAGGAGGAAACCACCACTTCATACCTCTCACAGGTAACCCTCTAAATCCACTTCAGAACATTGGCGTAGTCTGCGAGAAACTGAGAAACTACCATTCCCACGTCAACCATGGTGAGCACAAGGCAAAACCAAAGGAGAGGAAGTGCTGCGCATGCTGCCCCTGCCCACGGACAGGGCCCAGCGGCTCAGCGCGACCCTCCTTCTGTTGCACCACCAGAAACCTCCGCTGCCAGAAGCAGGCCTGTCTTGGTAAAGACAGTCAACGAGGGGCACGAAACCTCAACATCAGCTGAAAGCCCCGTCCCCTCACGAAGGGTCTCTGTTCGGGATAAACTTGTCTTTCCCCCCACTGGTGGCGAGAATAACGTGAATCAAGGAACGAGGATCCCAGCACATGCCCGCCTGGGAATTTCAAATGTGGATGCTGACCATGTGTCTCATTATGAGGACAACTCACAATCCCTAATGGCGAGGAACAATCTTTGAGAACTACTACATCAATAGACTGCATTAATAGACAACCAACGGAGTCAGTTGAAAGAACAATGTCATGGCTTGGAAAATTTAGAAAGATCTGTGCGCGCTGACAATGAGGGCAGAGAGCGAATTGCGGTTAATAACAATAGAGAAGTCCAGTATGCCGGCACCGGGATCATTGGAAACAATGACTCTGCCCCCGGCTGCCAGCAGTAATTCTCAGATGCTCTAATGGCGTACAGGGTCCCAAGAAACTTCAAACCCCCAAGCAATTTGGAGCCTTATGATGGGACCACGGATCCGCAGGTACATTTGGATGTCTACACTCAATCCATGCAGCTTTACGGGTACACCTCAGAATTGCTGTGTCGCACTTTCCCTCTTTTTTTGAAGAAGGATGCTCTCTGCTAGTTCGTTACTTTACGAACGAAAATGACAGGATGGGAAGACCTCACACAATGTTTCTTACTACACTATACTACTGCCAAGGAATGACCGAAGTCGATTGATTCTCTTTCTGGAATTCGCCAAGGAAGTAGTGAATCCTTGCGCGAATACATTAAGAGGTTCAGTCATGCTTGTGTGGGTATAAAGAGCCTTGATGATAGGATAACCCTCCAATATGCTAGGAATGATCTCTGGACTGATTTAGATTTTTTTTGGTCACTTGCTAAAAAGAAGCTGGACAGTTTAGATGAGTTTCACCTGCAGGCAGACAAATACGTCGAACTGGAGGAAATTACTAGGGCTAAAGAGAGCCTAGAAAAAGGTGAACCAGTTCACCAGAAAAAGAATCAGAACTCTAACCAACCTCGTGATTCCTCCAAAAGTGAACGGTATAAACCCAAGTATTCTGAGTATACTCCTTTGAACACCCTTCGAGAGATAATCTTGAAGAAGGTCCTTCAAACCGAGTTCCGGGATATCAAAAGGCCACCACCTGTAAAGAAGCAATCACTGAGGGATCATTCAAAACATTGCAGGTAGCATAACAATTACGGCCATGAAACAGAAGACTATTATCAACTTTGAGATGTTATCGAGTCTCTGATCAAATAAGGGCATTTTCAAAAGTACATCAGTGGCTTCTAAGGTAATGAAGACCGCGGAAGACGTAGGGATTGGAGACGAAGCCATAGTCAACGGCGGAGTCCAAACCAATGTCAAAAAAGAACCTAGAGCCCCCCCACGAGATCCCGGACCCCGCCACATTGCGATGTTGAAAATAGGTAGGATCAGAACCGAGATAATTAAGGCAAAGGTTACAAGAAAGAGAGACTTATCCATACCATCTCCGGTGGGTTTGCAGGTGGTGGTTTGTCTAATAATTCTCAGAAGAAAGCACTCCGGACAGCAGTCTTGAGCGTATCTAGTTCCTCGTGAAGACCATGTGTCGAAGACAGTGATGCACCACCCATTTCCTTCTCTGAAAAAGACTACGACGATATTATCCGAGATCACGACGACCCATTGGTCATATCCGAAATAATTTCCAATGTTGAAGTTCATCGTATCTTTGTGGACCGGGGGAGTTTAGTGGATATTATGTTCATGGATGCCTTTGAAAGGCTGGAGTTCCCTCTCTCCACATTAACACCCTACGAAGGTGAGCTTACCGGCTTCTTCGGGGAAAAGGTTACCCCGATAAGATATTTTGAAACTTTCTTGACCCTGGGAGACGACAGCATGTACAGAACTATTAAGGTGAGATTCTTAGTTGTGGATTGTCCCTTAGCTTACAACATTATTCTAGGTCATCCTACATTGAATGGCATTGCCGCTGTAGTCTCCACCACCCACTAGGCCATGAAATTCCTTAACCGAGATAATAAAGTGGTCACGGTCAGGGGTGATCAGATTGCAGCCCGTAAGTGTTATAACGAAAGTTTGAAGATCAGTAGGGCTTCCAGGAAAACAAAGGCGTGCACATCCATCCCGACCCACGATCAAGTCAACATCTTAATGACCGAGTTGGATGCACGCGAGGAAATCTAAGGTACAAGACCCCAGCCTGAAGGAGAATTGATCCCGTTGCAGCTAGGTGATAAGCCCAACCAAATCACCAAGATAGGTGCAAACCTTGAAGAATAGGAGAGGATCCGGTTGATAAAGCTATTGCAGAAAAATAAGGATCTTTTTGCCTGGGCATCCGCTGACATGCCTGGGCTGGACCTTGCTTTCATCTGCCATCGTTTATCTATTAAATGATATGTAAAACCGGTCTCCCAGAAGAAGAGGAAAGTTGGCCTAGAGAGGTAACAGGTTATTGAGGAACAAGTCAAAGAATTACTAAACGTCGGCTTCATTAGGGAGATCTCGTATACCACATGGCTTTCGAATGTTGTTCTAGTTAAAAAATCTAACGGTAAGTAGAGGATGTGTGTGGATTACACTGACTTAAACAAGGCATGCCCTAAAAATCCTTATCCCCTCCCAAATGTTGACAGGTTAGTTGATAGCTCCTCTGGTTTTTGGCTACTATCTTTCATGGATACTTACTCTGGGTATAATCAAATTCTGATGTACCCCGGAGACGAAGATAAAATCACATTCATCACCGAAAAGGCGAGTTATTGCTACAAGGTAATGTCTTTTGGTTTGAAGAATGTCAAAGCCACTTACTAGAAAATGATGAATAGGGTCTTTGAAGAACAGATAGGAAAAATGATGGAAGTCTACATTGATGATATGATAGTCAAGATCCCATTATCAGGATCACACACCTCAGATCTCAAAGAAGTGTTTGCATAGCTTAGGGAGCATAATATGAGGCTCAACCTAGAAAAATGCACATTTGGTGTACAGGCCAGAAAGTTTTTGCGATTCATACTGACTCATCGAGGAATCGAGGCAAACCCCGACAAGTGTAAAGCCGTTCTTGACATGTGCAGTCCCCAAAGTGTGAAAGAAGTACAATAGCTGAATAGGCGGATCACAGCTCTTACACGATTCCTAGCCAGAGCTGCTCACAAATCCTTCCCACTTTTTAAGTTATTGAAAAATGGGACAAGATTCGAGTGGACGCAGGAATGTGAGGACGCCTTCATTTCTTTAAAAAATATTTTGTCATCCCCTCCCATCTTCACAAGACCAGAGTTGGGTGAAACGTTGTATGTGTACTTCTTGATACACAAGGAGGCCGAGAGCTCGGTACTTGTTAGAGAAACCATGGACGGCTAGAAGTCGGTTTATTTTATGAGTAAGGTGTTGCAAGGCCCTGAGCTCTGATATCAAAAAATTGAGAAGGTTGCATTTGCACTCGTCGTCACATCCAGAAAACTAAGACAATATTTCCAATGTCATCCGATTGTGGTAAGGATAGATCAGCCTATCTGACAGATATTGTATAAACCAAACTTAGCAGAGAGGATGATTGCCTGGGCCATTGAACTTTCTGAGTTTAGGATTGCCGACGAACCTGATAACTGTACAGAGTGTAGTTATTAGTGCCCTATATCTGTGCTTTAAGGCATGATTAGTCCTTGTTTGTAAGCATTAATGGAAGGTTTTAGCATCATTTATATTTGATTTCATTCTGATGACTTCCATTGTGATCTTGTGTAAATACTTTCAAAACTATGATCAAATTGAGTACATTTGTGAGATTAAATGAATTGATACTTTCTCTGTTATAGGCAGGTCTCAAATGAAGCATGGAAATGAAGAAATTGCAATAGCTTTGGACCAGGAAGCCTAAGAGAAGCTTAAAAGTGAAGATCAGCACCGAACGCTGCGACGTGGATTGGTTGCGCCGCGGTGCTCCCCTGCTTCAGTAGACAAAACCCGAGGCTGGAGCGCCGCAACGTTAAAGAGTAGGCGCCTTAGGCGCCTGTGACCTAATTACACGCGCGCCGCGGCGTGACATATTGGACGCCGTGGCGTGACCCTGTTTTATTCAGCTTATAAATATATTTGCACCGAATTTCTACGAGAGTTTTTCATCATTTTTGGAGAGCAGCTGCTGGTTTTAGGTTTTTAGACCTAGAGGAAGTGAAAAAGGCTAAGGTTGGAGGTCATCCTTCTTATAGAGGGTGAATCAAGCTTAGAGGATGAAATCTAATGAGCTTCCTTCCTTTCCTTTCTTCTTTTCCCTCTTATTGCTTCATGAACATGATTTATTGTTTGTACTTTCATGTTTCATGGCTAGCTAGGCTGTTTATAAGTTTTCCTTTGTAGTTTCTCATAGATACTGATGAATATGTAATCTTTTGAGTATATATTGAAGTTTAGTTAAGTTCAATCATAATCTGTGTTTAATGCTTGTTCTTGGTTGGCCTTGATTGCATGATCTCAATATTAGCAAATGAACTAGACATAGGGATTTGTTGATATGGATATGGTGTGGTTGATACATGTTCGGCGAGTTCAATTGGCTTGAATGAGTTGATTCTTTAATAGGATAGAAATATACCTATTGGCCATGTATAGTGTGTGATTGAGAATAGATCATTAATGAGTGGAGTTTATACTGGTTCTCAAGGAAACTTAGTGAGCTGGGTAAATAAAACCAGGGTTAATTGACCTAGACATAGGCTTTTGACTAAATCAGATTCTCAAGCTAACTTAATAATTCTTTGATGTTGCTTGTAAGGATTGCAATTCATTAGTTGAAATAGGAGATGAAAAGTAATTCTTATTTCTCTATTTATCTATTTATCTTAGATTTATGGCTTTTTAGTCTTTATATCTCTTTAAACATTCATTTATGAATTTTATGCTTTTAGATAGCATTAATTAGACTATTGGTTAATACTTAACTTTTACATGAAATACGTTGTCCTCGTGGGAATGATATCTGACTCCTGGCGATACTACAAGTGCGACCCGTGCACTTGCGGTAAGCAAAAGAGCGAACAGAACCCAGAGTAGCAATCAAGGCACAAGTACTCTCAGACTTGTTAGCTGAACTCTTTTCAGAAACTAGTGGAACCGAGGAAACACAGTGGACCGTGTTTGTTGATGGGTCCTCAAACTCAAAAGGAAGTGGTGCCGGGATAATCTTAGAGAACCCTGAGGGAGTTACCATAAAAAACTCCCTTTGGTTTGAATTCCCCACCTCAAATAATCAGGCAGAATATGAAGCGTGCATTATTGGACTAACAATGGCCAGAGATTTGGGGGCCACCAAACTTAGACTTTGCAGCGACTCCCAGCTTATGACCTCCCAGATCCGGGGTGATTATGAAGCCAAAGAGCCCCTCCTGCAGAGATATCTAGCAATAGTACAATGACTTCTTGCGAGATTTCAGTTAGTACAAGTAGAGCACATTCCACGGGAGCATAACTCTAGGGCCGATCTCTTATCCAAGTTAGCTAGCACTAAGAGTCCAGACAATAACCGTTCAGTAATCCAAGAGACCCTCCTACAACCCTCAGTCGCCACTATGACAATCTTCCAGGCCAACGAGCAAGAGCGTACTTGGATTACGCCATTGGTAGAATATTTACAATCCGACAGTCTCCCCGAGGACTTGAAGGAAGCCTCCAAGTTAAAGAAAACATCAATCAGGTATACTATCTACGGTGGATAGCTATATCGGCGTGGATTCTCCTTACCCCTCCTCAAATGCCTTGCGCCAAAAGAAGTCAATACGTCTTAGTCGAGGTCCATGAAAGAAGTTGTGGACACCATCTAGGAGGCAAGGCCTTAGCTTTGAAAGCACTCAGTGTAGGTTACTACTGGCCGACAATGGGAGCAGACTCTCTTGCGCATGTTCAAGTATACGACAAATGCCAACGGCATTCGGATCATTATCATGCCCTACCAGAAGAGCTATCCACGATGTCCATACCCTGGTTTTTCTATCAGTGGGGAATGAATATCTTGGGTTCGTTCCCTCAAGCTCCCGGGCAGCTGAAGTTTTTGGTTGTGGCCGTGGATTACTTTACTAAATGGATTGAGGCAGAGCCCCTAGTTACTATCACCTCGGCCAGAATCCAAAAATTCACTTGGCGCCACATTATTACCAGATTCGGGATCCTGGAGTCAATTATGATAGATAATGGAACGCAGTTCAAAGACAAGGGATTCGAAGAACTACTTGTCGAGCTGAAGATCAAACACCATTGTAGTGTCATTGAAAACCCCAGGACGAATGGACAAGCCAAAGCCACAAATCATATCATCATCCGTGGATTGAAGAGAAGACTGGATGAAGCAAAAGGAAACTGGGCTAAACAGTTAGACCATGTCCTATGGGCCTACCGAACCACTCCCCACTCCATAACAAGTGAGACTCCTTTCAAGCTCACTTATGGATGCGAGGCTATGATCCCTGTGGAGATAGGAGAACCAAGATGGCATCTTCAGAACTTCTCACCTAATAATAACCCTAGGCTAATCAGGGAAGACTTGGATTTACTGGAAGAAAGAAGACGCGTTGCCTACATACGTGATACTGCGCTTAAGCAGAGAACGACATCCCGGTATAACTTGAAGGTTGTCCCAAGAAGATTCTAACTGGGTGACCTAATACTCCACAAGGCTTAAATCGGCAGAAAGAATGCCTCCTAGGGGAAACTAGCCCCTAACTGGGAAGGCCTCTACCGTATCGTGACCAACACCGGCAAAGGAGCATATACTCTGGAAACATTGACAGGGAAGCCAGTAAAAAATTTTTGGAACGCAGACAAACTCAAAAAGTACCACAGCTAAGTGCCTCCTAATGCCTAATCTCCTAGTTTACTTTGTTTAATCTGCCCCAATTGTTATGGGAGCACATTGTATGGACTTGTCAGGCTTTTACTTATTCAATAAAGTAAGTATTATACATTTTTTACTTAAGTTTTCAAGAGCTTTCAAAAATATTACGACATCCAAAGACGTCATAGTACCAACCGCGAGTTGTCTTATGCTAGATAGGTCATGTAATAGAAAAATCCTACCTTGGGAAAATTCTCGCACTAAACCATAAGCACAAAAAGACCTTGCCAAGGACCAGTCTTTTAAACCAAAGTTACGTGGTATCCTAAAAAGGACCCCGGATAAGGTTTCTTACCTCTGGCATGGTTCTTAAATGCCGAACCACTTCGGACATCGGATCCTAAGCCAAGTTTAAATAATTAATAATGCAAACGATATTGCACCATAGAATAAAAAAGAACGGAATTGATTAATAAAACCCCAAAATCTGGGGTAACATTCTTACAAAGGCTCAAACCCCACGAAGGGGGTAAAAAAAAAACTACATTGCTATAGAGTCCAGACCACAGGCGTTAGCAGAATAATCTTTAGCAGCCAAACTTGCGGAGACAACACGAGGAGCTACAAGGGACCCCTCTTGAACCACCTTCCCAGATTCAAGCGCATCTAAGGCCAGGGCAACCCCAGGATTAAAGTGTTGAACCTGGATAATGGCGTTGCGAAATTGGTCTTCTTTTATCTTAGTACAGAGACTGATAACCTGGTTAACATCAGCCTGTAGAGAGGCAATTTTACCCTCACACCACTGGGACTTGGCACGAAAATCCTCATTCTCAGTCCGGAGTGCGATTATTTACTTTTGTTGTTCAGCCAGGGCAGCCTCTCTTACCTTCCTGGCATCCTTCAGAGCTGCCCCTTCGATCTCCAGATCCTAGATATGAGATAAGGCCTCATTCTTGGCCTTGACAGCATCTTCCATGGCTTTGAGGGCTTTATTTTCACCCCGCTCGGCCGCCGCCAGCTTGTCTGTCATCTCTTGTTCATGTTCTTCGAGGGCTTGCCCTAAGAAACGAGCCTCGGCAGCAATATGGATTCCCATATTTTGGAAAGCCAACAAAGCCTCCTTTGTGCTACGTCGGGCGAAGTAATCCCCAACCTCTTCATCTAAAATATGGAAATCGATAAACTCCCTAGGATCTGATTCCTCACGAAATAGCTCCATTGGCCCAAAAGATTCTTCTGCTGCCATCCTTTTACCTCAGCCATTGGACTGACTTTCTGTCACCGCATTCCTCTTGTACCCCCGAGGTGATTCAAGAGAGTCCTCCACGTTAATAGGCTCCACTACCACGAAAGGAACCTTGGACGCCGGGGTCAGACGAGGCAGAACAAACTCCACCGGGGGGTCCATCGAAACATCAGCGTTCCTTGCCCTCAAGGATTCCAAAATCACCAGGGAATCCCTATCCTACATCTCAACTAAGCTCTCTTCATAGCATAAAAGCAATCAAATAGTCGTGATATGGCATAAGATTAAGCATTTAAATAAACATACATGACGGTCAACATTACCTAGCACGGTCCAGAGCTCATCGACATCTGGGTGTCTAATATATCTTTAGGTCAGATCTTGCCGACCTCATCAACCCACATCTCGAAGAAGTTAACACACTCGACCTCTTCGTCAGTAAGTTGGCTTATCTTCCTCTCGAATGATCGAGTAGGGATGCTCCATGCCACCGGGTTCTAATATAGGCTGAACGTTGTTTCCCCATCACTACCCAGCCAAAAAGGATGAGTGCCGCTAGTTGCCATCAACTTGAAGAACTTCTCCTTGAAGTCTTTGTAGCTCTCCAAGTATGGATAAAAAATAGTCCTTCCTTGTTGGGATCAAACTGAAAGTCAGGACTGCTGACGAGCATAGGATCCATGGACAGAATACCGCGTCTAGAAATAAAAAAATGCCCTATCGGAGCATTGCAACCCCACCACTCGGAATATTCTTTCGAAGGCCAGGATGTTCGCCCAACCATTGGGGTGGATTTGACTAAGGGCAGCGTGAAGAGTCGGAGAATGGCAATATGGAAGTCGTTCAAGGGGAGCCGAAGTTTGAACCTCGTGAAAAAGTCCTCCTAAAGAAACATGAATTGTTCGCTTGCCTCTCAGGTCCAACACACCCGTTCTCTCCTGAGGGACATAATCACGAACTCATCATCCCTTTCACCCCCCTCGGTGAGTTCCAAAGACTTATTCAGCTTATCCAATTCCACCCCGGACTCATAGCGAGATATCTTATCATAGGCATCATCAGCAACCCACGTGCAGGGTAACCCTGTAACACCCTGAAAATTATTTGTTTCATCATAAATAATTATTTTCTAATATTTGTGATTTTTGAGAATTTTTCTGGATTCTTTCAAAAATGTTGAATATTTTAATATATTTCTTGTTTTACATACACACTGAGCAGAGTTAGTGTAACACCCCGAAAATTGTTTGTTTCATGATAAATAGTCATTTTCTAATATTTGTGATTTTTGATAATTTTTGTGGATTTTTTCAGAAATGTTGAATATTCAATATATTCCTCATTTTGTGCGCGCGTCGAGCAGAGTCAGGAAAATGAAAAATTTTTCCCGAGGCTGGTAAACTTTGAATTGTGGAAACATCGATGGGGGATCTTAATAAACTCGAGGCTGGGCATAATTTACGAGGTTTATATTTTCTGAGATTTTATCTGATAAATAAAATCGCTATACCGTAAAATTATCTTATGAATAATAAATATTGTTTCTATTAACTGTAACTTTTGTTCACTGGATAATAGCTCTAGTAGAGTGTTAATCATTTTTTCTAGAGTGTTCACTTTAAGAGACAACATTACTTTTCACTTTATCGAGAAACACGCGAAGCTTCTCAAGGAAGTTTCAAGGAAACTTCCTACCAAGCTTCTCAAGGAAGCTACACACCCTCTCTCTTCCTCCCACACTCCATGGCTGCAAGGCCATTTTGGAGCCAAAGATGTGCTTTCACTTAATTAAGTTTTCTATTCTAATTTCAAAAATCAAAAGTCATCATCATTTCTATTATCACTTTCTCTCTCTACACTCATCTTCTCTTCACATTTTCTACTCCTTCTCTCTACCACGCCACACAGCCTCACCTCTTCCAAGCCCTCCAAGATTACAAAAATTCCTAACAACCACATTTTCTTAATTTCCATCACATTCTAAACATTTCTCTAGTTTGAATCTACTTGAAAAGCTTCCATCTTCATCATCTTCTTCAAGCTTCAAGTTTGAAGCTTTAAGGTATCTTTTCTTCTTCATTTTCATTTTCATGGCCATCACCATGACCATTGATCCATTCTTTTTCAAGCCTTGGTGTTGATTTGTTGAGTTATGATTCCTAGGATTTTTGGTGAGCTTGGCCGAAATTCATCAAGGAGCTTCAAGGGAGTTCTTTTCTTGTTTTCCCCTTAGGTAAGAGGAAGACTATCAACTTTAACCTTTATTGGTAGTGGGAGACTTGTATTGTGTGTTGGTTGTGAGAAACCCGTGCTAGGGTTACTCTTTTTGATGTGTGATTTTGATGACTATATATTGATTTTACCTTGTATGATTTATTGGATTGAATATATATATATATATTAATGATCTTGGATTGATTTTGATTGATTGGAAACATGATTTGGGGGCAAGGATTCCTTGCTTTCCCCATTGAGGCTCACGGCCACAACCCCCCCATAAGGTGTTTATGATTCAAATTTTTGCAACAAGTGAAGAGATGATTAATCAAGTGAATAACAATTAATGAATCAAAGAAAAATTAGGGTTTAGAGAGGCTCTCAGGCTCGAGGGCCATTTTGGGTCCAATTGTGTAATTTTTGGGCAACCTTAGAAATTTAGTAATTAAGTGTTAAGTAATTAACATTGTGATTGGAAAGAAAATTTAATTGGTGACCTAGAGTGATTTTTGGAACTTAAGGAAAGAATAAGAGTGTGTGAGACTTAGAAAACCTTAGAATAAGTGAGTATGAATAAACTTAAAATAAGGAACTTAATAATCAAGAGAATTCCTCTAGAAAAGAATTTCATAAGAAATACTTAATTAAAGTCAAACTTAGTTAATTGGATAATTAGGAATTCATAAAATGGAAAGAATCAAGAATGAGATCTTATCCTAAAACTTAGAATAATTCTAAATTAAAGGAAGGACATGATTGTAAGTAAAATATTCAATAACTCAAATTAAATTATCTTAAGAGAAACTTAATGAGAAGAATGTAGAAAATTAAGGCATAATTCCATAATGAACCCTTAAGGTGTAATGTCTTATTTGAAGACTTGATGATAATTATTATGGGTCCATGAGTGAGACCAAGAATATGTTGATGTTTATCTTGGCCAAATTGTGGCACGTTGTGGAAAAGTATATTATTGTTAAATATACATGAATATGCATTGAGTCATCATGCATTGTAAAAGTCTGATGGACTATTATTAAGGCCATGTTGCCTAGGAGATTAAATCACACCTTTGTGCGGGTGCGAGTAGACTAGTGTAGGTCATACTATTGACCTTGGTAGCGTCGGGGTCTGGGTGTCTCACAATGGTCAGTTGGTAGCTCTTCTAGACCGTGGGATAGACCGATGCAAACGCACCGATGATCCGGACTGAGACATTATCCTATATCGCGATTTAATGTAGAATGTCTTGTACAATACCATGATGTGTATGTTGAAAAATTGAGAAAATTATAGCACTTGTTGGCCTCGACAGCCGAGTTACAAACATGTCTCCTGATCATTCTCTCCGATGTTCGTGTCTAGCTCCATGGAGTAGGACTTTGATATTAGGTGCACGTGCATAGTGAGTCTACATATTATTTGGCATTTATTTATTTATATGGTGATTGGAATTGTTGCTTTATTGATATCATGACTTCCTGGAACTACTCAATTATTTACTATTACTATTTAATGCTGATTATTTTTTTTTTGAAATGCTATGTGGGTGCTTCGCGCCGCTCTGTTTCTTTACTGTCATAATTGGTAATGATGGTAGGATGTCTTACCTCTTTTCTGTATTCCTACCATTTTGTCTATTAGTATGTTCTTCGAAGACATCAGCGAGGAAGGGGAAGTACACGAGTTCCCAGGTTTTTGGCCTGACTTTGACTAGTACCTTTTCTGACTATGACGTCCTGTCTGCAAGGCTTTTTGGGATATATGCGACTGACTTTCCTCAGAGGACCAGACTACTAGCATATCAACCTTGCTTCGGATCGCTGTGTTTATCTGGAAGACGTGATGGTGTCACTAGCTTGGGGGTGTTATGATCCGCCCATCTTTACTTGTAGTGTTTGTTTGCACTTAGAGTTTTATCTGCCCATTCGTGACATGTTGGGTGAGCGTCACTACTCCCCACAAGAGGATTTATTCCTCTCTACTGCCCGAGTCCCAGCCTGTAACTCGGTGGCTCCAATGAGGGTTTCCTCTGACGAGGAAGACCTTGAGGAGGATCCAATTGTGGGTTCTTCTCGTACACCTTAGGGGGAAGATGTTGTGCATCGTTACTGATGGCTACTGGTAAACATTTTGTGAGCCTAATATTTTTTCTTTTTGGTGAGCTGTAGATGCATAATCTTTTGGGGCATGTAAAGTTTTTTTTGCTTTTTGTATATCTGGCAATGTAACTAAACAAGTTTGATATGATGATATATATATGTAGATGCATGTTGTTCGAATGTATGTTTTACTTTTATCTTACTCTTTATTACAACTATGTCCCATCACTTTATTTTATTATTTTAGTAATAAAAAATATATTCGCTAATTTAATCATACGATCACAACCAAGTAAGTTTATATTCATATAATGAACCGGGTCTAAGCTTATTCTTTTTGTTTTCTGCATCGTAAATAATGATGTGATGTTCCTTCCCAAAAAGGGGCGTTACATTTAGTTAGTATCAGAGTCTCAGTTTATGTTTTCTTTGGGTCTTTGTGGTTAGGTCTGACTTGTTTGTGCTGTGTGATTCTCTGTGTTTGGTATTCCGAAAGGATACATCTAATTCTTCCTTGTGTTTTTAGTTAGTCTTACTTGAAAGAGCATAATGGCATGAGGTGGATACATGGCTGCAGCAATTGAGGTGATGTAACTAATGGCTGAGGTTATTGCGTAACAAATAGAGAGGACCGCTCAGCAACAGGAAAGGGCTACGCGATAGCTGGAAGCATCGGCTGATGCTCAAAATTTGGCAGAGTTCTGTTGCCACAACCCTCCTTAGTTTAAAAGAGAATTTGATTCAAAGAAAGCTAGTTTATGGATCAAGGAGCTAGAGAAAATCTTCAGAGGCATGAACTGTGCCAATGACAAGAAGGTAACTTATGCCGCTTTTATGTTGATTGGGGATGCTGAAGACTAGTGGAACGGGGCACAGAGAGTGTTAGAAGCTGAAGGTCGCGCAATCACTTGGGAGGCATTCAAGAATAAGTTTTTGGAAAAATATTTCCCCGCAAGCGCAAAGCATGCACAGGAGATGGATTTCCTTAGCTTGAGGCAAGGGAACTTAACTGTCAGTGAATATGCTGCACGATTTGAAAGCTTGTCAAAACTTTTAACATATTTCCAGCACCAGCCGGACGAGGTGTGGAAGTGTCAAAAATTCGAGGAAGGATTGACGCATGAAGTGAAAAGAGCAGTCATCACCTTAAAGATCAACCAATTTTCAGAGCTGTTAGATACGTGCTGCCAGGTGGAAGCTCTAGATCAAGCTCGGGACACAAGAAATCGAAACTTTGGACCTACTAGGTTCCAAAGAGGAGGTGGCAACAACGCGAATCAATTTCAGAAGAAGCCTTATTCCCAACCATCGGGAAGTCAGCAGCAGACATCTGGTGGAGGTTCCAGTGGAGGTTCTAGTGGGAACCGAACCGGACAGAATGTGGCATTTTCTTCAAAATATTTGAAATGCAGGAAGGATCACGCGAAAAAAGACTGCACCGTCTAAGGGATCATCTGTTTCCAATGTGGGAAGCCTAGACATATCTCTAGAGACTACAACCAAGCTAAGGCTGAGCCTTTAGTCAACGCCGCACGAGCTACAAAGCCGCAGGCAGGGGGCCGAGTCAATACCATGAGTGGAGCCGAAGCCTCCAAATCTGAAAATCTGATACAGGGAGAAGGTGCCATAGGAGGTAATCTTTTGACTGTATTGTATGACTCTGGGGTAACCCACTCTTTCATTTCTTATGACTGTGTGCGACGACTTAGTTTACCTATGTCTTCCTTACCTTTGACTTGATTGTTTCTACTCCCACTGATAAACCTATTGTTACTACCAAAGTCTATTTGGATTGTCCTTTGAATGTTGAGGGTCGAATCTTTTCTGTTGACTTAATCTGTTTACCTCTTTCTCAGTTAGACATAATTTTAAGGATGAATTGGTTGTTTTCCAACCATATCCTGTTAGATTGCTTTAGTAAAACCATAGTTTTCCCTATGGATGAGGTTTCTAGATTTTTGACAACCAACCAAGTTCGAGCTTTCTTGAAAAAAAGAGCTCAGGGATACACGCTATTGTCTTCCTTAAAGGTCGAGAGCGAGGCAGATGTGAATGCAATTCCAGTGGTTACCGAGTTTCCCGAGATCTTTCCTGATGATGTACCTGGCTAACCGCCTGAGCAAGAGATACAGTTTGCTATTGATCTTGTACCAGGATCTAGTCCCGTATCTATAGCGCCTTACAGAATGTCACTATCGGAGTTAGCGGAGCTTAAGAAGCAGTTAGAAGAGCTCCTGAAAAAGTAATTCGTTAGACCCAGTGTGTCACCATAGGGAGCACTAGTGTTGCTAGTCCGAAAGAAGGATGGTACTTCGCGATTATGTGTGGACTATTGCCAATTGAATAAGGTCACAGTCAAGAATAAGTATCCACTTCTGAGGATAGATGACTTAATGGATCAACTGAAAGGAGCAGCAGTGTTCTCTAAGATCAATCTGCGATCGGGCTACCATCAGATTCAAGTAAAGGCGGAGGATATTCTCAAGATGGCTTTTCATACCTATTACGATCATTATGAATACCTTGTCATGTCATTTGGCGTAACGAATGCACCTGCCATCTTCATGGACTACATGAACAGAATCTTCGTCCTTACTTGGACAGATTCGTTGTTGTCTTCATTAATGACATTCTAATCTACTCTCAAAATCAAGAGGATCATGCTGAACACCTCAGTATAGTTCTCCAGATTCTGAAGGAGAAGAAGTTGTACACCAAATTATCAAAGTGTGAATTTTGGCTGGACGAAGTCAAGTTTTTGGGCCATGTGATCTCGAAGGAAGGGATTGCTGTAGATCCATCAAAAGTGGAAGTAGCTTTATAGTAGGAAAGGCTGAAGACAGTGACAGAAATTTGAAGCTTTATGGGATTAGCTGGATACTATCATAGGTTCATTGAAGGATTCCCTAAATTAGCAGGGCCTCTCACTCAGCTTACTAGAAAGAATCAAGCCTTTAAGTGGACCAATGCTTGCGAAGAAAGTTTCCAAGAACTGAAGAGATGATTAACTACTTCACCAGTGTTAATTCTACCCGATCCAAGTGAACCCTTCAAAGTGTATTGCGTTGCTTCATACCAAGGGCTAGGATGTTTACTTATGCAAAATGGAAAAGTGGTGGCTTACGCTTCGAGGCAATTGCGAGTGCACGAGAAGAACTATCCAACGCACGACTTGGAGTTAGCAGTTGTGGTATTCGCTTTGAAGATATGGAGACATTTCCTGTATGGGGGCGATGTTCAACATCTTTAGTGACCATAAGAGCTTAAAGTACTTATATGATTAAAAGGAGTTGAATATGAGGCAGCGCAGGTGGTTGGAATTTCTAAAGGATTATGATTTTTGACTTCTGTATCACCCTGGAAAGGCAAACGTCGTGGCAGACACATTGAGTAGGAAGATTCTCAGTATCTCAGCCATGATGATTAAGGAAAAAGATTTGATAGAGCAATTCCGAGATGTATGGTCTTTCGTGGAATTAGCACCGGGGAAGATTTGCATAAACATGGTCACTATTTCAAGTTAGTTAATGGAGGACATCCGAGAAAAATAGAAAGTTAATAAATTTTTACAAGAAGAA
Organism: Ormosia semicastrata; assembly: GCA_029884595.1. Taxonomy (NCBI): domain Eukaryota; kingdom Viridiplantae; phylum Streptophyta; class Magnoliopsida; order Fabales; family Fabaceae; genus Ormosia; species Ormosia semicastrata. The sequence goes on along the minus strand of JAQQTO010000063.1, from coordinate 79,858,187 downwards.
AGGGAACTGATGAAGCAAGGCCGTGTGACCACATTCGAGGAAGGAACTGATGGAATTCTAAGGTTCTGAGGTAGGGTTTGTATACCTAAGGATCAAGAGCTAAGGAAGTATATTCTTGAACATGCTCACACGAGCAAGTTGAGTATGCACCCAGGGATAAGTAAAATGTACCAAGACCTGAAAAAGTTATTTTGGTGGCACGAGATGAAAAACGATATTACCAGATGTGTGTCTTCTTGTCTGGTTTGCTAGAAAGCAAAAGTGGAACATCAAAGACCGTTAGGACTATTGCAACCTTTCTATATTCCCGAATGGAAGTGGGATAACATTGCGATGGATTTTGTGGTTGGACTGCCGAAGACTAGAAAAGGGTATGACTCAATATGGGTAATCGTTGATCGACTCACGAAGTCAGCACACTTCCTACCAATCAACATCAGATACAACATAGAGAAGTTGACCTAACTGTATATTAGTGAAATAGTTAGGCTACACGGTGTGCCTACTAGTATTGTTTCGGATAGGGATCCAAGGTTCACTTCCAAGTTCTGACAAAGTTTGTAAGAAGCGTTGGGGACAAAGTTATGACTGAGTTCTGCTTACCATCCACAAACTGATGGACAATTGGAAAGGACGATCCAATCATTGGAGGATTTACTCAGAGCTTGTGCTTTAGAATAGACTGGAAGTTGGGATAAAGTTTTACCATTGGTAGAGTTCACTACAACAACAGTTTTCATTCAAGCATAGGGATGGTGCCCTATGAAGCTCTATATAGATGACGGTGCTAAACACCTTTGTGTTGGTACCAAGACGGAGAGCGCCTTAGTGTTGGACCTGATATTATACAGCAAACGACTGAGAAGGTTAAGATGATTTAGGAAAAGATGAGGACGGCTCAAAATTGGCAGAAGAGCTATACAGACAAAAGAAGAAAGCCTCTTGAGTTTGAGGAAGGCGAACATGTATTTTTGAAAGTCACGCCAACGACTGGGGTCGGCTGAGTTCTGAAATCTAGAAAACTTACTCCCAAATTCCTTTGACCTTACCAAATTTTTCACTGGATAGGTCCAGTAGCTTACCAGATAGCCTTGCCACCTTTTCTTTCAAACCTTCACAATGTCATTCATGTGTCATAATTGCGAAAATATATTCCTGACCCGAACTATGTCATAGCACCGGACACAGTATAATTGAAAGAGAACTTAACCTATAAGACACCTCCTGTAAGGATTGAAGATAGGAGAGTAAAGCAACTCAGAGGAAAAGAAATCTCATTGGTGAAAGTAATTTGGAACAAAACGACCGGAGATGCGACATGGGAATTGGAAGACAAGATGAAGGAGCAACACCCACAACTGTTCTAAGGTATGAAAATTTCGAGGACGAAATTTCTTTTTAGAAGGGAAGAGTTGTAACACCCTGAAAATTATTTGTTTCATCATAAATAATCATTTTCTAATATTAGTGATTTTTAGAAATTTTTCTGGATTTTTTCGGAAACGTCTAATATTTTGATATATTTTTCATTTTACGTGCACACTGAACATAGTCAGTGTAACACCCCAGAAATTGTTTGTTTCATGATAAATAGTCATTTTTCAATATTTGTGATTTTTGAGAACTTTTGTAAAGTTTTCTAGAAACGTTGAATATTTAATATATTCCTCGTTTTGTATGTGCGTTGAGCGAAGCCAAAAAAATGAAATATTTTTCCCAAGGCTGGTAAACTTTGAACTGTAAAAACGTTGACGGGGGATCTTACTAAACCTAAGGTTGGACATAGTTTACGAGGTTTATATTTTTTGAGATTTTATCTGATAAATAAAATCGTTATACCGTAAAATTATCCAATGAATAATAAATACTGTTTCTATTAACTGTAACTTTTGTTCACTGGATAATAGCTTTAGTAGAGTGTTAAGCATCTTTTCTAGAGTGTTTAGTTTAGGAGACAACATTACTTTTCACTTTATCGAGAAGCGCACAAAGCTTCTCAAGGAAGCTTCAAGGAAACTTCCTACCAAGCTTCTCAAGGAGGCTACACATCCTCTCTTTTCCTCCCACACTCCACGGCTGCAAGGCCATTTTGGAGCCAAAGATGTGCTTTCACTTAATTAAGTTTTCTATTCTAATTTCAAAAATCAAAAGTCATCATCATTTCTACTATCACTTTCTCTCTGTACACTCATCTTCTTTTCATATTTTCTCCTCCTTCTCCCTACCACACCACACGGCCTCACCTCTTCCAAGCCCTCCAAGATTACAAAAATTCCTAACAACCACATTTTCATAATCTCCATCATATTCTAAACACTTCTCTAGTTTGAATTTACTTAAAAAGTTTCCATCTTCATCATCTTCTTCAAGCTTCAAATTTGAAGCTTTAGGGTAAGATTCTTGATCTCTCATCTTTTCTTCTTCATTTTCGTTTTCATGGCAATCACCATGACCATTGATCCATTCTTTTTCAAGCCTTGGTATTAATTTGTTGAGTTGTGATTCCTAGGGTTTTTGGTGAGCTTGGCCGAAATTCATCAAGGAGCTTCAAGGGAGTTTTTTTTTCTTGTTTTCCCTTTAGGTAAGAGGAAGACTATCCACTTGAACCTCTATTGGTAGTGGAAGACTTGTATTGTGTGTTGGTTGTGAGAAACCCTTGCTAAGGTTACTCTTTTTGATATGTGATTTTGATGACTATGTATTGATTTTACCTTGTATGATTTATTGGATTGAATATATATATTGATGATCTTGGATTGGTTTTGATTGATTGGAAACATGATTTGGGGGCAAGGATTCCTTGCTTTCCCTATTGAGGCTCACGGCCACAACCCCCCATAGGGTGTTTATGGTTTAAAAATTTCCAACAAGTGAAGAGATGATTAATCAAGTGAATAACAATTAATGAATCGAAGAAAAATTAGGGTTCTTACCTTTTAGAGAAACTCTCGGCCTCTAGGGCCATTTTGGGTCCAATTGTGTAATTTTTGGACAACCTTGAAAATTTAGTAATTAAGTGTTAAGTAATTAACATTGTGATTGGAAAGAAAATTAAATTAGTGACCTAGAGTGTTTTTTGGAACTTAAGAAAAGAATAAGAGTGTGTGAGACTTAGAAAACCTTAGAATAGTGAGTATGAATAAACTTAAAATAAGGAACTTAATAATCAAGAGAATTCCTCTAAAAAAGAATTTCATAAGAAATACTAAATTAAAGTAAAACTTAGTTAATTGGATAATTATGAATTAATTAGGGATTCATAAAATAGAAAGAATCAAGAATAAGATATTATCCTAAAAATTAGAATAATTCTAAATTAAAGTAAGGACATGATTGTAAGTAAGATATTCAATAACTCAAATTAAATTATCTTAAGATAAACTTAATGAGAAGAATGTAGAAAATTAAGGCATAATTCCACAATGAACCCTTAAGGTGTAATGTCTTATTTGAAGACTTGATGATAATTATTATGGGTCCATGAGTGGGACCAAAATGTGTTGATACTTATCTTGGCCAAATTGTGGCACGTTGTGGAAAAGTATATTATTGTTAAATATACATGAATATGCATTGAGTCATCATGCATTGTGAAAGTCCGATGGACTATTGTTAAGGCCATGTTGCCTTGGAGATTAAATCACACCTTTGTGCGGGTGAGAGTAGACTAGTGTAGGTCATATTGTTGACCTTGGGGGCGTCGGGGTGCGGGTGTGTCACAATGGTCAGTTGGTAGCTCTTCTAGACTGTGGGATAGGCCGATGCAAACGCACCGATGATCCAGACCAAGACACTGTCCTATATCGCGATCTAGTATAGATTGTCTTGTACAATGCCATGATGTACACGTTGAAAATTTGTGAAAATTATAGCACTTGTTGGCCTCGGCAGCCGAGTTACTGACATGTCTCCTGATCATTCTCTCCGATGTTCATGTCTAGCTCATTGGAGTAGGATTTTGAGTCTACATATTATTTGGCATTTATTTATTTATATGGTGATTGGAAATGTTACTATATTGATATCATGACTGCCTGGAACTGCTTAATTGTTTACTGTTACTATTTAATGCTGATTATTATTATTTTTGAAATGCTATGTAGGCGTGTTGCGCCGCTCTGTTTCTTTACTGCCATAATTGGTAATGATGGTAGGATGTCTTACCTCTTTTTTGTATTCCTACTATTCTGTCTATTTGTATGTTCTACGAAGATGTCAGTGAGGAAGGGGAAGTACATGAGTTCTCAGGTTTTTGGCTTGACTTTGACTAGTCCTGATCTGATCATGATGTCCCGTCTGCAAGAATTTTTGGGATATGTGTGACTGACTTTGCTCGGAGAACCGAACTGTTGGCATATCAACTTGGCTTTGGATCGCTGTGTTTATCAAGGAGACGTGACGGTGTCGCTAGCTTGGGGGCATTATGATCCGCCCATCTTTACTTGTAGTGTTCGTTTACAGTTAGAGTTTTATCTGCCCATTCGTGACACCTAGGGTGAGCATTACTACTCCCCACAGGAGGATTCATTCCTCTCTACTGCCCGAGCCCCCACCCATAACTCGGTGGCTCCGATGACGGTTTCCTTTGACGAGGAAGACCTTGAGGAGGATCCAACTGAGGGTTCTTCTTGTACACCTTAAAGGCCAAATGCTGTGGATAGTTACTGATGGCTACCAGTAAACATTTTGTGGGCCTGATATTTTGTCTTTTTGGTGGGCTATAGATGCATAATCTTTTGGGGCATGTAAAGCTTTTTTTGCTTTTTGTATATCTAGCAATGTAACTAAACAAGTTTGATATGATGATATATAAATGTAGATGCATGTTGTTCAAATGTATGTTTTACTTTTATCTTACTCTTTATTACAACTATGTCCCATCACTTTATTTTATTTTTTTAGTAAAAAAAATATATTCGCTAATTTAATCATACGATCACAACCAAGCAAGTTTATATTCATATAATGAACTGGGTCTAAGTTTATTCTTTTTGTTTTCCACATCATAAATAATGATGTGACGTTCCCTCCCAAAAAGAAGCGTTACATCCGGACCTCAGCGGATCCTAATCGCCCGCTCCTCGGCCTATAGATTCGGCTCTCCAACTTCGGGAACCGAGGCAGGTGCTTTAGCTCTTGGCTTCCTCTTTCTAGCCACTTGATTTCTTGGAAGACACATAGAGGCCTAGGGTCAGAACTAGTTAAGTTCAAAGATCCAAACATGGTAATGGGCAAGCAAAGAAAACTGAGCACCCACGCGCTGGCCTCCGTACCCATTGAGGCTAAAGCCTTAGAGGGACACCCCCGCCGCACACAATACAATGGAGCAGGTGCTCGATAAGGTATTGCCATTGAAAAGAGGGAAAAATAGTGTTCCCACCCCTGTTCACAGAAAAAAGAGGGAAATACACTCCACCAAAAGAAGTGTGCAACCACTCAATAATCGGTAATTGAGTTAGAGAGGGGAATACCTTGCAGAAAATCAGAGAATAGCATAAATCAAGCTTTTTTGAATCTTCAAAAATTTCAAAACCACCTCTCTCCGTCGTCAAGCTTGTTGAAAATCTCCTTAGACCACCAGTTTTTAAGGAAGGAATAGCGAAATACAAAAAGGGAAAGGGTAAAACCCTATTTATAGAGGCTATAGTTAGGGGGTATTTCTGTTTGGCCAGTCTGTATTTGAAAAGATATTCATTATGGCACGCAGAGCACTATACACGTCAACTCAACCGTAGCATGCCACATGGCCCACGTAGCTGTCATGGCAGTTGAGGGGACGGTTACTTAGCAGGCCAAGAGACAACCCTTGCATTTACAACGTTCATAAAACTTTTTCGACACTAGAAAATTGAATACCCTGGAGAAATCCTCCAAGGTACGAAGACCCCGGATCCATGGCTTAAGCTTAGCACTCCGCTAGTCTTGACTGAGTACCAAGCTTGGGGCAACTCATTATATTATAATGAGGTAAGCGTTGGACTCACCCCGGCACATTATAAATACCATGGGTTTTCAGAAGAAAAGTAATATTCAAGTATTTTATTTCATTTCATACATCGTCATATATCAATACAAGAGGAAAAAGAAGAGACATGGAATGTATAACTATAGAGTAGCACTGATGAGCCTAAAAGAAGATCACCAATGCTAACCTCCTGCTTAGGTGCGTCACATCCAGTTCTTCCGAAATCCACACCGGTTTCTTCCTTGTATAGCGGCCTCTTGAAAAAGTGGATAGGCTTTGAAAAACTAAGGATAACCGAAATAGAACACTACTACCAGATCAAGGAAATTCAACCACACCACTCTTCGATGCCACTCACAATGATAAGAAAAGGTCAGGGTGCACTCTCCTTTGCTGGACGGGGCATGAATTAGACACACCCTCGTACGCTGGGAAAGTAAAGTTCCTACCTTTACTACGCAGGGAAAGAAAAGTTCCTAATGAAAAAAGGTTATTGGCAAGAAAAGAAATATCTTCAAAGATTTTGGGAGGAATAGAAAAATGATGGCCTTTGCGAAGGACAAGCTCTAGCTCTGTTTGAGCATGAGCATAGGCATAAGAGAAACAACAGAAGAACCATCTTGGAAAATAAAAGGAAGGAATGCCAGTATCAAACGTGAATCTCCCATATTTATAAAGGGATTGAAGTTTAGATTGGCCCTAGGAATCAAAAATCAACCGTATCACCAAATCGCATTTAATACTCTCCCCTTCTGATTGGTTACGAGAGTAGTGGATGTTTAGGAAACATATTAAAACTGATCCTCTTTTAAAGGATATCCTTATTTCCTAATAAAGTCAGAGGCAATAGTTTCCAAAGACGAGACTCAAATCTGTGCAAGTTACAGGAGCATCATCGCAAAAAACCCTAGTAACCCATGAAGGCAACAAGAACCAAAACCCCGGGACAAGGAGTACGAATTCTAACCACATTCCAACCCCGGAGGTACTTTTTATACAACAGATGTCGGCCTCAGCGTGAGACATCGCAAAACCTGGCTTTAAAGCTGGGGCATAGTCCACTGAGCTTTATCCTAATAAAGCTTATACCTTGATACTTAGCCGTCCTATCAAAGCGCCAAGCTGAGGGCAACTGTTCTAGACCGTGGTCTGGGGTCCTATCCGAAAGGATCAACCCAGCGCACGCTCCACCGGACTCCTCCATTAATACCCTAGAAAGGTCTGTAAGACCCCAGATCATGACATTGGACTATATGACGAGGATCACTGAATCAACGCAGACTTTTGTAACTGCCAATCAAGATTTTATGAGATTAAAGGCTCTGTAACCTCCCCTTGCAATAAATAACCATAACATCTGCATCCCAATAATATCTACACTTAATATCACGATTCCAATCATGCTCCATAAGGACCAGGCTAAGTCAACCTAATGAGGTAACTGTGATCTTACAGCATAAACCCTACTAGTGCACGGCCTGACTTGAGCGTTGGAGTCCTTTTGCAGGTACCACCCCCCACCAATTCAATGCGCTCGAGCGCGGCTACATAAGGAGGAAACCACCACTTCATACCTCTCACAGGTAACCCTCTGAATCCACTTCAGAACAGTTATGTAAAATTTTAGAACTCAACTTAGTTATTAGATACATTTTTTCATATTTTTCCAAATACTGCTATTTATCATTTAAGCTTCACTTCTTTCCTCAAATTAAATCAAACTTGTAAAGTAAATAAATATATCTACCTTAACTTATTTTCCATACTAAAATATTCTCTAGATATTATTTATCATCTCTATGAAATTTCATAATTTTCTGAAATACTTAACTATTTCATAAATGTTCCCTTAATTAATCTTTGATATACTTAAACATACCAAACTGGCTCTGTTACTTTTCTAAAAGTTTTTACAATTCTTATCAATGGTTTTTAGCTAGGAAATAATTTTGTCATATTTATTCCCATTATATCAACTATTTATGCAAATACTTTAATTACCCTATTGTATTCAGTGTTACAGAATTACGCTCAACTAGTTCAGAAAATTACTCGAATTAACAGATAACTCTTACCAGTATTACAGAGCTACTATAACCCTGATTAGGATCATTAGGTTAGGGAGGATGTTACAATTCTCCCCTCCTTTTTAAAAATTTTGTCCTCAAAATTTGACTACTCATTATGAGCAATTCCCAATCAATTCAAAAGTTCATGTCATAGTATCACATACAAATTCAATTCCATTTCAATGCTCATTCAAATACTCGCTTACTCATCATCCAAGAATGTCATTATATCTCTTCACCATGGCAGGTAGAACATATGTTGTTATATGTCTTCACCACAGTAGGTGGAACATATGCTATTATATTTCTTCGCCACGGTAGGGTGGATCATTTGTCGTTATCTGGATACTCTCCTGCTCGAGTTTGTATCCAGTTCCCATAAACATGGTAAGTAAAGGAATGTCCATCCTTACAATACCATTTCATTCCATTTTCATTCATTCAAGATTTCTCCCTACCCGGAGTATATTTAAGATTACTCCGTACTTGGAGTATATTCAAGATTACTCCCTACCTGGAGTATAAATTGTCCAATTCTTAATTCTCAATTCAAATTTCAAATTCTATTCTTATGAGCACTGATTATTCAAACCTACATTCAGAATACTATTTCTCAATTCACAAATTCAATTCAAGCTTAACCTTAATGACTTAAGGAAGTAAAGCAAATTCCAATTTAAATTTCAAATTCATATTCTAACTCAACTTTATTAATATAAAGGAGCAATATTAATTCATATATTCAACTCAACCTTAAGAAATTAAGGGAGTACTACAAAATTTTATTCTAGCTCAACTTGAATAAACAAGGAGCATTGCCAATGGATTGCATCCATCACATTCCACAAATTCTCAACAAGTGGACCATTCTCAACAGGTATACAATTCCAAACTCATTTGGTACCCAGTCAATTATTCGGTAATTTTCCATACAAAACACAATTCAATTTCTTACACATTAAATACTACTTAGAGATTACCATATCTCATTCCACATCATACATAAATTACATCTTCAAATATCTTTAACTCCTTATAAAAGATTAATTTTGATTTTCATACTTACCTTATTCTGAATCAAAGGGTTTGGCTGCCTCTTTACCTTTCAAGACATACACTTTCCATGTACTCTTGGGTTTGAGAGTCTCTACCTCTTGCTGCTGGGAACATTGTCTAGTGTAATGCCCCTTTCTTGCCACAAATTAAACATTCTATTTAATCAATCATACAAATTCTATATCCATGATATCCACCATATTTCATACATTATGGTTCTCAATCCTGTTTTTGAATTTGAATCTGTTTTCCTTCTTCTAGTTGATCTTCAAATGGTAATACACTTATTTCAATTCTATCTTTAACTCTTTTCTTTCCATAATATTCTTGTTGTGATCTTGAACTTTCAAACTCTATAATTCTGCATCTTTCTATTAAGGTATAAAAGTTCCTGATCACCAAAGTTCTTATCACCTTCTTAATCCAATCCTTCAATCCGGTCTCAAATTTCACGCACTTCCAGTTTTCATCTGGATTATACTGAAAGTATGAAAAAAACTTTGATAATTCCTCAAATCTCGCTAAATATTGTCCAATTGTCATGTTTCCTTCTTGTAGATTTCTCGGAAAGTATTTGTCCAAGAAAGCATTCCTGAATACTTCTCATGTTATCTGAATTTCAGTAGCTTCCTTTAATCTTCTAACATTATCCCACCAAAACTCAGTTTCTTCTTGTAGCATATAAACAACGAATGACACCTTTTGATCATCAGTGCATCTCATTACTGTAAATATTTTCTCTAATTCCCTTATCCATTCTGCTGCATTTACTGGATCATACTCCCCTCTGAAAGATGGAGGATTCGCCTTCTTGAAATCTAACAAATTATGGAAGTTTTGATTCTCCACCAGAACTGGATTATTTATTGGGTTGGTTGTACTAGTGTTGGTTGAGCTGGTTTTGCATTATTTCTTATCTCCTCCACTATTCTAGTGGTCATATCCCTCATTGCATCAGTTACATTTCTAAAAACTTCCACCATATCTGGTGCATTGTTTCTATCATTAGCAGGTGCTCTCCTACCTTGGCATCGGGTTCGCCTGGTCGATACCATAGTTTCCTACACACATAGTACATTATATATTGAATTGATTAGGCTCAATATTATGTAACAGAGTGATAGTTAACTACAAACATAAAAACTCAAGACCGTTATGCAAGTCTACCTATGCATCTCATCATTGGGACAAGAATAATGCATAACAAAGCATAGCTAGTCCATACCACAACTCAACAAGATGAACTGCTCTGATACCATAATGTAACATCCTTAATAACATTACTATATATGTATTCGGAATTACGTATTAGTAATTAAAATTAAGCATGTCACTTATAACTAATATAATGGATTTATAAATAAAAATAAGAGACATACAAAATATGAGCCAGTTGTGGTAGGACTTATACTCATAATGTACAAGTCATTATATATAAATATACATATCAATATATAAATTACATAATCATGTCTCTAAGTTCTAGTAAGTACATTCAAAATACTAAGATTACTAAAACTAAAGCAACTTGCACAATTCTCTATCTTCACGCTTCCTGCTGGCTCTTATACTTTTCCTGGAAATATTATGGAAATGCAAGAGAAATAGGAGTGAGAATTCTAAGAATTCTTAGTAGTACAAATAAAAATACATATCATCTTAACACGTTCAGCTGTTTCTGGGGAAAATCATATCAAAACTCATTTTATAAGGTAGGAAGGTGGTAAAAGTCAAATCCAGTCCTTCCACTTCCCGAAACATAATTCCAATTATTAACAGTTTTAGAAAAAAACATTTATTAACAAACATTATAAATTATATTCATAAATACATTCAAAAGCAATTGAAGTACCAAGATTCAGAAACAAATCAAGTACCAAGCTATAAAAAATCTCAATCCTTTCTTCTCGAGGATTACAATATATTCGTCATAGGTGAATTCAAACTAGTGTTTTGTTCTAATTTACTCTACACATACTTTTCTCCCTTCCCAAAGATTATTCCTTACTCGGAATACTTATCATTCTTCCCTCAGATTGTTCTCTACTATCTCCCTTCCTGGAGATTATTCCCTACTATCTCTCTTCCCGGAGATTATTCCTTACACAAACACAACTTTATTTCATTCATCATATTTCACAAGTTTACATCAAGTGAACAATACCAAAGTCATTCAATCAACAATTGATCATAAAAATGGGCATAAATAAACTCACTTTAATACATGGTCAATTCTTCAAGAAATTTCCATACAATCAATAATTCTAGCACAATTCAAGAATTCAAGTATCTTCGTACCTCTAACAAATAACAAGTACCATTGGCCACAAACAAATCAAAATCATAACTTACAAAAGAGTTAATAATATCCAATCATGTATGGCAAGTCACGATTTTTAATTAAAGTATAGAATGAAACAAAATCAGAATTTTAATCCTTTCAATATCATCAAAAAAATATTAGAATTTGTGCTCCATTTTATTTGAAGCTTCGGTGATCAAATAAGATGAGTATAACAACATACTAATGGTCTATCACAACTAAACGAAACCTGAACGTCAATTTCAGTTTTTAACATATTAACATCCCACTTAATTAAGATCAAGTTATGATTCCTTCTTTTTCTTTCTTTTTAATGTTTTAAGCTTGATAATACCGTACAACATCCAATCCCCCTACGTTCATTTCTATAGTCAAGTTGAATCAAAGAAATACAAACAAAAGGTTATTACAATATAAAATTCGGTTCTCATGGTTAATAAGATAATAAAGTAAATTGATTTCTATCATAAATTTGAGGTTCCTCCTTAAAGTTTCTTCTTTCCCCTGTTTTACATATATAAAAAAAATCTTTTCTTTTTACTATAAATAACCAGAAAATTTAGGCCAGAAAACGTGAAAGAGAGGTGGGAAGAAGAGTCCACAAGTCCAATAATTTATAGTCCATGGTTGAAACCTTCAACCTCTTGAAATCCATCTTCGGTTTCCTCAAAACAAAATTAGAGGAAAGTATAGGAAGAAAGACAGAGAAGTAGAGAAAATAAGGAAATACAAACCCTACCTCTTATGGATGCTTACTTCCCTTTTCTTTTCTTTCTTTTCTTTTTCTTCCTCCTCCTGCTGCTTCACGTCTTCATGTTTTCCTCTTCTCCATATTCTTCTCTTTTTCTTTCACTTTTGTTGGTTTCAGTCGTGAAAAAATTTGAGAGAGAAAGAGAGCCGTGTGTGAGAGCAAAGATGAGTGAAAAGTCAAATTAAAAGATGAAAGGAATGGCGGTGGTGAGTGGAAGAAAAAGGTAATGATGAATTTTGTATTGAAACTTTTGTATCTCGTAGGAACATTTTAATTTTTTAAAGTTAGGTTTTTAAGTATTCATAAGTGTTATGAAAAATTTTAGAACTTAACTTAGTCATTAGATTTACTTTTTCATAATTTTTTATATATTGCTATTTATCAGTTAAGCTTCACTTCTTTCCTCAAATTAAATTAAAATTGTAAAGTAAGTAAATATATTTTTCTTAACTTAGTTTTCATACCAAAATATTCTCCATATATTACTTATCATCTCCACGAAATTTTATAATTTTCTGAGATACTTAACTGTTCCATAAATGTTCCCTTATTTCCTCTTCGGTATCCTTAAAAATGTCAAAATGGTTCTGTTACTTCTCCAAAAAATTTTACAACTCTTATCAATGGTTCTTAACTAGGAAATAATTTTTCATATTTATTCTCATTATATCAATTATTTATGCAAATACTTTAATTACCCTCTTATTCAATGTTATAGAATTTTGCTCAACTGGTTCAAAAAATTACCCGAATTAATATATAACTCTTACCAATATTACAGAGCTACTATAACCCTAATTATGATCATTAGGTTAGAGAGGACGTTACATTATAACTATATGATTTCTCTATTGGGAATGTAAATTCTTACCCTTTTCTGATATGTTCAGAGAATCAGGATAGTTGAGTTGGCTGCATAGTGGATGTGCATTGCTTGCTGAAATACTTGTAACACCCTAAATTTTAGACTATGTTACAGTAATGATAGAATTACACTATTTTGTATTTTCTGTGCAATATAAAAATAATTTGTCTGTTTCGATACTGTTTTTGATTGTTTTGTGTGATTTGCTCCGGGTCAAGAAAATAATAATTTTCGGGCCAGAAAAATTCTTATCTGATTTATTTGGAGGCGGGGGATCTTACTAAACCCAAATCTGAGTGACATAGAAAAAAATCTTTTAATTTTTAAGATTTATCTGTGAAATAAAAATATTTCACGGATAAATATCTATTATTTTATTTATAGCAGTTATTGCTATAAATTATTTGACCCGATAAATTTTAGTTGACAAAACATATGCTTAGAATATTTTCTGTAACCTAAATCAAAACTAACTAATAAGAATCAGTCAAAATAGGTGGCTGGACTTTTCTAAACTAATAGGAAGTTGTCAAATAAAGGGGCATGGACTTTATTGTGGACCATTGGATGAAAAGCTTGATTAAGATGTTTTCAATCATAACCGTTGATCACATCAATGGTGCAAAATGAATCCTGATAAAATCACTAAGTGATATCCACCTTAGATTAGATCAATGGATAGGAAACAAAGTTAATTTCAATGGCTAAGATTGAGTCAAATATAGCGGCTTGACTTTTACTTTGTAACTAATCAAACCTAATTTAATCATCTTAATGGCCTAATTAACAAACTAAGTAAACTAACCTAGTTATTAATTATTCATAGTCTAATTACTAATTAAATATTCTAATTTTATTTAGAAGCTATGATATATGCAATTATATATTTAATTAATTAGTTATGTAATTAGAATATTAATTAAGTGTAATTAGGAAACTTAACCTAATTAATTAACCATTTAATTAGCATGCAATTAGGCTTTAATTGAAATCAAATTAAGTCCCTAATTCCCTAGACACCACATGGCCAAGTAGCCTTGGGAGGCTTCTCCAAGCTTCTTGAATGGTCTTTTGTGACCATTTGATGACCAAATGGTGACCAAGCCATGTGCACTCCATGTGAACACAATTGTGATCTTTTATTTCAAGTATATCTCCTAATATTTCCCTACACAATACTCACACGGCTGCACACTCAAGATTACCATCCATATTCACTTTTTCTCTCACCAAAAAGTTTAGCTTATTTTCTCTCCAAAATTCCCAAGAACTCAAGAACATTTTCCTTCCCTTTTCTTCATTGAATTTCGGCCCACACACCCAAATACACCATCCATCTTCTATAATTTTTGTTCTTAGTATTTCCTAAACCTAAACCACCTCCTAAACACTTTTCATTTAGGAAGTTTTGTAAAAATCTTACTCTAAGTGCTTCAAAATCCAAGTTTGGTTTACTTTCCTAAAGGTAAACTTTTGATTCTTTGGGTTTAAATTTGGTTTATGATTTTCTGAACCATGTTTGTTCCATGGTTTATCATTATTAAGCTTTGTATGTGATTTTGTTAATTGTTTAAGAATTTTAGGGCTGTGTTTGTGATCCCACGAAATCAAGGAGAAGGAAAGGAGCTTGAAGATCTTGTCTTCAAGAGGTAAGAGGGAGATTTTACCTCACCAACCAAGTTTTTGTGGTGTGGGGATGGTTGTGTATGGTGATAAATCCATAAGGGTTTATTTACCTATTGTTTGATGTCTCTTTGTTTGTGATTTTGGTGTCTATGGTTTTATAATTGCGCTTGCATGTGTGATATTATGTTTATTGCTTTGATATATGTTTGTATGTATGAAATTGAATGCATATAAGTGTATGTGTGATTTAGGGTGTGAACAACATGATGGAACGATTGTATGAATGCTCCAAAGAGCAATGAGGCTCACGGGCTTACCATGGAAAATAGGACCAAAGTCCTTAAACTGATGGATTAAAATGAGAATTAAAGATCTAAATGAATTTGGAAAAGTTTGAGTATAGCAAAGTAAAATCATTTTGGAAAAACAATTTGATATAATTAAATAAATAAGTTATGGAATAAATTGAGGGTCAATACTTGAAGTTTACTGACGTATAGCTCACCTTATGAGTTTTGAAGCGCATCCGTAAAATTTGAGCTATAATATGTGAAGTAAAAGAACGAAAAATCATTTTCATTGGGAAAAAATACAAATACCAATTTTTAGAGGGTTATACTGTAATTTTTTATAAAAGAGGGACAAAATTATAATTAATATTTTAAGAAGGACCATATTGTGATTTTTATTTAAAAAGGGGGTCACATTACAAATATTTTATAAATAAGGGGTCATTTCATAAATATTAATTTATGAGGGACTATTTCATAAATATTAATTTATGAGGGACTATTTCATAAATACTAGTTTTATGAGGACTATTGTGAAAATATTATTTAAATGAGGGTAAAACTATAAATATTATATTCTTGAGGGACTATTATGTAAATATGCAAAATAAAGTCAATTTTAGTGTTAAATGAGAAAAATAGTATTTTTGATGTAAAACATATGAAAAATATTATACGCGATTTGAAAATGTGACAAAATTGTGACGCCATTGAGAAAATAAGAAAATATGACTACGCGATGAAAATACAGTAATAATACTGTTGGGTTAATGTGAAAACCCTAAATATGTGATAATGAAATTAAACTGTGAATTGGTGCATAGTACATGCATTGAAAAGGTCCAGTGGACCGTATGAGCCTATTTGCCTAGAAGAGAATACACCTCCTGAGTGGGTGCGATATGCGTAGTGTAGGTCACTCGTTGACCTTGGGGGCATTGGGGTGCGGGTTGCCTACAATGGGCAGTTGGTAGTTCTTCTGTACCATGGGTTAGACCGACGTAACACACCAATGATCCGGACCGAGACACTATTCTTAATCACGATTTGATAAAGACTGTCATGCATATGCTAGATGTGCAAAATTGAGCATGTGGTCTGAGGCATATTGGTGCAGACAGATCTTTTCGATCACTCTCTCCGATCTGAGTTTTAGCTCCATGGAGTAAGAAATTGAGTCTAGATGCATATACATAGTTATTGATGGTATTATCATAATTATGATTTATGATAATTGCATTGTTGAATAATTGAATATTGATGAGGGCATGATTGTAATTATTAGTTCTTGCATGAGTTGTGATGATATATGATATTGATGGCATAATTGTAATTATGGTATGATAGCTGTATGAGATATTACATGTGTTTATCTTCACTGCTACCATACTGGTATTGGCGTAGGTGATCTCACCTCTTCGTATGCATATTCTGTATTGTATTTATAATTTAAAAGATGCTGAGCAAGAAGTTGATCGAGAAGCTGAGGGGGAACAGATTCCTGTAGAGGTAACTGAGTTTTGAAGAGATGGAGATGTCTAGTTTCTTAGGGTACATAAGGCTACAGTTTCACGGAGGATTAGAGGCGTGACACATTGATTTAGATAGAGCAAGTATTTACTATATAGGAGATTTAACGATTATTTTGAGTAGACTTCATTTTGGGAATCCTTATTTTAGGGTAAATGTTTATGTACAACTAAAGTTCCTTTATCTATTAGGCAGTACTGGGGAGCTTACTACCGTACTCCCAGTGCGATTAGCATTGTGTCAACTGCACGAACACCTGTTCGTAGGACTTCGTGTCAGTCTGGATTCCTACTTGCTGAGGAATCTGAGAAGGACCTGTCTGAGGGTTCTACTGTCTAGTAGTACTTGGGAAGTACAATAGTTAAAATTAAAGTTTAAAGTTTAAATGTTTTGAAAGACTAGTTTGTAAATATTTAAGAATGTCAGTACTAAAGATTTGTATGTATATATGATGTAAATTATTTGTGATGATGTTAAAATGTTTTTATTTTCCGCTAAGTTTATCTTATTGTTATTAAGAAATTTTACAACTTGTATTTCCATTACAAAGCATACAATATAATGAATGGGTAATTTGGTAATTAAGTAACATAAATGTGATGCCCTAAGGAGGGTGTTACATTAGTTGGTATCAGAGCCCAAGTTAGAGTCTTTTAGGTTTGTGGGTAGGTTTGTCTTGTTTGTGCTGTGTGAATCTCTGACACTGAACACAAAGATATATTTTGGTTTCCAAAAAGAGACGATGTTGTGTGAAGTAGTTACGTTTAGTTCGTGGTATTTTGATTTTGTTTGTCTTTGAAGAAAGATAATGGAACGTAGCGAACATGAGAATGTGGGTGCGAGATGTGATGAAGATCGTATAGCCGCAACTAGGAGTGTGATGCAAAAGATGATTGAAGTAGCAATACAACAGAGACAGATGATCGCTCAGTAGCAGGAACTGATAATTGAACTTCATAGCTTATTAGGATTGGAGCAGCCGCCGGATGGGAGAAGCTGTAACTTAGAACCTTCGATAATCCAAAATGGAAGGAAGCATAAAGTCAATCATTTTCAAAGAAAGGTGTATATACGACCACTGGGGAAGCAACAACGAACAAAGAGAGGAAGTACTAGTGGCGACAATTTTGGTCATACTGTGGCATCACCAATGAAATGTTTCAAGTGTGGAAAAAGTCATCTCACCAAAGATTGTCAGCATAAAGGGATTATTTGTTATGGATGTGGGAAACCTGGACATTTCTCCAGGGAATGTGATCAATTGAAGATGGAACTTTCCATTAGTAATACACGTGTTTCAAAATCTCAAGAAGAAGAAAGAGCAGTGCAAAGAGTGTAATGAGAACATTCAAATACAAAAACTTAAGAAGCGAGGAAGTTGTGCCATAGAGGGTAATCTTAAGACCGTGTTGTATAATTGCAAGGTAACCCATTCCCTTGTGATTTGTGACTGTGTAAATCTTTTGGGGTTATCTGTGTTTTGCTTCTTTTCATAATGCTACTTCAACTTCTAAACTTGTTATTACTATTTGAGCCCGTTTAAAATTATCCTATTATTATTGGAGTTTGAAACTTTTCTATTGATTTGGTTTGTCTATTTTTTTCTCAAATAGACTGAGTAAATCAATTTGATGTATTCGTGTCTTCGTTATAGTGTGATCCAAGTATTTTTACTCTTCTTGTTAAACTTGTTGTTTATACTCAAGTTTTCTAACTCTACCTTATATCTATCGAATATCAAATCTTTTCTGTTGATTTAGTTTGTTTATCTAAAATCACATCTATTTAAGAGCCTGACTTTATAAATGGATTGATTATTTTCCAACCATATCCTACTAGATCGTTACAATGCAACTTTAGTGTTTCCTTGACCTGAGATTTTTGGATTTGAATCCAGAAAGTTCATATCTAAAATTATTGGACCATGTTCATTTTGAAATCTATTAGACCATCTCAAATTCTTTGTTGGACTAATCTAGCAATCTACTGAATAGTCTTATTACTTTTCCTTATAACCTTCGTAGTATCTTAATTAAGAAGGATTATTCTTGATTCAACTTATGTCATAGTACCAAATACAGTACAATTAGAAGAAAACTTGATCTATGAGACATTTTTTGTTAAGATTAAAAATAAGCAAGGTGAATAACTTATCTTGATGAAGAAAATCTGGAATGATGTGACAACAGGGGAACTAGAAGACCAAACGAAGGAAATCACTGTTTGCTCTAAGATAGACTTGCGTGCTGATTATTATTAGATTGCATAAAAGTAAAGGATTTTCCAAGATAGTTTTTCGGACGCATTTCAGGCACTATGAATATTTAGTATTACCATTCGGGGTAAAGAATGTTTTTGCGATATTCACGAATCATACAAATAGGATTTTTCTTTCCCATCTAGGCAAATTTGTCATTATTGGCAATATTTTGACTTATTCTCGAAATTCGAAGGAACATGCTGAAGATCTCTAGGCAGTTCTTCAATTTCTAAAGAAGAAGAAGGAGTTATGCGCGAAACTAGTCAAATGCAAATTTTGTTAGAAGAAGTTCAACTCGTGGATTTAGATTGAGTGTTGAGATCAAATAGGAAGGGTGTGGCATATACTTCAAGGCAATGGAACGTGCATGAGAAGAATTATTCGATTTACGTTTTAGGATATGCGATAGTCGTTTTGCAAGAAAAATTTGAAGATATTTTCTTTCCTATAAAGTCTACAATAATTTCAAGGGCTTGAAGTACCTATTCAATCGAGAGGGGCTTGGGTATAAGGAAGAGATGATAGCTAGAATTTTCAAAGGACTCGTTGAGAGCTTGTGTTCTAGAACAAGCTAGTTGTTGGGGTGAATTTCTACCATTGATAGAGTTCACATACAACAATAGTTTTCATTCGAGTATAGGGATGGTACCCTATGAGGCATTATATGGGAGAATAAGTAGAAGGCCGTTGTGTTAGTATCATGATGCTGAAAGTACTGTGGTAGGACCAGAATTTGTACAGCAGATAACTGAGAAAATGAAGATGATTCAAGACAAGATGAGGACAACTTAGACGCGACAAAAGAGTTATACTGATAAAAGATGAAGACTGCTTAAATTTGAAGAAGGTGACCATGTATTTCTACGTGTGACACCTATGACTGGAGTTGGACGAGGGATTAAGTCGAGAAAACTCACTCCGAAGTTTATCGGACCGTATCAGATACTCCGTTAGGTAGGTCCGGTAACTTATCAGATTGCACTACCACCATTCTTATCAAATCTTCATAATGTATTTCACGTATCACAACTACGAAAATATATTTTTGATCCAATTCATGTTATCAAACCAGATACCGTACAACTGAAGGAGAATTTAACCTATGAGACGTTTCCAGTCAAGATTGAAGATCGAAGGACAAAGCAACTTCGAGGAAAGGAGATTGCATTGGTTAAAGTGGTTTGGAACGATGTAAGCGGTGAACCTACATAGGAGTTGGAAGAGAAGATAAGAGAGCAGTATCCGTTGTTATTTAAAGTATGTGTCAAGTTTCGAGGACGAAACTTATTTTTAGAGGGGGAGAGTTGTAACACCTCAAATTTTAGACTATGTTACAGTAATGATAGAATTCCACTATTTTGTGTTTTCTGTTCAATATAAAAATAATTTGACTGTTCCGATACTGTTTTTGATTGTTTTGGGTGATTTGCTCCGGGTCAGGAAAATAATAATTTTCGGGCCGGGAAAATTCTTATCTGATTTATTTGGAGGTGGGGGATCTTACTAAACCAAAATCTGAGTGACACAGAAAAGAATCTTTTAATTTTTAGGATTTATTTGTGAAATAAAAATATTTCATGGAAAAATAATTACTATTTTACTTATAGCAGTTATTACTATAAATTATTTGACCCGATAAATTTTAGTTGACAAAAAATGTGCTTAGAATATTTTCTGTAACCTAAATCAAAACGAACCAATAAGAATCAGTCAAAATAGGTGGCTGGACTTTTCTAAACCAATAGGAAGTTGTCAAATAAAAGGGCGTGGACTTTATTGTGGACCATCAGATGAAAAGCTTGATTAAGATGTTTTCAATCATAACCGTTGATCAGATCAATGGTGCAAAATGAATCCTGATAAAATCACTAAGTGATATCCACCTTAGATTAAATTAATGGATAGGAGACAAAGTTAATTTCAATGGCTAAGATTGAGTCAAATATAGTGGCTTGACTTTTACTTAGTAACTAATTAAACCTAATTTAATCATCTTAATGGCCTAATTAACAAACTAAGTAAACTAACCTAGTTATTAATTAGTCATAATCTAATTACTAATTAGATATTCTAATTTTATTTAGAAGCTATGATATATGCAATTATATATTTAATTAATTAGTTATGTAATCAGAATATTAATTAAGTGTAATTAGGAAACTTAACCTAATTAATTAACCATTTAATTAGCATGCAATTAGGCTTTAATTGAAATCAAATTAAGTCCCTAATTCCCTAGACACCCCACGGCCAAGCAGCCTTGGGAGGCTTCTCCAAGCTTCTTGAATGGTCTTTTGTGACCATTTGATGACCAAATGGTGACCAAGCCATGTGCACTCCATGTGAACACAATTGTGATCTTTTATTTCAAGTATATCTCCTAATATTTCCCTACACAATACTCACACGGCTGCACACTCAAGATTACCATCCATATTCACTTTTTCTCTCACCAAAAAGTTAAGCTTATTTTCTCTCCAAAATTCCCAAGAACTCAAGAACATTTTCTTTTCCTTTTCTTCATTGAATTTCGGCCCACACACCCAAATACACCATCCATCTTCTATAATTTTTGTTCTTAGTATTTCCTAAACCTAAACCACCTTCTAAACACTTTTCATTTAGGAAATTTTGTGAAAATCTTACTCTAAGTGCTTCAAAATCCAAGTTTGGTTTACTTTCCTAAAGGTAAACTTTCGATTCTTTGGGTTTAAATTTAGTTTGTGATTTTATGAACCATGTTTGTTCCATGGTTTATCATTATTAAGCTTTGTATGTGATTTTGTTAATTGTTTAGGAATTTTAGGGCTGTGTTTGTGATCCCACGAAATAAAGGAGAAGGAAAGGAGCTTGAAGATCTTGTCTTCAAGAAGTAAGAGGGAGATTTTACCTCACCAACCAAGTTTTGGTGGTGTGGGGATGGTTGTGTATGGTGATAAATCCATAAGGGTTTATTTACCTATTGTTTGATGTCTCTTTGTTTGTGATTTTGGTGTCTATGGTTTTATAATTGTATTTACATGTGTGATATTATGTTTATTGCTTTGATATATGTTTGTATGTATGAAATTGAATGCATGTGAGTGTATGTGTAATTTAGGGTGCAAACAACATGATGGAACGATTGTATGAATGCTCCAAAGATCAATGAGGCTCACGGCCTTACCATGGAAAAGAGGACCAAAGTCCTTAAATTGATGGGTTAAAATGAGAATTAAAGATCTAAATGAATTTGGAAAAGTTTGAGTATAGCAAAGTAAAATGATTTTGGAAAAATTATTTGATATAATTAAATAAATGAGTTATGAAATAAATTGAGGGTCAATACTTGAAGTTTACTGACGTATAGCTCACCTTACGGGTTTTGAAGCGCGTCCGTAAAATTTGAGCTGTAATATGTGAAGTAAAAGAAAGAAATATCATTTTCTTGGGGAAACAATGCAAATACCAATTTTTAGAGGGGTTATATTGTAAATTTTTATAAAAGAGGGACAAAATTATAATTAATATTTTAAGAAGGACCATATTGTAATTTTTATTTAAAAAGGGATCGCATTGTAAATATTTTATAAAAGAGGGGTCATTTCATAAATATTAATTTATGAAGGACTATTTCATAAATATTAATTTATGAGAGACTATTTCGTAAATACTAGTTTTATGAGGGACTATTGTGAAAATATTATTTAAATGAGGGTAAAAATATAAATATTATATTCTTAACGGACTATTATGTAAATATGAAAAATAAAGTCCATTTTAGTGTTAAATGAGAAAAATAGTATTTTTGATGTAAAACGTATGAAAAATATTATACGCAATTTGAAAACGCGAGAGAATTGTTACGCAATAGAGAAAATAAGAAAATATGACTACGCGATGAAAATACAGTAATAATACTGTTGGGTTAATGTGAAAACCCCGAATATGTGATAATGAAATTAAACTGTGAATTGGTGCATAGTACATGCATTGGAAATGTCTAGTGGACCATATGAGGTTATTTGCCTAGGAGAGAGTACACCTCCTGAATGAGTGTGATATGCGTAGCGTAGGTCACTCGTTAACCTTGGGGGCATTGGGGTGCGGGTTGCCTACAATGGGCAGTTGGTAGCTCTTCTGTACCGTGGGTTAGACCGACGTAACACACCAATGATCTGGATTGAGACACTATTCTTAATCACGATTTGATAAAGTTTGTCATGCATATGCTAGATGTGCAAAATTGAGCACGTGGTCTGAGGCATGTTGGCGCAAACAGATTTTTTCGATCACTCTCTCTGATCTGAGTTTTAGCTCCATGGAGTAGGAAATTGAGTCTAGATGCATATGCACAGTTTTTGAGGGTATTATAGTAATTATGGTTTATGATAATTGTATTGTTGAATAATTGAATATTGATGAGGGCATGATTATAATTATCAATTATTGCATGAGTTGTGATGATATATGATGTTGATGGCATAATTGTAATTATGGTATGATAGCTGTATGAGATATTGCATGTGTTTATCTTCACTGCTACCATACTGGTATTGGCGTAGGTGATCTCACCTCTTCGTATACATATTCTGTATTATATTTATAATTTAAAAGACGTTGAGCAAGAAGTTGATCAAGAAGCTGAGGGGGAACAGATTCCTATAGAGGTAGCTAAGTTTTGAAGAGATGGAGATGTCTAGTTTCTTAGGGTACATGAGGCTACAGTTTCACGGAGGATCAGAGGCGTGACACGTTGATTTAGATAGAGCAAGTATTTACTATATGGGAGATTTAACGATTATTTTGAGAAGACTTCATTTAGGGAATCCTTATTTTAGGGTAAATGTTTATGTACAACTAGAGTTTCCTTTATCTATTAGGTAGTACTAGGGAGCTTACTACTGCACTCCCAGTGCGATTAGCATTGTGTCGACTGCGCGGATACCTGTTCGTAGGACTTCGCATCAGTCTGGATTCCTAGTTGCTGAGGAATCTGAGGAAGACTCGTCTGAGGGTTCTACTGTCTAGTAGTACTTGGGCACTACAATAGTTTAAATTAAAGTTTAAAGTTTAAATATTTTGAAAGACTAGTTTGTAAATATTTAAGAATGTCAGTACTAAAGATTTGTATGTATATATGATGTAAATTATTTGTGATGATGTTGAAATGTTTTTATTTTCCGCTAAGTTTATCTTATTGTTATTAAGAAATTTTACAACTCGTATTTCCATTACAAAGCATACTATATAATGAAGGGGTAATTTGGTAATTAAGTAACATAAATGTGATACCCTAAGGAGGGTGTTACAATACTGACCGTATTTGTTTATTCAAAAATTTAGATGTCTTCTTTTTGTAGTTTTTGTACCTATTAGGTTTTTGTAAATATATCTAGACAAATGTACTGACACACCTTATGTAAATATAATAAATAAATGCAGCTAGTGTGTTTTTAATTTTTCTGTTTGTATTCTATTAGAATTATGTTCCATTGATACATTTATTTTATAGTTAAAAAAAAGAGAAAAATTCAACCGATTTGATTTGAGAATTAAATTAATTTCATTAAGTAATAAATTGTTGCACATATTTTATTAAGTAAGAAATAATTAACGAAGTACGTAATATTCTATCAGTATTATTAAAATATAATAAAATTATTGGTAGGATGTTACATTGTGGTATCAAAGTAGTATTCTAAACGTGTGCCTGTGTAGGTAGAATTAGTATGGTCTAGACCTAATTTGAGATGCATCTCTAAGGAAATTTAATAATTGTTATGCATAGTATTATGTGCATATCATTATTAATGTTGTGTGATTTATTCCTAGCCACAAGTATCATATCATAGAGACTGATCACCACAATAATTATTTGTTTTTGTGTGCAGGAATAGTATGGCACCACCTAAACGTAATAGGAATGGGAACACTTTTGTAGAAGAAGTGAATGCTCCTAATGAAGAAGTGAGGAATAATATTGGGGGAATGGCTAATGCTATTTGGGACCAAGCAACAACTACAAATAGAATCCTACAACATTTGCATAATAATCTCAATGGAAACAACAATAACAATAATGCTGGGAATGGGAATGAGGAACCAAGGGTGGAAAAATGAGAGGCAAAAAGGCAATAATACCCATTTTAAGACCATCTAAACAAAGGAAAACAAATATAAGATAGTAATAAGATGCAAACTTGCCCTAAATGTAAGAAAGTCCATGGCAAGAAACCTTGTCTATAGGGGACTGGAAGTTGTTTCAATTGTGGACAACAAGGTCACTATGTTAAAGATTGCCCTAAACTTAGTACTCAAAATTCTGTGTGAAGGCCTCAGACTAAGGGATGTGTTTTTACTCTAATTACAGAAGAAGTTGAATAGTCTCCAAATCTGATACAGGGTAAGTATCTAATACAAAATCATCTTTTGATTGCACTGTTTTATTCAGGAGCTACACATTCATTTGTGTCCCTTGATTATGTGAAAAAATTGAAACTATTTGTTTCTCAGTTACCATATGATATACTTGTTTCCACCCCTATGGGCAAAAAAGTTATAACTTGTCAAGTTCGTTTACAATGCCTTATTTATGTACAAAATAAATTGTCAATAGTGGATCTTATTCGCTTGCCCTTGAAGGATATTGATGTTATATTTGGAATGAACTAGATGTCCCAAAATCAAGTTGTTTTCAATTATTTTGAGAAATCTATAAATTTTGTGGAAACCTTTGTGTCTAAATTTACTAAAGATGAGTCTATTTATTGCTTTCTTGTTCAAGTTATGAAATATTTAAAAGAAGGTGGAAAAACATATGTTCTCTTGTTTTCCTTAAATTCAAAGGAATAACAAAAAGTAGAAACTATCCCTATAGTGAGAGAGTTTCCAGAAGTATTTCCCTCAAAAATAAATGATATACCTCTAGAAAGGGAAATTTCTTTCTCTATTGATTTGATACCAAGAATAGGCCCTATCTCAATAGCACCCTATAGAATGTTCCCATTGGAGTTAAGTGAACTTAAGAAACAAATAGAAGAACTTCTAGCCAAAAATTTATCTGGCCTAGTGTGTCACCTTAGGGAGCCTCTATGCTCTTTGTGAAAAAAAAGGATGAAAGTTTATGGTTGTATGTAAATTACCAACAATTGAATAAAATGACAATTAAGAACAAATACCCACTTCCAAGAGTTGTTGATCTGTTGGATCACCTTAGGGGAGCCTCAATATTTTCTAAGATAGACTTAAGATCAGGATACCATCAAATTAGAATTAAGCTAGAAGATATTCCTAAAATTGCTTTCAGGAATTAAAAGTCAAGTTAACTACAACTCTTGTATTAATTGTCCCTGATCCTAAAGGAAAAAATATATATTTACAGTGTATAGTGATGCATCCAAGAAAGGTCTTGGATGTGTTCAGATGCAACATGAGGGAGTAGTGGCTTATGCTTCAAGGTAATTAAGACCACATGAGGAAAACTACTCAACCTAAGATTTAGAATTAGCAACAGTGGTATTTGCCTTGAAAATATGGAGGCATTACCTATATGGAGTTAGGTTTGAAGTGTTTAGTGATCATAAGGTTTTGAAATCTCTCTTTGATAAAAAAGAACTTTACATGAGACAAAGAAAATGAGTAGAATTCCTAAAAGATTATGATTTTGAATTGAAATATGGCCTAGGAAAAGCCAATATGGTAGCTGATGCAGTTAGCACAAAGTCACTACATTTGTCTTACCTAATGGTTCAAGAATTAAAGTTATTAGAGAAAATTTTGAGATTTAAATCTCTCAATAACTCTACAACCTAAAATTTTGTGCATGAGTTAAATAGAAGTTATCAGTGAAATTAAATCACAAGTTAGACAAAAACAGAACATTGATCAATTTCTACAAATGATAAAAGACCAGGTTGCTCAAGGAAAACAAAAAGAATTTCAAGTAACAAATGATAGGACTATGATGTGTAAGGACAGATTGGGTATTCTAGATGATAAAGAATTGAAAAACCAAATACTAGAGGAAGCCTGTTGTAGTAAATATACTATTCATTCAAGAACTACCAAAATGTATCAAGATCTTAAGAAAATTTCCTGGTGGCCTAAGATGAAAGTAGAAATTGT
Source organism: Ormosia semicastrata (assembly GCA_029884595.1). Taxonomy (NCBI): domain Eukaryota; kingdom Viridiplantae; phylum Streptophyta; class Magnoliopsida; order Fabales; family Fabaceae; genus Ormosia; species Ormosia semicastrata. Next base: position 79,831,346 of record JAQQTO010000063.1, on the reverse strand, counting down.
AAGATTTGTAGCTAGGTGTAATACCCTAGAAAACATGTTAGACTTGTATTTAGTTACAGAGGTATCCTAATACTTGCTTAACATGTCTGTTGTATTTTGTGGCCTTCTAAGCATGTTTAGTCACTTTGTTGTAACACTATATGTGAAATATAGCTATTATCAGTCCTAAAATTGGCTTAAACTACTTAATTAATAAAAATAAATATGGAGAGTTTGTTTCTATGACGCAAATGTGTGGAAGATGATGTAGTTGAAATTTGAGGTTAATTTTAAGTTTGTTCAGTATTTTTAAGCATATTGAGTGTGTGTTTTAATGCCAGATTGATTAGTAGCAGATATGAAAATATATGGAAATGGCAAAACAAGATTTTTTATGAATCTTAGGATTTATTTTAAACATGTTGGAAGCTAGAAAACTAAATTAGGTGAAATCAAAGTGTTCTTAACAGGTTGAGGGTTTTCGTACCTATGTATAAGAAGCTAATTTTGACTTCTTTTCTTAAATATCATACAGCAAAGGAAACAAAAAGCAGGAGCAAGAAAAGAGAAAAGAGAGAAAGTGAACCAAAGGAGGAGAAAGAAGAAAGAGAAAGAGGAGGAGAAGAAGAGGAAGGGGAGCTTGGAACTTCCATAGCTAATCCTTGGCTATCTTCAAGACCTTGAGGTAGGGGAACCTTATTTTACTCTTTCCTTTCATTTTCTCCATCTTTTCTCATGAGCAGAGTTGATGAAGAAAGTGAGGTTTTGAGTGTTGTTCTTTGTTGTTTATGCTTGATTCTGTTGTATGACTTGAGAATGACTTGATTTTTGGTTTGTTGTATGCTTGGTGATAAATTTTTCATCATTTAAACACTTTGGATCTCAATTGAGCTAAGAGGGGGGTTTTAGCTTTTTAGGATGATGAGTGATTTGAAAATGTCTTGAAAGTTAAATTGAGTTAATGGACCTTGTGAGGTGTTGGAAATCACTTGGATTTGAGGTTTAAGTTATTGGACGAGAGTTTGTTCCTAATGGAACAGTGACCAATCTGCAAAATTCTACAGATTTTTTACTATTGGGCAACCAATACCTGAGCTCTGGGAGTTGGGTGCCTGGGCGCCCACTGCCTAGTAAGTTTGTGCATGCTGTTGTGCAGCCAGTGCCTACGCGCCCATGGTGGAGTGCCTAAGCGCGTGATGAGCACTTGAGCACTAGGCTTGAGTGCTTGAGCGCCCTTCGTAGGGGAAAACAGGGGAGAGCCTCTGCCACCTTAGCGCTTGAGTGCCTAGTACTTAGCGCCTGAGCGCCCAGTCCAAGATCTAAGAGGACTTTGTTTTAGTTCAAATGAAGTGCTTAACTTGTGTAGTTTCTTATTTTATGCTTCTTAAGGAGTGATGAGACTCTAATAGGAGTATTTAATAAGGTGTTTGTGTGGTGAATGTAAATCAATTGGTATGTTGATTATTATGATACTTAGCACCATTGTTGTTCATGCTTGAGATAAGATGGGTGTAATTCAATTAGTATGCTATCTATTATGATAATTGACATCATTGTATTTCACTTTTGTAGTTATGATTTATGATTGTAAACTAATTGTCATGCTAGTTATTGTAATAATTGGCATCATTGTTTTTCACGACTATGTTGATGAGGTTGTGGTCCTCATTATTGATGAACCAAATTGAATTGTAATGCTAATTGTGTGAGGTAATTAGATATGTTATATATATGTTATGTGTGTTTGTTGAAGGATGCGAGCCTCACATTTAAGGATAATCTGTGTTATTTAAGGAGGATAGTTTCCTTTCTATTATAATGATGAGTTGAGGATAGATTTCCTCTCACTCATTATTTTGAAAATTGAGGCGGGATTTACCCTCTTTGCTGGATGTTATCCTAAATGGAAGGTAGTTGAGGAGGGATTCCCAACTATCGGAGGTGGTCTTGAATCATGATAGCGTGAGGATGCACAACTCCCTCCCTATTGTGGAATTATGAATCTTGATAGCATAATGACGTGTAGCTCCCTCCCTATTGTATGACTTTGAGGATAGATTCCTTGTTATTGTAGAAGACTGCTAGAATTGGGTTCCAGTGCTTGTTCAAGGTTATGGAACCGGGTTCCATTGCTTTGTTCAAGATTCATGCATATAATAACATTACCATGGAATTGGATTCCCATAAATGGTATCATAACATTACTCATTACATACTTAGGTTATTGCATAGGCATGAACATAGGGCATAATTTGGCATTACATGGCAATTGTATCGGCGGTTGGTAATCATAACATATTCATGCATTGCAATTATATGGGCAATTGCGTATCTCTGAGAAGGAGATAATGTTTTTGTATCTTTGAGATGGAGATGGTGTTTTTGTGAGTGTGGTGATTACTTGAAGACTATTTATGATAAATGAGTTTTTATACAAACTTATAAAATAAGAATCTATTTCAAGAAGAGGAAGGACATGTTTTTGGCTTTTGTCACCTTTTTGGCCTATATATGTATGAGACTTGAGTTTTGAATTGTGTTTTTTCCCGAAATAGCTAGAATGATTGTGATGACATGTTTTATGGATTTAACTACTGAGAATATATGATTCTCACCCCATGTGTGTGCTTCCATGATGATTCCAAGGAAGAAGATTTATGGAAATGAGAAGTGCAGACAGGAGCTTGAAGAGCTTAGATTAGCTTAGTTGTTGGTTTTTTTTTTAAACATGTGTATCTTGTGCCTTGAGAGGCTTAGTTTATAAACTTTGTTTATATTGATGTATTTATGAGAAATATAGATGTTGTGTATTATTTATTCATTACAAGGCTTATATTTTCTGTATATACATAACTATTATGTTAGAAAATGCTTAGTAGTAGTAAGTAGCATGCTTGGATCTAATTATTGTGGTATAATACAAATTATACTGTTGTTATTAAATTTAGGATGTTGTAGTAGGTGTTTAACATGTCAAAAGGTTAAAATAGAACACCAAAAACCAGCCGGTCTGCTACACCCATTAGAGATTCCTGAATGGAAATGGGATAGCATAGCAATGGATTTTGTAATGCGATTGCCACAAACTTCTTTAGGCCATGATGCTATTTGGGTCATTGTAGATAGATTAACTAAAACAACCCACTTTTTGGCAATCAAAGCTACATATTAATTAGATAGAATAAGTCAAATGTACATTAATGAGATTGTTAGATTACATGATATTTCTTCTAGTATCATATTTGACAAGGACCCTAGATTTACCTCTAGATTTTGGGGAACATTAAAGTAGGCATTTGGTACTAAACTTTGTTTCAGTATAACCTACCATCCTCAAACTAATAGGCAAACTAAAAGGACCATCCAAACACAAGAGGATATGCTTAAAGCTTGTGTCTTGGAACAAACAAGAAGTTGGGATCAGTATTTGTCATTAATAGAGTTTGCATACAATAACAGTCATCATTCCAGTATTGGGATGACACCTTATGAAGCTCTATATAGTAGAAAGTGTAGATCACCACTATGTTGGTATGAAGAGGGAGAGAAAAATTATTAGAACCAAACATAGTGCAACAAACTTCAGAGAAAAAAAAATTCATCAGGGATAATTGCTTATTGCACAACGAAGGCAGAAACGTTATACCGATAAGAAAAGAAAACCTCTAGAATTTCAAGAAGGAGAACATGTATTTTTGAAAATTTATCCTACAACTAGAATTGGCAAAGCACTTAGATCCAAGAAATCGAGTCCTCGATTTTTGGGTCCATTTCAAATTCTCAAGAAAGCAGGATTTGTAGCGTATCTAATAGCTCTACCACCCAATCTATCAAATCTTCATGATGTCTTTCACGTCTCTCAACTCAAAAAATATTGTCCTAATTCTTCTCATATTTTGTCCAATGAACCAGTACAGTTGAGAAAAGATTTAACTTACTCTGTTAGACCTATAGAGATTCTGGATACTTCTAACAAATAGCTAAGAGGAAAAACAATCCCTTTGGTCAATGTATTATGGGAAGGATAAACATTAGAAGAGGCAACTTGGGAAAAGATAGAGGATATGCAACAGAATTATCTAGAATTATTCTCAACAAGTAAAATTTTGAAGACAAATTTTTTTAAAAAGGAATGGAGAAATGTAAGATCTCTTCCAGATTAAATTTATATATATATAACTGCATTTAATTTGTGTTTTGTACTCATAGGATATATGTGTAATTTATCAAATTAGTAAGAGACATATGTGAAATTAAAAATTTTTACGTACAAATTGAGTGATTCTCATGCAAAGGGTCCGAGGGATCGATAGAAGAATTTCTAGAATATTGGAAATTATGAAAAATGTTTATAAGTTATTTAACATATAACTTTATTATTGGAAAATTTATTAATTATAGAAATTTGAGGGGCAATTAGATAAATTCCTATAAGTTAGTAACTAGATGTTTAACTAAAAATGTAACCAATGTAACTAAATTGACAATGGTCTAGTTAGAGTAACTAAGTAATCATGACCTAGTAAAAAAATTACTAAAATAATCATTAGCCAATAGAAACTAACCACTTAGTTAGATATGAGTTAGTTTCTAATTGGATGATTTAGCCACTAGTTAAAATCTAATTGGATGACTAGAAAATATAAAAGGAAAAAGAATAGAAAAGAACAAGAAAAACACTCCCAAAGAAGCTAGGAGGTTCGGCCAAAGCAAGGGAGAAGGTGAAAAAAGAAGGAAAAAAAGAGAAAAGCCAAGAACAAGAAGGATCTATAAATTTTCAAGCTAGATATCAAGGGAAACAAGTAGCTAGATTCAAGATTTCCAACTTTCTTGCAAGTTCTTTCAAGAACAAAAGGTAGGGGAATCATACTTCTTCTATTTTCCTTGAGTTATTCTCTTTATAGAAGTGTTCTGCTATAGCTAAGAAGCATGATTTTAATCCATAGAAACTTTGTTGAGGCTTGTTTCGATGAACTAAAACCCTAGGTTAGTAAAACTATATTTTGTGTTCTTGATAGTTTAATGGAAGTTTAGTGAGGATTAAGGTTGTTGATGATTTAAGAATCATAGAAATGGTTTTAACTTGAGAAGTTAAGATGAATTGGAATTGAATCAAGAATTAGGGTTCTTGTTCATACTAAATTGGGGATTTAGTCTAATCTTGTGTTTAAAGTGAAATTAATGGTAGAATTTTGTTGTTGATGATGTTAAAAACATGGATTGAATCTTGATTTTGAAGTATTGTGGTCAATTGATGAAGATTAAAAAAATAGGGTTCTTGATCTTATTAAATTGGGGATTTTTTTCTAATATAGTATTTAAAATGAAATGTAAGGTGGAATTGGAAGCTAAAGACCTAAATATGATTGGAATTAAGTGAATAAAAAGGAAATAACTTGATGTCATCATAGTGATAAATTCGGCCTAATAGGTACCATGGTTTATAATTAGTATTTGATCCTTGAATTTTTATTTTTTTTTGTAAAAATGAAGTTGAATTGCTGATTATGCTAAGCCAAGGTTTTTGATTAAATTAGATATCCTAAGTAGTATTTGATGGATTATGTTAACGTTATAAGTTATGATCAAGGAGAATGATCAAGGAAAATAATTTATGATAAAATGATTTATGGTAAAATGATTTATTGTGAAATGGTTTATGATGAAATGGTTTATGATAAAATGATTTATGATGAAAATGATTTATGATAGGAATGATATGATTTATGATAAAATGATATGATCTATTGATGAAGATGAAATGGTTTAAGACATTTGATCATAAGGAAGTCTTACACGAGTCACTTTATTGGGTTCCATAGCTCCCCTCCAAGAGCATATGGAATGACTACCTTTATTGGGTTCCTTGATTGAAATGACCACCATGTTAGGGGATGCCCTAGAAAGTTTGAGATCTCGATTATGTTATGTTACGTTATTGGCCATTTTAGCAAAAGATGAGGAAATGTTAAAATGTTTTATTAAATGGTGTTATTTTGTATGTATTTTATTGATATAAAGTAATGTTATGTAGTACTCTATTTGAAATTTATCTTTTGCAATGAATGCAGCTGAACATGTCATAGTTCAAATGATATTGATTTTATAACTGTATGATTTCTCTACTAGGAATGTAAATTCTCACCCTTATCAGATATGTTTAGAGAATCAGGATAGTTGACTTAGCTGTATAGTGGGTGTGCATCGCTTGCTGATGTACTGATCATATTTGTTTATTCAGACCTTTTAGATGTCTTCTTTTTGTCGTTTTTGTACCTATTAGGGTTCGTAAATATTTCTAGATAGATGTACTAGCATATCTTACGTAAATATAATAAATAAATGCAGCTAGTGTTTTTTTAAGTTTTTTGTTTGTATTTTGTTAGAATTATGTTCCATTGATATCTTTATTTTATAGTTAAAAAAAGAAAAGAAAAATTCAACCTAATTGATTTAAGAATTAAATTAATTCTATTACATAATAAACCACTTGCACATATTTTATTGAATAAGAAATAATTAACAAAGTACATAATATTCTATCAATAATATTAAAATATAATTAAATTACTGGTAGGATGGCACAATGTTTGTCCAATTGAACGGGCCCAACCTCCGAGATCGAGCTTTGGACTTATCTCAGTTAAGCAAAGTGAATGTTTGTCAGAATAAATTTTGAGATTTGACATTGGACCTATCTTAGAAATGTGAAAACAAAATAAAGATCTACCAAGATCAAGACACAGAGTGAATAGTCAAGAAAAACAAATTTTCATTCATATTCCAAACACCGTCAACCTTATAAGGAGAGCCTGCGAGTTATCCTCGTGTAAAGATTTCCCTTTTGAAGGAAGTCGAGCGGGTTGCTTGGCAAGATGATGGCAATGATCAAGCACCGACTACGACCACCTCAACGGTCCCTTAAGGTGCGAGCGAGCAACCACCTCTTCCTTGATCAACAGGAGGACAAGGTTCCACAACCTTACACTCCCCAAACACCTCTGCACGTCCACGGCATGGCAACAACCAAGGGAGCAAAGGAGGAAGGTTGGTGAAACCCTCTGTGCCTCTCAGGAACTATAGACAGAAGCCTCAAACCTTTTCAACAGAAGCAGGACCTCACTCTATTGCTACATATGACTGGAGAGAAAAGGCTTCTACTTCCTAGAGACATGTTGATCAAGCCACATAAAGCGGTTACTCGACACCCATCGAGCCATTATGCTTTGAAAGAAAAGCCTCCACCAAGAAGAATATGCAAGCAGAATGGAAACACCTTTAGAAATTTAAGAAAGAAGTGGAAAATGATTCTAGAGAAGGACGTGACCCTCATCATGCTCATGGTGGCATAAAAGGGCTACCCTCTAGAAAAGGCAATCTCAAACGAAGCCAGAAAATAAAAGAAGAGAACAACTGATAAATCCACCACAAACATTCCCTATTTATAAAAGTAAATCGATTGCATATTCAAAGCTAGGCTTAACTGATCCTCCACTGTGATTGGCCACTGATGCAGTAGGAAGTTAGGAAATAGGGTTGAAAACTGGTATCGTCTTTAAAGCGATTTTAATTCCCAACAAATTCAAAGCAATAATTCCCAAGCAAGCACGGACTACTATAAGTCACAGAATAAAGGCTACTAAAAGGACATCAGATCCCAGGAGCAATAAAGTCTTATCACCGAGATCAACCATTAGACTTGTCTTAGTAAATCGTGTAAGTAAATCACTTAAGCATAAGGTCAATACCAGGATTGAGTGTCAAACCCATCTTGGCGTCATGAAGGAAAAATATCAAGAAGTACAAAGCTTGGCAAATAAGAGCAGATGTAATGTCTCAATACTAATACTAACAGTATATCTGAATTTACACTTTAGTAATTAGGATAATACAAACGATAATATTTATGAGCCTGGAGATAAAATTAAAATATACATCTTTGGAATTCTCATTATACAAGATTGTATATCATTGTACAACATAAACAAACTATGCCTGTAAAGCGCAAATTTACAAAAAAACTTTATTGAAAATAGAGATTAAACTACTCCATAGTCATAATCATCATTTCACTTGGCTGAAGATCTCTTTCCTGAAATTATCGTGGAAATATAATACACAGGGTGAGAATTCTATAATTCTCAATAGTTTCTAACAAAAACAGTGACATCACAATAATTTCAGCTGCTTCAGGAAAAATTATTTCATTAAATATATATAAAATATAACATAGAAATGTGGCAAAAAGTCAAAACAAGTCCTTTCTCTTCCTGAGGCAGAAATCCAATTATTATCGTTACTAAATAATTTATAAACAGTCATCATAACATAGAACATAGGATGCATTCATATTAAACATATCAGATATGAGTCATAGCTCAATATCTCCATAATAGTTACATATTCTCATATCAACTCTATGATCTATATCTAAATCATTCACATGATAATATAGAAATATCAATCATGCATAAATATATTACTAATGCCTAATATCCAACATCCTGGATTATCCTGGGATGCAAGATACATATTTAACATAATCTCGTGTATGAGAATATACATGTGTATGAGTGATGGATATAATCTCGTGTATGAGAATATAATCGTGTATGATGGATATAATCTCGTGTATGAGAATATACTCATGTATGAGTGATGGATATAATCTGGTATATGAGAATATACTCGTGAATGAGTAATGGATATAACCTTGTGTATGAGAGTATACTGAATAGGTATTGGATATAAACTCGTGGTATGAGAATATCCTGAATAGAATTAGTTATAGCCTCTTGTATGAGAATACCCTCGTGCATGAGTATTGGATATATTCTCATGAATGAGAGAATCCTAAATATATAAATATATATTCAACACTGCAATTCGAATAGCTATTAATGCTATTCGAATAGCAACTGGCAGAACCAATTTTCTTCTTCGTTTTCCTTCAAATTTCATGTCACAAAACCATTATTTGCAACTATCCAAGCTAAACACCATATAGTAAGACTATAAAACTCAATACATGGTGTTCTATACATTATCACAACTAAGCCATAATGGTTTGAACAAATATATGTAAATATATGCATACTTGAAACTATCTGATCAACCACATATGTATCCAATTTCTTATGAAAAATCATATGAAACTCCAAACTAATTCATCCTTGAAGAAGTTTAAGAAGCAAGAAGGATAAAGTTAAATAAAAACACACAACATCCCCTTACCTAGTTCTCTTGATGATGGAGTCTTTCTTCCTTTTCCCTTTCTTCCTTTCTTCTCTTCTTTCCTGCTACTCTTTCTTTCTTTTTCTTCTTTTTCTCCCTTTCTTCCTCTATCTCACGTTCTTTGTTTCTCTCTTTTATCTCCCTTTTCTTTCTTTTCTTTTGTTCTTATCTCTTTCTGCAGCCTTCATTACGTATGAAAGGAGGAAAAAGATGTGTTTGTTTGACTTTTATAACTAAATGGAAGTGTTGTATCGCTTAGGGATATTTTGATACTCCATTAATGAATTTTATAACTTTCATAAGTGTAATAGGAAATTCTAGGACTTCATTTAATTCTTATACTTATCATTCCATAATTTCTTATACATTGTTAACTATCATTTTAAGCTCTATTTGTAACATCCTAACCTTAATACTAGGAGTATAATCAGAATTATACAAAAGTAAATAGATTTAGGTACGTCACAGTTAAACTAACATTATTCTCTATAAAGCAAAAGTACTATATAAATAAATATTAGCCACGTGATAAAAGTTAATTTACATAAAATTGTAAATTATCATCTATTTATATGAGTACATCATCATTGTAAATATACAAACTGGACCTCTAAGGCGCCAATTCTTATAAATTTTACACGTTCCGTACATAAAAATATAGACAAACTACTCTACATCCACATTCTTTCTTCTCACTTTGCTGAAGAGTCTATCCTTGAAATTATCATGGAAATATAGTACAAGGGGTGAGAATCCTATAATTCTCAATAGTTTCTAACAAAAACGGTAACATCACAATAATTCCAACTGCTTCGATGAAAAATCATTTCAATATTCATAAAATAATGTAGAAAGGTAGCGAAAGCCAAATCAAGTCCTTTCTCTTCCCAAGGTAGAAAATTCAATTTATTATTCATAAACAATAACTTGCATCCATATAATAAAACCAATATAATTACATCATCAATAAATTATAATTTTTCATCCAAAATATATCACACATGAGTCATAGCTCACTATAACATAATCATAATCCCATATCCTTCATCTCAAATAAATTATGAGGGCTTGCTTTTTAAACTATCCAGTATCTTTCTTTATAGTATTACCTCCAGGTACGAGGATTATCACATATTATTTATCTTTTAGATACAAGGATTATTCGATAATTTATCCTCCAGATACGAGGGATAATCAATAATATATCCTCCAAGTACGAGGAGTAATCAATAGCATATAGCACATCCTTCAGATACAAGGAATAATTAATAATACATCCTCCACATACGAGGAGTAATATCCTCCAAATACGACCAATAATCAATAATATATTCTCTAGGTACAAGTAGCATTATCCTCCAGATACGAGGAATAATCAATAATATATCCTCTAGGTATGAGGAGTAATATCCTCCAGATACGAGGAATAATCAATAATATATCCTCTACGTACGAGGAGTAATATCCTCCAGATATAAGGAATAATCAATAATATATCCTCCAAGTACGAGGAGTAATCAATAATATATCCTCCAAGTATGAGGAATAATCAATAGCATATCCTCTAGATACGAGCAATAATATCCTCCTAGGTATGAGGAATAATCAATAGCATCTGCCTTAACCTATACTCATTACCAAAATAACCTCCATCCTTTACTTGACTTTTCCTCAAAATCTCATAATTTTTCAGGCTTCCTATTTAATTTGGCATTTAAACACTCATTCCGTGTCATTAAAAATGTCAAACTAACTCAGTTAATCATCCAAAATTTACTACAAGTCATTCTAACTATTTATGACCTAGAAGTAGATTTTCCTTATTTATTTTCCTCATATAAGCAATTTGTGCTAAATTCTGAGCTAATATGAGTTATTTTCCATATCCCTGGTTATAGCTTCATATACCTAAATGAGTTCAGAATAATCCCAAAATTAATAGATAACTTGCATTAATATTAATGAATTTCTATATCAATTCTTATGACTAATAAGTTTCGGAGGATGTTACAACAGACATCAATGGGAATTCCAAATATCGTCTTAATAATGCTCGAGGTTCGGGTTTATCCAAATACATAAACGAAGCCCTATGTAGGAGGCAAGAAAAAATGAATAAAAACTTGGACATCAAAAAATGATGCTTTTGACCCTCTGAAGTCTCCACTGCCACCTCAGTCTGAGCCACCTCGATCTGCACTACCCTGACCACAACCACTCTGGCCCCTTCTTGCCCAACCTCCGGTGCTGCCTCCATCCTTTCCCTGTCTTCCACACTGGAATCTACTTGGTCATCTGGGGCAGCTCTTGAAGCAACCATGTCTACAATGCGACCATGCTAGACTTCCTTCAGAGCGCCAACCCCCTCCTTGTTAAGACCAGGGTTAAGAAGGTGGAGTTGATTGAGGGCATTCTCAAAAGTTTCCTCAATGGACATTGACCAATCATCTACTGTTTGGTCAAGTTCAGCTATCAGAAGTTCATACTAAGCCTGGGCACTAGTGAGAGCGGACTCGGTCGAGGCTAAACCTTTCTTTAGCACTTGCTCCTGAACCATTGCCTCACTAAGTTTAGCTTGAAGCTTGTCGGTCTCAGTAGCTTTGGTTTAGAGTGCTTCCACCTCAGCAACTTGAGCCCGGAGAGAAGAGACCTCAATAGCATCTACGGTAAGGAGGGCAACCTTAGCCGGGAGTTTATCAACCTCGGTGTTGAGGGACTTGAGTTGCCCGTCCTTCTGGTTTACCTCCATGGTGGCCTAGGTAAGTAGCCTATCTTTCTCAGCAAGGTCTAGATCCAACTTCTGCTTTCAATCCCAAAGGGTATTGAGCTCCCTTTTTAAATTGGTGATGTAATATCCTAATTCAATTTACTATAGTATATTCAAAATATACATAAGTAAACAGGATTAGACACATTACTTCTAACTTTTAAGCATCATACCTTTATAATAACTTTACATATCAAGAAATAGAGCCTCGAAAAGGAAGTAATCGAAGTAAAGAATTTGATCTATACAACATAATAACATAATTTAGGATTTCAATTCTCTATAGTAACACCAAATATTCATAACTAATACTTTCATATATGTATCGAAATAAACTAGACTCCATGGCATATGTACAAAAATTACATAAGTCAAAAATAAATACCCAAAGCTACAACTTCAATTTCCCTTCTCGGAGGGGTTTCGATTTCGATCTGTAAATTATCATGAAAACAAAGGGGTGAGAATTCAAAAATTCTCAGTAGTATAGCACATATAGCAGCAATCACAATACAATTCCATGATAAACACACAAAGACAACATCTCATATGTAGATAAGTATTGATGCTCAAGAAACTATGATTGGCATTGACTAAAGCAATGGTTTTGATGATAACAAACAAAGAAAGAAAAATGCAAAGGACATGTTCCAAAGAGCTTCAAGTTTAGATTATAAGTCTTAGTTCTTATGTAAAGGTATTAATAGGATTCACACCAAATTGATTTCTTACTTAACTTAAATATGTTTGCAAAATCAGGATTTATATTTATTAAAATGTATTTAAGTTTAAGCAAAATATTTTTGAAAAATCTTTAATAATCTTACTTTCTTGACAAACCAATAATAGGTTAAAATTGCCAAAACAGGAGTGCATCAAAGCTATTTTTCTAAGCTCCTAACCAATTAGAGACTCCCTCTAATTGGTTATTATGCTTCACAGGAGCCAAAATTCTAAGCTCCTAACTGATTAGAAACTCTGACTAATCGGTTATTGTGAATGTCAGGAGCCAAAAATTAAAGCTCCTAACCAATTAGACACTTCTTGTAATCGGTTACTGGGTATGTTATAAAAGCTCCTAACCGATTAGACATATCCTCTAATCAATTATTATGAAAGTCAGAAGCAAAATGTTAAGACTCCTAACTGATTAGGCACTCCCTCTAATCAGTTAGAAGATAAATCTGGAGTCAATTTTTTTAGACTCCTAACCGATTAGGAACACCCTCTAATCGGTTAGGGAATGAATCTGGATTCAATTTATGACTCCTAACTGATTAGGAAAAACTTCCTAACTAGTTATCTGGGCAACCAAAACATATGCACAACGACTTTATTAAGAGCATTTAATGTTTCCAACTACCTCCAATGACTCTTAATTGCATTTGGCTATAAATTTAAGTTGTTGGGTATTTATGGAAAGTTAGAGAAACAATATGAAAATCACTCTTAAGAATTGAATACGTGGTTTTACTATCCCATCAATCATACTCTATTTTTGAGCTTTAAAAGTGTGAATCCTTGATACCCTTACGCTTCTATTTGTATTATCCACTCTAGATAGAGAATTTCAATTCTTCTACATCTTGTTTAATCTGTAAAGAGGGTGAGGTATCCCTCAAAGAATTGTAAAGGGTGAGGCATCCCTTGAAAGTAGAGGCTTAAGCACAAAGGGTGAGGTATCCCAAGTTGTTGAGTGCTTAAGTTTGTAAAGGTTGTCAAGCACCTATTTGAAACTTGAAGTTATAGGGGAAATCTCGAGTGTTTACATAAGGACTGAACGTAAGCCACAAGTGGATTGGTGGCTGAACCAGGATAAAGCTTTGTGTCTGTTTTCTCTAAACTTTACTCTTTACTTTGTGCACTGTTTTATTGAATTAATTGAATTCTATCTCTCTTGGTTGATTCATTTAAGAGTGAAAAGTCTCTATCTCCTCTATCCATTCATCTCTAATAAACAATAGTTTCAACAAAAATTGATAATCAAGGCTTTTGTGAAAGAATTGCGAAGATATCTTTAAAACTCAATTCACCCTGTAACACCCCAAATTCTGGCTATATGAATAATAATAGCAGAATTATACTGTTTTGTATTTTCTGTGTGGTACAAAAATCAATTTGATTTCCTATCCATTAATTTTATCTATGGTGGATATTACTTGATAGTTTTGGTAGGATTTGTTTTACACCATTGATTGGATCAATGGTGAAGATCAAAGCTTCTAAATCAAGCTTCAAATCTAATGGTCCACAAGAAGGTCTAAGCTTCTTTCCTTGACCAATTCTCATTGGTTAGAAAAGTCCAATCATTTACGTTGACTATTTCCTATTATTTCATTTTAATTTTGATTACAGGAAATATTCTAAGCGCCTTTTCTGCTAGTTAAAACTTATCGGGTCCAACATTCATAGCAACGGCTGCTATAAATATAACCACAGATATTTATTAGTACAATATTTTTATTTTTATAGATAGATTCTAAAAATTAAAAGATTCTTTTCTGTGTCACTCAGATTCGGGTTTAGTAATTAGTTATAATTTAATCTTTAATTTAATATCCTAATTCTAATTAGAGGTGATGATACATGCTAAATATGTTAAACTAAATTAGTTTTATACTTGGATAATTAAGTAGGAATGATTAGGAAATTAAACTTAACTAATTAGCTAATTAATTAACTAGTAATTAAGCTTGGATTAGCAACAAATTGAAGAGTTTAAACTCACCAAGCTCCACGGTCCAAAGCGGAGATTTGGAGCGGCGAATGGAGACGGTCCAAAGAAGAAGTAGCGACCACGGTTCAGCACTTGGAGAAGCTTCCAAGTAATATTTGAATACTCAAATGTCATGCAAAGTCAAGTTGGTGACCAATGACAAGTGAGTGTCCTTATGCAATTAAAGAATAGATACTTACTCAAGCAAAAGTCACTCACGGTCACTCACCAAGACAGCATGGCAGCAGCTATAAAATGGGAGAATTATCCAAGTAATTCTCTTCATTTTCTCCTCACAAGTCACACGGCAGTAGCTGGATGGATTGGACAATTATACAAATAAATCTCTTTATTTTATCCTCACAATTCACTCAAGGCAGCAGCTGTCCTTATGCACTCAAAAAAAATTGGATAATTACTCAAGTAATTCTTTCCAAATTTCACAAGTTATTACACGGCCAGCAGCTTTCTTGAAACGTCCTCATCCTTTTGCTTTTTATACTTATCAAATATAAGCTTATTTCTCTCAAAGTGCCAAGAGATCATGCACCTTCTCTTCCATTTTCTTTCTTCACATTCGGTCATCACCTTAAACCCACACCATCAAGCCTTTAAAAAAATTCATCTCTTGATTTTATTTTGACTCAAGTTATGTTCTAACCATTTCTCCTTCACAAGTTTTGTCATAAACCTTTTCCTAAAGGGTAAGCTTTGATTTAATGATTCAAAGTTTGATTTTAATTTTTGTTAATCATGATTTCTCCATGGTTTTTTTTCAATCTTGATGCTTGTATGTGCATTTACAAATTTTCTTGGAACTTTGGGGTTTGTTTAGGAGGTGAACAAAGTTTCAAGGAAAGGAGGAAAGCTTAGAAAGCTTGTCTTCAAGAGGTAAGAGGGAGATTTAACCTCACCACCCATGTTCTGGTAGTGTGAGGATGGTTTGTTCGGTGAAAAATCCTTAAGGATTTATTCACCTATTGTTTGAGGTTATTGGACTGTATTTGGGATGTGCCTGCTTGTGTTTCTATGTTTGTATGTGTAGTATCTATGAGATACGATTTTATTTCACTGCTTGCCTGTATGCTGTAATGCCTAAGTAACTGATAATATGTATATATGTGAAATATATACTGTAAAGAAACTTATACTGTATGTATGTTAAATTTATACTGTAAATTTTATGAGAAAGGGATTCAATTGTAAATGTTATGGAAATATGGGGTCATTATGTAAATATAAAATTTTGAGGGGCTATAGTGAAAATACCATATTTTGAGGGACGAAAATGTAAATTATGTGTTTTGAGGGACGAAAACATAATTAATCTGTTTTGAGGGATGAAAATGTAATTTATGAGTTTTGAGAGACTATTTTGTAAATATGAGAAAAATATAGTAAATTTTAGTATTAAAATGAGTAAAACAGTAATTCTGATTCAAAACGTATGAAAAATATTCACGCGATTGGAAAACATTGAAAAATCATTACGTGATTTGAAAAGACGACAGAATTGGGTCGCGAGTGAGAAAATATGAAAATATGACTATGCGATTAAATTACAATAATAATGCTGTTAAATTATTATATAAACCCTGCATATATGATATTAATGGAAATTGTGAACAGTGCATAGTACATGCATTAGAAAGGTCCAAAGGACTATGTAAGGCAAGTTGCCTAGGAGAAACTACACCTCCTGAGTGGGTGCGATAAGCGTAGTGTAGGTCACTTGTTGACCTTGGGGGCATTGGGGTACGTGTAACGACCCGGGACTGCCTGCAGGATTGATGAGTGTCTCCACAAACCAACACGAGTCTTTTCAGCGTGCTTTGTCCTCACTCACACGCATCCTAGGAAACTTCCCAGGAGGTTACCCATCCCATAATTGCTCTAGGTCAAGCACACTTAACCATGGAGTTCTTATGTTCTAGGCTCCCGAAAAGAAGTTGCAACTTGTTGATATGGTTACACCAAATCAATTCCTTTAAGCCATCCTCAACTATGCAGTCCCATACCTGCACAGTCTCTAGAATCCCTCTCATTCCGGTGCGTATTCAGTTCATTCATGCTTACCCTCTGCCTAGAAGCCTGCCAGGAGCCGCTCCTTGTCCGTGCTTCATTGCACCGGCGATCACTCCCCGCCCTCGTCGGCCCCTGGGATGTCACATGCCCACCAGCTTCCGCTTGGTTCGTCCCCGAACCACACCGTACTGGGAGAGGTCCCGTCTCTGATACCATTTGTAACGACCCGGGACTGCCTGCAGGATTGATGAGTGTCTCCACAAACCAACACGAGTCTTTTCAGCGTGCTTTGTCCTCACTCACACGCATCCTAGGAAACTTCCCAAGAGGTCACCCATCCCATAATTGCTCTAGGTCAAGCACGCTTAACCATGGAGTTCTTATGTTCTAGGCTCCCGAAAAGAAGTTGCAACTTGTTGATATGGTTACACCAAATCAATTCCTTTAAGCCATCCTCAACTATGCAGTCCCCCCACACCGCACGGTCTCGAATCCCTCTCATTCCTAGTGCGTATTCGGTTCATTCATGCTTACCCTCTGCCTAGAAGCCTGCCAGGAGCCGCTCCTTGTCCGTGCTTCATTGCACCGGCGATCACTCCCCGCCCTCGTCGGCCCCTGGGATGTCACAGTACGGGTTGCCTACAATGGACAGTTAGTAGCTCTTCTGTACCGTGGGTTAGACCGATGCAACACACCAATGATCCGGACCGAGACACTATCTCTAATCATGATTTGATACAGACTGTCGTGTATATGCTAGATGTGCAGAAATTGAGCACATGGTCTGAAGCATGTTAGTGCCGACAGATCTTTTCAGTCACTCTCTCCGACTTGAGTTGTAGCTCCATGGAGTAGGATATTGAGTCAGTGTACATTTGCATTCATAGAGGATATATTATTGTAATTCTTGCTCATGTGTAATTCTTGCTCGTAATAATTAAAAGTAATAATTAAAATGTTAAATATTTGAATATTAAAAATAGCATAATCGTAATTCTTGTATTATTTCCTGTGTAATGATGATATACAATGTTAGTGGCATAACTGTAATTATAGTATGACATCTGTATGATATTTTGGATGTGATTATCTTCATTGCTACCATACTGGTATTAGCGTAGGTGATCTCACCTCTTGTATGTATATGTTGTATCATGTTTATGTGTTGTTAAGACACTGAGCCAGACGTAGAGCGAGAAGCGAGAGAAAGGTCCATTCCGTTGAGAACTTCGAGTTTTGATGGCGGTAGAGATCCCTAGTTTCTTGGGTTACATGAGACCGACATTCATCGGAGGGACGAGGCATGGACCAAGATCTTGAGAGAGAGTATATATTATCCGGGAGATGTGAATATTAGATTGAGTAGGCTACGGTCGGGAACCCTTACTTTTCTCGTTACTATCTATATACAATTAGAGTTCCCTATATCCATCGGGCGGCAAGACTGGGAGCGTACTATCGCACCCCTAGAGAGAGTAGTGTCGTATCGTCCGCTCGGACATTTGTTCCCTGGACTTTACGTCGGGTTGGAATTCCCCACCCGGGAGTCCGAGGAGGACCCATCGAGGTCCTGGCTACTTCGAGGGCTCACCGCCTAGTAGTACTTGGGCAAAGATGTCAATGTAAATAGTGTTTAAAATTTTTGGAGTGACTAGTTTGTAATATTTACAGTATGATAGTGTTAAAGACTTGTATATGTATAACAAGAGACTTGGATATGTATAAATGATGTAAATTATTTGTAATGATGCTGTGATGTTTTATTTTCTGCTAAGTTTATTTTCTTGTTATTAAGAATTTTTGAATTTTGTATTTTTCCCTACAAAGTACGTTATCTAAATAAGGTTGATTTGGTAATTATGTAACATAAATGTGACATCCTAAGGTGGGTGTTACACACCCCCTTTGAGTTTTTGAGGCCACTTAGTAACAAGTGGTATCAGAGCTAGACTCTTATGTAAAGAGCTTAGCAGCTTCAAGAGAAGTGATGGCTTTAAATGGTTTTTGTAACACCCCATAATTTTTAGTTTCTCAGTAATGTCTGAATTGTACTGTTTTGTATTTTTGGTGTGCTGTAAATTTATTCTGACTGTTCTGTGACTGTTTTTGATCTTTGTGTGTGATTTACTCCGAGTTAGGAAAATAATAATTTTCGGGCTGGGAAAAATCTTTACTGATTTATTCGGAGCCAGGGGATCTTACTAACCCCGAATCTAAGAGATACGTTACTTGATCTTTTAATTTTTATAATTTATTTGTAAAATAAAAAAATATTTCACATTTTATTTTTTGTTGGAAAATATCTGCTGTGTTGCAAGCAGTAGTTTTCTTCTTATCGAGTGATAGATTCTGTATCCTTTGTCTGTCAGAAAATAGACTGGGAAAAGTCTTGTGACTCATAATTTTGATGAAACAATAGGAATTGGTCAACATAAATAGCGTGACTTTTATTAACTAATAGAAAATGGTCAACAAAAGTGGTTAGACTAATTAGCAAGGAACTAGATAATCTAATTAAGTTACCCTAAAAGCCTAAGTAGTAACTAAATGGAACTAACTTAGTTTGCTAATACTTAGAGTCTATGGTTACAAGGAAGTATTCTAGAGTCTTCTGGAAGTGTGACTAATTCATGACAAATGCATGACTTAATCATGTAATTAGATAGTTAGCCAAGTAACTAGATGGCCTAACTAAGTTAGCTTAAGTGAACTAACTACCTAAACTAAGTGTAACTAAGAAACCAATTGAATCTAAACTTAGTTACTTCCATCCATGTGCTCCACGGCCAACTAGGTGATTTTAGGATGTTCATGAATCATCTAATGACCAAAGGATGACTACTTAGTGACCTAGGCCATATGAAACCATGTGATATTTTTTATCTTGTTGAACAAGCCTTAACCATTCTCTCCTTTCAATTACACGCCATGCATTAGAGAATAGGCTATTTTCATTTCATTCTAACACTTTGTGACAAGAATCCATTATCTTTTCTCTCACTTCCAATAACTCCAAGAATAACCAAAGAACCTCATCTTTTTTCTTCTTGAAGGTTTCTGCCACTACACCCAAAACCTACTTCCAAGCTTCCATAATTCCATTCAACACCATTTCCTAAACCTAAACAACATCCTAAACACTTTTCATCTTGAGAGTTTCATCTAATTCAACCTCTTGGTGCTTTAAAATCAAGTTTAGGTTATCTACTCCTAAAGGTAACTTTTTGATTTCTTGTTCCTAAGTTTGATTCTTGAGTTTCTAAACCATGATTGATCCACGATTTCTTATTTTTAAGCTTTGTTTGTGACACTAGTTTGGTTTAAGCTTGTTAGGGTTTCTTGAGGGTGCTTCACGAAATCACTAGGAAGCTATACAGGAAGAGTTTTTGTCTTCCTTGAGGTAAGAGGGAGATTAACCTCATCAACCAAATGTTGGTGGTGAGGGAATGGTTTATTTGTGGTGAAAAATCCATAAGGATTTATTCACTTGTATGAATTAAGCTTACTTTGTTTGTGATGATTTTTGATTGGTATGATTTATAGCTCTGATTATATGCTTAGATATGTGATTATGAAAGCATGATGATTATTGTATATGGTAGGATGTGATTACATGATAAGGAAATGCATGAAGGTTCCAAAGAACCCTAGAGGCTCACGGCCTTAACACCACTATGGGAGCAAAGTGTTCTAAATTAATTTCCTAATCAAGGATTAAATGTTTTAATGATAAGAAATTAGATTAAGTGTTTTTGCAAGGAATAAAGTGATAGAAATAATTAAACATGATTTATGAAACACATAGAGTGATTTAGGCCAACATGCCTATTTTGATATTCTAAGATCCAAAAATGGTTTTACTAAGTATAGACTTACGTATTTGAATAATAGAAAAGTAATTTGACAAGTTTGAGAAATAAAAAGAAAATAAACTAATTTTTAAAATTAAATTAGCCTATTTAGGTTATGAAGTAAGATAAAGTTTAAAACTTGAAATTTACTGACGTATAGCTCACCCTTTGGGTTTTGAAGCGCATTAAAAAATTATGAACTGTAATATTCAAGTTAAATCAAAGAAAAGAAATTTTGTGAAAAATTGTAGCAAATACCACTTTTGGTGAGAGAATGATAGAAATATTATTTAAAGGTGGTTTATTAAGGAAATAATGGAATTAAAGTTGAATTTTGATATTAAATGAGAAAAGTTTCAATTTGAGCTTAGAATATTAAAGAAATATTTCATGCGATAGAAAATACGCAGAAAAACTCTTGCGCGATCTAAAAATAGTAATTTTAGCTACGCGATTGAGAAAACGTTGAAAAATAGATATGCAATTTTGAAAATGTAACAAAAAGGATATGCGATTATGAAAATACGATAAAATGTTTACGCCATTAGAAATAATAACAGTTTGCTATCGGGCTATTGTGGTGGGCCCAGTGATGTTGAACAGTGATACCGCCAAGAGAAGACGTGTGTATGTGAAATACTTTGAGAATAATAATTGTATGTGTATTTGAATTTATACATCATGCATTGAAAAATGTGTCAGCTTAAATTTGTTGCTGGTGAGAATCGCGTAGTTATGATCTTCAGTGATCTTGGAGACATCGGGGTGTGGAATATCATATGTGGCCAGATGGTAGCACCTCTGCGCCGTGGTATCCTATGCAAACACACCGACGGTCTTGACAAAGTTACTACTCTTTTCGTGATTGGTTGAGAGTGTCTTATATAAGCCATGTTGCGCATATTGATATAATATATTGGCACATGATTTGAGGCTGACGATATACAAACATGTGCTCCCTATCCTTCTCTCCGAAATTGTGTTTAGCTCTATGGAGTATGAGTTAGTGTGCATATGCAAAGTTAGTCAACATATTGGCATGATAATTATGTTTATGTGATAATTTATCTGCGATATGATATTCTATCTGTGATATGAGAATATGATTATATGTGTTATTATTATATCTGTATGTTTACCGTCATTTTCTATACTGCCATACTGGTATTGATGTAGGGGATCTCACCTCTTTTATTGTATTATATATATTTTTACTAGGTATGTTTGATGAAGACCGAGGAGACGAGGAAGCTGGTAATTCTGTTTACCATCAGTGAAACTTCTCTTTGTTGGTTGTTATGGCAGGAAGGCACCAAGTTTTGGGTTTTGTCCGAGTGCAGTTCCATAGTGGGACTGATGCTTGGAGGTTCGACTTAGATAATGAACGGTTTATGTATTCGAAGGATTTGACTCTGAATCTAAGTGGGACCCGTGATGGGATCCCAGTGTTGACTCAACATGTGTCTGTACGACTGGAGTTCATGATGCCTATTTGAGAGCTCTAGGGTGGCACTGTCTATACACCACGAGAGGACTTGATGATGTCTTTTGCTAGAACCCCTGTCCGACGAGTGATATACCCGCCTGGGTTCTTTGATGATACTGAGGAGGAAGATCCTTTCGAGGACCCAAATCCTTAATTTTTAAAAGTTTTAGGTAAACAGTTTATGTTTTGATGTACATGTTGTATATATTTTATCTTTTTGGAATGTAGTGTATTTATATAAGTTATTTAAGAACAATGTTTGTAATATTAATGTACATTATGGTGAGTTTTGTTCTGATACAAGTTGTACTTATAGTTATTATTTATTTTATTTATTTTCAGTCTTTCTGCAAACGAAATTTCAAAATTAATTCTTTTACAAGATTAAATCTTTTACAACTTGGATAAGTTATTTTGGGTTTAGTCTTAAATGTGATACCCTACAGTGGGTGTTACAGTTTTTCTAACGAAGGTTCTTCTATAAATCGACTTCCCTATTTCAATGGTGATGGTTATGCCTATTGGAAAGAAAGAATGAAAATTTTTATTGAAGTTATTGATATTGATGTGTAGGATGCCGTTGAAAATGGCGCCTTTGTTCCCACACGTATAGCTGATGATGTAAGAACTAACACACCTAGAAGTGAATGGACGAATGAAGACAAAAAAAAGGTTCAATTCAACTTGAGAGTCAAGAACATCATTACCACATTCTTGGGGTATGATGAATTCTTTAGGGTGTCAAATTGTAATATTGTCCAAGAAATGTGGGATACCCTACAAGTAACCCATGAGGGCACAAGTGAGGTAAAAAGATCAAGAATAAATACTCTCACTCATGAATATGAATTGTTTAAAATGAATCAAGGAGAAAGCATTTAAGAAATGCAAAAGAGATTTACACATATTATAAATCATCTTGATTCATTGGGAAAAACTTTTCCTAATGAGAATCTTATTAACAAAGTCTTGAGATGTTTGAGTAAGAATTTATAACCCAAAGTGATGGCTATTGCTGAGTCAAGGAACCTATCAACAATGACATTGGCCACCTTGTTCGGGAAGCTCCAAGAGCATGAATTGGAGCTAAATAGGCTCAATTAAAGTGAGAAGCATGACAAGAAGAAGAAGGGGATTGCACTCAAGGCCACCTTATCTACAATTGAAGATAATGATGAAGATGATGGAGATGGTATAGAAAATCTAGAGCTAAATGAGGAGAATCTTAGTCTCCTTGTGAGGAAATTTAGAAGATTCTTAAAGAAGAAGGGATTTCAAAGAAGAGCACCTTTTCCTCCAAAGAAGACATATCACAAAGGAGAAGGAACCTCATCAACTCCAACATGTTATGAATTTGGTAAAATGAGGCATATGAAGATAGAATGTCCCATATATCTTAAGAAATCAGAGAAGTTTGAGAAAAAACCCTTTAAAGAAAAGAAAGGAAGGAGAGCCTACATATCATAGGAAGACCAACATGGACTCCTCAGATAGTTCAAAAAATGAAGAAGTCCATCTATGTCTTATGGCTAAAAGTGGAGAAGAAGAAGAAGAAGAAGAAGAAGAAGAAGAAGAAGAAGAAAGCGACACCGAGGTAACATCTTCAAACCTAGATTCTTCACCTTCCTACAGTGAACTGCAAGATGCTTTTCAAGAATTGCACGATGAATCCTTAAGGCTCACAAACATGATTTTATCTTCAAATAAAACAATTTCCTTATTTGTAAACAAAGTCTCTATGTTGAACAAGGAAATCAATGAACTTAAAATTGAAAATGAAATCTTAGGACTTAATGATGCTAACTCATTATGTATGACTTGCTCTTCACTTCATAATACATCCATTCAATTACCTTGCTCATCATGTAAATCATTTGAAAATGAAGTTGAGGATTTGAAAAATACACTTGTAAAAAATACCTTTGGAAAAGACAATTTAAATGTGTTACTAGGGAAGCAAAAATGTGTTTTTCAAAAAGTCAGTTTGGGATATAATCCAAATAACCAACAAAAGTCTTATAAGAATTTCTTTGCCTCCTCAAGTACATCAAGTAGCCCCTTTATCAAATGCTTTCATTGTGGTAAGAAAGGGCATAGTGCATCAACATGCAATATAAGAAAGAACATCAACACTAAGGTTGGAACTAAGAGGGTTTGGGTTCCTAAGGGCACCTTGCCCAATGCTAATACATAAGGACCCAAGAGAATTTGGGTACCAAAGGTTAAAACTTAAATGTGTGTTGTAGGTGTGCTTTAAGACCAAAAGTTCAAGTTGATATTTTGATAGTAGTTGCTCCAAGCACATGACGGGTGATGGATCCAAGTTCTCCTCCCTTGGACTAAAGAAGCATAGACATGTCACATATGAGGACAACAACAAAGGAAGGATCCTTGGAATTGGAAAAGTTGGTAAGAATCCCTCTACTTCAATTGAGAATGTCTTGTATGTAGAAGGACTCAAACATAACTTGCTTAACATAAGTCAATTATGTGATAAAGGAAATAGAATTATCTTTCACTCAAATTATTGCATAATTAAAGGCAAAAATGATAAACAAGTTAACTTTGTTGGTCATAGAGTTGATAACATATACATGATTAATCTTGATGATATTACCTCTCAAAATGCAAAATGTCTTATAAGCAAAGAAAATGATTCATAGTTATGGCATAGAAGAATTGCTCACATTCATATGAATCACCTAAACAAACTTGTTTCTAAAGATTTAGTAATTGGTTTACCAAAGCTCAATTTTGAGAAAAATAGACTTTGTAATGCATGTCAAAAGCATAAATAAGCAAAGGTCTCTTTCAAAGCTAAAAATGTTGTTTCCACTACTAGACCCTTATAACTTTTGCATATGGATCTTTTTGGACCATCAAGAACTATGAGCTTTGGGGGTAACTACTATGCTCTTATAATTATGGATGGTTATTCTAGATATACATGGACCCTATTCCTTGCTCATAAGAATGATGCATTTCATGCATTTAGAAAACTTGCAAAGGTTGTCCAAAATGAGAGAAATTGTAGCATTGCATCCATAAGAAGTGATCATGGTAGGGAATTTGAAAATCAAGAATTTGAAATGTTTTGCAATGAAAATGGCATTGAGCTTAATTTTTTTGTTCTTAGAACTCCACAACAAAATGGAGTAGTTGAAAGAAAAAATAGATCTTTAGAGGAGTTAGCAAGAATTATGCTCAATGAAACAAATCTTCCTAAGTATTTTTGAGCGGATGCGGTAAGTACCGCTTGTTATTGTTACCAAGTGGCCTCAATACTCAAGAGGTGGGTGAATTGAGTATGAAAAATATTTCGGCAAACTTTCTTAAAATGTTTGATTACTAATCTTTGTTGAAGCTACTTGATTGATAGAGATGAATGGACAGATGAGATGAACACTTTCACTTACAAATACAACAACTAAGTAAGATAGTATTCAAGCAAACTCAATAAAATAGTGTACAATATTAAAGAGTTGAGTTTAGAAGAATAAATACAAGATTTATCCTAGTTCGGCCACTAATCCACTTGTGATCTACGTCCAGTCCTCAAGTAATCACCCGAGATTTTCCACTAATTCTTCAAGCTTCAACAAGTGCTTGATGACCTTTACATGTTGGAGCACTCACCACACCTTGGGATACCTCACCCTTTGTGCTTGAGCCTCTTCTTTCAAGGGATGCCTCACCCTTTACAAATGGAGGGATGCCTCACCCTCTTTTACAGTTTATACAAGGTTTGAATGAATAAAAACTCTCTCAAAGAGTAAATAATACAAATTCAAACTTATGGGTATCAAGGATTCTCACAATTAAGCTCAAAAATAGAGTATTAATGAAAGGATAGTGAAAACACGAATTTAATACTCAAGAATGATTTTCAGATGGATTAGCTTTTATCCATAAATGCCTAGCAACTTATATTTATAGCTCAAAGCAATGAAGAGCCCTTTGAGGTAGTTAGAAGCATTAAATGCTCTTTAATAGAGCCGTTGTATGTGTTTACTAGTTTTCCAGATAACCGGTTAGGGAGAAATCCTAATCGGTTAGACCTTTAAGAATGGCCTCTGATTTATCAAATAACCTGTTAGGCAATGTGCCTAATCGGTTAGGCTTCTTTAAAATACTTTCCACATGATTTTTAAAACCATACTAACCGGTTAGGGAGTTACCCTAATCGGTAGGCCATTTAAAAC
Organism: Ormosia semicastrata; assembly: GCA_029884595.1. NCBI lineage: Eukaryota > Viridiplantae > Streptophyta > Magnoliopsida > Fabales > Fabaceae > Ormosia > Ormosia semicastrata. The sequence goes on along the minus strand of JAQQTO010000063.1, from coordinate 79,805,086 downwards.
ACATGCTAACCGGTTAGGCAATTAGCCCTAATTGGTTAGGCTCCTTTTTAAAAAACTTGTTCACGTGCCATTTAAAACACTACTAACTAGTTAGGCAATGAGCCCTAATCGGTTAGGGCCTTTATGAATGAAGAGGCAATGCCTCTTACTTGTAAAATAACCGGTTAGGCAAACTTCCTAATCGGTTAGGCCTTTTAAGAAATAGCCTCTGACTTTAAATGATCATAACTTCTTGGTTTCTTATCCGTTTTAAGCAAATGACCACTCATTGGAAAGATCTTTGAGTTAATTTTCATATGAAAGAAGTTTCAAAGAAAAACTCAAAGTATTTTTAAAGATATGATCAAAAGAGTAATCAAATGTCAGTTTTTCAAAACACAAACTTGGCTATTTTCCATAGATTTGAACTACCACCCTGATTAGCTTTTCAAAACATGTTTGTTGGGAAATTTGGCATGTGAAAAACCATTTGTAAATATTTAAAAACATATTTAAGCTTAGTGAGATTCCTTAAATACCTTAACACATGATCTAAATTATAAAAGCTACTCTTGAATATTCTTGGAGCTTGATCAATGCACATCCATCCTTTCTTGTTTATAATCATCAAAACCAATTCTTTAATCAATATCAATTACATTCTCTCCCTTTTTGATGATGACAAATAATCAATTGAGAAAAGTGTTAGTTCAATTTTAAAAAAATGGAATTCACAAAAGGTATTGAGACTTACTCCCCCTCTATTTTTCAAGAGGTGACTAGTTCAGAGTTTGCATAGCTCCCCCTTAATTTAGGAATCCCAAAATCGTTGAGTTTACCTTTTATTTACCTTTTCTCAAAGTCAAAAACTTCTCCCCCTTTTGTCATGATAAAAAAGATATATGAAATATATTTGGACAAAGAGAGAAGTTGTCTAGAATCAATGTCGTACATTCAGTGTAATAGGATAATCAAAGCATCATAGATTCATTTCAAAAGATATTCAAGTCATACTAAGCATGTTTAAACAAATTATAAGCTAATGAATAGAATAAACAAAAAGATATCCCATTATGGTTAGATGAGCTATAAGTATACCATAAAACAAGCTAAAACAAAGTAGCTAAAAGCATAAATAGGTAATTCATGCCTAAGCCCCATCATTGTCTGCTAATGAAGGTCCAACCTCAAGTTTGTCCAAGCGCTCCTCCAAAGCTCTCAAGCAATCATATATAACTCCATTAGTGTGCTCTTGATAGACTCATAAATTCATAATCTGAGCTTGGATGCTAGCTTGCATGTTTGCAATGGCTGCTAAGATATGATCTTCATTTGTGGCAGGAGCCTTTTTCCATAGGCTCATCAACAGGGGTAGCAGGTAGGTTTTCTTCTGGTGGAGCTGCCTCAAGTCCGCGACCATAGACCCATTCGCCATTTATTTTCCTCACATGCATTCGATTGAGGGAGGCAAGCCCAAACTTATGGTGAGTGGTGGTATTGATGATTCCATCATCATCAAGACTGACCTTATATTAGTCTAAGATCATAGCAACCAATAGGGCATAAGGGAGATCCATCATTGCCTTTTCTTTGGCTTTCTTCATGCTGTGCATGATGTAATGTGGCCAATTAATCTATTTACGCACTCTTTGAGAATCCACACCAGGAAGATGTCTTCTTCTTCAACCAAGGCATAGTTACTTGCCCTTGGTGCTAAGATATGCGTTACAACAAAATGAAAAAGATGATTCGGTAACTTCATAAGGCTAGCAGTAAAAGTCCCCTTTAACATTTGAATGCCAGGCTGAAGCATGCCCATGACAGCTTATTCTCTGCTATACCTTTCCCATGAGCTATGATTTTCCATGTAAAGCTTTTCTCTAGAATGAGAAAGACCAAATAGAGGAACCCATTAACTTGGAGTCATAATAATCTTTTACCTTTTGAATTCAGAAACCAAATTTCCTCCCACAATATTTAAATTGCATAAATAAGCTTTAGTGGGTTCAAGATAGAAATACCCGAGATTGGTAGTGGCAAGAGTCTTCAATCCATGAAATTCAAGGAGCTCTATAAAAGACGTGAATCCTTCGTTGACGAAGAATTCCCAGTCCATCCACTTCGGTGAAATGATGCGTCAAGCATAAAATTTCAACTGGTATTTCTTCATTTGAGCAGGGTGGGAGAAATATCTTCCATGGTTCAATGTTATAGAAAAATTCGGGTCATTATCTGAAGGAGGTTTTTCCTTTGGCACATTTAGATTTTTGGTGCGTGACCTCTTAGGGAAAGAGGAGCTGCTAGCCATGGTGAGTAAAAATGGTGGTGAAGGCACGGTTAGGAGAGAGAAAGTGTGAGGGGAAGGTGAAAATTTTTGGTGGAATTGGTGTTTTAGTAGTGGAATTAGAGTGGAAGAGGTGGTGGAGTGATTAGGTGATAGAGATTTTGAGAGGAGGAATATGACAATAGAGATGGAGGGGTGCATGAATGGTGAACAAGACTGTTGGGAGGTGTTTAATTTGGAGTGGCCTAACCAGTTAAGGAAAATAGGTTACCAGTTAGGGTATTTTGCTAACCGGTTAGGCAAAATGAAAATGGTCACGGGTTTTCTCCAATAATCGGTTAGGGTGTGTTGCTAACTAGTTTTTGTGCTTGCCAGAGAGCACAAAAATGTGACAAAAATAGGGTAACTGATTAGGGGCTTGTTAATAACTGATTATTTTGGCTTGACAGAGAGCCCTTCAATGTACCAAAATATTTCCAAAGGCCAAAAACCAAGTTGTTCCCTTCTTTGACTGATTGTTTCACTGCTAGCACTAAAGAACTTTCATGAGATCACCTCTTAAACAAACCAAATCATGCCTCCTTGAAGTGCATTCTTTAGATTAGCTTCATTTGTCATTCACTTCAAGCACCAACCACTAGAGATTATTATTCTTTAGCAAGAACTTGTCCTTCGAATATTGGGGGACTTAAACATGAATTAAGTACTAACAAAACAAATTTAGGGGACACTCTGACGCTCAAGTCAGTATTGGATTCAAAAATGATTAAAACTATAAAATTACATAGCAAAACAACATTATTATGCAGCAGAACAACAAGTTATGCATCAGAAATGATTAATTATGTAGCAAAATAACCAACTTATCATCAAATGACAAATTTATGCAGAATTAAATGCATGACTGATCCAATATTCCAAGTTCAATTCTTATATAGAAGAATGCTTCTTTGTTTAATGGTTTGGTAAAAATGTGAGCTAGTTGCTTAGTGGTTTTCACAAATTCAAGGATACAATCACCTTTTTAAACATGATCTCTTATAAAGTAATGCCTAATTTCAATGTGTTTTGTTCTTGAGTGTAAAACGGGATATTTTGACAAGTTGATTACGCTAGTGTTATCACACCTTATAGGGATGTGATCCAACTCTAAACTATAGTCTAGGAGTTGTTACTTCATCCAAAGGATTTGAGCATAACAACTCCAAGCTACAACATATTCAGCTTCAGCTGTAGACAATGTCACACTATTTTGCTTCTTGCTATGCTAGGAAACTAGTTAACTTCCAAGCAAGTGACATGTCCCACAAGTACTTTTCCTATCCATTTTGCATCCAGCAAAATTAGAATTAGAGTAACCAACTAGGCTACAAGAGGTACCCTTAGGGTACCATAAACCTATTTGTGAAGTGCCGATTAGATATTTCATAATTCGTTTTACAATACATAAGTGTGATTCTTTAGGATTAGCTTGATATCTAGCACACATGCACACACTAAACATAATATCAGGCCTATTTGCTATAAGATAAAGGAGTGAACCAATCATACCAGATGTGGATATTGGCAAGTGCACCAAATCGACAAAAGTAATAAAGAGTGAGTAGAGTATCGTCCCACGAGGATTAAGTAATTAATTACTAAATTCACTTAAAATAACACTATTTAAGCTAACAAAAGAGAGTTGGTAAAATAATAAAAAGAAAGAATAAACAAAAATAACAAAAGCCAAATTTAATGAATTGGGTTGAGTTGGAAAATAATGATATGAAAAGGTTAGGGGTCAGACTTCACTTGAACTTTTTAAATGCATATTCAAATATTGGTTTAATCAAGTCCTATTCCAATGATTCATGGTCAATTCCCAAAATTAATCAATATTCAATCTCTTAGTATATTAATCCTCTTACACTATTTAGAATTAACTAATCTCCTAGTCTAATCCCAAATAGAAAGGCATTATCAAGAACGAGGGAATTAAAAGAAAGACCACATAATCCACAATGTCTATTCCTAGTGATTGTAGAAATTATGGTGTTTATCACAAGTTTTAGGTTCATGCAAATTTTCCCAAATCATACATAAACCCAAAAATCATTCCCAAATTGGCCAGATTTAGAAAAGCATTAAGAAAAAAGACAAACACATAAATCATAAAATAGAAACATTGATTAAACCCAAAAAAGAATTTACATCATCCAAGAACAATATCCATCATCACCCTAACGAAAAAGGATTTAGTTACACATGGAAAAAGAAGAACACAAAGGGAAGAATATGACAAACTCCATTGTAGAAAAGTGGAAAGGTTGAAGAAAATCCCTAATCTTCAAGCCTAATTATGCCACACCACATTAGGGTTTGTTCCTCTTAATGACTGCTGCCTTCTGTCCAAGTGTATAAGAGTGTGTAAAAAGTGTCAAAGAGTGTGTTGAATTTGGCAATACTTTCTTTTTTATAAGTAATTCACGCTGCTGTTACGCGTTCAGCGCTCAAGCGCTCATCTTTCAGCGGTTAGGCGCTGGCCCACTAATCAAGAAACGCATCTGCGCGCAATGCGCGCTCAAGCGGCAATGGCCCAACGCTCAAGCACTGGGCTTCTAAATTATTTTTCTTATTCTTTTCTGCTCCTTAAATGCCCAGTCTTTTTCCATATGCAATTACCTACAAAAAATACATAAAAACACGTAATAAGAATACAATTAAAATAATAAAAAACATAATAAAATTTGAGAACAAAATTAAATCAAAAAGATTAAAAGAGGATGAAAATTCAAGATTTTGAACTATAAAAATATGAATTTTTGCAAGTTCATTAATAACTCTATATTTTGTAATTTCTACAGATTTACCTCTTTCATCCTTGTCCAAATAACAAGAAGTGCCCATTGGTCTAGCTATATGCTTGACACTATCCATTCCATACTTCTTGAGCAGCTCCTTGCAATACTTGGACTGGCTTATGAAAGTCCTATTTCTTGTTTGTTTGATTTTGAGGCAAAGAAAAAAGTTGAGCTCACTCATCATAGACATTTCAAATTTATTTTGCATAATTTTAGAAAACTCCTTGTAAAGAGAATCATTAGTAGCACCAAATATAATATCATCAACATATATTTGAACAAGAAGTATGTCGTACTTTTTATGCTTGATGAAAAGAATAGTGTCAACATTTCCTCTAGAAAACCTTTTTTTTCCAAAAGGAACTTATTCAACCTTTTATACTCAGCTCTAGGAGCTTGTGTCAAGCCATACAGGGCTTTTTTCAATTTAAAAACGTGGTTGGGTAGATCAAAGTTTTCAAAACCGAGGGGATGCTCCACATACACTTCTTCTTGAATGAAACCATTTAAGAAAGCACTTTTGACATCCATTTGAAAAAGCGTAAAACCATGATGCATGTATAAGCAAGTGGCATTCTAATGGCTTCTAATCTAGCTACGAAAGCATATGTTTCTTCATAATCTATTCCTTCTTCTTGATTATAGCCTTTTGTGACCAACCCAGCTTTTTCTCTTATTATTAAGCCAGTTTCATTGAGTTTGTTCCTAAAGACCCATTTGTGCCAATTATAGGATGATCATTGGGCCTTGGAACTAATTCCCAAACTTTATTTCTTTTAAATTGGTTTATTTCATCTTGCATGGCTAAGATCCAATGTTCATCATTAATGGGCTCATTTATGTCTTTAGGTTTTACTTGAGAAATAAAAGTCATATGGTTACATGCATCTTTAAGTAAGTTTCGAGTAATTACCCCTTTTGATACATCACCTATCACCTTGTCAAGAGGATGATACTTTGATGTCCTCCATTCTTTGGGTAGATCCATGATTTCTGAATCCTCTTGTCTTGAGTGATCAAGGGTTCTCACTTCTTGCTTCTTAGGCTCTTTCTTTTGAATCTCCAAGTGTGTTCTTGCCATGATTTTTGCAACATCATCAACAAGCTCCTTTCTCGGCTCATTTTGGTTAGTTTCATCAAAAGTAACATGTATAGACTCTTTTATTGTCATAGTTCATTTATTATAAACTCTAAAGGCTTTACTATGTATAGAATATCCAAGAAATATCCTCTCATCAGATTTTGCATCAAACTTCCCTAAGTTATCCTTTCCATTATTTAAAACAAAGTATTTACATCCAAAGACATGAAAGTTTGAAATAGTTGGCTTCCTTCCTTTGTACAATTCATAGGGGGTTATCTTTAAAATTGGGCTTATTAGGGCTTTATCCATAATATAACAAGTGATGTTAACCGTATCCGCCCAAAAATACTTAGGAAGGTTGCCCTCATTAAGCATAGTTCTTGTCATTTCTTCTAAATATCTATTTTTCCTTTCTACAACACGATTTTGTTGTGGTGTTCTAGGGGTAGAAAAATTATGCTCAATGCCATGTTTATCACAAAAGGTTTCAAATTCATGGTTTTCAAATTCATCGCTATGGTCACTTCTTATGGATGCAATACAAAAACTTTTTTCGTTTTGGATAACTTTAGCAAGCTTTTTAAATGATTGAAAAATATCATTTTTGTGAGATAAGAATAATGTCGATGTAAACCTAGAAAAATCATCCACAATCGCTAGTGCATAGTAATTCTCCTAAAGGGACTAAAAAGATCAATGTGCAAAAGTTGTAATGGTCTAGATGTTGAAACCACTTTTTTAGCTTTAAAAGAGATATTGACTTGTTTTCCCTTTTGACATGCATCACAAAGTTTATATTTTTCAAATTTGAGCTTTTGAAGTCCAATTACTAATTCTTTAGAAACCAATTTATTTAAGTGATCCATGTGAATGTGAGCAATTCTTCTATGCAATAACCATGAATCATTTTCTTTACTCATAAAGCATTTAGCATCATTTAAGGAAACATCATCAAGGCTAATCATATATATATTATTAACCCTATGACCAACAAACTTAACATACTTATCATCTTTACCTTAATTATGCAATAATTAGAATCAAATATCACTCTATTTCCTTTATCACATAGTTGACTAATGTTTAGCAAGTTATGTTTGAGTCCTTCAACAAGTGAAACATTATCAATGAATGAGGAAGGGATCTTACTAACTTTACCAACTCCAAAGACCTTCCCTTTGTTATTGTCACCATATGTCATGTGACCACTCTTCTTGGGGTCAAGGAAGGAAAACTTGGAGCCATCACTGGTCATGTGCTTAGAGCAACCACTACCAAGATACTAACTTGAGATTTTAGTCTTCAAGCACACATTGGTGTTACTCTCTTCACTTTCTTCTCCTTGAGCCACGAGACAAAGATGAGCTTCTTCACTTTCTGAGCTATCGGTAGAATCTATATCATTGTCCTCCCATGCAAGTATGCTCTTCTTCCTTTATTTTCTTTGGAAGGTCTCTTCTTAAACTTCTCCGCCTTCTTGAGGTACACAGGTACATGGGACATTCCATCTTCATGTGTCCCAATTTTTCACATTCATAATAAGTTGGAGTGGATGAGTTTCCTTCCCCTTTGTGATATGTTTTCTTTTGAGGAAAATGTGTTCTTTTTTTAAATCTATTTTTCTTGAATTTTTCAAATTTTCTCACAATGAGACTAAGATTCTCCTCATTTAGCTCTAGATTTTCTATGCCATCTCCATCATCTTCATCATTTTCTTCCATTGTAGATGAGGTGGCCTTGAGTGCAATCCCCTTCTTCTTCTTGTCATGTTCCTCACTTTGATTGAACCTATTTAGTTCCAATTCATGCTCTTAAAGCTTCCCGAATAAAGTGGCCAAGGTCATTGTTGATAAGTTTCTTGATTCCGCAATAGCCGTCACATTGGGTTGTCAATTCCTACTCAAACATCTCAAGACTTTGTTAATAAGATTCTCATTAAGAAAAGTTTTTCCCAATGAAGCAAGATGATTTATAATATGTGTAAACCTTTTTTGCATTTCTTGAATGCTTTTTTCTTGATTCATTCTAAATAATTCATATTCATGTGTAAGAGTGTTTATTCTTGATCATTTTACCTCACTTGTGCCCTCGTGAGTTACTTGTAAGATATCCCACATTTCTTGGGCAGTCTTACAATTTGACACCCTAAAGAATTCATCATACCCCAAGGATGCGGTAATGATGTTCTTGGCTCTCAAGTTGTATTGAACCTTCTTTTTGTCTTCATTTGTCCATTCACTTTTAGGTATGTTAATTCTTACACCATCAATTATACGTGTGAGAATAAAGGTGTCATTTTTAATGGCATCCCACACATCAATATCAATAGCTTCAATAAAAATTTTCATTCTTTCTTTCCAATAGGCATAACTATCACCATTAAAATAGGGAGGTCGATTAATAGAAGAACCTTTATTTGAAAAGCCATTTGAAGCCATCACTTCTCTTGAAGCTGCTAAGCTCTTTACACAAGAGTTTAGCTCTGATACCACTTATTACCAAGTGACAATACTCAAGAGGGGGGTGAATTGAGTATGAAAAATATTTTGGCAAACTTTCTTAAAATGTTTAATTACTAATCTTTGTTGAAGCCATTTGATTGATAGAGATGAATGGATAGATAAGATGAAAACTTTCACTTAGAAATACAACAACCAAGCAAGATAGTATTCAAGCAAACTCAATAAAAAAGTGCACAATATTAAAGAGTTGAATTTAGAAGAACAAACACAAGATATATCCTGGTTCGACCACCAATCCATTTATGGCCTACGTCCAGTCCTCAAGTAATCACCCGAGATTTTCTACTAATTCTTCAAGCTTCAACAGGTGTTTGATGACCTTTACAAGTTGGAGTACTCACCACACCTTAGAATACCTTACCTTTTGTGCTTGACCCTCTTCTTTCAATGGATGCCTCACCCTTTACAAACAGAAGGATGCCTCACCCTCTTTTACAATTTATACAAGGTTTGAATGAATAGAAACTCTCTCAAAGAGTAGATAATACAAATTGAAGCTTATGGGTATCAAGAATTCTCATAATTAAGCTCAAAAATAGAGTATTAATGAAAAGATAGTGAAAACACAAATTTAATGCTCAAGAATGATTTTCAGATGGATTGGCTTTTATCCATAAATGCCCAACAACTTATATTTATAGCTCAAAGCAATTAAGAGCCATTGGAGGTAGTTAGAAGCATTAAATGCTCTTTAATAGAGCCATTGTACGTGTTTACTGGTTTTCTAGATAACTGGTTAAGGAGAAATCCTAATCGGTTAGACCTTTAAGAATGACCTCTGATTTATCAAATAACCTGTTAGGCAATGAGCCTAATCAGTTAGGCTTCTTTAAAAGCCTTTTCACGTGATTTTTAAAACCATACTAACCGGTTAGGGAGTTACCCTAATCGGTTAGGCCATTTAAATGCCCAGTTTATGTTCCATTTAAAACACATGCTAATCGGTTAGGCAATTAGCCCTAATTGGTTAGGCTCCTTTTTAAAATACCTGTTCACGTGCCATTTAAAACACTACTAACAAGTTAAGCAATGAGCCCTAATCAGTTAGGGCCTTTATGAATGAAGAAGCAATGCCTCTGACTTATAAAATAATTGGTTAGGCAAACTTCCTAATCAGTTAGGCCTTTTAAGAAATAGCCTCTGACTTTAAATAGTCATAACTTCTTAGTTTCTTATCCATTTTAAGCAAATGACCACTCATTAGAAAGATCTTTGAGTCTATTTACATATGAAAGATTTCAAAGTAAAAGTCAAAGTATTTTGAAAGATATGATTAAAAGAGTAACAAAAGGTCAGTTTTGCCAATTCCATAGATTTGAACTACCATGCTGATTAACTTTTCAAAACATGTTTGTTAAGCAATTTGGCATATGAAAAACCATTTGTAAATATTTGAAAACATATTTGAGCTTAGTGAGATTCCTTAAATACCTTAACACATGATCTAAACTATAAAAGCTACTCTTGAATATTCTTGGAGCTTTATCAATGCACATCCATCCTTTCTTGTTTGTAATCATCAAAAGCAATTCTTTAATTAATGCCAATTACAATTATGTTATGAATAGGGCTTTGATAAGGCCAATTTTAAAGAAAAACCCCTATGAACTATACAAAGGAAGGAAACCGAACATGTCCTACTTTCATGTCTGTGGTTGCAAATGCTTTGTTTTAAACAATGAAAAAGATAACCTAGGCAAGTTTGATGCTAAATCTGATGAGGGAATATTTCTTGGTTATTCTCTTAATAGTAAATCCTTTAGAATTTATAATAAAAGAACAATGACCATTGAGGAATCAATTGATGTTGCAGAAAGTTTGGCAAAAACTCACTTGGTGAACCAAGAAAAGGAAGCCAAAAAGCAAGAAGAAAGCTCATTTGATTCCCCAAGGCAAGAGGATTCACAAATCATGGACCTTCCCAAGGAATGGAGGACATCAAGATATCATCCTCTTGACATAGTGATAGGTGATGTATCAAAAGGGGTAATCACTCGAAACTCTCTTAGAGATACATGTAACCATATGACTTTTGTCTCTCAAGTTAAACTTAAAGACATAAATGAGGCCATTAATGATGAACATTGAATCTTGGCCATGCAAGAAGAAATAAACTAATTTGAGAGAAATCAAGTTTGGGAATTAGTTTCAAGGCCCAATGATCATCCCATAATTGGCACCAAATGGGTCTTTAAGAACAAACTTGATGAAATGGGCTTAATCACAAGAAATAAAGCTAGGTTGATTGCAAAAGCCTATAATCAAGAAGAAGAAATAGATTATGAAGAAACTTATGCTCCCGTAGCTAGATTAGAGGCCATAAGAATGCTACTTGCATATGCATGCATCATAGATTTCAAACTTTTTCAAATGGATGTTAAAAGTGTTTTCTTAAATGGTTTTATATAAGAAGAAGTGTATATGGAACAACCTTCTAGTTTTGAAAACTTTGAATTGCCCAACCATGTTTTTAAATTGAAAAAGGCCTTGTATGGCTTAAAACAAGCCCCTCGAGCTTAGTATAAAAGGTTGAGCAAGTTTCTTTTAGAAAAAGATTTTTTTAAAGGAAAGGTTAACACTACTCTTTTCATCAAACATAAAAAGCATGACATTCTTCTTGTTCAAATATATGTTGATGATATAATATTTAGTGCTACTAATAACTCTCTTTGTAAGGAATTTATTAATATTATGCAAAATGAATTTGAAATGTCAATGATGGGTGAGCTTAACTTCTTCCTTGGTCTCCCAATTAAGCAAACAAGGGATATAGAAAATCCTAAGATATCCTAGTTCCTTCATTCCATAATTTTCCGTATACCTAAAATTATCACTTCAATCATGTTACTCTTCCTTAAGTTAAATTAAACTTTAGGAATAAAGCTAATAGGCTTTCAAGTATTTGCCTTAAGCTGTACTCATTACCAGAATACCCTCATCCTTTTTTGATATCTCCACAAAGTCTCATAATTTTTCAAGATAACTGCCTATTTAATCTGACCATTAAACACTCATTCAATGTTATTAAAAATACTAAACTAACTCAGTTAATTCTCCAAAATTAACCACATCACATCTTTTTTATTTATGACCTAGAAATAAATTTTACATATTTATTTTCCTCATCTAAGTAGTTTATGCTAGATTCTGAGCTATTATAGTTATTGTTCACATTCAGCATTATAGCAAAATAGCCCAACAAACTTAAAAAGGTTACCAAAGTTAACATGTAACTCATACAAGGGATACTGAACTTCTAGAACCATGATTAAGACTAACAAGTTAGGGAGGATGTTACATTTCTCCCCTCTTTTTAAAAATTTTGCCCTCAAAATTGTTTACATCATATAAACAACTCTGGATAGTCTTGCCTCATGTGTAACGTCCCGAGACTGCCTACAGGATCGATGAGCATCCCCATAAACCAACACAGGTCTTTTCAGCATGCTTTGTCCTCACTCATATGCATCCTAGGAAATTTCCCAAGAGGTTACCCATCCCACAAGTGGTCCAAGTCAAGCACGCCTAAGTATGGAGTAGTTATGTTCTTGGCTTCCTAAAAGAAGATGCATCTTGTTGATATGGGTGGTGCTAATCACCATCCTCAACTGTGCAGTCCCATACCTGCATAGTCTTTGGATCCCTCCCATTCCGGTGTGTATTTAGTTCATTCATGTGTCCCTCCGCCTAGAAGCCCGCTCATTGTCTGTGCTTCATCTTTTAGCATCAGCGACCACTCCCCGCCTTCGTCGACCTTGGGTGTCACATGCCCACCAGCTTCCGCATAGTACGTACCTGAACCACACCGTACTAAGAGAGGTCCCGGCTCTGATACCAACTAATGTAACACCCTCCAAAGGGCATTACATTTCAAACCAACTCTTTTAATTCTTTACCCAAGTTATAAAATATTTGATATTATAAAATATGAGTTTCAAAATTTCTTTTTCGCAAATAATATAAACTTACCAAATTTTAGAAACACAAGACATAAAACTGAATAATACACGTCTCATTTATGTAACATAGATTAGTAATAACTTAAATACATAAAACTTACATACACCAAGTAATATGTATAGCTACCATATAAAGACTGAACCTAACCTAAGTCCAAAAACTTGAAGAGTAGGGTCCTGAACCCGATCTTCCTCCAGATCCTTTTCGGTATCCTTAACGGACAAATTCCCTAGTCGGGGCATGTCACTACAGACGAGAGTCCAAGCAGTCGACTCATCGGAATCTTCACTAGGTGTATCATGCAGATCACTCTATAAATCTCTAATAGGCATAGAGAACTCCAAATGCACAGCAGCATTCACAAAAAACGTAGCAAACCCATACCAGGTCCTACGCCAAAGCAAAGTTTGCTATCACATTTTCTATGCTTATCATCTTTCATGCAAAGCTACAAACCAAAAACTCTCTCTTCCATTTTCTCTCAAGACCCACGGCCAAGGTGCCACAATTTACCTTCCAACCTTTCATAATTTAAACCAACCTTATCACTTTATTCTAAACACAATCCTAAGCAAATTTGGTGTTATGATCAAGCCTTAGTTCAACCATTTTCAAGCTTGATTTTTGAGTTCAAGTTCTAGGGTTCTAAGGTAAAGTTTTTGAAAATTGATTTCTTATTTGATTTTTGAAATTTTAAGACCATATTTGATTTATGGTTGTCTTACTCTAGCCTTGGATGTTAATATAATTGTGTTTACTTTGATTCTAAGAGTTACTTGGTGGAGAAAGTTGACACAAAGGAGTCCTACAAGGAGCTAGGAGGCTACATTTAAGGTAAGAGAGAGATTAACCTCATCAATCACTTATGGTGGTGAGGGACACGAAATTTGTATGAAGGTGATGAATCCATGTGAGGATTTATTCACTATATTTGTATAATTATGTGATTTGTATTTATTTTGCATATGTGATTTGTATTGCTTTGATATTATGCATGAACTTGTTATAGCAAGATTGTGATATTTAAAGTATGTTGTATGCTATAATTGTATTAGAAAGGAAAATAGTTTTTGGTTCCAATGACCATGAGGCTCACGACCTCTAAGCCCTCCAAAGGGCAAATCCAATGCTGTTAACCTACATGATTAGTGATAAGAAATTTGATTAAGGAATTAGAAAATAAAAATGGAAATGAATATATTTTTATCACTATTTAAAATGTGATTTTCAGCCAATATAGTGAAATTAGGACTAAGGAGAAATATGGAGACATCAAGTATTTTATTTATGATGATATAAATAAGTTAAATGGAAAATGATTTTATTTAGAATTATAATAATGTAAGTTTTGGAAAGAATATTAGAAAATATTATTTAGAGGAGTTTTAGCAAGGAAATAATTTTTAAGGATAGTTTGGAGTTTAAAATATTTTATTTAACAAAGTTTTATTAAGAGTAAAGAACAAAGATTTTAAGATATCTTAAATTAATTTAAATGATATAAGTTTTTGTCGAAAACATTAGGTGTAACACCTTCCTTAGGGCATTATATTTTAGACTAACTCCTTTTAATTAATACTCAAGTTATAAAATATTTGATATTATTTTATTACGGGTTTCAAATTTCTTTTCGCAAATAACATAAACTTACTGAATTTAAGAAACACAAGACATAAGAACTGAATAATATACTTTACATATAAATATAGTTTACTACAACCATAAGTACATCACACTTACATACCCAAAACATAAAACATCTAATATAACTAACCTAGATTGGCCCAAATTTACAACACCTAATGAGAAGAGTGCTCCTCAAAAGACAAATTCCCTAATCGGAAATGTCTTGATGGATGGAAATCCGAGCAGAAGATATCTCGGAGTCCACTCTAGGAGTATAATGAATATCACCCACAACTCCTTGACAGGCATAACAAACTCTACATATATAGCAACAAAAGAAAAAGTAGTGACCCCATGGCAGGTCCTACTTACGGATAGAGTAATGTCACCGAAATACTCTATATGCTCTGTGTCCCAATGGACACGCCAAGCATCAGCGCCTTTAAGAAACTGTAGTCTAACGAAACCTAGAAGATCCCTCCTTGCCACCATCGCAGTCTTCATAGACGTTAACATAAATAGAAACAGATAGAACAATAACACAAAGAGGTGAGATACCTTACATCAATACTATCATGGCAGCATAGAAACAATAATAACAATAATGCCATTTACATACAAGAATATCACAAAACAACAGGTATAATCACATTATCAACTAACAAATAATTTAACATTATATCACAATATATGAATACTGATCATGCCATAAAAACAAGTATACTGACTATGCCACAACAATATATACACTTACTATGTACATGCACAATGTGCATACTGACCATTCTTATGCACAATGCACCCATTTCCTACTCCATGGAGCAAAACACAGTTTTGGAGAGAATGATCTAGAAGATATGTTTGTACATCATCCGCCTCATGCTATAATTTTTTTTCTCAGCGTACACATCATGACTTGTACAAGACATTCTACGCCAGATCGTGAATAGAGTAGTGTTGTAGTCAAGATCGTCGGTGCATCGCTCAGTTACCACGGTCTAGTGGAGCTACCAACTGTCCACTTATGGAATTCTCGTGCCCCGACGCCTCCAAGGTCATTCATAGACCTCCACTAACAGAGTTTGCACCCACACGAAGGTGTAATTCAACTCCTAGACAATAATAGCTTTAACAGACACAATTTGACAAATAATGCATGATCAATGACTCAATGCACACTAAAAGCCACTACCGGCTACAATCACATAATGATATATTTGGGTCTAGTATATCGGCCTAACAACAAAACTTGTTGTTCCTCTCAATTGCGTAGCGTTTTTATCGTATTTTCACAATCACAGAAAACTTATGTTACGTTTTCAAATCACGTAATATTTTTCAACATTTTCTCAATCGCGTAAAGATTTAAAACATTTTCTTAATCGCGTAGCTAAAAAACATCATTTTTAAATCACGTAAGACATTCTCTCAATATTCTAAGCTCAATTTAAAACCTTTCTCATCGTTTATAAAAAGTTGGACATTAATTCCAACATTTTCTCACTAAACCTCATTTAATTAATATTTCCAAACGTTTTGTACAAAAACCTACATTTATTTTCATTAAATCAAGATACTACAAAAATCCTTCTCCATCACTCTTATTAAATAAAACACTTTAATTTTTAAAACATCATTCTAGCTTTATTTCCATACAAAGGTCAAAAATCACCCTTTGTTCATTTCTCTAAATAAAAACATTGTTAAATTAAAATATTTTAAATTCCAAACTATCCTTAAAATTATATCCATTGATATAGCCAAAAGTCATTACTCCTTAAAATATAAAATTATGTTCATCTTCTTTTTACTTGTAAATCCTTTAATTCCTAATTTAGACCCCAAATCATTTAAGTCATATTTTCCAACATTCTTTCCAAAACTTTCATTATTCTAATTTTGAATAAAATCCTTTCTATTTAACTTATCAAAATCATCTTGAATAAAATACTTTAAGTCTCCAAATTAATTCTCATTCCTATTTTTCATCTCTTAACCAAAAATCACTTTTGATTTAGTGATAAAAATATATTCATTTCCATTTTTATTTTATAATTCCTTAATTAATTTTTTTATCACTAATCCTCTAAGTTAACATTTAATAAAACATTTTGCATTGCATTCCCCTTTGGAGGGCTTAGAGGCCGTGAGCCTTAATGGCCATTGGAGCCAAAATTTCGTCTCCTCACTAGCATAATTTATGACATACAACATACTTTAAGCATCAAAATTATACTCTAACAAGTTCATACATAATATCAAAGCAATAAATCACATAGAACAAATAATTACAAACCACACAATCACACCAAAATTTTGTGTCCCTCACCACCATAAGTGGTTGATGAGGTTAATCTCCCTCTTACCTTAGATGTAGCCTCCTTACTCCTAGTAGGTTCCTTTGTTTCAACTTCTCCCACCAAGTAGCTCTTAGAATCAAAGTAAACACAAATATATTAACATCCAAGGCTAGAATAAGACAACCATAGATCAAATATGGTCTTAGAATTTCAAGAATCAAATAAGAAATCAAGTTTTAAGAACTTTACCTTAAAACCCTAGAACTTGAACTCAAAAATCAAGCTTGAAAATGGTTGAACTAAGGCTTGATCACAACACCAAAGATGCTTAGGATGATGTTTAGGATCAAGTGGTATGGTTGGTTTAAATTATAAAAGATTGGAAGGCAATATTAGGTAGTAAGCCCGTGAGCTTTGAGAGAAAATGGAAGAGAATTTTTGTGTTTTGCATGAGAAAATGATAAGTGTAGAAATGTGATTTTTGTGTCTCCTAAGCCCTTATGGCTGTGGGGCTTCTATGAGAGGAGGAGTGTTCAATTTGCTCACTACAACCCCTGTCATCCATTGATTAGATCAATGGTTGATATCCAAAGCTTCTCATTCAAGCTTGTTTCTAATTGGTTGTTCAAAAAGATGTCATAACCGTCATCTTTGACCACTTAAGATATTTTCCAAAGAATATTACTAAATGGATAATAGCTACTGTTATTTATTATTCAATAGATAATAGTTTTACCCAATGGATAATAGCTTTACCCAATGGATATTAACTTTATCCAATGGATAATAAAAACTCAGATAAAGAAAATTTTTGTCAATTGTTTCCAGTTTCGGGTTTAGTAAGTTCCTCCGGCCCCGCATTTACAATCCAAAACTTTCTAGTTCAGGAAAAAAAATTTATTTTTCTGGTCTCGCCTCAAACACACATACAGTCCAAAATAATATTAAAATAATCTAAATTATTTAAAAATTCAGAAAAATTCACAAATATTATAAAACTCATAAATATCAAGAAAAATGAAAAATCAGGGTGTTACAACTCTCCCCCTCTAAAAAGAATTTCGTCCTCGAAATTCCTTACATTAAAACAAATGTGGATATTGGTCCTTCATGTTGTCCTCTAACTCCCACGTTGCATCTCCAGCCACATCATTTCATATTAACTTTACCAAGGCAATTCCTTTTCCCTCTAAATTGTTTCCCTCGCCTATCTTCAATCTTAACAAGAAGTGTCTCATAAATCAAGTTTGCTTTTTAATTGTACTGTATCTGGTACGATAAGCAGGAATATATTTTCTCAATTAAGATACATGAAAGGTATTATGAAGGTTAGAAAGAAAAGTGGTAAAGCTATTTGGTAGGTTACCGGACCTATCCAACAAAGAATTTGACATAGTCCAATAAATTTAGAAGTGAATTTTCTGGATTCAAATCCAGGAATCTCAGTCTCAGGGAACACTAAAGTTTTTATTGGAATAATATAATAGGATGTGGTTAAAAATAACAAATTCATTCCTGAGATCATGTCTATTTGTGAAAGAAGTAGACAAATCAAATTCATAGAAAAGTTCTGATTTCGAACAGTAATAGGATAATTTAAATAGGCTTGAGTAGTAATTACAAGTATAGCAGCAGGAGTAGTAGTAATCAAGTCAAAAGGATATGAAAACACAAACAAACCCAAATGGTTTATACAATCACAAGCAACAAAAGAATAGGTTGCCCTTGAGTCAAATAGTATAATTAAAGGTTTACTTTCTATGGTACAATCTTAATTAGTTAGACCTTTAGATTGGGAGGCTTCGGCTTTGCCCATGGTATTGACTCTTCCTCCTGCTTGAGGTCTCGAAGTACGTACATTACTCATGGAAGGCTCTGTAACACCCCAACTTTTAGGGATAATTACAATATAGTCTCGAAATGTACTGTTTTGTAAATTTTGTGAGCAGTAAATTAAATTTAACTGTTTCGTGAGTGTACTTGACTGTTGTATGTGATTTGCTCCGACCTAGGGAAATAAAAATTTTCTGGCCAAAAAAATCTTATTTTAATTAATTGGAGCTGGGGGATCTTACTAAACCCAATTCTGATTGATATATATATTAATCTCGTAATTTTTAGGATTTAACGTGCAATAAAATAATTTTATATTTTTATAATATTATTTTATATTACGATTCCCTCTTGTCTCAAAAATAGTAAAAATTTGCTTCGATTTGACCACAGATATTTAAAAGTACTGTGGGACCCGCGTTTAGGAAAAGTAGTCAACTGTGCTGACTGGACAAATTCTAGCCAATGAGAGTAAGTCAACGAAAGTGGCTTGACTTTTTAAAACCAATAGGAAAAGGTCAACAAAAGGAGCATGGACTTTGATTAGGACCGTTGGATGAAGAATTAGTTAGGAAGCCTTTAACCTTAGCCGTTGATCTAATCAATGGTGAGATTAGAATGATAGTTTTATGACCAATTGATATCTACCTTAGATGTAATCTATGGCTAGGAATTAAAGATGAATCAATGGTTAGAATTAAGTCAAAAATTGTAGGCTTGAATTTGGTTAGTAGCTAATTAAGCTTAATTTGACTAATCTAATTACTTAATTAGCAAACTAAGTGAACTAGCTTAGTTATGAATTAATTATAATCTAAATACTAATTAGACATCCTAGAATTAGTTAAAGGTTATAATGTATGCTAATATATACTAAATTAATTAGTTATATGATTAGTATGTTAATTAAGATTGGTTAGGATATTTAACCTAACTAATTCCCTAATTAGTTAGCATGTAATTAGGAGTAATTTAGAAACAATTAAGTCACTAAAATGAAGGAGGGCTGCACGGTTTTGGGCAGCAGCTTGGAGGCTTGGATGGCTTGGTTCTACTAGCTTCTTGAACCCTCCAAATTATCATAAACCATGTGCACCATCATGTGCATTGAATTGGATATTTACTTAGCAAAATCAAACACTCAAACTCACCCAAAAAGCCACTCACGGCAGCAGCCCATAATTATACACTCTTCATTTTTTTTTCACACTTATCACAAATCAAAGCATCCATTTTCTCTCCAAAAACTACCAAGAACCAAGAACACTTTTCTTTTCTTTCTTTCTCTCCATATTCGGCCATATACCCTACACCCACAACCAAACCTCTATAATTTTATCTCATCATATTTCCTAAACCCAAATCCTATTCTAAACACTTTTCATTCACAAAGTTTTTCCAAATTCCTACTCTATCTTGTCCAAAATCCAACCTTTTGCTTACTTTCTTAAGGGTAAGTTTTGATTCTATGGTTCAAAATTGGATTTCTAATTTTTCTAACCATGATTGTTCCATGGTTTTTCGATATTGTGCCTTGTATGTGTTTTTACTAATTATTTAAGAATTTTAGGGGATTTGTTTGGGAAACTGTACGAAATTGCAAAGAAAGGAGGAAACTAACCGATTAATTGTCTTCAAGAGGTAAGAGGGAGATTTAATCTCATCAACCCTAAGTGGTGATGGGAAAATGGATTTGATTGTGTATGAAGAATCCATAAGGATTCGATTTGTGTGGTTGTTTATGGCTTTTATTATTTTTGTGATTGTTTAGATGCTTTCCTATTTGTGATTTATTTTGCTATGTATGATTATAGCTTTCATTATTTTTGCTATGCATGTTTATGGTTTTAAATAAATTGTATGTATTTTGTATGTGATTATATAATTGCATGTGTTTATAATTATATAATTATTAAAGTAGGATGTGAATAACATGTACGGTTTGCATGAGTGTTCCAAAGAACACATTATGAGGCTCACGGCCTTACATCCAAACCGAGAACCAAAATGTTCTCAGCAATTTTTTTAAATTACTGATTTGAGGAATCTAGGTAAAATAATCAAATTAAAGTTGATTTAAGTTAATTATGGTCAACATGCCATTTAGTGTATAATTAAATGCCATTTTATTTTGATTTGGCCAACATGCCATTTTATTTTCTAAGATAGGTTAGGAAATGATTTACAAAATAAATTGATTCCAATGAATCTTTGAGGAAATAAAAAGGAATAAATTCAGTCTTAGAATTTCTAAATTAGCAGAATTTAGTATAAGTAAGAACTAAATCAGAAGCTTGAAAAATACTAACGTAGAGCTCATTTTATAAATTTTGAAGCGCGTTAGCAAGTTTCAAAGCGTAATTATTGGGTAAAAATAAAATGAAACTATATTTAGTGGAAAACTTCAAAAATACCATATACTGATTTTACAGGCAAAATGCTGTCAAAATTTACTAAAATCAGACGTATAAAATGAAAAGATTCCATACTATATTTAGAACACAAGGAAAATACTCTACGTATTTTAAATGTACTATATATAGTTTTGCACATTCTTAAAATAATAATTTTAAGCTATTCGGTTAAGAAAATCAATTAAAAATCTTACGCGATTGAGAAAATGATTTAAAAATGTTTTGCAATGTTTAAAAACATCAAAATATGTTTACGCGATTTAAAAATGTTTGTGAAAATGACGAGAATTGTGAAAATGCGATAAAATTCCTACGCGATTGAAAGATACAGTGAGTTTTGCTGTCGGGCCAAAGGGGTGGACCCGGACATGTTGTGGTGTAGTACTGTCAGGTGGGACGTACTATACTTTAGTATTTTGTGACTAAGGGTGTTTTTGTAATTTTTAGTAATTATGGTAAAATTTGGATAATAAGGGTATTTTTGTCATTTTAGATCATACTTAGAGTGTTGTGCCAATTTGGGTTATAATTGGTGATTGATTGACGAGGCGAATTACACCGTATTTGGTGTGATAAGCATAGTGTGGTTCATTTATGAACTTGGAGGCATTAGTGTGCGGAGGATCCCATATGTGGACAGTGGTAGCACCTCTGGGCCGTGGTAACAGGCAACACACTAATGATCTTGAGAAGCACTATTCTTAATCGAGATCTTGAGGGGACTATTAAGTACTATGCCTGTGGTACACGATGTTGGACTGTGTACTGCTACACGATGTTTTGGACTATGGGCTATAGACACAAAGATTGGACAGTGCAATAGTTTGGTTGGGCAGCCATAAAGTATTATTAGTTTCTATTCGGATTATTCCCTCAGATATCCGTGTTTAGCTCCATGGAGTAGGAACGAGTCAGTGTGTGTATCATTCATCATCTGCATTTTAAATGTTTATTATGTTCATGCATTATTTGCATTTTACTGTTCATGCATCCTCTGCACTTTACTATTTACCATATTCTGTGATAAACTGTATGATGTATTGCTTTAATATATATTGTATGATATAATGATATATGTTATTTAATATATATATATTGCTTTGTTATATTATGTATGATGTATTAAATTGCTATACTGTATATGATGTAATAGCATGTGTTATTGTAATATCTGCTTGCCATTGTAATACCTGTTTGTATTGTCATTTTCTTAATTGCCATGCGGGTAATGATGTTGATTGTCTCACCTCTTTATTGTATTGTTCTGTTTTGTTTTCTACTTTATGTTTATATCATCGAAGACTAGAATGGCGGCAAGGCGAGATCAATTAGGTTTCTTTAGACTTCAGTTTCTCGAAGGCGCTGAGGCTTGGTATGTCCACTGGGACACAGGACACATAGAGTACAGTGGTAATGTGACTTTATCAGTAAGTAGGACTCAACATGGGGTTGTTACTACACGTTATACAGTTGCTTTCGTAGAGATCATTTTACCTATTAGGGAGTTGTGGGACGAGTTTCACTATACCCCTAGAGAGAACTTCAATACACTTTTGGGTCGAATTTCTATCGGTCAAGACATTCCTAACTAAGGAATTTGTCTTATGACGAGGGCTCATATCTTAGGTGTTATGTTTGAGTAGTATACTGTCTTTTATTGTTTCTATTAAATATTAATAGTTGTAAATTAATTGTATACTTCAGATGTAACACCCACCTTAGGGTGCCACACTTCTTGTTACTCAATTACCAAATTACCCTTTCAATTGGAAAACGTGCTTGTAATATAAATACGAGTTGTAAAATTTCTTGATGATAGTAAGATAAACTTAGCAGAAAAATAAAAATATAACAACATTTTCACAAATTATTTACATCGTATATACACAAGTCATAGTATTGTCATATTTTAATATTACAAACTAGACTCTCAAAATATTTAAACTTTACTTTAAATTAACACACTGCCCAAGTATTACTACAAAGCAGAACCCTCAGACGGGTCCTCCTCAGACTCCTCAGAAGATAGAAGTCCGACTTGACGCGAAGTCCTACGGACAGATATCCGCGCAGACAACACTATACTAATCGCACTGGGAGTACGTTAGTAAGTTCCCTAATGCTGTCTATGTGGTAAATACATTTTCCAACAAGAACGACGCACTACGCCTTCGGTCTTCATATACCCTCAGAAAACTCGGCATCTCCATCTCTTTAGAACTCTACTTCTTCTACAGAAATCTGCTTCTCAGCTTCTTGCTCAACGTCTTTAAAATTATAAATATAATATAGAATAGACATACAAAGAGGTGAGATCACCTACGCCAATACCAGTATGGTAGCAATGAAGATAAACACATACAAATTCTCATACCAACACATCATACATAATTACAATTATGTCACCAATATCATTCATCCTCATAATTCATACAATAACCATAATTACGATCATGTCCTTATCAATATTCAATTATTCAATAATTCTATTATCCTAAACAATAATTACGATAATACCCTCAGTATCTATGCATATGCACCTAGACTCAATTTTCCTACTCCATGGAGCTACAACTCAGATCGAAGAAAGTGATCGAAAAGATCATATCGGTACAAAGGTGCCTCAGACCACGTGCTCAGTTTTGCACATCTAGCACATACTCAATAGTCTTTATCAGATCTTGATTACGGATAGTGTCTCGGTCCGGATCATTGGTGTGTTATATCGGTCTAACCCACGTACAGAAGAGCTACCAACTGTACATTGTAGGCAACCCGCACCCCAATGCCCCCAAGGTCAACGAAAGACCTACACTACGCATATTGCACCCACTCAGGAGGTGTATTCTCTCCTTCCTAGGCAAATAGCCTTATCCAATCCATCGGACCTTTTCAATGTATATACAAATACACCATACACAGTTCATTTTCTTTATCTCATATTCTCAATTCATTTTCTTTATCTCATATTCTCAATTCATTTTCTTTATCTCATATTCGGGGTCCTCAAAATTGGCCCAACAAGATTATCATACCGTATTTTCATCGTGAAATCATATTTTTCACATTTTCTCAATCACGTATCAATTTTTCGTCGTTTCTCATAAAATTCATATTTACAAAATAATCCTTCATAAAATTCATAATTACAAAATAGTTCCTCCAAAACATAATATTTACGTTTTAGTCCCTCAAAAATTGTTATTTACAATATGACCCTATTAAAAACGAAAATTACTATTTTACCCCTCTAAAAATCATAATTACAATATTGCCTCTCTAAAAATCATATTTATAATATGGCCCCTTTCAAAAACGAAAATTACAATATTGCCCCTCAAAATCATATTTATAATAATTCATTTTCCCAAAAATCATTTTTACTTTGCTATACTCAAATTTGTCCCAAATTCATTTAAATCTCTCAGTTCTCATTTTAATTCATCAATTTAATTATATCCGATTATTATTTTTTTTTACAACTTTCAAACTTGTTCAAAATCATTTCTTTTTCATTTAAATCCTTCATTTTCAATTGAATCTCTCATTTTCAGGACTTTGGTCCTTTCTAGCCTAGTATGGCCGTAAGCCTCAAGCTCTTTGGAACTCTCATAAAATCGGTTCATCATATTATTCACATCTTACTTTACTCATATATTTTCATGCACACAATTTCATACATACATACATATATCAAAACAACAATTTCATACATACAAACATATATCAAGACAATAGACATAATATCACACATACAAACACAAAAACACAACCATACACCACAAACACAATCAAATAGCATCAAACAATCGGTGAAGAACCCTTATGGATTTTTCCACCGTACACAACCATCCCCACACCACCAAAACATGGTTGGTGAGGTTAAATCTCCCTCTTACCTCTTGAAGAACCTCCAAAGTTCCTTGTATGTCTCCTTCAAGTAAACTTCCTCCATCAAGAGCTTCTTGAAAAAGAGAGAAAACATGCAATATTAATACCTAAGGCTCTAAACTAAAATAATCATGGATTAAAATCATGATTAGAACTTTGAAATGAAGAGAAATATGAAGATTAAAGAATCCTACCTTCAAGACTTCAAACTTGAGCTTTGAAGAACAAGATAGAAAATAGATGACTTAGGCTTAGGTGTTAACTACAAAGTGTCTTGAAATGAAGTAGGAAAGCAAGAAATAAGGTAGTTTGGAATTATAGAAGAGTGAATGATGGAATTTGCAAAAACTTCTAACTAGAGATGATCTTGGATGGATGTTAAGAGTTAGAAAAGTAAGGAAAGAAAATTTTTAGGTGGGTGGATGGTGTACTTGGAAGCTTGACCGAATGGTGCTCCAAGAAGACCTTCAATGGTGAGCTTGGAAGAAAAGGAGAGAATGAAGAAATAACTTAGTATTTTCTTAAGAATGCAGCCGTAGAAAAAAATGAGAAGGAATAAGGCCTTAAGGCTTTAGTTTATTCAAGAGCTAATCCTAGCCATTCATCCACTCAATGGTTGAGATGAAGCCTTGGTCTCCAAGGGTGTTTATGTTTGGTTGAACCAAGCCTAGTCATAGCCATGACAAGGCTTGTCTTGAACCTTCCAAAGACTCCTCCCTTGCCTTGGCCGTAAACCACTTTGAGAAAAGGTGAGAAATATTTGTTGTTTTGCTTCTTTGAATGATAGCTAAATAGAAAAGTGGCCAAATATATTTAAATAAATAAATTGGCTTTTATTCAAATGCATGGCCGTAAATGCATTTGAGAGGAAAAATGAATATAAAATGAAATAGCTAATTATAGGATTTCACCAAGGGTGAATTACCGTAGAAGCTAAATGGAGAGCCACCAAAATTGACTAGTTTTAGGAAATTGAAATTAGCTTTATTTTCTTTTTGAAAAGCATGACCGTAGAAGCACATGCAAAAAGCCACTAAAATTGACTTTGTCTTACTTGGTTAATTAAATGTATGATAGTAAGAATTGAATTGCAATATTAGCTTCACCAAAGTTACTTTGCCGTAGAATGAAATCAAAGAAAAGAAACCAATGTTGACTAGTCTTCATTTCATTTAACTTAGGCTTTCTTCGTGAATTCACTTTGTGAATTTGGCTATTAGAGCAATTGTTCTTCTCCTTCACCGTAGACCAACAAACTTTAAGAAGTCCAAAATTTGTTTAAAAGCTTGCATCCTATTGGTTCTTAAAGAGTCAAGCCATTATTCTTGACCAATTTCTATTGGTTGAATATTTACTAACTTGATTCCTATTGGTTGCTATTTTTGTTGACAAATTTCTATTGGTGCACACTGTATATTTTATAATATACTTTAACCAATGAACAATAATTACTATTTATAAAGTCAGTATTTATTATCTGATAGATAATAAAATATACATAGATTTTTTTTTATCTTAAACTAACAGAGTAGCAATTATTATTGATCATTTTTTTTCTACTGATTGCCCTTGATGAGTCATAAAGCGAGTCATCAAAGAGAAATTTCTAGAATATATGACTCACTACGATGAGTCAATATGATGAGTCATCGTGGAACTTTCTAGAACGGGTGAGTCAGCATGGCGAGTCATCAGCTGAGTCACTGCGCTGAGTCACCAATGGTGAGTCACAGCGATGAGTCATCATGGTGAGTCATCAAGGAAGCTTCTGGAACAGGTGAGTCACTACGGTGAGTCACAGGGCGAGTCACCGCTTCTTGAACCTTCCGGAATCTGTTGAGTCATAGTGCTGAGGTGTCACGCCACGTGTCAAGTTTCTATTGGCCCGTTATCATTTTATTTGTACTGACTAATAAAATAATATTATAATAATACAAAATTATTTTATTGCACAGTTAAATCCTAAAAATTATAAGATTAATATATATATCAATCAGAATTGGGTTTAGTAAGATCCCCTAGCTCCAATTAATTAAAATAAGAATTTCTCCGGCCCGAAAATTATTATTTTCTTGACCCGGAGTAAATCACACAAAACAATCAAAAATAGTATTGGAATAATCAAATTATTTTTATATTCACAGAAAACACAAAACAGTGTAATTCTGTCAGTTCTATAACATAGTCTAAAATTTGGGGTGTTACAATACTCCCCCTCTAAAAAGAAGTTTCGTCCTCGAAACTTGACATACTTAAAATAAACTTAGATACTGCTCTCTTAACTTCTCTCCCAACTCCTATATTGCTTCACCACATATATCACTCCAAACCACTTAACCAATGCGATTTCTTTATCTCGAAGTTGCTTTGTCCTTCGATCTTCAATTTTGACTGGAAACGTCTCCTAGGTTGAATTTTCCTTCATTTGTACGATCTCCAACGGAGTATCCGATACGGTTCAATAAACTTCAGAGTGAGTTTCCTCGACTTAATCACTCGTCCAACTTTGTCATAGACGTCACACATGGAAATACATGGTCACCTTCTTCAAATTCAAGTAGTCTTCGTCTTTTATCTGTATAACTCTTTTGCTACGTCTGAGTTGTCCTCATCTTGTCTTAAATCGTCTTCACTTTCTCAGTAGTCTGCTGCACAGATTTTTGGCCCTACCTCAATACTTTCAGCATCTTGATGCTAACACAATGACGTTCTACATCTTCTTCCATATATTACCTCATAGGGTAACATCCCTATACTCGAACGAAAACTATTGTTGTATGTGAATTCTATCAATGGTAGAAGTTCATCCCAACAACCAGCTTGTTCTAGAACACAAGCTCTCAACGAATCCTTTGAAGATTCTAGTCATCGTCTTTTCCTTATATCCAAGCCCCTCTTGATTGTACAGGTACTTCAAACCCTTAAAATTATTGTAGACTTTTCAGGAAAGAAAATGTCTTCAGATTTTCCGTGCAAAACGACTATCGCATATCCTAAACATAATTCGAATAATTCTTTTCATGCACATTTCACTGCTTTGAAGTATACGCCACCACCTTTCTATTTGATCTCAACTCTCTATTTAAATTCACGAGTTGAACTACTAACAGAAATTACACTTAACTAGTTTTTACGCATAACTCCTTCTTAATTGAGATATATGAAAGACACTTTGATGGTGATAGGAAAAAGTAATAAGACTATTCGATAGGTTACTAGATTAGTCCAATAAAAATTTGAAATAGTCTAGTAGATTTCGAAATGAACATGGTCCAATATTTTTAGAAATAAACTTTCTGGATTCAAATCCAAAAAAATCTCAGGTCAAGGAAACACTAAGGTTACATTGTAACAATCTAGTAGGATATGGTTGGAAAATAACCAATCCATTTATAAAGTCAGGTTCTCAAATAGATGAAATTTTAGATAAACAAATCAAATCAACAGAAAAGATTTGATATCCAATAGATATAGGGTAGAGTTAGAAAACTTGAGTATAAACAACAAGTTTAACAAGAAGAGTAGAAATACTCCGATCACACTATAACGAAGATATGGATAAGTCAAATTTGATATACTCAGTCTATTTGAGAAAGAAATAGACAAACTAGATCAACAGAAAAGTTTCAAACTTCAAAAATAATAAGATAGTTTCAACAGACTCGAGTAATAATAACAAGTTTAGAAGTTGAAGTAGTATTATGAAAAGAACAAAACACAGATAACCCCAAAAGATTTACACAGTCACAGATCGCAAGAGACTGGGTTACCTTATGCATCATACAATACAATTTTAAGATTACCCTCTATAGCACAATTTCCTCGCTCCTTAAGTTTTTGTATTTGAACGTTCTTACTACACTCTCTGCACCGACTCTTTCTTCTTCTTGAGATTTTGAAATACGTGTATCACGAATGGAAAGTTCCATATTCAGTTGATCACAATCTCTAGAGAAATGTCCAGGCTTCCTACATCTATAACAAACAAGCCCTTTATGCTGACAATATTTGGTGAGATGATTTTTCCCACACTTGAAACATTTCAGTGATGATGCCACAGTCTGACCAAAATCATTGCCACTAGTACTCCCCCTCTTTGTTCGTTGTTGCTTCCCTAGTGGTCGCACATACGACTTTTGCTGAACACGGTCGACTTTACGCTTCCTTCCATCTTGGATTATCGAAGGTTCAAAGTTACAGCTTCTCACATCCGATGGCTGCTCCAATCCTAATAAGCTATGAAGTTCGATTATCAGTTCCTGCTGCTAAGTGATCATCTATCTCTGTTGTATTGCTACTTCAATCATCTTTTGCATTACACTTCTAGCTGCGGCTATACGATCTTCATCACGTCCCGCGTCCACATGCTCATGTTCGCTACGTTCCATTATCTTTCTTCAAAGATAAATAAAATCAAAACACGATGAACTTAACGCAACTATTTCCCACAACTTCGTCTCCTTTCGGAAACCAAAATATATCTCTGTGTTCAACATCAGAGATTCACACAGCACAAACAAGACAAACCTACCCACAAACCCAAAAGACTCTAACTTGGGCTCTGATACCAACTAATGTAACACCCACCTTAGGGTGCCACACTTCTTGTTACTCAATTACCAAATTACCCTTTCAATTGGAAAACGTGCTTGTAATATAAATACGAGTTGTAAAATTTCTTGATGATAGTAAGATAAACTTAGCAGAAAAATAAAAATATAACAACATTTTCACAAATTATTTACATCGTATATACACAAGTCATAGTATTGTCATATTTTAATATTACAAACTAGACTCTCAAAATATTTAAACTTTACTTTAAATTAACACACTGCCCAAGTATTACTACAAAGCAGAACCCTCAGACGGGTCCTCCTCAGACTCCTCAGAAGATAGAAGTCCGACTTGACGCGAAGTCCTACGGACAGATATCCGCGCAGACAACACTATACTAATCGCACTAGGAGTACGTTAGTACGTTCCCTAATGCTGTCTATGTGGTAAATACATTTTCCAACAAGAACGACGCACTACGCCTTCGGTCTTCATATACCCTCAGAAAACTCGGCATCTCCATCTCTTTAGAACTCTACTTCTTCTACAGAAATCTGCTGCTTCTCAGCTTCTTGCTCAACGTCTTTAAAATTATAAATATAATATAGAATAGACATACAAAGAGGTGAGATCACCTACGCCAATACCAGTATGATAGCAATGAAGATAAACACATACAAATTCTCATACCAACACATCATACATAATTACAATTATGTCACCAATATCATTCATCCGCATAATTCATACAATAACCATAATTACGATCATGTCCTTATCAATATTCAATTATTCAATAATTCCATTATCCTAAACAATAATTACGATAATACCCTCAGTATCTATGCATATGCACCTAGACTCAATTTTCCTACTCTATGGAGCTACAACTCAGATCGGAGAAAGTGATCGAAAAGATCATATCGGTACAAAGGTGCCTCAGACCACGTGCTCAGTTTTGCATATCTAGCACATACTCGATAGTCTTTATCAGATCTTGATTACGGATAGTGTCTCGGTCCGGATCATTGGTGTGTTATATCGGTCTAACCCACGTACAGAAGAGCTACCAACTGCACATTGTAGGCAACCCGCACCCCAATGCCCCCAAGGTCAACGAAAGACCTACACTACGCATATCGCACCCACTCAGGAGGTGTATTCTCTCCTTCCTAGGCAAATAGCCTTATCCAATCCATCGAACCTTTTCAATGTATATACAAATGCACCATACACAGTTCATTTTCTTTATCTCATATTCTCAATTATTTTCTTTATCTCATATTCTCAATTCATTTTCTTTATCTCATATTCGGGGTCCTCAAAATTGGCCCAACAGTATCATTACCGTATTTTCATCGTGAAATCATATTTTTCACATTTTCTCAATCACGTATCAGTTTTTCGTCGTTTCTCATAAAATTCATATTTACAAAATAATCCTTCATAAAATTCATAATTACAAAATAGTTCCTCCAAAACATAATATTTACGTTTTAGTCCCTCAAAAATTGTTATTTACAATATGACCCTATTAAAAATGAAAATTACTATTTTACCCCTCTAAAAATCATAATTACAATATTGCCTCTCTAAAAATCATATTTATAATATGGCCCCTTTCAAAAACGAAAATTATAATATTGCCCCTCAAAATCATATTTATAATAATTCATTTTCCCAAAAATCATTTTTACTTTGCTATACTCAAATTTGTCCCAAATTCATTTAAATCTCTCAGTTCTCATTTTAATTCATCAATTTAATTATATCCGATTATTATTTTTTTTTACAACTTTCAAACTTGTTCAAAATCATTTCTTTTTCATTTAAATCCTTCATTTTCAATTGAATCTCTCATTTTCAGGACTTTGGTCCTTTCTAGCCTAGTATGGCCGTAAGCCTCAAGCTCTTTGGAACTCTCATAAAATCGGTTCATCATATTATTCACATCTTACTTTACTCATATATTTTCATGCACACAATTTCATACATACATACATATATCAAAACAACAATTTCATACATACAAACATATATCAAGACAATAGACATAATATCACACATACAAACACAAAAACACAACCATACACCACAAACACAATCAAATAGCATCAAACAATCGGTGAAGAACCCTTATGGATTTTTCCACCGTACACAACCATCCCCACACCACCAAAACATGGTTGGTGAGGTTAAATCTCCCTCTTACCTCTTGAAGAACCTCCAAAGTTCCTTGTATGTCTCCTTCAAGTAAACTTCCTCCATCAAGAGCTTCTTGAAAAAGAGAGAAAACATGCAATATTAATACCTAAGGCTCTAAACTAAAATAATCATGGATTAAAATCATGATTAGAACTTTGAAATGAAGAGAAATATGAAGATTAAAGAATCCTACCTTCAAGACTTCAAACTTGAGCTTTGAAGAACAAGATAGAAAATAGATGACTTAGGCTTAGGTGTTAACTACAAAGTGTCTTGAAATGAAGTAGGAAAGCAAGAAATAAGGTAGTTTGGAATTATAGAAGAGTGAATGATGGAATTTGCAAAAACTTCTAACTAGAGATGATCTTGGATGGATGTTTAGAGTTAGAAAAGTAAGGAAAGAAAATTTTTAGGTGGGTGGATGGTGTACTTGGAAGCTTGACCGAATGGTGCTCCAAGAAGACCTTCAATGGTGAGCTTGGAAGAAAAGGAGAGAATGAAGAAATAACTTAGTATTTTCTTAAGAATGCAGCCATAGAAAAAAAATGAGAAGGAATAAGGCCTTAAGGCTTTAGTTTATTCAAGAGCTAATCCTAGCCATTCATCCACTCAATGGTTGAGATGAAGCCTTGGTCTCCAAGGGTGTTTATGATTGGTTGAACCAAGCCTAGTCATAGCCATGACAAGGCTTGTCTTGAACCTTCCAAAGACTCCTCCCTTGCCTTGGCCGTAAACCACTTTGAGAAAAGGTGAGAAATATTTGTTGTTTTGCTTCTTTGAATGATAGCTAAATAGAAAAGTGGCCAAATATATTTAAATAAATAAATTGGCTTTTATTCAAATGCATGGCCGTAAATGCATTTGAGAGGAAAAAATGAATATAAAATGAAATAGCTAATTATAGGATTTCACCAAGGGTGAATTACCGTAGAAGCTAAATGGAGAGCCACCAAAATTGACTAGTTTTAGGAAATTGAAATTAGCTTTATTTTCTTTTTGAAAAGCATGACCGTAGAAGCACATGCAAAAAGCCACTAAAATTGACTTTGTCTTACTTGGTTAATTAAATGTATGATAATAAGAATTGAATTGCAATATTAGCTTCACCAAAGTTACTTTGCCGTAGAATGAAATCAAAGAAAAGAAACCAATGTTGACTAGTCTTCATTTCATTTAACTTAGGCTTTCTTCGTGAATTCACTTTGTGAATTTGGCTATTAGAGCAATTGTTCTTCTCCTTCACCGTAGACCAACAAACTTTAAGAAGTCCAAAATTTGTTTAAAAGCTTGCATCCTATTGGTACTTAAAGAGTCAAGCCATTATTCTTGACCAATTTCTATTGGTTGAATATTTACTAACTTGATTCCTATTGGTTGCTATTTTTGTTGACCAATTTCTATTGGTGCACACTGTATATTTTATAATATACTTTAACCAATGAACAATAATTACTATTTATAAAGTCAGTATTTATTATCTAATAGATAATAAAATATACATAGATTTTTTTTATCTTAAACTAACAGAGTAGCAATTATTATTGATCATTTTTTTTTCTACTGATTGCCCTTGATGAGTCATAAAGCGAGTCATCAAAGAGAAATTTCTAGAACATGTGACTCACTATGATGAGTCAATATGATGAGTCATCGTGGAACTTTCTAGAACGGGTGAGTCAGCATGGCGAGTCATCAGCTGAGTCACTGCGCTGAGTCACCAATGGTGAGTCACAGCGATGAGTCATCATGGTGAGTCATCAAGGAAGCTTCTGGAACAGGTGAGTCACTACGGTGAGTCACAGGGCGAGTCACCGCTTCTTGAACCTTCCAGAATCTGTTGAGTCATGGTGCTGAGGTGTCACGCCACGTGTCAAGTTTCTATTGGCCCGTTATCATTTTATTTGTACTGACTAATAAAATAATATTATAATAATACAAAATTATTTTATTGCACAGTTAAATCCTAAAAATTATAAGATTAATATATATATCAATCAGAATTGGGTTTAGTAAGATCCCCCAGCTCCAATTAATTAAAATAAGAATTTCTCCGGCTCGAAAATTATTATTTTCTTGACCCGGAGTAAATCACACAAAACAATCAAAAATAGTATCGGAATAATCAAATTATTTTTATATTGCACAGAAAACACAAAACAGTGTAATTCTGTCAGTTCTATAACATAGTCTAAAATTTGGGGTGTTACATCAGACAAGAATCACATGTATATTATGGTGAGTTTATGTTTGTTATATTTTGTGTTCCGTGTTATTTTATTTAATATTATAATTATAAAAAGAAAAAAAATATATATATACCACAAATATTATTCAAGTATCAAGTGTTTTACAACTTGGGTAAGGATTTTATTTATTTTTATTTTTTTGCATCATAAATGTGACATCCCCAGAAAAGGTGTTACATTAGTTGGTATCAGAGCCCAAGTTAGAGTCTTTTGGGTTTGTGGGTAGGTTTGTCTTGTTTGTGCTGTGTGAATCTATGGTATTAAACACAGAGATATGTTTCAATTTCTGAAAGGAAACGACTTTGTGCGAAATAGCTACGTTTAGTTCGTTGTGTGTTGATTTTGTTTATCTTTGAAGAAAGATAATGAGGCGTTACGAACATGAGCGTGTGGACATGCAACGTGATGAGGATTGTATAGCCGCAACTAGAAGAGTGATGGAAAAGGTGGTGTAAAGCTGCAGTATAACAAAGATAGATGATCTCTCTGCAGCAGGAACTGATAATCGAATTTCATAGCTTATTAGGATTGGAATAGCCAGCGGATGCGAGAAGCTGTAACTTAGAATCTTCAATAATTCAAAGTAGAAGGAAGCATAAGGTCAATCATTTTCAGCGAAAGTCATATGTGCAACCATCGGGGAAGCATCAACGAACAGAAAAAGAAAGTATTAGTGGCAACGATTTTGGTCAGACTGTGGCATCACCAATGAAGTACTTGAAGTGTGGAAAGCCTGAACACTTATTCAAAGAGTGTGATCAGCTGAAGATGGAAATTCCCGTTAGTAATACACGTGTTTCAAAATCTTGAAAAAGAAGAAAGAGCCGAAGCAAGAAGTGTAATGAGAATGTTCAAAGACAAAAACTTAAGAAGCGAGAAAGTCGTGCCATAGAGGGTAATCTTACAACTGTGCTGTATAATTCACGAGATAACTCATTCTTTTGTGATCTGTGACTGTGTGATTCTTTTGGAGTTATCTGTGTTTTACTTCTTTTCATAATGTTACTTTAACTCCTAAACTTGCTATTACTATTTGAACCTGTTTAAAACTACCCAATTATTATTAGAGTTTGAAATTTCTTTTATTGATCTGGTTTGTCTATTTCTTTCTCAAATAGACTGAGTAAATCAATTTCATCTATCTGTGTCTTTGTTATAGCATGATCTGAGTATTTCTACTCTTCTTGATTTAAACTTGTTGCTTATGCTCGAGTTTTCTAATTCTAACCTATTTCTATTGAATATCAAATCTTTTCTATTGATTTGATTTGTTTATCTAAAATTACATCTATTTGAGATCCTGATTTTTAACTGGATTGGTCATTTACCAACCATATCCTACTAGATTGTTGCAATGCAATTTAGTATTTCTTTGACCTGAGATTTTTGGATTTGAATCCAGAAAGTTCATTTCTAAAATTATTGGACTATGTTCATTTCGAAATCTATTAGACCATCTCAAATTCTTGGTTGGACTAATCTGGTAACCTACTTAATAGTTTTATTACTTTTCCTTATGACCTTCATAGTATCTTTCATGTGTTTCACTTAAGAAGGATTATTCTTGATCTAACTTATGTCATAGTATCAAATACAGTGCAATTAGAAGAAAACTTGATCTATGAGACAGCTTCTGTTAAGAGTAAAAATAGGCAAGTAGAACAACTTATCTTGATGAAGAAAATCTGGAATGATGTGACGACAGGGGAGCCAGAAGATCAAATGAAGGAAATCGTTGTTCGTTCCAAGATCGACTTGTGTGCTGGTTGTTATCAGATTCGCGTAAAGGTAGAAAATGTTCCAAGACAGTTTTTCAGATGCGTTGCAAGCACTATGAATACTCAGTACTACTATGAATATTTAGTACTACTTTTCGGGGTGAAGAATGTTTTTGGTAATATTCACGAATAATATAAATAGGATCTTTCTTTCTCATCTAGGCAAATTTGTCATTATTGGCAATATTTTGACCTATTCTCGAAGTTTAAAGGAACATGTTGAAGATCTCAATGCAGTTCTTCAATTTCTGAAGAAGAAGGAGAATGAGTTATTTGTGAAATTAGTCAAATGCAAAATTCTATTAGAAGCAGTTCAACTCGTGGATTTAGATTGAGTGTTGACATCGAATAGAAAGGTGGTGGCCTATACTTCAAGGCAGTGGAACGTGCGTGAGAAGAATTATTCGATTTACGTTTTTGGATATTGCGATAGTCGTTTTGCAAGGAAAACCTGAAGATATTTTCTTTCCTGTATAGTCTACGATAATTTCAAGAGCTTGAAGTACCTGTTCAATCAAGAGCGGCTTGGATATAAAACAGAGACGATAGTTAGAATTTTTAAAGGACTTGTTGGGATGAATTTCTACCATTGATAGAGTTCATATACAACGATAGTTTCGTTCGAGCATAGGAATGACACCCTGTGAGGCATTATATGGGAGACGTTGTAGAATGCCATTACGTTGGTATCGTATTGGTGAAAGTAACATCGTAGGATCAGAAATTGTGCGGTAGACAACTAAGGAAGTGAAGATACTTCGAGATAAGATGAGGATGACTCAGACGCGATAAAAGAGTTATGCTGATAAAAGACAGAGACCGCTTGGATTTGAAGAAGGCGATCATGTATTTCTACGTGTGACACCTATGACTGGGGTTGGACAAGCAATTAAGTCGAGGAAACTCACTCTGAAGTATCGGGCCGTATTAGATATTTCATCGATAGATCCGATAGTTTATCAGATTTCACTACCACCATTCTTATCGAATCTTTGTGATGTATTTTACGTATCACAACTACAAAAATATATTTCTAATCTGACTCACGTCATCGAATCAGACACTGTACAACTGAAGGAGAATCTAGCCTATGAGACGTTTTCAGCCAAGATTGAAGATCGAAGGGCAAAGTAACTTCGAGGAAAGGAGATCGCATTGGTTAAAGTAGTTTAGAACGATGTAGTGGCAGAGCTACATGGGAGCTAGAAGATAGGATGAGGGAGCAATACCCTCAATTGTTTGATGTATGATGAATTTCGGGGACGAAATTCTTACTAGTAGGGGAGAGTTGTAACACCCCAACTTTTGGGGATAATTACAATATAGTCCCGAAATGTACTGTTTTGTAAATTCTGTGAGCAGTAAATTGAATTTGACTGTTTCGTGAGTGTACTTGATTGTTGTATGTGATTTGCTCCGACCTAGGGAAATAAAAATTTTCTGGCCAGAAAAATCTTATTTTAATTAATTAGAGCTGGGGGATCTTACTAAACCCAATTCTGATTGATATATATATTAATCTCGTAATTTTTAGGATTTCATTGTGCAATAAAATAATTTTATATTTTTATAATATTATTTTATATTACAGTACCTACTGTCTCAAAAATAGTAAAAATCTGCTTCGATTTGACCACAGATCTTTAAAAGTATTGTGGGACCCGCGTTTAGGAAAAGCAGTCAACTGTGCTGACTGGACAAATTCTAACCAATGAGAGCAAGTCAACGAAAGTGGCTTGACTTTTTAAAACCAATAGGAAAAGGTCAACAAAAGGAGCATGGACTTTGATTAGGACCGTTGGATGAAGACTTAGTTAGGAAGCCTTTAACCTTAGCCGTTGATCTAATCAATGGTGAGATTAGAATGATAGTTTTATGACCAATTGATATCTACCTTAGATGTAATCTATGGCTAGGAATTAAAGATGAATCAATGGTTAGAATTAAGTCAAAAATTGTAGGCTTGAATTTGGTTAGTAGCTAATTAAGCTTAATTTGACTAATCTAATTACTTAATTAGCAAACTAAGTGAACTAGCTTAGTTATGAATTAATTATAATCTAAATACTAATTAGACATCCTAATATTAATTAAAGGTTATAATATATG
Organism: Ormosia semicastrata; assembly: GCA_029884595.1. Lineage (NCBI taxonomy): Eukaryota > Viridiplantae > Streptophyta > Magnoliopsida > Fabales > Fabaceae > Ormosia > Ormosia semicastrata. Next base: position 79,767,455 of record JAQQTO010000063.1, on the reverse strand, counting down.
CTAATATATACTAAATTAATTAGTTATATGATTAGTATGTTAATTAAGATTGGTTAGGATATTTAACCTAACTAATTCCCTAATTAGTTAGCATGTAATTAGGAGTAATTTAGAAACAATTAAGTCACTAAAATGAAGGAGGGCTGCACGGTTTTGGGCAGCAGCTTGGAGGCTTGGATGGCTTGGTTCTACTAGCTTCTTGAACCCTCCAAATTGTCATAAACCATGTGCACCATCATGTGCATTGAATTGGATATTTACTTAGCAAAATCAAACACTCAACCTCACCCAAAAAGCCACTCACGGCAGCAGCCCATAATTATACACTCTTCATTTTTTTTTCACACTTATCACAAATCAAAGCATCCATTTTCTCTCCAAAAACTACCAAGAACCAAGAATACTTTTCTTTTCTTTCTTTCTCTCCATATTCGGCCATATACCCTACACCCACAACCAAACCTCTATAATTTTATCTCATCATATTTCCTAAACCCAAATCCTATTCTAAACACTTTTCATTCACAAAGTTTTTCCAAATTCCTACTCTATCTTGTCCAAAATCCAACCTTTTGCTTACTTTCTTAAGGGTAAGTTTTGATTCTATGGTTCAAAATTGGATTTCTAATTTTTCTAACCATGATTGTTCCATGGTTTTTCGATATTGTGCCTTGTATGTGTTTTTACTAATTATTTAAGAATTTTAGGGGATTTGTTTGGGAAACTGTACGAAATTGCAAAGAAAGGAGGAAACTAACCGATTAATTGTCTTCAAGAGGTAAGAGGAGATTTAATCTCATCAACCCTAAGTGGTGATGGGAAAATGGATTTGATTGTGTATGATGAATCCATAAGGATTCGATTTGTGTGGTTGTTTATGGCTTTTATTATTTTTGTGATTGTTTAGATGCTTTCCTATTTGTGATTTATTTTGCTATGCATGATTATAGCTTTCATTATTTTTGCTATGCATGTTTATGGTTTTAAATAAATTGTATGTATTTTGTATGTGATTATATAATTGCATGTGTTTATAATTATATAATTATTAAAGTAGGATGTGAATAACATGTACGGTTTGCATGAGTGTTCCAAAGAACACATTATGAGGCTCACGGCCTTACATCCAAACCGAGAACCAAAATGTTCTCAGCAATTTTTTAAATTACTTGATTTGAGGAATCTAGGTAAAATAATCAAATTAAAGTTGATTTAAGTTAATTGTGGCCAACATGCCATTTAGTGTATAATTAAATGTCATTTTATTTTGATTTGGCCAACATGCCATTTTATTTTCTAAGATAGGTTAGGAAATGATTTACAAAATAAATTGATTCCAATGAATCTTTGAGGAAATAAAAAGGAATAAATTCAGTCTTAGAATTTCTAAATTAGTAGAATTTAGTATAAGTAAGAACTAAATCAGACGCTTGAAAAATACTAACGTAGAGCTCATTTTATAAATTTTGAAGCGCGTTAGCAAGTTTCAAAGCGTAATTATTGGGTAAAAATAAAATGAAACTATATTTAGTGGAAAACTTCAAAAATACCTTATACTGATTTTACAAGCAAAATGCTGTCAAAATTTACTAAAATCAGATGCATAAAATAAAAAGATTCCATACTATATTTAGAACACAAGGAAAATACTCTACGTATTTTAAATGTACTATATATAGTTTTGCACATTCTTAAAATAATAATTTTAAGCTATTCGGTTAAGAAAATGAATTAAAAATCTTACGCGATTGAGAAAATGATTTAAAAATGTTTTGCGATGTTTAAAAACATCAAAATATGTTTACGCGATTTAAAAATGTTTGTGAAAACGATGAGAATTATGAAAATGCGATAAAATTCCTACGCGATTGAAAGATACAGTGAGTTTTGCTGTCGGGCCAAAGTGGTGGACCCGGACATGTTGTAATTTTTCGTAATTATGGTAAAATTTGGATAATAAGGGTATTTTTGTCATTTTAGATCATACTTAGAGTGTTGTGCCAATTTGGGTTATAATTGGTGATTGATTGACGAGGCGAATTACACCGTGTTTGGTGTGATAAGCATAGTGTGGTTCATTTATGAACTTGGAGGCATTAGTGTGCGGAGGATCCCATATGTGGACAGTGGTAGCACCTCTGGGCCGTGGTAACGGGCAACACACTAATGATCTTGACAAGCACTATTCTTAATTGAGATCTTGAGGGGACTATTAAGTACTATGCCTGTGGTACACGATGTTGGACTGTGTACTGCTACACGATGTTTTGGACTATGGGCTATAGACACAAAGATTGGACAGTGCAATAGTTTGGTTGGGCAGCCATAAAGTATTATTAGTTTCTATTCGGATCATTCCCTCAGATATCCGTGTTTAGCTCCATGGAGTAGGAATGAGTCAGTGTGTGTATCATTCATCATCTGTATTTTAAATGTTTATTATGTTCATGCATTATTTACATTTTACTGTTCATGCATCCTCTGCACTTTACTGTTTACCATATTCTGTGATAAACTATATGATGTATTGTTTTAATATATATTGTATGATATGATGATATATGTTATTTAATATATATATATTGCTTTGTTATATTATGTATGATGTATTAAATTGCTATACTGTATATGATGTAATAGCATGTGTTATTGTAATATCTGCTTGCCATTGTAATACCTGTTTGTATTGTCATTTTCTTAATTGCCATGCTGGTAATGATGTTGATTACCTCTTTATTGTATTGTTCTGTTTTGTTTTCTACTTTATGTTTATATCATCGAAGACTAGAATGGCGACAAGGCGAGATCAATTAGGTTTCTTTAGACTTCAGTTTCTCGAAGGCGCTGAGGCTTGGTATGTCCACTGGGACACAGGACACATAGAGTACAGTGGTAATGTGACTTTATCAGTAAGTAGGACTCAACATGGGGTTGTTACTACACGTTATACAGTTGCTTTCGTAGAGATCATTTTACCTATTAGGGAGTTGTGGGACGAGTTTCACTATACCCCTAGAGAGAACTTCGATACACTTTTGGGTCGAATTTCTATCGGTCAAGACATTCCTAACTAAGGAATTTGTCTTATGACGAGGGCTCATATCTTAGGTGTTATGTTTGAGTAGTATATTGTCTTTTATTGTTTCTATTAAATATTAATAGTTGTAAATTAATTGTATACTTCAGACAAGAATCACATGTATATTATAGTGAGTTTATGTTTGTTATATTTTGTGTTCCGTGTTATTTTATTTAATATTATAATTATAAAAAGAAAAAAAATTATATATATACCACAAATATTATTCAAGTATCAAGTGTTTTACAACTTGGGTAAGGATTTTATTTATTTTTATTTTTCTGCATCATAAATGTGACATCCCCAGAAAGGGTGTTACAGGCTCCGTCTTCGGTTGTGTACAGTCTCTAGAAAAGTGTCCAGGCTCCCTGCATCTGAAACAGATGATCCCCTTGATTATACACTCCTTTGTCAAGTGATCTTTTCCACACTTCCAACATTTTGATGCCGATGCTGCGATCTGACTGAATCTGTTACCACTAGTACTTCTTCCATCTGTTTGTTGTTATTACTGATTTACCGGTGGCCACAAATACGGTTCTTGATGGAATCAGTTACCATTACCATTACTTCCTCTTTGGAACTGAGATGGTCCAAAGTTATGGGGTCTCATATCTCGTGATTGATCCAACTCTTCAATCCTGCGACACTTGTCTAATAAGGCTGAGAATTGTTCAATTGCCAAAGGTAGAACCGCTCACTTCATGTCATGCCTCAAACCTTCTTCAAACTTCCGGCACTTCCACTCCTCATTAGGCTAGAGTTGAAAATATCGAGAGAATTTTGATAGGCTTTCAGTCCTAGCAGCATATGCACTGATCGTCATTCCCCCTTGCTTCAATCCAAGGAACTCCATCTCTTTGACGTACCTCGTACTAGCTGGAAAATACTTTTCCAAAAACTTACTCTAAAAAACTCCCCATGTGATAAATCTTCCCTCAGCTTCCAACAATCATGCGTTCCTGCCCACCAATCCTCAGCGTCTCCAACAAGCATAAAGGTAGCATAAGTTACCTTTCTCTCATCTGTGCATCCCATTCCTCAAAAAATTTTCTCTAACTCCTTGATCCAAATATCCATTTTCCCTAGATCAAACTTGCCTTTGAACTGTGGTGGATCATTACAATGAAACTCTGACAAATTTTATGTTTTAGCTGTCGCTTCTTGCTATTAAGTAGCCCTTTGATTTTGTTGTACAATCACGTCAGCTATCCTTTGCATTATTGTCACAATTGTAGCTATACTGTCATTGTCACGTCCCGTTTTCGTATGTACACCACGACCACCACGAGCCATTGCCTTTCTTCAATGTCAAACTAACCACAATACAGTGAAAATTAAATGTAACCATTTCAAAACAAGGTTATCTCCTTTCGGAAACCAAACATAGAGAAACACACAGCACAAACAAGACAAACCTATTCACAAACCCAAAAGACTCAAACTTGGGCTCTGATACCAACTAATGTAACACCTTCCTTAGGGTATTACATTTCAGACTAACTCCTTTTAATTAATACTCAAGTTATAAAATATTTGATATTATTTTATTATATGTTTCAAATTTCTTTTCGCAAATAACATAAACTCACTGAATTTTAGAAACACAAAACATAAGAACTGAATAATATACTTTACATATAAACATAGTTTACTACAACCATAAGTACAGCATACTTACATACCCAAAACATAAAACATCTAATATAACCAACCTAGACTGGCCCAAATTCACAACATCTAATGAGAAGAGTCCTCCTCAGAAGACAAATTCCCTAACCGAAAATGTCTCGACGGATGGAAATCTGAGCAGAAGATATCTCGGAGTCCTCTCTAGGAGTATAGTGAAGATCACCCCACAACTCCTTGATAGGTATAACAAACTCTACATATACAGCAGCAAAAGAAAAAGTAATGACCCTATGGTGGGTCCTACTTACGGATAGAGTAATGTCACCACAATACTCTATATGCTCTGTGTCCCAATGGACACGCCAAGCATCAGCGCCTTCAAAAAACTGTAGTCTAACGAAACCTAGCAGATCTCTCCTTGCCACCATCGCAGTCTTCACAGACATTAACATAAATAGAAATAGATAGAACAATAACACAAAGAGGTGAGATCCCCTACATCAATACCATTATGGCAGCATAAAAACAATAATGATAATAATGTCATTCACAAACAGCAATATCACAAAACAACAGGTATAATCATGTTATCAACTAACAGATAATTTAACATTATATATCATAATATATGAATACTGATCATACCATAAAAACAAGTATATTGACTATGCCACAACAATATATACTTACTATGCACATGCACAATATGTATACTGACCATTCTTATGCACAATGCACCTATTTCCTACTCCATGGAGCTAAACACAGTTTCGGAGAGAATGATCCAAAAGATATGTCTGTACGTCATCCACCTCGTGCTGTAATTTTTTTTCTCAGTGTACACATCATGGCTTGTACAAGACATTATACCCCAGATCGTGAATAAAGTAGTGTTGTCATCGAGATCGTCGGTGCATCGCTCAGTTACCACGGCCCAGTGGAGCTACCAACTATCCACTTGTGGAATTCCGGTGCCCCTATGCCTCCAATGTCATTCATAGACCTTCACTAATAGAATTCACACCCGCACGAAGGTGTAATTTAACTCTTACGCAATAATAGCCTTAACAGACACAATCTGACAAATAATGCACGATCAATGACTCAATGCACACTATAAGCCACTACCGGCTACAATCACAGAATGATATATTCGGGTCTAGTATATCGGCCCGACAGTAAAACTTATTAGTGTTTTTATCGTATTTTCACAATCACAGAAAACTTCTGTTACGTTTTCAAATTGCGTAATATTTTTTCAACATTTTCTCAATCGCATAAAGATTTAAAACATTTTCTTAATTGCGTAGCTAAAAAATATCATTTTTAAATCGCGTAAGACATTCACTCAATATTCTAAGCTCAATTTAAAACCTTTCTCGTCATTTATAAAAAGTTGGACATTAATTCCAACCTTTTCTCACTAAACCTCTTTTAGTTAATATTTCCAAATGTTTTGTACAAAAACCTATATTTATTTTCATTAAATCAAGATACTACAAAAATCCTTCTCCATCACTCTTATTAAATAAAATACTTTAATTGTCAAAACATCATTCTAGCTTTATTTCCAAACAAAGGTCAAAAATCACTCTTTGTTCATTTCTCTAAATAAAAACATTGTTAAATTAAAACATTTTAAATTCCAAACTATCCTTAAAATTATATCCATTGATATAGCCAAAAGTCATTACTCCTTAAATTATAAAATTATGTTCATCTTCTTTTTACTTGTAAATCCTTTAATTCCTAATTTAGTCCCCAAATCATCTAAGTAATATTTTCCAACATTCTTTCCAAAACTTTCATTATTCTAATTCTAAATAAAATCCTTTCCATTTAACTTATCAAAATCAGCTTGAATAAAATACTTTAAGTCCCCAAATTAATTCTTATTCCTATTTTTAATCTCTTGACCGAAAATCTCTTTTGATTTAGTGATAAAAATATATTCATTTCCATTTTTATTTTGTAATTCCTTAATTAAGTTCTTTATCACTAATCCTCTAGGTTAACATTTAATAAAACATTTTGCATTGGATTCCTCTTTCAAGGGCTTAGAGGCCGTGAGCCTCAATGGCCATTGGAGCCAAAATTTCATTTCCTCACAAGCATAATTTATGACATTCAACATACTTTAAGCATCAAAATTCTACTCTAACAAGTTCATGCATAATATCAAAGCAATAAATCACATAGAGCAAATAATTACAAACCACACAGTCACACCAAAATTTTGTGTCCCTCACCACCATAAGTGGTTGATGAGGTTAATCTCCCTCTTACCTTAGATGTAGCCTCCTTGCTCCTAGAAGGTTCCTTTGTATCAACTTCTCCCTCCAGGTAGCTCTTAGAATCAAAGTAAACACAAATATATTAACACCCAAGCCTAGAGTAAGATAACCATAGATCAAATATGGTCTTAGAATTTCAAGAATCAAATAAGAAATCAAGTTTCAAGAACTTTACCTTAAAACCCTAGAACTTGAACTCAAAATTCAAGCTTGAAAATGGTTGAAACAAGGCTTGATCACAACACTAAAGATGCTTAGGATGATGTTTAGGATCAAGTGGTATGGTTGGTTTAAATTATAAGAGATTGGAAGGCAATATTAGGTAGTGAGGCCGTGAGCTTTGAGAGAAAATGGAAGAGAGAGTTTTTGTGTTTTGCATGAGAAAATGATAAGTATCGAAATGTGATTTTTGTGTCTCCTAAGCCCTTATGGCCGTGGGCTTCTATGAGAGGAGGGGTGTTCAATTTGCTCACTATAACCCCTGTCATCCATTGATTAGATCAAGGGTTGATATCCAAAACTTCTCATCCAAGTTTGTTTCTAATTAGTTGTTCAAAAAGATGTCATAATCGTCATCTTTGACCACTTAAGATATTTTTCAAAGAATATTACCTAGTGGATAATAGCTACTTCTATTTATTATCCAATGGATAATAACATTGCCCAATGGATAATAACTTTACCCAATGGATAATAAAAACTCAAATAAAGAAAATTTTCATCAACTGTTTCCGGTTTTGGGTTTAGTAAGTTCCCCTGTCCCCGCATTAACAGTCCAAAACTTTCTGGTCTAGAAAAAATTTTATTTTTTTGGGCCCGCCTCAAACACACATACAGTCTAAAATAATATTAAAATAATTAAAATTATTTAAAAATTCTCAAAAATTTACAAAAATTTAAAAATATTATAAAACTCATAAATATCAAGAAAAATAAAAAATTGGGGTATTACATTAGGAAATATTATTTGGAGGAGGTTTAGTGAGAAGATGTTAAAATATTATTTAAAGGTGATTTGTTAAGGAAATATTGGAATTAAAGTCCAATTTTGATATTAAAAGAGAAAAGTTTTAATTTGAGCTTAGGATATTGAGAAAATATTTTACACGATTGAAAATACGTAGAAAAACTCTTACGTGATTTAAAAATGGTGATTTTTAGTTAGGCGATTAAGAAAACATTTTAAAATCTTTACGCGATTGAGAAAATGTTGAAAATCTATTACGCGATTTGAAAATGTAACAAAATTATTATACGATTATGAAAATGCGATAAAAATATTACGCGATTAAGAAATACAATAATTTGCAGTCACTCTAATGTATTGGACCCGAATATATCAACGTATGGTTGTAGCCGATAAAGGCTTATGATATGCATTGAGTCATTGATCATGCATTATTGTGTAGACGGTGTCTATAGAGGCTTTTGTTGTCTAGGAGATGAATTACACCTTTGTGCAGGTGAGAATTACGCTAGTGAAGGTCTATGAATGACCTAGGAGACGTTGAGGCACAGAAATCCCACAAAGTAGACAGTTGGTAGCTCCATTGGGCCGTGGTAACTAATACCAATGCACCGAACAATCTCGATGAGACACTGCTTCCTTTCACGATCTAGCGTAGAATGTCTTGTACAAGCCATGATGTGTACACTGAGAAAAAAATTATAGCACTTGAATAGCGGATGATGTGCAGACATATCTTCTGGATCATTCTCTCTAAAATTGTGTTTACCTCCATGGAGTAGGAAATGGGTGCATGTGCATAGTTAGTATGCATATTGTTATGGCATAGTCAGTATACATATTATTATGGTATGGTTAGTATTCATATATTGTGATATATGTTGTTAAATTCTATGTTAGTTGATAACATGATTATGCCTATTTTTCTGTGATATTGTTGTATGTGAATGACATTATTGTCATTATTGTTTCTTTACTGCCATGATAGTATTGATGTAGGGGATCTCACCTCTTTATTGTATTATTTTTTTTGTTCTATTCTATATTTATATTTTAAGAAGATTGTGATGGCGGCAAGGCAGAATCTTCAGAATTTTATTAGTTTACAGTTTCATGGGGGCAACGGAGCGTGGCATGTCCATTGGGACACGGGGCGCATTCAGTATGTTGGAGAGGTTACTTTGCTTTTGGAGTAGGACCCGGTATGGGGTTGCTACGTTTTCTATCAATGTTACTGTGCATTTGGAGTTCTCTAACCTATTTGAGATTTATGGAGTGATCTTCATGATACACCTAGTGAAGATTCTGAGGAGTCGACTGCTCAGACTCCCATCCATAGTGACATGCCCCGACTAGGGAATTTGTCTGTTAGGGATCTCGAAGAAGATCTAGAGGAAGATCGGGTTCAGGACCCTACTCTTCAAGTTTTTGGACTTGGGTTAGGTTCAGTCTTTGTATGGTAACTATGCATATTACTTGGTGTACGTAAGCTTTATGTATTTAAGTTGTTGCTAATCTATGTTATGTAAATGAGATGTGTATTATTTAGTTTTATGCCTTGTGTTTCTAAAATTTGGTAAGTTTATGTTATTCGCGAAAAAGAAATTTTGAAACTCATATTTTATAATATCAAATATTTTATAACGTAGGTAAAGAATTAAAAGAGTTAGTTTAAAATGTAATGCCCTTCGGAGGGTGTTACATCATGCAGGACTCCAACAGGACTCTAACTCTGAAGTAGCCTTTTTAGTGCCAAACCCATTTCATATATCCTTCACCAAAAGAATCTGCTTTCCACTAAGCTCTTTGACTCCTATATCCATAATTTTCACAGGTTTATCTAACAAATCCTCTATCTATTTCTTAAGCTCCACTAACTATAGAGGTGTCATCCCATAGGGTGTAAATACAAACAAGTCATAAGGGAGTTCAGTCATATTGGTTGGACCCTCATTAGAAGAATTCCTATTTCTCCTAGTTTGCCTTGGTGAAGTCATAGTTTCTTATATACACAAAATAATACATATTGAGTTGATTAGTCTCAATATCATGTAACAATGTGACGATACCATTAACATCCAAACCTAAGGCTGTAATGTAATTCTATCCACATATCTCACAAAGAGACGAGAAATGCACAACACACAACAAGAATTACTAAACATGCCTAAGCATAGTCAGTCCATACTCTGGCTTAACAAGATGAATTGCTCTGATACCATAATGTAACATCCTAATAGCAATACTTCAGTATCTCTGGAATATACATGGGTAAATAGTATTAACTGTAATACCCTTAATGACATGGTAGACTTGTATATGTGTATAAAAGGTAACATATGACTTGCTTAATATGCTAGTGAAGTATTGTGATAAACTGAGTTTGTTCAGGATCTTAGTTGCAACACAAAAGTTGAAAAGTAGCTTAAAATGACTCAAAAAAAGGCATAAAATGCTTAGATGGGAGAAATAAATATGGATAGTTTATTTCTAGGTCAAAAATGTGTGAAACAAGATGTAGTTAAAGTTTCAAGGTAATCAGAGTTAGTTTGGTATTTTTAAGCATATTAGTTATGTGTTAATGTCGGACTGACTAGCAGCAGATACGAAAAATCATGAAAAAGGTGAAACAATAATTTAGATGAATCTCATCATTTATTCTAAAGTTGTTAGAAGTTAGGAAAGTTAGTTTCATAGAATCTAAGTGTTCTTAATAGATATAAGTTTTTTAGTATAGTCCTTAAGTGCCAAGTCTCCCACGGCTCTCTTTCTTTAAAGGTAGCAAAAGCTGTTCAAGAAGGAGAAAACAGAAGAAAATAAAGAAGAAAGAGCTAAAGGAGAGAAGGAAAAGGGAAAAGGAAGAAAGAGCATGGGAAGATCAAAGACCAAAGCTCAAGCTTGATGGTGGATCATCCATACTAGAGGCAAGGGGTTTTTATTCATCTTGCTCCTATTTGTTCATCTTAGATGAACTTAGGTTTTCATGAATAGAAAAGGGGGTTCGGATAGCCAGACCTATGTTTTTGGCTTGGTTCTTGATTCCAAGGACTAAGTTAATATGTTTTTAGCTTAGCAAGTGCTGGATGGCCATTTATGGCTTAAGATAAACCATTTTTAGGTCATAGATGAGAAGCTTGGAAATTATTGAAGTTAAGTGGTTTTGGACCTAAATCTATGCTTAGATGAATCAATAGGTTGTATAAGAGTTACAACAAGTTTAGGAGCCTAAATTGGTGCAAGAAATCACAAGGAAATTGATCTCAAATGATTGGAAGTGAGTAAAGTTTCAATGGAATAGTACTCGATTGGGCAGAAATTCTACAGAACCCAGTTTCTGCTATGTGCCCTGTGGCGTGAGGAGTTCACGCTGAGGCATGAGGTTGGTTCTGCTATATGTGTCACGGCATAAGGATGTCACGTCGAGGCGTGAGGCGCACCAACATGAAACTGGAGAGCAGGGCATCACGGCGTGCTAACGCCGTGTTGCGGCATGAGTCCCTGAACCACTAAAAATGTCATTTTTGATGTTTTGAAGTTCTTAACTAGATGGAATCATTTGTATTTGTTTCCTAAGGTGTTTGAGGACACAAATAAGGATATTTCAATAGAGGAATTATCACCTAGCAAGTATGGAGAAGTTTAGGCATTTGAACATCCAAAGCGATGGATTGACATAGGTTATGTTTAATATACTATTGGAGGTAATTCAGTAAGGGAATGTTCCTTTGGTATGCATGTTATATGTATGAGCCTTAGAGCAACCAAGAGTAGAGGTTTGCCATAGGTAGGTGTCTAGCACCTTAGGCAACTTAGTGTTGCATTAGATATCACTCAAGATATGATGATGTGATGCATTGGATGCAAGTATACTAAGATAGATTAATAGTATTCACTCTAGTAAGTATGATAAAGGTATGAACCTTAGAATATCCAAGAGTAATGGATTACCTTGGGAAGGTACCTAGACCCTTAGGCAACAAAGTGTTGCATTTGCTAACCAGTCTTGAGTTAGAATCTTTTGAGTGGAGATAGAGTTGTGTATTTAGCTCCTAAGTGAAGGGATGTTTGATGTATTGAGTTCTCTAGACAAGTAGGATCTTGTACATTACTAAATACACAATAAGATGAATGGTGACTAGTAAGTTGTCATATTCATGAAGTATAGTAGAAATATGCAATAACTCCTCTATTAGTAAAGTTGGGTTGAAATTGCAAGATAAGTGGGATTTATTCTCCTTAGATACTAAATCAAGTATGGGAGTTGAAGTCCTTAAGCATTCCAAGAGTTAGGAATTGCTAAAATAGGTATCTGGGACCTTAAACACTCTAGTGTAGCTTAGGTTACTACTAGAGATGTGATAATAAGGGAGGCTAGATACAACCAAGATAAGTATATTATACTTGTCTAGATATATGTATGTGGGATTAGTATACTAATATTAATATTTGTGAGTATCCTTTGATGATATAGACAATCATGTAGGCCAAGGGAGATAATGGGAAATCTGAAAGGTTCTTTGAACAAGGATTCAGCCCTAACATCTCAATAGTGCCAAGGCAAAGGGAGATAATTGGGGAGTCTAGAAGGTTCTTTTGAATAGGGATTCAGCCTGAACTTCTGGATAGCGCCAAGATACGTGTAATGTGACGATGATCTTTCCTTTTATTTACCATAGGATAATGTATTAAACCAGTTCTTATAAACATCTTAGTTCTTAATTAAGCTAAGTATGTATGTATGATATTTTTACTTGCTCTTCCAATGTATGGTAACCTATGATGTACACCACTGTTTGGACAGACGAACGAGAGTCAGAAGTTCCTATGAGAACAATTATTCTTGACCAAGGGCCAAGGTTACAGGTAGAGTGGGGTTGTAGCTCTACCTCCCTACCATGAAAGCTTACATGGAATGTTCAGGTTCTCAGAATGAGCAGGAACTCTTGGTTTTCCAAATAAAACTCTGTATGTATTTCAAAACAAAAGTTTGCAGAAGCATTTCTTTAGGATCTTCTTAGGCATAATCATGTTGCATATGATTACCTTTGCATTTAAAGACAGTTGTATGGGCAATTGTCTATTGTTGTTGGTATTTATAATTGTATGGGTGGTGATGCAAATTAAAAGTTGCAAACCCAAGTGCAGGTTGTTTTAAGTAATAAATTTTAGGGAGTCTGAGGTCAATCCAAAGGGAATTGATGAAGAAAAATATTTTTTTCACAATAATAAAAGTGATAAAACTTAGTTACAAATAAAAAGGATTTACTTGAGTTAGGATATCTACTCTTGGTAAATAAATTAAGGACAATATTAATTTATTTATAGCTCAATTAGAATCCACGCATAATGGAGATTCCAATCAGAAAATACAGCATTCAAAGTTCATTTAAGATTATATACATAATTATTTTATAGTTCTTTTAATTATTTATTAACACCACCACTTATAAATGGGCTCAAGCATTCATTGTGCTAACCTCTTGTCTACAATGAATCAAGATCTCTACTTTACAAGGAGGGTTTCTAAATTGATTGGAAACAAAATACAACACGTATAATGGATACTTGATAATATATTAATTAAGTACAAGAAAGAAATTAATCTAACCTTAACTTATTACCAAAAGCTTCACTCTTTCACCCAAGTAAAATGAAAATTAGTTACTCATAGACAAGAGAAAAGAAAGAGAGAAGAAGAAGAAGAAGAACATAACTTCAATTTAAAACAAAAGAAAACTACAACAAGATAAACAAACAACACAATAGCATAATCTCCATAACTAACACCAAGATTCCTAAATGATCAGCCAAGGATCTCTTTTATAGAGGATTAGGGATACAAAATGACAAGGGGGTGATTCATGAGTGAGTGGAAGAGTGGAAAATGAGTGGAAAATCCCAAATGACTTTTGATGAGTGGAAAATTATTGAGATTCTTTGTCTATGAAATCATTCAATGCTTAACTTATTGCATTCATCATTTTCTCACTAAGTGGTCTTCTAGAAAGTTGTAGGATTGTCTTGGTTTTCAATTTCCATTAGTTTCAGCCCAAAAGCATTCCTACAACTTGAGATATGGTCTGATTACTACAAACTGCTCAGGCCTAGCTACAGTTCCTCTGTTATGACTTGTAAACCCAATATGACCTCTAAAAAGTCTAAAATGAGTCATATGTTCTTCATGAAAGTTGTAGATATGGGTCTTAACTTATAGATGCCAAAATTTTAGCCAAATTAAGTTCTTATAACCTGAGTTATGCACTGATTACTGTACACTATTCAGGTTCCAATCACAAAACTTGTGTTCTGACTTCTAAGATCAATTAGCTCTACTAGATGTCTGATTTTGACCTAGAGCTCTTCACAAAAGTTGTAAATATCTCTCTTATCTTTCCTAAAAGGTAAAATACATAATTATTAGACATATATAACTCAAGATATGACCAAAATACAGAAATAGTATAAGACGTAAATCATGCTGAAAAAATTAATTAAGTCCAATTTGAGCCCAAACTTATAAAACAAAACCAAGCTCAATCAATTAAGTACATGGAGAGTGTAAATGATTAAAAATAAGGGTTTATTAACGTATAAAATATGTGATTATCAGGTGGTTGTCTATATCTAACAGTATGTAGGCTATCAGTTTAGACCATACTACTTGGCAGTGTGCATTTATGAGAAAAATGGAGGAAACTCCTATGTTATATGTTATATATTTGTTTATTCAATGTTATAGCTAGCTGGTATTGGAATTGCTTTTGCTGAGAATTGTAATTCTCATCCTGTTTGTATTTCCATGTAAATCCAGGTCTAGACCCTGCTAAGGGAAAGAAGGTGAAACATGAAAACTAGTATAGTTTTATATGCTTTAGTAGACAAAGCTTATGTACAAGTTTATATTTGCTTTGTATGTATTAAGAGTTATGTATTACAATATGTCATTTATGGCTGAGGTTGTATATGCATTTATGAGTTTATATTTTCTGCATTCTCTCAAGGCTCTCTATAATTGCTTGATTGTGATTATGGATATATGTTATTAGTTAGTTATGTAGTAAGTGACGCAACTAGTACTGTTTCTCTTGGTATAATATAGATATTTCTAATTATCTGCATTACAGTGTTACATTATGGTATTAGAGCAGTTCATCCTGTTAAGTCGGGGTATAGACTGACTGTGCTTAGGCATAAGTAGTAGTTTAGCAGAATGTTATGCATCCTTTTATCTCTTTGTGAGATATGTAAATGGGATTGCATGACTTGCCTTAGGTTTGGATGCTAATGGTTACTGTGTATATAGGAAACTATGGCAACTACTAGGCGACCCAATGAAACTCGAAGACTGGTAAAGGAGGTGATAGCCAGAGCTCTTAGAGTAATGGCTACTGTAGTGAGAGAGCAGACTGCCATTAGTAGAAGACTATTAGAAAAGTTAGTCAAGGACTCGCTTAGTAAGTTGAGGAACTCTTGAGGGATCAGAATTTCTCAAGGTTCATCAAAGTTACTCCTTTGTTCTTCAAGGGAGAGTATGGTTCGGTCAGAGCTGAGAGATGGCTTCAAGAGATGGATGAGATCTTTGCAGTCATAGCTTGCACCGATGAGCAGAAGGTGTCCTTCGCTTCTTGTAAGTTAGTAGGAGAGGCAGAAAGTAAGTGGGCCAAAGCTAAGAGGCTACTGGAGATGGTAAGTACTCAACTCATCTAAGAGGTTTTTAGAGCTACTTTCTTAGACGATTCTTAATCCCTTGTGTTTTAGAAAGCAAAGGAATTGGTTTTTCTGAGGCTTAAACAAGGGGTTTTGGTTGCGGATCTGTATGTGGAACAATTCAAAGGATGTTCTAAGTCCCCATATTTTATGAGCAATCTAGATGAAGATTGGAAGTGAGTAAAATGTGGAGTGGGACTTGGAGAAGACATTAGAAGAGTTGCGAAGCGAATAAAGATTAAGGAATTCTCTGCTCTAGTCAATGAGTGTAGAGTAGTAGAAACAGATAATCTCAGAACCACAATGAAGCAAGAGTTAGTAAATTCCTTAAAAAGGAAAAATATTAGATGTCAAGATCAGTGAGGGTGCTTCTTGATCTCAGTTCTTACCAGGAAAAGGAAGATAGATTCAAGTGGAAGCTTGGGGTGATGATAAGTATAAGCAGGGTGCTTTTAAAACAAACAACCCTAAGGAAAAAAGGTAAATCAGACTCTAAGGTACCAAGATGTGCTAGATGTAGAAAGATACATGGGAGTAGACCATGCTTGGTTGGTAAATCCACGTGCTACATATGTGAGCAACCAGGACATCGTTGAGAGGTTGTCCATAGAAATAGGGAGCAACAAAATCTTCCAACTTGGTAAGAAGTAAGAGTATATTTAAAGAGAAATCTTTTAAGGATATGTACAAGTAGAGTATAGGTTTACTTTGTGAATCATGTTAGTTTACTTTGTGAATCTAGTTTGTTTACCCTTGTTGGGATGGTTTGGTTTCTTTGTAGACAAATGATATTATATTCTTATTTAATTAGAAGTGTGAGACTATGCTTAGATTATAACCAATTGAATAAGGAACTATTGAGAATAAATGTCTTCATCTAAGAGTAGATGATCGGATAGATTAGTTGAAAGGGCCTTTGGATTTTCTCATGAGATGATCAAAGATCTGGTTATCATGGAGTTAAAGTTAAAAATAGAATATCTCTAGAATTTTCTAGGATTATGAAAGAACATAGTCAGTATGTTAGTGTAGTTTTGGAGAAAATTGATTGCGTGCCAAGTTAGCCAGAAGTCAGTTTTGGTTATAAGTGGTATAGTTTAAGGGTTATATAATTTCTCAAGGGAGAAGTTGCAGAGAACCTTAACAAAGTTTAAGAGTGGTACAATGGGAAGAACAACCGTTGTGACTAAGGGCAGAGAGTTTATTAGTAGACTTTCTCAACTAGGTTAGCTAGGAAAAATGGTACTTTGTAGTGGACTCTAGTTTATGAGTATGGTTTCTAAGAGTTGAAAAGAAGTTGACTACTATGTTAGTATTGGTAATTCCGGATCCCAATGAGAACTCTGAGGTAGTTAGTTATACTTCGAAGGTGAGACTAGGGTGTGTTCTGATGCAACAGAGGTAAGTAGATACCTATACATTGAGGTAGTTAAACTTGCACTAAAAGGACTACCCTGCGTATGATTTGGAAATAGCCATAGTGGTGTTTGCCTAATAGTTTTGGAGACATTACTCATAAGGATTCTAGTTTGAGATGTTCAGCGATCATAATAGTTCAAGATGCTTGTTGATTAGAGGAAGCTGAACATGAGGTAGAATAGATGGATGAAATTCATCAAGGTTTATAACCTTGAGTTATAATATCATCCGAGTAAGGCTAGTGCAGTGGCCGATGCACTAAGTTGGAAATCCCTATAGGTGTCCCAGATGATAGTCCAAAAGAGTGAACTTCTTGAGAGTTTTAAGGAATTTGAGTCTCACGATAACTGTGATGCCAGGTAGTCTCTCAGTGAGCAAGGTGGACATAGTAAAAGGATTAAGGACTTATATTTTAGAAGCTCAAAGGGAGGATGAACTCTAAGGGATACTAGTGAACAGATCTTCTTAGGAACCCAATAGGATTTTGTTATGGTGAATGATGGAATGATGAAGTTTAGAGACAAACTTTGTATTCCAAGAAAGTCAAAAATCAAGGAAGGGATCCTAAAGAAAGTTCACAAGAGTATGTATGCCATCTATCTATGGGCTACTAAGATATTTCAAGGGTTAAGGAAGATGTTTTGGTGGCCTAGAATGTTAAAGAACATAGCAAAATATGTTGAGTGGAAGGTAAGGGTGGATAGAGTAAGTAATTTGCCCACTTTTTTTCAAGTAGAGCTAGCTATTCTCTAGATAAAGTAGTTCAATGCCTTTGAAGAAGATAATAGATTGCATTGATCCCATGTAAGTTAAGTTTACCCATGGTTGTTTATAAGAGATAAGCAATTTTGGGGACAAAATTTTAAAAAGGAGCGGAGAAATGTAATACCCTTAATTAAATGGTAGACTTGTATATGTGTACAAAAGGTAGCATATGACTTAACATGTTAGTGAAGTTTTGTGACAAACTGAGTTCGTTTAGGCACTTAGTTGTAACACAGAAGTTGAAAAGTAGCTTAAAATGACTCGAAAAAAGGCATAAAATGCTTAGATGGGAGAAATAAACATGGATAGTTTATTTTTAGGTCATAAATGTGTGAAATAAGATGTAGTTAAAGTTTCAAGGTAATCAGAGTTATTTTGGTATTTTTAAGCATACTAGTTTGTGTTTGTTAATATTGGACTGATTAGCAGCAGATATGAAAATCATGAAAATGGTGAAACAATAATTTAGATTAATATCGTGATTTATTCTAAAGTCGTTAGAAGTTAGGAAACTTGGTTTCATGGAATCTAAGTGTTCTTAACGGATATAAGTTTTCCAATATAGTCCCTAAGTGCCAAGTCTCCTGTGACTCTCTCTCTTTAAAGGCAACAAATGCTGTTCAAGAAGGAGAGAACAGAAGAAAATAAAGAAGGAGCCAAAGGAGAGAAGGAAAGGGGGGAAAGGAAGAAAGAGCAAGGGAAGATCAAAGACCAAAGCTCAAGCTTGATGGTGGACCATCCATACAAGAGGTAAGGGGTTTTTATTCATCTTCTTCCTCTTTGTTCATCTTAGATGAACTTAGGTTTTCATGAATAGAGAAAAAGGGGTTTGGATAGCCAAACCTATGTTCTTGGCTTAGTTCTTGATTCCAAGGACTAAGTTAGTATGTTTTTAGCTTAGTAAATGTTAGATAGCCATTTATGGCTTAAGATAAACCATTCTTAGGTCATAGATGAGAAGCTTGGAAATGGTTGAAGTTAAGTGGTTTTGGACCTAAATCTATGCCTAGATGAATCAATAGGTTGTATAAGAGTTACAACAAGTTTAGGTGCCAAGATTAGTGCTAGAAATCACAAGGTAACCGATCTTGAATGATTGGAAGTGAGTAAAGTTCCAATGGAATAGTACTTGGTTGTGTAGAAATTCTGTAGAACCTAGTTTCTGCTATGCGCGTCGCGGCATGAGGTTGGTTCTGCTATGTGTACCGCAGCGTAAGGATGTTAAGCCAAGGCGTGAGGTGCATCAGCATTAAACCCGAGAGCAGGGCACTGCGGCGTGCCAATGCCGTGCCACGATATGAGCCCATGAACCTCTAAAAATGTCATTTTTATGTTTTGGAGTTCTTAACTAGATGGAATCATTTGTACATGTTTCCTAAGGTGTTTGAGGACATAAATAAGGATATTTCAAGAGTAGAATCATCACCTAGCAAGTACGAGGAAGTTTAGGCCTTTGAACATCCAAAGTAATAGATTGACATAAGTTATGTTTAATATACTATTGGAGGTAATTCGATAAGGGAATGATCCTTTGGTATGTATGTTATATGTATGAACCTTAGAGCAACCAAGAGTAGAGGTTTACTATAGGTAGGTGTCGAGCACCTTAGGCAACTTAGTGTTGCATTAGATATTACTCAAGATGTGATGATGTGGTGCATTGGATGCTAGTATACTAGGATGGATTAATAGTATTTGTAACACCCCCTTTTAGGGCATCACATTTACGAAAATACAAGTTACCAAATTATTATCAAGTTATAAAGATTATTAATATTATTTGTATGTTTTTCAAATATTTTTCTTTGCGGATAATTAAAACTAACAAATTAAATAAATTATAAAATATACCAAATTAAAATAATTTACATTACATACATACCAAGATCTAAAACTTTAAAACATCCAATTTTGTTCTCAAAATAACTATACAGGTACTACAATCCAAATATAAACTAACCTAGTACGCCATCTAGTCAGAAAGGTACTCATTCGGATCCTATTCTAGATCTTCCTCCGACTCCTCAGAAGACACTAACCCCTGATGGGTTGCAAGGCTATGGACAGGAGTCTGTGCATAAGAAACAACTAAATCCTCCGTAGGAGTAACACGACGAGTACTGCACGAAAACTTCATGGGCATAGTAAAACATAAATGCACAAAAGCATTAAAAGAAAATATAAGGACCCCATGAAAAGTCTTACTAAGGGTCATAGATACTGCTCCGATATATACAACATGATCCTCATCAACATTATAGCGCCAGGCATTCGTGCCTCCTCTAAACAGCACTTTTACATAACCCAAAAAATCCATTGACACCATATCAGCTAACAAACTAACTAACCCAGACAGAAATGAGGCAAATCATCCTCTTCTTCTACACCCTCTAAATCAATCATACAAATAAATAAAATAACATAGCAAAAAGGTGAGATCCCCTACATTAATACCATCATGGCAGTAAAAAGACAGTAAAACAACATACTATTCATACACAACATTTAACAAATACATTCATAGCATCATATGATTATTGTATCAAATAGCAAATAATTAGCACAATACATACATATATATATATATATATATCATAGCAGAATGATGACCGACTATGCATATGAATGATGAACCAATTTCCTACTCCATGAAGTTAAACTCAATTTCGGAGAGAATGATCCAGAAGATATGTCAGTATATCGGCTGCCTTAGACCAAGTGCTATAATTTCTCAAAGTGCACATCAGGCATTATACACAATATTCTATGCCAAATCATGAATAGAATAGTGTTTAGTCAAAATCATTGGAGCATTGCTTAGTTACCACGGCCCAGTGGAGCTACCTATTGTCCATTTGTGCAATTCCTGTGCTCCTATGCCTACTAGTTGAACAAGTGAATAACACTACGCAATTCGCACCTGCACTTAGGTGTAATTTAACTCCTAGGCAACAATAGCCTTAACAGATACCGTCTGTTTGACAAATGCATGTCTAATGACTTAATACACATTACAGGCCACTATCGGCCACAAACACACAATGATGTATTCGGGTTCATTATACTGGCCTGACAACAAAACTTGTTATTCCTCTCAATCGCGTAGCATTTTTATTGCATTTTCACAATCGCGAGAAACTTCTGTTACGTTTTCAAATTGTGTAACAATTTTTCAACGTTTTCTCAACTGCTTAGGGATTTTAAAACATTTTCTTAATCGCGTAACTAAAAATTACCATTTTTAAATCGCATAGAAGTTTTTCTACCTATTTTCAATCGCATAAAACATTTTCTCAATATTTTAAGCTCAAATTAAAACTTTTCTTATTTAATATCAAAATTAGACTTTATTTCCATTATATCCCTATTAAATCCCCTTTAAACAATATTTCTACCATTTTTCTAAAAATTCATATTATTTTAAATTTTAAATAAAATCCTTTTCCATTTAATTTATTTATATAATCATAAATAAATTATTTTAAAGTCTCCAAATTACATTTTAGTCCTAAATTCATTATATGGCCGAAAATCAATTTCTTAATTAGTAATAAAAATATAATCATTTCCACTTTTATTTTATAAATCCTTAAGTAGGTTTATTATCACTAATCCTCTAGATTACCATTTAATGAAACATTTTTGAAATGGATACCCCTTTGAAGGGCTTAGATGTCGTGAGCCTCACTTGGCCATTGGAGCCAAAATTTCCTTCCTCTCAAGCCTAAATCATAGCATACAACATGCTTAAACATCAAAAATCCTACTTTAACAAGTTCATGCATAATATCAAAGCAATAAATCACATAGGATAAATAATTACAATCACACAAGCACATCAAATGCCGTGTCCCTCACCACCACAAATGGTTGATGAGGTTAATCTCTCCCTTACCTTGTATGTAGCTTGCTAACTCTTTGTTTGACCCTTTCTATCAACTTTCTTCACCAAGTGATTCTTATAAACCAAAGCAAACACAAAAAATTTAACATCCAAGGTTAGATCAAGACAACCATAGATCAAGTATGGTCTTGGAATTTCAAGAATCAATTAAGAAACCAAGTTTCAAGAATTTTACCTTGAAACCGTAGAATTTGAATCCAAAAATCAAGCTTGAAGATGATGGAATCAAGGTTTGATCACAACTTCAAAGTTGCTTGGAATGATGTTTAGGACTAAGTGGTATGATTTGTTTGAATTAAAAATGATTGGAAGGTATATTCGTGTAGGGAGGCCGTGAGGTAGAAGAGAGAAAATGAAAGAAAATGTGTTAAGTCTTGAGAGAAAAGATGATAGCTTTTAGAAGTGCGATATTTTTGGTCTCCTAACCCTTATGGCCGTGAGACTAGACGGAGAGAGAAAGAGATATTTTAATTTTGCTACAAGCTATCACAACCATTGATTCAATCAATGGTGGACATCCAATTCTTCTACACTAAGCTTGCTCCCACAACCATTAATTAGATCAAGGGTGGATATGCAAAGCTTCCCCTCCAAGCTTGCTTCTAATTAGTTAGTCATAAAGGTGTCATAACCTACCTTCTTTGACTAGCTTAGATATTTTTCATAAGTTATTACCTAATGGACAATAGTTTTACCCAACGGATAATAACATTACACAATGGATAATAGATTTATCCAATGGATAATAAAAACTCAGATAAAGAAAATGTTTGTCAACTGTTCCCGATTTTGGGTTTAGTAAGTTCCCTGGGAAAAATTTTTATTTTTTTGGATCCGCCTCAAACACACATACAGCTCAAAATAATATTAAAATAATCAAAATATAAAACCCCAAAAATTATCCATTTCATCATAAGTAGTCATTTTATAATATTTATTATTTTTGGAAATTTTTCTAGATTTTTCTGAAAATGTTGAATATTTTAATATATTTCTCATTTTACATGCACACTGAGCAGAGTCAGTGTAACATCCAAAAATTGTTTGCTTCATGATAAATAGTCTTCTTCTAATATTTATGATTTTTAGAAATTTTTTTAGAATTTTTCAGAACTATTGATTATTTTAATATATTTCTCGATTTGCATGTACACTGAGCGAAGCCGAGAAAATTAAATATTTTCTCCGAGGCTGGTAAACCTTGAACTGTGGAAATGTTGATGGGGGATCTTACTAAACCCGAGGTCAGACACACTTTACGAGGTTTATATTTTTTAAGATTTTATCTGATACATAAAATCTCTATACGTACTGTTAAATAAAATTCTGCGGTACGCGCTATTGTCCATTGGACAATAGATACTGACTTTGTAAACTGCAAGAATTATCCATTGGGTAATAACTTATAGTTAAAATCCTAATCACCTTATTATTTTAATCACTTTATCACCTAATCACCATATCTAAATGCAATTCACTTTAAGTCTAATTAAATCTACTTTTGAAAAAGCTATCAAGCTAACCCTAATTTTTTGTGACAATTTTCCCTCCCATTTCTCTCCACACTACACGGCCATGAGGCCAATTAGGAGCCAAGAATTGCCTTTTCACTTAATTACTTTTCCATTCTAATTTTCAAACCCTAAAAGTTCATTTCATTCTACTATCACTTCCTCTCTCTAAACTTTTCTTCTCTTCACATTTTCTCCTCCTTCTCTCTACCTCACCACACGGCCACACCCTCTCTAAGCCTCCAAAGATTACAAAAATTTCAAGTAACCATAATTTCCTAATCTCCATCACATTCTAAACACCTTTCTAGTTTAAATCTACTTAAAAAGCTATCATCTTCATCATCTTCTTCAAGCTTTAAAGTTTGAAGCTTTAGGGTAAGATTCTTGATTTCTCATCTTCTCTTCTTCATTTTCGTTTTAATGGTCTTCATCATGACCATTTATTCTCTTTTCTCAAGCCTTGGTGTTGATTTGATATTGTAATTTCTAGGGTTTTTGGTGAAGCTTGGCTGAATTTCACGCAAACAAGGAGATTCCTTTTCTTGATTTCTCTTGGGTAAGAGGGAGATGGTCCACTTCAACCTCTATTGGTAGTGAGGGACTTTATTTTGTGTTGGTTGTGAGAAACCCTAGTTAGGGTTACTCTCTTTGTTGTATGATTTTTGTGGTTGTGTGTTGATCTTGCCTTGTTTAATCTAATTGGTTGATTGTATATGTATATTGATGATTTTGGATTGATTTGGATAGAATGGAAATAAAAGTCTTTTGCTTTCCTCATGGAGGCTCACGGCCATGACCCTCAAGTGGGGTGATCATGGTTGAAATTTTGTAACCAAGATGGAAACTTAATTAATCAAGTGAATAAAATGTAATGGAGTCAAGAAAAACTTAGGGTTCTACCCTTGGGAGGCCACGGCCTCTAAGGCCATTTTAGGATCCCATTTATGTAACATCATGCAGCCTTGGAATTTAAATGATCAAGTGACTAAATAATTAATAATGTAATGGAGAGAAATTTAATTGATAACATAAAAGTAAATCTTTGGACCTAATTAAAGAATAAAAGTGTGTAAGACTTAGAAAACCTTAGATAAATTTTCTAAGTGAGTATAATAAACTTTAAGTGAGGAACTTAATAATCAAGAGAATTTCCCCTAGAGAAGGATTTCATAAGAAATGTTAAATTAAAGTGAAATTTAATTAATTGGATAATTAAAAATTAATTAGGAATTCATAAAACTGGAAAGAATCAAGAATGAGATCTTATCATAAAACTTAAATTAATTCTTAATTAAAGGAAGGATATGAGTGCGAGTAAGATATTAAATAACTCAAATTAAAATTATCTCAAGAGAAACTGAATGAGAAGAACGTAGAAGATTAAGCCATAATTTCCATAATGAACCCTAAAAGCATAATATATTATTTGATGCCTTGATGATATTCATTGTGGGTCCATGAGTGGGACCAAGAATGTGTTGATGCTTATCTTGGCTAAATTGTAGCATGTAGTGGAAAAGTATATTATTGTTAAATATACATGAATATGCATTGAGTCATCAGGTATTGTGAAAGTCCAATGGACGATTTGTCAAGGATATGTTGCCTAGGAGTTTGAATCACACCTTAGTGTGGGTGCGAATAGACTAGTGTAGGTCATACTATTGACCTTGGGAGCATCGGGGCGCGGGCGTCTTACAACGGATAGTTGGTAGCCCCTCAAGGCCGCGGGACAAACCAATGCAAACGCACCGACGATCCGGACCGAGACACTGTCCTATATCACAATCTTGTGGGAACGCCACTATATATAGCCTTGTTGTGCAAAACTATTATTTTTTTCTAGAAAGCACTTGATTTTAGTTGACAATATATTGGCATGTCTCCCTGATCATTCTCTTCGATGTTTGTGTCTAGCTCCATGGAGTAGGATTTTGATACCATGTACATATGCATAGTGAGTCAACATATTACTTGGTATTTAATTTATATGATGATTAGAATTGCTATCTTATTAATGTTATAACTACCTGGAATTGTTAAGTCGTTTAATATCTACTACCTGATATGGATTCTTATTCTTGTAATACTATGTGGGCGTTCTACGCCATTTTTCATTTCTTACTGCCACAATTGGTAATTATATTTGATATCTCACCTTTTATTTGTATTATTCTTGTTCTATGAAACTTGGTTAACAACTGTAGAGGGGACGAACTTGATTCTCTTAGATTTGACTTGGTTTGATCTCCTGCGTTCGGTGTTGGCATCAAGAAGGGGTTCTGTTGGTTTCATCAAGATTGTGCTCACCGGGGGAGCCAATACTTGGCGAGTTGACTGGGCCAGTGAGCGTATACAGTATGTTGGGGATCTGATCTTGACCGTGAGGAGAACCCGCGATGGAGATCCAATTTTGACTCTCACTACATCAGTGCATCTAGAGTTTGCATTGCCCATTCGGGAGCTTTGGGGTGATCCACTTCACACCCCTAGAGAGGACGAGGATTCTATAGCATCAGCTACTACGGCACCTGCCTATGAAACCGTACTCTGTCCTATTCTTGTGTCTTCTGATGTGCCGGGAGAGGATCCCGAGGCTGATCCGATAGAGTACCCAACTCCTTAGACGTAGGCATCGTTATAGGTAGTTATGTTTCTTTTGCATTACCTGTATAAAGATTCTTTTGAGTATAACTGTTTTGATGTATATCTAATTATTTTTGGGCAGTATGAGTAATGCACCGCGCTATGTATATTTTAAGATAATTATCTAGTCTTATATGTTGTATTTTAAGTATATCTTGTTGAATTATATTTTCAAATGGCGGCACATGTATCTAATCATTCGTGGCTCATATTTTCTTTATATGTACAATAATTTGATTTTGGAAACTTGTTATTTGAGTCGTAGCACGCCAAAAATTTAGTGACCGTAGTATAATGACGATTGTGCCGTGGTTACTAAATCGAGGGGTGTTATGTTAGGTGGCATTAGAGCAGTTCATCTTGTTGAGTCGGGGTATGGACTAACTATGCTTAGACATGTTAGAAGTTTCTTTGTGTGTTATGCACTTCCTTGTCTCTTGATAGAGATGGTTAGGAAAGGAAGGCATGGCTTGCCATAGGTTGAATGTTGGTAGATACTGTTGCATAATTACATGATATTGAGTATTGGCCCACTCAATGTGTAATGCTCTGTGTGGACGGGAAACTATGACTTCACCTAGGCATATTAAGGGAACATGAGTTCTTTTAGTAAGAAGCTCAGCTGATGTGACTGAACTTGTTTAGGATTGGTTTGCATTTACACCATTGTTGTGTTACCTCTAGAATTGTTTAAGCCAATAGGTTGGAAAAAGGGTAGTTAAATAGGGCTTACAGGGTTTGTGGACTAAAGCATCCAAGAGGTTTGAAGAAGTGATTTCTTTGGAAAGGAATATCTGGCGTAGGTATGGTTCGAGGAATTGCTTGGGAGTTAAGGACTTACAGGAAATAGTGCCATAGAAGGCAAAATAAAGGAACTCAAGTTAGAGTCTTTTGGGTTTGCCTTGTCGTGTTGTGTGACTCTTTGCATTTGGTTTCCGAAAGGAGACAATATTGTTTGAATTAATTATTTTTTATTTTCCTTATGTTTCGAGTTGTTTGTCCTTGAAGAGAGGCAATGGCTCGGGGTAGGCGTAAGCGTGTGAATGCAGGGAGTGAAGATGATAATACGACTGCGGCAGCAGAAGTAATGCAGAGAGTCGCCCGGCAGCAGAAGCTGAGAGCAGAGATTCAGAATCTATCAAATGTGGATCAATCTTCAAATGTGAGACCTTATAATTTTGGGGCCATCGAGGGTCCAAAAAAGGAAGAAGCGGAAGACTAACCAGTTTCGACAGAAACCTTATTCACGACAATCGAGGAAGCAATAGCAACAACCAACACATGAAAGAGGTGCGAGTGGTAGTAAATCTAATCTAACCATGGTATCCTTACCAAAATGTAAGAAGTGCAGAAAGGACCACTCAACGAGGGAATGTAAGATCAAGAGGGTAATCTGCTTCAAATGTGGAAATGGCCACTTAACAAGGGACTGTACGATCGAAGGAATAATTTGTTTCAAGTGCGAAAAGCTAGGACATGTGGCTAGAAATTATACTTTGCATAGGATGAAGCCTTCCATTGGTGAAGTACGTGCTTCGAGACCTCAAGCTGGAGGAAAAGTTTATACCTTGGGAGGAGCAAAAGTTTCTCAGACTGAGGATCTAAACAATGGAGATTATGCCACAGGAGATGACCCTTTGATTATGCTATGTAATTCTGGGGGTAACCCATTCCTTTATGACACATGACTGACTGTATGAGTCCATTAGGGTCGTTTGTGTCTTCATCATATTTTGACTAAGTTATTTCTATTACGGCTACTAAGAACCTATTATTGATAGTCAAGTCATTTAAATTATCCTATGACCTTTTAAAGATTGAATCTTTTCTATTGATTGGATTTGTTTACCTTCTTTTTAAATTTGATGTGATCTTGAAAAGGGATTGGTTATTTTCCAACCATATCCTGTTAAATTATTTCAAACAAACTTTAGTTTTTCTTGAGACAGAGATTTCTGGATTTGGATCCATGAAGCTCAGTCCTAAATTTTATTAAACCATGCCAAATTCTTCGTCGGAAGGGTCCGGTAGTATACCAAATGACTTCACTATCTTTTTCTTCTAACCCTTATAATGTTTCTAGTGTACTTCAATTGATAAAATGTGTTCCCGAATTCAACCTAAGCCATAGTGCCGAATGCAGTGCGATTACATAAGAATTTTCCCTGTGAGACATTTCTTTTTAAAGTCGAGGTTAATTAGTTTGATGGGTCAACTGAAGGAAGCCGCGGTTACCTCCAAGATCAGTTGTGTTCTGGACTATCATCAAGTTTGTTTGAAGGCAGAACAATGTTTTTAAGACAGCTTTTAAAATGCGTTATGGGCACTACAAGTGTTTGGTAGCGTCGTTCCGTGCAACAAACACTTCGGTAATATTCATCAATTTCGTGAATAGGATTTTCTTCCCTGTTGAAAACAGATTTGTCGTTGTCTTTGTTGATGACATTCTAATCTATTCTTAGAGTCCAGAGGAACCACACTGAATCATACCAAACGTATCTTGTTGTTCTTCAAATTCTGAAGAAGAATGAGGGGTTATGTGTGAAGTTGTCCAAGTGCAAATTTCGATTAGAGGCAGTTTAACTTTTGAGACACGAGATCTCAAAAGAAAGAATTATTGGAGATCCATCGAAAGTTAAAATAGTTCTTCAATGAGAAAGACCGATGACCGTAACGAATACTCGTAGCCATATGGGATTAGTTGGTTAATACGGGAGACACGTCGCAGAATTTTACAATGTGGCAAGACTTCTCATCTAACTCATACAAGAGAGTCAAGTTTTGTATGGACCGATGCATACGGGAGAAATTTTCAAGGGTTGAAGAAACACTCAACTACTTCACCAGTGATGATTCTAGCTAATCTCAACGAACCTTTTGAGATACCTATTGATGCTTCGCATTAGAATTTGACATGTGAGCTTGTGCAGATAGGAGTAGTAGCGTATGTTTCAAGACAACTAAAAGCACATGATAAGAGTCACTCTATACAAAAACTCAAAGTTAGTCGTTGGGATTGCGTTAAAGATCTGGAAACATTCTACAAGGAACAATATCAACATTATATTCTAAAGTATGAAAATTTCGAGGACTAAATTTCTTTTTAGAAGGGGAGAGTTGTAACACCCAAAAAATTGTTCATTTCATCATAAGTAGTCATTTTATAATATTTATTATTTTTGAGAATTTTTTTAGATTTTTTCTGAAAATGTTGAATATTTTAATATATTCTTCATTTTACGTGCACATTGAGCAGAGTCATTGTAATATCTCAAAAATTATTTGTTTCATGATATATAGTCATCTTCTAATATTGTGATTTTTGAGAATTTTTCGGAACTATTGATTATTTTAATATATTTTTTGATTTGTGTGCGCACTGAGCAGAGTTGA
This sequence comes from Ormosia semicastrata, assembly GCA_029884595.1. Taxonomy (NCBI): domain Eukaryota; kingdom Viridiplantae; phylum Streptophyta; class Magnoliopsida; order Fabales; family Fabaceae; genus Ormosia; species Ormosia semicastrata. The sequence goes on along the minus strand of JAQQTO010000063.1, from coordinate 79,738,135 downwards.
AAAAATAAAATATTTTTCCTGAGGCTGGCAAACCTTGAACTTTGGAAACGTCGATAGGGGATCTTACTAAACCCGAGGTCGGGCACAGTTTACGAGGTTTATATTTTTTGAGATTTTATTTGATAAATAAAATTTCTGTACGTACTGTTAAATAAAATCCTGGGATACGCGCTATTGTCCGTTGGACAATAGATATTGACTTTGTAAACTGCAACAATTATCCATTAGGTAATAACTTGTAGTTAAAATCCTAATCACCTTATTAATTTAATCACTTTATCACCTAATCAACTTATCTAAATGCAATCCACTTTATGTCTAATCAAATCTACTTTTGAAAAAGCTATCAAGTTAACCCTAATTTTTGGTGACAATTTTCCCTCCCATTTCTCTCCACACTACACGGCCATGAGGCCAATTAGGAGCCAAGAATTGCCTTTTCACTTAATTAGTTTTCCATTCTAATTTTTAAACCCTAAAAGTTCATTTCATTCTACTATCACTTCCTCTCTCTAAACTTTTCTTCTCTTCACATTTTCTCCTCCTTCTCTCTACCTCACCACATGGCCACACCCTCTCTAAGCCTCCAAATATTACAAAAATTTCAAGTAACCATATTTTCCTAACCTCCATCACATTCTAAACACCTTTCTAGTTTAAATCTACTTGAAAAGCTATCATCTTCATCATCTTCTTCAAGCTTCAAAGTTTGAAGCTTCAGGGTAAGATTCTTGATTTCTCATCTTCTCTTCTCCATTTTCATTTTAATGGTCTTCATCATGACCATTTATTCTCTTTTCTCAAGCCTTGGTGTTGATTTGGTGAAGTTGTAATTCTAGGGTTTTTAGTGAAGCTTGGCCGAATTTCACAAGGAGCAAACAAGGAGATTCCTTTTCTTGATTTCTCTTAGGTAAGAGGGAGATGGTCCATTTAAACCTCTATTGGTAGTGAGGGACTTTATTTTGTGTTGTTTGTGAGAAACCCTTGTTAGGGTTACTCTATTTGATGTATGATTTTTGTGGTTGTGTGTTGATCTTGCCTTGTTTAATCTAATTGGTTGATTGTATATGTATATTGATGATCTTGGATTGATTTGGATGCACTGGAAATATGGAATAGAAATAAGAGTCCTTTGTTTTCCTCATGGAGGCTCACGGCCATGACTCTCAAGTTGGGTGATCATGGTTGAAATTTTGTAACCAAGATGGAAACTTAATTAATTAAGTGAATAAAATGTAATGGAGTTAAGAAAAACTTAGGGCTCTACCCTTGGGAGGCCACGACCTCTAAGGCCATTTTAGGATCCCATTTGTGTAACATCATGCAACCTTGGAATTTAAATGATCAAGTGACTAAATAATTAATAATGTAATGGAGAGAAATTTAATTGATAACATAAAAGTGAATCTTTGGACCTAATTAAAGAATTAGAGTGTGTGAGACTTAGAAAACCTTAGATTAATTTTCTAAGTGAGTACAAATAAACTTTAAGTGAGGAACTTAATAACCAAGAGAATTTCCCCTAGAGAAGGATTTCATAAGAAATGCTAAATTAAAGTGAAACTTAGTTAATTGGATAATTAGAAATTAATTAGGAATCCATAAAAATGGAAACAATCAAGAATGAGATCTTATCATAAAACTTAAATTAATTCTTAATTAAAGGAAGGATATGAGTGTGAGTAAGATATTGAATAACTCAAATTAAAATTATCTCAAGAGAAACTTAATAAGAAGAACGTAGAAGATTAAGCCATAATTTCCATAATGAACCCTAAAAGCATAATATATTATTTGATGCCTTGATGATATTCATTGTGGGTCCATGAGTGGGACCAAGAATGTGTTGATGATTATCTTGGCCAAAGTGTGGCATGTTGTGAAAAAGTATATTATTGTTAAATATACATGAATATGCATTGAATCATCATGCATTATGAAAGTCCGATGGACGATTTGTCAAGGCAATGTTGCTTAGGAGTTTGAATCACACCTTAGTACGGGTGCGAATAGACTAGTGTAGGTCATGTTGTTGACCTTGGGGGCATCGGGGCGCGGGTGTCTCACAGCAGACAGTTGGTAGCCACTTTGGGCTGTGGGACAAACCGATGCAAACGCACCGACGATCCAAACTGAGACACTGTCCTATAACGTGATCTAGTGGGAATACCGCTATATAAAGCCTTGTTGCGCAAAACTATTATTTTTTTCTGGAAAGCACTTGATTTTAGGTTGACGAGATACTGGCATGTCTCCCTGATCATTATCTTCGATGTTTGTGTCTAGCTCCGTAGAGTAGGATTTTGATATCATGTACATATGCATAGTGAGTCAATATATTACTTGGTATTTAATTCGTATGATGATTGAAATTGCTATCTTATTGATGTTATAACTGCCTAGAATTGTTAAGTTGTTTAATATCTACTACCTGATATGGATTCTTATTCTTGTAATGCTATGTGGGCGTCCTATGCCATTTTCTATTTCGTACTGCCATAATTGGTAATGATGTTGGATATCTCACCTCTTGTTTGTATTATTCTTATTTTATGAAACTTGGTTAACGACTGTAGAGGGGACAAGGTTGATTCTCTTAGATTTGACTTGGTTTGATCTCTTGCGTTTGGTGATGGCATCAAGAAGGGGTTCTATTAGTTTCGTCAGGATTGTGTTCACCGGGGGTGCCAATGCTTGGCGAGTTGACAGGGCCGACGAACGTATATGGTATGTTAGGGATCTGATCTTAACCGTGAAGAGGACCCACGATGGAGATCCTATTTTAACTCTCACTACATCAATGCATCTAGAGTTTGCATTGCCCATCCGGGACCTTTGGGGTGATCCGCTTCACACCCCCAGAGAGGATGAGGATTCTATGGCATCAGCTGTTTGGGCACCTGCCCATGAGACCACACTCTGTCCTATTCTTGTGTCTTTTAATGAGCTAGGAGAGGATCCCGAGGAGGATCCGATGGAGTACCTAACTCCTTAGACGTAGGCATCGTTATGGGTAGTTATGTTTCTTTTGCATTACCTGTATAAAGGTTCTTTTGAGTATAAATGCATTTTGATGTATATCTAAGTGTTTTTGGGTGGTATGAGCAATGCGTCGCTCTATGTATGTTTTAAGGTAATTATCCAGTCTTATGTGCTGTATTTTCAGTATATCTTATTAAATTATATTTTCAAATGACGGCACGTGTATCTAATCATTTGTGGCTCATATTTTCTTTATATGCACAATAGTTTAATTTTGAAAACTTGTTATTTGAGTCGTAGCACCCCAAAAACTTAGTGACCGTAGTATAATGATGATTATGCCGTGGTTACTAAATCGAGGGGTGTTACACAAAATAATTTAAAAATTCTCAAAAATTCACAAATATTATAAAACTCATAAATATCCAGAAAAATGAAAAATCGGGGTGTTATAGTATTCACTCTAGTAGGTATGATAAAGTTATGAACCTTAGGATATCCAAGAGTAATGGATTGCCTTGGGAAGGTACCTAGACCCTTAAGCAACAAATTGTTGCATTTGCTAACCACTCTTGAGTTAGAATCTTTTGAGTGGAGATAGAGTTGTGTATTTAGCTCCTAAGTGAAGGGATGTTTGATGTATTGAGTTCTCTACACAAGTGGGATCTTATACATTACTAAATACACAATAAGATGAATGGTGGCTAGTAAGTTGTCATATTCATGAAGTATAGTGGAAATATGCAATAACTCCTCTATTAGTAAAGTTAGGTTGAAATTGCAAGATGAGTGGGATTTATTCTCCTTAGATACTAAATCAAGTATTGGAGTTGAAGTCCTTAAGTATTCCAGGAGTTAGGAATTTCTAAAATAGGTATTTGAGACCTTAAACACTCTAGTGTAGCTTAAGTTACTACTAGAGATGTGATAATAAGGGAAGCTAAATATAATCAAGATAAGTATCTTATACTTGTCTAGATGTATGTATATGGGAATGGTCTAGTAGTATTAATCTTTGTGAGTATCCTTTGATGATATGTACAATCATGTAGGCCAATAGAGATAATGGGATATTTGAAAGGTTCTTTGAACAAGGATTTAGCCCTAACATCTTGATAGTGCCAAGGCCAAAGGAGATAAGTGGGGAGTCCAGAAGGATCTTTTGAATAGGGATTCAGCCTGAACTTCTCGATAGCACTAGGATACATGTAATGTGAGGATGAGTTTTCCCTCTATTTACCATAGGATAATGTACTAAACTAGTTCTTAGTAAACATCTTGGTTCTTAATTGAGCTAAGTATGTATGTATGATGTTTTTACCTGCTCTTCTAATGTATGGTAACCTATAATGTACTCCATTGTTTAGACAAATGGACGAGCGTCAGAAGTTCCTAAGGGAATAAGTCATTCTTGACCATGGGCCAAGAGTTACAAGTAGAGTGGGGTTAGAGCTCTTCCTCCCTACTATAGCAACTTACATGGAATGTTCAGGTTCCCAAAATGAGCAAGAACTCTTGGTTTTCAAAATAAAACTCTACATGTATTTCAAAACAAACCTTGCACAAGCATTTCTTTAGGATCTTTTTTAGGCATAATCATATTGCATATCATTACCCTAGCGTTTAAAGACAATTGTATTGGCAATTGTCTATTTCTATTTGTATTTAAAATTGTATGGGCGGTTGTCTATATCTAACAGTATGTAGGCTATCAGTTTAGACCACAGTACTTGGTAATGTACAGTTATGAGAAAAATAGAGGAAACTCTTATGCTAGATGTTATATATTTGTTTATACAATATTATAACTAGCTGGTATTGTAATTGCTTTTACTGAGAATTGTAATTCTCACCCCGTTTGTGTTTCTATGTAAATCCAGGCACAGACCCTGATAAGGGAAAGAAGGCAAAGCATGAAGACTAGTATAGTTTTATATGCTTTAGTAGACAAAGCTGTGACTGGCATGTATCTGATTAAGAATGTGTTTTGATGATAACAAACTTAAAGATGTTGCAAGATGAAGTCCAAGAGTATCAAGACCATCAAGTATAGCTTTTAGGACTTCAATCATTTTGTAAAGGTATATAAAGATTCACAAATAGCTCAATCTTGCGTTTCGAAATAGCACACAAGTTTTCAAGGCTTCAATATGGTTTTTAACTTCCAAAGAATCAACCATTTCGTGTCCATAAACCTACAAGATCATATGGAATCAAGAGCAACATTTAAAAAGGCTCAAAACATGTTTTTCATATGTATTATTCGAATAAGGGGTTCCTTATTCGAATAACACAAGTCAGAGATTCCAAATAAATCATTCTGGAAAGGATTTATTCGAATAAGCCATGCATTATTCGAATAAATGATTCAAAAAAACATTTGGCACGAATAAGTTATTCGAATAACAAAGTGTTATTCGAATAACACATTTCCAGGAAGTCATTTTATAAAATGATTATTCGAATAACAGAGTTGTTATTCGAATAACAAGCCTTTTTAATAAAACCATGTTTAATTGGTTATTCGAATAACAATGTTGTTATTCGAATAACGAGAACTCAGAAGCTCATTTATTCGAATGAGTTATTCGAATAACATGAATGTTATTCAAATAACATGTTTTCCCAGATGCCATACAATTAAGTGGTTATTCGAATAACCAAGGTGTTATTCGAATAACACATTACAGAAGAAAACACGTTTGTGCTATTTCAAGCGTTATTCGAATAAGAATTCTCTTATTCGAATAAGAGAGGTTTCCAGAAACAGAAATTAACGGATAGTTACGCATCATTAAATGCTCCAACCACCCCCCAACGGCTCTAAACTTCAATGACTTATAAATAGAAGTTATTGGGCATTTATGAGGGTTAGACAATCAATCTAAAAAACCTTGGTTGAGCATTAAAAACGAGTTTTCATCTTTTCCTCCATTAATACTCTGTTTCTGAGCATAAACCGTGAATCATATACTCGTTGAATTTTCAGTTGTAATATCTACTCTTTGAAGAGAGTTTCTACCTATTCAATCTTTGTATAATCTGTAGAGAGGGTGAGGCATCCCTCCAAACTGTAATAGGGTGAGGTATCCCTTGGAAAATAGAGGCTCAAGCATTAGGGTGAGGTATCCCAAAGTGTTGAGTGCTCAAGGTTGTAGTGGTTGTCAAGCACCCATTGAAGCTTGATGATATAGTGAAAAATCTCAAGTTGTTGCTTGGGGACTGGACGTAGATCATAAGTGGATTGGTGATCGAACCAGGATAAACGACTGTGTTTGTCTTCTCTAAACCCTTCTCTTTATTTTGTGCACTGTTTTATTGAATTGCTTGGATATTGTCTCCTTAGGCTATCACATTTATAAGTAAGAGGATTTATCTCATTCATCCAATTATCTCTAATCATTCAATAGCTTCAACGAAAATTAGTTATCAAATGATTTGCGAAAGATTTGCGAACTTGTTTTACTTACTCAATTCAACCCCCTCTTGAGTATTGAGGCCACTTGGTAACAAGTGGTATCAGAGCTAGACTCTTGTATAAAGAGCTTAGTAGCTTCAAGAGAAGTGATGGCTTCAAATGGTTTTTCAAATGAAGGTTCTTCTATAAATTGACCTCTTTATTTCAATGGGGATGGTTATGCCTATTGGAAAGAAATGATGAAAATTTTCATTGAAGCTATTGACTTAGATGTGTGGGACGCCGTTGAAAATGGTGCTTTTGTCCCAACACAAACTAAATATGGTGTGAAAATTAATACACCTAGAAATGAATGGACCGATGATGATAAAAAGAAGGTTCAATACAATTTGAGAGCCAAGAACATCATCACCACATCCTTGGGGTATGATGAGTTCTTTAGGGTGTCAAATTGCAAGACCGCAAAAGAAATGTGGGATACCCTACAAGTAACTCATGAAGGTACTAGTGAGGTAAAACGATCTCGAATAAACACTCTTACTCATGAATATGAATTGTTTAGAATGAACTAAGGTGAGAGTATTCAAGATATGCAAAAGAGATTTACTCACATTGTTAATCATCTCATCTCATTGGGAAAGACATTTCCTAATGAGGATCTTATTAACAAAGTCTTGAGATGTCTAAGCAGGAATTGGCAACCCAAAGTAACAGCTATTGCGAAATCAAGAGATTTATCAACAATGTCTCTAGCCACCCTATTCGGAAAGCTTCAAGAACATGAGCTGAAACTAAATAGGCTCAATCAAAGTGAAGAGCATGATAAAAAGAAGAAAGAAATTGCACTCATAGCCACCTCTTCCATACTTGAAGATGATGATGAAGATGGTGAAGAGGATGCTGAAAATATTGAGCTAAGTGAGGAGAATCTTAGTCTCCTTGTGAGAAAGTTCGGAAGATTCCTAAAAAAAAAGGGGTTTCAAAGAAGACCACCCTTTCCTCAAAAGAAAGCATATCACAAAGGAGAATGATCCTCTACTCCTCCAAAATGCTACGAATGCGGAAAACCGGGGCACATGAAAATGGAGTGTCCTATATATCTCAAGAAGACGGAGAAGTTTGAGAAAAGACCCTCCAAGGAAAAGAAAGGAAGAAGAGCATATATAGCTTGGGAGGACAATAACTTAAGCTCTTTTGATGATTCGGAGAATGAAGAAGCTCATCTTTGCCTCATAGCTCAAGGAGAAGAAAGTGGAGAAAGCGATACCGAGGTAACCTCTTTTAACCTAGAACCTCCACCTTCTTATGATGAATTGCAAGATGCCTTTCAAGAATTGCATGATGAATCTTTGAGGCTCACAAAAATGATTTTGTCTTCCAATAAAACAATCTCCCTATTGACAAATAAAGTTTCTACTTTAACTAAGGAGATAAATGAACTTAAAATCGAAAATGAGACCTTAGGACTCATAGATGCTAATTCATTATGCATGACTTGTTCCTCACATGATAATGCATCCATATCATTACCTTGTTTATCATGTAAAGCTTTTGAAAAAAAAATTGAAGACTTGAACAACACTCTTGCAAAATTCACTTTTGGAAGAGATAACTTGAATGTGTTGTTAGGGAGACAAAAATGTGTTTTTCAAAAAGCTGGTTTGGGATTTAATCCAAACAACCATCAAAAGTCTTATAAGAACTTCTTTGTTTTCTCAAAAACTTCAAGTAGTCCCTTTGTCAAATGTTTTCATTGTGGTAGGAAAGGGCATAGTGCATCAACTTGCAATATTAGAAAGAACATAAACACTAAAGTTGGAATAAAAAGAGTTTGGGTTCGTAAAGGTACCATGCCTAACTCTAACATACAAGGACCCAAGACAATTTGGGTACCAAAGGTTAAAACTTGAATGTGTGTTGTAGGTGTGCTTGAAGACCAAGAGCTCAAGTTGGTATCTTGATAGTGGTTGCTCTAAGCACATGGCCGGTGATGGCTCCAAGTTCTCCTCCCTTATACACAAGAAACATGGTCATGTCACATATGGTGACAACAACAAAGGGAAGATTCTTAGAATTGGCAAAGTTGATAAGATCCTTTCATCATCTATTGATAATGTTTTGCTTGTTGAAGGACTTAAACATAATTTGCTTAGCATTAGTCAATTGTGTGATAAAGGTAATAGGGTTATATTTGATTCTTCTTATTGCATAATTGAGGGAAATGATGATAAGTAAGTTAAGTTTGTTGGTCATAGAGTCAATAATATATATATGATTAGTCTCGATGATATCTCCTTAAATGATGCTAAATGCTTTATGAGTAAAGAGAATGATTCATAGTTATGGCATAGAAGAATTGTTCACATTTACATGGATCACTTAAACAAATTGGTTTCTAAAGAATTAGTAATTGGTCTTCCAAAGCTCAAATTTGAAAAAGACAAACTTTGTGATGCATGTCAAAAGGGAAAACAAGTAAAGGTCTCTTTTAAAGCTAAAAACATGGTTTCAACTTCTAAACCTTTACAACTTTTGCACATGGATCTTTTTGGGCCCTCTAGAACTATGAGCTTTGGTGGAAATTACTATGCATTAGTGATTATGAATGATTTTTCTAGGTTTACATGGACATTATTCTTGGCCCACAAAAATGATGCTTTTCAATCATTTAGAAAACTTGCCAAAGTTATCCAAAATGAAAAGGGTTTTGTATTGCATCCATAAGAAGTGACCATGGTGGTGAATTTGAAAATCATGAATTTGAAACTTTTTGTGATGAACATGGCATTGAGCATAATTTTTCTGCCCCTAGAACACCACAACAAAATGGTGTTGTAGAAAGGAAAAATCGATCTTTAGAGGAAATGACAAGAACTATGCTCAATGAGGCCAACCTTCCTAAGTACTTTTGGGCGGATGCGGTTAACACCGCTTGTTATGTTATGAATAGAGCCCTAATAAGGCCAATTTTAAAGAAAACCCCATATGAATTGTACAAATGAAGGAAGCCAAATGTGTCATATTTTCATGTCTTTAGATGTAAATGCTTTGTTTTGAATAATGGAAAAGATAACTTGGGGAAGTTTGATGCAAAATCTGATGAGGGAATATTCATTGGTTATTCTATTCTTAGTAAGGCCTTTAGAGTCTATAATAAATGAACCATGACCATATAAGAGTCCATACATGTTGCATTTGATGAAACTAACCCAAATGAGCCGAGAAAGGAGCTTGTTGATGATGTCACAGAAATCTTGGCAAAAACGCACTTGGAAAATCAAGAGAACGAGTCCAAGAAGCAAGAAGAGAGACTCCTTGATCACTCCTGGCAAAAAGATTCAGAAATCGTGGATTTACCCAAGGAATGGAGGACTTCAAGATATCATCCTCTCGACAAGGTGATTAGTGATATATCAAAAAGGGTAATCACTCGAAACTCACTTAGAAATACATGTAATCACCTAGCCTTTGTCTCTCAAGTTGAACCTAAAGACATAAATGAGGCCATTAATGATGAGCATTGGATCTTGGCCATGCAAGAAGAACTAAACCAATTTGAAAGAAATCAAGTTTGGGAATTAGTTCCAAGGCCCAATGATCATCCTATAATTGGCACCAAGTGGGTCTTTAGGAACAAACTTGATGAAACGGGCTTAATAATAAGAAATAAAGCTAGGCTTGTAGCTAAAGGATATAATCAAGAAGAAGGCATAGACTATGAAGAAACTTATACTCCCGTAGCTAGGTTAGAGGCCATTAGAATGTTACTTGCATATGCTTGCATCATGGATTTCAAACTCTATCAAATGGATATCAAAAGTGCTTTTTTAAATGGTTTTATACAAGAAGAGATGTATGTAGAACAACCTCCTAGTTTAAAGGATTTTGAAATGCCCAACCATGTTTTTAAACTGAAAAAGGCCTTGTATGGCTTGAAACAAGCTCCTAGAGCTTGGTATGAAAGATTAAGCAAATTCCTTTTGAAAAAAGGTTTTTCTAGAGGCAAAGTTGACACTACCCTTTTCATAAAACATAAAATGCATGACATACTTTTAGTTTAAATCTATGTTGATGACATTATATTTGGAGCTACCAATAACTCTCTTTGTAAAGAATTTTCAAATATTATGCAAAGTGAGTTTGAGATATCTATGATGGGTGAGCTCAACTTCTTCCTTGGTCTCCAAATCAAGCAAACAAGAGAAGGAACTTTCATAATCCAATCCAAGTATTGCAAGGAACTACTTAAGAAATTTGGAATGGACAATGCCAAGCATATGGCTACTCCTATGGGCACCTCTTGCTATTTGGATAAGGATGAAGGAGGTAAATCAGTAGAAATTACAAAATATAGAGGTATGATTGGCTCACTCCTTTATCTTACTGCAAGTAGGCCTGATATAATGTTTAGTGTATGCATGTATGCTAGATATCAAGCTAATCCTAAGGAATCACACCTAATTGTTGTTAAAAGAATAATGAAATATCTAATAGGCACATCACAAATGGGTTTATGGTATCCTAAAGGTGCCTCATGCAGCCTTATTGGGTACTCCGATTCTGATTTTGCTGGATGTAAAATAGATCAAAAGAGCACTAGTGGGACATGCCACTTGCTTAGAAGCTCACTAGTTTCTTGGCATAGCAAGAAACAAAATAGTGTGGCATTGTCCATAGCTGAAGCTGAATATGTTGCAGCTGGGAGTTGTTGTGTTCAAGTCCTTTGGATGAAACAACAACTCTTGGACTATGGTCTTGAGCTTGATCACATCCTCATAAGGTGTGATAACACTAGTGCAATCAATTTGTCCAAAAATCCCATTTTGCATTCTAGGACTAAACATATTGAAATAAGACATCATTTCATTAGGGACCATGCTCAAAAGAGTGATTGCATACTTGAATTTGTTGAAACAACTAAGCAACTAGCTGACATTTTCACTAAACCCCTAGCAAAAAAAGTATTTTTCTATATTAGAAATGAACTTGGTATTTTGAATCAATCATGCATAAATTGACATTTTACTGCATCAAATCTTGTTGCTTTCTGCATCATTATGCCATTTTGCTGCATAATTTCTGAGCTATTAATCATATTTGAATCCAAAACTAACTTGAGCGTCAGAGATTTCTCCTAAGTTATTTTGCTCGTGCTCCCTCATGATTCAAGATTCCCAAGCAACTCAACAACCTCACAATTTCACCAAAAAGGGTGAAATTCTTGGTAAAAATAGTATTCTTGCAAAATTGAGTAATTTGAAACATAATATGATTAGATTATATACTTGTATGATGATTTGAATTGCTTTAAGATGTTCTGGAACTGATTTGAATAATTTAAAGTTGATTATATGTTGTTTGAAATTAAACTGGCATGCCTCTGAACCTAATAAATGATAGAAAGATTGATGCTCTACAAATTGATGCATAAAATTTCTTTTTATGCCTTATTCGAATAAGAAGCCTTTCATTCGAACAAAACCTGTCAGCAAAGCCCAGTTTTTTTTTAACACGCTTACATTATTCGAATAAGGATTCCCTTATTCGAATAACACCTCACAGAATGTGTTATCACAATGTATTTTCAACTGGTTATTCAAATAACCAATTAGTTATTCGAATAAAGCATGTCAGTGGCAAAAGCCATTTTCATGTTATTCGAATAACAACATATGTTATTCGAATAACAAATGACAGAATTCCATAAATATTTGCGTTATTACGCTGTTATTCGAATAACAACATTGTTATTCGAATAACGCTTGGCAGTGAGCCAAGACGCTTCAGGTACCACTCTGTTATTCGAATAACACCACTGTTATTCGAATAACACGTGACTTATAAAAGGAGTTCACGAGCCTCCTCTGTCATTTCATACGCTTTCTCTTTCCCCTATTCTCTATTTTCTCCTCTTCGTATCCACCATCCCTTCCTTCTCTCCATCACCCACCAAAATTCCATCATGGCCTCCTCTTCCAAATGCCCACGTAGCAAAACTGCTCCCACCAACAACCCCATTGATCTTCGAAGACTTTCGTCCAATAACGATGATCTCAAACGCTTCAGGGAGGAATTCTGGACCAGAGACATAATTCAACCCAAATACATGGATCGTCAGTTCTTTGAGGACGATGGAGGATTTGATTTCCTCGATGATCTCTCCCATCAGGGCGTACTAGATCTCTGTAGCTACAAGGACTCCATTTTCCCAGATTTGGTGAAAATGTTCTACTGTAACCTGAAGATGGGCGGTCCCAATCTCATCTCTGAAGTAAAGGACCAGGAAATTGTCATCACTCCCGCTGACTGGATGACGTTCTTCAACTTAGACGCCACGGGTGCTGCTGTAGAGCCAGATAGCAGACCCTACGTGAAAGCATACAGAAGAGAAGAAGCTGTGTCCCTACTGGTGAAACCTAGAACAGTTTGGTCCAAGGTTGGTCTGAAGAGTGGGATGCTGAAAAGCCAAGAAAGACTGCTTCACTACTCATACGCTCACATTCTCACTCCTCGTGGAGGTAACTATGCCTATCTGACTGAGGATGACATTTTTCTTCTCTGGGTGCTGAAGAAAAATTGGAAGATCAACTGGCCAAATTTCATTGGAAAATACATGATGAAGGTCAAGACCACCAAGAATTCTGACCTGCCATATGCTCTGCTTATCTCAGCCTTTCTTAAGAAATACTCGCTGCTTAGACAAACTGAACGGACAGTGGAACTGAACCATTTCCACATCTTTGGGGAATTTACTCTGAAGAAAATGAAGATGGTTCTGGACAATATTGGAGGGTGGGTATACCCTGATGAGCTGGAAGAAGTTGCAGCAGACGAAGACATTGCAGATGCCCTTGTTCCTGCTGATGACCCCGTTCTGCCGATCGCTTCATCGAAGCCCCCGCTCCCGCTCCAAGTAACCCCGAAAGCATTATGACCACTCGCTCGACAATCGTGCTTACATGGAACACACCTTTTCTATTCTCTTCGACAGAATAGAAAGTGTTGAACGCGAGATTGCTGCCCTGCGAGTTGCACCTCCTACCCCTGCCCCAGACTCACCTCCTCCTCCACAAGACACTTATTTTTTATAATAGGACTTTAGTCTTATTTTTATGTTTTTGATGTTTCTCTGGCATATCCATATCTAAACTTGTATATCTTGACCATGATTGCCAAAATTGAATAAAGAATAATTTAGATTCCTTGCTGACTTCGCACTCTCTGAGCTTGTTCTTGCTTTACAAAGTGTTCGTTTAATTCTTTATTCAATACTATGAAAGCATGTCTATGAGTTTTGGATGTATGCATGTCTTGCCCCATCTTTTTGATAAAGACAAAAGGGGGAGAAGAACAAGAACAAGCTAAAAGTTAAGTTAACTCTGTTAATTTGCGCTTAAAGATAAAGATAATCACTTCTGACAATTTTTTTTGGTTTTGCAGATTGTGTTGAGAAAAGACAGATCAGAAAGACTAATCTGAAAAGGATCAAGTAACTCCAAAAGAAAGGGGGAGCTGCGTTTGTCTCTGATAATTTATGCTCCTCTTACAAACTAGAGGGGGAGTAAGTCTCCATGATTAATTCTGTGATTTCCAATTTACAAATGAACTAACTCTTTTCTCAATGGTTGTTTGTCATCATCAAAAAAGGGGAGAATGTGACTGGCATGTATCTGATTAAGAATGTATTTTGATGATAACAAACTTAAAGATGTTGCAAGATCAAGTCCAAGAGTATCAAGACCATCAAGTATAGCTTTTAGGACTTCAATCATTTTGTAAAGGTATATAAAGATTCACAAATAGCTTAATCTTGCGTTTCGAAATAGCACACAAGTTTTCAAGGCTTCAATATGGTTTTTAACTTCCAAAGAATCAACCATTTTGTGTCCATAAACCTACAAGATCATATGGAATCAAGAGCAACATTTAAAAAGGCTCAAAACATGTTTTTTATATGTATTATTCGAATAAGGGGTTCCTTATTCGAATAACACAAGTCAGAGATTCCAAATAAATCATTCTGGAAAGGATTTATTCGAATAAGCCATGCATTATTCGAATAAATGATTCAAAAAAACGTTTGGCACGAATAAGTTATTCGAATAACAAAGTGTTATTTGAATAACACATTTCCAGGAAGTCATTTTATAAAATGATTATTTGAATAACAGAGTTGTTATTCGAATAACAAGCCTTTTTAATAAAACCATGTTTAATTGGTTATTCGAATAACAATGTTGTTATTCGAATAACGAGAACTCAGAAGCTCATTTATTCGAATGAGTTATTCGAATAACATGTTTTCCCAGACGCCATACAATTAAGTGGTTATTCGAATAACCAAGGTGTTATTCGAATAACACATTACAGAGGAAAACATGCTTGTGCTATTTCAAGCATTATTCGAATAAGAATTCTCTTATTCGAATAAGAGAGGTTTCCAGAAACAGAAATTAACGGATAGTTACACATCATTAAATGCTCCAACCACCTCCGAACAGCTCTAAACTTCAATGACTTATAAATAGAAGTTGTTGGGCATTTATAGGGGTTAAACAATCAATCTGAAAAACCTTGGTTGAGCATTAAAAATGAGTTTTCATCTTTTCCTCCATTAATACTCTGTTTCTGAGCGTAAACCATGAATCATATACCCGTTGAATTTCTAGTTGTAATATCTGCTCTTTGAAGAGAGTTTCTACTTATTCAATCTTTGTATAATCTGTAGAGAGGGTGAGGCATCCCTCCAAACTGTAATAGGGTGAGGTATCCCTTGGAAAATAGAGGCTCAAGCATTAGGGTGAGGTATCCCAAAGTGTTGAGTGCTCAAGGTTGTAGTAGTTGTCAAGCACCCATTGAAGCTTGATGATATAGTGGAAAATCTCAAGTTGTTGCTTGGGGACTAGACGTAGATCACAAGTGGATTGGTGATCGAACTAGGATAAACGACTGTGTTTGTCTTCTCTGAACCCTTCTCTTTATTTTGTGCACTGTTTTATTGAATTGCTTGGATATTGTCTCCTTAGGCTATCACATTTATAAGTAAGAGGATTTATCTCATTCATCTAATTATCTCTAATCATTCAATAGCTTCAACGAAAATTAGTTATCAAACGATTTACGAAAGATTTGCGAACTTATTTTACTTACTCAATTCACCCCCTCTTGAGTATTGAGGTCACTTGGTAACAAAAGCTTATGTACAAGTTTATATTTGCTTTGTAGGTATTAAGAGTTATGTATTACAATATGTCGTTTATGGCTGAGGATGTATATGTATTTATGAGTTTATGTTTTCCGCATTCTCTCAAGGCTCTTTATATTTGCTTAATTGTGATTATGGATATATGTTATTAGCTAGTTATGTAGTAAGTGACGCAACTAGTACTGTTTTATCTTTGTATAATCTGGATATATCCAGATATCTATATTAGGGTGTTACATTAGCCACGTCACTTCTAACTTAAGAACAACATTCTTGATTCATAATAACCGTACATGTCATTATAAAGTGCCATGGGAAAAAGAAAAGATTACATATATACAACCTCAGCCTCAAAAGGGTATAGTGTAATACATAAAAACTAATACATCCCAATGCAAATACATCAAATATAAGCATTGGACAAAAAGCAAATAAAATTACTCTAGTTTGTTTGCTTATTCTTCTTCCCTTTTGAATAATCTTGACCTGGATTTATCATGGAAATAACAAATGGGGTGAGAATTCACAATTCTCAATAGTATATACACATACATGGCATCATGATAATATCTCAAAAGAGAAATCTTTTATCTTCCTGAGGAAGAATGTTCAATTATTTAATATCTATGGTTCAATTATCACATAATTAACCATTATAATAAATTCACTTAAAAACAATAGATTAAGTTTGCAATAAGTAATTGAGTCACTACTCAACACCACTGGAACATTAATATACTCTCTCTATGTAACATTCACAAGGCAATCTATAATCTATATCCATAGTTGTGACATCCTAATACTGAGAACCTGATATATCTACCATATATAAGGTGCACAGTACTAGCTATACTACTTCTATCCTATAGAAACAAACTAAACCATAACATTCATTCACATAAATAATTATAGAGAGCCTGAATGACAAAAAGTTATATATACATCACTTCCACAAAAGGGCACCTTATAATACATAAACTTCTTATACAAACTCAAGCAGCATAAAATAAATATGACATATTCTCAAAAGAAACAATATAAACTACACTAGTTCTTCTGCTTCTTCTACTTCCCTTTGCCTTAACCTAGATTTACATGGAAACACAACGGGGTGAGAAATCACAATTCCTCAGTATAAACATTCCAAAACCAATAGTTATTCATTCACAACGAATAAATAAACCAAAATACATCAAGCTAAACTTGCAATATATAAATGAGCCATTGCTCAACACTACTAAAACACATATATACTCTCTATGTATAAGAAAATACAATAATTAATGATAATGCACAATCGCCCATACAATCGTAAGATATCATCAAGTAAGCAAGACAACTGCCCATACAGTTGTTAACGAATACATTGTTTTATGTTATGATGTATGGTTATGCTCACACAAAATCCTGGTAATATGATTAAGCAATGCTAATGCAGATTTTAGTTTTAGAAAATACATACTACCTACTCGTTCCCAAGAACCACATTCCATTGTATATACTAAGTAGGATAGGCCTAAGAGCCTATACACTACTTGGTAATAGGTGAATATTCACCTTCCCCTCACCAACATAAGAGTACTACTACCACCCTCATACCGTTAACCCCGACCGTAATAGCATTACCTGCTACAAGAATCTAGATCCAATACCTTGTTCTCTGGTGAAATGGTTGTGCACACCATATAAGGTTACAATGCGTAGGGAAATAGCAAACAACAAGTTTGAAAATAAAATATGCAATGTATTTTACAAATACTTACACTCACACTAGATCCTTCCTAACCAAGTAACAAAGGAAAACTAGCAAACCCATCAACCAAGCTCACTTGTCGCATAAGGAGAAAAGTCATGTTTCTAGTACTTCCTATATCTCAACCTTGTCTCACAAGGAAGTAAACGTCATTCATGCATCTCCAACTCTACTTTCTACATAAAGAAGCAACCTACGCATGATAACAATTACAACTAGCTAAGTAAACTTAGTATACAACACCTAGTACCTCATTTCATCACTTCATAAGTGAATCTCAAAGTAACCTCATGTTACTCAAGGTTCTAGGTATTTACCTATGGCATTCTACGTCTCAAAGGATGCCTAAAGTTTCTCAAATCCCTCCACATAAATAGGTGGTTATTCTCTCCAAGAAATACCACTAATTATGTCTCAACACTAATACTCTTGTATCTAGAACATCACATTATCACCTTACATGTGATTTCAAAGTCAACCTCATGTTGGACAAGGTTCTAAATACTACCTTATTGCATTCTATCACACTTGGATGCTTAAGGTTCTCAAGACTATCTTATGACATTCCACCACACTATGGAAGCCTAAGGTTTCTCAACACACTACCCCTTGACACTCTACCTTATTTTGGGTGTCTAGGGTCCCTCAATTCTATCCTAAGGCATTTTCCACACTTTGGATGCCAAGAGGTTCTCCAACCTCATCCTAAGGCAAATCCCTTAACTTTGGGTGCCCATAGGTTCTCCAACTTCTCAAATATACAAGGTGATAAATCCCCCCATGAAATATCCCCATTAATGCCTCAACACACTTAAAAAGCATATATGAGTGATCCCAATACTTAAGGAATTCCAAAACATCAAGAACACAACTCTTGAAAATCCTAAAACTCACACCTCGGTGCAACACTTGTCACGCTGCGGCACGCAGCTCTTTGCCCGATTATGCCTCAGCATAGCCTTGCCACGCTGCGATGTCAAGCTCTCAAGTTCACTCACACCTCGATGTGATTCTCATTCAAGCCATGGTGTGAGGCATTTTTTTCACAATTCTGCAGAAAATAACACTGTGCACTGTTCCATTGGAACTTTATTCACTTTCAATCATTCAAGATCAATTTTCTTATGATTTCTAACACCAATCTAGGCCCATAAACTTGTTGTAACTCTCATACAACGTATTGATTCACTTAGGCATAAATTTAGGTCCAAAAACCACACTAACTCCAACCATTTTCTAAGTTCCTCATCGATGAACCAAAATGGTTTAGCTTAAGCCATCAATGGCCATCTAGCACTCACTAAGCTAAAAATATCCTAACTTAATCCTTGGAATCAAGAACTAAGCCAAAAATATGGATTTGTCTCTCCAAACCCATTTTCCATTCATGAACCCTATGTTCATCTGAGATGAACAAAAAAGAAAAAGATGAATAGAGCTCCCCCACCTCTTGTATGGATGAAGATCTTGAACTCTTGAACTTGCTCTAGGATTTTCCCTTGCCGCTTTTCCTCTTTTTCCTCTGTTTCCTCTTCGTCCCTTTTTCTTTTCTCTTCTGTTTTTATTCTTTCTTTTTGTTTCATTTTATGCAGTAATAGCTACCCATGAGAGAGAGAAAAGGAAGTAAACAAAATATCTTAGGATATTTTGATGTAACAACTATATCTGCTAGGAACACTTAGTTTCTCCAAATCAAGTTTTCTAACTTCTAACAAGTTTAAAATAAATCCTTAGATTCATCAAAAATCTTGTTTCACCATTTCTCTATTTTTTCATATCAGCTGCTAGTCAATCCAGCATTCAAACAAATAACCAGTATGCTTAAAAATACTAAACTAACTCTGATTATCCTCAAATTTTAACTGTAGCACAGTTCACACATTTGTGACTTAGAAATAAATTCTCCACATTTATTTCCATTAACTGAACATTTTAAGCCATTTTTGAAGCTAATAACAATTATTTCTCATACATAATGTTACAGCAAAGTGACTAAACATGCTCAGAAAGCCACAAAATTCAATAGACATGTTAAGCAAATATTAGGCTACCTCTATAACCATTTATAAGTCTAACATGATCTCTAGGGTGTTACAATAGTCATCATCCTTTCAAAGATAAAACAATCGCTCATACAATTATTATTGAAATGCAAATGCTTGTGCATGCTCATTCCTAAGATATGTCCTAAGGTAATGATTATGAAATGTGTTATGATAGTGTTTGTACAATGTCATGAAACCTGTATATTCTCAAGAACCTGATTCCTTGTATTTTTCTGGATAGGGAGGGAATTTGTTACCTCCGTAACCTACCTGGTAGGGAGGGAATATGTTACTTCTTTTATCTATTGGTAACCCTGGCCTTAAGAGCCTCCGCTCCGAGAATTTAGGACTAGTCCCTAAGATCGATTACCTACAATTCTCTGACCAAATAATTGTGCACACCATATAAGGTTACAATACATAGGAATAACAAGTGTATGAAACTATGTAGTGTTATACTCAAATCACATATACACACCACTTTAACTCATCACAAACTCCACTTCAACCAAGTGAAGGAGCAAAGACTAGCAAACATGCAATTTCGACTTATCACTCAAAGGAGCAAATCCATGTTTTTAGAATTCCATCATAGCTCAACCTTCACAAATAAGGGAGCAAATATCATTCAACATGCACCACTAGCTCAACTTTAACATAAAGGAGCAATTCATGAAAAATGATAAGTATATAAGCTAATTAAACTCATTAAACTTACATCTAGTACACCATACCATATTTCTTGGCAAAGTATTTTTCTCACTTCTTTGCCTTTGGTATAGAGTTTTTCTCACTCCTCTAATATTACAAGGTGCTTTACTCACTCCATTGTCTCATAAATTAATCCAAATAGAACATTAATCTCCATTGGATAGTTGGTATTTATTACATTGCCTAAACAAGCTTTTCCTTTAGTCCCATGAATGGAAAACTCTGTTTTTGTAAGTCCCTAACCGGTTATCACTCTTGAATAATCGGTTAGAGCCTTTAGAAAACTCTATTTTTATAGGTCCCTAACTGGTTATCACATTTGGTTAATCAGTTAGGACCCTTTCTATGCAACTCTGGAAGAGAAAATAATCAGCTCTGACCGGTTATGTGATAAACATGTTATGTTGCCACACGCAAGTAATCGATTAGACCTTGTCCCTAACCGGTTATAGCTTAAGTGAAAGTCTGTAATGCATGAATAATCAGTTAGGCCTTAGCCATAACTGATTATTCTACTTCCATGACATTCTTGTATGCACAGATAATCGGTTAGGCCTTGTCCCTAACCGGTTATTGATGCATTTTCAACCAGAAAATAGGGCGAAACATAACCCTTTCCCATCCTCTTCCTTCTTCCCATTAACTTAACCTCAAAACTCATCAAACGCATATATTCAAACTAATATGTAATTGGAAAACAACAAGGATCAACAACAAGGATTTCTTAAGCCAAACCAGACCTAAAGGTTTAACAACAAAATCAAGCTATCAAGCCCATAATTCAATTTTAATGTTTATAAATATTTCAAGCCAAACACAAGCTTATCAACTATAAACACATCATTTATACAGTTTCAAAACTTCACAAACCTTATAACTCAACCATAAACTCCATACCAAAAGTGGAACCAAAAAGAGAACAAAAGTGAAGTAAAGAAACTAAGAAACCCCTTACCTCAACTTCCAAGGATAAAGGTGCTAAGCTTATCTCTTCCTTCTTTTTTCCTTGATTCTATCTTCTTCCTCTCTGGCACTTTCCTCTCTAGCTCTTTCCTCTTCTTTCCTTTGTTCCCTTTTCTTTTCTTTTTTTTCTTTTCTCTTCTTTTCCTTTGCTAGAATGTGAATGAGAGAAAATGAAAAGAAAAAGTCAAAAAAATAGAATAAGGAGTGTAATACCCTAATACAAATTATCATAATATAAGTAGTATATTTTAGGATAAAGTATATTAAGCATACCACTTTCAAAAATGCATAAAACATAAATCCAAAATGTTGGGAATTACGGATACATCACGCAGTGGAAAAACAAAAATTCCCTCCAAGGATCCATGCAAAAAAAGACCATAATACGTGTTTTTGAGTTTACCTCTTAAAGCGAGATGAAAAACAAACAATGTGAATCACCAATATCGTAACAGCGATGATGTCTCTACGGTCGTAACACCAATATCTTGAGTTGTAGAAATGCTTTTGGGCTCAAACTAATGGCATTTGAAAGATAAGATCCAAGACTAAAACTTTCATGAAGACCATTTAGTGAAAAAATGATGAATGCAATGACTTCAGAGCTAATTGATTTTGGAGACAAAGAATCTCCATAATTTTTCCCTCATCAAAAGCCATTTGACATTTTTCACTCATTTTCCACTCATCCACTCACTCATGACTCAGCCCCCTTGTCATTTTGTATCTCTAATCCTCTATAGACGGGAGCCTTGGCTGATTATTTAAAAGGCTAAGGTGTTAGATACCAAATTCATGTCATTTTGTTGTTTGATTATTTTGTTGTAATTTTCTTTTGTTCTAAATTGAAGTTATGTTCTTCTTCTTCTTCTTCTCTCTTCCTTTCTTCTTGTCTATGAGTAACTAAGTTTCATTTTGCTTGGGTGAAAGAGTGAAGCTTTTGGTAATGAAATTAGGTTAAATTAATTTCTCTCTTGTGCTTAAATGATATATTTTCAAGCGGTCATTATACGTATTGTATTTTGTTTCCAATTAATTTAAAAACCCTCCTTGTAAAGTGCAGTTCTTGATTTGTTGTAGACAAGAGATTGACATAATGAATGCTTGAACCCATTTACAAGTGGTGGTGTTAGAAACTCTCCCTATAAAGTGGAGATCTTGATGTGTTGTAGACAAGAAATTGGCACAATAAATGCTTGATCTTATTTATGAGTGGTGGTGTTAATAGATGATTAAAAGAATCATAATATTATTACGTATATAATTTTTAATGAACTTTGAATGTTATATTTTTTGATTGGAACCTCTGTTATGTGTGGATTCTAATTGAGTTATAAAATAATTAATCTTATCCTTAATTTATTTACCAAGAGTGGATCTCCTAGCCCAAGCAATTCCTTTTTATTTGTGATAATGTTTTATCACCTTTATTATTATAACAAAATATTTTCCTTACGTCAAATAAATTTTTCTTCATTAATTCCATGTGGATCAACTTCGGACTCCTGAGAATATATTACTTGAAACAACATGCACTTGGGTTTGCAACTTAACTTTTAATACCGCATCAAGTTTTTGGCGCCGTTGCTAGGGACTTGATTTGAAGAACAAATTTATGGTGTAAATATTTTGTATATATATATTTATATTTTTTTCTGGGATCTTGTATATATATATATATATTTTTTACTTTTTTAATTTTTTTTCTTTGTACTTACTAAAGGTACTAACTTAGTAGGGAATCTCTCCCTAATCATTCTGTAATTTTTAATCATTAATGAAATATTTTTTCTTCTTCTCTTCTCTCTCATTGGAGCAAAAAATCGGCTTTGTCGATTCTCTGGTTTTCATATTTTAAATTTACTTTTTACACTTTATTTTCTATATTTTATTTTTTGTACTTTATTTTCTGTATTTATCTTTTGTCATTTATTTTTTGTTATTTACTTTTTATCATTTATTTTTTGTTTACTAACTTACTAACTCTCTTACTAACTATCTAACTTTTTACTTTATCAGGTATCTAACTTTTTATTTTTCCCGCTTTTAACATTTTAATTTACTTGCATACTAACATTTTAATTTTTCTGCTTATTAACTTATTTGGTGGTTGGTTTATACCACACCTTTGTTAATATTTATTTATTAAGTGTTAATATATATTTGGTGGCTGGTTTATACCACATCTTTGTTAATATTTAATGGACGGTTTATACTGCTAGCTTGTACATTTTATTTTATATTTTAAGTTACTTGTTTATGCTTAAGTGGTATCGTGATTTAAATTCTAGTCGTTTAGTTAAAATTAATCATAGTACTTTACATATTCATTTGTCTGAATCACAATTACACACATCAAACACAATGGCTGAAAACGAAAGTGTGCATGATGAACATGAAAATTAACCGTTGTGAACCATGCATGAGTATTTGCAACCATCTCGAAATTCTAGTCCATCATGTTTTATCTTTCCACTTAATGCTAATAATTTTAGATTCAAGCCAGGTATGATTTCTTTACTTCCTAATTTCCATGGTTTAGAATCTGAAAGCTCATATTTACATCTAAAAGAATTTGAGGAAATATGTACCGCTTTTCATGATCAAACTTGCACTGAAGAGATTGTTAAGCTTAAATTGTTTCCTTTTTCTTTGAAAGATAAAGCAAAAACTTGGCTTAACACTTTGAAACCCAGATCAATTGGCACATGGCAAGAAATGCATGGTGAGTTTTTAAAGAAATGTTTTCTAACACATAAAACCAATGCTTTGAAAAGACAAATCCAAAATTCAAATGAAGCATATTTTCAAAGTTGGGATCATTTTAAAGATTTGTTGAATTCTTGTCCACATCATGGTTTTGAAAAATGGCGCACTATAAGCTTCTTTTATGAAGAGTTAACACCCAAAACTAAACAATTTGTGGAAACAATGTGCAATGGTGAGTTTGTAATTGGCTAGTATCTCATGAAGAATTTGTTTTGATGATAACAAACTTAAACATGTTGCAAGATCAAGTCCAAGACCCTCAAGACAGTCAAGTATAGCTTTTAGGACTTCAATCAATTTGTAAATGTATATAAAGATTCACAATTGCTCAATCTTACATTTCAAAATAGCACACAAGTTTTCAAGGCTTCAATATGGTTTTTAATTTCTAAAGAATCAACCATCTCCTGTCCATAAGCTTATAAGATCATATGGAATCAAGAGCATCTTTTAAAAGAGGTATAAAACATATTTTTCATGTATTATTCGAATAAGAGGTTCCTTATTCAAATAACATAAGTCAGAGATTCCAAATAATCTTTCAGGAAAAGATTTATTCGAATAAACCCTGTGTTATTCGAATAAATAGTTCAAAAAATTGTTTGGCACAAATGAGTTATTCGAATAACAAAGTGTTATTCGAATAACACATCTCTAGGAAATCATTTTATTAAATGGTTATTCAAATAACAGATTGGTTATTCAAATAACAAGCCTTTCCACAAAACCATATATTTAAATGGTTATTCGAATAACAAACCTATTATTCGAATAACAAGATCCCAAGAAATCAAAAATTCGAATGGGTTATTTGAATAACATGAGTGTTATTTGAATAACATGTTTTCCTAGAAGCCATATATTTAAGTGGTTATTTGAATAACAAAGATGTTATTCGAATAACACATTACAAAGGAAAATACGCTTGTGCTATTTAAAGCCTTATTCGAATAAGGATTCTCTTATTTGAATAAGAGGCTTTCCAGAAACAGAAATTAACGGATAGTTACGAAGCATTTAATACTCCAACCATCTCCCAACGACTCTAATCTTCAATGTCTTATAAATAGAAGTTGTTGGGCATTTATGAATGTTAGACAATCAATCTGAAAAACCTTGGTTGAGCATTAAAGATGAGTTTCGATCTTTTCTCCATTAATACTCTATTTTTTAGCGTAAACTGTGAATCCTATACCCATTGAACTTCCATTTGTATCATCAACTTTTTGAAGAGAGTTTCTACCTATTCAATCTTTGTATAATCTCTAGAGAGGGTGAGGCATCCCTCCAAACTGTAAAAGGGTGAGGTATCCTTTGGAAATAAAGGCTCAAGCATAAGGATGAGGTATCCCAAAGTGTTGAGTGCTCAAGGTTGTCGAGGTTATCAAGCACCCATTGAAACTTGAAGATATAGTGAAAAATCTCAAGTTGTTGCTTGGGGACTGGACGTAGATCACAAGTGGATTAGTGATTGAACCAGGATAAATCATTGTGTTTATTTTCTCTAAACCCTTCTCTTTACTTTGTGCACTGTTTTATTGAATTGCTTGAATATTATTTCCTTTGGCTATCACATTTATAAGTAAAAGTGTTTATCTCATCTATCCAATTATCTCTAATCATTCAATAGCTTCAACGAAAATTAGTTATCAAACGATTTGCAAAAGATTTGCGAACTTGTTTTACATACTCAATTCACCCCCCTCTTAAGTATTAAGGCCACTTGGTAACAAGTGGTATCAGAGCTAGACTCTTGTATAAAGAGCTTAGCAGCTTCAAGAGAAGTGATGGCTTCAAATGGTTTTTTAAATGAAGGTTCTTTTATAAACAGACCTCCTTGTTTCAATGGGGATGGTTATGCCTATTGGAAAGAAAGGATGAAAAATTTCATTGAAGCTATTGACTTAGATGTGTGGGATGCCATTGAAAATGGTGCCTTTATTCCCACACAAACTAAAGATGGTGTGAAAATTAATACACCTAGAAATGAATGGACCGATGATGATAAAAAGAAAGTTCAATACAATTTGAAATCCAAGAACATCATCACCACATCCTTGGGGTATGATGAATTCTTTAGGGTGTCAAATTATAAGACCGCAAAAGAAATGTGGGATACCTTACAAGTAACTCATGAAGGTACTAGTGAGGTTAAGCAATCTCGAATAAACACTCTTACTTATGAATATGAATTGTTTAGAATGAACCAAGTGAGAGTATTCAAGATATGCAAAAGAGGTTTACTTATATTGTTAATCATCTTATCTCATTGGGAAAGACATTTCCTAATGTGGATCTTATTAACAAAGTCTTGAGATGCTTAAGCAGGAATTGGCAACCCAAAGTAACAGCTATTGCGGAATCAAGAGATTTATCAACTATGTCTCTAGCCACTTTATTCGGGAAGCTTCAAGAACATAAGCTGGAACTAAATAGGCTCAATCAAAATGAAGAGCATGATAAAAAGAAGATGGGAATTGCACTCAAAGCCACCTCTTCTATAATTGAAGATGATGATGAAGATGGTGAAAAGGATACTGAAAATGTTGAGCTAAGTGAAGAGAATCTTAGTTTCCTTGTGAGAAAGTGTGGAAGATTCTTAAAGAAAAAAGGATTTCAAAGAAGACTACATTTTCCTCAAAAGAAAGTGTATCACAAAGGAGAAGGATTCTCTACTCCTCCAAAATTCTATGAATGTGGAAAACGGGGGCACATGAAGATGGAGTGTCCTATGTATCTCAAGAAGATGGAGAAGTTTGAGAAAAGAACTTCCAAAGAAAAGAAAGGAAGGAGAGCATACATAGCTTGGGAGGACAATGACTTAAGCTCTTTCGATAGTTCGGAGAATGAAGAAGCCCATCTTTGTCTCATGGCTCAAGGAGAAGAAAGTGGAGAGAGCGACACTGAAGTAACTTCTTCTAACTTAGAATCTCCACCTTCTTATGATGAATTGCAAGATGCCTTTCAAGAATTGTATGATGAATCTTTAAGGCTCACAAAAATAGTTTTATCTTCTAACAAAACAATCTCCTTATTGGTAAACAAAGTTTCTATTTTAAACAAGGAGATAAATGAGCTTAAGTTTGAAAATGAGATCTTAGGACTCATTGATGCTAATTCATTATGCATGACTTGTTCCTCACACGATAATACATCCATATCACTACCTTGTTTGTCATGCAAAGCTTTTGAAAAAGAAATTGAAGATTTGAACAACACTCTTGCAAAATTCACTTTTGGAATAGACAACTTGAATGTATTGTTAGGAAAATAAAAATTTGTTTTTCAAAAAGCTGGTTTGGGATTTAATCCAAATAACCATCAAAAGTCTTATAAAAATTTCTTTGTTTTCTCAAAAACTTCAAGTAGTCCCTTTGTCAAATGTTTTCATTGTGGTAAGAAAGGGATAGTGCATCCACTTGCAATGTTAGAAAGAACATAAACACCAAGGTTGTAATCAAAAGGGTTTGGGTTCCTAAAGGCACCATGCCTAACTCTAACACACAAGAACCCAAAACAATTTGGGTATCAAAGGTTAAAATTTGAATGTGTGTTGTAGGTGTGCTTGAAGACCAAGAGCTCAAGTTGGTATCTTGATAGTGGTTGCTCCAAGCACATGACTAGTGATGGCTCCAAGTTCTCCACCCTTACCCACAATAAACATGGTCATGTCACATATGGTGATAACAACAAAGGGAAGATTCTTGGAATTGGCAGGTAAGATCCCTTCATCATCTATTGATAATGTTTTGCTTGTTAAAGGACTTAAACATAATTTGCTTAGCATTAGTCAACTATGTGATAAAGGCAATAGAGTTATATTTGATTCTTCTTGTTGTATAATTGAGGGAAAGGATGATAAGCAAGTTAAGTTTATTAGTCATAGGGTCAATAATATATATATGATTAGTCTTGATGATATTTCCTCAAATGATGCTAAATGCTTTATGAGTAAAGAAAATGATTCATGGTTATGGCATAGAAGAATTGCTCACATTCACATGGATCACTTAAACAAATTAGTTTCTAAAGAACTAGTAATTGATCTTCCAAGGCTCAAATTTGAAAAAGACAAACTTTGTGATGCATGTCAAAAAGGAAAACAAGTAAAGGTCTCTTTTAAAGCTAAAAACATGGTTTCAACTTCTAGACCTTTACAACTTTTGCACATGGATCTTTTTAGCCCCTCTCAAACTATGAGGTTTGGTGGGAATTACTATGCTCTGGTGATTATGGATGGTTTTTCTAGATTTACATAGACATTATTCTTAGCCCACAAAAATAATGCTTTTCAATCATTTAAAAAGCTTGCCAAAGTTATCCAAAATGAAAAAGATTTTTGTATTGCATCCATTAAAAGTGACAATAGTGGTGAATTTGAAAACCATGAATTTGAAACTTTGTGTAATGAACATGGCATTGAGCATAATTTTTCTGCCCCTAGAACACCACAACAAAATGGTGTTGTAGAAAGGAAAAATTGATCTTTAGACAAAATGGCAAGAACTATGCTCAATGAGGCCAACCTTCTTAAGTACTTTTAAGCGGATGCAGTTAACACTGCTTGTTATGTTATGAATAGAGCCCTAATAATGCCAATTTTAAAGAAAACCCCATATGAATTGTACAAAGGAAGGAAGCCAAATGTGTCACATTTTCATGTCTTTGGATGAAAATGTTTTGTTTTGAATAATGGAAAGGATAACTTAGGAAAGTTTGATACAAAATCTGATGAAGGGATATTCATTGGCTATTCTATACATAGTAAGGCCTTTAGAGTCTATAAATAAATGAACTATGACCATAGAGGAGTCTATACATGTTGCATTTGATGAAACTAACCCAAATGAGTCAAAAAAGGAGCTTATTGATGATGTTGCAGAAATCTTGGCAAGGACGCACTTAGAAAATCAAGAGAAAGAATCCAAGAAGCAAGAAGAGAGACTCCTTGATCACTCATGGTAAAAGAATTCAGAAATCATGGATCTACCCAAGGAATGGAGGACATCAAAATATCACCCTCTCGACAAGGTGATAGGTGATGTATCAAAAGGGGTAATCACTCGAAACTCACTTAGAGATGCATGTAATCATTTGGCTTTTGTCTCTCAAGTTGAACCTAAAGACATAAATGAGGCTATTAATGATGAACATTGGATCTTGGCCATGCAAGAAGAACTAAACCAATTTGAGAGAAATCAAGTTTGGGAATTAGTTCCAAGGCCCAATGGTCATCCTATAATTGGCACCAAATGGGTCTTTAGGAACAAACTTGATGAAACAAGCTTAATAATAAGAAACAAAGTTAGGCTTGTAGCTAAGGGTTATAATCAAGAAGAAGGCATAGACTATGAAGAAACTTATGTTCCCGTAGCTAGATTAGAGGCCATTAGAATGTTACTTGCATATGCTTGTATCATGGATTTCAAACTCTATCAAATGGATGTCAAAAGTGCCTTTTTAAATGGTTTTATACAAGAAGAGGTGTATGTGGAAGAACCTCTTGATTTTGAGGATTTTGAAATGCCCAACCATGTTTTTAAACTGAAAAAGGCCTTGTATGGCTTGAAACAAGCTCCTAGAGCTTGGTATGAAAGGTTAAGCAAATTCCTTTTAGAAAAAGGTTTTTCTAAAGGCAAAGTTGACACTACCCTTTTCATAAAACATAAAATGTATGACATACTTCTAGTTCAAATCTATGTTGATGATATTATATTTGGAGCTACTAATAACTCTCTTTGTAAAGAAGTTTCAAATATTATGCAAAGTGAGTTTGAGATGTCCATGATGGGTGAGCTCAACTTCTTCCTTGGTCTCCAAATCAAGCAAACAAGAGAAGGAACATTCATAAACTAATCCAAGTATTGCAAGGAGCTGCTCAAGAAGTTTGGAATGGATAATGCCAAGCATATGGCTACTCCTATGGGCACCTCTTGCTATTTGGACAAGGATGAAGGAGGTAAATTGGTAGAAATTACAAAATATAAAGGTATGATTGGATCACTCCTTTATCTCACTGCAAGTAGGCCTGATATAATATTTAGTGTATGCATGTGTGCTAGATATCAAGCTAATCCTAAAGAATCACACCTAAGTGCTGTTAAAAGGATAATGAAATATCTAATAGGCACATCACAAATGGGTTTATGGTACCCTAAAGATGCCTCATGTAGCCTCATTAGATATTTTGATTTTGATTTTGCTGGATGCAAAATGGATAGGAAGAGCACTAGTGGGACATGCCACTTGCTTGGAAGCTCACTAGTTTCTTGGCATAGCAAGAAACAAAATAGTGTGACATTATCTATAGCTGAAGCTAAATATGTTGCAGTTGGGAGTTGTTGTGCTCAAATCCTTTGGATGAAGCAATAACTCTTGGACTATGGTCTTGAGCTTGATCACATCCCCATAAGATGTGATAATACTAGTGTAATTAATTTGTCCAAAAATCTCATTTTGCATTCTAGAACTAAACATATTGAAATAAGACATCATTTCATTAGAGACCATGTTCAAAATGGTGATTATATGCTTGAATTTGTAGAAACCACTAAACAACTAGCTGACATCTTTACTAAGCCCTTAGCAAAAGAAGCATTTTTCTATATAAGAAATGAACTTAGTATTTTGGATTAATCATGCATAAATTTACATTTTACTGCATAATCCTAAAATCAAATCATGTTGCTTTCTGCATAATCATGCCATTTTGCTACATAATTTCTGAGCTTTTAATCATATTTGAATCCAATACTGACTTGAGCATCGGAGATTTCCCCTAAGTTGTTTTGCAGGTGCTCCCTCATGTCCAAGACTCCCAAGCAACTCAACAACCTCATAATTTCACCAAAAAGGGTGTAATTCTTGGTAAAAATAGTATTCTTGCACAATTGTGTGATTTAAAACATAATATGATTAGATTATATGCTTGTATGATGATTTGAATTGATTTAAGATGTTCTAGAACTGATTTGAATGGTTTAAAGTTGATTATATGTTGTTTGGAATTAAATTGGCATGTCTTTGAACCAAATGAATGATAGAAAATTAATCCTTTACAAATTGATGAGTAAAACTGTGTTTTATCACATACCCTATTCGAATAAGAAGTCCATTATTCGAATAAAACCTCCCAATAAAGCCTAGTTAATTTTCTAACATGTTTGTATTATTCAAATACGGATTCCCTTATTCGAATAACACCTCACAGAATATGTTATAAAATCCTAATATCAACTGGTTATTCGAATAACTAACTGGTTATTCGAATAAAGCATGTCAGTGGCAAAACCCATTTTCATGTTATTCGAATAACAAATTGTGTTATTCGAATAAAGGATGATAGAAACCCACAACGTTTGAGCTACTATGCTGTTATTCGAATAACAATATTGTTATTCAAATAACACTTGGCAGTGAGCCAAGACGCTTCAGGAACCACTTTATTATTCGAATAACACCACTGTTATTCAAATAACACCACTGTTATTCGAATAACACGCGAGTTATATAAAGATTTCATACGCTTCCTCTCTCATTTCATATGTTTTCATTTCCCCCCTTTTGTTTTTCTCTTCTTCGTATCTCACCCATCTGCTCCTTCTCTCCATATCCCATCAATATTCCACTATGGCGTCCTCTTCCAAACGCCTACGTAGCAAAACTACTCCCACCAACAACCCCATTGATCTTTGCAGGCTTTCATCTAATAACGATGATCTCAAACGCTTCAGGGAAGACTTCTGGACCAGGGACATCATTCAGCCCAAGTATATGGATCGACAATTCTTTGAAGATGATGGAGAATTTGATTTCCTCGATGATCTCTCCCATCAGGGCGTGCTAGATCTCTGCAGCTACAAGGACTCCATTTTCCTAGATTTGGTGAAAATGTTCTACTGCAACCTGAAGATAGATGGTCCTAACCTCATCTCTGAAGTAAAATACCAGGAAATTGTCATCACTCTAGCTGATTGGATGGCGTTCTTCAAACTAAAAGCCACGGGTGCTACTGTGGAACCAGATAGCAGACCATATGTGAAGGCATACAAAAGAGAGGAAGTTGTGTCGCTGCTGGTGAAGCCTGGAACAGTTGGGCCTAAGGATGGTTTGAAAAGTGCGATGCTAAAAAGCCAAGAAAGGCTTCTTCACTACTCATACGCGCATATTCTTGCTCCTCGTAAAGGTAACTATGCTTATCTGACTGAGGATGACATTTTTCTTCTCTGGGTGCTGAAGAAAAATTGGAAGATCAACTGGCCAAATTTCATTGGGAAATATATGATGAAGGTCAAGACCACCAAGAATTCTGACCTGCCATATGCCTTGCTTATCTCAGCTTTTTTAAAGAAATATTCACTACTCAGGAAAACTAAATTGACAATGGAATTGAACCACTTCAACATCTTTGGGGAATTTACTCTGAAGAAAATGAAGATGGTTCCGGACAACGTTGGAAGCTAGGTATACCCTGATGAACTGGGAGAAGCTGCAACAAATGAAGACATTGAAGATGCCCCTGTTCCTGCTGATCAGTGATGAGCGATGTCGTACTCGCCTCAAAATAGACTAGGATTTAAATGAAATATAACATAGTGCATAACCTAGGTCATCTCCCAAGGATCAATTCAGATTTCTCAAGCATATTAGAAGTTATCAATAGGTAGGGGGTTTTGTTCATCAAGTAACAGAGTACAAATTCAATAGTAATTAAAAGTAAATTTGAAACTGGAAACACCAATCCAAGGTCTTCAATTCAAGTGGCAGAATTAATCATAGTTCAAAGAGAGTAGAATTCTATATGCATTTACCTCTGTTAATTTGAATTCAACTAGATAATCACCTAGAATTTGATCAACTAAAACAGAATCACAATCGCAATTCTTGATTAAGATTGAATTAAACACAATTTTGAATTAACATAGATTACTAATCGATGATCTATTCTCCATTAGATTCAGATTAATCAATCCAAATCTATCTCCAATTTCGAAAACATAATCATAAATCAATTGAAGAAGGGGAAGAGGGAAGAACACAATCAGAAATCACAATTAAACAAAAGAATTCAAAACTCTAACCACAATCATTGAATTCCTTGGATTGATTATATCTTTAGCCTTCCATGGCCATCACCATTGGAAAGATACAGAACCTTCGGAGAAGAGAGAAAACGAAAATAGAGAAGACGAAAAGAGAGAAAAGAACTCTTGATTCGATCTGTAAAACTGAAAAAGATTCCAAAGGTACTTTTCGTATTCTGCCTTAACCTATTTGTAACTAAAAATTCTTCTGCAATTCCTAATCTACCCCTAGCCCAAACTGTAGCCCTCTGAATAAGCTTTTCAGAGACATATAATTTGCCTCATTTGGGCTTAAATTAAGAGAGTTAAGCCCAAATCAGTGAGGGAAGGTCCAAGCTTTATGACAGCAACAGCATCTTAACTTTGAGGCTTAATTTTGCCCTGAATCTAGCTGAAATAGAAAAGCTACATTAGACGCAAAATTGTGTATCTTCATCTCAGCTTTCAGGGGACACCAAGATCATCCAAATGTAACATTTTTAGCCCAAGATATTACTTGTACAAGACAGAAAGGTCAAAATGAGCTAAATTCTAAAAATTAATGAAGCTTTTACAACTAAGCTCAATGAGGCCTAATCATCTAAAACTCACCCACAAACATAATATTGGATACAATTATCATCAATTAGGCCAAATATAAAGCAATAATGAATGCCTCAAAATTGATTGATCAATCAGCCTACTGAAGCTCCTGCCCCTGCTCTAGTAACCTTGGAAGGCATTATGACCACTCTGCTCGATAATCGTGCTTACATGGAACACACATTTTCTATTCTCTTCAATAGAATAGAAGGTGTTGAATGTGAGATTGCTACCCTGCAAGTTGCACCTCCTGCCCCTGCACCAGAATCACCTCCTCCTCCACCAGACACTTATTTTTGATGCATAAGAATTTAGGTTTTTAGATCTTTGTTTTTGATGTTTCTGCTGTATTTTTGGCTGCTTTCATCTGACCTTGTATATCCTTGGCCATGAATGAATAAAATATATTTTTTTGCTTCCTTGTTGACTTCACACTTTCTAAGCCTGTTCTTGCCTTACATCTCTTACTAAATGTTCGTTGAATCTCTTGCTGAATGTTATGAAAGCATATTTGTGAATACTGGATATATGCATGTCTTGCCCCATCTTTTTGATCATGACAAAAGGGGAAGAACAAGCTAAATTTAACTTTGTTAAATTGTACTTAAAGATAATTACATTTGATTTGACAAATTTTTGGTTTTGGAGATTGTGTTGAGAAAAGACATATTTGAAAGACTAATCTGAAAAGGATCAAGAGACTTCAAAAGAAAGGGGGAGCTGCGCTTGTCTCTGATAATTAATGCTCCTCTTACAAACTAGAGGGGAAGTAAGTCTCCTTGTTTAATCTTGTGAGTTCCAATTTACAAATAAGCTAACTCTTTTCTCAATGGTTGTTTATCACCATCAAAAATGGGGAGAATGTAATTGGCTAGTATCTCATGAAGATTGTGTTTTGATAATAACAAACTTAAAGATGTTGCAAGATCAAGTCCAAGACCCTCAAGACAGTCAAGTATAGCTTTTAGGACTTCAATCAATTTGTAAAGGTATATAAAGATTCACAATTGCTCAATCTTACATTTCAAAAAAGCACACAAGTTTTCAAGGTTTCAATATGGTTTTTAATTTCCAAATAATCAACCATCTTATGTCCATAAGCTTACAAGATCATATGGAATCAAGAGCATCTTTTAAAAGAAGTATAAAACATGTTTTTCATGTATTATTCGAATAAGGGGTTCCTTATTCGAATAACACAAGTCAGAGATTCCAAATAATCTTTCAGGAAAAGATTTATTCGAATAAACCCTGTGTTATTCGAATAAATAGTTCAAAAAATTGTTTGGCACAAATGAGTTATTCGAATAACAAAGTGTTATTCGAATAACACATTTCCAAGAAATCATTTTATTAAATGGTTATTCGAATATCAGATTCGTTATTCGAATAACAAGCCTTTCCACAAAACCATATATTTAAATGGTTATTCAAATAACAAACCTGTTATTCGAATAACAAGATCCCAGGAAATCAAAAATTTGAATGGGTAATTTGAATAACATGAGTGTTATTTGAATAACATGTTTTCCCATAAGCCATATATTTAAGTGGTTATTCGAATAACAAAGATGTTATTCGAATAACACATTACAGAGGAAAACACGCTTGTGCTATTTAAAGCCTTATTCGAATAAGGATTCTCTTATTCGAGTAAGAGAGTTTTTCAGAAACAGAAATTAATAGATAGTTACAAAACATTTAATGCTCCAACCACCTCCCAACGGCTCTAAACTTCAATGTCTTATAAATAGAAGTTGTTGGGCATTTATGAATGTTAGACAATCAATCTGAAAAACCTTGGTTAAGCATTAAAGACGAGTTTCTATCTTTTTTCCATTAATACTCTGTTTTTTAGCGTAAACTATGAATCTTATATCCATTGAACTTCCATTTGTATCATCTACTCTTTGAAGAGAGTTTCTACCTATTCAATCTTTGTATAATCTCTAGAGAAGGTGAGGCATCCCTCCAAACTGTAAAAGGGTGAGGTATCCCTTAGAAATAGAGGCTCAACCATAAGGATGAGGTATCCCAAAGTGTTGAGTGCTCAAGGCTGTAGAGGTTGTCAAGCACCCATTGAATCTTGAAGATATAGTAGAAAATCTTAAGTTGTTGCTTGGGGACTGGACGTAGATCACAAGTGGATTGGTGATCGAACCAGGATAAATCATTGTGTTTGTTTTCTCTAAACCCTTCTCTTTACTTTGTGCACTATTTTATTGAATTGCTTGAATATTGTTTCCTTTGGCTATCACATTTATAAGTAAAAGTGTTTATCTCATCTATCCAATTATCTCTAATCATTCAATAGCTTCAACGAAAATTGGTTATCAAACGATTTATGGAAGATTTGCGAACTTGTTTTACATACTCAATTCACCCCCCCTCTTGAGTATTGAGGCAACTTGGTAATAGAGTTTCTTGATAAAGAACCTAATGAAGCTTTAGACTATTTAAACCAATTGGCTGAAAATTCTCAATCTTGGCATAGTACTAATCCTTCTGAAAATTCAATTAGATCTAACCTTGTAAAGGCTAGTAAAGGAAAATATCACCTTTGTCAAGAAGAAGATCTAAATGCAAGGTTTGCCAGTTTGGCTAGAAAGATTGAAGCTATGGAATCAGGGAAAGTAAAAGAAATTAAATCTGTGCAAAATGAAGAAATTTGTAGCATTTGTAATGAATTGGGACACTCAACAAATGAATGTCCAAAAATTCTTGTTTTTAAAGAAGTTGTGCATGAGCAAGTAAATGCAATGAACAATTTTAAAAAGCCATTCACTTCTTCTTTTTTAGATACATACAATTCGGGATGGAGAAATCATCCAAACTTCAGTTGGAGGACCAATAATTAGGCACAATTTATGCAACCACCACCTCCTCAGGCACAGCAGGATTCACAAAATTCTCAAGGATATATACCTTATATCCCACCATATAGAAAAAACTTGAGGGAACATTGCATGCATTCATGGAAAAGCAAGAGGCCATTAATAACTAAAACACTCAAGTTATGATTGACATAAAAGACACTTTTGCTAAACTTTCTTCTACACTTGCCATTCATGAGAAAGGAAAATTTTCCTCTCAACCTCAACCAAATCCCAAGGGTCAGTACGGCCTAAATGAGGGTAGTTCAGAAAGCCAACAAATAGATCAAGTCCAGTCAGTGATAACTCTTAGAAGTGGAAAGGTTGTTGAAAAATAAATTCCTGAACCTTGTGAGAAAAATGATGAGTCAAGCCCCAAAGATGAGGAAGGAGTTGATAAGCCACCTAGTCAAAAGGAGACCAAACCCTCGCCTTCACCCCCATATCCTCAAGCACTAAACAATTCAAGTAAAGTGAACCATAACAGTGACATTTTTGAAATCCTTAAACAAGTGAAGGTTAATATTCCTCTGTTAGATGCTATCAAATAGATTCCTTGTTATGCCAAATTTTTGAAAGACTTGTGCACTGTTAAAAGGAAACATAATGTAAAAAAGAATGCCTTTTTGACTGAACAGGTAAGCTCCATTATTCAGAACAATAATGCGTTGAAATATAAAGACCCTAGTTGTCCTATAATTTCATGCATTATTAGTGAACATAAAATTAAATGAGCTTTACTTGATCTTAGTGCTAGTGTTAATTTGCTTTCATATTCAATTTATCAGCAACTCAATCTTGGTGAGTTAAAACCAACTTCTGTAACTATTCTACTTGCCGATAGATCAATTAAAATTCCAAAAGGAATAGTAAAAGATGTGTTAGTACAAGTTGATAAATTCATATATCCTGTGGATTTTGTTGTCTTGGAAACTAAACCTATGGTTGATAGTTCTAAGTCAATTCCTGTTATTTTAGGTCGCCCATTTTTAGCAACATCTAATGCTTTGATAAATTGCAGAAATGGAGTGGTGAAGCTAACTTTTAGAAATATGATACTAGAGCTTGATGTTTTCAACATGTGCAAGCAACCACAAGAAGTTTATAATGAAAAGGAAGAAGTTGAAGGGATTGAGGCCATTATAGATGATCATCTTCAAACCAGGAGTTTTTTTGACTCATTAGAAATTTGTTTAATTAATTCATTTGATTCAGCTACACAATTAAATGATGATGCTTCTGAAATATGCTCTTTGTTTGACTGTACACAGGAAATGGAATACAAAGGAAGGAAGCCAAGATTCGAAGAGCTAAAACCCATGAATAATGATACCCATGAAAAAGTACCCACACTGGAACTAAAGCCATTACCTGTTTGGTTGAAGTACATATTTTTAGGAGAAGAACAAAGCTTTCCAGTGGTAATTTCCTCATCCCTGACCAAAGAACAAGAAAGTATGTTGATAGAAGTACTTAAAAGGCATAAAAGTACAATTAGATGGACATCAAATGACATAAAAGGCATTAATCCATTAATTTGTACACATAGAATACATTTAGAGGATAATGCTAAAACATCTCAACAACCTCAAAGAAGATTAAATCCACACATAAAAGAGGTAGTTAGAGCTGAAGTACTTAAATTACTTTATGTTGAAATTATCTATCCTATCTCTGATAGCTAGTGGGTAAGCCTTACACAAGTTGTGCCTAAGAAATCTGGAATAACAGTGGTTGAAAATGAAAAAGGAGAATTAATACCTACCCAAGTCTCATCTAGTTGGCGTATGTGTATTGACTTCAGAAAATTGAATGCAGCCACTAGGAAAGATCATTTCCCTTTGCGATTTCTTGATCAGATTCTGGAAAGAGTAGCAAGACATCCCTACTATTATTTTCTTGATGGTTATTCAGGATATAATCAAATACCAATTGCATTGGAGGATCAAGAAAAGTTTACTTGCCCCTTTGGCACTTTTGTATATAGAAGAATGCCTTTTGGTCTTTGTAATGCTCTGGTAACTTTTCAAAGATGCGTGTTAAGTATTTTCAGTGACATGATTGAGCATTATTTAGAGGTTTTCATGGATGATCTGACAGTTTTTGGAAATTCTTTTGAAAATTGTCTTGATAATTTGGAAAAAGTTCTTAAAAGATGCAAAGAAAAAAGATTTGTGTTAAATTAAGAAAAATGTCATTACAGGGTTACCTCAGGAATAGTGTTAGGTCATGTGATATCTTCTAAATGAATTGAAGTTGATAAGGCCAAAGTTGAATTAATTGCTTATTTGCCTTCCCTAAAAATAGTCAGAGAAGTTCGTTCCTTTTTAGGACATGCAGATTTTACAGAAGATTTGTAAAGGACTTTAGTGTCATATCTAGACCTTTATGTAATCTTCTAACAAAAGATGCACCATTTGATTGGAACCAAGATTGTTAGAAATCTTTTGAAAAATTAATCGGTCTTTTGACTTCTGCTTCTATCATGCAATCTCCTGACTGGTCTTTGCCTTTTGAGTTGATGTGTGATGCTAGTGATTTTACTGTTAGTGCTGTTTTAGGACAGAGAAAGGAAGGTAAACCTCATGTAATTTATTACGCAAGTCAAACTTTAAATAGTGCATAAATGAATTACACCACTACTGAAAAAGAACTACTTGCTGTAATTTTTGCATTGGACAATTTCAAGCTTATTTAATTGGTTCTTCCATTGTTGTTTTCACTGATCATGCTGCTGTTAGATATTTAATGTCTAAGCAGGATGCCAAACCTAGGTTGATACGGTGGATCTTATTGCTTCAAGAATTCAACATCACAATAAAAGACAAGAAAAGAGCCAAAAATATTGTTGCAGATCATTTGTCCAGACTTACAACATGTTCATCTTTTGATAGCACACCTATCAATGATTCTTTTCCTGATGAATTTTTATTTTTTGTCAATTCCATGCCTTGGTTTGCTAACATTATCAATTTTCTTATAACAGGTAAGATGCCGCCTCAATGGATGCATCAAGACAGAAAAAAGTTTTTGATTGATGTGAAAAATTTCTATTAGGATGACCCATATTTGTTCAAATATTGTCCTAATCAAATCTTTCGAAGATGTGTACCCGACAGTGAGGTAAGTAGTGTCATTAAATTTTGTTATTCAGAAGCATGTGGAGGTCATTTTTCTTCAAAGAAAACAGCTGGGAAAATTTTGCAATGTTGATTTTATTGGCCCACATTATTTAAGGACAGCTATATATTTTGTACAGGTTATAAAAGTTGTCAGAAATTAGGTTTCATTTCTAAAAGAGACATGATGCCTTTCAACCCTATCATTGTCATTGAAATTTTTGATTGTTGGAGAATTGATTTCATGGGTCCATTTCCATCATCATTTGGATTTGTGTATATTTTAGTTGTAGTTGATTATGTCTCAAAATGGATTGAGGCGATTCCATGTCGACACAATGATCACAAAACTGTTTTGAAATTTTTAAAAGAAAATATTTTGAGTCGATTTGGAATCCCTCAAGCTATCATCAGTGATGGGGTAAAACATTTTTGTAATAAACCATTTGAATCTTTAATGAAGAAATATGGCATCACACATAAAATTGCTACCCCTTATCACCCTCAGACAAGTGGACAAGTAGAATTAGCAAATAGGAAGATTAAACAAATTTAAAAAAAAATGGTTAACCCAAATCGTAAAGATTGGTCTTTAAGATTAAATGATGCACTTTGGGCTTACCGTACTACTTTCAAAACATCTTTAGGCATGTCAACCTATCGGTTAGTCTGTGGAAAACCTTGTCATTTGCCTGTAGAACTGGAGCATAAAGCATTTTGGGCCATTAAAGCTTTCAACTTAAGTCTTGATGATGCTTCCAAGTTACGCAAGTTGTAATTGAATGAACTTGAAGAATTAAGAAATGATGCATACGAAAACTCAAAAATTTATAAAGCTAACAAAAGCTTTTCATGACAAATCAATTTTCAAAAAATCTTTTGAAATTGGTCAAAAAGTTCTGCTTTATAATTCTCATCTTCACCTATTCTCTGGAAAATTGAGATCTAGGTGGATTGGTCTTTTATTGTCAAACATGTATATCCTTATGAGGCCATAGACATTGAGAACCCTAGGAATGGTAATGTATTTAAGGTCAATGGACAAAGACTCAAACTATTTCTAGAACATCAAGTTGTTGAGGTAGAATCCATCTCCCTTTCTAATCCTTGTTATGAGTAGAATTTATTTTAATTTTATTTCTTTCTTTTTGCAGTTCTTTGTGTTCCCGGTTAAGTGGCGGATAACGGTACTCCATGACTCTCAAGTCGGTTTGTTTTTTAGTTTTCCATAATAAATGATTCCTTCTCCTTCAAAATGGATGTCATTCTCTCAAATCTAAGAAAGCATTTTCCTTCTTTTCCTAAAAATGTTGTAACCAAAATCTACAA
The DNA here is from genome assembly GCA_029884595.1 of Ormosia semicastrata. NCBI lineage: Eukaryota > Viridiplantae > Streptophyta > Magnoliopsida > Fabales > Fabaceae > Ormosia > Ormosia semicastrata. The sequence goes on along the minus strand of JAQQTO010000063.1, from coordinate 79,697,303 downwards.
AGCTAGGTGTAGAAGACTGAGACTGTTAATGTACAAGGGCATCCCAGAAGATATACGCTGGATATTTGAAGCAAAGGTTCATTTAGCTGGTGAATCTTCAGATTCATTTGTCTCATACATGCCGGGTCTCAGTAAAAGTTCATTTTCAAAAAGGAGAAGAGCAAAAAGAATAAAAGTTTGTTACAAGTGTGCACGATGGAATTGTAACACGCGATGTCACTCTTTGGGGATGGTTTCTGTAAATAGAGAAGATAAAATATTCTTCATTAAGAATGGACTGAGTAAGGAGTCATTAGATAATATCTTATTGACTCTTGAGATGCATTCTTGTGGAGTTGTGTAGCGTGAACTTCTTAGTTTGTGGAATCTCTTCAAGGGCGAGCAAAAGTGTTACAGTCTCCGGAATCTGACTCAAAAAGACCCTATTTGCCAATTTATAAGAAAATTGGATAGAAAACTTATCCTCGACTCATAGAAGGCATTTAAGTCGTTACCGGACATAAAACTAGAGGAAGATGTGAGCCACAATCACAACAACATGTATATATTATCTTGTACATCTTCAAAAAAAAAGAAAGAAAAATGAAAAAAATGAAAAAAATGAAATAAAAAAGAATAAAAAAAGATGAAACTTCATTGTACTTAGTCTTTAATTAGATTAGGATCCCCTACCAGCGGCAGCCCCGTCATTGACTCAGGTGGACCATCGTACGCCAATCCGTAAATAAGATTCATGTGTCATACTCTGTAGAGAGCCGCACTCTACAACCCAATGTTCACCATCTAGGCACTATGGAGTTGATGGACTGGTAGAAGCGTCCCACTTTGGTTATTAGTGAGAAGCAACCCGCGGCTGCCAAAGCATATGAGGCATCTGAGCTTGATCCTCTCTTTTATTAGAAGGGGCTCTCAGCGCCCTGGGATAGAGCATTCTAGATCTTGGACATTACGGGTTTCAGATTTTAGCATCTTTGTTGATGTTACGAACCCAAGTGTGAGCTCTCCATGTTCTAGACCCAGGATGGAAACCCACGATGATTTCTTTATTCTTTTTTCTTCAAAAAAAAGTGGGAGGGAGAAGAATTCCCAGATTGACTAAGCTGTCTTAGTATTACTGCACTCATGACGAGCAGTATAAAGATCCGCCATGAAACCTGTACATAAAGGTATGTAATCATTTGTTATTATTATTTTATCTTTGTATGATTTTGTTGAATTTTGATTTTGGACAGACGATCCTTTGGACGGGATCCTTCAAGGGTTTCTAGACTTCTTTACCCTGATGGTTTTCTTGAAGTCTAAAAATAAATAAAAAAATAAAAAAATAAAAAAAATTAAAGTTTCTTAAATTCAAACTTTTCTGACAACAGCCAACCTACCCATATAGGAGCTATTATTACTTTTTCTATTCTCTTCCCTATTTAAACACTCCATTTTCTTCACTTTCCTATAACTTATAATCATTCAAAGAGAATGTAAGTGTAGAAATGAAGGGAGCTTCTTCTTCAGTTCGTAGATTTATCAGTATTTATGCATTTTGTGTGACAAGTTATGGGAAGGGTTTAGAGTTTGTAAATGCAGCAAGCACTGTTGGTAGAGCACTTGCTGCGAGAAACATTCGTGTTGTATATGGGGGGTAGAATTGGGTTAATGGGGGCTGTATCACTTTCTGCACATATAAGAGGTGGTCAAGTTTTAGGTATCATTCCTGAACCTTTAACTCGAAGGAACATCATTGGACAGACAATTGGGCTAGAAATTCAAGTATCATCTATGCATGGACGAATGAGGACAATGCTTGAAAACTCTGATGCATTCATTGCTTTACTAGGTGATTTTGGAACTTTGGAAGAAGTTTTTCAAATTATCTCTTGGGCCCAACTGAACATCCACCATAAACCTATAGGTTTGTTGAATGTTAATAATTTCTTTGATAATTTGTTATCTTTTATTGACCATGTTGTGGAATAGAGCTTTATCACACCTTCGGCAAGATGACTCCTTATATCTGCTTCTACTGTTGATGAATTAATTAATAACTTACAAGCTTTTGTTTATGAACCTGAACCTGAACCAGTAATAGCTCAGATAGATTAGTCAGAAGGTAGCAGGAATGGAGGCAGCAGAAAGGGAAGCAGCAAGGAACAAGAGTGTGATCTGGCACTTCATCTATAACTTCCATTTATCTTTAGTTTTATTTATCATACTTTGTTTCTGTTTTAACTTGTGTAAGGTTTCTCTTTTCAGTAATTGCAATAATAGGTACTATCTTCTATCCTTTACCTATCTATGTTTTGACATTGAGGACAATGTTGTGATTTGGTTAGGGGGAAGGATAGTTGTGTAAAAAAAAAAATTAGGAAGTGTGTTTGTTAATATGTTTATTGTGTTTACATATTTGTCAGCAATTTATTAACAACAAAAGTAATTAGGGATGGCAGAGTAAGGAGTAAATTATTTACTCTTGAGACGCATCAAAATTGGTGGCAGAGTAAGGAGTAATTGGGTAGACAACTAGTTTGTGTGGAAGTAGCAATTCAAATTCAGGAAAATTTACATGATTGAGTTAAATGTCTTCTTTCTTAAAAATCATATGCTTTGTTATAGATGTTGAATTGGTGGACTGAGAATGATAGAATTATGCCTTGTGAGATTTTTAGCCTATTAATGAATGGATTAAACATTTGTACTATTCTCTTCTTTCTTGTATGAATTTCACTCATGGAATTGTTACTCTAGAACTTGCTTGGATTTTTTTTGAGACTATATTTTCACATGCATACATAAATATGATTGAGATATTTTTCTTGAAATAGCTACTTTAATCAAATAGCCAGCCTTGCTTATCAGCATATTGTCTTAATATGATATCAAACACTTTTATGACTTCTTAGAAATTCTCTGATTCCTGCCAACGTAAAGCATTAGAAATAGCTTATTTCCCCTTGATTAACCCCTTTGACCTTATTTGACCATTCTTTGTTTCGAATTCATTTTGTGCCTTAAATGAAAAAAATCATATTCTTACCTAGCCTTAGGGAATAAGAGAACATTAGCTTTGTCATTGGATGAGTTCTTGAACAAGTGTAGGGTGTGTGTGCGGAATGGTTAAAAAAAATGTATATATAATTTTCTTTTTGTAAAAAAAAATCAAAAATCAAAAATTAAAAAAAATGTAAAAAGAAAAAAAGGGTCAACAAGGCAATAAAGGAAATGAAAAGAATATGTAAAGAGAATTTGTATTAGGTGGAGTTAGGATGAACTTTCATGCTTATTAATTGAACTCAGCTTTCATATTCTTTTATTCTCTTTGGTATTTAACTTGTCATATCTATATTACCTTCTCCTTTACCTTGACCCCATTATAACCTTGAATAAAGTCCTCATGATTTGTGTGTGTATGTGTTCTGAGTAGTGGAGAAGTAGAAGATAAGCAAGCTTATGGTAGTACAATTTTCATGGGTTGAATTGAGTGAAATACTTACCTTTTAAGCACTTGAGGGATTGAGAGCAAATCTTGTGAAGATTTATCATTCTTGACTCATGCTTTTCAATTGAAATTTCCTTGCTTGTTAATTTGAGATGTGAAGAAATGGTACCTCATAAATGTTTTGATTACTTAAATGATTGGTTGCTCTTCATTCTTAAATATTATTAGAAATTGAGTCTTTTAGAGTGTTTAGCTTTTAAGTCTGTTTCATTTTTTTTAGTTTTAGTCTTGTGTGTTTTGCTCAGGAGTGTAAAATGCTAAGTGTAGGAGAATTTGATAATCACATATTTGATACATTAATAAATCCTTTTTTTTAGTCATTTACACTCTTTAATTGATTGAGTTTGATTATGTTTTGTAAGTTTGGACTCAAATTGGACTTAATTGAATTTTTTAGTATGATTTACGTCTTACACTATTTCTATATTTGGGCTATATCTTGGGATTTAAATGGTCTTTTGAGATGATTCTAGTGGCATTTGAAAGATAAGAGAGATCCTTACAACTTTCATGAATACCTCAAAGACCTAATCACACGATTGGATAACTCAAATTAGAGTTGAACCAAGAATTAGGGTACTGATCTTGATAGCTTGATCTATGCATACTATTCATGACATAGATCAGGATATAGAATGTCAAATAAGCTAAAATTTTGATGGTTGATAGTTAAGACCCAAATCTACAACTTTCATGTTGAACACTTTTCCCAAATTTGAGGTTTAATTGGTCATATTGGGCTTGGAAGTCAGAATAGAGGATCTATCACTAGGCCTAAGTAGTATGCAGTAATCAGACCATATCTTGAGTTGTAGGATGCTTTTGGGCTGAAACTAATGGCATTTGAAAGCTAAGATCCATGCCTACAACTTTTGTGAAGACCACTTGGTGAAAACATGATGAATGCAATAACTTCAGAGCTAAATGATTTTAGAGACAAAGAATCTTCATAATTTTCCACTCATCAAAAGTCATTTCATATTTTTCACTCATTTTCCACTCATCCACTCACTCATGACTCAGTTCCCTTATCATTTTATATCCCTAATCCTATATAAAAGAGAGCCTTGGTTGATCATTTAGAAGGTTAAGGTGTTAGATACCAAATTCATGCCATTTTGTTGTTTGATTATCTTGCTGTAATTTTCTTTTGTTCTAAATTGAAGTTATGTTCTTCTTCTTCTTCTTCTCTCTTTGTTTCTTCTTGTCTATGAGTAACTAATTTTCATTTTGCTTGGGTGAAAGAGTGAAGCTCTTGGTAATGAAATAAGGTTAGATTAATTTCTCTATTGTGCTTAAATGATATATTTTCAAGCGGTCATTATACGTATTGTATTTTTTTGTAAAGTGGAGTTCTTGATTTGTTGTAGACAAGAGATTGGCACAATGAATGCTTGAACTCATTTACAAGTAGTGGTGTTAGAAACTCTCCTTGTAAAGTAGAGATCTTTATTTGTTGTAGACAAGAGATTGGCACAATGAATGCTTGATCCCATTTATGAGTGGTGGTGTTAATAGATGATTAAAGGAATCATAATATAATTACGTATATAATTTTTAAAGAGCTATAAACGTTGTATTTTCCGATTAGAACCTCTATTATGTGTGGATTCTAATTGAGTTATAAAAGAATTAATCTTATCCTTAATTTATTTACCAAGAGTGGATCTCCTAACCCAAACAATTCTTTTTTATTTGTGACCAAGTTTTATCACCTTTATTGTTGTAACAAAATATTTTCCTTACGTCAAATAAAATTTTCTTCATCAATTCCCTGTGGATCAACCTCGGACTCCATAGAATTTATTACTTGAAACAACCTGCACTTGAGTTTGTAACTTAACTTTTAATACCGCATCAATGGTGAAGATGAAACCTTTTCAAGAAATCTCCAACTAGAAGTGTGTTTAGATGATGAAGGAGATTAAGAAAATGTAGTTAGTTAGAAATTTTGTGATGGTAGAGGGCAAACAAGAGCGCTGGCCGTGTGGTATGTGTAGGGAGAAGAAGGAGAAAAATGAAAGGAAGATGAAGGTAGATAGAGAAGTTGATAGAAAAGTGAAATAAGCTTTTAGGATTTTTGAAATTAGAATTGATTAGTTAATTAAGTGAAACAAAATTCTTGGCTCCAAAATGGGGGGGCTGCTGCCGCGTGGGAGGGAGGAGAGAGAGTGTGTGTGTTTAGCTTCTTTGAGAAGCTTGGGAGTTTTTCCAATAAAGAAGGATTTGATTAGACAAAAAGATGATTGCTTTAAGATAAGATAAGGTGATAAAGTAATTAAATAATAAGATGATTAGGATTTTACTACAAGCTATTACCTAATGGATAATTGTTACAGTATACAAAGCTAGTATTAATTATCCAACGGATAATAGAGCGTATCGCAAAATTTTAATCAACAATACGCACAGAAGTTTTATTTATCAGATAAAACCTTGAAAAACATAAACCTCGTAAATTGTGCCCAGCCTTGGGTTTAGTAAGATCCTCCGTCGACACTTCCACAGTTTAAGGTTTACCAGCCTCAGGAAAAACATTTCGTTTTCTAGGCTCCGCTCAGTGCGCACGTAAAATGAGAAATATATTAAAATATTTGATGTTTCTAGAAAAATTCACAAAAATTCTCAAAAATCACAAATATTAGAAAATGACTATTCATCATGAAACAAACAATTTCTGGAGTGTTATATTGACTCTGCTCAGTGTGTGCGTAAAATGAGAAATATATTAAAATATTCAACATTTTAGAAAAATCTTGAAAAATTCCCAAAAATCATAAATATTATAAAACGACTATTTATGATGAAATAAATAATTTTTGGCATGTTACAGCGGTATCTAGCAACATATCGCTGCTACCTAAGTAATGAGAATGTTAGTGATTTGACATAACCTTTCCCTGACCAATGTTTTCGTGTAGTTTAGTCCATTTGTCAAGATATCTAGATTGAACACAAGGCATGAAATGCGTCACCCTTGCATAGTTCAATTCTTCATTTCCTAATACTCGAGTAGACTTTGTAACAACAAATGAGCTTAATATCTCATATCGACTAATTTAAGCATGATCATGCATTTCACAGTCTTACTCAATCAAGGGCCCCGAAGATATCACTCATGTTATGTAGGAGTAACAAATCTCATCTAGGTCACTTACATCCCTCTGCATGATTCACGGTGTAACACCCCCTTTAGGGAATTACATTTCAGACCAACTCCTTTTAATTCTTTACCCAAGTTATAAAATATTTGATATTATTTTAATACGGATCTCAAAATTTCTTTTTTGCGGATAACATAAACTTACTAAATTATAGAAACATAAGATACAAGAACTGAATAATATACATCTCCAGTACATAACATAGATTAGTAACAACTTAATAACATAAAAATTATGTACTCCAAACAACACATAATTACCATATAAAAATTGAACCTAGCCCAAGTCCAAAAACTTAAAGAGTAGGGTCCTGTACCCGATCCTCCTCCAGATCCTCCTCGGGATTCACAACAGACAAATTCCCCGGTTGGGGCATGTCACTATGGACGGGAGTCCGAGTAGTTAACTCCACAGAGTCCCCCCTAGGGGTAGTTCTACGATTTCCCCATAACTCCCCAATAAGCATATAAAACTCCAAGCAAACAGCAGTGTCCAAAGAAAACATAGCAACCGTATGCTAGGTCCTACACCAAAGCAAGGTAACATCTCTAACATACTGAATACACCATGCGTTCCAATGGACATTCCACGCTTCGATGTCCCCATGAAACTGTACACTAACGAAACCCTATGGATCTTACCTTGCTACCATCGTTGTCTTCATAGAATAATAGCATAACACAAAATAGGCAAAACAATAATACAAAGAGGTGAGGCCCCTACATTAATACCATCATGGCAGCAAAGAAGAATAACAACAATCATACTATACATATACATCATTAACAACATATTCATGGCATCATATAATCATTGCATCAAATAATAGATAATTACCATGAATATACATATATATATATCACAACAATATGAGGACTAACTATGCACATGCACAATGGACCAATTTCCTACTCTATGGAGCTAAATATAATTTTGGAGAGAATGATCCAAAAGATATGTCTGTATATCCCTCAGACCAAGTGCTATAATTTTTCAATGTGTACATCAAGCATTATACCAGACATTCTATACTAGATCAGGAATAGGAATAGTATCTTGCCGAGATCGTCGGTACGTTTGCATCGGTTGCCATGACACAGTAGCGCTTTTTAACTGACCATATATGGAATTCCGTGTCCCGATGCCTCCAAGATCATTCATAGATCTTCACTACGTAATTCGCACCTGCACTTAGGTGTAATTCAACTCCTAGGCAATAATAGCCTTTCAGACACCCGTCTACAAAACGATGCATGATCAATGACTCAATGCATATCACAAGCCACTACAAGCTACAATCACACAGTGATATTCCCGGGTCCAGTATATCGGCCCGACAGTAAAACTTGTTGTTCCTCTCAATCGCGTAGCATTTTTATCACATTTTCACAATCGCTTAAAACTTTTGCTATGTTTTCAAATCACGTAACAGTTTTCCAACGTTTTCTCAATCGCGTAAAGATTTTAAAGCGTTTTCTCAATTGTGTAACTAAAAATCACCATTTTTAAATCGCGTAAGAGTTTTTCTACATATTTTCAATCGCGTAAAATACTTTCTTAATATTCTAAGCTCAAATTAAAATCTTTTCTCATTTAATATAAAAATTAAACTTTAATTCCAATATTTCTTTAGTAAATCACCTTTAAATAATATTTCTAACATTTTTCACTGAACCTCCTCTAAATAATATTTCTTAATGTTTACCACAAAAAATTTAAATCATTTAGATTAATTCAAGATGCCTCAAAATCTTTGTTCTTTACTTTTAATAAAACTTTCTTAAATAAAATATTTTAAACTCCAAACTATCCTTAAAAATTATTTTCTTGCTAAAACTCCTCTAAATAATATTTCGTAATATCCTTTCCAAAATGTACATTTATTTTAATTAAATAAAACCTTTTCCATCTTCCTCTTTAAAAATCTATAAAATACTTTAAGTTTCCAAATTATTTCTCCATCCTATTTTCAATATCATAGCCGAAATTTACTTTTCATTTAATAATAAAAATATATTCATTTCCATTTTTATTTTGTAATTCCTTAATTACGTTTCTTACCACTAATCCTCTAGGTTATTATTTAATAAATCATTTTTGTAATGAATTACCCATTTATGCGCATAGAGGCCGTGAGCCTCATGGTCTTTGGAACCAAAAATTCCTTTCCTCTTAATCACAATTTATACCATACAACACATAAAACATCATAATCCTACTATATCAAATTCATGCATAATATCAAAGTAATAAAATCACATAAAGCAATTAAACACAAATCACAAAATCATACAAACAAGGTGAATAATCCTCACATGAATTCATCACCTTCATACAAATTTCGTTCCTCACCACCATAATTGGCTGTTGAGGTTAATCTCCCTCTTACCTTAAATGTAGTTTCCTAAGCTCCTTGTATAGCTCTTTGTATTAACTTCCACCACCAAGTAGTCTTTTGGGATCCAAACAAACAAATAAAAATTAACATTTAAAGCTTGATTAAGGTAACCATAGATCAAATATAGTCTTAGAATTTCAAGAATCAAATAAGAAATGAAAAACCATGAACTTCACCATAGAACCCTAGAACTTGAATCTAAAAATCAAGCTTCAAGATGATAGAATTAGGTCTTCTTCACAACATCAAAGTTGCTTAGAATGATGTTTAGGATCAAGTAGTATAGTTAGTTTGAATTATGAGAGATTGGAAGGTGTTTTTGGGTGATGAGGCCGTGAGATGAGGGAAAGAAAATGAGAGAGAATTGTGTTAGCTTTTGTATGAAAGGTGATAGCTTATGAAAATGTGATAGAAAATTGTGTTTTGGTCTCCTTTGAATGCCTCTTGGCCATAAGATACAAGGAGAGAAGGAGCGGCCATTTTGTTCACTACAACCTCACATCCATTGATCAAATCAAAGGGTAGATATCCTAAGCTTCTTCACTAAGTTTGCCCTCACAACCATTGATTAGATCAAGGGTGGACATCCAAAGCTTCTTCACTAAGCTTGCCCTCACAACCATTGATTAGATCAAGGGTAGATATGCAAAACTTCTCCTCTAAGCTTGTCTCCTATTGGTTATGCATAAAGTTGTCATAACCATCATATTCGACCAAGCTAGATATTTTCCAGATATTTTCAGAAACTATTATCCAATGGATAATAGCTACTGCTAGTTATTGTCCAATGGATAATAGCATTATCCAATGGATAATAACTTTATTCAATGGATAATAGAATGTATCAAAAACTCAGATAAAGAAAAATTTTGTCAGCTGTTCCCAGTTTCGGGTTTAGTAAGTTCCCTTGGCCCTGCATTAACAGTCTAAAACTTTTTGGTCTAGAAATTTTTTTTATTTTTCTGGACCCGCCTCAAACACATATACAGTCCAAAATAATATTAAAATAATCAAAATAAATTAAAAATCCCCAAAAATTCACAAAAAATTCTAAATAATATAAAATTCATATATATCAAGAAAAATAAAAAATCAGGGTGTTACAACTCTCCTATTCTAAAAAGAATTTCGTTCTTGAAATTTCTTTTACATTTTTAAAAGAAATGTGGATATTACTCCTTTATATGTCAGAATAGCTCTGTTGTCAAGTCTGAGTTATCTGCATCTTTTCCTGAATCATCTTTACTTTCACTGTAGTTTGTTGTATAAGCTCAAGTCCTAACGCGAAACTTTCCCCATCTTGATACCATCACAGAAGTGTTTTGCATCGTCGTCCATACAACACCTCATAGGGTACCATCCCTATGCTTGAGTAATAACTGTTATTGTAGGTGAATTCTATTAGAGATAAGAATTCATCCCAACTTGTTAATTTATTCTAACATACAAGCCCTTAACAAATCTTCCAGCAACTGAATTATACTCTCCGATTGGCCATCTGTTTGTGGATAATAAGCAGAACTTAGACAAAGTTTTGTCCCCATCGCTTCTTGCAAACTTTTCCAAAACCTTGATATAACCTTGGATCTCTATCAGAAATAACGCTGGAGGGTACGCTATGCAGTCCAACAATCTTGCCGATATACACTTGAATCAACCTTTCTATTTAGTACCTTATGTTAATAGGCAAGAAGTGCACTGACTTTGTAAGCCGATCAACAACTACCCAAATAAAACCATAACCCTTTCGAATCTTCGACAATCCAATGACAAAGTCCATAGCAATGCTATCCCATCTCCACTTCTTAGAATTTCTTCAAGTCCTTCCCTAAACGATGTCTCAGCACCTTACTTTATTAGCTCCCTCTCGTTCTATAAATAATGATCACTTTTTTGCTTCTCTCGAATTTCTTCCATCAGACTATTCAAAATAGTATCGTATTCAAACAAATTTTTCCCCGGTGTCAAATCCACAGATAACCGCATATCCCTGAATTATTTTATCAATTCACTCTCCTTGATCATCATAGCAGATACACTAAGTACTTTTCTACTCAAGGCATTTGCTATGACATTCGCCTTTTTGGGATGATACTGAAGTTGAAAATCGTAGTCTTTCAAGAATTCTAACTATCGTCTCTACCTTATATTCAACTCCTTCTGATCGAATAGGTACTTCAGGCTCATGTGATCATTGTAGGCATTGTAGGTTGCTCCATAAAGAAAGTGTCTCCAAATCTTCAACTGAAAAATGAATACCACAAATTCTAAATCATGAGTAGGATAATTCTTCTCATGCACTTTCAACTGCCTTGAAACATATGCCACAACCTTTCTATTTTGCATCAACACGTAACTTAAACCCAAAAGTTGAACTTCCTTTAACCAGAATTTGCACTTGGACAGTTTAACGTATAACTTCTTCTCCTTCAGAATCTGAAGAACACACTGAGATGTTCAGCATGTTCCTTCGAACTTCGAGAATAGATCAGAATGTTGTTAATGAGGACAACGACAAATCTGTCTAAATAGGGATGAAAGATCCTATTCATGTAATTCACGAATATCGCAGGTGCATTCATTACCCCGAATGGCATTACTAAATACTCGTAGTGCCCATAATGCATCCAAATAACTATCTTGGAATATCTTCTACTTTCACGTGACTCTGATGATAACCAGAACACAAATCGATCTTGGAGAAAACAGCAGCTCCCTTCATTTGGTCTTCTGGTTCCCATGTTGTATCTCTCGTCACATCGTTCCAGATTACCTTCACCAAGGCAATTTCTCTGAGTTGTTTCACTCTCTTATCCTTAATCTTAATAGGAAATGTCTTATAGATCAAGTTCTCTTTTTAATCGTACTGTGTTTGGTGCTATGACATGGGTTGAATTAGGAATATATTTTCTCAATTAAGATACATGGAAGACAATGTGAAGGTTAGAAAGAAAAGTGATAAAGCTATTCAGTAGATTACCGGACCTATCCAACAAAGAATTTGATATGGTCTAATAAATTTAGGAGTGAAGTTTCTGGATTCAAATCCAAAAATCTCAGTCTCAGGGAATACTAAAGTTTAATTGAAACAATATAACAGGATATGGTTAGAAAGTAACCAATCCATCCCTAAGATTTTGTCTATTTGTAAAAGAAGTTCACAAATCAAATCAACAGAAAAGTTTCGATCTCGAATAACAATAGGATAGTTTAAACAAGCTTGAGTAGTAATAGCAAGTTTAGTAGTAGAAGTAGCAATATTCAAGTCAAAAGGAAATGAAAACACAGTCAAACCCAAATGGTTCACACAGTCGTAGGCCATAAAAGAATGGGTTGACTCTCGAGTTATACAGTACAATTACACGATTTCTTGCTATTGCACAATCTTCATTGATAAGATCTTTATATTAGGAGGTTTCTGCTCCACTTAATGTATAGACTCTTCCTCCTGCTAGAGATCTTGTCGCACGTTCATTATTCACGGGAGGTTCCATCCTTGATTTAGTACAGTCTCTAAGAAAATATATAGGTTTTCCACACTTGAAACAAAATCCTTTCCTTGCTCCTGCACTCCTTCGTCAAATGGCTGTTTCCATACTTCTTACAATATGGTAAAAATTTTAAGGTCTGACCGAAACTGCTGCCACTAGTACTTCTTCCATTTGTTCATTGTTGTTGTTGATTCCCCAATGGTCATAAATATAATTTTTACTGGAATCGATTAACCTTACATTTTCTCCCTTTTTCAAACCTAGTTGGTCCAAAGTTATGGAATCTTGTACCCTAAGATTGATTCAACTCTAATAGATTTTGAGCATCGGCTATCGCTTCCTGCTGCTGGATGGTCCTCTGATTCTGTGGTATTGTTACATCGACCATTCCTTGCATTGCTATCGCAGCTACAGTCATATTATCATTGTCACATCCCGTTTCCATATATACACCTCGACCACTAGCCATTGCCTTTCTTCAACGTCAAACTAACCATAATACAATGAAAACTAAATGTAACCATTTCAAACAAGGTTGTCTCCTTTCAGAAACTAAACACAAAGAAACACACAGCACAAACAAGATAAACCTACCCACAAAACCCAAAAGACTCTAACTTGGGCTCTGATACCAACTAATGTAACTCCCTCTTTAGGGCATTACATTTCAGACTAACTCCTTTTAATTCTTTACCCAAGTTATAAAATATTTGACATTATTTTAATACGGATCTCAAAATTTCTTTTTCGCGAATAACATAAACTTACCGAATTATAGAAACATAATATACAAGAACTGACTAATATACATCGCTAGTACATAACATAGATTAGTAATAACTTAATTACATAAAACTTACGTACTCCAAACAACCAATAATTACTATACAAAAACTGAACCTAGCCCAGGTCCAAAAACTTGAACAGTAAGGTCCTGTACCTGATCCTCCTCCAGATCCTCCTTGGGATCCACAACGGACAAATTCCCCAGTTGGGGCATGTCAATACGAATAGGAGTCCAAGCAATTGACTCCACAGAGTCCCCCCTAGGGGTAGTTCTACGATTACCCCATAACTCCCCAATAGGCATATAAAACTCCAAGAAAACAGCAGCGTCCAAAGAAAACGTAGCAACTGCATGCTAGGTCCGACTCCAAAGCAAGGTACCATCTCCAACATACTGAATATACCCCGTGTCCCAATGGACATTCCACGCTTCGATGTCCCCATGAAACTGTACACTAACGAAACCCTGTGAATCTTGCCTCGTCGCCATTGTTGTCTTCATAGAATAATAGCATAACACAAAATAGGCAAAACAATAATACAAAGAGGTGAGATTCCCTACATCAATACCATCATGGCAGCAAAGAAGAATAACAACAATCATACTATATATATATATAACATTAACAACATATTCATGGCATCATATAATCATTGCATTAAATAATAGATAATTACCACGAATATACATACATACATATATATATATATATATATATATATATATATATATCACAACAATATGAGGACTGACTATGCATATGCACAATGAACCAATTTTCTACTCCATGGAGCTAAACACAATTTCGAAGAGAATGATCTAGAAGATATGTCTGTATATCGGCTGCCTCAGACCAAGTGCTATAATTTTCAATGTGTACATCAGGTATTATACCAGACATTCTACGCCAGATCGGGAATAGGAATAGCGTCTCATCGAGATCGTCAATACGTTTGCATCGGTTGCCATAGCACAGTAGCACTTTCTAACTGACCATATGTGGAATTCCAAGTCCCTACGCCTCCAAGATCATTCATAGATCTTCATTACATAATTCGCACCGGCACTTAGGTGTAATTCAACTCCTAGGCAACAATAGCCTTTCAGACACCCATCTGTAAAACAATGCATGATCAATGACTCAATACATATCATAAGCCACTACCGGCTACAATCACACAGTGATATTCCCGAGTCTAGTATATCGGCCCGACAACAAAACTTGCCATTCCTCTCAATCGCGTAGCATTTTTATCACGTTTTCATAATCGCCTAAAATTTTTGTTACATTTTCAAATCGCGTAATAGTTTTCCAACGTTTACTCAATCGCGTAACTAAAGATCACCATTTTAAAATTGCATAAGAGTTTTTTTTATGTATTTTCAATCGCGTAAAATACTTTCTTAATATTCTAAGCTCAAATTAAAATTTTTTCTCATTTAATATAAAAATTGAACTTTAATTCCAATATTTCTTTAGTAAATCACCTTTAAATAATATTTCTAACATTTTTCAATAAACCTCCTCTAAATAATATTTCTTAACGTTTACCACAAAAAACTTAAATCATTTGGATTAATTCAAGATGCCTCAAAATCTTTGTTCTTTACTTTTAATAAAACTTTCTTAAATAAAATATTTTAAACTCCAAACTATGCTTAAAAATTATATTCTTGCTAAAACTCCTCTAAATAATATTTCCTAATATCCTTTCCAAAACGTACATTTATTTTAAGTAAATAAAACCTTTTCCATCTTCCTCTTTAAAAATCTATAAAATACTTTAAGTTTCCAAATTATTTCTCCATCCTATTTTCAATATCATAGCCGAAATTTACTTTCCATTTAATAATAAAAATATATTCATTTTCATTTTTATTTGGTAATTCCTTAATTACATTTCTTACCACTAATCCTCTAGGTTATTATTTAATAAATCATTTTTTAACGAATTACCCATTTATGGACATAGAGGCCGTGAGCCTCATAGTCTTTGGAACCAAAAATTCATTTCCTCTCAATCACAATTTATATCATACAACACATAAAACATCATAATCCTACTATATCAAATTCATGCATAATATCAAAGCAATAAAATCACATAAAGCAATTAAACACAAATCACAAAATCATACAAACAAGGTGAATAATCCTCACATGGATTCATCACCTTTATACAAATTTCGTTCCTCACCACCATAATTGGTTGATGAGGTTAATCTCTCTTTTACCTTAGATGTAGTTTCCTAAGCTGCTTGTATAGCTCCTTATATCAACTTCCACCACCAAGTAGTCTCTTGAGATCTAAACAAACACATAAAAATTAACATTTAAAGCTTGATTAAGGTAACCATAGATCAAATATGGTCTTAGAATTTCAAGAATCAAATATGAAATGAAAAACCATGAACTTCACCTTAGAACCCTAGAACTTGAATCTAAAAATCAAGCTTGAAGATGATAGAATTAGGTCTTCTTCACAACATCAAAGTTGCTGATGTCACACCCCTTTTTCAAGAGGGAACGTCACACCATGATCAAGAAACGAAAACAATACTGAATAAAATAAGACCTGGTTCATTATAATATAAATAAGCTTGCTTGGTTGTAAACTTATAATTAAATTAGTGAATTCTTTTTTTTTGTTACGATAAGATAATAATATTTGGTTACAACATAAAGTAACATGAGAAATGAAACATACATCCATACATCATGCTATATATATATATATATACTTATATCATGTTTGTTTAGTTACATCATCAGATATACAAAAAGCAAAAGCTTTACTTGCCCCAAAATAATTACCCATATATAGCCCACCAAAAGAGATAAAATATCAGGACCCAAAAAGAAATACAGATAGCCATCAGTGGCCATCGCCTACATCAGCCTCTATAGAGAATGAGAAGGAACAATAGAGGGGTCCTCCTCAAGGTCTTCCTCGTTAGAGGAAACCCTCATCGGGGCCACCAAATTACGAGTGGGGGCTCATGCGGTAGATAAGAATGAATCCTCCTATGGGGAGTAGTAACGCTCACCCCACATATCTCGTATGGGCAAATAAAATTCTACATGCAAACGAACACTACAAGTAAAAATAGGCGGATCTTAACGCCCCCAAGCTAGAGACACCGTCACGTCTCCAAGGTAAATGCAGCGATCCGTAGCCAGGTTAATATGCCAGCAGTCCGGACCTCCAAGGAAAGTCAGTCTCACGTAACCCAAAATGCCTTATGGACGGGACGCCGTGATCAAACAGACACTAGTCAAAGTCAGGCCAAAAGCTAGGGAACTCGTGTACTTCCCCTTCTTCACCGACGTCTTTGGAGAAATATATATATAGACAAAAGTGGTAGAAATATAGAAAAGAGGTGAGACATCCTACACTCAGTACCAATTATGGTAGTAAAGAAATAGAATGGCGTAGGAGGCCCACATAGCATTACAAGAATAATAAACAGTATCGAGAATCAAATATTAAACAACTTAACAATTCCATGCAGTTATAACATCAATAGGATAGCAGTTCCAATCATCATATAAATTAAATGCCAAATAATATATTAACTCACTATGCACATGTACATGATATCAAAATTCTACTCCATGGAGCTAGACACAAACATCAGAGAGAATGATCAGGGAGACATGTCAGTATCTCGTCAGCCTAAAATAAGTGCTTTCCAGAAAAATAATAATTTTGCGCAACAAGGCTTTATACAGCGGCATTCCCACAAGATCGCGATATAGGACAATGTCTCGGTCCGGATCGTCGATGCGTTTGCATCGGTTTGTCCCACAGCCCAGAAGGGCTACCAACTGTCCATTGTGAGACACCCGCACCCTGACGCCCCCAAGGTTAACAGTATGACCTACACTAGTCTATTCGCACCCACACTAAGGTGTGATTCAATCTCCTAGGTAACATAGCCTTAATAATAGTCCATCGGACTTTCACAATGCATGATCATGAATATTCAACAATAATATACTTTAACCATAGCATGCCATAATTTGGCCAAGTTAAACATTAACAATTTCTAGGTCTCACTCATGGAGCCACAATAAATATTATCAAGTCCTCAAATAAGACATTACACTTTTAGGGTTCATTATAGAATTGTGCCTTAATTTCTACGTTCTTCTCATTAAGATTCTCTTTAGCGAAATTCTCTAGCATTTTTCACCTAATCTTTATTACTTTAATTAAACAAGTCCATCATTTAATTCTAAACCTAATTCCATTAAGATAACTTTAATTTGAATTATTCAACATCTTACTTATACTCATGTTCTTCCCTCAATTAAGAATTATTCTGAGTTTTAGGATAAAGTCTCATTTTTGGTTCTTTCCATTTTATGAATCCCTAATTAATTTTTAATTATCTAATCAACTAAGTTTCACTTTAGGTTTTCAAATAAATTTCTTTCCATCACATTGTTAACTTCTTAACACCTAATTACTTAAATTCCAAGGTTACATAAAATTACATGCTTGGACCCAAAAAGGGCCCTAGTGGCCGTGAGCCTCCCAAGGGGTAAGAACCCAAAATTTTCCATTACTCTATTACATGTTATTCACTTAATTAGTTATGTCTCCAATTTGATACAAAATTTTAACCATGAACACCCTATTTGAGGGGTATGGCTGTGAGCCACATAAAGGAGAGCAAGGAATCCTTTCCTCCGTTTCACATTTCCAATCCATCAAAACTAACCCAAGATCATCAATATATATATACATTCAATCAAATAGATCATACAAGGTAAAATCAACACATAGTCATCGAAATCACATATCAAAAAGAGTAACCCCAACATGGATTCCTCACAACCAACACACAATCAAATCTCTCATTACCATTAGAGGTTGAAGTGGACAATCTCCCTCTTACCCAAGAGAAATCAAGAAAAGGAACCTTCTTGTTTGCTTGTTGATGAATTCAGTCAAGCACCTTCAAAACCCTAGAAATCACAACTTCATCAAATCAAAACTAAAGCTTGAGAAAAAGAGGATAAATGGTCATGATGATGACCATTAAAATGAAAATGAAGAAGAGAAGATGAGAAATCAAGAATATTACCTAAAAGCTTCAAACTTTGAGGCTTGAAAAAGATGATGAAGATGGAAGCTTTTCAAGTAGATTCCAACTAGAAAGATGTTTAGAATGTGATGGAGATTAAGAAAATATGTTGACTTGAAATTTTTGTAATCCATGGGGGTATGGAGGAGGGTGAAGCCATGGATGAGGAGAAGAGAGAAGGAGGAGAAAACTTGGGGGAAGAAGAGTGTAGAGAGAGAAAGTGATAGTAGAATGAAGTGAACTTTTAGGGTTTGAAATTAGAATGGAAAACTAATTAAGTGAAAAGTGAATATTTGACTCCTAATTGGGCCTCATGGCCATGGAGTGTGGGAGAGAAAAAGAGGGAAAATTGCTTCTAGAAACTAGGGTTAAGCTTGTTAGATTTTCAAAAACAAATTTCATTAGACATAAAGTAGATTTCCTTTAGATAAGGTGATTAGATGATAAAGTAATAAGGATTTTCACTACAAGTTATTACCCAATGGATAATTGCTATAGTCCACAAAGCCAGTATCTATTGTCCAACGGATAATAGAGCATTCCGTATAATTTTATTTAACAAAACATACTGTGATTTTATTTATCAGATAAAATCTCAAAAAATGTAAACCTCGTAAACTGTGCCCAGCCTCAGGTTTAGTAAGATCCCTTTTCGATGTTTCCACAGTTCATGGTTTACCAGCCTCGGGGAAAATATTGTATTTTCCCAGCTCCGCTCAGTGCGCACGTAAAATAAGGAATATATTAAAATATTTAACATTTTCAGAAAAATCCACAAAAATTTCCAAAAATCACAAAGATTATAAATTGACTATTTATCTTGAAACAAATAATTTTTGGGGTGTTTCACTGGCTCTGTTCAGTGCGCACACAAAATAAAGACTATACTAAAATATTTGACATTTTTGAAAAAATATAAAAAAATTTCTAAAAATCACAAATATTATAAAACGGTTATTTATGATGAAACAAATAATTTTTGGGGTGTTACAACTCTCCCATTCTAAAAAAAAAAATTCATCTTCTAAATTTTCATACCTTAGAATAGTTGTGGGTGTTGCTCCTTCATCTTGTCTTCCAACTCCCATATTGCATCTCCAGTCATTTCGTTCCTGATCACTTTTACCAATGAGATCTCCTTTCCTCTGAGTTGCTTTACTCTCCTATCTTCAATCTTTACAGGAGGTGCCTCATAGGTTAAGTTCTCTTTCAATTGTATTGTGTCCGGTGCTATGACATGGTTCGGGTCAGCAATATATTTTCGCAATTGTGACACATGAAAGACATTGTAAAAGTTTGAAAGAAAAGGTGGTAAGGCTATTTGGTAAGCTACTAGACCTATCCGGCGAAGAATTTGGTAAGGTTCAAGGAATTTGGGAGTAAGTTTTCTAGATTTCAGAACTCGACCGACCCTAGTTGTTGGCGTGACTTTCAAAAACACATGCTCGCCTTCCTCAAACTCAAGAGGCTTTCTTCTTTTGTTCGCATAGCTCTTCTATTGACTTTGAGCCGTCCTCATCTTTTCTTAAATCATCTTGACTTTCTCAGTCATTTGTTGTATAATATTAAGTCCAACAATAAGGCACTCTCCGTCTTGGTACCAACACAAAGGTGTTCGGCACCGTTGCCTATATAGAGCTTCGTAGGGTGCCATCCCTATGCTTGAATGAAAACTGTTGTTGTAAGTGAACTCTACCAACCGTAAAACTTCATCCCAACTTCTAGCCTGTTCCAAAGTGCATGCTCTGAGCAAATCCTCCAATGATTGAATTGTCTTTTCCGATTGACTATCGGTTTGTGGATGGTAAGCGGAACTCATATGTAGCTTCATTCCCAATGCTCCTTGTAAGCTCTGCCAAAACTTCGATGTGAACCTTGGATCCCTATCAGAAATAATACTGGTAGGCACACCATGCAGCCTAATGATTTCACCAATGTACAGCTAAGTCAACTTCTCCATGTTATATCTTATGTTGATTGGTAAGAAATGTGCTGACTTCGTGAGTCGATTAACAATTACCCATATTGAATCATAACCTTTTTTGGTCTTTGGTAATCTAACCACAAAGTCTATCACAATATTATCCCACTTCCATTCGAGAATAGCTAGGGGTTACAACAGTCTTGACGGTCTTTGATGCTCAACCTTCATTTTCTGATAAACCATACAAGACGACATACATCTGGCAATATCACTTTTCATTCTGTGCAATCAAAATAACCATTTCAGGTCTTGATACATCTTGGTTATTCCTGGATGCATACTCAACTTCCTCATGTGAGCATGTTTGAGGATATACTTTCTAAGTTCTTGATCCCGAGGTATACAAACTCTACCTCAGAACCTTAGGATTCCATCAGTTCCTTCCTCAAATGTTGTCACACTGCCTTGCTTAATCAGCTCCCTTTCTTCTTACAAAAACTTGTTAACTTTGTATTTCTCTTAGATGTCTTCCATTAACTCACTTGAAATAGTGACCATATTCATGCAAATCTTCCCCAGTGCCAATTCCATGAAGGACCATACATCCTTAAATTACTCTATCAAATCCTTTTCCTTGATCATCATAGCAGAGATACTGAGCATCTTCCTGCTCAAAGCGTCTGCCACGACATTTGCCTTTCCAGGGTGATACAGAAGTCGAAAATCATAATTTTTCAGAAATTCCAACCACCATTGTTGTCTCATATTCAACACCTTTTGGTCATATAGATACTTCAAGCTCTTGTGGTCGCTAAAGACATTGAATGTCGCCCCACAAAGGAAATGCCTCCATATCTTCAAAGTGAATACCACAGTTGCTAATGTAACGCCCCTTTTTGGGAGGAGACGTCATATTGTCATTTACAATGCGAAAAAATATAAATATAAATTAAGGCCCGATTCATTATATCATAATTAAACTTATTTGGTTATAGTTGTGTAAATAAAATGGTGAATATATATATATATATATTTGTACTCAATAACCTGCTCATTGATTTGGTATTCAAAAGTACTAACATTTATAAAAGATTCATAAGTACGTATATATATTCTTGTCTAATTGTAAGCGAAAAACATAAACTTTAATAGAAAACATAAAGACTAAACCATACATCCATGCAAAAGATACATCATATATATATATACTGTTTAGATATAAACTATGAGTCAATAATTACATTAAGGCTCATCAAAAAGAAGCCTAAGCTTTACCAGCCCCCAAAAATGATATACAGACCCCCAAAAGAATATCAAGGCCCCAAAAAGACGGATAGCCATCAGTAGCTATCAATAGTATCAACCCCTAAGAGGAAAAGGAACCGTGTCAGGATCTTCCTCTGGTTCTTCCTTAGGGTCTTCCTCGTCCGGGGAAATCCTCATTAGAGCCACCGAGTTGCGGGCCGAGGAGAGGCAAGAATCCTCCTGTGGGGTGCAATAACGATTACCCTGCATTTCCCTAATGGGCAAGTAAAACTCTAAACATAAACTGACACTGCAGGTGAAGATAGGCGGATCATGACGCCCCCAAGCAAGCGAAAATGACACGTCCACCTCGTAGATACAGCGATCAGAATTAAGGTTAATGTGCTAGCAGTCTAGCCCTCCGAGAAAGGTCAAACGTACATAACCTAAAAATTTGCGTGGGCGTGCTGCCATGATCCAATAGCAAGTGCTAGTCACGGTCGGGCCAGAAGTCGGGGAGTTCGTAAGCTTCACCTCCTCCATCAACGTCTTCAATGGAACATAAATAAAGACAAAATAGCAGAAAATATAGAAAAGAGGTAAGACATTCTACATTCATTATCTATTATGGTAGTAAAGAAACATAATGACGCATGACGCCGACATAACATTTCAGAATTAATATTCAGCAATTAAAAACAGATAATAAACAACTTAGTATTTACATGCAGTTATAATAGTAATAAGACACTAGATCAAATTTCCATAAGAATAAGTAAATGTCAAATAATATGGCAACTCACTATGCACATCCATATGGTACCAAAATCCTACTCCATGGAACTAAACACAAAACATTTGGAGAGAATGATCAGGGGGACATGCCAGTATCTCGTCAGCCATAAAAACAAGTGTTTTCCAAAAAATTAATTAATTATTTTGCGCAATGAGGCTTTATACAGCAGCATTCCCACAAGATCATGATATAAGATAGTGCCTCATATCAGGATCGTTGGTGCGTTTGTATCAGTTTGTCCCACAGTCCAGAGGGGCTACTAACTGCCCGCTGTGAGATGCCCGCGCCCTGATGCCCCCAAGGTCAACCACAGGACCTACACTAGTCTATTCGCACCCACACTAAGGTGTGATTCCACTCCTAGGCAACTTGGCCTTAACAAAAGTCCAACGAAAATTTTCAATGCATGTTCCAATCATGCTTATCATGACAAACTATGTCAATCATGCTTCAAACACATGTAGATTCAATACATACATGTACATTCATATACGGATCACAATTCATATCATATCATTTATCAACAAGGTTTGATCCCATTCACGGATCCACATCAAGCCAATAACAAACTTTAAGGGTAAACACAACCCCATCCATAGTTATGATAAAAGTTAAGCCTTAGGTTCAGTATGTTTCTCACCACCTCACCCATACTCATGTTCTTTCTTTATTCCAAAATTATTCTAAATTATAAGGCAAACTATCATTCTTGGTTCTTTCCATGTTATGAATCCCTAATCGACTTTTAATCATTCAATTTATTATGTTTAATAAGTTCATCTTAGTGCTAAAGCCTCACAATGAGTGCCCAAGGAGACCATGGGTCCCTAAGGAACTAGAAAAGTCCAAAATTCTTCACTATCGCAATTACACGGCCTGGGGAGAGTACACAGCCACGAAACCATGGCCTGCCAAAAATACATGGCCGTGTATGCCTCTGGAGTTTCTGTTCTGGGACGCTGGAGTACACGGTTGTGTACGATCACACGGCCTAGGCTGTGTACTCCTCTGTAAACGTAGAAAATCACCAAAAATCAATCTAACCTTCATACAATCCAATATCCATCAATATACAACTCAATCCTACTATTCAAACAATCAAAATACAACCAAGATAACTCAAACAAATGGGTATCCAATAAATGGGTTTCAACCCCATCAACACAACAAAGAGTTTCTCACTACCAAGATGGGTTGAAGAGAATAATCTTCCTCTTACCTTAGTGAAGAACAAAGAAACAAACTCCTTTTGTCCTTGGAATTTCGTGCTTCACCACCTCAAGATCCTTGGGTGTTCAAATCCAAAAAATCAAGATCAAAGAGTGGAAATGGTATCCATAGTCACCAAGGTGACCATGGACCACGAAAATGAGTTGAAAAAGGGAAGAAAGTTGAGAGCTTTACCTTAAAGTTTCAAGCTTTGGAGTTGGGCTACCAACCACGAAAATGGGAGAGTCAATGAGAGTTCCACAAAGAAGAAAGCTTGAAGATGGTGAGGGGAAGCAATGGTCAATATTGGCTTGAGCAAAGAAAGCTTGAAAGCTTAACAATGGAGTGTGTGTGTGGGAGAAGAGAGAAAGAGAGACAGAGACCTGCGTGAGGGGGAGAAAATGAGGGAATGAAATGTGATATTTCCCCTTCCCCAACAATGCAGCACAAAAGGGAGGAGAGAGTGTGAAGTGGTTAGGAGGAAGCTTCCTAGAAGTTTCCCTTGAAGTTTCCTTGAGAAGCTTCGCACGCTTCTCGATAAAGTGAAGTGTGAGGTCACTTAGATAATGTCATAAAAGTAACTAGATAGAAATAATCTACTAGAACTATTTCTCAGTGGATAAAATTTATAGTTAGCATAAATAATATTTTATTATTTCTTGGATAATTAATTATTCTATGATTTTATTTGTCAGATAAAATCTCACAAAATGTAAACCTCATAAAATGTGCTCAACCTCCGGTTTAGTAAGATCTCCCATTGATGTTTCCATAGTTCAAAGTTTACCAGCCTCAGGGAAAACATTTCATTTTCCTTGCTCCGCTCAGCGCGCACACAAAATGAGGAATATACTAAAATATTTGACGTTTTCAGAAAAATCCATAAAAATTCTCAAAAATCATAAATATTAGAAAATGACTATTCATGGTGAAACAAACAATTTTCAGGGCGTTACATTGACTCTGCTCAGTGTGCACGCAAAATGAAAAATATATTAAAATATTTGACATTTTCAAAAAATTCCAGAAAAATTCCCAAAAATTATAAATATCATAAAATGATTATTTATGAGAAAACAAATAATTTTTGGGGTGTTATAACTCTCCCCTTCTAAAAAGAAATTTCGTCCTCGAAATTTTCATACCTTAGAATAGTTATGGGTGTTGCTCCTTCATTTTGTCTTCTAGCTCCCATGTTGCATCTCTAGTCGTTTTGTTCCAGATTACCTTTACTAATGAGATCTCCTTACCTCTTAGTTGCTTTATCCTTCTATCCTCAATTATTACAAGAGGTGCCTCATAAGTTAAGTTCTCTTTTAATTGTACTGTATCTGGTACTATGACATGACTTGGGTCAGGAATGTATTTTCGTAGTTGTGACACATGGAAGACATTGTGAATGTTTGAGAGGAAAGAGGGTAAGGCTATTTAATAGGCTACTGGACCTACTCGGCGAATAATTTGGTATGGTCTAAGAAATTTTAGAGTAAGTTTTCTAGATTTCAGAACTCGGCCAACCCTAGTCGTTGGCGTGACTTTCAAAAATATATGCTCACATTCCTCAAACTCAAGAGGCTTTCTTCTTTTGTCTGCATAACTCTTTTGTCGGCTTTGAGCCGTCCTCATCTTCTCCTAAATCATCTTAACTTTTTCAGTCATCTGCTTTATAACATCTGGTCCAATAGTGAGGCGCTCGCCGTCTTGGTACCAACATAAAGGCATCCAACACCGCCGTCCATAAAGAGCCTCATAGGGTGCCATCCCTATGCTCGAGTTATAACTGTTGTTGTAGGTGAATTCTATTAACGGTAGAATGTCATCCCAACTTCTAGTCTATTCTATGGTGCAAGCTCTAAGCAAATCTTCTAATGATTGGATCATCCTCTCCGATTAGCCATCGGTTTGTGGGTGATAAGCAGAACTTAGACATAACTTTGTCCCTAATGATTCTTGTAGACTCTGCCAAAACTTCTAAGTGAATCTTGGATCCCTATCTGAAACAATACTTGTAGGCATACTGTGCAGTCTAACAATTTCTCTAATATACAACTGGGTCAGTTTCTCCAGGTTGTACCTTATGTTGATCGGGAAGAAATGCGCTGATTTTGTGAGTCGGTCCACAATTACCCAAATCGAGTCATGTCCTTTTCTTGTCCTTGGCAAACCCACCACAAAATTCATTACAATATTGTCCCATTTCCATTCAGGAATAGACAATGGTTACAGCAATTCTGCAGGTCTTTGATGTTCCACTTTAGCTTTCTGACAAACCAGACAAGTCGATACACGTCTAGTGACGTCACTCTTTACTCCATGCCACCAAAACAACTTCTTCAAGTCTTGATACATTTTTGTTATGCCCGGATGTATATTCAGCTGACTTATGTGAGCATGGTCAAGAATATACTCTCTAAGCTCTTGGTCACGGGGAATACAGACCCTACCTCAGAATCTCAAAATTTCATCAGTTCCTTCCGCAAATGTTGTTTCGTTGCCTTGCTTCATTAGCTCTCTCACTTCTTGCAAGAACTTGTTGACCTTCTGCTTTTCTCGTATGTCCTCCATTAGCTCACTTAAGATGGTGACCATGTTTATGCAGATCTTTCCTAGTTCTAATTCCACAAAAGACCATACATCCCTGAACTACTCTATCAGATCTTTTTCCTTAACCATCAGGGTAGAGACACTGATCATCTTCCTACTCAAGGCACCTGTCATAAAGTTTGCCTGGCCGGGGTGATACAGAAGTTGGAAATCATAGTCTTTCAAGAATTCCAGCCACCTCCGCTGCCTCATGTTCAACTCCTTCTGATCATACAAACATTTCAAGCTTTTGTGATCACTAAAGATGTTGAACGTCGCTCCATAGAGGAAATGCCTCCATATCTTCAAAGTAAAAACCACAGCCGCTAATTCCAAGTCGTGCGTCGGGTAGTTCTTCTCATGTACTCATAATTGCCTTGAAGCATAAGCCACCACTCTTCCATGTTGCATAAGCACAGATCCTAGTGCTTGGTGTAAAGCATCACAATACACCTCGAAGGGCTCATTTGGATCAGGTAGCACTAACATTAGCAAGGTAGTTAACCATTTCTTCAACTCTTGGAAACTCTGTTCACAGCCGTCGGTCCACTCAAAAGCCTGGTTCTTCCTCGTGAGTTGAGTAAGAGGTCCTACGATTTTGGAAAATCCCTCAATGAACCTCCGGTAATATCCAACCAATCCCACGAAGCTACGAATCTCTGTCACTAACTTAGGCCTTTCCCATTATAGTACTACCTCTACTTTTGATGGATCCACTGTAATCCCTTCCTTTAAGATTACATGACCCAAAAACTTAACTTCTTCTAGCCAAAATTCACATTTTGATAGTTTGGCATACAATTCTTTCTCCTTCAGAATCTGGAGAACTGTACTGAGGTGTTCAGCATGATCCTCCTGATTTTGAGAATGGATCAGGATGTCATCAATGAAGACAACAACAAACCTGTCTAAGTAAGGAAAAAAGATTCGGTTCATATAGTCCATGAAGATAGCAGGCGCATTCGTCACGTCGAACGGTATCACGAGATATTCGTAATGGTCGTATCGGGTACAAAAAATAGTCTTGGGTATATCCTCCGTCTTCACTCATATCTGATGATACCCAGATCGTAAGTCGATTTTTGAAAACACCGCTGCTCCTTTTAGTTGGTCCATTAAGTTATCAATTCTTGGGAGTGGATATTTATTCTTGATTGTTACTTTGTTTAGCTGTTTGTAGTCCACGCACAACCTTGATGAACCGTCCTTCTTTTGAACTAGCAATACTGGTGCTCCCCAAGGTCACATACTTGGTCTAAAAAATTTCTTTTCCAAAAGCTCTTTTAGCTGCTTCTTAAGTTCAATTAATTTCACTGGTGACATCCTATAAGGTGCTATAGACACGGGACCAGCTCCCGATACAAGGTAATTCTATTTCTCACGCCGATGGTAAACTAGATACATCCTCAGGAAAGACTTCGGGAAATTCATTCACCACTAGAATTGTTCTCACATCAACCTCACTCTCGATTTTCAAAGAAGACAGTAGCATGTATCCTTGTGCTCCTTCTTTCAAGAGAGCTTGAACTTGGTTGGTTGTCAAGTATCTAGAATCCTTATCCATAAGGAAAACTATGGTTTTTCTTGAACAATCTAATAGAACATGGTTAGAGGACAACCAGTTCATCCCTAAAATTATATCTAGCTGAGAAAGGGGTAAACAAATCAAATCGACAGAAAAGATTCAACCTTCAACAATCAACGGATAGTTTAGACAGACTTTGGTAGTAACAACAGGCTTATCAGTGGGGGTAGAAACAGTCAAATCAAAAAGTAAGGTAGACATTGGTAAACCAAGTCGTAGCACACAGTCATAAGATATAAAAGAAAAGGTTGCCCCAAAGTTATACAGTACAGTCAAAAGGTTACCTTCTATGGTGCTTTCTCCTTAAATTAAGTCTTCTGACTCGGTGGCTTCAGCTCCACTCATGGTATAGACTCGACCTCCCACTTACGGCTTTGCAGTTCGAGTAGCGTTGACTAAAGGCTCAGCCTTAGCTTGGTTGCAATCTCTGAAGATGTGTCTAGGTTTCCCACATTGGAAACAAATGGTTCCTTTGATAGAACAATCCTTTGTTAGGTGATCTTTCCCACACTTCATACATTTGGAAGGAAATACCACATTTGGTCCGGTTCGGTTCTCACTAGAACCTCCACTGGGACCTCCACCAGTTGTCTGTTGTTAGTTTCCCGGTGGTCTTGAACAAGGTTTCTTTTGGAAGCGATTAGAAATATTGCCACCGCCCTTTTAGAACCTTGTAGGTCCAAAGTTCCTACTCCTTGTATCTCTAGCTTGCTCCAGAGCTTCCACTTCACAGCACGAATCTAATAGCTCTGAGAACTCGTTGATTTTTAATGTGATAACAGCCTTCTTCACCTCATATCTCAGTCCTTCTGTAAACTTCCGACACTTCCAGGTTTAGATCGGTTGGTGTTGAAAGTACATTGAAAACTTTGACAAGTTTTCAAATCTCGCTGCATATTCACTAATAGTCATGTTCCCTTGCCTTAGGTTGAGAAAGTCCATCTCCTTTGCGTGCCTCGCGCTCGAGGGAAAGTAAGTATCCAATAATTTATTCCTGAATAAATCCCAAGTGATTTCATGATTTTCAGCCTCCATCATTCTTTGTGCCCCGCACCACCAGTCCTCAGCATTGCCAACCAACATAAAGGTAGCATAAGTCACCTTCTTATTCTTGGCGCAATTCATGCCTCGTAAGACTTTCTCTAGCTCTTTGATCCATAGACTGGCTTTATCCGGATCGAACTCTCCTTTGAATTGGGGAGGATTGTGGTGACAAAACTCCACCAAGTTTTAAGCGTCAGCAGTAGCTTCGAGTTGTTGAGCAACCCTCTCTTGTTGCTGAGCAACTCTCTCTTGTTATTGAGTAGCTCATTTAGTTTGTTGTACTATGGCTTCAGCCATCCTTTGCATTGCCTCTATAGTAGCTGCCATGTCTCCACCTCATGCCATCCTACTTTCTCAAATCAGGTTAGCTGAAAAACACACGAAAGGTTAAATGTATTCACTCAGACTACTAACACAGAGATTCACACAGCACAAACACGATATACTCAATCACAAGACCCAAAGAAATATAAACTGGAGCTCTGATACCCACTTAATGTAATGCCCCTTTTTGGGAGGAGACGTCACATTGTCATTTACAATGTGAAAAAAATATAAATATAAATTAAGGCCCGATTCATTATATCATAATTAAACTTATTTAGTTATAGTTGTGTAAATAAAATGGTGAATATATATATATATATATATATTTGTACTCAATAACCTCGCTCATCAATTTGGTATTCAAAAGTACTAACATTTATAAAAGATTCATAAGTATGTACATATATTCTTGTCTAATTGTAAGCGAAAAACATAAACTTTAACGGAAAACATAAACACTAAACTATACATCCATGCAAAAGATACATCATATATATATACACTGTTTAGATACAAACTATGAGTCAATAATTACATCAAGGCTCATAAAAAAGAAGCCTAAACTTTACCAGCCCCTAAAAATGATATACAGACCCCCAAAAGAATATCAAGGCCCCAAAAAGATGGATAGCCATCAGTAGCTATCGACAATATCAACCCCTAAGAGGAGAAGGAACCGTGTCAGGATCCTCCTTGGGTTCCTCCTCAGGGTCTTCCTCGTCGGAGGAAACCCTCATTGGAGCCACTACGTTACGGGCCAGGGCTCGAGCAGAGGAGAGGAAAGAATACTCCTGTGGGGTGTAATAACGATCACCCCACATCTCCCTAATGGGCAAGTAAAACTCTAAATGTAAACTGATGCTGCCAGTGAAGAAGGGCGGATCATGACGCCCCCAAGCCAGCGAAAATGACACGTCCCCCTCGTAGATACAGCGATCAGAATTAAGGTTAATGTGCCAGCAGTCTGGCCCTCCGAGGAAGGTCAAATGCACATAATCTAAAAATTCGCGTGGGCATGCCGCCATGATCCAAGAGCAAGTGCTAGTCGCGGTCGGGCCAGAACCTGGGGAATTTGTGAGCTTCACCTCCTCTGTCGATGTCTTCGATGGAACATAAATATAGACAAAAAAGTAGAAAATACAGAAAATAGGTAAGACATTCTACATTCATTACCTATTATGGTAGTAAAGAAACAAAACGGCGCATGACGCTCATATAACATTTCAGAATTGATATTCAGCAATTAAAAATAGATAATAAACAACTTAGCATTTACATGCGGTTATAATAGTAATAAGACACTAGATCAAATTTCCATAAGAATAAGTAAATGTCAAATAATATGGCAACTCACTATGCACATGCATATGGTACCAAAATCCTACTCCATGGAGCTAGACACAAAACATTCAGAGAGAATGATCAGGGGGACATGCCAGTATCTCGTCAGCTATAAAAACAAGTGCTTTCCAGAAAATTAATCAATTATTTTGCACAATAAGGCTTTATACAGCGGCATTCCTACAAGATCGTGATATAGGACAGTGCCTCATGTCAGGATCATTGGTGCGTTTGCATCAGTTTGTCCCACGATCCAGAGGGACTACCAACTGTCTGCTGTGAGACGCCCGCGCCCTGATGCCCCCAAGGTCAACCACAGGACCTACACTAGTCTATTCGCATCCACACTAAGGTGTGATTCCACTCCTAGGCAACTTGGCCTTAATAAAAGTCCAACGGACATTTTCAATGCATGTTCCAATCATGCTTATGATGATAAACTATGCCAATCATGCTTCAAACACATGTAGATTCAATACATACATATATATTCATATACGGATCACAATTCATATCATATCATTTATCAACAAGGTTTGATCCCATTCACAGATCCACATCAAGCCAATAACAAACTTTAAGGGTAAACACAACCCCATCGATAGTTATGATAAAAGTTAAGCCTTAGGTTCAGTATGTTTCTCACCACCTCACCCATACTCATCTTCTTTCTTTATTCCAAAATTATTCTAAACTATAAGGCAAACTATCATGCTTAGTTCTTTCCATGTTATGAATCCCTAATCGACTTCTATTCATTCAATTTATTATGTTTAATAAATTCATCTTAGTGCTAAAGCCTCACAATGAGTGCCCAAGAAGACCGGGGGTCCCTAAGGAACTAGAAAAGTCCAAAATTCTTCTCTATCCTAATTACATGGCCTGAGGAGAGTACACGGCCACGAAACCATGACCTGCCCAAAATACACGGCCGTGTGGCCATGCACGGCCTAGGCCGTGTATGCCTCTAGAGTTTCTATTTTGGGATGCTGGAGTACACGGCCGTGTACGATCACACGACCTAAGTCGTGTACTCCTCTGTAAACGCAAAAAATCACCAGAAATCAATCCAACCTTCATACAATTCAATATCCGTCAACATACAACTCAAATCTACCATTCAGACAATCATAATACAACCAAGATAACTCAAACAAATGGGTATCCCATGAATGGGTTTCAACCCTATCAACACAACAAAGAGTTTCTCACTACCAAGATGGGTTGAAGAGAATAATATTCCTCTTACCTTAGTGAAGAACAAAGAAAGCAAGCTCCTTTTGTCCTTGGAATTTCATGCTTCACCACCTCAAGATCCTTGGGTGTTCAAATCCAAAAAAATCAAGATCAAAGAGTGGAAATGGTATCCATAGTCACCAAGGTGACCATGGACCACGAAAATGAGTTGAAAAAGGAAAGAAAGTTGAGAGCTTTACCTTAAAGTTTCAAGCTTTGGAGTTGGGCTGCCAACCACGAAAATGGGAGAGTCAATGAGAGTTCCACAAAGAAGAAAGCTTGAAGATGGTGAGGGGAAGCAATGGTCTATATTGGCTTAAGCAAAGAAAGCTTGAAAGCTTAACAATGGAGTGTGTGTGTGAGAGAAGAGAGAAAGAAAGACAGAGACTTGCGTGAGGGGGAGAAAATGAGGGAATGAAATGTGATATTTCCCCTTCCCCAACCGTGCAGCACAAAAGGGAGGAGAAAGAGTGAAGTGGTTGGGAGAAAACTTCCTAGAAGTTTTCCTTGAAGCTTCCTTGAGAAGCTTCGCGCGCTTCTTGATAAAGTGAAGTGTGAGGTCACTTAGATGATGTCATAAAAGTAATCAGATAGAAATAATCTATTAGAACTATTTCTCAGTGGATAAAATTTACAGTTAGCATAAATAATATTGTATTGTTTCTCAAATAATTAATTATTTTATGATTTTATTTGTTAAATAAAATCTCGTAAAATGTAAACCTCGTAAATTATACTCAACATCGGGTTTAGTAAGATCCCCCATTGATGTTTCCACAGTTTAAAGTTTACCAGCCTCAGGGAAAACATTTCGTTTTCCTAGCTCCGCTCAGTGTGTACGCAAAACGAGGAATATACTAAAATATTTGACATTTTCAGAAAAATCCACAAAAATTCTCAAAAATCACAAATATTAGAAAATGACTATTCGTGGTGAAACAAATAATTTTTGGGGTGTTATGCTGACTCTGCTCAGTGTGCACGTAAAATAAAGAATATATTAAAATATTCGACGTTTCTGGAAAATTCCAGAAACATTCCCAAAAATTATAAATATCATAAAATGATTATTTATGAGAAAACAAATAATTTTTGAGGTGTTACAGCTAACTCCAGGTCGTGTGTTGGGTAGTTCTTCTCATGTACTCACAACTGTCTCGAAGCGTAAGCCACCACTTTTCCATTTTGCATAAGCACAGATTCTAATCCTTGGTATAAAGCATCGCAATACACTTCAAAGGGTTCACTTGGATTAGGTAGAACTAACACTGGTGAAGTAGTTAGTCGTCTCTTCAATTCTTGGAAACTTTTTTCGCAAGCATTAGTCCATTCCAAGGCTTGGTTCTTTCTCGTGAGCTGAGTGAGAGGCCCTGCTATCTTAGAGAATCCCTCAATGAATCTCCAATAATATCCAGCTAATCCCACAAAGTTTTAGATTTCTATCACCGTCTTCGACCTTTCCCACTGTAGAATTGCTTCCACTTTTGACGGATCCACTACAATCCATTCCTTTAAGATTATATGGCCCAAAAACTTGACTTCGTCTAGCCAAAATTCACACTTCGACAATTAGGCGTACAGCTTCTTCTCCTTCAGAATCTGGAGAACTATTTTGAGGTGTTCAGTGTGATCCCCCTGATTTTGAGAGTATATTAGAATGTCATCAATGAAGACAATAACGAATTTGTCCAAGTAAGAACAAAAGATTCTGTTTATGTAGTCCATGAATATGGAAGGTGCATTCGTTACACCAAACGGCATCACAAGGTACTCATAATGACTGTAACGGGTACGAAAAGCCGTCTTGGTAATATCCTCTGCCTTTACTTGAATCTGATGGTAGCCCAATCGTAGATCAATCTTAGAGAACGCTGTTGCTTAGAGAACACTACTGCTCCTTTCAGTTGATCCATTAAGTCGTCTATCCTCAGAAGTGGATACTTATTCTTGATTGTGACCTTATTCAGTTGGCGATAGTCTACACACGATTGCAAAGTACCATCTTTCTTTCGGACTAGCAACACTGGTGCTCCCCATGGTGACACAATGGGTCTAACAAACTACTTTTCCAAGAGTTCTTCCAGCTGCTTCTTAAGCTCAACTAACTCTGATGGTGACATTCTATAAGGCGCTATAGATACAGGACCAGATCCAGGTACAAGATCAATAGAGAACTCTATCTCCCGCTCCGACGGTAAACCAGGTACATCATCAGGAAAGATCTTGGGAAACTCATTAACCACTGAAATTGTATTCACATCTGCCTTGCTCTTGACCTTTAAGGAAGACAATAGCATGTATCCCTAAGCTCTTTCTTTCAAGAAAGCTCAAACTTAGTTGGCCGTCAAAAATCTAGAAACTTCATCCATAGGGAAAACTTTAGTTTTACTAGAATAATCTAATAGGATATGGTTAGAAGACAACCAATCCATCCCTAAAATTACTTCTAACTGGGAAAGAGGTAAGCAGATCAAATCAACAGAAAAGATTCGACCCTCAACAATGAAAGGACAATTTAAACAAACTTTAGCGGTAACAACAGGTTTATCAGTGGGAGTAGAAACAGTCAAGTTAAAAGGTAAGGAAGACACAGGTAAACCAAGTCATTGCACATAGTCATAAGAAATGAAAGAGTGGGTTGCCCCAGAGTCATACAGTATAGTCAAAAGATTACCTCCTATGGTACCCTCTCTTTGTATCAGATCTTCAGATTTGGAGGCTTCAACTCTACTTATAGTATAGACTCGGCCTCTTACCTGTGATTTTATAGCTCGTGCAGCGTTGACTGAAGGCTCAGCTATAGCTTGATTGCAATCCCTAGAGACGTGTCTGGGTTTTCCACATCGAAAATAGATTATTCCTTTGATAGTGTAGTCCCTAGTTAGGTGATCTTTCCCGCACTTCAAATATTTTAGTGAAAACGCCATATTCTGACTAATTCGATTTCCACCAGAACCTTCGCTAGAACCTCCACCCGATGACTATTTTTGATTTCCCGGTGGTCAGGAATAGGGTTTCTTTTGAAAGCAATTTGCATTGTTGCCACCTCTTCTTTGGAACCTAGTAGGTCCAAAGTTACAATTCCTCATGTCCCGCACCTGATCCAGATTTTCAACTCAGCGGCACGTATCCAACAGCTCCAAAAATTGGTTGATCCTCAAGGTTATGACCGCTCTTTTCACGTCATGTCTTAAACCTTCTTCAAATTTACAACACTTCCACACCTCGTCTGGCTGGTGTTAGAAATAAGTTAAAAATTTGGATAAGCTTTCGAACCTCGCAGCATACTCGTTGATAGTTAAGTTCCCTTGTCTCAAACTAAGGAACTCCATCTCTTTTGCATGTCTTGCGCTTGTTGGAAAATATTTCTCCACAAATTTATCCTTGAACACCTCACAAGTGAGTACTCGTCCTTCAGCTTCTAGCAATCTCTGTGCTCCGTTCCACCAATCTTCCACATCCCAAACCAGCATAAAGGCAATATAGACTACTTTTTATCCTCGGCACAGTTCATGCCTCTGAAAATTTTCTCTAGCTCCTTGATCCAAAGACAAGCCTTCTCTGGATCAAATTCTCCCCTAAATTGAGGAGGGTTGTTATGACGGAACTTTGCCAAATTTTGAGCATTGGCTGTAGCTTCTAGCTGTTGAGCAGCCCTTTCCTGCTATTGAGCAGCTTTCTCAGTTTGTTGTGCAATAACCTCTGCCATTCTTTGCATTGCTTTAATTACTATGGCCATATCTCCACCGCGTGCCATTTCCCTTTTTCAAGATGGACTAATTGAAAAACACAAGGAAGAATTAGATGTATCCTTTCAGAATACCAAACATAGAGAATTACATAGCACCAACAAGTCAGACCTAACCACAATACCCAAAAGAAAACTTAAACCGGGGCTCTGATATCAAACTAGTGTAATGCCCCTTTTTCAGGAGGGAATGTCACACCATGATCAAGAAACAAAAACAATACTGAATAAAATAAGACCCGATTCATTATAATATAGATAAGCTTGCTTAGTTGTAATCGTATAATTAAATTAGCGAATTCTTTTTTTTTTGTCATGATAAGATAATAATATTTGGTTACAACAGAAAGTAACATGAGAAATGAAACATACATCAATACATCATGCTCTCTCTCTCTCTCTCTATATATATATATATATATATATACTTATATCATGTTCGTTTAGTTACATCATCAGATATACAAAAAGTAAAAGCTTTACTTGCCCTAAAAGAATTACCCATAAACAGCCCACCAAAAGAGATAAAACATCAGGCCCCAAAAAGAAATACAGATAGCCATCAGTGGCCATCGACTGCATCAGCCCCTACAGAGAATGAGAAGGAACCGTAGAGGGGTCCTCCTCAGGGTCTTCCTCGTCAGAGGAAACCCTCATCAGGGCCACCGAATTACGAGCAGGGGCTCATGCGGTAGATAGGAATGAATCCTCCTGTGGGGAGTAGTAATGCTCACCCCATATATCTCATATGGGCAAATAAAATTCCACATGCAAACGAACACTACAAGTAAAAATAGGTGGATCATAATGCCCCCAAGCTAAAGACACCGTCACGTCTTCAAGGTAAATGCAGCGATCCGTAGCCAGGTTGATATGCCATCAGTCCAGACCTCCAAGGAAAGTCAGCCTTACGTAACCCAAAAAGCTTTACGGACGGGATGTCATGATCAAACAGACACTAGTCAAAGTCAGGCTAAAAGCCAAAGAACTCATGTATTTCCCCTCTTCACCAACATCTTCTGAGAAATATATATATATATAGACAAAAGTGGTAGAAATACAGAAAAGAGGTGAGACATCCTACACTCAGCATCAATTATAGCAGTAAAGAAATAGAATGGCGTACGACACCCACATAGCATTACAAGAATAATAAACAATATCGAGAAGCACATATTAAACAACTTAACAATTCCAGGTAGTTATAACATCAATAAGATAGTAGTTCCAATCATCATATAAATTAAATGCCAAATAATATATTGACTCACTATGCACATGTACATGATATCAAAATCGTACTCCATGGAGCTAAACACAAACATCAGAGAGAATGACCAGGGAGACATGCCAGTATCTCATCAGCCTAAAACAAGTATTTTTCAGAAAAGTAATAATTTTGCACAACAAGGCTTTATACAGTGACATTCTCACAAGATCGCGATATAGGACAGTGTATCAGTTCGGATTGTCGGTGCGTTTGTATCGGTCTGTCCCACGGCTCAGAGGGTCTACCAACTATCCACTGTGAGACACCCACACTCCGACGCCCCCAAGGTCAACAGTATGACCTACACTAGTCTATTCGCACCCGTACTAAGTTGTGATTCAATCTCCTAGGCAACATACCCTTAACAATAGTCCATCAGACTTTCACAACGCATGATCATGTATATCCAACAATAATATACTTTAACCATAGCTTGCCACAATTTGGCCAAGTTAAACATTAACAATTTCTAGGTCTCACTCATGGACCCACAATAAATATTATCAAGTCCTCAAATAAGACATTACACTTTTAGGGTTCATTATGGAATTGTGCCTTAATTTCTACGTTCTTCTCATTAAGATTCTCTCTAAGGAAATTCTCTAGCATGTTTCACCTAATCTTTATTACTTTAATTAAACAAGTCCATCATTTAATTCTAAACCTAAATCCATTAAGATAACTTTAATTTGAATTATTCAACATCTTACTTATACTCATATTCTTCCCTTAATTAAGAATTATTCTGAGTTTTAGGATAAAGTCTCATTTTTTGTTCTTTCCATTTTATGAATCCCTAATTAATTTCTAATTATCCAATCAACTAAGTTTCACTTTAGGTTTTCAAATAAATTTCTTTCCATCACATTGTTAACTTCTTAACACCTAATTACTTAAATTCCAAGGTTATATAAAATTATATGCTTGGACCCCAAAAGGGCCCTAGTGGCTGTGAGCCTCCCAAGGGGTAAGAACCCAAAATTTTCCATTACTCTATTACATGTTATTCACTTAATTAGTTATGTCTCCAACTTGATACAAAATTTCAACCATGAACACCTTATTTGAGGGGTATGGTTGGGAGCCATATAAAGGAGAGTAAGGAACCCTTGCTTCCATTTCACATATCCAATCCATCAAAACCAACCCAAGATCATCAATATATATATACATTCAATTAAATAGATCATACAAGGTAAAATCATCACATACTCATCAAAATCATTTATCAAAAAGAGTAACCCCAACATGGGTTCCTCACAACTAACACACAATCAAGTCTCTCACTACCATTGGAGGTTAAGGTGGACAATCTCCCTCTTACCCTAAGAGAAATCAAGAAAAAGAACCTCTTTGTTTGCTCGTTGATGAATTCGGTCAAGCACCTTCAAAACCCTAGAAATCATAACTTCATCAAATCAATACCAAGGCTTGAGAAAAAGAGGATAAATGGTCATGATGATGACCATTAAAACAAAAATGAAGAAGAGAAGATGAGAAATCAAGAATATTACCTAAAAGCTTCAAACTTTGAGGCTTGAAAAAGATGACGAAGATGGAAGCTTTTCAAGTAGATTCCAACTAGAAAAATGTTTAGAATGTGATGGAGATTAAGAAAATATGTTTACTTGAAATTTTTGTAATCCATGGGGGTATGGAGGAGGGTGAGGCCGTGGAGGAGGAAAAGAAAGAAGGAGGAGAAAACTTGGGGGAAGAAGAGTGTAGAGAGAGAAAGTGATAGTAGAATGAAGTGAACTTTTAAGGTTTGAAATTAGAATGGAAAACTAATTAAATGAAAAGTGAATATTTGACTCCTAATTGGGCCTCATGGCCGTGGAGTGTGGGAGAGAAAAGGAGGGAAAATTGCTTCTAGAAACTAGGGTTAAGCATGTTAGATTTTCAAAAGCAAATTTGATTAGACATAAAGTAGATTTCCTTTAGATAAGGTGATTAGATGATAAGGTGATAAGGATTTTCACTACAAGTTATTACCCAATAGACAATTGCTACAGTCCACAAAGCCAGTTTCTATTGTCTAACGGATAATAGAGCGTTCCGCAGAATTTTATTTAACAGAACGTATTGTGATTTTATTTATCAGATAAAATCTCAAAAAACATAAACCTCATAAATTGTGCCTACCCTCGGGTTTAGTAAGATCCCCCATCGACGTTTCCACAGTTCAAGGTTTACCAACCTCGGGAAAAATATTTCATTTTTCTGACTCTGTTTAATGCACAGGCAAAATGAGGAATATATTAAAATATTTAACATTTTCAGAAAATTTCACAAAAATTCTCAAAAATCACAAATATTATAAAATGACTATTTATCTTGAAACAAACAATTTTTGGAGTGTTTCACTGGCTCTGCTCAATGCGCACGCAAAACAAAGAATATACTAAAATATTCGACGTTTTTGAAAAAATCCAAAATAATTCTAAAAAATCACAAATATTATAAAATGATTATTTATGATGAAACAAATAATTTTTAGGGTGTTATAACTTAGAATGATGTTTAGGATCAAGTAGTATAGTTGGTTTGAATTATAAGAGATTGGAAGGTGCTTTTGGGTGATGAGGCCGTGAGATGAGGGAGAGAAAATGAGAGAGAATTGTGTTAGCTTTTGTATGAAAGATGATAGCTTATGAGAATGTGATAGAAAATTATGTTTTGGTCTCCTTTGAATGCCTCTTGGCCGTGATATACAAGGAGAGAAGGAGTGGCCATTTTGTTCACTACAACCTCTCGCATCTATTGATCAAATCAAGGGTAGATATCCTAAGCTTCTTCACTAAGCTTGCCCTCACAACCATTGATTAGATCAAGGGTGGACATCCAAAGCTTCTTCACTAAGCTTGCCCTCACAACCATTGATTAGATCAAGGGTGGATATGTAAAGTTTCTCCTCCAAGTTTGTCTCCTATTGGTTATGCATAAAGTTATCATAACCATCATATTCGACTAAGCTAGATATTTTCCAGATATTTTCAGAAACTATTACCCAATGGATAATAGCTACTGTAACGCCCCTTTTTAGAAGGGAACGTCATATCATTATCTACGATGCAGAAAATGAAAAGAATAAACTAAGACTCGGTTCATTATATTACGGTTAAGCATGTTCGTTTGTAGTTGTATAAGTAAAATGGTGAACTCCTTTTTTTTTCTTTTTTTATATAAATAATAAAATATAGTGACGAGACATAGTTACAGCAAAGGGTAAAATAAAAGCAAATCATATATTCGAACAACATGGATATACATATATATATATTTCATTATATTAAACTTGTTTAGTTACAACACTTGATATACAAAAAGCAAAACTATGCATGCCCCAAAAGATTATACATGCACAGCCCACCAAAAAGATAAAACATCAGGCCCCAAAAGAAAGGCAGATAGCCATCAGTGACCATCAACAGTGTCTGCCCCTAAGAAGAAAGAGAAGGAATCGTGTCAGGATCCTCCTCAGCGTTTTCCTCATCAGAGGAAACCCTCATTGGAGCCACCGAATTACGGGCGGGGGCTCGAGAAGTAGAGAGGAATGAATCCTCCTGTGAGGAGTAATAACATTCACCCCACATATCCCTAATGGGCAAATAAAATTCTAAATACAAACGAACACTACAGGTGAAGATAGGCAGATCATATCACCCCCAAGCTAGCGATACCATCACATCTCCAAGGTAAACACAGTGATCCGTAGCTAGGTTTATATGCCAGCAATCCGGAGCTCCGAGAAAAGTTAGCCTCACGTAACCCAAAAAGCCTTATGAACGGGACGTCATGATCAAGTAGGTACTAATCAAAGTCAGGCCAAAATCTAGAGAACTCATGTACTTCCCCTTCTTCACCACCGTCTTCAGAGAAACATATATATATATATATATATATATATATATATATATATATATATATATATATATATATATATATATATATATATATATATATATATATATATATATATATATATATATATATATATACATAGAAATAGTGGAAATACAGAAAAAAAGATGAGACATCCTACGTTCATTACTAATTATGGCAGTAAAGAAATAAAACAGCGTAGGACACCCACATAGCATTATAAGAGTAATAAACAATAATTAAGAGGCAAATATTAAACAACTTAACAATTCTAGGTAGTTATACATCAATAAGGTAACAGTTCCAATTATCATAAGAATTAAATGCCAGACAAGATATTGACTCACTATGCACATGCATACAATATCAAAATCCTACTCCATGGAGCTAGACATAAACATTCAAAGAGAAAGATCAGGAGACATGTTTGTAACTCAGCTGCCGCGGCCAATGTGCTATAATTCATCAATTTATCCACGTGCACATCAAGGCATTGTACATGATATTCTTCACTAGATCGCGATATAGGACAGTGTCTTGGTTCAGATCGTCGGTGCGTTTGCATCGGTCTACCCCGCGAACAGAGGAGCTACCAATTATCTATTGCGAGGTACCCGTGCCCCGACGCCCCCAAGGTCAACATTATGACCTACACTAGTTTACTCATACCTGCACTAAGGTGTGTTCAATCTCCTAGGCAACATGGCCTTAACAATAGTCCATCGGACTTTCACAATGCATGATGACTCAATGCATATATCATGTATATTAAAAAATAATATACTTTTCATATCATGCCACAATTCGGCTAAGATAAGCATCAACACATTCTTGGTCTCATTCATGGACCCACAATAAATATTATTAAGTCCTTCAATAATACATTACACTTTTAAGGTACATTATGGGATTATACCTAAATTTTTACATTCTTCTTAATTAGTTTCTCTTTTAGAGAAATACCCTCACATTATTCATTTAATCATTATTATTTTAATTAAAAAAGTCTGTCATTAAATTTTAAGCCTAATTCCCTTAGAATGATTTAAATTGAGTTATTCAACATTCTTACTTACACTCATGGTCTTACTTTAATTAAAATTATTCTAAGTTTTTGGATCAAACTTCATACTTGGTTCTTTCTATTTTATGAATCCCTAATTAATTCCTAATTATCCAATTAATTAAGTTTCACTTCAATGTAATATTTTTTATGAAATTCTTCTCTAGAGGAATTCTCTTGAATGTTAAGTTCCTTACTTTAAGTTTATTCCAAACCCACTTAGAGAATTATTCTAAGGTTTTCCAAGTCTCACTCTTTTCTTAGGTCTAAAGGATTACTTTAGGTTATCAAATTGGTTTCCCTTCATCATATTGTTAACTACTTAATTACTTGATTAATTACATTTCAATGTTGCCTAAAGTTATATGATTTAGTCCTAAAATGGGCTAGAGGTCATGGGCTTCACAAGGGTGGGAACCCTAAATTTTCTTTAACTCCATTACATTTTATTCACTTGATTAATTATGTCTCCATCTTAGTTACAAAATTTCAACCATGATTACTCCATTTGAGGGTCATGGCCGTGAGCCTCCATGAAGAAAGCAAGGGACTTTTATTTCCATTTCATATTTCCAATCTATCCAAAACAATCCAAGATCATCAATATACATATACAATCAACCAAATAGATTAAACAAGGTAAAATCAACACTTAGTCACAAAAATCATACATCAAAGAGAGTAACCCTAACAAGGGTTCCTCACAAACAACACAAAATCAAGTCTCTCACTACCAAGAGAGGTTGAAGTGGACCATCTCCCTCTTACTTAAGGGGAAAACAAGAAAAGAACTCCCTTGAAGCTCCTTAATGAATTTTGGCCAAGCTCACCAAAAATCCTAAGAATCACAACTCAACAAATCAACACCAAGGCTTGAAAAAGAATGGATCAATGGTCATGGTGATGGCCATGAAAACGAAAATAAAGAAGAAAAGATCAGAGGTCAAGAATCTTACTCTAGAGCTTCAAACTTGAAGCTTGAAGAAGATGATGAAGATGGTAGCTTTTCAAGTAGATTTAAACTAGAAAAGTGTTTAGAATGTGATGGAGATTAAGAAAATATAGTTGCTTTGAATTTTTGCAATGGTGGACGGCATGGAAAGGGGTTAGCCATGTAGTGTGGTGTAACACCCCAAAAATTATTTACTTCATCATAAATAATTATTTTATAATATTTATGATTTTTTGAAATTTTTCTGGAATTTTTCAGAAATGTCAAATATTTTAATATATTTCTCGTTTTACATGCACACTGAGCAGAGTCAGTGAAACACCCCAGAAATTATTTGTTTTGTGATGAATAGTCATTTTTCAATATTTGTGATTTTTGGAAATTTTTCTAGATTTTTTGGAAACTTTGAATATTTTAGTATATTTCTCGTTTTACGTACACACTGAGCGGAGCCGGGAAAATGGAATGTTCTCCTTGAGACTGGTAAACCTTGAATTGTGGAGATGTCGACGGAGGATCTTACTAAACCCGAAGATGGGCATAATTTACGAGGTTCACGTTTTTCAAAATTTTATCTGATAAATAAAATCACTGTACCGAAATTTTTTTCAATGAATAGTAAATACCATTTCCATTAACTATAACTTTTGTTCACTAAAAAATAATTCTAGCAGAGTAATTAATCATTTGTTCTAGAGTGTTCATTTAGGAGACAACTTTACTTTTTACTTTATCGAGAAGCATGCGAAGCTTCTCAAGGAAGCCTCAACTTCCTCCCAAGCTTCTCAAGGAAGCTACTCACTCCCTCTCTCCTCTCTCACCCTCACGGCTGCACTCTCTTTTGGAGCCAAAAGAATTGTGCTTCATTTAATTAACCCAATCTAAACTAATTTCAAAATTCAAAAGCTATCATCTTTATTTTTTCTATTCACTTCTCTCTCTACCTTCATCTTCCTTCCAATTTTTTTCTCCTCCTTCTCTCTAGCTCTACCTCATGGCCAGCCCCTCTCCCATGCCTCCACCATCACAAAAATTCCAACCAAATACATTTTCTTAATCTCCTCCATCATCTAAACACTTCTCTAGTTGGTGATTCCTTGAAAAGCTTTCATCTTCACCACTTTCTTCAAGCTTCAAGCTTCAAGCATTTGGGTAAGGTTCTTAGTTCCTCACCCTTTTCTCTTCATTTTCGTGTTCAATGCCTTCATTTTGACCATCTATTCATTCTTTTTCAAGCTTTGGTATTGATTGGTTGAAGTTAGAATTTTAGGGTTTTTGGATGGTGTTGGCCGAAATCTCATAGAGCCCCAAGGGGGGCTCTTTTGTTTATTCTTCTCTTAGGTAAGAGGAAGACACTCCTCCTCAACCTCTATTGG
Organism: Ormosia semicastrata; assembly: GCA_029884595.1. NCBI lineage: Eukaryota > Viridiplantae > Streptophyta > Magnoliopsida > Fabales > Fabaceae > Ormosia > Ormosia semicastrata. The sequence goes on along the minus strand of JAQQTO010000063.1, from coordinate 79,653,298 downwards.
TAGTAAGGAACTTTGATTTTGTGATTGGTAATAAGAAAACCTTAGTAGGGTCACTCTCTTTGTTTGTATGAGTTATATGATTACACATTGTTTTTAATTTGTTTAAATTATTTGATTGATTGGTTATGCATATTGATATATTTGGATGGATTGGAAAACTTAAAATAGAAGGAAATGACCTAGATTTCCTCTAGGAGGGTCATGGTTTTGGGGCTCTAAATTAAGGTTCTTGGTGAAAATTTTATAACAAGTGGAAGACTTAGCTAGCCAAGTGAATAATATGTGATTAATGGAATAAAAATTTAAACCCTAAAACCTAGAAAGGCTCACGACCTTCATGGCTAAAAATGGCTCAATCATATGATTTCATACAACTATGACGTTTAATTAATCAAGTAAATAAATAAGAGGATTATATAATGGAAGGAAATAAATTTAGTAACTTAAAGGAATTCTTTGGACTTTAAAAACAAATAAGGATGTATGAGACATTGGTAAGACTTAGAAATAATTCTTTAAGTGAATAAGACTAAGTTTAAAGTAAGGAACCTAAATATGAAAAGAATTTCATAAAAGACATCACCTTGAAGTGGAACTTAACTAATTTGTATAATTAGGAATTATTTAGGATTTCATAAAATGGAAAGAACTAAGGATGGAACTTTACCTAAAAGACTTAGAATGATTTTCAATTAAAGTAAGAACATGAGTGTAAGTGAGAACACTAAACAATTCCATAATGTATCGAAAATGCAATGTATCATTGGAAGGCCTTAGACTATTTAATGTGGATCCATTTGTAGGACCAAGAATATTATGATGCTTACTTTGGCCAATTGTGGCATATTATGGAAAAGTATGTAATGATAAACATACATGTTATATACTTTGAGTCATCATGCATTGTGAAAGTCCGTTAGACTGTTGTTAAGGCTATGTTGCCTAGGAGATCGAATACACCTTTGTGCGGGTGCGAGTAGACTAGTGTAGGTCATTCTATTGACCTTGGGGGCATCGGGGCGCGGGCGTCTCACAGTGCATAGTTGGTAGCCCCACAAGGCCGTGAGATAAATCGATGCAAACACACCGATGATCCGGACGTGACACTGTCCTATATCGTGATCTAGTGTAGAATGTCTGTACAATTCCTTGACGTGCACGTGGATAAACTGATGAATTATAGCACTTTGGTCGCGGCAGTCGAGTTGCAGATATGTCTCCTGATCTTTCTCTCTGACTGTTCGTGTCTAGCTCCATGGAGTAGGATTTTGATGTTGTATGCATGTGCATAGTGAGTCCATACATTACCTAACATTTAATTCTTATGATAATTGGAACTGTTACTTTACTGATGTATAATTGCTTGGAACTGCTTAACTGTCTATTGCTGCTATTTAATGCTAATTATTATTATTATTATTATTACTTTTGAAATGCTATATTGGCGCATTACGCCATTTTGTTTTTTGCTGCTATAATTGGTAATAATAGTAGGATGTCTTACCTCTTTCCTGTGTTTCTATTATTTTTGCCCGTTTATAAATACGTTTCATCTAAGATGTCGGCAAGGAGGGTGAAGCTCACGAATTCCCTGGCTTCTGGCCTGACCGCGACTAGCACCTGCTATTAGATCATGGCAGTACGCCCACGCAAATTTTTAGGTTATGTGCGTTTGACCTTCCTCGGAAGGCTAGACTGCTGGCACATTAACCTCAATTTCGATCGCTGTGTCTACGAGGGGGATGTGTCGATTTTGCTGGCTTGGGGGCGTCATGATCCACCCATCTTCATTGGCAGTGTCAGCTTATGTTTGGAGTTCTACTTACCCATCAGGGAGATGTGGGGTGATCGTTATTACACCCCACAGGAGGATTCTTTTATTTCCACTGCTCGAGCCCCGGCCTGTAACTTGGTGGCTCTGATGGAGGTTTCCTCTGGAGAGGAAGACCCTGAGGAGGAACCCGAGGAGGATCTTGACACGGTTCCTTCTCCTCTTAGGGACTGACATTGTCGATAGCTATTTATGGCTATCAGTGTTTATTTTGGGGACCTGATGTGTCATTATTTTGGTGGGCTGTATATTTATGACCTCTTGGGGCATATATGTATAATTTTATTTTTTGTATATTCAGACGCTGTAATCAAACAAGTTTAATATAATGATATATCATTGTATATGTATGTTGATTGATGTATGCTTTATTTCTATTTTACTCTTCATTGCAATTATGTCTTATCACTATTTTTATTAATTATAAAAAAATATACTCGCTAATTTAATTACACGATTATAGCCAAGTAAATTTTATAATTATAAAAGAACTGGGTCTTAACTTATACATTTATTTTTTGCATTGTAAATGAAAATGTGATGTTCCCACCCAAACAGGGGCGTTACATGTGGTGGTAGAGAGGAGGAGGAGAAAATTTGAGAGAAGAAGAGAGAAGAAAATGTAGAGATAGAAGTTGATAGTAAAGAAATGGTAACTTTTTAGATTTGAAATTAGAAATGTAATTGATAAAAATGAAAACAAATGTTTGGCTCCCAAATGGCCTTCATGGCCGTATGGTGAGAGGGAGGAGAGAAGTAGTGTGTAGCTTCCTTGAAAAGCTTGGTAGGAAGCTTCCTTGAAGCTTCCTTGAGAAGCTTCGCGCATTTCTCGATAAAGTAAAAAGTAAAGTTGTCTCCTAAAGTGAACACTCTAGAAAAGATGATTAACACTCTACTAGAGTTATTATCCATTGAACAAAAGTTACAGTTAATAGAAACAGTGTTTATTGTTCATCGGATAATTCCATGATACAGTTATTTTATTTATCAGATAAAATCTTGAAAAATATAAACCTCGTAAACTATGCCCGACCTTGGGTTTAGTAAGATCCCACGTCGATGATTTCACAGTTCAAAGTTTACCAACCTCAGGAAAAATATTTTATTTTCTCGGCTCCACTCAGTGCGCATGCAAAATGAGAAATATATTAAAATATTCAACGTTTCTAGAAATATTCACAAAAATTCTCAAAAAGCACAAGTATTAGAAAATGACTATTCATCATGACACAAATAATTTTTGGAGTGTTACACTGACTCTGCTCAATGTGCACGTAAAATGAGAAATATATTAAAATATTTGACATTTTAGGAAAAAAAAATTCGTAAAAATTCTCAAAAATCACAAATATTAGAAATGATTATTTATGATGAAACAAATAATTTTTAGGGTGTTACAACTACTGCTTGTTATTGTCTAATGGATAATAACATTACACAATGGATAATAGCATTATCCAATAGATAATAGAATGTATCAAAAACTCAGATAAAGAAAATTTTTGTAAACTGTTCCCGGTTTTAGGTTTAGTAAGTTCCCTCAGTCCCGCATTAATAATCTGAAACTTTCTGGTCCAAGAAAAATTTTTATTTTTCCAAGCCCACCTTACACACATATACAGTTCAAAATAATATTAAAATAATCAAAATAAATTAAAAATTCTCAAATAATATAAAATTCATATATATCAAGAAAAATGAAAAATCGGGGTGTTACAACTCTCCCTCTCTAAAAAGAATTTTGTCCTCGAAATTTCTCTTACATTTTTAAAACAAATGTGGACATTACTCATTCATTTATCAGAATAGCTCTTTTGTCGAGTCTGAGTTATCCGCATCTTTTCTTGAGTCATCTTTACTTTCTCCATCGTTTGTTGTATAAGCTCAGGTCCTAACGCGAAACTTGCCCCATCTTAATACCAACACAAAAGTGTTTTACATCGTTGTCCATACAATGCCTCATAGGGTACCATCCCTATGCTTGAGTAATAACTGTTATTGTAGGTGAATTCTATTACAGATAAGAATTCATCCCAACTTGCTAATTTATTCTAACACATAAGCCTAGGGATTTATCTGAAGAATTCAACATTACGTGGTTAGCAGACAACCAATCCATGCCAAGGATGACATTAATATCCACAAGAGGCAAACAAATAAGGTTTACACGAAAAATCCTATCTTCTACCTTTACACAATAATCAAGACACACTTTGGATGTTGTAGCTGGTTTACCAGAAGGAGTAGATACAGTTAAGTCATATGAAAGTTTAGACACAAGTAAATCCAACTCATTCAAACAATCATTAGAAACAAACGAGTGGGATGCTCCCGAATCATACAACATAGATAAAAGATGATTGTGAATTATGCATTTACCTTCGATAAGATCAGAAGACTGAGTCACTTCTTCACCACCTGAAGTGTAAACTCTCCCTCTGGCTTGTGGTTTTTGAGTAGGTGCAGCTTCCTTCCTTGATGGACACTCTTTAGCCAAATGCCCAGGCTGCCCACAAACAAAGCACACTGAGCAAGGCCGATCTTCATGCTATTTCCCACACTTGGAACACTTAGGTCCCACAAACTCCTTTTGAATCTACTTACCCTTATCTTGAGGAAAGCAAGATTTAGAAGCTCCCTTCTTAAACTTATCGTCACCTCACTTGCTCTTCTAAAAGTCTTATAACTTAGGCTCCACTGAAGGCTTTTTGGCACACCCTTCAATTATCCGGCATTTGTTTATCAAAGTTTCAAAGTCCCGAATCTCAAATGGTTGGATGGCATTTTGAATATATTCCCTCAATCCTTCCTCAAACTTATCACACTTCCATGACTCATATGGGTTAAGTCTGATGCAAGACGAGAACTTAGGCAATTCGTTGAATTTGACCATGTACTGGCCAATAGATATATCCCTCTATTCCAACATAAGAAATTTCATCTGTAACACCCCGATATTTTGTTTTTCCTGAAATAAATAAGTTTTATAATATTTATGAGTTTTTGTGAATTTTTAAAATTTTTTAATTATTTTGAATATTTTAATATTATTTTAATTATTTTAATATTATTTTTGAAATATATGTCCGAATTTAGTTTTTTTTTAAATATATGAGTTTCATAAATTTTATGATTTTTGAGAATTTTTATAGATTTTTCTGAGGTTGTGATTATTTTGATATTATTTTAAGCTATATATGTGTTTGATGCGGGCCCGAAAAAATAAAAATTTTTCCTGGACCAGAAAGTTCTAGACTGTCAAGGCGGGATCGGGGGATCTTACTAAACCCAAATTCGAGAATAGTTGACTGGGATTTTCTATATCTGAGTTTTCTATCACCCATTGTGTAATAATAGCAGTAGCTATTATCCATTGGATAATATCTGTTAGAAAAATATCTTGATGACTCAGCTGGTGACTCTGCATTATAACTCACCATGCTAACTCAGCTGTTCTAGAAAATTCTATGATGACTCACCTAGTAAATATCTAAGAAATAAATATCTAGCTATAAATATTTAAGGATAAATATTTAGGTGAAAATATCTAATCAGAAAATATCTAAACTAAATATCTTATGTGAAATTATGAAAGCAGAAAATATCTAAGAGTAATGATGAGCCATCATTACTAAGCTTTTTGATTAACTAATAAGAATTGGTCAAACATAGTGGCTGGACTTTATTATGAACCGTTGGATGGGAAACTTGATAAAGAAGCCTTAGATCATCACCATTGATCTAATCAACGGTGTGAGAGCAATCTTGATAAAGAAGCTTATAATATCCACCTTAGATTTAATCAATGGTTAGGAGAGAAAGTTAATTTTAATGGTTAAATTTGTTAGTTGAGAAACTAGATAATTTAACTTAGTTACCCTAATAGCTAAATTAATAACTAAATGAACTAATTTAGTTGCTAAATAATTAGAAGCTAGTTACTAAATAAATATTTAAATTATCTAGAAACATGACATAACCATGACATATGTAATGACATAATAAAGTAATTAGCTAGTTAGAATGTAACTAAGTGGCTTAACTAAATTAATTCAAATGTGACTAGATGGTTAGTTAGGTAACTAATTGAATTAACTACATGTAATTAGAAATATAATTGAATGAATATTTAGTTATTTTTCCTAATAGATCACACGGCCACTAGGCTTTTCTAGGAGATTCATGAATCATCCTTTATGACCAATTGGTGACTACTTGATTACCTAAGTCATGTAAAGCATTTATTAAGATATGTGCATTTGTTTAGCTTATTGAACAAGCCTTAAACTATCTATCCTAAGCAACCACATGGTCATAAGGCCATTCTACCAATTTCTAGATTCATTTTATGATCAAATGATGACCACTTGATGACCAAGGCCATGTGCACCCATGTGAGCCCATGTGCTTATGCTTATTCTTGCAAAACAAGTCATAATTCTCCTACACACTCATTCCCACTGCCATGCATAGAAAGGATGGCCTTTCATTTCATTTCTATTACTTCGAGAGACAACAAACTATCTCATATTTTCTCCAAAGGCACCACACGGCCAAGTCTTAAACAATAGACTATTTCACTTCATTTTCTACACTTTGTAATCATAAACCTCCATCATCTATTCTCTCTCATCCAAAGAAAACCAAAGAACTCCATACTTTCTCTCTTCTTTGAGTATTTGGCCATGATCCATAGAAACACTTCCAATCTTCAATAATTTTATACAACCTTAGATCTTGAACCTATACACAATCCTAAGGTACTTTGTAGTTAAAATCTTAGCCTAGTTCTATCATCTTCAACCTTGTTCTTCAAGTTGAAGATCAAAAATTCCTACCTTGCTCATCTAAGGAGCTCACGGCCTCACTCCATAAATCACCTTCCAAGTTTGTTTATTTTCAACTAACCATACTTCTTGAATCCTCACATCATTCTAAGACTCTTTGATGTTGAGACTTTGGTCAAAATCCATCATCTTCATGCTTGAATCTTGGATTTAAGTTCTAGGGTTTCAAGGTAAAAATCTTGAAACTTGAATTTTTATTTGATTTTTAGAATCCTAAGACCATGATTGATCTATGGACATCTTAATCATGCCTTAGATACTAATTTGTATGTGTTTGTTGTGATTTTAAGATCTATTTGGTGGTGAAAATATTGATACAAAGAGAGTTTTACAAAGAGCTAGGAAGCATCAACCAGGTAAGAGGGAGATTAACCTCATCGGCCATATGTGGCGGTGAAGGAATGGAATTATTTGTGTTTGTGAGTGAAAAATCCATGTGAGGATTTATTCACTTGATTGTGTAATAATTGGTTTGTGCTTGTTGGATTATATTGTGTGATTGATTTATTGCTTTGATAAGTATGCATGATTTGTATGTGTGTTTAATATGCTTATAGTTTTGATAGTATACTTGCCTATGTGAATTTGGAAGCATGATGATACTGGTGTAATTTAAGATGTGATTCACATGATGAGAAAATTTGTATGAAGACTCCAAAGAGCCTAGAGGCACACGGCCTCATCACTATAAAGAGGACTAAGGATTCTAAATTATTTTCCAAATTGAAGATTAAATGATTTTATAACAAGAAATTTAATTAAGAAATTTTATAAAGATTTAAAGTGTAATGAAATGAATTAAATATGAATTTAGAAGCAATATGTGAATTCGGCCAACATGCCATTTTTGATGTTCAAGATCCAAAACTATATTACTAAGTGTAAACTTAGGTGTTTTATTAGTAAGAATTCAATTTGGTAAGTTTATGAATTTTACAAATGATATTATAGAATTAAAATTGACTTAATTAAGGCTATGTAGTAAAATAAAAGTCAATACTTGAAATTTACTAACGTATAGCTCACCCTATGCGTTTTGAAGCGCGTTAGGAAATTTTGAGCTGTAATATCCCAAGTAAATTAAAGAAACACAATTTTCTGGGAAATAGTAGAATTACTGATTTTTAGAGGGGCTATACTAAAAATATTCTTTAAAGAGGGACTATATTGAAAATATTCTTTAAATAAGGACTAAATTGAAAGTATTCTTTGAAAATGGACTATTTTAGAAATATTATTTGAAGAGGGAATATTATATAAATATTATTTTATAGAAGGATTATTATGCAAATAATGAAAATAAGGTTAATTTTTTATATTAAATGAGAAAAATCTTATTTTGGACTTAAAATATTTTAGAAATACTTTACGTGATTAAAGCTACGTAGAAAAACTCTTACGCAATTTAAAAATAGAAATTTTGAGCTACGCGATTGAGAAAACATTTTAAAATCTTTACGCGATTGAGAAAACAATGAAAAATCTTTTCGCGATTTGAAAACGTAACAAAAGTGTTACGCGATTGTGAAAATGCAAAAATATTGTTACGCGATTGAAAGGAACAACGAGTTGTGCCGTAGGGCCAACATATTTAATTAAGTGATTTTGTAATTGTGGAAACTAGAGTATTGGACCCGAGTGGATCTTTGATATTATCGATTGTATGGGCAGTTATATTATTTCATAGATGCTAATGGTACTGGACAACTATATGTGCATGTGTAGTAGCGTTAATATCATTGGGAATAGTACAACGGTACTTTGTTTTGAATAAAAGTATTTTTGAATATTATATGGTGATACTGCCATATGGCGGCCTATGAATAAGAAATATTGTGTGATCAATGACAGTATATGATTGAATCATTTATCATGCATAGAAAAGCGTATTCGCTTAATTTGTTATGGCATTTTATGACTAATGAGTGGACGAGAACTTACAAGATAGTGGGAGGAATCTTGGGGGATGTCAGGGCGCAGTGATTCACTTGTTGACATTGAGTCAGATATATATATATACCCCTGGCCGTGAACACCGATTGCAACGCACTGACATCTCGACAAACACTATTGCTTTTCATTATCCAGCATAGACTGTCTTTTTAGGGGGGACAGATCTTCTGGGTGTTTATCTCTGAATTTGATTAAACTCCATGGAGTAGGAACTGATTTCATTGAGCATATGCATATTCAGCATTTACGCTATTGTGATATAATTTGATTGTGGTATTATCATTATACCTAATATTGCGTTGCAAGTTTATTATATTGTTTGTTTATTTATTATTCTGAATATATCTACTGATTTTTATGGACTGTATGTATAGAACGACATTGTTGTTCATATCGTTTTTTTACTACCATATTGATATACGATGTAGGGGATCTCACCTCTTTGCTGTTTTATTTTGGCTGTTTCTATTTTATGTATACATCTATAAAGACTAAAATGGCGACAAGGAGAGGTCAACTAGGTTTCTTTAGATTACAGTTTCTTGAAGGTGTCAAGGCTTGGCGGGTCCATTGGAGCTCAGAGTATATAGAGTATTGTGGCAACATTTCCTTATCCGCAAGTAGGATTCGTCATGAGGTTGTTACTACATCTTTTATAGTCGCTTATGCCGAGTTTGTTTTACCGATCATGGAGTTGTGTAATGATTTTCACTATACTCCTAGAGGGGTCTTCGATTTATCATTGGCTCGGATTTCTATCGGTCGAGACATTCCCAGTTAGGGAATTTGTCTTCTGACAAGGGCTCATGGTTTAGGTGTTATGTCTTTGGGTATGTAAAGATAATGAATGTATAGTGGTAGTAAACTTTGTTTAAATGAAAAATATTTTATTCAGTTATTATATTTTGAGTTACTTCAATTTGATCAATTTATATTTTTCGTAAAAAAAAATTTTGAAACCCATATTTAAATGAAATTAAATACTTCATAACTTAGGAAATTAATTAATTATCATTGGTTGGTATAAATGTGATATCATTCGGAGGGAGTGTTACATTAGTTGGTATCAGAGCCCAAGTTAGAGTCTTTTGGGTTTATAGGTAGGATTGTCTTGTTTGAGTTGTGTTCTTCTCTGACATTGAACACAGAGATATATTGTTTGATTACCGAAAGGAGACGATGTTGTTTGAAGTAGTTACGTTTAGCTTTGTTGTGTTTTGAGTTTTGTTTGTCTTTGAAGAAAGACAATGGACCATAGTAGATGTGGATATATTGATACAAGACATGATGATGATCATATAGCTGCAACTAGAAGCGTGAAGCAGAGGATGACTGATGTGGCAGTACAACAGAGTCAGATGATTATTCAGCAATAGGAACTGATAACCGAACTTCAAAGCTTGTTAGAGTTAGAGCAGTCTCAAGATGTGAGAAGCTGTAACTTTGTACTAACCAGAATCCAGAAAAAAGAAAGTGTAAGATCAATCAATTTCAGCAAGAGTCGTATATACGACCGCTGGGGAAGCAACAACGAACAAATAGAGGAAGTACTAGTGGCAACGAATTTGGTCAAAACATGACATTGTCACCAAAATGCTTCAAGTGTGGAATAGCTCATTTGACAAAGGAATGTACGAGCAAGGACATAATCTGTTTCAAGTGTGGGAAGCCTGGACACGTTGCCAGAGATTGTACTAAGTCAAAGATGGAATTTTCCGTTAGTAATACATGTGTTTCAAAATCTCAAGAAGAAGAAAGAGCCGATGGAAGTGTTCAACTATAAAGATTTAAGAAACAAGAAAAGCTGTGCCATAGAGAGTAATCTTAAAACTGTACTGTAGAACTTACAAAGTAACCCATTCTCTTATGGTCTATTACATTGTAACTATGTGAACCTTTTGGGGTTATTTGCATTTTGTTTCCTTTTGACTTGAATAGTGCTACTTCAACTTCTAAACTTGTTATCATTACGCAGCCTATTTAAAACTATCCTATTATTACTTGAGATTGAAACTTTTCTGTTGATTTGGTTTGTCTATTTCTTTTACAAATAGACTAAGTAAGTCGATTTGAGTTATCTGTGTCTTTGTTATCGTTTGATTTGAGTATTTCTACTCTTTTTATTAAACTTGTTGTTTATACTCAAGTTTTCTAAATTTACCCTATTTCTATTAGAGATCAAATCTTTTTTGTTGATTTGATTTGTTTCTCTGAAATCATGTCTACTTGAGTTCATGACTTTATAAATGGATTAGTTATTTTCCAACCATATCCTACTAGATTGTTTCAATGAAACTTTAGTGTTTCCTTGAACTGAGATTTTTGGATTTGAATCCAAAAAAATTGAATCCAGCATGTTTATTCTAAACTTATTGGACCATGTTCATTTCAAAATCTATTAAACCATATCAAGTTCTTTATAGGATAAGTCTGGTAATCTACCAAATACCCTTATCATTTTCTTTCTAACCTTTAAAGTGTCTTCTATGAATCTCAATTGAGAAACTATATTCTTGATTCAACCTATAACATAGTGTCAAATGCAGTACAATTAGAAGAGAACTTGATCTATGAGACATTTTCTGTTAAGATTAAAGATAGACGAGTGAAATAACTTACCTTGATGAAAAAAAAATCTAGAACTATGTGACGGGAGATACAACATGGGAACTAAAAGATCAAATGAAGAAAGTCACTGTCTCCAAGATCGATTTACATTCTGATTATCATTAGGTTTGTGCGAAAGAAGAAAATGTTTCAAGGTAAATTTGTCGTTATCCTTATTCGCGATATCTTGATCTATTCTCGAAGTCCAAAGGAGCATGCTAAACATCCGGATGCAGTTTCAAATTCTGAAGAAGAAGTTATACCCGAAGCTAGTCAAGTGTAAATTTTGATTTAAGGAACGCGTAATGTATGCTTCAAGACAAGGAAAGTGCATGAGAAGAACTATCTGATTCACGTTTTAGATTTTTGCGATGGCTATTTTACGTTGAAGATCTAAAGACGTTCTCTTTATGAATCAACCTACAATGTCTACGGTGATCACATGAGCTTGAAGTACCTATTCGATCAAGAGGAGTTTGATATGAGGAAGAGACGAAAGTTAGAATTTTCAACAACAATGAATTTTCAACTTCAGTATCATTTCGAAAGGGCAAATGTCGTGGCAAATATCTTAAGTAGAAAATGTACCTAGTGTATCTACTATGATGGTTAAGAAGTAATATCCTTTTTGTTTTTATATGTAAGAGAAATTTTGAGGATGGAATTTTTTTTTAGAGGGGGAGAGTTATAACACCCCGATTTTTCATTTTTCGTGAAATAAATAAGTTTTATAATATTTATGAGTTTTTGTAAATTTTTGAAAATTTTTAATTATTTTGAATATTTTAATATTATTTTAATTATTTTAATATTATTTTTGAAATATATGTCCGAATTTAGTTTTTTCTCGAAAATATGAGTTTTATAATTTTTATTATTTTTAAGAATTTTTGTAGATTTTTCTGAGGTTGTGATTATTTTAATGTTATTTTAAGCTATATATGTGTTTGATGCGGGCTTGGAAAAATAAATATTTTTCCTAAACCAGAAAGTTCTGGACTGTCAAGGCGGGATCGGGGGATCTTACTAAACCCGAAATCAGGACCAATTGACTGAAATTTTCTACATCTGAGTTTTCTATTACCCATTGTGTAATAATAGCAGTAGCTATTATCCATTGGGTAATATCTATTAGAAAAATATCTTGATGACTCAGCTGGTGACTCTGCATTACGACTCACCATGCTAACTCAGCTGTTCTAGAAAATTCTATGATGACTCACCTAGTAAATATCTAAAAAATAAATATCTAGCTATAAATGTTTAAGGATAAATATATAGGTGAAAATATCTAACCAGAAAATATCTAAGCTAAATATCTTAAGTGCAATTATGAAAGCAGAAAATATCTAAGAGTAATGATGAGCCATCATTACTAAGCTTTTTGATTAACCAATAAGAATTGGTCAAACATAGTGGTTAGACTTTATTATGAACCGTTGGATGGGAAACTTGATATAGAAGCCTTAGATCATCACCATTGATCTAATCAATGGTGTGAGAGCAATCTTGATAAAGAAGCTTATAATATCCACCTTAGATTTAATCAACGGTTAGGAGAGAAATTTAATTTTAATGGTTAGATTTGTTAGTTGAAAAACTAGATAATTTAACTTAGTTACCCTAATAGCTAAACTAATAACTAAATGAACTAATTTAATTGCTAAATAATTAGAAGTTAGTTACTAAATAAATATTTAAATTATCTAGAAACATGACATAACCATGACATATGTAATGACATAATAAAGTAATTAGCTAGTTAGAATGTAACCAAGTGGCTTAACTAAATTAATTCAAATGTAACTAGATGGTTAGTTAGGTAACTAATTGAATTAACTAAGTGTAAATAGAAATATAATTGAATTAAGATTTAGTTATTTTTCCTAATAGTTCACACGGCCACTAGGCTTTTCTAGGAGATTCATGAATCATCTTTTATGACCAATTGGTGACTACTTGATTACCTAAGCCATGTGAAGCACTTATTAAGACATGTGCATTTGTTTAGCTTATTGAACAAGCCTTAAACTATCTATCCTAAGCAACCACACGGTCATAAGGCCATTCTACCAATTTCTAGATTCATTTTATGATCAAATGATGACCACCTGATGATCAAGGCCATGTGCACCCATGTGAGCCCATGTGCTTATGCTTAATCTTGCAAAACAAGTCATAATTCTCCTACACACTCATTCCCATGGCCATGCATTGAAAGGGTGGGCTTTTCATTTCATTTTTATTACTTTGAGAGAGAACAAACTATCTCATATTTTCTCCAAAGGCACCACACGGCCAAGTCTTAAACAATAGACTATTTCACTTCATTTTCTACACTTAGTAATCATAAACCTCCATCATATATTCTCTCTCGTCCAAAGAAAACCAAAGAACTCCATACTTTCTCTCTTCTTTGAGTATTCGGCCATGATCCATAGAAACACTTCCAATCTTCAATAATTTTATACAACCTTAGATCTTGAACCTATACACAATCCTAAGGTACTTTGTAGTTAAGATCTTAGCCTAGTTCTATCATCTTCATCCTTGTTCTTCAAGTTGAATATCAAAAAGTTCCTACCTTGCTCATCTGAGAAGCTCACGGCCTCACTCCATAAATCACCTTCCAAGTTTGTTTAATTTCAACCAACCATACTTCTTGAATCCTCACATCATTCTAATACTCTTTGATGTTGAGACTTTGGTCAAAATCCATCATCTTCATGCTTGAATCTTGGATTTAAGTTCTAGGGTTTCAAGTTAAAAATATTGAAACTTGACTTTTTATTTGATTTTTAGAATCCTAAGACCATGATTGATCTATGGTCATCTTAATCATGCTTTAGATATTAATTTGTATGTGTTTATTGTGATTTTAAGATCTATTTGGTGGTGAAAAGATTGATACAAAGAGAGTTTTACAAAGAGATAGGAAGCATCAATTAGGTAAGAGGGAGATTAACCTCATCGGCCATATGTGGCGGTGAAGGAATGAAATTATTTGTGTTTGTGAGTGAAAAATCTATATGAGGATTTATTCACTCGATTGTGTAATCATTGGTTTGTGCTTGTTGGATTATATTGTGTGATTGATTTATTGCTTTGATAAGTATGCATGATTTGTATATATGTTTGATATGCTTATAGTTTTGATAGTATACTTGCCTATGTGAATTTGGAAGCATGATGATACTGGTGTAATTTAAGATGTGATTCACATGATAAGAAAATTTGTATGAAGACTCCAAAGAGCCTAGAGGCACATGGCCTCATCACTATAAAGAGGACTAAGGATTCTAAATTATTTTCCAAATTGAGGATTAAATGATTTTATAATACAAAATTTAATTAAGAAATTTTATAAGGATTTAAAGTGTTATGAAATGAATTATATATGAATTTTGAAGCAATATGTGAATTCGGCCAACATGCCATTTTTGATATTCAAGATCCAAAACTATATTACTAAGTGTAAACTTAGGTGTTTTATTAGTAAGAATTCAATTTGGTAAGTTTATGAATTTTAAAAATGATATTTTAGAATTAAAATTTACTTAATTAAGGCTATGTAGTAAAATAAAAGCCAATACTTGAAATTTACTGACATATAGCTCACTCTATGGGTTTTGAAGGGCTTTTGGAAATTTTGAGCTATAATATCCCAAGTAAATTAAAGAAACACAATTTTCTGAGAAATAGTAGAATTACTAATTTTTAGAGGGACTATATTGAAAATATTCTTTAAATAAGGACTAAATTGAAAGTATTCTTTGAAAATAGACTATTTTGGAAATATTATTTGAAGAGGGAATATTATATAAATATTATTTTATAGAAGGATTATTATGCAAATAATGAAAATAAGGTTAATTTTTTATATTAAATGAGAAAAATCTTATTTTGGACTTAAAATATTTTAGAAATACTTTACGTGTTTAAAACTACGTAGAAAAACTCTTACGCAATTGAAAAATAGAAATTTTGAGCTACGCGATTGAGAAAACATTGAAAAATCTTTATGCAATTTGAAAACGTAACAGAAGTGTTACACAATTGTGAAAATGCAAAAATATTGTTACGCGATTGAAAGGAACAACGAGTTGTGCCGTAGGGCCAACATATTTAATCAAGTGATTTCGTAATTGTGGAAACTGGAGTTTTGAACCCGAGTGGATCTTTGATATTATCGATTGTATGGGCGGTTATATAATATCATAGATACTAATGGTATTGGATGTAACACCCTTGCAGGGATGTCACATTTATGATGCAATAAAATAAAATAAAATAAAATTCTTACCCAAGTTGTAAAACATTTGATACGTAATTAATATTAGTGGTAAAATTTTTCTTTTTATATTTATAACATTAAATAAAATAACATGGAACACAAAATAAAGTAAAACATAATCACATCATAATATACATATGATTTTTATCTTAAATACACAAATAATTTACAACTACAAATATTTATCAAAGCAGTAAAAAATCAATATAAAGCTAAAACGTAACATTGCCCAAGTGCACCTCAAAGATTTTCTAACCCTCCGATGGATCATCTTTAGAGAGATCATCGAAAGACAGAAATCCTGGAGGTCCCACAGCTCTACGGACCTGAGTCTGGACTGTTGACTCACTACTGAGCTCGCTAGGCGCATGGAAAATTCCTTCCCAATATCGCCTTAGAGTCAGAGGCAACTCAAGATGTAAATACAAAGTAGTAGTAAATATAACGTTTCCATCAAACTCTCTACTCAGGGACACAGTCAGACATCCCACGTAGACTACAGATCCTTTATCCTCACGCATATGCCAGGCCTCCGAACCTCCATGAAAGTCAAGTCTCACGAAACCGAAGAATCTTGGCAACGCCGTGATCTCAAGATCAGTCTAGATGATAGGGGTGATCTATCTGCTCACCGTCCTCGTGCTGCTCGCTCGGCTATCGCTCGTCCGGATATTATATCTCAAGAGGCTGTTCTTCCTCCTCTTCCTCAAACTCTTTACGAAAATATAATAATAATATAGAGAAAAGCATATAGAGAGGTGAGACAATCTACATCATTACCAGCATAGCAATAAAGAAAATGACAATACAACAAATATCATAACAATACATACCGTCATATCACATATAGTATAGCAAAACAACACATCATACATTTTATCACAGATTATGGTAAACATTAAAATGCAGATAATGAATGATACACACACTGACTCATTCCTACTCCATGGAGCTAAACACAGATATCTGAGAGAATGATCTGAAAAGAACTAATAGTACCTCAGGCTGTCCAACCAAACTATAACACTGTCCAACGTCGTGTTTATAGCCCACAATCCAAAATATCATATAGCAGTACACAGTCCAATACATCGTGCACTACAGGCATTGTACATAATAGTCTCCTCAAGATCTCGATTAAGAATAGTGCTTGTCGAGATCATTAGTGTGTTGCCCGTTACCACGGCCTAGAGGAGCAACCCACTGTCCATATGTGGAATTATCCGCACACTAATGCCTCCAAGATTCATATAATGAACCACACTGCGCCTATTACACCACAACACGGTGTAATTCGTCTCATCAACCAATCGCCAATTATCAACCAAATTGACATAACACTCTAAGCATGATCAAAATTACCAAAATACCCTTATTCTGAATATTTTACCATATTTACGAAAATACCCTCAATCTCAATATACCAAAATATAGTACGTCTCCACTTGACAGTACTATCTCACAACATGTCCGGGTCCACCACTTTGGTCCGACAGTAAAACTCGCTGTTCCATTTAGTCGCATAAAAATTTTATCGCATTTTCACAATCGCATCGCTTTTACAAATGTTTTTAAATCGCATAAA
Organism: Ormosia semicastrata; assembly: GCA_029884595.1. NCBI lineage: Eukaryota > Viridiplantae > Streptophyta > Magnoliopsida > Fabales > Fabaceae > Ormosia > Ormosia semicastrata. The sequence goes on along the minus strand of JAQQTO010000063.1, from coordinate 79,636,181 downwards.
TATATTTTGATGTTTTTGAACATCGCGTAATATTTTTAAATCATTTTCTCAATCGCGTAAGATTTTTAAATCATTTTCTTAACCATATAGCTTAAAAATCATTATTTCAAATATGTGTAAGCTATTTCTAGTACTTTTAAACTACGTAGAATATTTTCCTTACGTTATAAATATATTATGGAATCTTTTCATTTTATTTAACTGATTTTAGTAAATTTCGGCAGCATTTTGCCTAGAAAATCAGTATATGGTATTTTTGACATTATTCTCTAATTACTATTCATTTTAACCTTACCCAATAATTATACCTTGAAACTTGCTAACGCGCTTCAAAACTCAGAGAGTGAGCTCTACGTTAGTATTTTTCAAGCGTTCGCTTTGATTCTTACTTAAAATAAATCCTTTTAATTAAGAATTCTGATTAGCTACTGAATCTACCTTAGAAAATAAATTTGGAATTCAAATATCAATTAAATGGCATGTTGGCCATAATTAACCTAAATCATTCTCAAATTCATTATTTTACCTAGATTCATTAAATCATTGTTTCGAAAATGGTTAAGAATATTTTGGTTCTCTGTTTCTTTGGAGAAACTGTGAGCCTCTATTGTGTTCTTTGGAATACTCATACAATCGTTACATGTTATTCACATCCTATTTTTATAATCATATAATTATAAACATATGCAATATATTTTAAAACTATAGACATGCTTGCAAGTAAAATCAATCACAAAAGAGGAAAGCTATAAACAAACACATAAATGAATCCTTATGAATTCTTCACACACATACAATTCCATTTTCTCATCACCATGCAAGGTTGATGAGGTTAAATCTCCCTCTTACCTCTTGAAGACAAAGATCTCCTAGTCTCCTCCTTCTCCTTGTTTTCTTGAGAACCAACACAACCCTAATAATTCTTAAATAATTAGTAAAATCACATACAAGGCTCAATATTGAAAAACCATGGAACAATCATGGTTAAGAAAATCAAAAATCAAACTTTAAACTAAAGAATCAAAAACTTACCCTTAGGGAAGTAAGATAAAGATTGGATTTTGAACTAGAAAGAGTAGGTTTTTGACAAAACCTTGTAAAGGAAAAGTGTTTAGGAGATAATTTTGGTTTAGGATTGGGAAGAAAGAAAAATTATAGAAGATTGATGGTGGTGTTTGGGTGTTAGGCCGAAAATTTGAGAGAAAAAGGAAGAGAAAAGTTGCTTAATGTTCTTGGGAATTTTGGAGAGAAAATAGGCTAAGTCTTTAGAAGTGTGAAAAGTAAATAATGAGAGTGTAAAATATGGAGGGGCTGCCATGTGAGTGTTGTAGGAGAAATGAAAGGATTTACTTGAACACAAATATCACAATTGCATGGCACATGACCTATGTCATCAACTTGTCATGCATGGTCACTTGGATGGTTCAAGAACAATGTGGAACTTGGAATCTTAGCCTCCTTGGCCATGAGACTCAAGGGAATTTAGGGGCTTAATTTGATTTTAATTAATGACTAATTACATGCTAATTAAATAGGTAATTAATTAGGTTAAGTCTCCTATTAACACTTAATTAACATTCTAATTATATAACTAATTAGTTTAATATATATTAGCATATATCATAACTTCTAAACAAAATTAGGAAATCTAATTAATAATTAGATCATAACTAATTAATAACTAGGTTAGTTTACTAAGTTTGTTAATTAGGCAATTAGATTAATCAAATTAAGGTTAATTAGTTACTAAGCAAAGTCAAGCCACTATGTTTGACCTAATCTTAACATTTGATTTTAACTTTAATTCCTAGCCTTTGATTTGATCTAAGGTGAATATTGCTTAGTGATTAAACTAGAATTGTTCTTATACCATTGATTTGATCAACGGTTATGATCAAAGGCATCTAAATCATGCTTTTCATCAGTCCACAAAGAAGTATTTGCCTCTTTATTTGACCACTTCTCATTGGTTTAAAATAGTCAAGCCACTTTCGTTGACTTGATCCTTTTGGTTTAGAATTTGGTCCAGTCAGAATCGTTGACTGTTTTTCTAAATGCGGGCCCCACAGACTTTTCAAGGTTCATGGTCATTTTGAAGCAAATTTCTACTATTTTTGAGACAGTAGGTATTGCCATATAAAATAATATTATAATAATATAAAATTATTTTATTACACAGTTAAATCCTAAAAATTAAAAGATTAATATATATATCAATCAGAATTAGGTTTAGTAAGATCCCCTAGCACTAATTAATTAAAATAAGATTTTTTCAGCCAGAAAATTATTATTTCCCTGGCTCAGAGCAAATCACATACAACAGTCAAATACACTCACAAAATAGTCAAATTCAATTTACTATTCATAGAAATTACAAAACAGCACATTTCAAGACAATATTGCAATTAACTCAAAAGTAAAGGTGTTACATTGGACAACTATATGTGCATGTGTAGTTGCATTAATATCATTGGGAATAGTACAACAGTACTTTATTTTAAATAAAAGTATTTTTGAATATTATACAATGATACTGCCATATGACGGCCTGTGAATAAGAAATACTGTGTGATCAATGACAATATATGATTGAATCATTTATCATGCATAAAAAAACATATTCGCTTGATTTGTTGTGGCATTTTATGCCTAATGAGTGGATGAGAACTTATAGGATAGTGGGAGGAATCCTGGGGGACGTTAGGACGCGGTGATTCACTAGTTGACATTAAGTCAGATATATATATATACCCCTGGCCGTGAACACCGATTGCAACGCACTGACATCCCGACAAACACTATTGCTTTTCATTATCTAGCATACACTGTCTTTTTAGGGGGGGACAGATCTTCGGGCGTTCATCTCTGAATTTGAGTAAACTCCATGGAGTAGGAACTGATTTCATTAAGCATATGCATATTCAGCATTTATACTGTTGTAATATAATTTGATTGTGGTATTATCATTATACCTGATATTGTGTTGCAAGTTTATTATATTGTTTATTTATTTATTATTCTGAATATATATGTTGATTTTTATGGATTGTATATATGGAATGACATTATTGTTCGTATCATTTCTTTGCTGCCATGTTGGTATGTGATGTAGAGGATCTCACCTTTTTGTTATTTTATTCTGTCTGTTTCTATTTTATGTATACATCTATAAAGACTGAAATGGCGACAATGAGGGGTCAACTAGGTTTCTTTAGACTACAGTTTCTCAAAGGTGCCGAGGCTTGGTGGGTCCATTGGAGCTCAGAGTATATAGAGTATTGTGGCGACATTTCCTTATTCGCAAGTAGGATTCGTCATGGGGTTGTTACTACATCTTTTACAGTCGCTTATGCCGAGTTTGTTTTACCAATCAGGGAGTTGTGGAATGATTTTCACTATACTCCTAGAGGGGACTTCGATTTATCATTGACTCAGATTTCTATCCGTCGAGACATTCCCAGCTAGGGAATTTGTCTTCTGACAAGGGCTTATGTTTTATGTGTTATGTCTTTAGGTATGTAAAGATAATGAATGTATAGTGGTAGTAAACTCTGTTTAAATGAAAAGTATTTTATTTAGTTATTATATTTTGAGTTACTTCGATTTGATCAATTTATATTTTCTGTGAAAAAGAAATTTTGAAACCCATATTTAAATGAAATTAAATACTTTATAACTTGGAAAATTAATTAATTATCATTAGTTAGTATAAATGTGATACCCTTTGGAGAGGATGTTACATCATCTCCTTTGCATTCTAAAGATTTTGTGGAAAGAACTTTCCTAGAAATAAATTCTTAAAGATCTCCCATGTAACAAGAGTTTTTGACACCTCAAAATCCCTCCTGGTGTCCACCCACCAATCCTCTACCTCACCTTTTAGCATGTATGAAGTAAAAAGCACCTTTTGCTTTTTTGAGCAAGCCATGATAGTGAAAATCTTTTCCATATCTTTAAGCCAACCCTCAACTCTAACTGGGTCATACTCACCCTTGAAGGATGACAGAATAAATTTCCTAAATTTTGAGAGGTCTTGGAAAGTCTGATTCCTCCCAACTACTCTTGGTTTGGTTGCCCCTGGTGGTGTGGCGGTGTAGGTGGTTGATGTTGAGCTGTACTCATTCTCTCAAACATCCTTGTTGTCGCAGCTGCTTGCTTTATGATAGCTTCGGTTATTGTGGCTATTTGCGCTTGCATAGCATTGGCAGTAGTGACTGTTTGGTCCCTCATTGCCTCTGCCATTGCCATAAAGGCTCCAACCATGTCAGGGCCTTCATTACCAAAGTTCCTACTCCCACGGGGTTGCCCTTATGATGCCATAGTTTCCTGTACACACAGAACAATACATATTGAGGTAGTTAATCCTAATATCATGTAACTGTGCAACAGTAGCTAAAACAGTCATATCAAAGGTAGGTCATATAATTCAATCAAACATCTCACACAAGAGACAAAAGAAATGCACAACACAAAGAGGAACTCCTAAACATGCCTAAGTATAGTCAGTCCACACCCCAGCTCAACAAGATAAACTAGGCTCTGATACCATAATGTAACACTCTAATACAAATTATCATAAAATAAGTAATATATTTCAGGATAAAGTATATTAAGCATGCCATTTTCGAAAATGCATAAAACATAAATCCATAATAACCTATATAGTCATTACAGAGAGCCACGAGGATGAAAAAGATCATATATATATATCATTGGCTAAAAAGTCACACTACAATACATAAACTTTTACAAACAAGCCAGCAAAGTAAATAAGTACAAGCTGATGCAAAAGGAAGTAAAGCAACTAAACCAAGTCTTCTACTTCTTCTTTTTCTTACCTTTTTTCTCTTTTGTAGAAACTTCACTTAGATTTACATAGAACACAAAAGGGGCGAGAAATCACAATTTCTCAGTATAAGCATACCAAGATCAGTAGTTATTTATTTACCAAGAAATAAACCAACTAAACACATAGTTACACTCTATGTAACAGAATATTCAATAATCAATACTATCAAAGAATTGCCCAAACAATCCAAAGATACTATCGAACAAGCAACCAAACAAAAACAAACGAGCAAGACAACTGCCCACACAATTGTCAACTATGAAATGTTTTATGTTATGAAGTATGATTATACTCAAACAATGTCCTCATATTATGATTATGCAATGCCAATGCAAGTTTTAAATTTTGGAAACACAAGTTACTTACTTATTTCCCAGAAACCTTCGTTTCTTGTATATACAAAGTAGGATAAGCCTAAAACCTTAAACCCCACTTAGTAATAGGTAGATACTTTCCCCTCACCAATGTAAGAGTACTACTTCCACCCCGTACCGGTAACCCTGACCATGCTAGCATAAATGCAAGGAGAATTCAAATCCAACACTTTATTCTTAGGTCATATGGTTGTGCACACCATTTCAGGTTACAATACATAGGAAATTAGCAAATATCAAGTTTGAAAACTAAATATTCAATCCACATTTTAAACACTAGCACATAAGAATCTCAACCTCACTTATCCAACAAAGTGTAAGATTCATATCACTAGCATTCCCATAGCTAGAACCTCACATCATCACTTTAAAAGTGATTTCCAAGGCAACCTTATGTTGTGCAAGGTCCTAGACACAACCCTAAGGCACTCTAAACTCAAAGATTTCCTAAGGTTTCACAACTCATCTTATATATGAAAAGTGGACATTCTCTCCAAGAATTACCCCCATTAGTGCCTCAACACACTTAGGAAAGCATATAAGAATGATCCTATCACTTGGCAAATTCCAAAACATCAAAAACACAATGTTGGAAGATCCTGCAGCTCACGCCGCAGTGTCCTGCTCTCGGGTTCCAAATACTGGAGGTGCATCACTCGCACGCCTCAGAGTGCAACACCTTGCACCGTGACACAAGCAGCAGAAAATGGATTTTGTAGAATTCGAGTACTATTCCATCGGAACAAGTCACGAATTTTGGCCACTCCAAACCAGTTTCTAGGTGATTTAAGGTCCCTAACAAGTTCACTAACACATAGGAATCATTAATCAGCAACAAAAACTTCTAAATTGGATCCAAGCACAAAATCACATATCCATGACCTAACTTTCTCACTTTTAGGATCAAAGGTTCAAATGACAAGTTCTAAGTTTCTAACTTAACCTCATTCTAGGAACAAGTCATAAACAACTAAGGAAACTCATTCAAGCAAGAAAAACACCTCAACCCACTCTAAATTTCAAAGTGAACTATTGTGCACCACATGTGCATCAATGGTGAAAATGGAAGAAAAGAAGTTAAAGAACATAAAAACCCTAATTTGTGTAACAAAAATGGTGATGATGGCTAGTGGACCACAAGCTTGCCTTTCCTTCTTGATTTCCTCTTCTTCTTTTCTCCTTTTCCTCCTTGTTCTTCTTTCTCTGCTGCTTTTGTTTTTAGCGGTGAGAGAGAAGTGAGAAACAAGTGAAAATGAAGAAATAACAAAGGGAAAACAATATAAGGCTATAAAACGTGAAAGGCTTGGTCACTTGATATTTCTGATATGATAAAAACTCTTAGATTTCTCCAAATCCAATTTTCTTAAAGCTAACAAGTTTAAAATAAATCACAGGATTCATCAAAAAATCTTGTTGCACCAAAACCATCATTTTTCGTATCTGTAACTAGTTAATCTGGCATTAAAGCACATAATCAGTATACCTAAAAATACCAAACTGACTCCAATTATTCTCATATTTTAACCACATCACAGAATACAAATTTATGACACAGAAATAAATTATCCATATATATTTCCATTGGTTGAGCCATTTATGCTAATGTCTGGGGCTTTTTAAGCTACTTTTCACCTTTCGGATTGCAATTAAGTGCCTAAACTAACTCAGATTATCTCAAAATTAAACAGGCATGTTACAAAAGTATTAAGCTACCTCTATAACTATTTACAAGTGTAACATATTAATGAGGATGTTACAAGGACGGCGGTGGAGTTGTTGGATTGATAAGGTTAAGTTTAGATATTTTGTAGGAAACATTGTATCTCTTAGGAATACTTTGATTTTACAAGATCAAGTTTCCTAACTTGCATAGATGTTATAGAATATCATAGGATTCATCTCAATCCTAGTTCCCTCATTCTATAATTTTCCATATACGTAAAACTCTAACTTCAGTTCTATTACTCTTCCTCAAGTTAAATTAAACATTAGGAATAAAGCTAATAGGCTTTCAAGTATCTGTCTTAGCCTGTACTCATTACCAGAAAATTTTCCATCCTTTACTTGATATCTCCACAAAATCTTATAATTTTTCAAGATATCCGCCTATTTAATTTGACCCTTAAACATTCACTCAGTGTTATTAAAAATACTAAACTAACTTAGTTAATTCCCCAAGATTAACCACATCACATCCTATTTATTTATGACCTAGAAATAAGTTTTACATATTTATTTCCCTCATTAAGTAGTTTATGCTAGATTTTGAGCTATTATAAGTTATTTTTCACATTCAGTGTTATAGCAAAAGAGCCTAACTAACTTAAAAAGGTTACCAAAGTTAACAAGTAACTCATACACGGGATATGGAACTTCTATAACCATGATTAAGACTAACAGGTTAGGGAGGATGTATCATTTCTCCCCTCCTTTTTAAAATTTTGTCCTCAAAATTGTTTACTCAAATAAACAACTCTGGATAATCCAGCCTCATGCGGGACTTTAGCTCCCAAGTAGCCTCTTTAGTGCCAAACCCATTTCATATATCCTTCACCAAAAGAATCTGCTTTCCATTAAGCTCTTTGACTCCTCTATCAATAATTCTTACAAGTTTTATCTAACAAATCTTCTACCTGGTAATAAGTGGATTCATTCTTCTTACCACAGTAAGAGTACTATTACCACCCCCATACTGGTAACCTTGACCTTAATAGCATTGCCCACTACAAGAGGTTAGAATACACAGGAAATAACAAATACTAAGTTTGAAAATCAAATATGCAAAGTTATTAAAAACAGACTAACAAATATCACAAGGTTCACTTAACCAAGTGAAAATGGAAAACTAGCAAACCTGACAACAAAGCTGAACTTATCCTATAAGGAGCACAATCCTATTTCTAGTACTTTCCACATCCCAACCTTGTCACACAAGGAAGAAATTGTCATTCATGCACCATTAGCTCTACTTTATGCCCAAAGGAGCTACCTATGCATGATAACAAAAATAACTAGCCAAGTAAACTTAGCATACCTCACCTAGAACCTCAACTCATAAAGAAGAAACTAGAACATCTAGCGCTCTTAACACCCGTAGGCTAACTTATTTGGATCATTGACAACCAAAACATAGACTAACTAAGGTCAATCTTAGCCCCAAGAGTGTAAAACTCTATTTTACAAGGGTTACTAACTGGTTATCCCCTAGGAAAATCAGTTAGAACCTCTAAACTTCTGTTTTTACCCAGCCTATAACTGGTTATCACCCTTTAACAATCGATTATGGCCCTCCTTCAGTGTTTTATGAATGCTAGGATAATCGGTTAGCATGCTTAGCTAACTTGTTATCATATACAGTAACTCCCTGTCACGATCCAATAATCGGTTATGGCATCCCATAATTGGCTATTTGCTTCAAACAGAAACTAAAAGGAAAACCAGATAACTTATTATGTTGTTGCCTAACCAGTTATCTGGTGCGTGTTGCACCAGAAAATAGGGCAACACACCTCTTTCTTGTTCTATTGGTTCTCAACCATGAAATCAATCCTCAAACTTGGGTTCTACATGATTTCTAACCACAACTAAGGTTTCTAATCATATATCAACCCTCAAGCAACTTCTAACTTATCTAGCATGGATTTATGACAAAGAACCAAAACCTCAAACATCCATTTCTCAACTTCCATCACAAGGACTTCTATGGATATTCATAAGGTACAAACTATCCACCATGGCTAAACTAACTCAAGTTTAAACCAGAAATAAGTTTCCAATATGTTTCTCTAACTAAACTATGGAAAAACCATAGAAAACTCATTTTTAAAACTCAACATGCAACTCAAATGCATGGACCGAAAACAAAGGTTAGAAGATGAAGAACAATCACCCCTACCTCTTGAAGATGAAGCTCTTGCCTTGCCTTCCCTTTTCCTTTCTTCCTTCTCCTGTCCTTCTTCTTTCTCTTCTCTTCTTTCTCCCTTTTTTTATACTGCTCTAGCCGTGAGAAACAAGTGAGAAATGTAATTGGCATTGACTAAAGGAATGGTTTTGTTGATAACAAACAAGAAATGAATGGAAATGCATTGATCAAGGTCCAAGAATATTCAAGATTAGTATATAAGGTCTAGATCATATGTAAAGGTAAAAAAGGAATCACACTAAGCTCAAATAAGTTTTTAACATCTTCAAAAGTGTTTCTTAAATGTTTAAATGCCCAGCAAAGTGTTTTTGGAAAGCTAGTATTGGTGGTAGTTCAAACCTTTGAAAAATAGTCAAGTTTGTGTTTTTCAAAACTGACCTTTGGTCACTATTTTGATCATATCTTTTAAATACTTTGAGTTTTATTCTGAAAATTATTTCATATGAAAGTAAACTCAAAGATCGTTCCATTGAATGATCATTTACTTAAAACAAATAAGAAACAAAGAAGTTATGACCATTTAAAGTCAGTTTTCAAAACCAGAGTGCAATAACCGATTATTCACCTTATCAAGAGCCATTTTCACGTTCTAAATGCTCCTAACCGATTAGGAAATTGGCCTAACTAATTATTATGATAAATATGAGCATTTTTCATATTTCCAAAGCTCTTAACCGATTAGGCAATTCACCTAATCGGTTAGTGCAAAACTTAGGAGCGTTTTTCACATTTCCTAAAAGCTCCTAACTGATTAGCAAGTTCTCCTAACCGATTATTCTTAATGTCAGTGGCCAAATTTGCAAGGTCTTAACTAATTAGGAAATGCTCCTAACTAGTTATTCTATTTTATAGGAGCCAAAATTAAAAACTTCTAACCGATTAGGATAATCTCTTAACCGGTTATCTGGGCAATCCGAAAACATATTCTAACGGCTATAAACAACTAGTTTTCATAATAAATCATTCTTAATCACCACCAACGGCTCCAAAATTCCTTGGGCTATAAATAAAATGTTTAGGAATCAAAGAAAGGTTGGAGAACAATCTGAAAATCATTCTTGAGCATTGAAAATGAGTTTTATCATTTTTTTTCTCCAAATCTCTGTTTTGAGCTAAGTGTGTGTGATTCTTTGACACAATAAGCTTCAATTTGTATTATCTATTCTTTGCGAGAGTTTCTATCTTTTACACTTTGTATAATTTGTAAAAGAGAGGGTGAGGTATACCTCTAGAGAAAAGGGTGAGGTATCCCTTAGTTGGATAAAGGGTGAGGTATCCCTTGAGGGTGAGGCATCCCTCAAAAGTTGTAAAGGGTGAGGTATCCTTATTCGAGGTTCAAGTACAAAGGGTGAGGTATCCCAAGGTGTGGTGAGTTCTCTAGTTTGTAAAGGTTTTCAAGCACCTGTTGAAGCTTTAAGATATAGTGGAAAATCTCTATCGGTTGCTTGAGGACTGGACGTAGGCCACAAGTGGATTGGTCATTGTACCAGGATAAACCTTATGTTTGATCTTCTAAACTCATTTCTTTACATTTGTGCATTTATTTTATATGCTTGCTTGAATGTTATTTATCTTGGCTTGTTTAATTTGTGAATGAAGAATTCAATCTCATTTATCTATTCACTTCAATCATCCAATAGCTTCAACAAAAATTGATAAACAAACATTTTACGAAAGATTTGTGAAAATATTTTATAAACTCAATTCACCCCTTCTTGAGTTTGAGGCCACTTGGTAACAAGTGGTATCAGAGCTAGGCTCTTGTGTAAAGAGCTTAGCAGCTTCAAGAGAAAGTGATGGCCTTCTTAAATGAGTTTTTAGAAAGTTCTTCTATCTATAGACCTCCCTTTTTCAATGGGGAAGTGTATGCTTATTGGAAAAAATGAATGAAAATTTTTATTGAAGCTATTGACTTAGATATGTGGGATGTTATTAAAAATGGTCCTTTTATCCCTACACAAGTTGTTAATAATGTAAAAGTTAATGCACCAAGAAGTGAATGGACCAATGATGATAAGAAAAAGGTCCAATATAATTTGAGTGCCAAAAATATTATTACCACATCCTTGGGGTATAATGAGTTTTTTAGAGTCTCAAATTGTAAATTTTTCCAAGAAATGTGGGACACTTTACAAGTAACCCAGAGGTTACTAGTGAAGTGAAAACATCAAGGATTAATACTCTTACTCATGAATATGAGCTTTTTAGAATGAGCCAAAATGAAAGCATTCAAGAAATACAAAAACGTTTTACACATATTGTAAATCATCTTGTTTCATTGGGAAAGACTTTTTCTAATGAAGATCTTATTAACAAAGTGTTGAGATGTTTGAGCAGGGATTGACAACCTAAGGTGACGGCTATCTCGAAATCAAGAAATCTTACAACAATAACCTTAGCCACACTTTTTGGCAAGCTCCAAGAACACGAATTGGAGTTGGATAGACTTAAACAAAATGAAGAGCTTGACAACAAAAAGAAAGGGATTGCTCTCAAAACTACTTCCTCCATGGTTAATGAAGATGATTAAGATAAAGGGGATGACTTGGAAATAACTGAGGAGAATATCGGTAAAGAAATTCAGAATATTCTTTAAGAAGAATAGAGCTCATAGAAGACTTCCTTTTCCCCAAAAGAATATCTATCACAAAGGGGAAAAAACATCATCCACTCCTAAATGCTATGAATGTGGCGAATTAGGTCACATGAAGATGGAGTGCCTAATTTATCAAAGGAAAGTGGAAAAATATAACAAAAGATCCTTAAAGGAGAAGAAAGATAGAAGAGCCTACATAGCTTGGGATGATAATGACATGGATTCAACCGATAGCTCAGACAATGAAAAAGCTAATCTATGTTTCATGGTTAGAGGAGAAGAGGAAGATGAAGATGACATGGAGGTAATATCCTTAAATTTTGAATCAAACTCTTCCCTTTCCTATGATGAATTGCAAGATGCATTTAAAAAATTGTATAATGAATCTATGAGGCTTGCAAAAATGATTTCATGCTCATAGAAAATAATTTCCTCATTTGAAAATTAAATTTTTACTTTAAATAAAGAAATTGAGGAATTGAAATTAGAAAATGAAACTCTTGGGTTGATTGATACAAATTCTTCATGAATAACATGCTCTTCACATGAAACTGCACTCACACCCTCATCTTGCTCATCATGTAAAGCATTTGAAATTGAGATTGAGGATTTGAAAAATACACTTTCAAAATTTACCCTTGGAAGAGATAACTTGACTGTACTGTTAGGGAAACAAAGATGTGTTTTTCAAAAGGCTGGTTTAGGATATAATCCTAATAACCAACAAAAGTTTCTTGAGAATTTCTTTATTTCCTCAAGTACATCAAGTAGCCCTTTTATCAAATGTTTTTATTATGGGAGGAAAGGGCATAGTGCTTCTGCATACAATGTTAGGAAAAACTTGAATACCAAGGTTGGGACTAAAATGATTTGGGTCCCTAAGGGCACTTTGCCAAAATCTAATACACAAGTGTTAGTGTATGCCCTAGAGGCCAATATATTTTCTGTATTTACATACATTCTATTATGCTATTTTATATATGAGGCATTTCATTTATGTTCTTTTTTGATAAACATAATAAAGTCCTTAGAATAGTAAGTTTGATGCCATAGGACATCAAGTGGATGTCTTGATTGTGAGATCCTTTTGGTTACAATACTATTCTTAAATGTCCCTAGTCAAGTATTATTGTTAATTAGGACAACAATAATACATTGAGACTAGTATGTGCATAGACTGATGACCACATCTCACAGGTCATGGATATGAGATATCAAGTCTTCACATGGGTACACATTAGAGTAATGATGTACTGGACTGACCCACCATGAGAACGCTACATGGATCGTTACGTGAGTGTCATAAGCGATTCTCATAGTGACAATGGTGTCTGTGGTCCTTTGACCTGAAATCACTACGATTCCTACATGAGGAGTTGTGTGTTTTAATACCATCAAACGTCATCTGTAACAAAGTGATTATAAAGTTAGTTATTGGACATACCGCAAATCATACAGAGGGATATGAGTGACCTAGATGAGATTTGTCGCTCCTACATAACAGGAGCGATATCTTCAGGCCCCCTGATTGAGTGAGACTACGAAATGCATGGCCATGCTCAAATAAGTCAATATAAGATATTGATTTTATTTGTTGTTACAAAGTCTACTCGAGTATCAGGAAATGAATGATTGGACTATACAAGGGTGACGCATTCCATGCCTTGTGTTCAATCTAGATATCTTGACAGAGGGACTAAACGACACGGAAACATTGGTCACGGAAAGGTTATGTCAAATCACTGACATTCTTATTACTTGGGTAGCAGCGATGTGTTGCTAGATACCGCTCACTGCTTATAATATTAAAATAGAATTTTAATATTACTGCCAGTGTAATAAGAACCTACAGGGTCACACACATAGAGCAGACTAAAATTGGAGCAATGAATCCAAGTTGGACTCGGATTCAAATATAGGCCAGACTCATAACAGATGGGACTAGGGTTGCACAGCTTACCTTGCTACTGCTCACACTCACTTAAGGCAGTCACTATTATAAATAGTACTGCTAAGGGGCTACTAAAAAAATTCAGAACCCTAGCCGCACCTATAGAAAAAGTGAGTGAGAGAGCGACATGTTTCTTCTCTTCTCTTCGCAGCTAGCACTGTGTGAGAGACGTGAGGCTCCTCTTTGATGACGTTGGACGTTCATGAGTCTGTTCGTGTGGATACTGCAGAGACATCATTTCTATTACGATGTTGGTGATTCACGCTTCAAGAGGTAAATCATTTAAAAAACTCAGATTATGGCTTTTTCACATGGATCCTTGGTGGGAATCCCTGTTTTCCGCTGCATGATGTATCTGTAATTCCTAACAATAAGGACTCAAGAAAATTTGGGTACCAAAAGCCAAAAATTAAAGTATGTTGTACGTGTGCTTGAAGGCTAAGAATGGACAAAGAAGTGCATAACACACAAAGGAACTCCTAAATATGCCTAAGCATAGTCAGTCAATATCTCGACTTAACATGATGAACTGCTCTGATACCATAATGTAACATTCTAACACCGTAACCCTAGTATATCAGACATATACCTAGATAAGCATTATTAGCTATGCGACTTCTAACTTAACAACAACTAACCCATAACATTTTAAATAAATAATTATGGAGAGCCTTACAGAAACTAAAAGTTATATATACATCATTGCCTCAAAAGAGCACATTGTAATACATAAACTTTTTATACAAACTCAAAGCAATGTAAATAAATACAAGCTTTATCTACAAAGCATAAAAACTACTCTAGTCTTCATACTTCTTCTTCTTTCCTTTGGAAGAGCTTCCACCTAGATTTACATGGCAACACACGGGGTGAGAACTCACAATTCTCAGTATAAGTATTCCAATACCAAAGTTTAATCCTTCACAATGAGTAAACCAAAGTATAAACATAAGACTATGCTCGCAACAGATAAATGAGCCACTACTCAACACTGTTAGAATATACATACAAACTCTATGTATCATTCACAAGGCAAGCTATAATTTTTACTCACATCCATCACTCACAAACAATGACATCAAACAACTGCCCATACAATAGTAAGACATCATTAAGCAAAACAACCTCCCATACAATTGCCAACAAATGCAATGCTTGTTATGTTGAATGCTTATGCATACACGATGTCCTAATAATATGATAATGCAATGCTAATGTTGATTTTAGTTTTGGAAAGCACATGATACTTGCTTAATTCCTTGGAACCCAGTTCCCTTGTATATACTGGGTAGGATTAGCAAAAGAGCCCTGATACTACCTGGTAATAAGTGGATTCATTCCCCTTACCACTGTAAGAGTACTATTGTAACACCCTAATACTGGCACTAAGGACTTGCCTAGGATCATGTCTCAATGGTTAGCATTAGTGATGTCACTTTAAAACTAATAACAAGTTTATGAAAATGAATATAATTTATACAAAATTATGAGCCTGTTGAGGGTATTATAATACACATGTAATCAAAAGTAGCATTATACAAATACATTTGCAATACCTACACAATCCTGTATAATACTTTTCTAGATTCTACTACTGAACTTCTTTTTCATGACTTTGATCTTCTTTTTTGCTTATTAATGCCTTCAGTGTACCTGGAAATAATACAGAAATACAAAAGGTTTGGGGGTGAGAATTCAAAGAATTCTCAGTAGTTTTATGAAAATGTGACATCATAGTATTTCTAATTGTTTCTGGGGAAAACACATTCTTAGTTTAAAACTCAACTCAAATAAATTTATATAAGTTAGAGAGGTGACAAATTGCCAAAGTTGGTCCTCTCCCTTCCCGAAACAGAGGTTTAGTTATTAACTTTTATAAAAATCATTGTACAATCAAATACATCATGTATAACTAAATCAAGTTCTTTATTAAATCAAATCATTTATATAATCATATCAAATACCATATCTAATCATATAAAATATTCATCATACTAATTAGTTCTTCAAAATAACACATAAGGTAACAAATCAAATTAGTTATTATATTGATCCCAACTAAACTTAGCTTTCATATCATATATCATAGTTATGTTTTTATCATTAATAATCATATTTATTCATTACTCTTCATATACTTCTATATCTCATCACATAACTGTTACATGCTTCATCTATATTCATTTTCTATTATTCATACTTCATTCCTCCCGAATACTTTCAAGTCAGTGCTCCACCTTGGTTCTCATTGATTTGATTATGAAAACAAGACAATTGACCATACAATCATCATTTTATGTAATGCATGGTGATGTATGATTATGCCTATTGGAAGCCTTAAAGTATGCTTATGTAATGTTTTTAAAAAGATTTTATTTTTGGAAAAAAACATGTCACTTACACATTTGCAAGACACCTTTGTTCCGGGAAGCTCTGTTGGTTCCCTATATATCTTGGGTAATAAGGGGTAGGAAGCCCTTTTGTTCCTTACCTCCTTGCATTACCTGATATGAGTGGTCTATTTCACCCCACAACAATGAGGTTACCTATTACCACTTTTAATACCTCACTCTAGGTATGAGTACCTAAAACCCTAGCACTATGAGCAGATTTAGAGAGATTTAATACATTTAGAGTGAAAGCAAGCGAAGACACTGTAATTTCAGAGTAAAATATGACCATTTTGGCTTAGACAAGGCCCTATGAGCGATTGAGAAGTTAGACACGACCATGTCTAACTTGGGAAACATTTCTGTCAAGCTCACACAGCCGTGTCTAACTTGCAGAATGCTTCTGTGTGACTATTTTTAAGAGACACAGCCGTGTCTCTTGGTCACATGGTTGTGTCTCACTTACGGTGTGAGTTACACAATTCAAGCTCACACGGCCATGTCGAGCATAGACACGGCCATGTGAGGTCTTCTATGACTAAAAACAGTAATTTTTAATCCCAAATATTATAAATAGAAGTGAATCCCTAATCTTGAAGCATACTTTTGCAACAGTAGAAAACCAAATATTCGAGGCTAGGGTTCTGAAGAGAAGTGCAAAAGTAATTGAAGTTCAATCATTGAAGAAATATTCTCCTTCTTCATCTTCTCCATCTTCTTTTTTTTTATTTTCTTGAGATAGAAGCATGGTTGTTTCTTTAACTTTTGTTCTTATTTATGCTACATTGGCCATGAGTGGTTAAATTCCTTTTTCTAAGATTAGGATGCAATTCTCTACTTTTCTATGTTGAATTGTTAATTTGATTCTTTGTTAATGGAAAATTTTTGTTCTTGATTCATTCTTGGTATGCTTAATGCTTATGGTATGTTGTCAGCCATATTTACATGATCTTAAGATTTAGGTGAAGGATCGAAAGATGAAATCTAATTGCTAGATAATCCAAGAATTGAACTTTGGAATTGAGACCTAGACATAGGC
The DNA here is from genome assembly GCA_029884595.1 of Ormosia semicastrata. Classification (NCBI taxonomy): domain Eukaryota; kingdom Viridiplantae; phylum Streptophyta; class Magnoliopsida; order Fabales; family Fabaceae; genus Ormosia; species Ormosia semicastrata. The sequence goes on along the minus strand of JAQQTO010000063.1, from coordinate 79,619,060 downwards.
TTAAATCCTTCGCGGAGCAAACGATTGTCATAAAACTTACTAGGTTGGAACTTGGATTAATTTCCATGAGAATCTGATTATTAGAGTTTTAGCACATTTTTAGTGCCAAGAAATTTGGTTTTAAATAATTTATGACAAATTGTCTTCAAGAACATAATTGAACATTTTTAATAAGGGGTAGTGTAGTGAATTCCTAGTCTTAGACCTTTAAATCTTAGTTGAATCTTGACTTTGCTATATTTATTTGCTTACTTTATTACTTTGATTTTCATTTTGATTTTGATTGAGTTTCACTATTGATTGTACTCGCTTGAATAATCAAATTTGCCGTAAGAGTTAGTAATCAATCGATCCTCGTAGGAACGAATTTTATTTTACTGCTTGTACGATCCGTGCACTTGCAAAAAATTCACAACAAGTTTTTGATGCCATTGTCGGGGATCGTGTTGATTTCAACACAAGCAGTAATTTGATTGATTTAAGCATTTTTTATTATTATTTGTTTTATTTTCTTCTTATTTATATAATTTCTTCTTTGAATTTTTAGGTGTTATTTCTTCCTTATGCGTAGAACAAGGAGTCAAGACAATCTTATTATCCCCATTGATCTAGAGATTGAGAGGACACTTCATCATATTAGAAGAGAAGGAAGAACACTGAGAGTTGAGGAAGATGACGAGTGCTGAACTCAGTCAAAATTGTAACTGAGTTATACCTATGGCTTGTAGTATAGGAAATAACATTGGATCGTCTCTCAAGGATGTTAAATGCAATTTGATCAGATCAAGCCAAAATTGGGGGACGATTTTGAGAACTTAGAATATATCAACAATAGAATTAAAGTGAGAAATTCAATTAAAAGAGCATTCAATCCAGAAACCTATCAAAAATTGGGTTGATTCCATCACAGAATATGCAACAAACATTTAAAATGCATTTGAATGGTTAATTTGGATTATCAAATCCAGAATTCATACTAGATAATCATCTAGAATTCAATTAAAAATTGACACACAAATTTGCAATCGCACAATTCATATTAGATCTAAGTTAATTTGATCTCTGAATTCAATTAACCTAGGCACAAATCAGTAACTAAACCTCTATAATTCTGTGATTAATTTAGATCAATCGATCCTAAATCCCATCATAATTCTCTATCTTAAATCAAGACCCAATAATATCAAACATAAACAGAATCACCATTCATGCATTCAAGATCAAAAAGAAGAAGAAGAAAAAGAAGAAAAAAAAAGAAGAAAAAGAAAAGGAATCCAAATGTAATTCAAACACAAATAGAACCAAGATCTCAAGAATCCAAACCACAATTTCTTCAAGAATCTCTGAATTGATTACAAAAGTTTAGCTCTCCATAGTTATCACCATAAAGGAGCTTGAGGAAGAAGGAAGAAGAAGAGAGAAAGATCTAGATCTAGAGAGAGAATAAAAAGTGAAGAATGAGAATATGCCTCACCCAAATAATTACCCCTTAATTTGGCCTTAAATGATTAGAAACCTATTAGTTACAAATTTGGGTCCATTAGGAATCATTGGACCTAAGTCCCATGTCAATTAGAAGCCTACAACTCAAGTTATGCCCATTTAAGTGACATAAACTCGTCAGTAACTCATCTCTGACTTCTAGCTTCAATTAAATGCCCAAAACAACGTATTTTAGCTTAGGAGTCTCATAAGAGTTTTAGATTTGGATCTTAGATTTCATTTGGGCTTGATTTGATGTCTATTGCACCCTTATAACTCAAGATATAAGCTAATGAGTGTGCCGAGGTCAAGCTTCTGGCTCTTACTTCAACTTGAATTTAAATTATCAAAATGTGTGATTGAACTCCTGAGGTCTTCATGAAACTTTTGTCTTAGTTTTCCTACAAAACTAGAATCACACCAATCAAATACTCGAAACTCATATTATAGCTAAAATACTAAACGTTGCCCAATAGACAATTCAAGACCAATTCGTGCAATAATTCCCACAATGATCCAATTAGGCCCAATGTTATAAAATGTGACAAAATCAAATGAATTAAACCAAATTGAACATTAAGACATCTAGTGAGAAGATTATTAAATGAATAAAATATATTGCTATCAGAAGACCACATGGAGAACAACAATAACCAAGTCACCAATCAAGAGCAAAGATTGAGGAATTATGGAACCCCTAATGCTAATGCTCTTCAGTCTTCCATTGTAAGGCCACGGGTAGAGACCAATAATTTTTGAGATCAAAATGTCATTAAATCAGATGGTCCAACAATTTCAATTTGGTGGGTCACCGACTAAAGACCCAAATCAGCATTTGGATGAATTCTTGGAGTTGTGTGATACAATAAAGATAAATGGGGTTTCAATTGATACTATATGGGTCAGAATTTTCCCTTTTTCTCTTAGGGGGAAAGTAAAGAAGTGGACTCACTCGAAAGCCCCAAATTCACTTACCATATAGGACTTGATTGAGAAAGCTTTCTTGGACAAATACTATCTAGTTGGAAAAATAATCAAGCTTCGTCAATACATCACTACTTTCTCCCAAAAGGAAGATAAATCAATTTATGATGCATGGGAGAGGTACAATGATCTCATTCATCAGTGTCCACATCATGGCTTATAAGATTTTGTTATTATGCAAACATTCTATGTTGGATTGACTTTTTCTACAAAAGAAACTATTGATATCGCAGTTGGCAGTGCTTTGATGGCAAAGACTCCAATAGAGGCAAGGGCTTTGATTAATGAGGTCACTTCGAACGTTTATTTGTGGCCAAGCGAGAGATCATCTTCAAAGAAGCAAGCTGGAATAATAGAACTTGATTCCATTACTATATTGAATGCTAAGCTTGATGCCTTGACTAAGTCACTTGAGAAGCTGAATGTCAATGTTGTCACTACTCTTAACATAACTTGTGAAACATGTGGAGAGGGCATCTTACTTCAGAATGCAATGCAATAGAAACATATTCTCAAGACCCAACTTTGGAGTAAGTGAATTATATGCATTCTCCAATCATATAACCCCAGATGGAGAAACCACCTCAATGTCTCATATGGAAACAAACAAAATAAAGAGGCTCCATCCAACAATAGACCCCCACCCAGATTCCAACCACTTCAATAATTTTCTCAAGGAGCGAAATCCAATTTAGAAGCCCTTATGAAGAACTTCATAGTTACCCAAAAGGAACATAATCAACTATTCAAGCACAAGTGTAATAACATGAGAAGTCCATCAAGCAAATCAATACTCACCTAGATCAAATTTCTACTCACTCCAAGATGCTTGAAACCCAAATAGCCCAACAAGCAAGCTTCTTCAACATGGTTTAAGGGCGAATACCAAGTATGTTCCTCCAAAAGCATATGTTCCACCTTTACCCTTCCCTCAAAGGTATCAAAAGGCGAAGCTTAATCATCCATTTAGAAGATTTTTTAAGGTACTTAAGAAGCTTTACGTTAACGTTCCTTTTATGGAAGCTCTCTCCCAAATGCCCTTTTATGCTAAGTTCATGAAAGACATTCTCTCTAATAAGAGGAAGCTTGAGGACTATGAAACTGTTGCTTTGACTAAAGATTATAGCGCAATCATTCAAAATAAGTTTCCACCTAAGCTTAAGGATCTGGGTAGCTTTTTAATTTCGTACTCAATTGGGAACATGAATATTAGCAAGGCTTTGTGTGATCATAGGGAAAGTGTGAGTTTGGTACCCCTTTCTATTTGTGAGAAACTTAATATTCGGGAGCTCAAACCAACCACCATTTCTCTTTAATTGGCAGATAGGTTAATCAAGCATCTTATTAGCATATTAGAGAATGTATCATTGAAGGTGGAAAATTTTTACATACCGGTCGATTTTGTTATGCTTGAGATGGAGGTAGATGTTCAAATCCTCATCATCTTGGGTAGGCCATTCCTAGCCACTGCTGGAGCTATGTTTGATGTGAAGCATAGGAAAATAGCCCTCAAAGTGGGTGAAGAAGTTGGTGAGTTCAATTTGTCTAAAGTTTTCAAGCAACTAGCCATTGTTGATTCTTAGTTGAGGGTTGATGTGGAAGAAAAGGTAGCTAGAGTGGCGCACACTAAAAGCCATCCAAAAGACCCCCTAGAGAAGTGTTTAGTGCACAATGGTAAATTTTGGATGCATGCCCAATAGTTTCCCCTTCTCAAAATGGTAAGTTCAAAAAGCTCAAGGTCCTCTCAACCGAAGATTCCTCGCTTAAAGAAAAGGAGGCCCCAAAGGTAGAGCTTAAACATTTTCCACCAATGCTAAGGTATGCATTTCTTAGCCCTAATTCTACATATCCTATCATTATAAATGCAAATCTTACTGATAATGAGGTTGATAAATTGTTGAGGGAACTTAGGGTGCATAGAAGGGTCATAGGCTATAACATTGATGATATCAAGGGAATTAGTCTTTCTATTTGCATGCATCAAAATTTAATAGAAGATGGTTATAAACCCTTTGTAGAGCACCAAAGAAGACTTAACCCAAATATACAAGAAGTTGTTAAAAAAGAGGTTTTCAAACTCTTAGATACTGGGATTATTTACCCAATCTTGAATAGTAAATGGGTGAGTCCAGTGCATGTTGTGCCCAAAAAGGGTGGTATAACTGTGGTTAAGAATGAAAAAAAATGAGTTAATTCCAACTAGGACAATCACAGGTTAGAGGATGTGCATTGATTATAGGAAGTTGAATAGTGCAACCTAAAAAGACCACTTACCTCTTCCCTTTATTGATCAAATGCTTGAGAAGTTGGTTAAGCATACTTTCTTTTGTTATTTGGATGGGTAATCTAGTTTCTTTCAAATCCCTATCCACCCTAATGATCAAGATAAAACTACCTTTACTTGTCACTATGGTACTTATGCTTATAGACGTATGCCTTTTGGACTTTGTAATGCACCTGCTACTTTTCAATGATGCATGAAAGCTTTTTTTTCTGATTTTATTGAAAATATTATGGAAGTAATCATGGATGATTTCTCTGTTTATGGCACTACTTTTGATAATTGTTTGACTAATTTATCTCAAGTGTTGCAAAGATGTGAGGATGCTAACCTTGTTTTGAATTGGGAGAAATGTCATTTAATGGTGCGTGAAGGCATTGTCTTAGGATACTTGGTGTCAGAAAAGGGCATAGAGATAGATAAAGCAAAGATTGAGGTGATTAAGAGGTTACCACCACTAAATTCGGTCAAATCAATCCGGAGCTTTTTAGGTCATGCTGGGTTCTACCGGCGGTTTATAAAAGATTTTTCTAAACTTGTAAAGCCTTTGTCTAATCTTCTTAATAGAGATGTGCCTTTTGTATTTGACCAATATTGCATTGATTCTTTTTGTAGGTTGAAGGAGGCACTAATCTCTGCTCCCATTATGCAATCACCGGATTAGGAATTGTCATTCGATTTGATGTGCAACACAAGTGATTATGCAATTGGAGCTGTGTTAGGGCAAAGGAAGGATACTAAGCTCCATGCTATCTATTATTCTAGCAAGACCTTGGATGATGCACACTTGAATTATGCTACAACTGAAAAGGAGCTCTTGGCAATGGTGTTTGCCTTTGATAAGTTTCGATCTTACCTAGTTGGCTCAAAAGTGATAGTCTACATTGATTATGCCGCTCTCAAATATCTTTTGAACAAGAAGGATGTGAGGCCTAGGTTGATCCAATCGATTTTGTTGTTGGAAGAATTCGACTTAGAAATTCGGGACAAGAAAGGAGCTAAGAATTTCGTTGTCGATCATCTCTCACAAATTCCATAAGAAAAGGAAGCAAAGAGTATCGAGCCTCCTATTGATGATAGTTTTCTAGATAAGCTTCTCTTTTCCATGATGGAGACGCCATGGTATGCAGACTTTATTAATTACTTGGTTTTTGGGGTCCCACCACCTACCATTTCATATCAAAAGAAGAAAAAGTTCCTATCTGATGTGAAGCATTACTTTTGGAAGAACCTTTGCTTTACAAAAGATGTGTAGATGGCCTCATATGGCATTGCCTTCCCTAAGATGAAGTCAGAAGTGTCCTCTCCCATTGCCATTCCTCCCCATAGGGAGACCACTTTAGTTCTTCTAAGACAATGACTAAGGTGCTTCAATGTGGCTTTTATTGGCCTACCTTTTTTCATGATGCCTGAAATTTTGTGCTTGCATGTGATTGATGCCAAAGAACTAGGAATATTTTGAGAAGGATTGAAATGATCTTGACTAACATTTTAGAGGTTGAGCTTTTTTATGTTTGGGGCATTAACTTCATGGGACCCTTCCCTATTTCACTAGGTCACAAATTTATCTTGGTTGGAGTGGATTATGTATCCAAGTGGGTTGAAGCTATTGCCTCTCTAACAAATGATGTGAAGGTTGTGGTGAAGTTCCTTAAATGGAATATCTTTCCAAGGTTTAGTACACCATGAGTAATCATCAGTGATGACAATTTGCACTTTTGCAATCGCCAATTTAAAGGTTTGTTGAAGAAGTATGGGGTGACTCATCACATTGCTACACCTTATCACCCCCAAATGAGTGGCCAAGTCATGATATCCAATCGGGAGATTAAGCAAATTCTTGAAAAGACAGTAAGTAAGTCTCGTACGGATTGGTCTTTGAAGCTTGATAATGCTTTATAGGCTTACCAAATAGCTTTTAAGACTCCAATCGGAACCACACCATTTCGACTGGTCTATGGTAAATCTTGTCATTTACTAGTTAAGCTTAAGCACAAGGCCTTTTGGGCAATTCGCATGCTAAATTTTGATATGAAGGCCACTGGAGCCCAACGCCTTCTACAAATCTATAAGTTGGACGAATTACACCTTGATGCTTATGAAAGTGCACAGATTTACAAAGATAGGACCAAGCATTGGCATGACAAGCATATGTTGCACCGAAAGTTCCAAGAAGGAGAGTTGGTTCTCTTATTTAACTCATGCTTGAAGCTTTTTCCTAGGAAGTTTAAATCTTGATGGTTAGGCCCTTTCCAAGTGCTTAAGGTATTTCCTCATGGAGCCATTAAGGTTTGGAGTGAAGACAGTGGAGCTTTCAAAATAAATGGTCAACAACTGAAGCCTTACTTCATTGGAAACCCAATTGAGAAAGGAGTTACTCAACCCCTTTCTGATCCTCCACCTCCAGCTTAAATATTATGCAAGGTCAAGCTAAAGACCGTACAATAGCGCTTCACAGGAGGCAACCTGTGTTTCTACCCTTTTTTATATTTTATTTTTACTTTCTTAGTCATTGCATTTAGTTTTTCCATTGTTTCCTTTGTTTTTCCCTTTCTAGAAGCGATTTAGGAGTTAGACATGACCGTGTCTAATCCCAAAAATGCTTTTGTGTGTGTCTGGGCCAAGTACATGACCGTGTCTCATTAGGCACGATCATGTGTTATGCACAAAAATGATAGAGGAGTTAGACACAACTGTGTCTAACCCTCTCATTGCTTTTATTTGAGAAGTAACCCAAGACACAGTCGTATCCTTATTCGACATGGTCGTAACCCTCTTAAAAAAATCAAATAAGTGTTTCTTGGGGGGGTTTATATTTTCTGCTCTTAAACCCTCTCCAAGACCGTAACCCCTTTTTTTCTCTCCATTTCTCTTTTTCTCTCTTTTTCTAACAACCAACCAAGAACCACCTCCATGCCCCAGCCACTGTATGCACCACGCAGCGCCACACCCTAGCCACCACGCACATCATGCAACGCCACCACACCTAGGACCACGCCTACCAGATCTGCCTCTGTGCCCTTCCACCTCTCTTCCTCACCCTCTGTGCTCACCCAACCACCACACCATAGCATCACCATCCCGCCAGCCACCACGTACATCACCGCAAACTTCACTAGCCTTGCGCACCACCATAGCCACCCAATGCCTCCAACCACCGGATCTGCGTCCTCTCCATCTCTCTCTCGCCTGACGAGGTTTCACCTTTTCTCCCTATTTTTTTGTTTTATTTTATTTTATTTTGTTTATTTATTTTATTTTCTGCATTTTTTGTGCATTTTTTATACTTGGTTATATTTTTATTTTATTTTTCTTCATTTTTCCCATTTGATTTTTTGTGCATTTTAGATACTAGTTGTTGTTCTTTAATTATCTGCCTGTTGCCTGACTGCCTTTTGAAATATTTTGGCCACTACTTTCACTGTGTGCTTTCTGGAAATTCCTCTTGCTGTGTTTGGCTATCTTTGTTATGAGGATTATTGTTCCCTAGCCTACACGTTGTCTTGCGCTACTGTTCATCATGCATACTGTTTGCTCTAACTATTTTGTCGGCTTGTGATTGTCTTATACCAATTTGGTTTCTATGTTGTACACATGTACTTTGCTTGTGCTTAAGTTTATGCATGCTATCATATGTACTCTAGAATTTTCATTTACTGTCCTTGTTTGACACTTTCCTCATTTTTAGGTACCATGGCCCCTAAATTCCAAAAGACCAGCGAAAGAGCCATTCCGTCCCACTCAGCAGTAGAAGTTGATCGCCTCTTCCAGTTTGACTTGTGAGCCCATCAGCAGAAGTGCGAGCTATTTCGCACTTATTCCATCATTGCTAACAAATATCTGGAAAATGAGACAATGAAGCAATTTGGCATATTGAAGACTATCTATGCTTATTTGGATCGAGCTGGGTGGGAGTTATTTGCATCCATCCACTGCGATGCCTATTTGGAGCTAACACTTGAGTTCATCTCTACACTCACAGTGTCATGTGAGGCATAGACCATTGATCAGCTCGACACCATCCAGTTTCAGCTCAACCGGCATCATTTCTCTATGTCGCTGACTGATTTCAATATAACTATGGGTTTTAAGACCTCAGCGTCCATCCAGTCCTCAGCCTATTAGAATGCTTTTCTAGATTATCCTACTTCATTTAATGATGCCAAGTTTTGGAGGGAGATTGGTCAACAACACCACCATTACAACCCCAGCTTAACAAAATCTTCTTCCATCATTGACCCCGCCTTGAGATGGATCCACTGTTCCATCTCTCATAGCATCTCAGGGCGACATCAGTATTGGGGTGGTCGCTAAAGGTGACTTATTCTATTATGGTGTTTGGTGTGTGGCCAGCATTATAACCTTGGCCACTGGTTTCCTTCAGCACGTCAGCAAGCTTGATAAGGCCAAAGGTGGGGCCAAACAAAGGTACATCCCAGTAGGCTCTTACATCTCCAACCTTTCCTAGAACCTTGATGCTCTTCATCCCAACACCTATCTCGCTAAGCAGATGGAGCTAATCGATATGGATATATTGCTCTGCCTGTGCCTTATTTATGAGAGTGCTCCAGGGCGTTGGGCACTTTGTGAAGGGGATATCCCGAACCCACCTTCTTCACCAACAGAGGATGACGCTACTGCTACTACTGCGGTTGGTGAGTCACAGTTGCCCCCACATATTCTAACTAATATGAGTGATCGGCTTGCTTGACTGGAGGCTAGTTAGGCTAGCTTGCACCAGCATGTGCTGACTGATATGAGTTCCATGGAAGATGCTTAGGCTAGCTTTCAACAACATGTCACTGGTCAGTTGGACTAACTTTATGAGCTTCTATTTGCCCGCCTCCCACTGACTTTGCTTCCCCCACCATCTCCATGACTTTTCCTGACTTGTTGCTTATCGTATATTTATTTTTAGGGAAGTTTCATTATCTTTTGTTTCTTTTTTTTACATTGAGGACAATGTTGATTTTAAGTGTGGGGGTACATTTCAATTTTTATGTACTTAACTATTAATTTTGATTACATTGCATCAATGACTACTTGAGTATTGTTAGTAATCAAGCTAGAATTGTTTATTAATTTCTTGATATTTCTGAGCTGATAGAAATTTGTTTTAGAGGGGAATCCACTACTCATGAGCTATTTTTGTGCAAGGCAATCTTTTTCAATTGAGTATTGAAACATCTAGCATCTTATTTGGAAATTAGCCATGTCTGCTTGCATTTGTTCTCCTTATTAACATTAGCCAAAAAGTGAGTTTTAAGCTTTAATGATTGGATTTTTCATAAACAAAATCCTATTTTTCTTCTAGAGTGAGATTTCTCTTGATTGATATGTGCTAGAACTTGCTTTAATATCTTGTTGTGACTTTAATGATTTACATACATACTTGAACATGATTAAGGTAATTAGGCTTAATTCTTTCTTGACTTCCAAAGTTGCATTGATAAAATAATCCGTTAGTTGCCCCATTTGAGCCTGAAATTGATTTCTTTGGATACCTATTTGAATAATTAAGTTGGATTCTTTGGAACAATTGATGTGTTAATTTAGAAGTCATAAAGGGTTATTTTTTTTCAAGGGTTAAAAAAAATGGAAAAGGAAAAAGAAAGAAAAGGATTGTTGGTGAAGAATAATGAGAATGTTGGGTTGAAAGTGAGAATTTGTTATACGCTTGTGCATTATGTTCTATTTATTATCTTTTCAACCTAATTCTGTCTTGTATCAATTTATCCCTAAACATTATTTACCCTTATTTACATTTTTCCTACCTTTCATTATTCTCCTTGACTATGTTACAACCAAAGGAAGACCTTTTGATTCTTGTGATGTATGTGAACTTGGAAGTGGAGATGAGATTGATAACTAAGCTTATGGTAATGCATTTTTCAAGAGAAATTTAAGTGATCTCTTTGTCCTTAAACACTTGAGCGATGGAAAGATAAGTGATCTCAGATGGTTGGTGAAGAGAAAAGATATAAGTTAGACTCAAGCCTTTAATTGTATTAAGTGTTAAACTATCTTGCTTGATTGGATTTGATTGTCGAGCTTAATCGAATTTTTAAATAGTGGAATTTTCCTTTGTTCATATTTCTTGATGTTGAGTTTAATCTTATTTCTTATGCTTATTCTTTGCTTGAGGACAAGCAAAAGCTCAAGTGTGGGGGTATTTGATAAGCCTATATTTTATAGTCTTATATTGGATAAATTGAAGTGATTTACTTATATTTATTAGTGAATTTTAGATGGATCCTTATCATTGTCTTAGTTTTGCATATTTAGAGATATTTAACACATTTGGAGTGAAAGCAAGTGAAGACACTGCGATTTAAGAGTAAAAGTGGACCATTTTGGCTTAGACGGGCCTTATGAGCGATTGAGGAGTTAGACACGGCTGTGTCTAACTTAGGAAATGTTTTTGTCAAGCTTACACAGCCGTGTCTAACTTGTAGAACGCTTCTGTGTGACTATTTTTAAGAGACACAGTCATGTCTTTTGGTCACACGGTCGTGTCTCACTTACAGTGTGAGTTACGCAATTTAAGCTCACATGGTCGTGTTGAGCTTAGACACGACCTTTCACCCCAAACATTATAAATAGAAGCGAATCCCTAATCCTAAAGCACACTTTTGTGATGGTAGAAAACCAAAGATTGGAGGCTAGGGTTCTAAAGAGAAGTGCAAGAGTAATTGAAGTTCAACCATTGAAGACATCTTCTCCTTCTTCATCTTCTCCATCTTCTCTTTTTATTTTCTTTTTCCTATTTTCTTGAGATAGAATCATAGTTATTTCTTTAACTTTTATTCTTGTTTATGCTACATTGGCCATGAGTGGCTAAATTCCTTTTTCTAGGATTAGGATGCAACTCTCTACTTTTCTATGTGGAATTGTTAATTTGATTCTTTGTTAATGGAAAATTTTTGCTCTTGATTCATTCTTGGTATGCTTAATGCTTGTGGTATGTTTCCGGCCATATTTATATGATCTTAGGCTTTAGGTGAGGATCGAAAGATGAAATCTAATTGCTAGATAATCCAAGAATTGAACCTAGGAATTGAGACTTAGACATAGGCTTAAATCCTTCGAGGAGCAAATGATTGTCATAAAACTTAATGGGTTGGAACTTGGATTAATTGCCATGAGAATGGGATTGATGGAGTTTTAGTATGTTTTTAGTGCCAAGAAATTGAGCTTTAAATAATTTAGGGCATATCGCCTTCAAGAACATAATTGAACATTAGCAAAGATCAGATTACAATTTATCATAGGGGGTAGTGCAGTGAATTCCGAGTCCTAGATCTTTAAATCTTGGTTGAATTCTGACTTTCACTATTGATTTTACCTGCTTGAATAATCAAAGTTATCGTAAAAGTTAGTAATCAATCGATCCTCATGGGAATGATCTTTATTTTACTACTTGTACGATGCGTATACTTGTGAAAAATTCATAATAGTTGCACGCTCAGGTGCTCCATAATGGGCACTCAAGCGCTGATTGGGCAATAACACGCTGAGACCTACTGGGTGCTTGGGCGCCCAAAAGCTGGCGCTTAAGCGGTCATGCCCAGAAAACTAAAGCTCTATTCTCTATTCTTAAATCTTCTATATCAAAACAATCACAAATCTAAACCATTTCCATGCTTATTAATAATCTCAACATCATATTTAAACATTCAGAAACATTCTCAAAGCATTTCCATGGAAAAATACTAATCAAAATCAATATTCAATTCAATCAAATCCAAAAAAATATCTATGACACTCAACTCATCACAAGCTTCAAAGTTTTCATTTTCAATCTAATATTCACAAATAAAAACTTAGAAAAATGAAAGAATTAGAGAAACCATCCCCCTATTTCAACTTGAAGCCAAGTTATTCTTTCTTTTTCTTGTTTTTTTTTTCTTTCTTCTTGGTTCTTCTTCCTCTTTGCCTCTCTTTCTTTCTCTTTCATTTTTTGCTCCACTATCACCTCCTCTCTCTTTTCTTCTTTCTCTTCTATTTCTCCGTTTTCTCCTACTCTTTATTTCATTTTCTTTCTTCTCTTCTCAGTTTCTCTCTTCTTTCTTTTGTTTCTTATCTTTTCTTTTCTGTTGATATAAGATAAGGATGGAAATTTCATTTGTAACTTCCATATCTCTTAGGAACACTTTAATCTTCTAAAACCACATTTTCTAACTTCCATAAGTGTTCCCAAAAATCACAAGTCTCAACTAAATTATTATATTCAACACTGATATTCATCTGATAAATTGTACTATTTTTCTTAAACTAAATCGAACCTGTACAGTAAGTAAACATACTTGCCTTAACTTATTTCCCATACCAAAATATTCTCCATACTCTACATATCATTTCCAAACAATTTCATAATTTTCGAAGCTATCTAGCTATTTTATTTAATCTATAAACACTTTCTCAGTATTATTAAAAATACCAAACTAATTCATTTGATTGTCCAAAATTTACTGCAACTCCTACTAATTATATTCATTATGGGAATACCTTTTCCCCTATTTATTATCTTCATTTTAGCTATTTATCTCAAAATGTGAGCTAGTATTTACTTTCTATGTTATAGAATTACACTCAATCTTATCCAAAAGATCCAAAATTATTATCCAGCTTATACTTATAATATTGATCTTCTATAACACTACTTAGGATTTATTAGGATGTTACAACTATTACTACCTCCATACAAATAACCTTGACCTTAATAGCATTGCCTGTTACAAGAGGTTATAATACACAAGAAATAACAAATACCAAGTTTGAAAACTAAATATGCAAAGTTATTAAAAACGGACTAACAAATATCACAACGTTTACCTAACTAAGTGAAAATGGAAAACTAGCAAACCTGACAACTAAGCTAAACTTATCCCATAAGGAGCAATGTCTTGTTTCTAGTACTTTCCACATCCTAACCTTGTCATACAAGGAATAAATTGTCATTTGTGCACCATTAGCTCTACTTTAAGCCCAAAGGAGCTACCTATGCATGATAACAAAAATAACTAGCCAAGTAAACTTAGCATACCTTACCTAGAACCTTAACTCATAAAGAAGAAACTAGAATATCTAGGGCTCTTAACTTCCGTAGTCTAACTCATTTGGATCATTGACAACCAAAACATAGCCTAACTAAGGTCAATCTTAGCCCCAAAAGTGTAAAACTCTATTTTACAAGGGTTGCTAACTGGTTATCCCCTAGGAAAATTAATTAGAACTGCTAAACTTCTATTTTTACTCAGCCCATATCTGGTTATCACCCTCTAAAAATTGGTTATGGCTCACTTTCAGTGTTTTCTGAATGATAGGATAATCGATTAGCATGCTTAGCTAACTGGTTATCATGTAGAGTAACTCCCTGTCATGAGCCAATAATCAGTTATGGTATCCCATAATCGATTATTTGCTTCAAACAGAAACTAAAAAGAAATCTAGATAACCGATTATGTTGTTGCCTAATCGGTTATCTGGTGCGTGTTGCACCAAAAAACAGGGCAACATGCCTCTTCCCTGTTCTATTAGTTCTCAACCATGAAACCAGTCCTTAAACTTGAGTTCTACATTATTTCTAACCACAACTAAGGTTTCTAATCATATATCAATCCTCAAACAACTCCTAACTTATCTAGTATGGATTTATGACTAAGAACCAAAACCTCAAACACTCATTTCTCAACTTCCTCACAAGGACTTCTATGCATATTCCTAAGGTTCAAACTCTCCACCATGGCTAAACTAACTCAAGGTTAAACCAGAAATAGGTTTCCAACATGTTTCACCAACCTAAACCATGGAAAACCCATAGAAAACCCATTTTTAAAACTCAACATGCAGCCTAAAAGCATGGAGAGAAAACAAAGGTTAAAAGATGAAGAAAAATCACCCATACCTCTTGAAGATGAAGCTCTTAACTTACCTTCCCTTTTCATTTCTTCCTTCTCCTTTCCTTCTTCTTTCTCTTCTCTTCTCTCTCCTTTTTTTGCTGCTGCTCCAGCCATGAGAAATAAGTGAGAAATGATGAAGAAAAGTTAATGTTTTGGCTTTTAAAGAGCTGTGAAACACTTGCCAAAAAATAAATATTTTGGCTAGAACTTATACCTGTTAAGAACACTTAAATTTTACCAATTCAAGTTTCCTAACTTCTAACAACTTTAGAATAAATCCTAGGATTCATCTAAATTATTTTTTCACCAATATTTTACTTTTCCATATCTGCTACTAGTCAATCCAGTATTAAAACACACCCTCAGTATGCTTAAAAATACTAAACTAACTATGTTTCCTCTCAAACTTTATCTACATCATACTTAGCTCATTTGTGACCTAGTATATCTAACATATACTTAGATAAGTAGTATTAGGATGTTACATTTTAGTATTAGAGTAGTTCATCCTGTGAGCCGGGGTATGGACTGACTAGGCTTAGATAAGTTTAGTGTTTTCTAATTAGGTGTTGTGCAATCCTTGTCTCTTTTATGAGATGTTTGCCTAAGATTGCATAACTTGCCTAGGGTGGATTGTTCTTAACTACTGTTGCACGGTTACATGATATTGAGACTGATCACCTCAATATGAAATATTTTGTGTATATAGGAAACTATAGCACCACTGAGACGTACTTGAGAAACCAGGAAGTCACTAAGAGAAGGTCCAGAAATGGAAGAGGCTGTTGTAGCAATGGCCAATGCCAAGAGGGAGCAAACAACCATCACAGCTAATGCAATGAGAGATTAGGTAGCTATTACAGCTAGAGTGCTAGAGATGCTGGGAGCCAACCAACGTCAGCCACCAAGATAACCTCAACCAGTATAAGAGATGCAAGTTGTAAGAAATCGTAATTTTCAAAATCTTTCAGAGTTTCAGAAGTTGAATCCTCTACATTTCAGAGGTGATTATGATCCAGTGACAGTCGAAGAATAGTTGGCCGAAATGGAGATTAGAGATTTTTTTCCTTAGTTAATAGGAGTAAAATTATGGAATTAGGTTGTCTCTAACTCCAAGTAGAGCAAAAAAGGGCACAAGATTTCCAGAAGAAAGTGAGGATAACAAGTATAGGAAGGGTAAGAGAAGTGTTTCAAAAGTTTTTCATCAAGATGAAGATGAGTAAGATCAGAGGGAGTTTAAAAGGCTTTAGTGCCCTAAGTGTGGGAGGAATCATGGTGTCAAGCCATGCCTAGCGGGGCAATCAGTATGCTATAAATACGGGTAGCTAGGGCATTATGTTAAGGAGTGTTTGCAAAGGGAAGAAGCAAAGTTGAATACCAAACCCACAGTGTCGGGGAGAGTACTCCTTTTGCAAGCCAAAGAATTAGCATAATCTTCAAGTTCAACAAAAGGTGAGTGTGTAATTTTGTTTCTTTGAAATTTGGCTGAACCTGGTTTTAAATGTGAGTTGCATGAGACTTCTTACATTAGGTAAACCAAATTTTGGCAACAAAATTTTAAAAAGGAGGGGAGAAATGTAGAAGGCTTGATAACATGTTAAGCTTGTATAGGGTTACAGAGGTAGCCTAATACTTGCTCGACATGCCTGTGAAGTTTGGTGACAAATTGAGTTAGTTTAGGCACTTTGCCGTAACACAAAAGGTGGAAAGTGGCCTAAAATAACTCAAAAAATAGTTTTAAAGGCTAAGTTGAGGGAAACAAATATAGATAATTTGTTTCTAGGTCACAAATAAGCTAAGTATGATGTAGCTAAAGTTTGAGGGTAAACTGAGTTCGTTTGGTATTTTTAAGCACACCGAGTAAGTGTTTTAATACTAAATGGACTTAGTGTAGATATGGAAATTTATGGAAAAGATGTTTTTGGTAATTAGATGAATCTTATGATTTATTCTATTGCCTAAGGAAATTAGGAAACTTGATTTAGTAAGATCAAAGTGTTCCTATGGGATATAAAGTATCAGCAAAGCTTAATGTTTATCCTTTAAGAAGTCTTTTGACTTCTTTTCTTTGTTTCACACAACAACAAAGGCAGCCACGGGAAGAGAAGAGAAAGGAGAAAGAAGAAGAAGAGAGGAAAAAGAAGAAAAAGGCAAGGCCAAGGTGTGATCATCCACTCCACAAAGAGACAGCGGTGATTGTTTCCATCCATTCCCTTCTATTTTCATCTTATTTCTTAGTTTGGTTTGATGAGGAAAAATGGGTTTAGGTGAGTAAAGTGAGTTTAGATATTAGTTTTTTGCTTCTAAGGTTGAAATGAGTTAAATACTAGCTAGTTTGAGGCTTGGTTGATGGCCTGGTATCCTTAGAATTCATAGTTTTATTATGGATAGTTGAAAAATTGGTTTTTAATCCATGCTTGGAAGAGTTAAATGGTGGAGTGAGATTTATAATATGATTAGGGACATTCAAGATGATGGAAATAATTTAAGAAATTTTTTTGAGGGAGAAATTTTGATTGGGATCCATGATTATGCAGAAACAGCTTTTGCATAATCCTTTTTGATGCACAGGCACGTAGGTGCTAGAGTTTGGGCGCCCAGGCGCCCAATGCATCATAGAACAGGGCAAGCTTTTGGGCCGCTGGTGCCTAGGAGCCACCGTTGGGTGCCTAAGCACCCATCGCCCAATATCAGTTGTTTGCTGGCAGAAAGTCTCATGCCTATGCGCCAATGGGTGATGCCTACGCATCAACTTCTTTGGAGACCAGTGCCTAGGCCCCCAGAGCAAAAACTATCAGGCTGTTTTCCATGGGAAATTAGGCTCCCCTAATGGTTTAGATTCCTTAGTTATGTCTTTTAAATAGTGTTAAGACACTAATAGAAGAATTTCTTAGAGAAAAGGAACATCTAGTGTACAAAGGAAAGTTAGTGCATCCATTAGTCATGGATAGCCTTAGATAAAAGTTAGTTTCTTGAGCAGCATAGTGTTGCATAGATATCACTTGGGAAGTGATGAAGAAGTGGGATATTAGATACAAGTAGTTAGCAAGAGTTGAGTGTTATAGTGCCTAGTTGGCAAGAGTTGAGTGGCATAATGCTAAGATGGCAAGCATTGAGTGCCATAGTGCCTAGTTAGCAAAGGGTAGAATGTCATAGTATTATCAAGTGGCATCAATACTCAAAAGGGGGGGTGAATTCAGTATGTAAAACAAGTTCATAAATCTTTCGCAAAACATTCGTTAATCAATTATCATTGAAGCTACTAGATGGATAGAGATGATTGGATAAATGAGAAGAATACTTTCACTTATAAATATCATAGCCAAAGGAGACAATATTCAAGCAATACAATAAAACAGTGCATAAATGTAAAGAGAAGGGTTTAGAGAAACAAATACAATAGTTTATCCTAGTTCAATCACCAATCCACTTGTGATCTACGTTCAGTCCTCAAGCAAACACTTGAGATTTTCCACTATATCTTCAAGCTTCAATCAGGTGCTTGACAACCTTTACAAGATGGAGAACTCAACACACCTTGGGATACCTCACCCTTGTGCTTGAGCCTCTATTTCCAAGGGATACCTCATCTTTTATAGATTGGAGGGATGCCTCACACTCTCTAGAGATTATACAAAGATTGAATAGGTAGAAACTCTCTTCAAAGAGCAGATAATACAAATGGAAGCTCAATGGGTATTAGATTCACAATTTATGCTCAGAAACAAAGTATTAATGGAGAAAAGATGGAAACTCATATTTAATGCTCAACCAAGATTTTTTCAGATTGATTGTCTAACATTCATAAATGCCTAACAACTTGTATTATAAACCATTGAAGTTTAGAGCCGTTGGGAGGTGGTTGGAGCATTAAATGCTTCGTAACTATCTGTTAATTTCTATTTCTGGAAAGCTCTCTTATTCGAATAAAAGAATCCTTATTCGAATAAGGCTTTAAATAGCATAAGCGTGTTTTCCTCTATAATGTGTTATTCGAATAACAACATTGTTATTCGAATAATCATTTAAATATATGGCTTCTGGAAAACATGTTATTCGAATAACACTTATGTTATTCGAATATTTGTTTTCCTGGAATCTTGTTATTCGAATAACAGGTTTGTTTTTTGAATAACCATTTAATAAAATGGTTTTCTGAAAATCGTCTTATTCGAATAACACTTATGTTATTCGAATAACTCATTTGTGCCAAATTAATTTTGAATCATTTATTCAAATAACACAGGGCTTATTCGAATAAACCTTTTCTTGAAAGATTATTTGGAATCTCTGACTTGTGTTATTCGAATAAGAAACTCCTTATTCGAATAATACATGTGAAAAACATGTTTTATATCTTTTTAAATGTTGCCCTTGATTCCATACGATCTTGTAAGCTTATGGACACGGAATGGTTGATTCTTTGGAAACTAAAAACCATATTGAAGGCTTGAAAACTTGTGTGCTTATTTTGAGATGTAAGTTTAAGCAATTGTGAATCTTTATATACCTTTACATTTTGATTGAAGTCCTAAGGAGCTATTCTTGAAGGTCTTAAGAGTCTTGGACTTGATCTTGCAACATTTTTAAGTTTGTTATCATCAAAATAAAATCTTCATGAGATAATAGCCAATTACATTCTGTCCCTTTTTGATGATGACAAACAACCATTGAGAAAAAAGTTAGCTCATTTGAAAATTGAAATTCACAAAGTTAATCAAGGAGACTTACTCCCCCTCTAGTTTGTAAGAGGAGCATAAATTATCAGAGTCATGCGTAGCTCCCCCTTTTTTTTGGAGTCTCTTGATCTTTTTTATATTAGTCTTTTAGATCTGTCTTTTCTCAACACAATCTCCAAAACAAAAAATTGTCAAATGTAATTTTCTTAAAAGAACAAGAAATAGTTCTAGGTACAACTTAACTTTAGCTTTTTTTCTCTCCCTTTTGTCATGATAAAAAACATGGGGTAAGATAAGCTAACATGCATTCAACTTAACATACATTTAAGCAAGTTTCAGTAAAGATATGTAATGCAATAATAGGCTAGAAATTGCAAAGATAGCAAGGAATCCAATTAACATTTGATTCATTCATTTCAAGTTTGGTGAAACTTATACAGATTCATATGAAACTAGCTAAGAATACACAGCAGAAACATCAAAACAAAGGACTAGAGTCCTGAAATCCTAAGGATCCTAAAAGTAAGCGTCTGGTGGAGGAGGAGGTGAATCAGGTGTAGGGGCAGGAGGTGCAACTTGGAGGGCAGCAATCTCGCGTTCAACACCTTCTATTCTATTAAAGAGAATAGAAAAGGTGTGTTCCATGTAAGCACAGTTATCGAGCAGAGTGGTCATAATTCACTCCAAAGTCACTGGAGCAGGAGCAGGAGTAGGAGCCTCAATAGCCTCATCAACAGGAACAGGGTCATCAGCAGCAGGAGCATCTTTAATGTGAGTGTCTTCATCTGCTGCAGCTTCTCCCAATTCATCAGGATATACCCAGCCTCCTACATTATTTGGAACCATCTTCATTTTCTTCAGAGTGAACTCCCTAAAAATGTTGAAGTGGTTCAATTCCACTACCGGTTCAGTTTGCCAAAGAAGCAAATATTTCTTCAAAAATGCAGAGATAAGCAGGGCATACGGCAGGTTAGAATTTTTGATGGTCTTGACCTTCATCATGTACTTCCCGATGAAATTGAGCCAGTTGATCTTCTAATTTTTCTTCAGTACCCAAAGAAGAAAAATATCATCCTCTATTAAATAAGCATAGTTACCTCCACGAGGGGCAAGAATGTGTGTATACATGTAGTGAAGAAGCCTCTCTTGGCTTTTTAGCATTCCACTCTTCAGACCAACTTTAGGCCCAACTGTTCCAGGCTTTACTAGTAGCGACACAGCTTCCTCTCTTTTGTATGCTTTTACGTATGGTCTACTATCCGGCTCTACAACAGCACCCGTGGCTTCTAGCTTGAAGAACGTCATCCAATCAGCTGGAGTGATCATAATTTCTTAATCCTTCACTTCAAAGATGAGGTTGGGACCATCCATCTTCAGGTTACATTAGAACATTTTCACCAAGTCTGGGAAAATGGAGTCCTTATAGCTGCAAACATCTAGCACACCCTGATAGGTAAGGTCATCAAGGAATTCAAATCCTCCATCGTCTTCGAAGAATTCTCGTTCCATGTACTTAGGTTGAATGATGTACCTGTTCCAGAAATTCTCCCTGAAGCATTTTAGATCGTCGTTGTTTGACGAGAGCCTTCGAAAATCTATTGGGTTGTTGGTGGGAGCGATTTTGCTGCATGGGCATTTGGAAGAAGAAGCTATGGTTGGATATGGGTGTTTTTGGAGAGAAAAGGGAGATGTTTGTGGTACGAAGAAGAGAAAACCAGAGGAGGAAGGAAATGAAAATAGATGAAATGATATGAGAGACATATGAAATCCTTTATACAATTCATGTGTTATTCGAATAATAAGGGTGTTATTCGAATAACAAAGTGGTTCCTGAAGCGTCTTGGCTCATTGCTAAGCGTTATTCGAATAACAATATTATTATTCGAATAACAGCATAGTAGCTCAAAAGTCGTGGGTTTCTGTCACCCTTTATTTGAATAACATGATTTTTCCAAATGTCTCTGTCAGGCTTTATTCGAATAACATGATCTGTTATTCGAATAACAAGAAAATGGTTTTTGCCACTGACATGCTTTATTTGAATAACCAGTTGGTTATTCGAATAACCAGTTGATATCAGAATTTTGTAACACTTTTTGTAAAGTGTTATCTGAATAAAGGGGATCCTTATCCGAATAATGCAGACATGTTAAAATATTAACAAGGCTTTACTGCTTTTATTCAAATAATGGGCTTCTTATTTGAATAGAACATTTGATGAAAAATAGTTTTATGCATCAATTAGTAAAGGATCAATTTTCTATCATTCATATTGGTTCTAAGACATGCCAATTTAATTCCAAACAACATATAAGCATAGATATTGACCAGTTCTTGAATCAAAAAACAAGTTTATGCAAAATCACTACTTTTACCAAAAATTGGACCACTTTGAGGACATTTGTGGATTTTGAGCAATTTGGTACACTTATTCATGATGGAGTACTTGCAAAACAATTTTGGAGAACCTCTGACGCTCAAGTCAATAATGGATTTTAGAGAAGATTAATAATCAGTAAATTATGCAGCAAGAACTCACAATTATGCAGCAAATTCATGCAAAAAATTCAGTTCAAGCATGTTTGATCCAATATACCAAGTTCATTTCTTATATAAAAGAATGCTTCTTTTGCCAAAGGCTTAGTGAAGATGTCAGCTAGTTGCTTAGTGGTTTCCACAAATTCAAGCATACAATCACTCTTTTGAACATGATCTTTTATGAAATGATGCCTAATTTCAATGTGTTTATTTATTGAATGCAAAATGGGATTTTTAGACAAGTTGATTGCACTAGTATTATCACATCTTATGGGGATGTGATCAAGCTCAAGACCATAGTCCAAGAGTTGTTGCTTCATCCAAAGAATTTGAGCACAACAACTCCCAACTGCAACATATTCAACTTCAGCTGTAGACAATGCCACACTATTTTGTTTCTTACCATGCCAAGAAACTAGTGAGCTTCCAAGTAAGTGGCATGTCCCACTAGTGCTCTTCCTATCCATTTTGCATCCAGCAAAATCAGAATCAGAATACCCAATAAGGCTACATTAGGCATCCTTAGGGTACCACAAACCCATTTGTGATGTGCCTATTAAATATTTCATAATTTGTTTTACAGCACAAAGATGTGATTCTTTAGGATTAGCTTGATATCTAACACACATGCATACGCTAAACATTATATCAGGCCTACTTGTAATGAGATAAAGGAGTGAGCCAATCATACCTCTATATTTTGTAATTTCTACAAATTTACCTCCTTCATCCTTGTCCAAATAGCAAGAGGTGCCCATAGAAGTAGCCATATACTTGGCATTGTTCATTCCAAACTTCTTGAGCAACTCATTACAATACTTGGATTGACTTATGAATGTCCCATCTCTTGTTTACTTGATTTGGAGACTAAGGAAGAAGTTGAGCTCACCCATCATGGACATCTCAAACTCACTTTGCATAATATTTAAAAATTCTTTACAAAGAGAGTTATTAGTAGCTCCAAATATAATGTCATCAACATAAATTTTAACTAGAAGTATGTCACGCATCTTATGCTTTATGAAAAGGGCAGTATCAACTTTACCTCTAGAAAAGCCTTTTTCTAAAAGGAATTTGCTTAACTTTCATACCAAGCTCTAGGAGCTTGTTTTAAGCCATACAAAGCCATTTTCAGTTTAAAGACATAGTTGGGCATTTCAAAACTTTCAAAACCAGGAGGTTGTTCTACATACACCACTTCTTGTATGAAACCATTTAAAAAGGCACTTTTAACATCCATTTGATAAAGTTTGAAATTCATGATGCATGCATATGCAAGTAGTAATCTTATGGCTTCTAATCTAGCTACGGGAGCATATGTTTCTTTATAATCTATTCATTCTTCTTGATTATAGCCTTTTACAACTAACCTAGCTTTATTTCTTGTAATTAAGTCCGTTTCATCAAGTTTGTTTCTAAAGACCATTTGGTGCCAATTATGGGATGATCATTGGACCTTGGAACTAATTCCCAAACTTGATTTCTCTCAAATTGGTTTAGTTCATCTTGCATGGCTAAGATCCAATGTTCATCATTAATGACCTCATTTATGTCTTTAGGTTCAACTTGAGAGACAAAAGTCATATGATTACATGCATTTCTAAGAGAGTTTTGAGTGATTACCCCTTTTGATACATCACCTATCACCTTGTCGAGAGAGTGATATCTTGATGTCCTCCAATCCTTGGGAAGGTCCATGACTTGTGAGTCTTTTTCTCTTGAGGAGTCAAGGAGTTTTTCTTCTTGCTTCTTGGTTTCTTTCTTTTTATTTCCCAAGTGGGTTCTTTCCAACAATTTTGCAATATCATCAACCAAGTCCTTTCTTGAACTATTTGGATTAGTTTCATAAAAAACAATATATATGGACTCTTCAATGGTCATAATTCATTTGTTATAAACTTTAAAGGCCTTACCATGTGTAAAATAGCCAATAAATATTCTCTCATCAGATTTTGCATTAAACTTCCCCAAGTTGTCCTTTCCATTATTCAAAACAAAGCATTTACATCCAAAGACATGAAAATGTGACACATTTGGCTTCCTTCCCTTGTACAATTCATATGGGGTTTTCTTTAAAATTGGCCTTATTAGGGCTCTACTCATAATATAACAAGCGATGTTAACTGCATCCATCTAAAAGTACTTAGGAAGGTTGGCCTCACTGAGCATAGTTCTTGCCATTTTCTCTAAAGATCGATTTCTCCTTTCTACAACACCATTTTGTGGTGGTGTTCTAGGGGCAGAAAAATTATGCTCAATGCCATGTTCATCACAAAAAGTTTCAAATTCATGGTTTTCAAATTCACCACCATGGTCACTTCTTATGGATGCGATACAAAAATATTTTTCATTTTGGATAACTTTGGCAAGCTTTTTAAATGATTGAAAAGCATCATTTTTGTGAGCCAAGAATAATGTCCATGTAAACCTAGAAAAATCATCCACAATTACTAATGCATAGTAATTCCCACCAAAGCTCATAGTTCTAGAAGGACTAAAAAGATCCATGTGTAAAAGTTATAAAGGTCTAGAAGTTGAAACCACATTTTTGGCTTTAAAAGATACCTTTACTTGTTTTTCCTTTTGACATGCATAACAAAGTTTGTCTTTTTCAAATTTGAGCTTTGGAAGACCAATTACTAGTTCTTTAGAAACCAATTTGTTTAATTGATCCATGTGAATGTGAGCAATTCTTCTATGTCATAACCATGAATTATTTTCTTTACTCATAAAGTATTTAGCATCATTTGAGGAAATGTCATCAAGACTAATCATATATATATATATATTATTGACCCTATAACTAATAAACTTAACATACTTATCATCTTTACCCTCAATTATGCAATAATTAGAATCAAATATTACTTTATTGCCCTTATCACACAATTGACTAATGCTAAGCAAATTATGTTTGAGTCCTTCAACAAGCAAAACATTATCAATTGATGAGGAAGGGATCTTACCAACTTTACCAATTCCAAGGATCTTCCCTTTGTTGTTATCACCATATGTGACATGACCATACTTCTTAGGGGCAAGGGAGGAGAACTTGGAGCCATCACCGGTCATGTGCTTGGAGCAACCACTATCAAGATACCAACTTGAGTTTTTGGTCTTCAAGCACACCTACAACACACATTCAAATTTTAACCTTTAGTACCCAAATTATCTTGGGTCCTTGTGTGTTAGAGTTAGGCATGGTGCCCTTAGGAACCCAAACCCTTTTGATTCCAACCTTGGTGTTTATGTTCTTTCTAACATTGTAAGTGGATGCACTATGCCCCTTCTTACCAAAATGAAAACATTTGATAAAGGGGCTACTTGAAGTATTTAAGGAAATAAAGAAATTCTTATAAGGCTTTTGATGGTTATTTGGATTATATCCCAAATCAGCTTTTTGAAAAACACATTTTTGTTTCCCTAACAACACATTCAAGTTATATCTTTCAAATGTAAATTTTACAAGAATGTTGTTTAAATCTTCAATTTCTTTCTCAAATGCTTTACATGATGAGCAAGGTAAGGATATGGATGTGTTATCACGTGAGGAGTAAGTCATACACAATGAGTTAGCATCAATAAGTCCTAAGGTCTCATTTTCAATCTTAAGCTCATTAATCTCCTTGTTTAAAATAGAAACTTTGTTTACTAATAAGGAGATTGTCTTGTTAGAAGATAAAACCATTTTTGTGAGCCTCATAGATTCATCTTGCAATTCTTAAAAAGCATCTTGCAATTCATCATAAGAAAGTGGAGATTCTAAGTTAGAAGATGTTACCTCTGTGTCGCTCTCTTCATTTTCTTCTCCTTGAGCCATGAGATAAAGATGGGCTTCTTCATTCTTCGAACTATCAGAAGAGCTTATGTCATTGTCCTCCCATGCTATATATGCTCTCCTTCCTTTTTTTTCTTTGGAAGACCTTTTCTCAAACTTCTCTATCTTCTTAAGATACATAAGACACTCCATTTTCAT
The DNA here is from genome assembly GCA_029884595.1 of Ormosia semicastrata. Classification (NCBI taxonomy): domain Eukaryota; kingdom Viridiplantae; phylum Streptophyta; class Magnoliopsida; order Fabales; family Fabaceae; genus Ormosia; species Ormosia semicastrata. The sequence continues at coordinate 79,593,218 of JAQQTO010000063.1, read as the reverse complement.
GTGCCCCAGTTTTCCACATTCATAACATTTTGGAGGAGTAGAGGATCCTTCTCTTTTGTGATAAGCTTTCTTTTGAGGAAAATATGGTCTTCTTTGGAATCCCTTCTTCTTTAAGAATCTTCCAAACTTCCTCACAAGGAGACTAAGATTCTCCTCACTTAGCTCAAGATTTTCTACATCATTTTCATCATCATCTTCAATTGTAGAAGAGGTGACTTTGAGTGCAATTCCCTTTTTCTTCTTATCATGCTCTTCATTTTGATTGAGCCTATTTAGCTCCAACTCATGTTCTTGAAGCTTCCCAAATAAGGTGACTAGAGACATTATTGAAAAATTTCTTGATTCCACAATAGCCGTTACTTTCAGTTGCCAATTCCTGCTCAAACATCTCAAGACTTTGTTAATAAGATCTTCATTAGGAAATGTCTTTCCCAATGAGATAAGATGATTAACAATACGTGTGAATCTCTTTTGTATCTCTTGAATACTTTCACCTTGGTTCATTCTAAACAATTTATATTCATGAGTAATAGTGTTTATTCTAGATCGCTTTACCTCACTTGTACCTTCATGAGTTACTTGTAAAGTATCCCACATTTCTTTAGTGGTCTTGCAATTTGACACTGTAACATCCTGAAAATTATTTATTTTATTTTAAATATTCATTTTATAATTTTTATGATTTTTAGGAATTTTTCTAGATTTTTTTGAAAATGTTGAATATTTTAATATATTTCTCATTTTATGTGCACACTGAGCAGTGTCAGTGTAACGTCTCGACAAACTAATTGTTTCGTGATAAATAGTTATTTTTCTAATATTCGTGATTTTTGATGATTTTTGTGGAATTTTCTAAGAACGTTGAATATTTTAATATATTTTGCGTTTTGCGTGCGCAATGAGCGGAGCCGGGAAAACGAAATATTTTCCCTGAGAGTGGTAAAATTTGAACAGTAGAAACGTCAACGGGGGATCTTACTAAACTCCAGACTGGACACAGTTTACAAGGTTTTCATTTCTCAAGATTTTATCTGATAAATAAAATCGCAGTATATTTTATTATATGATAAAACAATAAAATATTATTTACACTAACTATAAAATTTTGTCCACTGAGAAATAGTTCTAATAGATTATTTTTATCTAGTTATTTTTATGATGTCATCTAAGTGACCACACACTTTACTTTATCGAGAAGCGCGCGAAGCTTCTCAAGGAAGCTTCTAGAAAGCTTCCTCCCCACCCATTTTTCACTCTCTCTCCTCCTTCTCATTGTGAAGCACAGTTTTGGGGGAATATTACAATTATTCCCTTCCTATTTTCTCTTATTCACGCTGCTCTTTCTCTCTTCCTCACTCTCTTCCTCTCTTCTCCCCCACTCACACACTCCATTGTTAAGCTTTCAAGCTTCCCTTGCTCAAGTCAAACTTAAACCATTGCTCTTTCCTCACCATCTTCAAGCTTTCTTCTTGGTGGAACTCTTCTTGGCTCTCCCATTTTCGTGGTTGGCAGCCCAACACCAAAGCTCCAAGCTTTAAGGTAAAGCTCTCAACTTTCTCCTCATTTTCTCCCCATTTTCGTGGTCCATGGTCACATTGGTGACTATGGATGCCATTTCCACTCTTTGATCTTACTTTGTTGGATTTGAACACCCAAGGATCTTGTGGTGGTGAAACACAAAATTTCAATGACAAAAGGAGCTTGCTTTCCTTGTTCTTCACTAAGGTAAGAGGAAGATTATTCTCTTTAACCCATTTCGGTAGTGAGAAACGTCTTTGTTGTGTTAATGGGGTGAAACCCATTTGTGGGTAACCCTTTGTTTGGGTGATTTTGGTTGTTTAATGGTATTTTGATTAGTAGGAATTAGTTGTATATTGATAGATCTTGGATTGTATGAAGGTTGGAATGGTTTTCTGGTGATTTTTGCGTCCACAAAGTGATACACGGCCGTGTATCTCTGTGTGTGACTAAAACGTGTTTCTGGTGCACTCCAGAGGAGTACACGGCCTAGGCTGTGTATGACCACACGGCCGTGTACTCGGGGCCGTGTATTTTACACACAGCCGTGTAACATGATCTGCAATAAATTTGAGGTTTTCTAGCCCCTTGGAGGCTCCCAGTCTCCTTGGGCACTCATTGTGAGGCCTTAACACTAAGATGAGCTTATTAAACATAATAAAAATTAAATGATTAGAAGTTAATTAGGGATTCATAAAATGGAAAGAACCAAGAATAATAGTTTGCCTTATAGTTTAGGATACTTTTGGAATAAAGAAAGAACATGAGTACGGTGAGATTATGAGAAACATAATGAACCTAAGGTTGATTTTTGTTGTAACTATGGATGGGATTGTGTTTATCCTTAAGGTTCGCTATTGGCTTGATATGGATCCGTGAATGGATCAAACCTTGTTGTTAAATGATATGATATGTAATTCTAGACATGATATGATATGATTACGATTTCATATATGAATGTACATATATACATTGAACCCACATGCATTTGAAGCATGATTGACATAGTTTGTCATGATAAGCGTGACTGAGTCATGCATTGAAAAAGTTCGTTGGACATTTTGTTAAGGCCATATTGCCTAGGAGTTGAATCACACCTTGGTGCGGGTGCGAACAGACAAAAGTAGGTCCTATGGTTGACCTTGGGGGCATCGGGGCGTGAGCGTCTCACAACGGGCAGTTGGTAGCCTCGCTGGACCGTGGGACAAACCGATGCAAACGTACCAACGATCTTGACTGGACACTGTCCTATATCGAGATCTGTGTAGAATGTCTTGTAAAATGCCATGATGTGCACGTTGATAAATTGAGAATTTTAGCACTTGAGGGCCTCGGCAGCCAAGAATACAAACATACCTCCTGATCGTTCTCTTCGACTGTTTTGTGTCTAGCTCATGGAGTAGGGTTTTTGGTATCATATGTATGTGCATGGTGAGTCACCATATCATTTGATATTTGCTTATTCATATGAAAGTTTAAACTGCTGTCTTATTACTTTTGTATCTACTTGTAATTGTCAAATTGTTCACTATTTGCTTTAATACTGCTTATTATTATTGAATTGTTATGTGGGCGTCATGCACCGTTTTATTTCTTTACTGCCATCATAGGTAATGAAAGTAGAATGTCTTACCCTTTTTCTGTATTTGTTGCTATTCTATGTGGTTTTTGGTTAAAGTATGAAAAGGGAGCGAGGTCGAACCTACTAGACTTCACTGGCTTTTGATTTTCTACATTCGGTAAGGACACCTTGGAGGGACCCTATTGGTTTCGTCATAACTGAGTTCACTGAAGGTGCCAAGGCTTGGAGAGTCGACTGGACCGACGAGCGTAGGTGATATGTTGGGAATATGACCTTGACCGTGAAGAGGACTGCGATTAAAGATCTTATCCTGTATTCTTCATTACACCAGTGTTAGGAGTTGCCTTATGCATTCGGGATTCGATGGAGTGCCCAACTCCTTAGTCGTGGATATGTTGTGGGTAGTTTATACTTTATTTTGCATTACCTGTATAAAGTGTATTTTTGGGAATATATATGTTTTAAGGTGATTTTCCAGTCTTAAATGTTATAAATTGAGTACATCTTATAGTTCATATTTTTAACTGGTTGTATATATAATTATTCATTCATGGCTCCTATTTTTCTCTTATGCAAAATGATTAATAATCTTTGGAAATTTTGTTGTTTGATAATCGTAACACACCAAAATTTAGTGGCCGTGACATAATGACGATTGTGTCATGATTATTAAATCGAGGGGTGTTATAGACACCCTAAAGAATTCATCATACCCCAAGGATGTGGTGATGATGTTATTGGCTCTCAAATTGTATTGAACCTTCTTTTTATCCTCATCAGTCCATTCATTTCTGGGTGTATTAATTTTCACACCATCTTTAGTATGTGTGGGAACAAAAGCACCATTTTCAATGACGTCCCACACATCCAAGTCAATAGCTTCAATAAAAATTTTCATCCTTTCTTTTCAATATGCATATCCATCCCTATTGAAAAAGGGAGGTCTATTTATAGAAGAACTTTCATTAGAAAAACCATTTGAAGTCATTTCTTTCTCTTGAAGCTGCTAAGCTCTTTATACAAGAGTCTAGCTCTGATACCACTTGTTACCAGGTAGACTCAATACTCAAGAAGAAGGTGAATTGAGTATGTAAAACAAGTTCACAAATCTTTCGCAAAACGTTCATTAATCAATTTTCGTTGAAGCTATTAGATGGATAGAGATGATTGGATAAATGAGAAGAACACTTTCACTTATAAATATAATAGTCAAAGGAGACAATATTCAAGCAATACAATAAAACAGTGCACAAATGTAAAGAGAAAAGTTTAGAGAAACAAACACAATAGTTTATCCTAGTTCGATCACCAATCCACTTGTGATCTACGTCCAGTTCTCAAGCAAACACTTGACATTTTCCACTATATCTTCAAGCTTCAATCAGGTGCTTGACAACCTTTACAAGATGGAGCACTCAACACACCTTGGGATACCTCACCCTTATGCTTGAGCCTCTATTTCCAAGGGATACCCCGCCCTTTTACAGATTGGAGGGATGCTTCACCCTCTCTAGAGATTATATAAAGATTGAATAGGTAGAAACTCTCTTCAAAGAGTAGATAATACAAATAGAAGCTTAATGGGTATTAAATTCACAGTTTACGCTCAGAAACAGAGTATTAATAGAGAAAAGATGGAAACTCGTATTTAATGCTCAACCAAGGTATTTTTAGATTGATTGTCTAACATTCATAAATGCCCAACAACTTGTATTTATAAACCATTGAAGTTTAGAGTCATTGGGAGGTGGTTGGAGCATTAAATGCTTCGTAACTATCCATTAATTTCTGTTTCTAGAAAGCTCTCTTATTCGAATAAAAGAATCCTTATTTGAATAAGGCTTTAAATAACACAAGCGTGTTTTCCTCTATAATGTGTTATTCGAATAACAACATTGTTATTCGAATAATCATTTAAATATATGGCTTCTGGAAAACATGTTATTCGAATAACACTTATGTTATTCGAATAACTTATTTGAATATTTGTTTTCCTGGAATCTTATTATTCAAATAACAGGTTTGTTATTCGAATAACCATTTAAGAAAATGGTTTCCTGAAAAGCTTGTTATTCGAATAACATCTCTGTTATTTGAATAACAATTTAATAAAATGATTTTCTGAAAAACATGTTATTCGAATAACACTTATGTTATTCGAATAACTCATTTATGCTAAATCAATTTTGAATCATTTATTCGAATAACACAGGGCTTATTCGAATAAACCCTTTCCTGAAAGATTATTTGGAATCTCTGACTTATGTTATGTGAAAAACATTTTTATATCTTTTTAAATGTTGCCCTTGATTCCATATGATCTTGTAAGCTTATGGACACGAAATGGTTGATTCTTTGGAAACTAAAAACCATATTGAAGCCTTGAAAACTTGTGTGCTTATTTTGAGATGTAAGTTTGAGCAATTGTGAATCTTTATATACCTTTACATTTTGATTGAAGTCCTAAGGAGCTAGTCTTAAAGGTCTTGAGAGTCTTGGACTTGATCTTGCAACATCTTTAACTTTGTTATCATTAAAACAAAATCTTCATGAGATAATAGCCAATTACACATAGTGCATGAATGCTTTCATAGAGTTGAGGTAGAGCAAGTAATGAAAGGATAGAAAGTATACTAACTTTGTTGGCAATAGCAGAGTGCCATAGTGCATGAAATACTCTCATAGAGATGAGGTAGAGTTAGTAGTGCAAGTACAAACTTAGTATAGAGTTTTATGTGGTGGTTATGTAAAAGTTAGACACAGCACCACATTCTTCACACACACATGCATACACACACTTGCTATTCCTAACAGTTTGAGGTAGTGGAAAAGTCCACTCAGTTTAAGGTAGGTTAAGGAGACAACAAATTCTCTCCCTACCTGGTAGGTTAAGGAGGTAACATGTTAATATAACATATTCTCTCCCTACCAAGAGGAATAGTTAAGTTTCATGACATTACATTCATACTATCACAAATCATCTCATTTTTATAAACATACATCATAACATAGCATTTGCATTTTCTAGACAATTGTATGGGCGATTGTCTTCTTTCATGTATGAGCTAGTTTAGTTATGTAAGTTTGGGAACATTATATAGAGAAGGAATGTGTATGTTCCTAGAATGATGTGTAGTAATTTGATTGCTAGTTACAGATGTATTTATTATAGGTTGTTTATTCTTTGTGAATATTACAACTACTGGTATAGGTACACTTATACTGAGAATATTTGATTCTCACCCCGTGTGTTACCATGTAAATCCAGGTGGCAGCTCTTTCCAAGGAAAGAAGCAGAAGAAGATTGAAGATTAGTTTAGTTTTATGTTTTAATAGATAAGTTTTTGTATATCCATATATATTTGAAATTAGTTTCTAAACAAATGTATATGTTACATTTTTGTCATTTGAGACAAAATTGTATGTATATAAGTGGATGTATGTTATTGCAAGGCTCTCCATAGTGATTTATTGATGTAAATGTTATGGATTAGATTAATGTTTAGTTTAGAGGTAGCATGGCTAATACTTCTTATCCAAGTATATGTCAGATATACTAGGATTCCAATATTAGGATGTTAAAATACACGTTATTATAAAAAAGTTGTGAGGAAAAGAAAAGATTTCATATATACAACCTCGGCCTTAAAAGGGCATAATGTAATATATAAAAAATAATACATCCAAATGAAAATACTGCAAAATATAAGCATTAGACAAAAAGCAAATAAAACTACTCTAGTTTGTCTGCTTCTTCTTCTTCCCCCTGGAAGAATCTTGACTTAGATTTATCATGAAAACGACAAACGGGATGAGAATTCACAATTCTCAGTAGGATATACACATGTATGGCATCATGATAACTTCAGCTGTTTCGGGGAAAAACAAGTTACTCGTAAACATGTAGAAAGGTGGCAAAAGCCAAAAATTCTTTATTTCTTTTCCCAAGGCAGAATGTTCAATTATTTAATATCTATGGTTCAATTATCACATAATTAACCATTATAGTAAATTCACTTAAAAATAATAGATTAAGATTGCAACAAGTAATTGAGTCACTACTCAACACCACTAGAACATTAAAATACTCTCTCTATATAATATTCACAAAGCAATCCATAATCTATATCCATAGTCATCATCCTTTCAAAGATAAAACAATCACTCATACAATTGTTATTAAAATGCAAATGCTTGTGCATGCTCATGCCTAAGATATGTCCTAAGGTAATGATTATGAAATGTGTTATGATAGTGTTTGTGCAATGTCATGAACCTACATATTCCTAGGAACTCAGTTCCTTATATTTTTCTGGGTAGGGAGGGAATCTTTTACCTTCTTAACCTACCTGGTAGGGAGGGAATATGTTACCTCCTTAACCTACTGGTAAACCTGGCTTTAAGAGCCTTCACTCCGAGAACTTAGGACTAGTCCTTAGGACCGATTACCTATAATTCTCTAACCAAATGATTATGCACACCATATAAAATTACAATACATAAGAATAGCAAGTGTGTGAAACTATACAGTGTTATATTCAAATCACATATACAAACCACATTAACTCATCACAAACTCCATTTCAACCTAGTGAAGGAGCAAAGACTAGCAAACATGCAATTCTGACTCAACTTTATCACTCAAAGGAGCAAATCCATGTTTCTAGAATTCCATCATAGATCAACCTTCCCAAATAAGGGAGCAAATATCATTCAACATGCACCACTAGCTCAATTTCAACATAAAGGAGCAATTCATGAAAAATGATAAGTATATAATGCCAATTAAACTTATTAAACTTGCATCTAGTACACTATGTCATATTTCTTGGCAAAGTATTTTTCTCACTCCTTTGCCCTTGGTAGAAAGTTTTTCTCACTCCTCTACTATGATGAGGTTCTTTTCTCACTCCCTTGTCTCACAAATTACTCCAAATAGAACATTAATCTCCATTGGATCATTGGCATTTATTACATAGCTTAAACAAGCTTTTCCTTTAGTCCCATAAATGGAAAACTATGTTTTGTATGTCCCTAACTGGTTATCACTCTTGAATAATTGGCTAGGACCCTTAGAAAACTCTATTTTTACAGGTCCCTAACTGTTTACCACACTTGCTTAATTGGTTAAGACCCTTTGCATGCTATTCTGGAAGAGCAAATAATTGGTTAGGCCATAGCTCTAATCGGTTATATGATAAACATATTATTCTGCCACAGGCAAATAATTGGTTAAACCTTGTCCCTAACCGGTTATTGCTTAAGTGACATTCTGTAATGCATGAATAATTAGTTAGTGTTGGTGTATGCCCTAGTGGCCAATACATTTTGTTTGTATTGACATACATTATATTATGCTATTTTTGATATATGAGGCATTTCATTTATTGTGTTCTTTTTTGATAGATATAATAAAGTCCTTAGAATAGTAAGTTTGATACCAAAGGACATCAAGTGGATGACTTGATGGTGAGATCCTATTGGATAAAATACTATTCTTAAATGTCCCTAGTCAAGTATTATTGTTAATTAGGACAACGATAATGCATTGAGACTAGTATGTGCGTAGACTGATGACCACATCTCACGGGTCATGGATATGAGATATCAAGTCTACACATGGATACATATTAGAGTAATGATGTATTGGACAGACCCGCCATGAGAACGCTACGTGGATCATTACGTGAGTGTCACAAGCGATTCTCATAGTGATAATGGTGTATGTGGTTCTTTGACCTGAAATCACTACGATTCCTACATGAGGAGTTGTGTGTTTTAAATGCCATCAAACGTCATCTGTAACAAGATGATTATAAAGTTGGTTATTAGACATATTGCGATGCATGTGGAGGAATGTGAGTGACCTAGATGGGATTTGTCCCTCCTACATAACAGGAGTGATATCTTCGGGCCCCCTGATTGAGTGAGACTATGAAATGGATGGCCATGCTCAAATGAGTCAATATGAGATATTGATCTCATTTGTTATTACTATGTCTACTCGGGAATCAGGAAACTGAAGATTGAATTAAACAAGGGTGACACGTTCCATGCCTTGTGTTCAATCTGGATATCTGGACAAAGGGACTAAACTACACGGAAACATTGATCACGGATAGGTTATGTCAAATCACTGACATTCTCATTACTTGGGTAGCAGTGATGTGTTGCTAGATACCGCTCACTGTTTGTAATATTAAAATGAGATTTTAATATTACTACCAACGTCATGAGAACCTCAGTGGTCGCACACTTAGAACAGACTAAATTGGAGCAATAAGGATCCAAGTTGGACTCGGATTCAATTGTGGGCCTAACTCATGACAGATGGGTTTTAGGGTTGCACAGCTTACCTTGCTACTGCTCACACTCACTTAAGGCAACCACTATTATAAATAGTACTGTTAAGGGGGCTGCTATAGATGTTACAACACAACCCTAGCCGCACCTAAGAAAGTGAGTGAGAGACAGTGAAAGGTTCTTCTCTTCTATTCGCAGCTAGCACCGCGAAACAGAGGCGTGTCTCCTTTTGCAAGTCTGTTCGTGTGGATACCGCAGAAACATCGTCGCTATTACGGTGTTGGTGATTCACCTCGCTTGTGTTTATCACGCTTCAAGAGGTAATTTTTAAAAAAAAACTCGGATTATAGACTTTTCGCATGGATCCTGTGTGGGAATCCTATTATTCCGCTGCGAGATATTTTGATCCGCAATTCACAACAGTTAGGCCTTAGCCATAACCAATTATTCTGCTTCCATGACATTCTGGTACACATAGATAATCAGTTAGGCCTTTTCCCTAACTAGTTATTAATGCACTTTCAACCAGAAAATTGGGCAAAACACAGCCCTTTCCTATCCTCTTCCTTCTTTCCATTAACTTAACCTCAAAACTCATCAAACACATATATTCAAACTAATATGTTATTGGAAAACAACAAGGATCAATAATAAGGATTTCTCAAGCCAAACCAAACCTAAAAGTTCAACAATAAAATCAAGCCATCTAACCCATAATTCCATTTTCATGTTTATAACAATTCCAAGCCAAACACAAGCTTATCAACCATAAACACATCATTTATACAGTTTCTAAACTTCACAAACCTTATAACTCAACCATAAACATCCACACCAAATGTGGAACCAAAAAGAGAATAGAAGTGAAGTAAAGAAACTAAACAACCCCTTACCTCAACTTCTAAGGATGATGGTGCTAAGCTTGTCTCTTCCTTCCTTTTTGCTTGATTCTTTCTTCTTCCTCTCTAGCTCTTTCCTTTTCTTTCATTTGTTCCATTTTCTTTCCTTTCTTTTCTTTTCTCTTTTTTTCTTCTGCTGGAACGTGAATGAGAGAAAATGAAAAGAAAAAGTCAAAGAAACAAAATAAGGAAGGCGGTGGAGTTGTCGGAGTGATAAGGTTAAGTTTAGATATTTTGCTAAAAATATTATATCTGTTAGTAATACTTTGATATTACAAAATCAAGTTTCCTAACTTGCATAGGTGCTATTGAAAATCCTAGGATTCATCTCAATCCTAGTTCCCTCATTCCGTAATTTTTCATATACCTAAAACTATCACTCCAGTCCTATTACTCTTTCTCAAGTAAATTAAACCTTAAGAATAAAGTAATAGGCTTTCAAGTATCTACCTTAACATGTACTCATTACCAAAAAATTTCCCATCCTTTACTTGATATCTCCACAAATTCTCGTAATTTTTCAAGATATCTGCCTATTTAATCTGACCTTTAAACACCCACTCAATGTTATTAAAAATACTAAACTAACTCAGCTAATTATCTAAAATTAACCACATCACATCCTATTTATTTATGACCTACAAATAAATTCTCTATATTTATTTCCCTCATCTAAGCAGTTTATGCTAGATTCTGAGCTCTTATATGCTACTTTTCACATTCAGTGTTACAACAAAATAGCCCACCTAACTTAAAAAAGTTACCAAATTTAACTGGTAACTCATACAAGGGTTATTGAACTTCTATAACCATAAATAAAACTAATAGGTTAGGGAGGAAGTTACACCTTGGAGGTGCCATAATCTCTTGTACTCACAGAACAATACATATTAAGTTTATTAGTCTTAATATCATGTAATAATGTGACAGAAACTATTAACATCCATTCCTAAGGCTATCATGTAATTCTATTCGTACATCTCACTTCGAGACATGAAAATGCACAACATAAAATAGGATTATCGAAACCTGCCAAAAGCATAGTCAGTCCATACCCTGACTTAACAGGATGGACTGCTTTGATTCCATAATATAACATTCTAATTCGATTTACTGCAATATATTTGAAATATACAAAAGTAAACAGAATTAGGCACATTACTTCTAACTTTTAAACATTATACCTTTATAAAAAAATTTACATATCAAAAAATAAAGCCTCAAAAAGGAAGTAATTAAAGGAAAGAATTTGATCTATACAACATAACTATATAACTGAGGATTTCAATTCTCTATAGCAACACCAAATATATATAACTAATACTTTTATATATGTATCAAAACAAACTAGACTTCAAGGTATATGTACAAAAATTACACAAGTCAAAAATAAATACGCAAACCTACAACTTTAATTTCCCTTCTCGGGAGAGTTTCAATTTCGATATGTATATTATCATAGAAAGAAAGGGGTGAGAATTCAAAAATTCTTAGTAGTATAACACATGCAGCAACAATCACAATACAATTCAATGATAAATACACATAGACAACATCTCATATGCATATATGTATTGATGCTCATGAAATGACCAGTGCTAATGCTTATGAAATGTAATATGATAATGCTTATGAATGTAGTATGTTAATGCTTATGAAATGTGACATGTTAATGTTTATGAAATGTCATGTATTTCGACAAAGCGCCCGTCTGCAACTTTGACATGCTTATGGAATGTCATGTCTTTCGACAAAGTGCCAGTCCACAACTTTAACGCATGCTTATGATGTCATGTCCTTCGACAAAGTGCCCGTACGCAACTTTGACCTGAGCTAAGTGCTTTCTCATTCTTTATCCATGCTTTAATGCTTATGATATACTAATGAAAATCATTTTGAATTATGTTATTTGATCAACTCTTTAGTCCCTTTTTCGAATTACTTCAAAAAATAGTTCATCATCTTTAAAAATAGTTCATTCCTTTTTCATTTAGAATCAAAAAATTAAGCCATTTGAATATCTTAGTTTATTTGGTTAGCCTTGAAAACATTCTGAAATAGCCTTCTTGAATAGCTTTCTTAGCTTATTCGATTATCATTGAAAATATCCATTCAAAAAACTATCATAATCTTTTGATTAATATCGAAATCTTACCAATCGAATAGCACACAGTCTACTCGATTAGCACTAACAGTGCCTTTCTAATTTATGCCAATCAAATAGCTCTCCTAGTTTATTCAATCTGCCTCGAAAGTCATACCATTTGAATTGCTCACTTAATATACTCAATTTAACATCGAAATAATGCAATTTGAATAGTTCACATCGAAAGTGAAACATTCTATAATGTTTGATTCGAGTAGCCTCTTGGCCTATTCGAACAGAACACTACAGAAATGTCTTCTGCTCTATTAGAAAAACACTTTTATATCCATTTATACCATAAATCAGGTAGAAAAACATTGGAAAATCATCATTAACTAATTCTTGTGGTTATATTCATGCATGTACATGTCCATACACATATATGCTCAATCCTCATCAAACAAACAACTCAATACACAGAACCATGATTTTCTCGAGTTTCATGGAGAATTCCATGTTGTCCATTCCTTACCAGTTTTCGAAAAGCAAATTGTAACACCCTCTTCTATAAGAAAAAAAAGGGTGTTACGTTTCAGACTAACTCCTTTCTCTAAAAGAAATAAAACTTTGCTCAGACTATGAAATGTTTGACATTATAAAATCCGAGTTTTAAAATTCTTTTTCTTTTAAATGACATAACGTAAAATTACCGAAATAGAGAAACTCAAGTGATAAGAACTGAATAAAAGACTTTTCATAAAATAAAGTTTGCTACATCCATGGATACAGTATACTGGTGTTCCAGAAACATAAACTTACATACTCTAAAGGTAAATATGACTACTATATAACGAGTGAGCCTAGTCCAAGTCCAAACACTATAAGAGTATGGTCTTGTACCCGATCTTCCTCCAGATCCCTAGCAGGCAAAACCCCCAGTCGGGGCATGTCCATATGGATAGGAGTCCGAGCAGTCGACTCCACAGAGTCCTCCCTAGAGGAAGCTCTCCAATCATCCCAAAGCTCCCTAAAAGGTAAGAAAAACTCCAAGTGAACAGCTACGTCCATAGTAAACGTAGCAGCGTCATGCTGGGTCCTACTCCAAAGTAAGGTGACTTCTTCGATGTACTGAATGCGCCCTGTATCCTAATGGATAGTCCACGCATCAATGCCCTCATGGAACTGTAGTCTAGTGAAACCTCGCAGACCTTGCCTTATCACTATCACAACCTTTACAATCATGAGCATAAAACAGAAACAGACAATAATACAATAAAAGAGGTGAGATCCCCTATATCAATACCATCATGGCAGCAAGAAACACAACAAAGGCAATAATGCCTTTCATACACAACGATATCAAGGAATAACAGATATAATCATATTAACACAGGGATATGAAAGATCAAGAGGTATAGTCATGTTATCAACTAATATATGATTCAACAGGGTATATCAAAATACATAAATACTAACCATACCACAACAAGATGTACACTGACTATGCATATGCACAATGTGTATGCTGACCATCTTTATGCTCAATTCAACCAGTTCCTACTCCATGGAGCTAAAAAAATTCAGAGATAAACATTCCAGAAGATTTGTCCCCCCCTCAAAAGACAGCTATGCTAGACCACGAAAAGGATAGTGTTTGTCGGTCCTCGTCGTGCGTTGTAATGGTTTTTCACGGCCGGGGGTATACAATGTGATATCATATCATTAAGTGAATCACCTCACCCTGACGCCCCCTGAGATCCATCCGAGATCACACTATCCAAATTCTCGTTCACTCCTAGGCAACAAAAGCCGACAGTATAATGCTCAAGTGCATGATCAATGAAAATTAAACCACCATTGGACTATTCCCAATGGTATTAAAGCAACCACCCACACAATCATCTAATACCATTAGTATCAATTCTATTATATAACTGCCCATACAATTACATAATACCACTAATCCACTCGGGTCCAGAACATCGGTCCCATAATCCACTCGGGTTCAGTACATCGGCCCAAAAGCACGATGCTAAATATAATTGATCTACTTTGGTCCAGTACGTCAGCCTAAAAGCACAATGCTAATGCATTCTTTCATAAGGTATTTCAGTCATTCAAATTCAAAAGTCATCACTATCAAATCACATGAAGCATTCTTATAAATTTCTTTAGCATATAGAACCATTGTTTCACCATTAGGCTTTAATTGTAACACTTTCAAGAAAAAGGTAGAAATCAATCCTAATCACCAAACTCTCCTAACTAAGTTCCTCGAGTGACCTCTCCTCATATCATTCATGAAAAACTTAAAAAGAAACCACAATGTCTTAACCTCACAATTCTTTTCCTTTTCCTCTAATTCTTTCATGTTTTCACTGTTCCTTTCTCAAGTTGTTTTTCCCTCTCAAAACTGAAAATCGCTATTTTGCTAAATGATAAAATTTATTCTTTTCCATTCTTATCTTATGAATCCTTAATTAAATTTCTCGGTTATTAAGTCAACTAGATTCACCACTATCAAATCATTTTTCATTATTCCAATTAACCCCAAAATTATTTCCATGGGTATATCCAAAAGTCATTACTCCTCAAATCAGAACATTGTAATTATCTTCTCTTTTACTTATAAATCATTTAATCCTAATTAGTCTTCCAATTCACCAAAAAAATATTTTCTAACATTCTTTCTAAAATTTTCATTATTCAACTTCTAAATAAAATCCTTTCCATTTAACTTATCAAGAATCACCTTAAACAAAATACTTAAGTCTCCAAATTGCTTCTCCATCCAATTATAAAAAATCATGACAAAATTTCAATTTTCTTCAATGGTAAAACTTTGTTCTTTTCCTCTTTTGACTTGCAACATCACAAATCATGTTCTTGTCACCTCATCATCGAAGTTCTTAATCAATAGAATATTTTCCTCATGTATATCTTCTCCTAGGCCAAAAGGCCGTGAGCCTAAAAAAATCAATGGAACCCAAAAAATCATTTCTTTACAACATAATCATAGTATGTCACATACTTTAATTACTACAATTAATTAAGTTCATGCATACTATCAAAATCATATCATCATATATAATCATCAATCCACTATAACTAACTCTTTGCATACAACAGCATCATGTAATCATACAAAATCAAACAAATGTAAATCAAAAATCACACAATCAAGTGGATGAATCCTCATGTGGATTCTCCACTCCCACACAACTATTTCATTCCTCACCACCATAGCTTGGTTGATGAGGTTAATCTCCCTCTTACCTAAGAAGATGACAAGAAAATGAACTCCCTTTATGCCTCTTGAAATTCATCCAACTCCTCCACCAAAACCCTAGAATGATCAAACTCATAATCAATAACCAAAGCTTGAAAAGAGGAGTCCTTGACCACTAAAGTGACCAAGAATCACGAAAATGAGGGAAAGAAAATAGAAAATCAAGAACTTTATCTCAAAGCTTCAAGTTTAGGGCTTTATGGAATAAGATGAAGATGGAAGAATCAAGTGATGGTCATAAAAGGAAAAAGCTTCTAGGTGATGAGTAAATGCAAGAAATAAGGTTGGTTGAGCAAGTAAGCATGGATGGCCATCAATGGTGGTGCTTGGCCATGAGAGTGAGGAGAGAAAATGGAGATAAGAGCTTTAGGAGGTGATTACAACAAGAAAAGGTCTTCAAACAAGATGTAGTCTCAAGCAATATAATTGCTTAAAATTAAACAAGCATGGAGGGTAAAGGAATGGGTATGGCCGTGGCCTATATTGAGAAAGATGAAGATTGAGGGATTTCACCATAAAAGCTTTACAAACCCTAGCTTGAAGAAGCACTTGGAAAGGTGATGAGCAAGCCACAATCTTCACTCCAAATGATCTCAGAAGGAAGTGTAGATTCAAGAATGTAGATGAGTGAAATCAAAGAAAATGAGATGGTGGGTTTGGTGAGAGTAGCCGTGAAGTAAGGAGAGAAAATGAGAGAAGAAAATATGAGAGAAAAGTGAGAAGCCTTTTGGGTGAGGAGAGAGAAAGTGATAGAAAAGTAATGGATTTGAAAATTGAAATGAAACTTATCCAAGAAGCCTTTTCTTTTCTCTATGGCCATGCACTCCTTGGGAGAAGGAGCAAAGCTTTTTTTGCAAGCTTCTCCCAAAGCTTCCTCAAGAAGCTTCTCCCAAAAAATCAAGGATGATGTCACTTTGATGATGTCATCTTGGTGATGTCATTAAAGTGCTCTCTAGAAAATATGACTAATACTCTACTAAAACTATTACCTAGTGGACAAAAGCTACAGTTAACAAAACTAGTATTTATTGTCCAACAGATAATAAAACGTACCGCGATTTTATTTATCAGATCAAATCTCAAAAGATAAAACTTCGTAAACTGTGTCCGACCTCGGGTTTAGTAAGATCCCCCATCACCGTTTCCACAGTCCAAGGCTTTTCGGCCTCGGGAAAAATATTTTATTTTTTCGGCCCCGCTCAATGTGCACGTAAATTGAAGAATATATTAAAATAATCAAACAATTCAAATAATTCTAGAAAAATTCACAAAAATTACAAATATTATAAAATGAATATATATCATAAAACAAGAAATTTTCGAGGTGTTACACAAATAATGTTACATCATGGCAAACAAACACAATAACCCTCTACCTCAACTCCCTATAGATGGTGTTTGATTCTTCTTTCTAGTTCTTCCTTTGATTCTTCTTCCTCTTCTTTCCTTTCACGTTCTGCGTTCTCTTTTCTTTTCTTTTTTCTCTATTTTCTTGTTTCATTCCTCTCTATCTTTCTCTTTCTTTTCTGATGTTAACAGCCGTGTGAAAAGAGAGAAAGTGGGATATTTAAGCACAAAGTCAAAGACAGTGAAAAGAAAGGTTCGAGAGATAAGTTTGTTTGACTTTAGGGTAGCTTTGAATACTTTATAGCTCTTAAGGCTTCAGTATTATCCAAAAATTACCAAACTACCTATCCTAATGTTAATGCATTTCTATAACTAGAAATTAAACTAATAGGTTAGGGATGATGTTATATTTCTCCCTTCCTTTTGAAAATTTTATCCTCAAAATTTGGTTACCTGATATGAGAAGTTCTAAGTAATTCCCATATCATAATAGAATCTAACTTCCAAATAACTATAACTTTCTTATATAACTTCTTTTGATCCATTTCTATATGTGTCATCCTTACTAGTGAAATCCGTCTTGGGTTCAAGGAAGATATGTTTAACTAATTAACTATCAAATTTTTGTTGTGCAATCCAACAATTATAACCAAATAAATAAATTCTCAAGGAAACAAAATTATATAAGCATAGTTCATCAAACCTCATTCCATTTCCAACTCTTCAAATAATTAAGATTCACAAGAAAATCCTATCACTCATTTATATACTTTCTTTAAGAAATTGATCCTAGGTTATGTGCTCACCTTGTTCTAAACCAGGAGACTAGGCTGTCTCTTTGCCTCTCAAGATATAAACTCTCCTCGTGGTTTTGGGTCTGGAATTAGGATTTTCTCCCGTTTCTTGAGGACAATTCTTAGTATAATGTCCTATCCTATCACAATTGTAACATTCTATCTTGTCTAATCTACAAGCTCTAGTACCCTGATAACTCCCACATTTTACACATTGTGGTCCATTAGTTTTGTTATGAATATGTTTTCCTTTATCCTGTAGGAACTTGAGCTAAGAAGCATCCTCTTCAACCCTATCATCCGACCTCTTCCTTTTCAAGAAAATTTGTGATCTCTGCTCTAATTGAAATTTAGAGTCACTAGATTCCATAATCTTACACTTATTCACCAAAGAAGAAAAATCCCTAACTTCGAAAGGCTTAATTGTTCTTTTTATTTCTTCTCGAAGAGCAGCTTTGAACTTAACACATTTCTAATTCTCATTTGGATTGTATCAAAAATAGGAGGAAGATTTTGATAGCTCTCCGAATT
Source organism: Ormosia semicastrata (assembly GCA_029884595.1). NCBI lineage: Eukaryota > Viridiplantae > Streptophyta > Magnoliopsida > Fabales > Fabaceae > Ormosia > Ormosia semicastrata. The sequence continues at coordinate 79,574,869 of JAQQTO010000063.1, read as the reverse complement.
TGGCTTCATATTGTAACATCTCAAAAATTTCTTATTTCATGATAAGTATTCATTTTATAATATTTATGATTTTTGGAAATTTTTCTGGAATTTTCTGAATTGTTTGATTATTTTAATATTTTTCTCGATTTGCATGTGGACTGAGCGAGGCTAGGAAAATGAAATGTTTTCCCTGTGGCCGAAAAACTTTGAACTGTAGAAACGTCGATGGAGGATCTTACTAAACCCGAGGTTGGACACAGTTTACGAGGTTTGTTTTTCTAGATTTTATCTAACAAATAAAATTGCAGTATATTTTATTATCTGTGGGACAATAAAATATTATTTATGCTGACTGTAACATTTGTCCATTGCATAATAACTCTAGCAGATTATTTCTATCTGGTTAATTTTATGATAGCATCTAAGTGACATCATCACCCTTTACTTTATTGAGAAGCGTGCGAAGCTTCTCAAGGAAGCTTTAGGGAAGCTTCCTACCCAACACCACATTTTCCTTTCTCCTCATTTAGGCTACATGGTTGGGAGGAGAAAAAGATTATAAAAGTCATCATATTTTCACTTCTCATTTCCCATTCCAAAACCCATTTCACCTTTTTCTCTTTATTTCCCTCTTCTCCCTCACGTGCTATCCTCTATTCTTCCTCTCTACTCCATGGCAGCCACACCAAGGGGAGGCCATTTTCACTAGTTTGTTAAACCAACCTCATTTCTTGCTTCCTCTCATCATCCTAAGACTCTTCTCTTTAGGGGTCATCCCCTAAATCTTATTTTTTCATCTTCCACCATTGAAGCCCAAAGCTTGAAGCTTTTGAGGTAATGTTCTAGATCTTCATTTTCTCCTCTCATTTTCGTGGTCCTTGGCCACCATTGTGATCAAGGACTCCCTTTTCAAGCTTTGATTTTGGATTTCTTGGGTTTCACCATCTTAGGGTTTTCTTGGAGGTCTTGGACGAAAATTGCAAGAAAAGCACCAAGAAGGTTCCTTTTCTTGTCTTCTCTTGAGGTAAGAGGGAGATAATGCTCTTCACCTAATCTTGGTTATGAGAAAATGTCTTTGATGTTGATGGTGAGGAATCCATTGTGGGTTTCTCACTTTGTTGTGATTTCTAATGATGTTATGATTGCAATGTGTTGTATGATCTTCTATACTTGATATTGTGAATCTTGATAGATTTGTATGTGTCTAAATGCTCAAATATGTATATAGATTGGTACCCATTTGATTTGGAAGCTTGGAGAAGCTCATTTTCATGGTTTCAGATGTAAATTCACGGGCTGTGAGGATTTACACGGCCCAGGCTATGTTCCCCACGGGAAACACAGCTCAACGCACATGACAGAGTGTTACACGGCCGTGTAATCGAGCTTTTTAGTTTAGACATGTTTTTAGGTACTTCCAGAGGAGTACACGGCCGTGTACTCCAGGCTGTGAAATTGGACATAGCCGTATAAATAAGATAGTGAAGAATTGTTTGGTTTTTCTAGTCACATAGAGGCTCACAGTCTCATTGGGCACTCATTGTGAGGCTTTGTAACAAGCTAGAACTTAGCTAATGAAATGAATAGGCACTTAAGTAGGAGTTCATAATGTGGAATGGATAATGAACACAACCTTATTATACAACTTAGTGTGAGGTTTGGATAAAGAAAGAACATGAGTGTGAGGAGGGTTGTGAGAAACTCAAAGTAAATATTCTAAGAGAGTTAACGCAAGAACGTAATGGAATTGAAGCATAACTTCGTAGTAACTTTGAATGGTGATTGAATAGTATGTGTTCACCTTGGAGGTTTTAATAATGACTTGAGGTGGGTCCGTAATTGGGATCAAAGATTTTTGGATGAATGATTGGGCTCTATATGGCATGTGAATTTGAATAAGTTATGCTATCATTGTGATTCTATATATGTGTATATATATATATATATATATATATATATATATATATATATATATATATATATATATATATATATATATATATATTTGTATACATTGAATCTATATGCATTGAGGCATGATTGATACAATTTGACATGGTTGTGAGGAACTCAAAGTAAATATTCTAAGAGAGTTAACGCAAGAACGTAATGGAATTGAAGTATAACTTCGTAGTAACTTTGAATAGTATGTGTTCACCTTGGAGGTTTTAATAATGACTTGAGGTGGGTCCGTAATTGGGATCAAAGATTTTTGGATGAATGGTTGGGCTCTATATGGCATGTGAATTTGAATAAGTTATGCTATCATTATGATTCTATATATGTGTATATATATATATGTATGCATTGAATCCATATGCATTTAGGCATGATTGATACAGTCTGACATGATGAGCATGATTGAAGCATGCATTGACATTATGATTATGAAACCAAAGTACCAAACCAAGAAACATCAGATGGATGATTTAGTCAGATATGGTTCGCCTTTATAACCAAAAACGTCAGATAGACGAGCGAGTCAGATGGGAATGGTTATCAGAGGAAACCCAGTTAATAGTGGTACTATGTAGTCATATAGACAGTTATATAATATCACTGATGAAAATGATATTGAACAATTGTATGGACGGTTGCTTCAATACCATTGGGAATGGTACAACAGTGGTTGAACTATTGTTAAGGCCATGTTGCCTAGGAGTTGAATCACACCTTAGTACGGGTGCGAATAGACTAGTGTAGGTCTCTTATTAACCTTGGGGGTGTTGGGGTGCGGGTACCTCACAATGGACAGTTAGTAGCTCTTCTGTCCGTGGGTCAAACCGATGCAAACGCATCGACAATCCGGACCAGACACTATCCTATATCGAGATTTGTGTAGAATGTCTTGTATAATGCCATGGTGTGCATGTTGATAAATTGAGAATTTTAGCACTTGAGGGTCTCGGCAGCCGCGATACAGACATATCTCCTGATCATTCTCTCTGATGTTTTTGTCTAGCTCCATGGAGTAGGAAATGAGTACATTGTACATGAGGATAGTCAGCATACACATTGTGCATATGCATGGTCAGTTCAAATATTTTCATGGCATGGTCAACATACATATTGTGGAGACATAAATATTTGTTATATATCTATAGTGGATATTTGTTGTTATAGTGTTTTTGACATTTATATTATTGTGATATATGCCTTCTGATGATGTCTATAAAATTAATAACTTGAAAATATCTGAAATATCTGCATGGATGGAATGATTTCATCATTCGTATTATTTTTCTTCGCTACCCTGTTGGTAATGAATGTAGGATATCTCACCTCTTGCTTGCACTATATTTGTTCTTTGTGATTTTTGGGTAAAGACTGTAAAGTGGACGAGGTTGAATTTCCTAGACCATACTTGGTATGATCTCCTGTGTTTGATGAGGGCAACAATGTGGGGTTCTGTTGATTTTTCGTCAGGATTGTGTTCACTGGGGGTGTCAATGCTTGGCGAGTCAGGTCAGTGAGCGTAAATGGTGGGGATCTGACCTTGACCGTGAAGAGGAATGCGATTGAAGATCCTATCTTGGTTCTCACTACATCGATGCATCTGGAGTTGCCTTACGCATTCGGGAGCTATGGAGTGATCTAATTCATACCCTCAGAGAGGACGCGGAGTTTGTAGCATCAGTTGCGAGGGCGCCTGCCCGTGAGACCACACATTGTTTTGCTTTTGTGTCCTCAGATGAACAGGGGAAAGGATCCCAAAGTGGATCCGATGGAGTACCCAACACCTTAGTTGTGGTTTTGTTATGGGTAGTTTATATTTTTTTTTTTGCATTACCTATATGAGGGTTATTTTGAGTATATGTATGTTTTAAGTTAATTAACCAGTCTTATATATTGTATCCTGAGTATATCTTATCGAACTATATTTTAAAATGACAGAATGTGTAACTATTCATTTGTGGCTCATATTTCCCTTATATGCAAAATGATCAAATTTGGAAAACTTGTTATTTGAGTTGTACACTCCAAAATTTAGTGACTGTGGTATAATGACGATTGTGCCATGGTTATTAAATCGAGGGGTGTTACATTAGGTGGTATTAGAGCACAGTTCATCCTGTTGAGTCGGGGTATAGACTGACTATGCTTAGACATGTTAGAAGTTTCTTTGTATGTTGTGCACTTCCTTGTCTCTTGATTGAGATGTTTGGGAAAGGAAGGCATGACTTGCCATAGGTTGAATGTCAGTACCTACTGTTGCACGGTTACATGATATTGAGTATTAATCCACTCAATGTGTAATGTTCTGCGTGAATGGGAAACTGTGACTTCATCTAGGCGAATTAGGGGAATAAGAGTTCTTTTAGTAATAAGCTCAGCTGGTATGGCTGAACTTGTTTAGGATTTGTTTGCATTTACACCCTTATTGTATTACCTCTAGAATTGTTTGAGCCAATGAGTTAGAAAATGGTAGTTAAATAGTACTTGCAAGGGTTATGGACTGAGGCGTCCAAGAGGTTTTGGAGAATCAATTTTCTTGGGAAAAGAATATCTGGCGTAAGTATGGTTCGAGGAGTTACTTGGAAGTTAAAGACTTATAGGAGATCGCGCCATAGGAGGCAGAATGAAGGAGCTCAAGTTAGAGTATTTTGGGTTTGGCGGTTAGGTTTGTCTTGCTGAGTTGTGTGACTCTTTGTGTTTGGTTCCCAAAAAGGAGACAATAATGTTTGAATTGATTGCCTTTGATTTTCCTTATGTTTTGATTTGTTTGTCCGCGAAGGGAGGCAATGGCTCAGGGTAGACGTAAGCGTGTGAATGCGGGGAGTGACGATGATGATACAACTGTGGCATCTAAAGTCATGCAAAGAATGGTTGATGTAACAACACGTCAGGATCAGAGGGCCGCACGGCAGTAGGAATTAGAAGTCAAGGTTCAGAATTTGATGGAAGAAAGTCAATTTTGGGGTAACTCTAGACTACCTAGGTTCCAAAGGAGGAATGATAGAAAGGTTAATCAGTTTAGGCAAAAACCGTATTCGCGATGACCAAAGGAGTAACAGCAGCAACAAACGCATGAAGGAAGTGCGAGTGGAAATCAATCCAATCCGACTGTGGGATCTTTACCAAAATGTAAGAAGTGTGGAAAGAACCACTCAATGAGGGAGTGTAAGATCAAGTAGGTAATCTGCTTCAAGTGCGGAAAAGGCCACTTAACAAGGGACTATACGATCGAGGGAATAATTTGTTTCAAGTGCAGAAAGCTAGGGCATATGGCTATAAATTGTACCTTACATAGGACAAAGCCTTCCGTTAGAGATGTATGGGGTTCAAGATTTCACGAAGAAGGGAGAGTTAATTCCTCAAGCGAAATAAAGGCATCCTAAACTGAAGACCTAAACGAGGGAGATTGTACTACGATAGATGACCCTGTGATTTTACTCTATAATTCCGGGGGTAACCCATTTCTTTATGGCATATGACTGTATGAATCCAGTAGGGTTGTTTGTGTCTTCGTCATCTTTTGACTAAGTTATTTCTACTTCTGCTACTAAGAACCTATTGCTGATAGCCAAGTCATTTAGATTATCCTATGGCCTATTAAAGACAACATCTTTTCTGATTTGTTTACTTCTTTCACAAATTAGATGTAATATTGAAAATGGATTAGTTATTTTCCAACCATATCCTGTTAAATTATCTCAATCAAACTTTTGTGTTTCTTGAGACAGAGATTTCTAGATTTAAATTCATGAAGCTCATTCCAGAATTTTGTTGAACCATGTCAAATTCTTCATCAGATAAAACTGTGTTGAATGTAGTATAAATAAAAGAGAACATACCTTATGAGACGTTTCCTATTAAGATCGAGGATCGATAGCTTAATGAATCAACTGAAGGAAGCCATTGTTTTCTCCAAGATCAGCTTGTGTTCTGGACTATCATCAAGTATGCTCAAAGGTAGAAGACTTCTCCAAAACAGCTTTTCTAATGCGTCATGGGCACTACGGGTATTTTGTAATGTCGTTCCATGTAATGGGCACTCCGGAAGCATTCATCGATTACATGAATAGAATCTTCTTCTCTGTTGAAACAGATTTGTTGTTGTCCTTATTGGCGGTATTTTGATCTAGTCTTAACGTTCGAAGCAAACCTCTCATTGTGATTCTTCAAATCCTAAATAAGGAGATATGCGTGAAGTTGTCTAAGTGCGAATTCTGGTTAGAGGCAATTCAACCTTCGGGTCATATGATCTCAAAGGAAGGAGTTGCTATGGATTCGTCGAAAGTTGAAGCGGTTCTTCAATGAGAATGATCGACGACCGTAACGAAGATTTGTAACTTTATAGGATTAGCTGGTAAATATAGGAGACTCACCGTAGAATTCTCCAAAATGACAAGATTTCTCATTTAACTCATACGAGAAAGTCAAGTTTGTAGGATTGATGCATATAAGGAAAAATATTTTCAAGGATTGAAGAGACACTCGACTACCTTACCGAAGATGATTCTGCCCAATCCCTACGAACCTTTTGGGATGCCTAGTGATGCTTCGCATTGGAAGTTTGGAACGTGTGTTTGACCAGAATAGAAAGAATAGTAACGTATGCTTCGAGACAACCGAGAACACATGAGAATGACTACTCTACACAAACTCAGAATTAGCAATTGTAGTACATTGAAAATATAGAGGTATTTTCTGCATGGAGCAACATTTAAAGTCTACAGAAATCATTACAATCGGGAATATCTGGTTGATTAGAGGGAGTTAAATATAAGGCATTACATGGACGGCGATGTAAGACACCTTTGTGTTGGCACCAAGACAGCGAAAAGATTGTGATTGGACCCAAGCTTGTACAATGAGCAACGGATAAAGCAAAGATGACTCAGGAAAGGATGCAAATAATTTAAGGGGAAAAAGAAATTGTGTTAGAATAAGCAATTTAGAATGTTATGCTAGAGGCACAACATCGGAGTTAGTTTCTAAGGTATAAAAATTTCGAGGACGAAACTTCTTATTGAAGGGAAGAGTTGTAACATCCCAAAAATTACTTATTTCACGATAAGTATTTATTTTATAATATTTATGATTTTTTTAAAAAAATTTTGAATTTTCTGAATTGTTTGATTATTTTAATATTTTTCTCGATTTGCATGTGCGCTGAGCAAGGCTGGAAAAATGAAATGTTTTTCCTATGGTCGAAAAACTTTGAACTGTAGAAACGTCAATGGGGGATCTTACTAAACCCGAGGCTAGACACAATTTACGAGGTTTTTATTTTTCTAGATTTTATTTGATAAATAAAATTGCAGTATATGTTATTATCTGTGGGATAATAAAATATTATTTCTGCTGACTGTAACATTTGTCTACTGCATAATAACTCTAGCAAATTATTTCTATTTGGTTACTTTTATGATAGCATCTAAGTGAAATCATCACCCTTCACTTTATCGAGAAGCGTGCAAAACTTATCAAGGAAGCTTCCTACCCAACACCACATTTTCCTCTCTCCTCATTTGGGCTACATGTAACACCCTAAACTTCCTAACTATTTGACAGCAATAACAGAATTCTATTATTTAGTGATTTCTGCGTACTGTAAAATTATTTTGAGTATTCTGCGAATATATTTGGTTGTTTTGTGTGATTTACTCTGTGTCAAAAAAATAATAATTTTCGGGTCGGAAAAAATTTACAGTAATTTAATTATTACAATTGATTCTTAATTCTTTTTGCTAATCTGATTTGATTTTCATAAGTTTTATAATTTTTATGATTTTGTGGATTATTATGAGACATTTATGTTTTTTTATTATTTTAATATTATTCTTAGGCTGTTGTGGGCCTAAGAGGCTGTATGTGGGCCCAGGCGAGGCAGAAAAAGTAAAAATTTTTCTGGGGTCAAAAAATTATGTACTGTTTAGACGGAGACGGGGGATCTTACTAAACCCGAAATCGGAAAAAGTTTTGAAAATTTTATTTTACTATGTTTTGTACTGTATTTAATTATCGGGTAATAAAAACTACAGTTAATTGTGTTCATAGAGTAATAGCAGATAAAAATAAATACTATACTACTTAGTCAACATTAGTGGTTATGACGACTTTATAATGGACCAGTAGGAAGCAAGCTTAATGTTGAAGCCTTTGGATGTCCACCATTGATTTAATCAAGGGTGAAGATTTGGCCTTACAAAGTGGCTATGACCATTTGTGACCATTGGATGTAAAGCATGAAGAGGAGATCTTGACCCTTCATTTTGGAAATACATCTAATGGCTAGGATTTCAAGGAGAAGGATCCAATGGCCTAGATTTGGTCTTATCAATATAGAACCTATACTTAGAAGCGACATTAATGTAAACTATTGATCTAATCAATGGTTAACAATGCTCAAAATGGTGGCTAGTGAAAATTGACACTCAAGAGTGTACAAGAGGGGGGGGACGATTTTTAGGAGGCTTAAGGCCATAGGGAATTTTCAAGACCATTTCATCTTCTCCAAAACATAAAGCTTTTACAAACAAAATTTCTCTTCTCTCTCTCCATGCATGTTTCAGCCAAGCACCCCAAGAAACCTTCCATCACTCTATAATTTTATCCAACCACATATCTTGCATCCTTACATCAATCCAAGAACCTTTGTAATTAAGCTCAAGCTCTAAATCTTTCATCTTCAAGGACTTTCTTCAAGATCAAGTTCTAGGTTTTTGAGGTGAAGTGTAAGGAAACTTCACTACTTGTCTTATTTTCATGTTCTAAGCCATGTTTGATCCATGGTTCTCCTTATTCAAGCTTAATATGCTAATAAACTTGTGTCTTATTTTGTATTTAAGAAGCTTTTGGTGGTGAATCACTCACTCAAGAAGCAAACCAAGGAGCTTGGGAGGTTCTTCAAGAGGTAAGAGGGAGATCCATCCCACCAACTAAGTATGGTGGTGGGAGATGAATTTTATATTTAATGGATGGTGAATCCATGTGAGGATTCATATCCTTGGTTGTGTAATTATGTGTGGGTGTTTATGTGCTTTAATTTATTTATTTGTGTTTGCATGCTTTATGTGATTTTTATTGCTTTAAGGTATGCTTGATTATATGTATGATGAATATATACATGTGTGCCATGAATTGATGATGAAAGGAAAATAAATTTTTGGTTCCAATGACTATGAGGGCTTCGGCCATAACACCTCAAAATAGGTGTTTCCAAACTAAAATTTTCATGAATGGTAAAATTGAATTATTAAAAAGGAAAAGAAATAGAAAAATGGATTGGTTTCAAAGAACAATGGTTCACAATTTTGGAGGGATTTTAATGGTGGTGTTTGCGTAAAAATATGAATGGAACTTAGTTGATTTAAAAGGAAAAATGTATGATGGTTTCAATGGCCATGTACCATGGGTTTTGAAGGCTTATATTGCCTTAGTTTTGTGAGACAAAGTGATTTCAAAATGAAAATGTAATTGATTTAGTACAAAAATTAAAGAAATGGAAACAAAGTGTTTTATCACTTGAAAAATGGAATTTTAGTTCATAAATGGAAAAGAAAGGTTGAAAGTGTTTGAACCTCAATTTATTTTAATGAGGACTGAGTTTTAGAATTGTTTTGAGAATTAAGAAGAATATGTTGGTAACTTGAAATTTACTGACGTATAGCTCACCCTTCGGGTTTTGAAGCGCGTTAGAAAATTTTTAGCTGTAATATCTAAAGTAACTGTAAGAAATAAATTTTTTTGGGAAACAGTAGAAACATTGATTTTTAGATGGACTATATTGAAAATATTTAAAATTATCTGGAAAATAGTAGAAATACTGATTTTTAGAAGGGCTATATTGAAAATATTTTTTAAAAATAGACTTTATTGCAAATATTATTTAATGAAGGACTATTTGAGAAATATTATTTTTAGAGGGGCTAATATGCAAATATTGTTTTATGAAGAGTCTTTATTATGTAAATATTATTTTATGGAAGGATTAATATGCAAACAATGAAATAAGGTTGAAATGGTATTTTTGGAAAGTTGAAAAATCAATATGTGATTTGAAAATGTGACAAAAATGTTACGCGATTGAGAAAATGCAAAAATATGATTATGCGATGAAAATATAGTAAAGCTACTGTTGGGTCAATGTGTGAACCCTGAATATGAGATGATGAAATTGAACTGAGAATGGTGCATTTGTACATGCATTGGAAATGTCCAATGGACTGTATGAGGCTAATTGCCTAGGAGAGAATACACCTCTTGAGTAGGTGCGATATGCGTAGTGTAAGTCACTTGTTGACCTTGAGGGCATTGGGGTGCAGGTTGCCTACAATGGGCAGTTGGTAGCTCTTCTGTACTGTGGGTTTGACCGATGTAACACACCGATGATCCTAACCGAGACACTATTCTTAATCAAGATCTGATAAAGACTGTCGTGTATATGCTAGATGTGCAAATACATATAATTGTGGCACGTGGTCTGAGGCATGTTGGTACAGACAGATCTTTTCGATCACTCTCTCCGACTTGAGTTTTAACTCCATGGAGTAAGAAATTGAGTCTACGTGCACATGCATAATTATTGAGTATTGATATCGATGTGATATTTAAATTGTTAAATATTTAGAAAATATTGAGGGCATTATCATAATTAATGCTTGTGATAATTGAATTATTGAATATTTGGTATTGTTAAGGGCATGATTGTAATTATTATTTATTATATCTATTGTGATGATAAATAATGTTGATGGCATAATTATGATTATGGTATGATATATCTGTATGGTATATTGTATGTGTTATCTCCATGCTACCATGTTGGTATTGGCATAGGTGATCTCACCTCTTTGTATGCCTATTTTGTACTGTATTTATATTTGTAAAGACGTTGAGCAAGGAATTGAACAAGAAGGTAAAGAGGAACATATTCCTATGGAGGAAGCTGAATTCTGAGAAGATGTTGATGCCCAGTTTCCTAGGATATATGAGGTTGCGGTTTCGTGGAGGTCTGGAAGCGTGGCATGTTGATCTAGACAGATCGTGTATTTTCTATATAAGAGACTTGAAGATTACCTTAAGTATGCTTTATCGAGGGAACCCTTATTTTAGTGTAAATATTAATGTACACTTAGAGTTTCTGTTGTCCATTTGGCAGTACTGGGGAACTTATTACCGTACTCCTAGTGAGATTAGTATCGTGTCATCTGCGCAGACACCTGTCTGTAGGACTTCACGTCAAATTGAGTTCCTACCTGCTGAGGAATCTAGGGAGGACCCTTCTGAGGGTTCTGCTATTTAGTAGTACTTGGGCAGTATATTAGTTTTAAATAATGTTCAAATACTTTGAGAACCTGATCTGTAAATATTTAAGTATGTCAGTACTAAGACTTATGTTTATATGATGTAAATTATTTGTGATGATGTTGTAATATTTTATTTTTTGCTAAGTTTATCTTATTGATACTTTAAAAAAAATTACAACTTGTATTTACATTACAAAGCACATCTTATAATGAAGGGGTAATTTGGTAATTCAGTAACATAAATGTGATACCTTACGGTGGGTGTTACATTAGTTGGTATCAAAGCCCAAGTTAAAGTCTTCTTGGGTTTGTGGTTAGGTCTGTCTTATTTAAGTTGTGTGATTCTCTGTGTTTGTTTTCTAAAAGAAAACAATATTGTTTGAAGATTGACTTTCACTTTTCTTTGTGTTGTTCAGTCTGATTTGAGAAAACGTAATGGCTGGACGAGGAAGAGGACGCGTGAATACTAGAGCAGGATTTGAAAATGTTGGCAACGATAACCAAAACATGGCTGCAGCTATAGCAGCAATGCAATGGATGGCTGATGTCATTGTGCAGCAAAACCATAGAGTAACTGAGGATGCTCAAAGTTTGTCAGAATTTCGTAGAAACATTCCACCGAAGTTTTATGGAGAATTTGACCCAGAGAAAACTGATCTGTGGATCAAAGAACTAGAAAAGATATTTGAAGGTATGGGTTGTACCGATGAGCGGAAGCTTACTTTTGCAACTTTTGTGTTTGTAGGAGATGGAGAAGCTTAGTGGACAGGAGCCCGTAGATTGATTCAAGCTGAGGGAAGAGTTGTGACGTGGTAGCTTTTTAAGCAGAAATTTCTGGGGAAGTATTTTCCTAATAGTGTTCGTCATGCTAAGGAGATGGAATTTCTTAGTTTGAGGTAAGGGGTGATGTCTATAAGTGAATATGATGCAAAATTCGAAAGCTTGTCTAAGTTTTCGAGGTATTTTCAGATGCACTCGGATGAGGAATGGAAGTGTAGAAAATTTAAAAAGGGGTTGAGATTTGACATTAAGCGAGCTGTAACAACCTTGGAAATTAACCAGTTTCCAGTATTATTAGATAAGTGTCAAAAGGTTGAAGAAATTGATCGTCAACGTGAGGCAAGGAATAGGAACTTTGGACCTACACGGTTCCAAAGAGAAAAGGGTAGCGGTAGCAACCGTTATCAGTGGAAACCGTATACTAAACCGGCAGGAGGTCAAAATTGACAGCAATCTTTCAGAGGAAGTTCTGGTAGCAATAAGGTGAGTCAAGCTAGAACCTCTACGTATAAATGTTTCAAGTGTGGAAAAGATCATCTTACCAAAGATTGTCAACATAAAGGAGTTATCTATTATAGATATGGAAAGCCAGGACATTTCTCCAGAGAATGTGATCAGTTGAAGGTAAAACCATCAGTGAGGAGTGTTCGTACTGCGAGGCCACAGGCGGGTGGTCGTGTGTATATCATGAGCGAAGAAGAAGCCACAAAATTTGAGGACTTGATTATGGAGGACTGTGCCATCGAAGGTAATCCTTTAACAGTGTTATATGATTTGGGAGTAACACATTCTTTCATTGCATGTGATTGTGTGGAGCATTTGGGATTGACTATGACTACATTGCCTTAAGATTTGAGTGCTGTTACTCCTACTGATAAGCCTATGATAGCTACAAAAGTATGTTTGAATTACCCTGTATATGTTAGGGATAGAATCTTTTATGTGGACTTGATTTGTTTACCTCTTTCCAAGATTAATGTAATCTTAGGAATGGATTGGTTATCCTCTAACCATATCCTGATAGACTGTTCTAGTAAGACATTAGTTTTTCCTGAGATTAAGGATTCTAGATTCCTTACAGCTACTCAAGTAGAAGCTTGTTTGAAGGAAGGAGATCAGGGGTACTTATTGATATCTTCTTTGGAGGTTCAGTGTGAAGATGTCTTGAAAGATATTTTCGTAGTTAATGAATTTTCGAAGGTATTTCCTGAAGATATACCTAGACTACCACCAGAAAGAGAAATTGAGTTTTCTATTGATTTAGTACCTGGAGCTGGACCTATATCTATGACGCCTTACAAGATGTCGCCAGTAAAGTTGGCAGAGCTTAAGAAGCAGCTGGAGGATTTATTAGAGAAACAATTTGTGAGACCAAGTGTATCCCTATGGGGAGCTCTAGTATTGTTGGTAAAGAAGAAGGATGAGACTTCTCGTTTATGTGTAGACTACTAACAGTTGAACAAGATTACAATTAAGAATAAATATCCACTTCTAAGAATTGATGATTTGATGGATCAATTGCGAGGAGCCACAATATTTTCCAAGATTGACTTACGTTCTGGTTATTACCAAATACGTGTGAAAGTGGAGGATATTCCCAAAACTGCGTTTCAGACATGTTATGGGCATTATGAATATCAAGTGATGTCATTTGGTGTGACTAATGCACCTGCCATATTCATGGACTTTATGAACAGGATTTTCTGTTCGTACTTGATAAGTTTGTTGTTGTCTTTATTGATGACATTTTGATTTATTCTCAAAGTCAGGAGGAACATGTTGAGCATCTCAAAGTGGTTCTCCAGATTCTGAAGGAGAATAGGTTGTATGCCAAGTTGTCCAAATGTGAATTTTGGTTAAGTGAAGTTCAATTTTTGGGACATGTTATATCGGAGGAAGGAATTGAAGTTGATGCTTCAAAAGTGGAAACAATTATTGAATGGGAAAGGCCGAAGATAGTATCATAAATCCTTAGTTTTATCAGATTAGCCGGTTATTATCAATGGTTTATTGAGGGGTTTTCAAAGATAGCAGGACCTCTTACCTAACTTACACGAAAGAATCAACCGTTTGTATGGACTGATGCATGCGAAGAAAGTTTTCAGGAGTTGAAAAGACGACTGACTACTTCACTGGTTTTGATTCTACCTAATCTGAACGAACCTTTCGAAGTATATTGTGATGCTTCTTACTAAGGATTGGGTTGTGTACTTATACAGAACCGTAACGTTATAGCATATGCATCGAGGCAGTTGAAAGTGCATGAGAGGAATTATCTAACCCATGATTTGGAGTTGGCAGCTGTAGTGTTTGCATTGAAAGTGTGGAGACATTTTCTTTATGGGGCAATGTTCACTGTCTTTAGTGATCATAAAAGTTTGAAGTATCTGTTTGACCAAAAGAGTTGAACATGAGACAAAGGCGTTGGCTAGAGTTTCTGAAGGACTATGATAGAAGAATTTTAGGATATGCGTTTGTTTGTGAAATTGACACCAGGGAAGATGTGTTTAAACATGATCACCATTTCAAATGATTTAATGGATAGAATATGAGAAGGACAAAACAGTGACCAGTATATGCAAGAAGCAAAGGAGGCAAGGAGTCAAGGAGCAGAATTGGAATTTAGCGAAGGTGCTGATGGAATGCTGAAGTTTAAAGGAAGAGTTTGTGTGCCAAACGATCCAGAACTTAGGAAATTGATTTTGGATAAAGCCCATAGAAGTAAGTTGAGTATGCATCTAGGAGCCACAAAGATGTATCATGTAACATCCCGAAAATTCTTTATTTCATTATAAATAATAATTTTATAATATTTATAATTTTTAGGAATTTTTGTGGATTTTTCTAGAAATGATGAATATTTTAATATATTCTTCGTTTTGTGTGCGCACTGAGCAGAGCCGGGATAATGAAATATTTCCCTGAGGCTGGTAAACCTTGAACTGTCAACGTGTCGACAGGGGATCTTACTAAACCCGAGGTCGGGCACAGTTTGCGAGGTTTGCATTTTTTAAGGTTTTATCTACTAGATAAAATCGCTGTATCATAAAATTATCTAATGAATAATAAAATATTATTTTCATCAATTGTAACTTTTATTCACTGAGAAAATAATTCTAACAGTGTAATTAATCATCTGTCGAATGTATTTAATTAGGAGACAAGCTTACTACGCACTTTATCGAGAAGCGCACGAAGCTTCTCAAGGAAGCTTTGAGGGAAGCTTCTAGGAAGCTTCCTCCAACCACTTCTCTCTCTCTCCTCCCTTTTGGTGCTGCACGGTTGACTAAGGCGGCATATTTTATTTTCATTTCTCTCATTTTCTCTCCCTTACGTCTGCTCTCTTTCTCCCTTCTCTTTTCACTCCACAGCAGCAACATCATTACCACCCACAGCTCCATTTTATCTTCAAGTTGTCACACTCTTTGCATCATCTTTGTGTTTGGAGGACCACCATCATTGAGGGAGTCATCTTCAAGAGTTCACCATTCTCTCCATCTTCATTCTTTTCCACCTTTGAAGCTTAAAGGTTGGAGCTTTAAGGTAAAGCTCTCAACTTTCTCTTCCTCTCTTCTCATCTTCGTGACCCACGGTCATTTTGGTGACCATGGGTATCCATTTCAAGGTTTGGTTCTGATTTTGTAAGTTTGAATGTTCAAGGACTTCCAGGAAGCTGAGCACGAATTTTTTGACCAAAAAGGAGCAACCTTTCTTTGTGCTTCTCTAAGGTAAGAGGAAGATACTCCTCCTCAACCTCTATTAGCATTTAGGAACGTTGTCTGTGATTGATCGTGAGGGAATCCCATGAGGGTCATCCTTTGTTTGCATGTGTTTGTAAGGTGTTTATGCTATTGGAATGTCTGTTTGTGTATATTGATATATATTGGATTGGATTGAAATGTATAATATGGAAGGAAATGACATCGGATTGGTTCTCGGATGGCCACGATTTTGAGCTCAAAAGTTTAGGGATTTTTGGTGAACACTTGTAATAATTTGAACTTCTGACCATTAAGCACCATGTCAATATTCGTCGAGTGACATATCCGTCGAGATAGGATGTCAAGATCCATCGAGTCCGAATGCCAATACCCGTCGAGTTAAAATTCTGACCATTGAATAGAAACTTCTCCAATGCCAAATCCGTCGAGTTTAGACTCCTGACCATATCCGTCGAATTTGATTTTCTAACCAAATTCGTCGAGTTTAGACTTCTGACCATCAAGTACAATGTCAATATCCGTCGAGATAGGATGTCGAGATCCGTCGAGTCCGAATGCCAATATCCGTCGAGTTAAAATTCTGACCATTGAATAGAAACTTCTCCAATGTCAATATTCGTCGAATTTGGACTTCTGATCATTTCGTGTTTTCATCGGTTCAACACTTGGAAGATTTCTCCAACATCAACACCCATCCATCGAAAATAGGATTTCTGCTAATTTTCTAGTATATTCGACAGTTTTTGATCCCTATTCGATAGAATCTTCATTCGACAGAAATTGACTTTTTGCCATTCTTGTGAAATAATGATCTCCCGTCTTTCATCATTCTACCGTGTTATTTTTCGTCGAAAGGCAGCCTCAATTTTATACTAGATACATTGTCTCCGTCAAATTCAAAAGTATAATTCATCACCCAACACCTAGCGATCAAATTAAGGATTCTGCTGGTGATTCCGACCATGTATCTTCCTGGACTCAAGGCTTTTGGACTAATATAAGCATGTTAATCGTAAATAATTGGATGACTAGAAACTAATTAGGGATTCATAAAGAGGGAAAAACAAGGAACGTGGGTATGCCATTACAACTAGTGAGAATTTCGAGTAAAGAAAGAACATGAGTATGGGTGAGGTTGTGAGGAACATAATGAACCTAATGGTTGACTTCTATCATGACTATGAATGTGATTGTGGTTATCCTTAAGATGTGCTATTGGCTTGATGTGGATCCGTGAATGGGATCAAACCTTGTTGTTAAATGATATGACATGTATTTGAAGCATGATTGACCTAGTTTGTCATGAGGAGCATGATTGAGTCATGCTTTGAACAAAAAGAAAGAGAACGTCCGTTGGACATTGTTAAGGCCGAGTTGCCTAGGATTTGAATCACACCTTAGTGCGGGTGCGAATAGACATGTGTGGTCCTGTAGTTAACCTTGAGGGCGTCGGGGCGCGGGCGTCTCATAGAGGGCAGTGGTAGCCCTCTGGACCGTGAGACAAACTGATGCAAACGCACCGATGATCTTGACTGGACACAGTCCCCTCTGGACCGTGGGAATGCCGCTGTATAAAGCCTTGTTGCGCAAAATGATTGATTATTTTCTGGAAAGCACTAATTTTATAGCTGACAAGATACTGGCATGTCTCCCTGATCATTTTCTCTGACTGTTTTGTGTCTAGCTCCATGGAGTAGGATTTTGACTATTGTATGCATGTGCACAGTGGGTCCATGCATTATCTGCATTTATTGTTATTATAATTTGGAATTGTTGCCTTACTGTTATATATAGGATTGCCTGGAACTGCTTATTTGTTTATTTTCGCTATCTAATGCTTATGATTATCATTTGGAATGCTTTGTGGGTGCTTTGCGCCGTTTATTTTCTTGATGCTATAATTGGTAATAACGGTAGGATGTCTTACCTCTTTTCTGTTTCTCCATTATTGTTTGTCTGTATATTACATCCCATCGAAGACAACTGCAAGGAACCGGAAGCTCCTGATTTCCCCAGCTTTTGGCCTTACCTCGATTAGCGACTGCGGAAGAGCATGGAGGCACGCACGGGCAGATTTTTGGGAGATGTGCGTCTGACTTTCTTAGGAGGGCCAGAGTGCTGGTACATCAACTTTGACTCCGAGCGCTGCGTCTACTTGGGAGATGTATCGATATCTCTAGCCTGGAGGCGCCATGAGCTGCCTATTTTCACCTGCTGTATTAGCCTACGCCTGGAATTTCACTTTCCCATATGGGAGATATGGGGTGACCGTTATTACACCCCGCGAGAAGACTCTTTTCATTCCACTGCTCGGGCCCCGTCCCATAACTCTGTAGTTCCTATGGTGGTTTCCTCTGATGAGGAAGACCCCGAGGAGGTCCCTGAGGACGACCCCGAGGAGGATCCTAAAGAGGATCCTGACATGATTCCTCCTCATTTGAGGGACTAACATTACTTGTAGCTACTGAGGGCTACCAGTATTTTATTTTAGGGGCCTGATGTTTTGACTGTAATGGGCTATATATTCTGATACCGTGGGGATGTGTATGTATAATCCTTTGGAGGTAGATATAGTTTTGCTTTTTGATATACCAGGCTTTGTAACTAAACAAGTTGATAAATATATATATATATATATATATATATATATATATATATATATATATATATATATATGCAATGTTAATTCCGATGTATGCTTTACTTTCGCTTTTGTTCTTCATTTCCATGTATGTTTCGTCACCGTGGTGTATTAATTATTGTCATTATTAATTATTGCTATTATAACAAAAAAAGTATATACTCTTGCTTTAATTACCCAACTATCATCAAGTAAACATATATATATATATATTATTAAGAGGAACCGGGTCTTAACTCATATAATTTATTTCTGCATTGTAATTAACAATATGATGTTCCCTTTCCAAAAAGGGGTGTTACATATCAAGACTTGAAACAGCTATATTGGTGGCAAGGAAAGAAGAAGGATGTCGCTGAATATGTATCATCCTGTTTAATTTGTCAAAAGGCTAAGGTGGAACATCAAAGACCATCAGGAATGTTACAACCTTTACCTATACCTGAATGGAAATAGGATGACATAGCAATGGATTTCGTAATAAGACTACTAAAGACTCCGAAAGGTCATGATTCTATCTGGGTAATTGTTGATGGGCTTACAAAGTCGGCGCACTTTTTGCTGATTAATATTAAGTACTCAATGGAAAAGTTAGCACAAGTGTACATCAATGAAATTGTTAGACTTCATGGTGTACCATCCAGTATTATTTCTGATCAAGATCCGCGATTTACATCGGGGTTTTGGAATAATTTATAAGAAGTGGTGGGAACAAAGCTACATCTAAGTTCTGTTTACCATCCACAAACAGATGGTCAGTCAGAAAGGACGATTCAATCATTAGAGGACTTGATGAGAGTTTGTGTTCTAGAACAAACTAGTTGTTAGGATGAATTTTTGTCATTGATAGAGTTTACATACAACAACAGTTTTCATTCAAGCATAGGGATGGCACCCTATAAGGCATTGTATGGGAGACGATGTAGAATGCCGTTATGTTGGTATCATGATGGTGAAAGTGTTGTTTTAGGGCCAGAATTCATACAACAGACAATTGAGAAAGTGAAGATGATTCAAGATAAGATGAAGACAACTCAGACTCGACAAAAGAGTTATGCTGATAAAAGATGAAGACCGCTTGAGTTTGAAGAAGGTGACTATGTGTTTCTACGTGTGACACCTATGACTGGAGTTGGACGAATGATTAAGTCAAGGAAACTTACTCTAAAGTTTATCAGGTCGTATCAGATACTTCGTCGGGTGGGTCCGGTAGACTATCAGATTGCATTACCACCTTTACTATCAAATATTCACAATGTATTTCACGTATCACAACTACGGAAATATATTTCTGATCCTACACATGTTATCGAACCAAAAACCGGACAACTGAAGGAAAATTTAACCTATGAAATGTTTCCAGTCAAGATTGAGGATCGAAGGACAAAGCAACTTCGAGGTAACAAAATTGCATTGGTTAAAGTAGTTTGGAGTGATGTAAACGGTGAAGCTACATGGGAGTTAGAAGATAAGATAAAATAACAATATCCATATTTATTTTGAGGGTGTGAAATCAAGTTTCCAGGACGAAACTTCTTTTTAGAGGGGGAGAGTTGTAACACCCCAAACTTCCTAACTATTTGACAGTAATAACAAAATTCTACTGTTTAGTGATTTCTATGTACTGCAAAATTATTTTGAGTATTCCACAAATATATTTGGTCTTTTTGTGTGATTTACTCCGTGTCAGGAAAATAATAATTTTCGGGCTAGGGAAAATCTACAGTAATTTAATTATTACTATTGATTCTTAATTCTTTTTGCTAATCTAATTTGATTTTCATAAGTTTTATAATTTTTATGATTTTATGGATTATTATGAGATTTTTATGTTTTTTTATTATTTTAATATTATTCTAGGGCTGTTGTGGGCCCGGGGGGCTGTATGTGGGCTTAAGCGAGACCGAAAAAGTGAACATTTTTTCAAGGCTAGAAAATTTTGTACTGTTTAGATGGGGATGAGGGGATCTTACTAAACCCGAAATCAGAAATAGTTTTGGAAATTTTATTTTACTGTGTTTTGTACTGTATTTAATTATTGGGTGATAAAAACTACAGTTAATTGTGTTCATAGAGTAATAGCAAATAAAAATAAATACTATACTGCTTAGTCAACATTAGTGGTTATGACGACTTTATGATAGGCCAATAGGAAGCAAGCTTAATGTTGAAGCCTTTGGATATCCACCATTGATTTAATCAAGGATGGAGATTTGGCCTTACAAAGTGGCCATGACCATTTGTGACCATTGGATGTAAAGCATGAAGAGGAGATCTTGACCCTTCATTTTGGAGATACATCTAATGGCTAGGATTTCAAGGAGAAGGATCCAATGACCTAAATTTGGTCTTATCAATATAGAACCTATACTTAGAAGCTACATTAATGTAAACCATTGATCTAATCAATGGTTAACAATGCTCAAAATGGTGGCAAGTGAAAATTGACACTCAAGAGTGTACAAGAGGGGGGGACGGTTTTTAGGAGGCTTAAGGCCATAGGGAATTTTCAAGACCACTTCATCTTCACCAAAACATAAAGCTTTTACAAACAAAATTTCTCTTCTCTCTCTCCATGCATGTTTCGGCCAAGCACCCCGAGAAACCTTCCATCACTCTATAATTTTATCCAACCATATATCTTGCATCCTTACATCAATCCAAGAACCTTTGTAGTTAAGCTCAAGCTCTAAATCTTTCATCTTCAAGGACTTTCTTCAAGATCAAGTTCTAGGTTTTTGAGGTGAAGTATAAGGAAACTTCACTACTTTTCTTATTTTCATGCTCTAAGCTATGTTTGATCCATGGTTCTCCTTGTTCAAGCTTAATATGCTAATAAACTTGTGTCTTATTTTGTATTTAAGAAGCTTTTGGTGGTGAATCACTCACTCAAGAAGCAAACCAAGGAGCTTGGGAGGTTCTTCAAGAGGTAAGAGGGAGATCCATCTCACCAACCAAGTATGGTGGTGGGAGATGAATTTTATATTTGATGGATGGTGAATCCATGTGAGGATTCATATCCTTGGTTGTGTAATTATGTGTGGGTGTTTATGTGCTTTAATTTATTTATTTGTGTTTGCATGCTTTATGTGATTTTTATTGCTTTAAAGTATGCTTGATTATATGTATGATGAATATATACATGTGTGCCACTAATTGATGATGAAAGGAAAAAAAAATTTGGTTCCAATGACCATGAGGGTTTTGGCCATAACACCTCAAAATAGGTGTTTCCAAACTAAAATTTTCATGAATGGTAAAATTGAATTATTAGAAAGGAAAGGAAACAGAAAAATTGATTAGTTTCAAAGAACAATGGTTCACGGTTTTGGAGGGATTTTAATGGTGGTGTTTGCGTAAAAATATGAATGGAACTTAGTTGATTTAAAAGGAAAAATGAATGATGGTTTCAATGGCCATGTACCATGGGTTTTGAAGGCTTGTATTGCCTTAATTTTGTGAGACAAAGTGATTTCCAAATGGAAATATAATTGATTTAGTATAAGAATTAAAGAAATGGAAACAAAATGTTTTATCACTTGAAAAATGGAATTTTAGTACATAAATGGAGAAGAGAGGTTGAAAGTGTTTGAACCTCAATTTATTTTAATGAGGACTGAGTTTTAGAATTGTTTTAAGAATTAAGAAGAATACATTGGTAACTTGAAATTTACTGACGTATAGCTCACCCTTTGGGTTTTGAAGCGCGTTGGAAAATTTTGAGCTGTAATATCTTAAGTAACTGTAAGAAATAAAATTTTTTGGGAAACAATAGAAATACTGATTTTTAGAGGGACTATATTGAAAATATTTAAAATTTTCTAGGAAATAGTAGAAATACTAATTTTTAGAAGGGCTATATTGAAAATATTCTTTAAAAATGGACTTTATTGCAAATATTATTTAATGAAGGACTATTTTGAAAATATTATTTTTAGAGGGGCTAATATGCAAATATTATTTTATGAAGAGGGGTTATTATGTAAATCTTATTTTATGGAAGGACTAATATGCAAATAATGAAATAAGGTTGACATGGAATTTTTGGAAAGTTGAAAAATCAGTAAGTGATTTGAAAATGTGACAGAAATGTTACACGATTAAGAAAATGCAAAAATATGATTACGCGATGAAAATACAATAAAGATACTGTTTGGTCAATATGTGAACCCTGAATATGAGATGATGAAATTGAACTGAGAATGGTGCATTTGTACATGCATTGGAAAAGTCCAATGGACTGTATGAGGCTAATTGCCTAGGAGAGAATACACCTCTTGAGTGGGTGTAATATGCGTAGTGTAAGTCACTTGTTGACCTTGAGGGTATTGGGGTGCAGGTTGCCTACAATGGGCAGTTGGTAGCTCTTCTGTACCATGGGTTTGACCGATGCAACACACCGATGATCCTAACCGATACACTATTCTTAATCAAGATCTGGTAAAGACTGTCGTGTATATGCTAGATGTGCAAATACATATAATTGTGGCACGTGGTCTGAGGCATGTTGGTACAGACAGATCTTTTCGATCACTCTCTCGGACCTAAGTTTTAGCTTCATGGAGTAGGAAATTGAGTCTATGTGCACATGCATAATTATTGAGTATTGATATCGGTGTGATATTTAAATTATTGAATATTTGAAAAATATTGAGGGCATTATCGTAATTAATGCTTGTGATAATTGAATTATTGAATATTTGATATTGTTAAGGGCATGATTGTAATTATTATTTATTATATATATTGTGATGATAAATAATGTTGATGGCATAATTGTGATTATGGTATGATATATCTGTATGGTATATTGTATATGTTATCTCCATGCTACCATGTTGGTATTGGCGTAGATGATCTCACCTCTTTGTATGCCTATTTTGTACTGTATTTATATTTGTAAAGACATTGAGCAAGGAATTGAACGAGAAGGTGAAGAGGAACAGATTCTTGTGGAGGAAGCTGAATTCTGAGAAGATGGTCATGCCCAGTTTCCTAGGATATATAAGGTTGCAGTTTCATGGAGGTCCGGAAGCGTGGCATGTTGATTTAGGCGGAGCGTGTATTTTCTATATAGGAGACTTGAAGATTACCTTAAGAAGGCTTTATCGAGGGAACCCTTATTTCAGTGTAAATATTAATGTACACTTAGAGTTTCCGTTGTCCATTAGGCAGTACTGGGGAACTTATTATTGTACTCCTAGTGAGATTAGTATCGTGTCATCTGCGCGGACACCTGTCCATAGGACTTCGCATCAAATCAGATTCCTACCTGCTAAGAAATCTGAGGAGGACCCGTCTGAGGGTTCTGCTGTTTAGTAGTACTTGGGCAGTATATTAGTTTTAAATAATGTTCAAATACTTTAAGAACTTGGTCTGTAAATATTTAAGAATGTCAGTACTAAGACTTGTGTTTATATGATGTAAATTATTTGTGATGATGTTGTAATATTTTATTTTTCGCTAGGTTTATCTTATGGATATTAAAAAAAAATTACAACTCGTATTTACATTACAAAGCATATCTTATAATGAAGGGGTAATTTGGTAATTAAGTAACATAAATGTGATACCCTACGGTGGGTGTTACACTACACGACTGGGAGGAGAAAAAGATGATAAAAGTCATCATATTTTCACTTCTCATTTCCCATTCCAAAACCCATTTCACCTTTCTCTCTTTATTTCTCTCTTCTCCCTCACGTGCTCTCCTCTCTTCTTCCTCTCTACTCCATGGCAGCCACACCAAGGGGAGGCCATTTTCACTAGCTTATTAAACCAACCTCATTTCTTGCTTCCTCTCATCATCCTAAGACTCTTCTCTTTGGGGATCATCCCCTAAATCTTCCTTTTCATTTTCCACCATTGAAGCCCAAAGCTTGAAGCTTTTGAGGTAATGTTCTAGATCTTCATTTTCTCTTCTCATTTTCGTGGTCCTTGGCCACCATTGTGATCAAGGACTCCCTTTTCAAGCTTTGATTTTGGATTTCTTGGGTTTCACCATCTTAGGGTTTTCTTGGAGGTCTTGGACAAAAATTGCAAGAAAAGCACCAAGAAGGTTCCTTTTCTTGTCTTCTCTTGAGGTAAGAGGGAGATAATCCTCTTCACCCAATCTTGGTGGTGAGGAAATGTCTTTGGTATTGATGGTGAGGAATCCATTATGGGTTTCTCACTTTGTTGTGATTTCTAATGATGTTATGATTGCAATGTGTTGTATGATCATCTATACTTGATATTATGAATCTTGATGGATTTGTATGTGTCTAAATGCTCAAATATATATATGGATTAGTACCCATTTGATTTGGAAGCTTGGAGAAGCTCATTTTCATGGTTTCTGGTGTAGATTCACGGGCTGTGTGGATTTACACGGCCCAGGTCGTGTTTCCCACTAGAAACACAGCTTAATGCACATGACAGAGTGTTACAAGGCCGTGTAATCGGGCATTTTAGTTTAGACACGTTTTCAGGTACTTCCAGAGGAGTACACGGCCTAGGCTATGTAATTTGACACGGCCGTGTACTCCAAGCCGTGAAATTGGACATGGCTGTGTAAATGGGATAGTGAAGAATTGTTTGGTTTTTCTAGTCACATGGAGGCTCACAGTCTCATTGGGCACTCATTGTGAGGCTTTGTAACAAGCTAGAACTTAGCTAATTAAATGAATAGGCACTTAAGTAGGAGTTCATAATGTGGAAAGGATAATGAACACAACCTTATTATGCAACTTAGTGTGAGGTTTGGATAAAGAAAGAACATGAGTGGGAGGAGGGTTGTGAGGAACTCAAAGTAAATATTCTAAGAAATTTAACGCAAGAACGTAATGGAATTGAAGCATAACTTCATAGCAACTTTGAATAGTATGTGTTCACCTTGGAGGTTTTAATAATGACTTAAGGTGGGTCCGTAATTGGGATCAAAGATTTTTGGATGAATGATTCGACTCTATATGGCATGTGAATTTGAATAAGTTATGCTATCATTGTGATTCTATATATGTATATATATATATATATATATATATATATATATATATATATATATATATATATATATGTATGCATTGAATCCATATGCATTGAGGCATGATTGATACAGTCTAACATGATGAGCATGATTGAAGCATGCATTGACATTGTGATTATGGAACTGAAGTATCGGACCAAGAAACATCAGATGGACGATTTAGTCAGATGTAGTTCGCCTTTATAACCAGAAACGTCAGATAGACGAGCGAGTCAGATGGGACTAGTTATCAGAGGAAACCTAGTTAACAGTGGTACTATGTAGTCGTATGGACAGTTATATAATATCACTGATGAAAATGATAGTAAACAATTGTATGAACGGTTGCTTCAATACCATTGGGAATGGTATAATGGTGGTTGAACTATTGTTAAGGCCATGTTGCCTAGGTGTTGAATCACACCTTAGTGCGAGTACGAATAGACTAATGTAGGTCTCTTATTGACCTTGGAGGCGTCGAGGTGCGGGTACCTTGCAATGGACAGTTGGTAGCTTTTCTGTCCGTGGGGCAAACCGATGCAAATGCACCGACAATCCGGACTAGACATTGTCCTATATCGAGATCTGTGTAGAATGTCTTGTACAATGCCATGGTGTGCACGTTGATAAATTGAGAATTTTAGCACTTGAGGGCCTCAGCAGCCGTGATACAGACATATCTCCTAATCATTCTCTCTGATGTTTTTGTCTAGCTCCATGGAGTAAGAAATGAGTACATTGTACATGAGGATGGTTAGCATACGCATTGTGCATATGCATGGTCAATTCACATATTGTCATGGCATGGTCAACATATATATTATGGAGACATAAATATTTGTTATATATCCATAGTGGATATTTGTTGTTACAGTGCTATTGACATTTATATTATTGTGATATATGCCTTCTGATGATGTCTATGAAATTGATAACTTGAAAATATCTACAATATCTGCATAGATGGAATGATTTCATCATTCGTATTATTTTCCTTCGCTGCCCTATTGGTAATGAATGTAGGATATCTCACCTCTTGCTTGCACTATTCTTGTTCTCTGTGATTTTTGGGTAAAGACTGTAAAGGGGATGAGGTTGAATTTCCTAGACCATACTTGGTATGATCTCCTGTGTTTGATGAGGGCAACAAGGAGGGGTTCTGTTGATTTTTTGTCAAGATTGTGTTCACTAGGGGTGACAATGCTTGGCGAGTCGACTGGGTCGGTAAGCGTAAATGGTGGGGATCTAACCTTGACCGTGAAGAGGACTGCGATTGAAGATCCTATCCTGGTTCTCACTACATCGGTGCATCCGGAGTTGCCTTACGCATTCAGGAGCTATGGAGTAATCTGATTCATACCCCCAAAGAGGACGAAAAGTCTGTAGCATCAGCTGCGACGACGCCTACCCGTGAGATCACACATTGTTCTGCTTTTGTGTCCTCAAATGAACCGGGGAAAGGATCCCGAAGTGGATCCGATGGAGTACCCAACTCCTTAGCCGTAGTTTTGTTATGGGTAGTTTATATTTTCTTTTGAATTACTTGTATGAGGGTTATTTTGAGTATATATATGTTTTAAGTTAATTAACTAGTCTTATATATTGTATCTTGAGTATATCTTGTCGAACTATATTTTAAAATGATGGAATATGTAGCTATTCGTTCGTGGCTCATATTTCCCTTATATGCAAAATGATCAAATTTGGAAAACTTGTTATTTGAGTTGTACACGCCAAAATTTAGTGACTGTGGTATAATGACGATTGTGCCGTGGTTATTAAATTGAGGGGTGTTACACATATTGCCCCAATGACATACTTCCTTGCTCCAGCTTTAGAAATTTGATTTCTTTATGTTCTTGCAAATTCTTTGGGAAGTATTTATCTAAAAAGGTTCATCAAAACACTTCCCATGTAACCTGTGTTCCTGCCACTTCTATTAATCTCCTAACACCAGTCCATAAATACTCTGCTTCTCCTTTTAACATATAGGTAGCAAAAGCAATCTTC
Source organism: Ormosia semicastrata (assembly GCA_029884595.1). Classification (NCBI taxonomy): domain Eukaryota; kingdom Viridiplantae; phylum Streptophyta; class Magnoliopsida; order Fabales; family Fabaceae; genus Ormosia; species Ormosia semicastrata. The sequence continues at coordinate 79,547,473 of JAQQTO010000063.1, read as the reverse complement.
TGGCCTTCTGTACAATCCATCATCACAAAAATTTTCTCTAATTCTCTTTGTCATTCTTCAACCTTTGCTGGATTATATTCTCCCCTAAATGATGGAGGATCTTCTTTTCTAAATTTAGAAAGGTTGTGAAAATTTTGTTTTCTCACTATTGTTCCATCTTTGACTAGCTGTGGAGGTGGATGTGCCTCTATTCTTTTGAGCACTTTGTTGGTAATATCAGTTTGTGCCCTCATCATGTAACATTCTCTCCAACCCAATGGACTTAATCAGGGTTATAGAAACTCAATAACACTAGTATAGGACACTAGTTAATTATGGTAACTACTTGGCATAGTTTTAGCATAAATCTATAACACTGAATGTGAGAAATAACTCCCATAAAATTTGGACTTTTGTGAAAATGGTTGAGAAAATAGAAATAAATGAAGAAGATTTATTTCTAAGCTATGAATAATTAAAAGGGATCTTTTAAAGCTTCTTAATTCAATTTGACAGGTTTAATTTAACCTAAAAAAGAATAATAAAACTTAGAGACTAATATGTTAGTATAAGAAAAGTGGTAGAATAGTAATATAGAAAATAGAATGAGCTCCTAGAATTTTCTATGGTACCTATGAAGGTTAGAAAATTCGTTTCTGAAAGACTGAAGTGTTCTTAGCATATATAAGATTTACCATTGGATTTCATTTTTATAAGACTCTCTCCGCGTCCACCACTGTTTCATTCTGATGCAACTTGTAACATCCTAATACCAGTAACCTAGTATACCTGGCATATATCTGGATAAGCAGTAGTAGTTATGCTACTTCTTACTTGAACATCAAACTAATCCATATCATTTAAACAAATAATAATGGAGAATCACTACCTCAAAAAAGGCACATCGCAATACATAAACTTTATCTACAAGCATAAAAACTACTCTAGTCTTCATACTACTCTAGCAACAGATAAGTGAGCCACTGCTCAATACCATCAGAATATTTACACAAACTCTATGTAACATTCACAAGGCAAGCTATAATCTTAACTCACATTCATAATAAACAACGATATCAAACAACTGTCTATACAATCATAAGATATCATCAAGCAAGACAACCGCCCTTACAGCTGTCAACAGATGCAATGCTTGTTATGTTGAATGCTTATGCATACACGATATCCCAATAATATGATGATGCAATGCTAATGCAGATTTTAGTTTTAGAAAGTACATGATACTTTCTTAATTCCTAGGAACTCTGTATCCTTGTATACAATGGGTAGAATTGGCAAAAAAGCCCTGATACTACCTAGTAATAAGTGGATTCACTCCCCTCACCACATGTAAGAGTACTATTACCACCTCCATATTGGTAACCCTAACCTTGATAACATTGCCCGCTACAAGGGGTTACAAAACATAGAAAATAGGAAATAACAAGTTTGAAAACCAAATATGCAAAGTTAATATAAAAACACTTACACACTCTTCACAAGGTTCACAACAACCAAGTGAAAAGCAACACTAGTAACTTAAGACTTTACCTCCACTTTTCACATAACTAGTAAAACTCATATCACTAGTATTCTTATATCTAGAACCTCATCTCATCACTCCGCAAGTGATCTCTAGGCAATCTAAAGTTGCTCAAGGTTCTAGACACTACCTTATAGCATTCCACAACACTTGGATGCCCAAGGTTTTGCTAACTCCTATCACAAGGTTCACCCCAAAACGTGAAAAGGCTATAACTAGAAAACATGCACTCTTGGTTCAACTCTATCACATAAAGGAACTAACCCATGTCTCTAGCAAAACACAAGGCTTAACCTTGATAAACAAGGAAGCACACACTAACTATGCATCTTAAGCTTAACTTTAACTCTAAAGGAGTAACCTATGCATATAGATAAGCATATCATACCAAACATACTCAAACTAGTTGTTTCTAGTATACCTTGTCCTTAATTCTTGTAACATCCTTAATACAATTACTAATTACGTATCCAAAATTACGTATTAGCAATTACAATTAAGCATGTCACGTATTAATTAACATAATATATTTGAAAATAAATATAAGAGATATACAAAAAATATGAGCCTAACATAGTTGGAAATATACGTACAACATATAAGACATTATATAAATAATATACATCAGTGTACAAAATTACATAATATGTTACAGAGTACTAAATATACAATACAAAATACATAACATAGCCAAAACCTATTCTACTTCTTCATCTTCTGCCTCTTTGCTGAAGTAAGTGTTCTTAGAAATATTATGGAAAACAAATTAGAAAGGGGTGAGAATACTAAGAAATCTCAGTAGTACTATTTTAAAAATACATCTCATCATAATACTTCTAGCTACTTCAGGGAAAAATCATTTTAAAACTCATTTCATAAAGTAGGAAGGTGGCAAAAGCCAAATCTAGTCCTTCCTCTTCTCGAAACAAAATTCTAATTGTTAACTTTTTCCAAAAATATTTATTATCAAACAACATAATTTATATTCATAAATAATTTTAGAAACAATTTATAAACAAGAACTATGATATCAAACTCTTGCATTAATTCTTATAATGTATCAAAGTCATAATTATCAAACATCACAATTTATATCTACAAATATATTTTCACAAACATATTTTCAAATAAGCAACACAATATCACATTTAGATTCAATTTCATCACAATGCTTATTTAAATCACTTGGTAGTAGTCTGCTTTCAAGTTAGTGCACTTCAACCTATTCATGATGATTCACTAGTCAATTAGAACTACTCCAAGTAATATTAAATTCAATTCCAAATCCTTCTCAGTGCTCATTATCCAATGCTAATTCCCACAGAACCAGATCACCTCACATAACTTGAATTCTACCTTGGTAATAGTCTGTTTTCAGGTCAGTACATTCTGACCTATTTATGAAACTGCTATGTATGCCACACAAAACTATTCCAAGTATCCTATTTATCACACTACTATGTATGTCACACTCTTGGCAATAGTTTGCTTTCAAGTTGGTACATTCCAACCTATTTATGACACTGCTATGTATGTCACACAGAACTATTCCAAATATCATTACATATATGAGGGAAACTAGGGCAAGTGAGGAAACTAGTGAGAAATTTTAAGAATATAGGATCCTCTTCCTCACGGAGGTTCATCTTTGTAATCCTAATGAAATTCTGGATACCTTTCTCTCACAAAGGATCAACTCCAGAATTCATTAATGCCCAAACAAATTCACATATGGCAAAATACCAAATTTATTCAAATACATAGAGGATACTTACATGTTAGGAATAACATTCTTACATTCAATTCAAATACAAATTCTATGAGCACTAATACTCAAACATAATACAGCAACCATTCCAACTCAACCTTAAATAACTTAGAGAGTAAATCTTCATATGCATACCAATGGCTCAACTTTGCATTCAAAAGAGCAACACAAATTCAAATTCAAGTTCAACTTGAATAATCAAGAAACAATACCAATAGAGTTCATTCATTACATTCCATAATTCTCAACATGTGCACAATCCTTAATGAGTGCACAATTCCAAACTCATATGATACACAATCACTTGTTCAATAAATTTCCATACAATACATTTCAAGCCCTTACATATTGAATAATATATGGAGATTACCTTTTCTCCTTTAATTCTTAATTCGGCCTACATGGCCATTATAACATATCAAAGGTTGTTCATGCATCCAATTAAACTACTCAACATCCAATTACATTAATACAAGTGTTAGAGTTTTCCAAGTATGACCGAAAATACCATAATCATCAAACATATAATCCAATCTCAAGAATTAATTATTCTTATTCATTTTTAAATCTTAAAACCCTTAGTTAATTTTCAACTATTTTCTCTTATTGTTAACAAATAGTTGTGATCTTTAAATAACTTAAGGCCATGTATTTTATCATCCTACAAATAAAATCCATTCACAAGGATAAGAGACTAAAGCAAGTCTCACGGCCAAAATTCCACTTGATGATCATCTTGTTACTTTTATAAATCTATCATCATCCTTAATAGTTCATCTAGCATACATAGAAAAACTAGTGCAATTCTTAACATTATCAATCAATATTTTGCATCTATACATGAAAGAATTGCATAGTAATTAGGATAAAAAACAAGGCAGCAACTTGCTCTAAATAATTCAGCTTAAGAATACATTGAAATCTCATTTTTCTCATCAAATTCAAGTTAATCAACAATAACACAGCAAAATCAACATACAGAACCAATAACACGCAACAGAAACAACATACAGAAGCAACAGTAAATAGTAAAAATAGCAAACAGTAGCAATAGCAAACAGCAATAACAGTAATCAGCAGCAACAACAAAGAGTAGCAATAGCAAATAGCAGCAACAACAAACAGCAATAGCAGCAACATTATAGCAGTAAAATAGAAACAATAGTAGAATAAAGACAGCAGCAGCATAAATAAACAGCAGCCTCGGATTAAAGCTTTCCAAGGCAAAAAATAAGCCTTCTTTGAAACAACTTAGTGTCAAAACTCATCAAAACTTTCAACCAACACCATACAACCACCAACAATTGTTTTCCAGCTCTTAATTCACTTACAAATATCATAAAAATTAATAATTTAAGGAGGTCTAGCTAGGCTGTGAACTACAACAAACAATAACACATCGATAACTCATTTTTTTATCATCTTCAACATCACCTTTCAACTTAAATATCAATAAAAGAAGTAAAGTAATTAAAGCAATGAAAATCCTTTTTTTTAAACATGGTGCGACCATGGCTACCCTAAGCACAAAATATGATCACAGACTTCATTAAAACCATCATAAATTGGGCATAAGAATTAACAGAAGAAAATAAAAAAATTTAAACTATGTTTCACCACAAAGCCCTAACTTGTCCGAGGCTACCACATACATAAAAAATCATAGTTTTGTTTCATTTCCATGGAAAAGATGAGTGATTTGAAGGTAAAAACCCCCATACATTTCCTCCTTGCTTCTCAAGCCTTGATTCCCTTCATTTTTCTTCACTTCCTTCACCCTTTCCCTTGCTATTTTTGGCTTCCTTTCTGCCATGTTTTGCTACTGTTAGTGGGGCTATTTATTCATGATAAAAAATGGATAATGTAATACCCTAAATGATATGTTAGACTTGTTTATGTGTTCAAAAGGTAGCATATGACTTGCTTAGCATGCATGTTTATTTTTGTGATTGTCTGAGTTAATTTAGGTACTTAGCTGCAACTCAGAGTGTGAAAAGTAGCTTAAAATGACTCAGATAATAGCATTAATTGCTTAGACAAGGGAAATAAATATGAATAATTTTTTTATAGGTCACAAATATATGAAATAAGTTATAGTTAAAGTTTCAAGGTAAACTGAGTTAGTTTAGGATTTTTAGGCATACTAGTTGTCTATTTATAGCCAGATTGACCATTAGCAGATATAGAAATATCAGAAAATGGTACAATAACTTTTTATATGAATCCTAATATTTATTTTAAAGTTGTTGGAAGTTGAAAATCTTGAATTAGCTAAATCTAAGTATTTTTAGTAGATCGGGATGTATCAGTTTTGGCCTAAAGGCCATATGAGTCTTTAATTCCTTCTTTATAAGCATCCACTCATGGCTTCTTACTTCATAAATCTAAAAATAGAAAATGTTAGAGAAGGGAGGAAAGAAGAGGAGGCAAAGACCAAGGAAGAGGAAGAGAGCAAAAGGAAAGCCAAGGTTAAAGCCAAGGCTTGAGGATCTAACCAAGTTTGATTCATCTTCTCAACTCCAAAGGTAAAGGTTTTTAAGCTCATCTTCACTTTTTTTCACTCTTTTCTCCATTGATGCACTTTGGTACTCAGTAAGTCATTTTTGTGTTCTTGAGGTGTTTGATGAATTTTGCTTGCAAGATTGAGTTTCTTTGGTCATTTATGACTTGTTCATAACATTAGTTGAAGTTAGAAGCTTTGAATATCTCATTTGGACCTTGGATTCCCAAAAGAGGGGTTAGGTCACCCTATAGGTGATTTTGATGCATTAATCCAAATTAAGATATTTAACTTAGTGATTGATGATTCCTAAGTGTTTAATAACTGATTAGGAACCTAAGATTACCTAGAAATTAGATTAGAATGGCCAAAATCCAAGAAAAGAACCAATGGAACAGTACTATGGTTCTGCAACATGAGCTGTAGAATTTGTCTGGTTCAGAGACTAGCTGTCTGAAGACATGGGAGGGTGTCCCTCTCTACCTATTCTATTTCATGAACAGTGCTCACATAGTAAGACATGGGGGGCATGTGATTAGACATGGCCCGTGTTTGAGGCCAAAATTTTCAAAAATGTCGTTTGTGATGTTTTCAAGTTCTTGGCTAGATGGGATCATTAGTATATGTTTCCTAAAGTGTATTAAGGCATAAATGGGGATATTTTCAAGAGAGAAATTATCACCTAGCATGTATGAGAAAGTATAAACCTTTGAGCATTCAAAAGTTATAGTTTGCCATAGGTAAGTATCTAGCACCTTAGACCACTTTTGTGGTAAAGTATGTCACTTAAGAGTAATGAATGATGAGTTGGTGTTTAGATATACGTATGATAAAATTTTTTTGTAGTATTGATCTTGATGAATGTCCTTTTATGCCCATTCATGAAGGCCAAGGGAGATAAATGGGTGTCCGAAAGACTCTTTTGAGTAAAGACATAACCCTAATATCTTGATAGTGTCAAGCCCAAAGGACATAAACAAAAATTCGAAAGCCTCTTTTCAGGAAGGATGAAGACTGAACTTCTCAGCATGCCAGGATATATGTAATATGAGGATGAGTTCTTCCTCTATTTACCACTAGATCATACACTAAACCAGTATTCCTAACCTTAACATCCTAGTTCTAAGTTGGACTAAGTATGCATGTATAAAATGTATGTTAACTTGATTTATCTAAATGCTATAGTTAGACCTTGTAGATGCTTTAAACATATCTTACTTAGCATGTGTTAATATTATGTTTATTATGTTATGTATTCTGGTTTTGATTACTCATACTGAGAATGTAATTTCTCACCTCACTGTATATCATGTAATTCTAGGTGAAACTTCTTCCAAAAGTAAGAAGAAGAAGGAAGCTAAAGAACAGATTAGCTTTATGTTTTATATTTCCAATGTTGTATTTTTTAGTACTTCTTGTGAAATGTATAGACTTATGTAATACTTCAAGCCTTTGCTAAGGCTAATGTTGTATATGTATATTGATACATTATGATATAGATGTTGTATTTTCTGTTTTTCATATGGCTCTATATATTGTTTCTAACTAACATTATGGGTATATTAATTAGACTAGTATATATGTAGTGGCATTGTAATCCTAAGTATCTCCTTGTATACGCATATGTTGAGGTGCTGGGGTTAGGATGTTACAGATAAGGAACAAGAAAAAAACAAAGTTGGATGTAGGTGAAGATGGAAGGATGAAGGGTGGTGGTGTGTCTGTAAAAGAGTGGTGAACGTATGGCTTTTTGGTTGCTGCTGTTGGAATGAAAATAGGGAAGAGAAATAGAGAGAAAGAGATGAAAATAAAGTAAGAAAAGTGAGAGAGAAAAATATAGAAAGGTCTGGACACTTTTTGGGTGGTGGAAGTAAGTGTTTGTGACCAAAATTTTAGTTTGAAACTTTTATATCTGTTATGTACACCTTAATCTTTTCAAATTTGAGTTTTCAAGTTACCATAAGTCTTATAGAAAATTTTAGGACTCAACTTAGTCCTCAGGTCCATTTTTTCATAACTTTTCATATACTGCTATTCGTCAAGTAAGCTATATTACTTTCCTCAAATTAAAATGAACTTGTAAAATAAGTAAACATGTCTACCTTAAATTATTTTCCATACCAAAATATTCTCCATATTTTATTTATCATCTCCATAAAATTTCATAATTTTCTGAGTTACTTAACTATTCCAGCTATTACTCAGCAGTATCCTTAAAAATACCAAACTGACTCTGTTGATTCTCTAAATTTTTTTACAATTCTTATCAATGATTCTTAGCTAGGAAATAAATTTTCCATATTTATTTCCATCATATCAACTAATTCTGTAGATACCTTAATTATTCTTTTGTATTCAGTGTTACAGAATTATGCTCAAACTAGTTCAAAAAATTACCTGAATTAACAGATAACTCTTACCAGTATTACAAAGCTACTATAACCCTAATTAGGATCATTAGGTTAGGGAGGATGTTAGAATTCTCCCCTTTTTTAAAAATTTTATCCTCAAAATTTGCTTACCATATACTAAAAACTCCACATAGTTTCACATCAAGCCAAATTTAAGCTTCCATATAACCTCTTCCAAATAAATTTCCATCTCATATATCACATTTCTTACTTGTATTCAACTTATCATACCCAGCTTAAAGATTTCAAATACTCCTAAATTTTTCCTCATTCACCATTTTTCTCGTTTGGAAACCTTGTTGTCTAAACTTCTGCTATGACTTTGAGTTCTCCGACTCCTCAATACTACATTTATTCAACATTGTTGGAAAAATCTTTGATTTCCAGAGCCCTCACCATTCTCCTTATCTCATTTCTTAATTCGGTCTCAAATTTAACATATTTCCAATTTTTGTCTAGATTATTTTTGAAATATGAATATAATTTACATTATTCCTCAAACTTCACTTCGTACTACTCCATGATTATATATCTTTGCTTAAGTTCCAAGAATTCCAATTCTTTCTCTTTTTATAATTCCTTTAAAAAAATACTTGTCCAAGAAAGCTGTCTTGAACATTCCCTATGTTATATCAGTCCCGACTTCCTTTAAATTTCTAGCACTACCCCACCAACACTTAACTTCTTCTTTTAACATATAAACATCAAATGATACTCTTAGGTCATCCACGCATCTCATCACTATAATTATCTTCTTTAACTCCCTTATCCATACCTCTACTTTATTTCTTATCTCTTCTAATATTCTAGTAATCATAGCTGCTTGTTCTCTTACAGAGTCACCTATGTTTTTAAAAGTCTCTGACATGTTTGGCACATTATTGCCAGTAGGGGTTCTATTATCTCAGCCACAGGCACGCTCGGTCAATGCCACAGTCTTCTACTCACACAACACATTACATATTGAGTTAATCAGACTCAATATCATGTAACAGTGTGATAGTTAACCATAAGCATACAAACTCAAGGTCGTTATGCAAATCTACCTATGCATCTCATCATCGAAACAAGACAAATGCATAACAAAGCATAGCGAGTCCATACCCCAGCTCAATAAGATGAACTGCTCTGATACCATAATGTAACATCCTTAATACAATTACTAATTACGTATCCAAAATTACATATTAGCAGTTAGAATTAAGCATATCACATATTAATTAACATAATATATTTACAAATAAATATAAAAGATAAATAAAAATATGAGCCTGACATGGTTGGAATTATACGTACAACATATAAGACATTATATAAATAATATACATTAGTGTGCAAAATTACATAATATGTTACAGTGTACTAAGTATATGATGCAAAAAACATAACATCGCCAAAACCTATTCTACATCTTCATCTTCTGCCTCTTTGTTGAAGTAAGTGTTCTTGGAAATATTATGAAAAATAAACAGAAAGGGGTGAGAATTCTAAGAATTCTCAGTAGTACTATTTTAAAAATACATGTCATCATAATACTTTCAACTGCTTTGGGGAAAAATCATTTTAAAACTCATTTTATAAAGTAGGAAAGTGGCAAAAGTCAAATCTAGTCCTTCCTCTTCTCGAAACAGAATTCCAATTATTAACTTTCTCCAAAAACATTTATTATTAAATAACATAATTTGTATTCATAAATAATTTTAGAAACGGTTTATAAACAAGAACCATGATATCGAACTCTTGCATTAATTCTTATAATGTATCAAAGTCATAATTATCAAACATCATAATTTACATCCACAAATATATTTTCACAAACATATTTTCAAATAAGCAACATAATATTATGTTTAGAATCAATTTCATCGCAACACTAATTTAAATCACTTGGTAGTAGTCTGCTTTCAGGTTAGTGCACTTTAACCTATTCATGACGATTCACCAGTCACACAGAACTACTCCGAGTAATATTAAATTCAATTCCAAATTATTCTCAGTGCTCATTATCCAGTGCTAATTCCCACAAAACTAGGTCACCTCACATAACCTGAATTCTATCTTGGTAATAGTTTTCGTTTAGATCGGTACATTTCAACCTATTTATGAAACTGCTATGTATGTCACACAGAACTATTCCAAGTATCCTATTTGTGACATTGCTATGTATGTCACACTCTTGGCAATAGTCAGCTTTCAGGTTAGTACATTCCAACCTATTTACGATACTGCTATGTATGTCACACAGAACTAGTCCAAATATCATTACATACATAAGGAAAACTGGGGCACGTGAGGAAACTAGTGAGGAATTTTAAGAATATAGGATCCCTTTCCTCACGGAGGTTCATCTCCATAATTCTGATGGAATTCTAGATACCCTTCCCTCACAAAGGATCAACTCCAGAATTCACTAATGCCCAAACAAATTCACATATGTCAAAATGCCAAATTTATTCAAATACATAGAGGATAATCATATGTTGGGAATAGTATTCTTACATTCAATTCAAATACAAATTCTATGAGCATACTCACACATAATTCAACAACAATTCTAACTCAACCTTAAATAACTAAGGGAGTAAATCTTCATATGCATACCAATAGCTCAACTTTGCATTCAAAAGAGCAACATAAATTCAAATTCAAGTTCAACTTGAATAATCAAGAAACAATACCAATAGAGTTCATTCATTGCATTCCATAATTCTCAATAAGTGCATAATCCTTAATGAATGCACAATTCCAAACTCACATGATACACAATCACTTGTTCAATAAATTTCCACATAGCACATTTCAAGCCCTTACACATTGAATAGTATATGGAGATTACCTTATCTCCTTTAATTCTTAATTCGGCCTATATGGCCATTATAACATATCAAAGGTTGTTCATGCATCCAACTAAACTACTCAACATCCAATTGCATTAATACAAGTGTTAGAGTTTTCCAAGTATGACCGAAAATACCATAGTCATCAAACATATAATCTAACCTCAAGAATTAATTATTCTTATTCATTTTTAAATCTCAAAACCCTTAGTTAATTTTCAACCGTTTTCACTTCTTGCTAATAAATAGCCGCGATCTTTAAATAACTTAAGGCCATGCATTTTATCTTCGTTCACATAAAATCCATTCACAAGGATAAGAGACTAAAACAAGTCTCAGGACCAAAATTCCACTTGATGACCATCTTGTTACTTTTATAAATCTATCATCATTCTTAATAGTTCATCTAGCCTACATAGAAAAACTAGTGCAATTCTTAACATTATTAATCAATATTTTGCATCTATACATGAAACAATTACATAGTAATTAGGATAAAAAATAGGGCAGCAACTTGCTTTAAATAATTCAACTCAAGAACACATTGAAATCTTATTTTTCTCATCAAATTCAAGTTAATCAACAATAACACAGCAGCAATAACACACAGAAAAATCAATATACAAAAGCAACAACACACAACAGCAATAGCAAATAGTAGCAACAACTAATAGCAGTAACAGCAAATAGCAACAAAAAATAAATAGCAACAATAGCAAACAGCAGCAACAACAAACAACATTAACATCAACAACAGCAACATTACAGCAGCAAAATAGTAACAACAATAGAATAAAGATAGCAGCAGCACAAATAAATAGTAACCTTAGGTTCAAGTTTTCCAAGGCCAAAAGCAAGCCTTCTTTGAAACAACTTAGTGTCAAAACTCATCAAAACTTTCAACCAACACCATATAACCACCAATAATTGTTTTCCAACTTTTAATTCACTTAGAATTATCATAAAAATTAGTAATTGAAGGAGGTCTAGCTTGGCTGTGAACTACAACAAACAATAACACTTTGAAATCTCATTTTTTTAATCATCTTCAACATCACTTTTCAACTTAAATATCAATAGAAGAAGTAAAGCAATTAAAGCAATAAAAATCCTTTTTTTAAACATGGTGTGACCGTGGCTGCCCTAAGCACAAAATATGATCACAGACTTCATTAAAACCATCATAAATTTGATATAAGAATTAATGGAAGAAAATAAACAAATTTAAACTATGTTTCACCACTAAGCCCTAACTTGGCCGTGGCTACCACATACATAAAAAATTAGAGTTTTGTTTCATTTCCATGGAAAAGATGAGTGATTTGAAGGTAAAAAAAAACCCTACATTTCCTCCTTACTTCTCAAGCTTTGATTCCCTTCATTTTTCTTCACTTTCTTCACCTTTTCACTGTTGTTTTTGGCTTCCTTTCTACCTTGTTTTTCTATTGTTAGTGGGGTTGTTTATCCATGATAAACAATGGATAAGGAATAAGAAAAAAAACAAAGTTGGATGTAGGAGAAGATGGAAGGATGAAGGGTGGTGGTGGTGTGTGTAAAAGAGTGGTGAACATATGGATTTTTGGTTGTTGCTACTGGAACTAAAACAGGGAAGATAAATAGAGAGAAAGAGATAAAAATGAAGTAAGAAAAGTGAGAGAAAAATATAGAAAGGTCTGGACACTTTTTGGGTGGTGGAACTAACCCTTTGTTTGTTTCAAGAGAAAATAAGTGGAAAGAATATGGGAAGAGAGAAAATGAGAGGATTATTCCCTTTTCTCCCATTTGGATGTGCAGAGAAAATAGGGAGGAAGGAAAAAAATGTTATGGGACCCATATAAAAAGTTTTCTCCCCTTTGGTGTGAAGAAAATGGGGGAGATTGAGAGATTAGGCATAAAATGACCCTTATACCCCCACCATCTTCTTCCCTCGAGTCCTCGACGTGACGCCGTAACTCCACCACTCGTCGTTGACCTAGTTCCTAGCTCCGTTGCACCGCTCGTCGTCATACCATCTGACCCACAACCGATTTGGCTCCTGCACCGCACCGCTAGCCACCACTCAACAGTGTTGCACCACGACCCACCACCGCAAATGCTAGATTAGATATCCACCGTTCCAAACTCCATTATAACCTCCCCCTATTTTCTTTGTTTTCATTTTGCTTTTGTTGCAGAGACTTAAGGTCTCTTTTCTTTCTTCATTGGTTTTTTTTTTTGGAAATGACTTGTTGATTAAAAAAAATATGTTAAACCATGGGGTGTAAGGTGAGAGGTTGATGGGGGTTGAAGTGGTTACTGGTTAGGGGGAAGGGTAGTAGCAAGGTGGGTGGTGGAGGGAGTACATGGGGTGGTTAGTTTTGGGCAAGAGGGCGTTGGTTGATGGGTGGGGGAATAAATATGAGGGGGAGAAATGAGGGTGAAGAAAGAAAAGGGGAGGGGGACGTGTGGACAGGGTTGGTGGGGTAAGGTGTAACACTCCAATTTCTCATTTTTCTTGATATAAATAAGTTTTATAATAATTATGAATTTTTGTGAATTAATGGGAATTTTTTATTATTTTGATTATTTTAATATTATTTTGAGCTGTATGCCCGAATTTCATTTTTTCTAAATATATGAGTTTTATAATTTTTTATGATTTTTGTGAATTTTTGTGAATTTTTCTAAGTTTGTGATTATTTTAATATTATTGTGGGCTTTATGTGGGCCCGAAAAAATAAATAAAAAATTTAGACCAAAAAGTTTCGGACTGTTGATGCGGGGCTGGGGGAACTTACTAAACCCGAAACTAGGAGCAATTGATGAAATTTTTCTTTATCTGAGTTTTATTATTCATTGGGTAAAACTATTATCCATTATGTAATGTTATTATCCATTGGACAATAACAAGTAATAACTATTATCCATTGGGTAATAGTTTTAGAAAATATCTGTTGGAAAATATCTTTTGAAAAATATTTTTTAGAAAATATCTATCTGAAAATATCTTGGTTAGTCATGGAAGGTGGCTATGACACCTTTGTGCATAACCAATAAGAAGCAAGCTTAGCAAAGAAGCATTCAATATCAACCCTTGATCTAATCAATGGTTGTGGAAGCAAGCTTAATGTTGAAGCCTTGGATGTCCACCATTGATTAAATCAATGGTTGTGATAGCTTGTAGCAAAAGAATTAAAATATCTCTTTCTCTCTCTACCTAGTCTCACGGCCAAAGGGACTTAGGAGACATAATATCACATTTCAAAAAGCTATCATCTTTTCTCTCCAAACTTAACACTTTTTCTCTCAATTTTTCTTCCATACCTCACGACCTTCACACCCAAAATCACTTCCAAACACTTTTAATTCAAGCAAATCATACCACTTAGTTCTAAACCTCATTCCAAACATCTTTGAAGTTATGATCAAGCCTTGATTCCTTCATCTTTAAGCTTGATTTTAAGATTTAATCTCTAGGATTTCAAGGTAGAAGTCTTGAAACTTGAGTTCTTATTTGATTTTTGAAAATCCTAAGACCATGTTTGATCCATGGTTGTTTTATTTTAAAATTTGAATGTTAATATATTGTGTTTGTTTTGATTTTCAAGAGCTTTTGGTGGGGGAAGTTGAAGCAAAAGATCAAACAAAGAGTCTTGGAAGCTACACACAAGGTAAGAGGGAGATTAACCTCATCAACCACTTGTGGTGGTGAGGGACACAAAAATTGTGTGATTTGTGTGGTTTGTAATTAATTTCTCTATGTGATTTATGGCTTTAATATCATGCATGAACTTGTTAGAATAGAATTTTGATGCTTAAAGTATGATTGTATGTCATAAATATGCTTGAAAGGAAAGAAATTTTGGCTCCAATGGTCAAGTGAGGCTCACGGCCTCTATGCCTTTCAAAAGGGTATCCATTTTCAAAAATGTTTTATTAAATGGTAATCTAGAGGATTAGTCATAATAAACCTAATTAAGGATTTATAAATACAAATGGAAACAAATATATTTTTATTGCTAATTAAGAAATTGATTTTTCAGTCACATAGTGGATTTAGGACAAAAATATAATTTTGAGACTTTACAATAATTTATTTATGATGATATAAATAAATTAAATGGAAAAAGATTTTATTTAAAATTAAGATAATATGGATTTTTAGAAAAATAGTAGGAATATTGTTTAAAGGTGACTTAATAGGGAAATAATGGAAACAAAGTCTAATTTTGATATTAAACAAGAAAAGTTTTAATTTGAGCCTAGAATATTGAGAAAATATTTTACGCGATTGAAAATATGTAGAAAAACTTCTACGCAATTTAAAAATGGTAATTTTCAACTACGCGATTGAGAAAATGTTTTAAAATCCCTATGCGGTTGAGAAAATGTTGAAAAATCTTTATGCAATTTGAAAACGTAATAGAAATGTTACGCGATTGTGAAAACGCGATAAAAATGTTATGCGATTGAGAGGAACAGCAAGTTTTGCTGTCGGGCCAATATAATGGACCCGGATATATCACTGTGTGTTTGTGGCTGATAGTGGCCCGTAATGTGTATTAAGTCATTGGGCATACATTTGTCAAACAAACGGTATCTATTAAGGCTATTGTTTCCTAGGAGTTGAATTACACCTAAGTGCGTATGTGAATTGCATAGTGTTGTTCACTTGTTGAACAAGGAGGTGTAGGAACACAAGAATTCCACAAATGGACAGTTGGTAGCTCCACTGGGCCGTGGTAACTGAGCAATGCTCCAACGATCTTGACTAAACACTATTCTATTCATGATTTGGCGTAGAATGTTGTGTATAATGCCTGATGTGCACTTTGAGAAAATATAACACTTGGTCTGAGGCAGCCGATATACCGACATATCTTCTGGATCATTTTCTCTGAAATTGAGTTTAGCTCCATAGAGTAGGAAATTGGTTCATCATATATATGCATAGTCAATCCTCATTTTGCTGTGATATATATATATATATATATATATCTGTATTGTGTTAATTATTTGCTATTTGACACTATGATCATATGATGTTATGAATTTTATTTGTTCAAATGTTGTGTATGAATAGTATGTTGTTTTTATTGTCTTTTTACTGCCATGATGGTATTGATGTAGGGGATCTCACCTCTTTGTTATGTTATTCTGTTTGTTTGTATGATTGTTTTAGAGGGTGAAGAAGAAGAGGACGATTCACCTCTTTTTCGTCTGGGTTAGTTGTCTGTTGTTGTTATGAAGTCGAGGGGTTTTCTGGGATATGTGAAGGTTTTGTTTAGAGGTGGTACGAACATCTGACACTATGATGTTGACGAGGACCACGTAGTATATATTGGAGTAGTATCTGTGATTGTTAGTAGGACTTTCCATGGGGATCCTATGTTTACTTTTAGTGCTTTTATGCATTTACGTTTTATTATGCCCATAGAGTTTTTGTGGAGTACTCGTCGTGCTACTCCTACGGAGGATTCAGTTGTTTCTTTCGCGCGGACTCCTGTCCGTAGCCTTGCGACCCATCAAGGGCTATTGTCTTCTGAGGAGTCGGAGTAAGATCCGGAGGAGGATCCGGATGAGTACCCTTCTGACTAGATGTGGGTACTAGGTTAGTTTATATTTGGGTTGTAGTACCTGTATAGTTATTTTGAGAATAAAAATGGATACTTTAAAGTTTTAGATCTTGGTATGTATGTATTGTAAATTATTTTAATTTGGTATATTTTGTAATTTATTTAACTGTCAGTTTTAATTATTCGTAAGGAAGAATGATTTAAAAAATATATAATTAACATTAATAAATAATATTTTTATAACTTGGTAAAATTTAGTAACTTGTATTTTTCGTAAATGTGATGCCCTAAAAGGGGTGTTACATAAGGTGGGTGTGGGAATGAATAGGAAGGATAACGAATAAAAAAAATGGGAAAATGAATTTTTTAAAATAAAAAATTATTTTATATTCAATTTAAAATTTAAATTTAATACTTATTTTTCAAATTAGTATTTTTTATAAAATGTATTTATTTACTTAATATAATTTTAAAAATGTTTAATTTAAAAATATAAAATATAAAATAATATATTTATATTCAATTATACATTCAATAAAGGTAAATATGTCAATCTATATAATTATATATTATATTCTCTTATTTTTTTCTCCACTCTCATTTTCTTTCTCTCCTTTTTCTCTTCATTCAAATAATAAGAGAGAAAATGTACTTTTGTCTTCATTTTCTCTTCTCTCCATTTTCTTTCATTCCATTTTCTTTCTTCCCATTTTCTCTCCACATCCAAACAAAGGGTAAGTGTTTGTGACCAAAATTTTAGTTTGAAACTTTTATATCTATTACATACATATTAATTTTTCCAAAGTTGAGTTTTCAAGTTACCATAAGTCTTATAGAAAATTTTAGGACTTAACTTAGTCCCTAAGTCCATTTTTCCATAACTCTCCATATACTGCTATTCGTTAAGTAAGTTGCACTACTTTCCTCAAATTAAATCGAATCTGTAAAATAAGTAAACATGTCTGCCTTAAATTATTTTCTATACCAAAATATTCTCCATATTCTATTTATCATCTTCATGAAATTTCATAATTTTTTGAGTTGCTTAACTGTTTTGGCTGTTTCTCAACAGTATCCTTAAAAATATCAAACTAGCTCTGTTGATTTTCTAAAATTTTCTACAATTATTATCAATGATTCTTAGCTAGGAAATAAATTTTTCTTATTTATTTCCATCATATAAACCAATTCTGCAGATACTTTAATTATTCTCTTGTATTTATTGTTACAGAATTACGCTCAAATTAGTTCAGAAAATTACCCAAATTAACAAATAACTCTTACTAGTATTACAGAGCTACTATAACCCTTATTAGGATCATTAGGTTAGGGAGCATGAAACAAATTAAAAAATGTACATCCTAACTGCAAAATTCTGGAATTTTATAAGCAAATAACCTTATCTCATATCTTTCAAATGAAACAAACCTCACTTCATTTGACTTAGTGTACCTAAAGTTACGCAACAAACACTACAAGCTGTCAAGATTTTAGCACAGTTGTGCCTTGGCATGGTTCACTGGCATGATCTGTTAATAATTTCAGTTCTTTTATGTTCTTTGTTTGATCTAATCGGATTCCAAATGTGCTTAATTATTGACATTTAGCTAAGTTTCTAATTTAGAGTTGTCTTTGGATGTTTATTATGAAACTATGCTTAAATGTGGTTATAAACACTCATAAACATATTGTGATTTTCAGGAGATCTATGAGTAATGGAGTCCATTGGTATTGAACTATTGAGAAGAGAGTTAAGAGACTTAAGGGAATCAGTATCAACCCCTAGAAGCAAAGGAAGAAGGGCATTCATGAAGAATCAAGGCTAGATTAGAAGAAAATGATCAACACGGCCCGTGTCAAATGACACGGGGTAGGCCGTGTATTATTCTGAGTTTGAAGAATAGAAGATTTTGAAGAACACGGCCCATGTCAAATGACACGGGGTAGGCCGTGTACTTCTCTGACTTCATGAGGAAGAGTCAATTTCAAGCCTTGACCGAGAACACGGCCCGTGTCAAATGACACGGGGTGGGTCGTGTTCTTCTCTGACTTTGGAATAGTTGGGAATCTGTCATCAGAATTGGATACGGGTTGGGCCGTGTAATATGACACGGCCCGTGTCGTCGGCCCAGAAGTTTAATTTCGTATTTTAATGCTAAATTAGGTCCCCAAACCTATAAATAGGGTTACTTAGAGCCTTTAAAGAAGATCTGGACAGAGAGAGCCGTCAAGGAAACTGAGAGAAACATGAAAACCAAGAAGGGGAAGGATTCGATTGAGGATTGGAGACTCGGATTCGAGCGATCAAAGATCAATCACTCTCAAGCCTTGGAAACTAGTTTGATCTTTAGTTTTTCTTTTCTTCTTTTATTCTGAACAATGTTTTCTTTTAATTCTTCTTCTGTTTTTGAATTTGCCATGTGTGGCTAACCTTCTTGATTGGTTAAGGGAGGATGAAACTCTAGTTTTGATTATGTGAATCTTGCATACTTCTTTATATTAATACAATTATGTTTTTATTCATATGTTTCTATTCTTAAATCAATATAAAGGTTTTTATATTCTTGCCAAATTTCGAGAGTGGTAAAACTAGGATTGCTATGCACGGTTGCGGTGGTATGACTAGTGAGACATATGATCTATGTAATTTAATCCCGGTGTGTGATTAGACCTTAGTGTGATTGGTTTTCTAATTCTTAATGCAATCATTAGGTAGGTGTAAGAGCGGTTACTTTACAAATAACTAATGGTTAGGGTTTGATTTGAGCGGTTGCTGAATCAAGTGAAACTTAAGGAGGACACAGGATTTATCTCACAATCACATAAGAACATAATTGATCATGTTAGTATAAAGGGTATATAAGTTGGCGTAATCATATAAATCTAGTGGTGGATTCCATCTCTTAACCAATATCTTTAACTTGATAATTCAATTTGTGTTTACTGCTTTGGTTTAAATTTAATTTCTCTTTTTAGTTTTAATTAACAAAACCCCCCTTTTTAATTTTACTGTTTATTTTTCATCAGAGTTTAATTTAGGAATTAAATTGATAGTGTTAATTGAATTGGTTCTCTGTTGATCGACCCTTGCTCACTACAACTGGTTGCAAGGTTTTTATATTTTTGGTGGAACTTGGCAACTGTTTTTGATATTTATTTTTAATCACATTCCACACCACACCAAATTTTGGCGCCGTTGCCGGGGAACTAATTTTTCAATTGCGCTATTAATTTGTTTCCTATTTTATCTTTGTTTTTATTTTTAATTTTAATAGTTTCAATTGTTCTGTTCAACTATCTTGCAGGTGTTCATGTCCGGTGAAGAGGTGAACGAGCAACTGAGGAATTTAAGGCGTTACTTTGAACAAATTAGCTCACAATTCACACCTGCTGACGTTGAAGCTGCCCGTCACATAGATCTTTCCAGTTCTGCGGCATCTGAGATATCTGAGCCACCTGAAGAAGAAGTGATGGCAGAAAATACACTAAGGATGTTGGGTGCTCTGGACTTAGACCAACAACCTCTATGCATAGAAATTCCTGAGAATGAGGAGGCATTTGAATTGAAATCTGGTCTAATCCATCTTTTGCCATCTTCCAATGGACTAGCTGGAGAAGATCCGAACAAACATCTGAAGGAAATCCATGTTGTGTGTTCTAGCATGAAGCCTGCGGGAATTTCAGTGGAGCAAGTCAAGTTGAGAGTCTTTCCATTTTCCCTGAAGGATTCTGCAAAGGAATGGTTGTACTACTTGCCACCCGGATCAATTCAGACATGGCAGGACATGGCTCGGGCCTTCCTAGACAGATATTTCCCTGCATCCAAGGCTGCCACCATCAGAAAAGAAATTTGCGGCATCCAACAAAGACACGGGGAATCACTTCATGAGTACTGGGAGAGATTCAAGAGATTGTGTGCTAGCTGCCCTCGGATCGATTAGTGAACAACTCGATACAAGATTTTATGAAGGTTTGCTAGTGATGGACCGCAACATGATTGATGCTTTGCCAAAGGAGGAGCTTTGGTTGATAAGACTCCTCGAGAAGCTAGAAACTTGATATCTAGAATGGCTGCGAACACTCAACAATTCTTCACTCGGAATGATACACAGGTGAGAGCAGTTAAAGAGGTCGACACTACTAGCTTGCAGCATCAAATGACTCAGTTGACTGCTATGGTTCAGAAGCTGATGGATAATGGGAAAGCACCGGTACAGGCATGTGGGATTTGTTGCTCTTCAGGACATCCCACTGATATGTGTCCTACTTTACAAGAGGACACAAATGAAGAGGCCAAGGCAGTGGGGGGATTTTCTGGTCCATCCAAAAACTACAACCCCTACTCTAACACATATAATCCGGGGTAGAGAGATCATCCAAACTTTAGCTGTGCAAAGTAGTCCCAAGCTCAAGCTCAACCTCAAGTCTATGGGCCTCCAGGGTTTCAGCAAAGACAAGCACCCTTTCCTCCAAGGCAACCACAAGTTCAAGCTCCTAGGCAACCTGAGCCTTCGTTGGAAGAACTAGTGAGGCAAATGGCCACCAATAATATTCAGTTTCAACAAGAAACAAGGGCCACTATCAGTACTTTGCAGAACCAAGTGGGACAATGGCTACCGAGAGATCAACAAGGTGCGAGTCGATTTCGTGGAAACTTCCTCGCGACAGGTGAACCCAAGAGAAAATGCTAGTGCTGTCACTTTGCGAAGTGGGAAGACGCTTGACGGACCCACATCTTCCCCAGTCACTAAAGACAAAGCTCAAAATCCTAAGGAGGTAGATGATGAGGGGATCCATTCTAAGACCCCTAAGGTAAGTGTTTCTGACCCACTTCCTAAATATGTCACTAAGGCCCCTTTTCCTAGTAGGTTGGTTAAAAATAAGAAAGAAGAAGCGGAAAAAGAGATCTTAAAGACTTTTAGGAAAGTTGAAGTTAACATTCCTCTGTTAGATGCCATAAAGCAAGTGCCTAGATATGCTAAATTCTTAAAAGAGTTATGCACTAACAAAAGGAAGTTGAAAGGTAATGAACGGGTCCAAGTGGGAGCAAATGTTTCAGCTATTTTTAATAAGAAACTCCTAACTAAATGTAAGGATCCTGGCACATTCACTATACCATGCACTATCGGTAATGCCAGGTTTGAGAGGGTCATGCTAGATCTAGGTGCATCTATTAATGTCATGCCCTTTTCTATTTATGCATCTTTACATCTAGGACCTTTAGAACCTACTGGAGTTATCATTCAACTGGCAGACAGGTCTAACGCTTACCCTAAGGGGGTTGTCGAAGATGTTTTGGTGCAGGTAAATGAACTGGTGTTTCCAGCAAATTTCTATGTGCTGGATATGGAGGAGGACAAATCTCCCAACTCTGCTCCTATTCTGTTAGGGAGGCCTTTCCGAAAAACTGCCCGAACTAAAATTGATGTGCACTCGGAAACATTGACTATGGAATTTGATGGAGAGTTGATTAGATTCAACATCTTCGAAGCCATGAGATACCCGAGTGATGTGCACTCAGCCTATGTTATTGATTCTTTTGATGTTTTTGAATCTTTAATTTCTACTATTTTTGAGTCTGATCAATTTGATGTTTTTGATACAATTATGACTTGCAGTTTAGATTTTCAGGATTCAAAGAAGGATGACCAAGGAGAACCATGGAGCGAGGAGATTAATGAAGTGGTGGCATCCTTGCATACACTCTCTTCTACCTCAGAAGGGCATGAGGTATCGTATATTGAGTTACCTATGACCACTGATGTACCTAAACCTTCTGTTGTGCAGGCACCAGAGCTGGAATTGAAGGAATTGCCCTCCCATTTGAAATATATTTTTCTGGGTGAAAAGGAGACACTCCCGGTAATAATTACTAAATCCCTCACCAAAGAGCAAGAGGAGAGCTTGATTTCTGTGTTGAAAGAACACAAGACAGCCATCGGATGGACTATTGCGGATATCAAAGGTATTAGCCCCTCCATTTGCATGCATCGAATCTTAATGGAGGAGGGGGCTAAGCCAGTGAGAGAACCACAGAGGAGGTTGAATCCCCCGATGATGGATGTTGTGAAGAAGGAGATACTGAAGCTCCTAAGTGTGGGGGTCATATACCCCATTTCTGACAGCAAGTGGGTAAGCCCAGTCCAGGTAGTACCAAAGAAATCTGGCATTACTGTAGTAAGAAATGCTGAGAATGAGCTTTTTCCCACTAGATTACAGACAGGGTGGCGTGTTTGTACAGACTATAGAAAATTGAATGCTACCACCAGAAAAGACCACTTCCCTTTACCCTTTATTGATCAAATGTTAGAGAGGTTAGCTGGTCATTCTCATTATTATTTCTTAGACGGATTTTCAGGGTATAACCAGATTGCTATCGCTCCGGAAGATCAGGACAAGACCACTTTCACTTGTCCTTTTGGCACCTTTGCTTATAGGCGAATGCCTTTTGGACTTTGCAATGCGCTAAGGACCTTTTAGAGATGTATGGTGAGTCTTTTTTCTAATTATATAGAAAACATCATTGAGGTCTTCATGGATGATTTTAGTGTATTTGGGAATGGTTTTGAGAAATGCTTGGAACATTTGACTTTGGTTTTAAAGAGATGCATTGACACTAACCTTGTTTTAGATTGGGAAAAATGCCATTTCATGGTAGAAGAAGGTATTGTGTTAGGTCATGTAATCTCTGCTAGGGGCATTGAAGTTGATAAAGCTAAGGTAGAACTTGTGCGTTCATTACCCCCGCCCACCAATGTATGGGATATTCGTTCTTTTCTTGGTCATGCAGGTTTCTATCGGTGCTTCATCAAAGACTTCTCCAAGATATCAGCACCCCTTTGCACACTTCTCCAAAAAGATGTGCCATTTCAATTTGATGAGAAGTGTATGAAGGCTTTCATTACACTTAAGGAGTTGATGACTGAGGCACCTATCATTAGGCCACCAAATTGGGAGCTTCCGTTCGAATTAATGTGTGATGCGAGTGATTTTGCGGTAGGGGCTGTCTTAGGATAGCGAGTTGATAGGGTTCCTTATGCTATTTACTATGCATCAAGGACCCTAAATGATGCTCAATTGAATTATTCTACAACTGAGAAAGAACTTCTTGTTGTTGTTTTTGCTTTAGAGAAATTTAGATCATACTTACTTGGCTCTAAAGTAATTGTTTTTTCTGATCATGCAGCATTGAAGTACCTACTGGCAAAGAAGGAGGCAAAGCCAAGATTGCTCCGATGGATTCTGTTGCTCCAAGGGTTCGACTTGGAGATTAAAGATAAAAAAGGGAGCGAAAACTTGGTGGCAGACCATTTGAGCAGATTGGTGACTGAAGAGGAGGACATACCCATTCCAGAGAGCTTTCCGGATGAGCAATTAATGGCTATCGCAACCACTATTCCGTGGTATGCTGATATTGCCAATTACTTGGCCACCAAGGACTTTCCGGCAGGCCTGAACAAGGCACAGCGAGATAAGCTGAGGAGTGATTGCAAGTACTACATTTGGGATGATCCTTACCTTTGGAAGCATTGCGCGGATCAAGTGATTCGGAGATGTATCCCGGATTCAGAGACTCACTCCGTTCTCTCTTTTTGCCATACCTATGCCTGTGGAGGACATTTCGGCATGAAGAGGACAGCCAACAAAGTACTTGACAGTGGTTTTTACTGGCCTACCATCTTTAAGGATGCTTATAATTTTTGTAAGTCATGTGACCGCTGTCAAAGAATAGGTAATATTGGTCCACGAAATCAAATGCCTCAAACTCCAATAATATTTGTGGAAGTCTTTGATGTTTGGGGCATTGACTTCATGGAACCATTTCCTCTTTTTTTTGGTTTCTCCTATATTCTTTTAGCTGTGGATTATGTTTCAAAATGGGTGGAAGCTAAAGCCACTAAATCTGATAATTCTAATACTGTTGTGGATTTTGTGAAGTCCTTTATTTTTTTCCAGGTTTGGCACTCCCAGAGCCATCATTAGTGACCAAGGGACACATTTTTGCAACAGAATCTTTGAAGCCCTGTTGAAGAAATATGGGGTGGTGCACTGGATCTCTACTCCTTATCATCCTCAGACGAATGGCCAGACTGAGGTATCCAATCGGGAGATCAAGTCTATCCTTGAAAAAACTGTGAATCCCACGCGCAAGGATTGGAGTACTAGACTTGCTGATGCCTTGTGGGCTTATCGGACTACATACAAGACCTCTATTGGCATGTCTCCATTCCGATTGGTTTATGGGAAGCCTTGGCACCTGCCAGTAGAGTTGGAACATCGATCCTACTGGGCTATCAAGCAAGTTAACTTATACTTGGAAGGTGCTGGTAAGCAGAGAAAACTCTAAATTCAGGAGTTAGAAGAATTGAGGAATGAGGCTTTTGAGAGTGCCCTCATTTACAAGGCCAAAACCAAAGCATTTCATGATCAAATGATCTCTAGGAAAAGTTTCCACCAAGGCCAAAGAGTGTTGCTATACCAATCCAGACTAAAATTATTTCCAGGTAAGTTACGTTCTAAATGGATTGGCCCATTTGTAGTAACTAATGTTTTTCCTTCTGGTGCAGTAGAGATCATGAACGAGGCCTCTGGGAAGACATTCAAGGTCAATGGGCACCGTCTCAAGCCTTACCATGAACTTCCGAAGAATATAGTAGTTGAAGATATGCCTCTTCTCCATCCATCTTATGAAGAATCCTGAGGAGCATCACAATGTCTGGCTGAGGACAATAAACCAAGCGCTTATTGGGAGTCAACCCAATCAGATTTGCTTTCTTTTTCTTTTCTATTTTGCGTTATTTAGTTCCTTAGTTTAGCCTATTTTTAAGTGTTTCTTGCTTGATGATACCTATCTCCTTGCTGATAATTGTGTTTTGACTTGCTCAGTTTTAGTTTGATTGCTTAAGTTCATGGTTTGTTGAGTGCATGCAGTCCTGAGGAACAGTTTAGAGTGCTTCTTGTAAGTCAGCATACTACACGGGGTGGGCCGTGTCATATGACACGGCCCGTGTCCTCATGACAGCAACCCAATTAATACAGAAAAAGTACACGGGGTGGGCCGTGTTCCATGACACGGCCCGTGTTTTCATGACCATCAGAACCCCTGTTTTCCAGAGAGGTACACGGGTATGGCCGTGTCATATGACATGGCCCGTGTTGTCCTGCACAGCTTATTACTAAGATAGAGGAGTACACGGGGTGGGCCGTGTCCCATGACACAGCCTGTGTACTCGTACCAGCGCCGCACTTAAACCTTGATTTAGGGTTTTCTGCCCCAATTTTCTCTTCTCCTCTTCTTCTTCTCTGCACTGCCACCACCATCTCCCCCTTCAATCTCTTCTTCCCACCACCATTCACCACCATTTTCCTCCCTTCTTCACCATTATCACCTCTCCCCACACGCATTTCCCACCACAAAAATTTCTCATTGTTCCTCCCCTTTCCACCATTTTCTCCTTCCCTCCTCCACGGTCCCATCTCATTTCTTTTCTTTTTCTTTTACTTCATTTCTTCTACTTCTTCCAGTGATGGGTCCTAAAAAGCGCGTCAAGACCACCGCTGCTTCCTGTTCGCTCCATCCCCATCGTACCAGCGCTAGGCGTGCTCGTTCTCCATCACCCCCACGTGAGCCCTCACCCCCTCAGGTGCCAGTCAACCCTATTGACAGAAAGGTAGTGGTTCCCACTCGTTTTTTAGATGTAGATACCCTTAGGGCTATAGGGTTATATGATGAGGTGTTTGCTCTATTGGGTAGGATTGGTTGGGTTGATTTTGCACTGTTACAGAGGCTTACTTTTACTGAGTTAACTAGGGAGTTTATTTCTAGTTTTAATCGTAAGCTTTATCCTCTGTCTGATCAAACCAGATGGCCTGGTGAAATCACCTTTAGGTTGCTTGGTAATTCTCATTCTGTTGATATCCATATGTTTCGAGCTGTTTTTGGTTTTCCTGTGGGAGAAAATATGTTACCCCGTGATTTTAATGCTAATTGTGTGTGGTCTACCCTCACTGTTCCTGGGTCTGATAACTATGATCCTAAGATGTCTAAAGCTTCTAGGCTTAGGTCCCCTGTCCATCGCTATATTCAGAAATGGTTAGCTAATACTCTTTGCGGTAGGGGGAGAGTCAAGGGACAATTAGCCGTTCTGAGTTGTTTTTCTTGCACTGCATGATTGAGGGAGTTCCTGTTAATGGAGGGTATTAATTCTGTAATTAGTTTCACCACGTAGGGACCACTCTAGCTGGTCGCATTGTGATAGGGGGTATGTGACAGCCATTGCTGATCATTTTGATTACTTGCATTTGTTAGAGGAGGCACCAGTCCAGGGTCCCACTGCTATTGACGGGGCTATTTTAGTATCTATGAAGCTCTGCACTCGTTTAAATGGTGCTCTCGTCTTGCTTGGCACTGATGGTGCTGCCTTGCCTAACGTTGATCCGACCCCTGAGCCGCATGAGGATATTGCTGTCTCGCCTCCTCCCGAGTTTGCTGATAATGCGGGCCCTTCCACTCAACCTGGCGCAGCTTCCTATGATGCTATTTTAGCTCGTATTGACTGCTTGGAGCTGGACCATGCTGCTCGTTTCCAGCGCTTGGAGGATCACTTTCAGGCTCTGGAGGTTGCGCGCGATCAGAGGATGGATGCCATTGATGGCAAGCTTGATCTTCTGCTTCAGCGTTTTTCATATCCCCCTCCCCCATCTTGATGTATTTTCATTTTGAGGCTGTGTCCTTCATTTTGCTGGCTTAATGGACATTGTTTTAGTTACTATTGGTTTATCTTTTGTATTTGCTTGAGTTTCCTGATGCCAGACTCAATTCTTCACATATACTTTGCTTATTACTGTGGATTCCTTTTATATGTTATGTATGCTTTGACATTGAGGACACTGTCTATTTTAAGTGTGGGGGTGATTTTGACCTTAATTGCACATTCTAATTTTAATGGCATATCTGGTGCATGTTTTTCTGACTGGTTTTGAGAGTATGTTGAGCGATGAGCAAGTGATTGATTTTTATTGATAGGTTTTTAAGCCTAAAGGAGTTAACTTTCTTGATTCTAAACTTGCACTGAGAGGTTTTGAAGATAGAAAGGGTTTTGAGAATATGATAAAATTAGACCTAGTGAGTTTTTGAGCCTTGATATGAATGACTAATTGTAAGTCATTTTTGTTCTTTGTTGTGTGATTCCACTTATGATTATATGCTTTTCAGAACTTGATTTGACTCTCTTTTAAATTGCAAATGATCACTGCACATTTTTGAGATGATAAAGGCATTTCTTTCTTTCAGCCACTAGCCAAATAGCTATCCTTGTATTTTGATCCATTGTTTTACCCCTTTGAGCCTGAATGATTTCCTTTCTTTTTATTATAGCTCAATACAAGCTTAATAGTGAAAAACCATTGCTACCCTACCTTAGGGAGTAGAAGAGCTTAATAATTATGTTGGGAATTGTGTTTAAATAAGTGTGGAGGTGATTACACTGTTTTGCTTTGCATAAAAAAAACAAAAAAAAAAGAGAGAGATTGATATGTTGGTTGATAAATGGAGAAAGTCAAGTAAAAGATGAAGATGGATTGAAAAGTATTGGGGTAATTATGCAAAAGTGTTTGATTTTTATATTCCCCTTGGCTCTTCTATTTTCGATGGTCTAACTTTGTTTATCCTTGATATATCTTACCTTGACCTTGACCCCATTACAACCTGATTAAAGACCCTTTGATCTTTGTGTGCATGTGATTTAGGTGGTGGAGAAGTAGAGGCTTGTCAAGCCTATGATAAGGCATGTTTTCATGAGTTGGTTGAGAGTAAATACAAGCCCAAAATACTTGAGTGAAAGAGAGTACATCTGTGAGGATTTAACATGTTGACTTAACCCTGATATTGGATTGACTTGGCTTGCTGATTTAGATTGTTGAGAGAGGAAATTCTCGAATGCTTAGATTCCTTGAAAGGACTGATGTGTGTAGATCTTTGCTCATTATTCAGTACTTTTGTTACTTTTTGGGAAGCATGTGCTTGATTTTATGTTTTTGCTCAGGAGTGCAAAAGGTTAAGTGTGGGGGTATTTGATCTGTTAATAATTTCAGCTCTTTTATGTTCTTTGTTTGATCTAATCGGATTCCAAATGTGCTTAATTATTGAAATTTAGCTAAGTTTCTAATTTAGAGTTGTCTTTGGATGTTTATTGTGAAACTATGCTTAAATGTGGTTATAAACACTCATAAACGTATTGTGATTTTCAGGAGATCTATGAGTAATGCAGTCCATTGGTATTGAACTATTGAGAAGAGAGTTAAGAGACTTAAGGGAATCAGTATCAACCCCTAGAAGCAAAGGAAGAAGGGCATTCATGAAGAATCAAGGCTGGATTAGAAGAAAATGATCAACACGGCCCGTGTCAAATGACACAGGGTAGGCCATGTATTATTCTGAGCTTGAAGACTAGAAGATTTTGAAGAACACGGCCCGTGTCAAATGACACGGGGTAGGCCGTGTACTTCTCTGACTTCACGAGGAAGAGTCAATTTCAAGCCTTGACCGAGAACACGGCCCGTGTCAAATGACACGGGGTGGGCCGTGTTCTTCTCTGACTTTGGAATAGCTGGGAATCTGTCATCAGAATTGGACACGGGTTGGGCCGTGTAATATGACACGGCCCGTGTCGTCGGCCCAGAAGTTTAATTTCGTATTTTAATGCTAAATTAGGTCCCCAAACCTATAAATAGGGTTGCTTAGAGCCTTTAAAGAAGATCTGGACAGAGAGAGCCGTCAAGGAAACTGAGAGAAACACGAAGACCAAGAAGGGGAAGGATTCGATTGAGGATTGGAGACTCGGATTCGAGCGATCAAAGATCAATCACTCTCAAGCCTTGGAAACTAGTTTGATCTTTAGTTTTTCTTTTCTTCTTTTGTTCTGAACAATGTTTTCTTTTAATTCTTCTTCTGTTTTTGAATTTGCCATGTGTAGCTAACCTTCTTGATTAGTTAAGGGAGGATGAAACTCTAGTTTTGATTATGTGAATCTTGCATACTTCTTTATATTAATACAATTATGTTTTTATTCATATGTTTCTATTCTTAAATCAATATAAAGGTTTTTATATTCTTGCCAAATTTCGAGAATGGTAAAACTAGCATTGCTATGCGCGGTTACGGTGGTATGACTAGTCAGACATATGATCTAAGTAATTTAATCCCGGTGTGTGATTAGACATTAGTGTGATTGGTTTTCTAATTCTTAATGCAATCATTAGGTAGGTGTAAGAGCGGTTACTTTACAAATAACTAATGGTTAGGGTTTGATTTGAACGGTTGCTGAATCAAGCGAAACTTAAGGAGGACACGGGATTTATCTCACAATCACATAAGAACATAATTGATCATGTTGGTATAAAGGGTATGTAAGTTGGCGTAATCATATAAATCTAGTGGTGGATTCCATCTCTTAACCAATATCTTTAACTTGATAATTCAATTTGTGTTTACTGCTTTGGTTTAAGTTTAATTTCTTTTTTTAGTTTTAATTATCAAAACCCCCTTTTTAATTTTACTGTTTATTTTTCATCAGAGTTTAATTTAGGAATTAAATTGATATTGTTAATTGAATTGGTTCTCTGTGGATCGACCCTTGCTCACTACAACTAGTTGTAAGATTTTTATATTTTTGGTGTAACTTGACAACTATTTTTTATATTTATTTTTAATCACATTCCACACCACACCATGGCACCTAGGCACTATGCTCTCTGCTTGATCCTGGACTGAAACTTATCAATTTGCGCCTAGGCGTGGCAAACTGGCGCTTACATCAGAAAATTATGTAAAAAATGCATCTATTGTGCCATTGGTTTCCAACCAATTTCCAAACACTCAAACTCAATTTCTAAAGGGTTTCCAATCATAAACATGATCCTTAAACACCTCTAAACATCAAATACATCTCATGTATAAACTTAACTCATCTAAGCATGATTTTAGGAACCTAATCACCATCACAAATACCCATTTTACAACTTCTAACCCAAGAAGTTTCATGGATACTACTATGATTCAATTCATCAAACATGCATAGCTTAACTCGAAAACAATCATATCTCATGTTTCCTAAGAGTTCTTACCACTCAAACTCTAAGAAACTTGTCCAAACCCATAAGTCACAAACATGGAGGAAAGAATAGAAGATGGAGGAACAAGATAGAAAACACCCCTACCTCTTAAAGATGAAGCTCCTAGCTTGCCTTGTAACACCCATCGTAGGGCATCACATTTAAGACTAATCCCATTAGAACTTACCCAAGTTGTAAAAGAATTAATCTTGTAAAATGGTCAAATTTAAAATTTTGTTTGCTAAATAAAATAAAATAAATAAACTGAATTAAAACATTAGTAGAACTCATAATAAACATACCAAACTATATATATACATATGTTGCAACTTTGTTCTGAAATAATTTACATAGGTACAAACCAATTCAAAAAGTAAAATACATATTTGTTCAAAAGCAAAGTAAAGACATAAAGCTAAACAACACTCTAACTAAACCCTAGCAGACCTAAGGATTTAGTTCCTCGAAAGGATCCTCCTCCTCATCATCCTCACCATCCCCAACACAGTCAACAGAAGCCCCAGGTGGAGACAGTTGTCTCATGGGGGCATTAGCAGAAGACACTACTGTATCCTCTTGAGGTGTATAAAAAGACTCATTACCACCCCAAAGCTCACGTATAGGTATGGTGAACTCTAGACTCACTGTTGCATGTTGTGTCAACAGAGGGACACCGTATTGGTTCCCACTCAGAGTCATAGTTAGATCCCGTATACACAAAATGTTCATTATTAAAATCAAATCTCCATGCATCAGTTCCCCCATAGAACTGTACCCTCACAAAACCTAGTATTTGTCGTCTAGTCGACATGACTACTCACAAATAGATAAACAACTACTGATGTACACAGAATCGTTTGCCTCCTCATTCCCTTGATCTTCAATAAACACATACAATAAAATAGACATAACACAATAATGAGGTGAGATCTCCTACATCAATACTAGTATGGCAGTATAGGAAACGATAACAGACAAATCGTAAATAATATCATAATAGTAAATCATGTTAGTAGATAGTAAAATTAGTAAGCATAAATAACCAATCAATATGCTGACTAACTATGCATATGCACAACGACCAAATCCTACTCCATGGAGCTAGACACAAATTTGGAGAGAAGATCCAGAAGACATGTCTGTCACTAGGCTGCCGTGGCCAAAAGTGCTATATTATATCAATTTTGTCAAAAGTGCACATCAGGCATTGGACAAGACATTCTTTACAAGATCACGATATAGGACAGTGTCCCAGTCCGGATCATCGGTGTGCTTGCATCGGTCCATCCCACGGACAAAAGAGTTACCAACTACCCATAGCGAGGTACCCGCACCCCGATGCCCCTAAGGTCAACAAGTGACCTACACTTGTCTACTCGCACCCGCACTTAGGTGTAATTTCATCTCCTAGGCATACAGCCTTAACCAATCAAGCAAATATGCTTATCTATGCATGACATATATTTTACCACAACTGGGCCCACCACAACTACCCGACAGTAAACTACTATTTACACTCAATCGCATAGTGATATTATTGCATTTTTGAAATTGTGAAATATTTTTCTTACATTTTCAAATCACATAAATATTTTATCGCGTTTTCTCAATCGTGTAGCCTAAAACTACTATTTTTGGGTTGCATAAATATTTTTCAACGTATTTTCAACTACGTAAAATATTTCTAACATATTCAAACCAAAAATAATATTTTTCTTAAAAACTTAACTTTTATTTCTATTATTTGCATAATGGTCCCTCATTTAAATAATATTTACCTAATAGTCCTTGTTTAAATAATATTTATAAAATAGTCCCTCCTAAACTAATATTTACAAGTTGGTCCATCTTTTAGAAAATATTTGTAAAATAGTCCTTCTTTAAATAAAAATTACAATATAGTCCCTCTAAAATTCACTATTTCTATGATTTCCTAAAAAGCTGTAGTTCTTTGTTTCACTTAGGACCTTACAGCTCGAAACTTCCTAACGCGCTTCAAAACCCATAGGGTGAGCTATACGTCAATAAGTTTCAAGTATTTGCTTTTATTTTACTACATAGCTTAGTAAGCTAATTTTATTTCTAAAGACATAGTCAATTACCAAAATTTCCAAAATAACTTCTTATTGTTAAAAACACTTAAGGTTATACTTTAGAAAATATTTTTGGATCTTGAATGATAAAACTTAGCATGTTGGCCGCATTTCCACCTTGCTTCATAATTCATTGTAATTTATTTTCTAACACTTTAAATCATTATAAGGATCTCTTAATTAATCTTAGTGTTATAAAACCTTAAATCCTCATTTTGAAACCCTAATTTAGGACTCCTTGGCCCTTTTAAGTGTGGTGAGCCCGTGTGCCTCTTAAGCTCTTTAGAGCTCTCATGTAATTTTCCCAACATATTGTTCACATCCTAAATTACACATACATTTGTATGCTTCCAAAACTACATATGCAATCATATTATCAAAGCTATAAACATACAATCATACATGTAATTATAAATTCAAAATCATAAATCATAAATACCACAAACAAAGAAGCATAAAACAACAAGTGAATAAACCCTTATGGGTTTTTCACCACACACAAAACCATTTCCTCACCACCAACACTTAGTTGATGAGGTTAATCTCCCTCTTACCTTAAGGAAGACAAAAATCCTCAAGTTCCCTCCTTCCTTGATTTCGTGTGACACACAAATAAATCCCTATAAATCTTAAACAATTCTAAAAGTCACAAACAAAGCTTAAAGACAAGGAACCATGGATCAAACATGGTCTAGAAAATTAAAAACTTAACTTTGAACCATAGAATCAAAAGTTTACCTTGAAGGTAGTAAGCTAAAGCTTGGATTTTGAGATACTTGGAGAAGGATTTTGACTAAACTTTCTAAAAGGAAAGTGTTTAGGATATTATTTAGGTTTAGCAAATGTAAAGAAGTAAAATTATTGAAGATGGGAAGTAGGATTTTGGGTGCTGGCCGAAAACTCCAAAAAAAGAAAAAGAAAAGGAAAAGTTCTTGTGTTCTTGAGAGTTTGGAGAGAAAAGATGAATGCTTAGCTTTTAGGTGAGAGAAAATGTAAATGGATAGTAACAAGTGAGTGTGTGCAGCTATGAGGTAATGTAGGAAAATAGGAGACTAATTGTGATA
Organism: Ormosia semicastrata; assembly: GCA_029884595.1. Taxonomy (NCBI): domain Eukaryota; kingdom Viridiplantae; phylum Streptophyta; class Magnoliopsida; order Fabales; family Fabaceae; genus Ormosia; species Ormosia semicastrata. Next base: position 79,513,611 of record JAQQTO010000063.1, on the reverse strand, counting down.
TTAAAATATCACATTTGTGTTCACATGGAAGATCACATGGCCTATGTCATCTCATGGTCACCAAATGGTCATAAAAGACCATTCAAGAAGCTTGGAGAACCTACTTGGCTGTGTGACCTAATTGGAAAAGCTAACCAAGTTTGTTTCCATTTTAGTTCTAGTTACTTTTCAAGCAATTAACAAGTAACTAGATTAGGTTTTCTAGTTACTTGATTATCTATCTAGTTACATAGCTAACTAGTGAATTAGGTCATTGAATAGGTCATGCTTAGTCATGGCTTCTAGATGAATTTAGGGTATTTAACTAATAACTAGATCCTAACTAATTAGTAACTAAGTTAGTTCACGTAGTTTCTTAATTAGGCAATTTAGGTAACTAAATTAGGTTTATTTAGTTACTTTGTAACTAGTCCAACAACTTTTATTGACCATCTCCTATTGGTCTAGAGAAGTCTAACCACTTTTATTGACCTAATCCTATGGGTTCATTTTAAATTAAGTTACAAAAAATATTCTAAGCACATTTTCTGTCAAATAAATTATATCAGGTCCAAAATTTATAGTAGAAGCTGCAATAAATAAAACAACGGATAATTTTTTGGGAAATATTTTTATTTCACAATTAAATCACAAAAATTAAAAGATTTTTTTTGTGTCTCTCAGATTCGGGTTTAGTAAGATCCCCTGCCTCCAAATAAATCAAATAAGATTTTTTCCTGCCCGAAAATTATTATTTTCCTGACCCGGAGCAAATATTTCACAAAGATAAAAAATAGTCTCGAAATAATCAAATTAATTTTATTGCATCCAGAAAATACAAAACAGTGAAATTCAATCATTGCTATAAGATAGCCCAAAATTTGGGATATTACATGCCTTCCCTTTTCCCTATCTCTTCCTTTCTTCCTTCTCCTTTTCTTCTTCTTTTTCTTTGTAACATCCTAAGACCAATATTTCAATATATACACCATACAAAGAGATACTTAGCATTACAATGTCACTACATACCTACTAGTGAAATACTTATATCCATAATGTTTGTTGGAAATACTATAAAAAACCATATGAAATGCGAAAATACAATATTTATATCATAATGCATCAAAATACATATACATCATTAGCCTTAGCAAAGGCTTGAAGTATTCTATAACTCTATACATTTCAAAAGAGATACTAAAAGTACAACAATTGAAACATAAAATATGAACTAATATACTCTTTAGCTTCTTTCTTCTTCTTACTTTTGGAACAAGTTTCACCTAGAATTACATGATACACAGCATGGTGAGAAACTATATTCTCAGTATGGGTAATCAAAACCAGCATACATAACATAATAAACATAATCTTTATACATGCTAAGTAAGATATGTTTAAAGTATCTACAAGGTCTAAATATAGCAATTAGATAAACCAAGTTAACATACATTTCATACATACATACTTAGTCCAACTTAGAACCGAGATGTTAAGCTTAGGAATACTAGTTTAGTGTATGATCTAGTGTTAAATAAAGGAAGACTCATCCTCATATTACCCATATCCTGGCATGCTAAGAAGTTCGGTCTTCATCCTTCCTTAAAGAGGCTTTCAGATTTCCCGTTTATCTCCTTTGGCCTTGGCACTATCAGGATATCAGGGTTATGTCTTTACTCAAAAGAGTCTTTCGGACACCCATATATCTCCCTTGGCCTTCATGAATGGGCATCGAAGGACATTCATCAAGATCAATACTACTAATTATTCCTATCATATATATATCTAAACACCAACTCATCAATCATTACTCTTAAATTACATATTTTACCACAAAAATGGCCTAAGGTTCTAGATACTTACCTAAAGCAAACTATAACTCTTTAATACTCAAAGGTTTATACTTTATTATACATGTTAGGTATACTTCTCTTCTTGAAAACTATCTTGATTTGTGCCTTAACACACTTTAGGAAATATATACTAATGATCTCATCTAGTTTAGAACTTCAAAACATCATAAATGACATTTTTAAGGTTCATGGTACTCATGCCGTGGCACTAACTTGGGCATGCCGCAACGCCCAAGCCACAGGTTTTAGTACTGATGCAGCATCTCCTTCACGCCGTGACACGGCGTTCTTTATACCGCAGCGGGTGCTACAAAAATTGGCCTCATGCTGTGGCATAGCCTTATCACTCTGCGGCACTCACGCTGTGGCATGGTGTCTCTCACGCCGTGGCATTCACAGTAGAACCCAGGTTCTGCATAATTTTATAAAATGTGGTACTGTTCCATTGGTCATTTACTCAATTATTTGCCATTCCAAATCAATTTTTAAGTGATTATAAGTCCCTAATATGTTCACTAACACATAAGAATCATCAATCACTAACTTAAAGCTCTTAATTTGGATTAATGCTCCAAAATCAACCTAGGGTGACCTAACCCCTAAATTGGAAACTCCAAGGCCTAAATGACAAATTCTAAGCTTCTATCTCAAACTTATGCTTTTAACAAGTCATAAATAACTAAAGAAACTCAATCATGTAATTAAAACACATCAAACACATCTAGAACTCAATTTGGCCTATTAAGCAACCTAATTACATAAATAGAGAAAAGAGTAACAAGAAGTAGATTTGGATCCTCAAGCCTTGGCTTTACCCTTGGCTTTCCTCTTTCTCTCTTCCTCTTCCTTGGTCTTTCTTTCCTATTCTTTCCTCCCTTCTCTCACATTTTCTATTTTTCAATTTTTTGAAGTAAGAAGTCGTGAGTGGAGGCTTATAAAGAAGGAACAAAAGACTCATATGGCCTTTAGGCCAAAACTGATAAATCTTGATTTACTAAAAATACTCAGATTTAGCTAATTCAAGATTTCTAACTTCCAACAACTTTGAAATAAATACTGAGATTCATATAAAAAGTTGTTTCAACATTATGTGATATTATCTGCTACTAGTCAAACCGGCTATAATTAGACAACCAGTATGCCTAAAATTGCCAAACTAACTCAATTTACCTTGAAACTTAAACTGTAACTTGTTATATATATTTGTGACTGAGAAATAAATTATCTATATTTATTTCCCTCTCTTAAGCAATTTATGCTATTATCTAAGTCATTTTAATATACTTTTCACAGTCCGGGTTGCAACTAAGTACCTAAATTAACTCAGATTGTCACAAAATTAAACATACATGTTCAGCAAGTCATATGCTACCTTTTGAACACATTAACAAGTCTAACATGCTATTTAGGGTATTACACTCTTCTCTTCTTTCTCCTTTTTCTACTACTGCTCCAGCTGTGAAAAACAAGTGAGAAATAATGAAGAAAAGTCAAGGCTAAAGGCTTTTAAAGAGTTGTGAGTTACTTGCCAAAAATTGGATATTTTGGCTAAAACTTATACCTGTTAAGAATACTTAAATTTTACTAATTCAAATTTCTTAACTTCCAAAAACTTTAGAATAAATCCTACAATTCATCTAATTTCTTGTTTTGCCATTATCTTATTTTTCTATATCTGCGACTAGTCAATCTGGTATTAAAGCGCACAACCAGTATGCTTAAAAATACTAAACTAGCTCTAATTATCCTCAAATTTTAACTACACCCTCTTCCACCTATTTGTGACCTAGGAACAAATCCTCTAGATTTATTTCCCTTAACTAAGTAGTTTAAGTAATTTCTTGAGCTAATAATAGATATTTTCCACACATAGTGTTACGACAAAGTGACTAAACTAATTCAGAAAGCCACAAAATTAAACAGGCATGCTAAATAGGTACTAAGCTACCTCTGTAACCATTTACAAGTCTAACATGTTATTGAGGCTATTACACAACTCACCTAATATTAGATATTTTGTTATTTTTTCCTCCTTTCTCTCCACTTATTCACGTTTCTATCATCCCATTCTCCACTCTTTCATTTTTCAATCTCACGGTCAACAAAATGGAAAAAGAAAAACAAGGAAGAAACAAGAGAAGGAGAAGGAGGAAGCAACCAAGAAAGGAGAAAGGAGAAAAGGAAAAGGGAAGAGGAAAGTGATAAGTTGAGGTAGGTTTTTTCTTAACTTTGTTCATCTTTTTCTCCTATTTGAAGATGATTGATTAATGGTTTTTGTTGAGGTTTTGAGATGATAAACAAAAATGATACTCTTATGTTTTGAATATGAGTTAAATATTCCAAACTTGATTTTGATTCTTGAGGAACTTTGAGATTTGAAAATGGGTTGAAACCCATATTTGATTTGTTATTTTAAAAGTGTTTTGGATACTTGATGATGTTGCTTTTGATGTTAATGGTTTCGCTTGGGTTGGAATTTGGTTTGGAAAAATAGAGTGGATTTTTGTTTTCTAGTGTTTTGGCACCTAAGCGCCCAAAACCCAGAAACTTGATGCTTCAAGATGCGCACAGGGTGCCTAGGCACCCAGTGACGAACGCTTGAGCACCCGTGTAGCAGTTGAGCGTCAGGGCTGAGCACCTGAGCGCCAACGCCTAGGAGAAACAGAGAACTATTTTTGGTGTCTAGGCACTTGAGTGCCCAAAGTTCATTGCCCAGGCGCTAGTGACCAAAATGAACTAGGCAGTTCTCTGCTATCCCAATGCCTAGGCGCTGGAGAGTAGGCGCCTAGGCGCCCAAAATAGATTTTGACAAAATATTTATTTTGATAAAATGGAGTCTCCTACTTATTTGAATTACTTTTTTATGCTTTTTAAAGAGTGTTAAGATACTAGTAGGGGATTTTCATAGAAGAATTGATTACTTTTGATTTATGAAAAGCATGATGCCATGACATGAAATGCTATGATGGATTATTCTATTGCATGATTGATTAGACATTGATGCTATGCTATGATATGAGATGATATGATGAAACATTTTATTCTATGTATGATGAGAATGATGATTGAAATAATGATTGATTTTCATGAGTAACCCATTATCTAGGATATCCTTGGTCCCGGGGTAAGACTTGGAAATAGAGGTTGAGGATGGACATTCCCTTACCACCTGAGTAATTGAGGTTGACGACGGATAATTCCCTCTTGGTTTACCTTGAGTTCTCCCTGGATAAAATGTAGTTGAGGATGGATAATTCCCTCTTTACTTGAGGTATTCCTGTATTAGAGATAGTGTGAGGAAGGATGATACCCTCCCTATCAAAGTAGTTGAGGACAGATAATTTTCTCTCTACTCACAACTTTATATGAGGATGGATAATTCCCTTATAAGTTGTGGATTGATATAGGTTACTTAGAGTAGCTCTATGTGGCAAATAGATTGTCATAAATAAGTTGAAGTGCACTAACTTGAAAGTACTACGAAGTGAACGGTATTGTAAGGACGGATAATTCCCTTCATACCATTTTGATAAGAGATGATTTATGATTATTGATGATTTATAAATGATGATTCTTGATGGATGACCATTATGAGATAACTTATTATATAAGTTTATCTTGAACGAATTTTTTGAATATGATTTTTAGATTTTGATAAGATTTGATGATTGATTTGATTACTCAAAGGATTTTTGATAAATGATATAAAATGAACCTCTGTTTCAGGATGAGAAAGGATGTGATTTGGCATTAGCCACCTTTCTATTGATTATATACTAATGATTTGAAATGATTTTCCCTGAAACAACTAGAATGATTATGATGACACAATTTTAAAATGATTACTGAGAATTGTGAGATTCTCACCCCATTTCTTTGATTTCCATAATGATTCCAGGATATCTTCGTACAGACTACAAAGGTGAAGGAGAATCTGATCTTGTAGATCTTTTATTCTCTTTTCATATTTGACTTTTGTAAATGGTTGTATACCATTTTTGTGCCTTAGTGGCCTATAATGTATATGATGTACTTGATGTACTGGTTATTTTGATTCAGTTATACAGATATGTAACATATACTTCCGCTTTAGGCTCATATTTTGTATAAAATATGTATATATTTCTTCAGAAAATTTGATATTGATATAAGTGATGTAATCCAATATGATTGCTAATGCATAATTCTGGATATGTCATTAGTTTAAATATTAGGATGTTACACATCGCATCTACCATCTGTAGAAAAACTCCCATCACATCTGTCATATTTTTGTTGGTAGATTCCCTATTTCTTTGCTTACGCCTTGGAGGTGTCATAATCTCCTGTACACACAGAACAATACATATTGAGTTGATCAGTCTCAATATCATGTAACAGTGTGCACAGTAACTATTAACATACATTCCTAAGGTTGTCATATAATTGTATTCGTAAATCTCACTTCAAGACAAGAAAATGCACAACATAAAATAGGATTATCGAAACATGTCAAAAGCATAGTCAGTCCATACCCCGGCTCAACAGGATGAATTGTTTTGATACCATAGTGTAACATCCTAATTCAATTTACTATAGTACATTCAAAATATACATAAGTAAACAGGATTAGACACATTACTTCTAACTTTTAAACATCATACCTTTATAATGACTTTATATATCGAAAAATAGAGTCTCAAAAAGGAAGTAATCAAAAAGAATTCGATCTATAGAACATAATTACATAACTGAGGATTTCGATTCTCTACAGTATCACCAAATATAAGTAACTAATACTTTTACATCTATATCAAAACAAATTAGACTCCATGGCATATGTACAAAAATCACATAAGTTGAAAATAAATACTCAAAGCTATAACTTCAATTTCCCTTCTCAGAGGAGTTTTGATTTCGATCAATAAATTTTCATGGAAACAAAGGGGTGAGAATTTAAAAATTCTCAGTAGTATAACACATACAATAGCAATCACAATATAATTCCATGATAAATACAACATATCATATGTATATATGTATTGATGCTCATGAAATGACTAATGTTAATGCTTATGAAATGTAATATGATAATGCTTATGAAATGTAGTATGTTAATGTTTATGAAATGTCATGTATTTCAATAAAGTGCCTGTTTGCAACTTTGACATGCTCATGGAATGTCATGTCCTTCGACAAAGTACCCATCCGCAACTTTGACACATGCTTATGATGTCATTTCCTTCAACAAAGTGCCCGTATGCAACTTTGACCTAGGCTGAGAGCTTTCTCACTCTTTAGCCATGCATTAATGCTTATGATATGCTAATGACATGTCATTCTGAATTATGTTATTCGATCAGCTCTCTAGGCCTTTTTTTCGAACAACATCAAAAAATAGTTCCTCACCTTTAAAAATAATTCATTCCCTTTTTGATTACAATTGAAAAAATATGTCATTCGAATAACTCTCTTAGTTTATTCGATTAGCCTTGAAAACATTCTAAAATCTCGAATAGCTGTCTTAGGTTATTCGATTATCATCGAAAATATCCATTCAAAAAATTATCATAAACTTTTGATTAACATTGAAATCTTACCAATCGAATAGTGCACAATCTACTCGATTAGCCTTGACAGTGCCCTTCTAAATTATACTAATTGAATAGCTTTCTTAGTCTATTCGATTAGCCTTGAAAGTCATATCATTTGAATTGCTCACTTAATATACTCAATTTAACATTGAAATCATGCAATTCAAATAGTTGACATCAAAACTGAAACATTCTAAATGTTCTATTTGAGTAGCCTCTTGGCCTATTTGAATAGAACACTACAGAAATTCCTTCTGGTTCTTCAGAACAACACTTTTATATCCATTTATACCATAACTCATGTAGTAAAACATTGGAAAATCATTAACAACTAATTCTTGTGGTTATATTCGTATATGTGCATGTCCATACACATCTATGCTCAAATCTCATCAATCAAACAACTCAATACACAAAATCATGATTTTCTCGAGTTTCATGGAAAAGTTCATGCTATCCAATCCTTGCTAGTTTTCGACAAGCAAAGAATGTTACATCATAGCAAACAAACACAACAACCCCCTACCTTAACTCCCTATAGATGCTCAAATCTCATCAAACAAATAACTCAATACATAAAACCATGATTTTCTTGAGTTTCATGGAAAACTTCATTCTATCCAATCCTTGCTAGTTTTCAACATGCAAAGAATGTTACGTCATAGCAAACAAACACAACAACCCCCTACCTTAACTCCATACAAATGGTGTTTGATTCTTCTTTCTAGTTCTTCATTTGGTTCTTCTTCCTCTTTTTTCCTTTCACGTTCTGCTTTCTCTTTTCTTTTCTTTCTTCTCTATTTTCTTGTTTCGTTCCTATCTCTATCTTTCCCTCTCTTTTCTGCTGTTAACAGTTATGTGAAAAGAAAGAAAGTGGGATATTTAAGCAAAAAGTCAAAGACGGTGGAAAGAAAGGTTGGAGAGATAAGTTTTTTTTAACTTTGGGGTAACTTTGAATACTTTATATGTAACACCCTAATACAATTATTGTAAAATAACCAGAATATTTTAAGATAAAATGTATCAAGATTGTCACTTTCTAATATGCAAAAAAAACATAAATCCATAACAACCTGTGCAGTCATTATAGAGAGCCACGACGATTGAAAAAGATTGATTTTATATATATATATATATATATATATATATATATATACATCACTGGCTAAAAGGTCATATTGTAATACATAAACTTTTACAAAGTAAAAACAAAGTAAATAAATACAAGCTGATACATAAAGAAACAAAATAACTAAACTAAGTCTTTTGCTTCTTCTTCTTGCCCTTTCTCTTTGGAGGGTCTTAACCTGGATTTACATAGAAACATAGAGGGGTGAGAATTCACAACATCCTCAGTATAAGTATATCAAAACTAGCAGTTATTCATTCACATCGAATAAACAAACTGAAATACATTAAGCTAAACTTGCATTATATAAATAAGCCACTGCTTAACACTACTAAGACACATACATACTCTCTATGTAACAGAATATACAACAATCAATGATATCATACAATCACCCATACAATCTTAAGATATCATCAAATAAGCAAGACAACCGCCCATACAATTGTCAACAAAAGCAATGCTTTATGTTATGATGTATGACTATGCTCACACAGTGTACTGATAATAAAATTATGCAATGCTAATGCTAATTTTAGTTTTAGAAAACACATGTTACCTTGCTCATTCCTAGGAACCATATTCCCTTGTATATACTAAGCAAGATATGCCTAAAAGCCTATACACTACTTGGTAATAGGTGAATACCTTCTCCTAACAAACTTAAGAGTACTATTATCACTCCCATACCGGTAACCCTGACCATAATAACATAATGCTAAGAGAATTTAGATCCAATACCTCATTCTCAGGCTATATGGTTGTGCACACCATCTAAGGTTACAATACATAGGAAATTGCAAATAACAAGTTTGAAAACCAAATATGCAAGAGTATTTCCAAATTCACATTTCAAATAACCACAAGATCCTCATAATCTAGTGAAAAAGCAATACTAGCACATGTGAACTGATGCAGATTAAAAGTTACAAACCCAAGTGTAGGTTGTTTCAAGTAACAAATTCTCGGGAGTCCGAGGCCGATCCACAGGGAATTGATGAAGAAAAATTATTTGACGTAAAGTAAATATTTTGTCACAATAATAACAGTGATAAAACTTAGTCACAAATAAAAAAAACTTACTTGGGTTAAGAGTTCCACTCATGGTAAATAAATTAAGGACAAGATTAATTCTTTTTATAACTCAAGGAGAAGAATAAGAAGAAGAACATGACTTCAATTTAGAAAATAAGGAAAACTACAACAACACAATAGCATGATCTTGATCTCTAGGACGAAGACCCCCAAATGATCAGCCAAGGCTCCCTTTTATAGAGGATTAGGGATACAAAATGACAAGGGGGCTGATTCATGAGTGAGTGGATGAGTGGAATTGAGTAAAAAATGCCAAATGACTTTTGATGAGTGGAAAATTATGGAGATTCTTTGTCTCTGAGATCATTCAGTTCTGAAGTCATTGAATGTGTCAGAATATTAAAATATGGTCTTCATGAAAGTTGTAGACTTTTGTATTACTAGAATCACCTCAAAAGGCTACCTACAGCCCGAGATATGGCCCAGTTACTACACAGTGTTCAGGCCTAGTTACAACTCATCTGTTCTAACTTCCAAGCCCAATATGACCTCTAAGGAGTCCTAATTAAGTCTTATGTTCTTCATGAAAGTTGTAGATATGGGTCTTAACTTACAGATACCAAAATTTAAGCCCAATCCAGACCTTACAGCCTGAGTTATGCTCTGATTCCATCACACTATTCAGGTTCCAATCATAAAACCCATATTCTAACTTCTAAGCCCAATTAGTTCCACTAGATGTCTGACTTTGGCCTAGAGATCTCACGAAAGTTGTAGACCTCTCTTTTATCTTTCCAACAAGGAAAAATGCATAATTAGTAGACATTTAGAACTCAATATATGGCCAAAATACAAAAATAATGTAAGACGTAAATCATGTTAAAAAAATCAATTAAGTCCAATTTGAGTCCAAACTTACAAAACATAACCAAACTCAATCAATTAAGTACATGAAAAATGTAAATGACTAAAAATGAGGGCTTATTAACGTATCAAATATGTGATTATTAAATTTCTCCACACTTAACTTTTTACACTCCTGGACAAAACACACAAGACCAAAACTAGGAAACAAGGAAAAATAACTCAAACTCAAAAGCTAAACACTCTAAAAGACTCAATTTCTAATAATATTTAAGAATGAAGAGCAACCAATCATTCAAGGGATCAAAACATTTATAAGGTAACGTTTCTTCACATCTCAAACTAACAAGCAAGGAAACTTCAATTGAAAAGCATGAGTCAAGAATGATAGATCTTCACAAGATTCACTCTCAATCCCTCAAGTGTTTAAAAAAGTAGGTATTTCACTCAATTCAACCCATGAAAATTGCACTACCATAAGGTTACTTATCTTCTACTTCTCCACAACTCAAAACACATGCACACACAAATCATGAGAACTTTATTTAAGGTTGTAATGGGGTCATGGTAAAGGTGGAGAAAATATGGATATGACAAGTTAAATACCAAAGAGAATAAAAGAGCATGAGAGCTGACTTCAATTAACAAGTATGAAAGTTCATCCCAACTCCACCTAATACAAATTCCCTTTACATATTCTTTTCTTTTCTTTTATTGCCTTGTTGGCCCTTATTTACACATTTTTTTATTTTTTTCTGATTTTTTTTTTTGAAGAAGGAGAATATAATATATACATTTTTTAAGTAAACATTTTTTTAACCATTCTGCACACACACCCCTACACTTGTTCAAAAACTCATCCAATGACAAAGCTAATGTTCTCTTATTCCCTAAGGCCGGGTAAGAACATGATTTTTCATTTAAGGCACATAATGAGTTTGAAACAAAGAATGATCAAATAAGCTCAAAGGAGTTAAGTAAGGGGAAATAAGTCATTTCCATTGCTTTGCGTTAGCAAGAATTAGAGAATTTTTAAGAAACCATAAGAGTGTTTGATATCATATTGAGACAATATGCTGCTAAGCAAGGCTGCCTATTTGTGCGCTAGTCATTCTTGGCTATTTGGTTAAATTAGCCATTTCAAGAAAAATGCCTTAATCATGTTTATGTATGCATGTGAAAATGTAGTCTCAAAAAGAATCAAAGCAAGTTCTAGAGTAACAATTCCATGAGTGAAATTCACACAAGAAAGAAGGGAATGGTAGAAATGTTCAATTCATTCATCAATAGGCTCAAAATCTCACAACGCATAATTCTATCATTCTCAGTCCACCAATTCAACATCCATAACCAAGCATGTGATTTTTAAGAAAGAAGACAATTTACTCAATCATGCAAATTTTCCTGAATTTGAATTGCTACTTCCACACAACATAGTTGTCTACCTAATTATTCCTTACTTTGCTACCAATTTTGATGCGTTTCAAGAGCAAATTTACCTCAAGGGCATAATTTACTCCTTACTCTGTCATCCTTAATTACCTTTGCTGTTAGTAAGTTACTGACAAACATATAAACACAACAAACATATTAATACACACACTTCCTAATTTTTTTTTAGGTTTGTTTTTTTACATAACTATCATTTCCCCCAACCAGATCACAACATTGTCCTCAATGTCAAAACATAGATAGGTAAAGGATAGAAGATATTACCTGTTGCTTCAATTACTAAAAAGAAAAACTTTACACAAATTTAAACAGAAATAAAGTATGATAAATAAAACCAAAGCTTGTAATTATTTAAATAGTTTGAGTGTTTGATCTGGCTTGCTTTTCATACTACTTCCCTCAGTGCTTCTTTCTGACCAATCTATCTGAGCTATTACTGGATCAAGTTCATAAACAAAAGCTTCTAATTTATCAATCAACTCATCAACAGTGGAAGCAGAGATAAGGAGTCGTCTTGCCAAAGGTGTGATAAATTTCTGTTCCACAACATGGTCAAGAAAAAATAACAAAAGACTAAAGAAATTATTAATATTCAACAAACTTATGGGTTTATGGTAGATGTTCAGTTGGGCCCAAGAGACAATTTGAAAAACTTTTTCCAAAGTACCAAAACCACTCGATAAGGCAATGAATGCATCAGAGTTTTTAAGCATTGCCTTCATTCGTCCATGCATAGATGATACTTGAAGTTCCAGCCTAATTGTCTTTCCAGTGATGTTCTTTCGAGTTAAAGGTCCAAAAATGATACCTAAAACCTGACTGCCTCCTATATATGCAGAGAGTGATACAGTCCCCATTAACCCAATGCTACCTCCCCCATATACTACATGAATTTTCCTTGTAGCAAGTGTTCAACCAAGAGTGCTTATTGCGTTTACAAACTCTAAACCCTTCCATAATTTGTCACACAAAATACACAAATACTGATAAATTTATGAACAAAAGAAGAATATCCCTCCATTTCTACACTCACACTCCCTTTGAATGATTATGAGTTAGAGAAAAGTGAAGAAAATAGAGTGTTTAAATAGGGAAAAGAATGGAAAAAGGTAATGATAGCACCCATATGGGTAGGTTGGCTGTTGTTAGAAAAGTTTTAAATTAAGAAGCATAATTTTTTTTTATTTTTTTATTTTTTGACTTCAAGAAAACCATCAGGGTAAAGAAGTCTAGAAACCCCTGAAGGATCCCGTCCAAAGGATCGTTTGTCCAAAACTAAAATATAACAAAATCATACAAAAATAAAATTATAATAATAAATGATGGCATACCTTTATGTACAGGGAATTGGTGGCATATCTTTATACTACATGTCACCAGTGCAGAAATACCAAGACGGCTCAGCCAATTTAGGAATTCTTCTCCCTCCCGCTTGTGGGATATTTTAGATTGAGCTACGACACAACTAATTAAAGTGCGTAAATCTGACAGCTACCACCAACAACCACAGCCAGTGACAGGTCGCTGGAGAGCCCATGGCATTAAATCACAGAATCAAGCTCAGAGGCATTATCATGTGAAAATGCAAACACGGGACGCTTCTATCTATCCATCAGCAAGCAGAGCTTACGGTTAAAACCTAGGAATGCTTGCGCGACTCTCTACAGAGCATGGCATACGAACCTTATTTACGGACCGGTGTGCGAAGGTCCACCTGAGTCAATAACGGGTCTGCCACTAGCAAGGGCTCTTAATCTAATTAAAGACCAAGTACAACCGAAGTTTCACCCTCTTTTTTTTTCTTTTCTTTTCTCTTTTCTTTTTTTTAAAGATGTACAAGATAATATATACATTGTGATTGTGGCTTACATTTTTCTCTAGTTTTACCTCCAATAATGGCTTAAACGCCTTTTATAAGTCGAGGATAAGCTTCCTATCCAATTTTCTATAAATTGGCAAACAGGGTCTTTTTGAGTCAGATTCCCAAGACTGTAATGCTCTTACTCATCCTTGAAGAGATTCCACAAACTAAGAAGTTCACGCTGCACATATCTATAAGAATGCATCTCAAGAGTCAATAATGTAACACCCTAGCTCTGATACCAACTAATGTAACACCCTAGCTCTGATACCAACTAATGTAACACCCTAATTAGAACATCACATTTCTGACTCCCGACTCATAATCTGAAAATAAGTTCGCACAAAGTTTGAGTTATAAAAGATGGGTTTCAAAATTTCTTCTTTACTGAAACGTAAATTTACTGAAAATATTAGGTAATATTGAAAATCATATTTCAACTATTCATTATGCAATATTGACACCAATTAATATCACAATTTAAAGAGAAATATAAAATTAACAGACTTATTTTTTTTACAGTAGCAAACCCCATGACGGGTCCTACTTAATAGCACGGTACAACACTAACGAGAAACTTTAACATACTTATTCCTTTTTCTGTCCATCTTGATGCATCAGACATCTGTTCCTTTGTCAACACTGCACACCTTCGAGTCCTGAATGTCCACTCCTTATTGTTGTCACCAATATCAGAGTATTTATCGCCCGTTATGTCTAAAACAACTCGATCCTTCTATTGTTTGATTTTAATAATACAGACACAGCAAAACAACATAACAAAGAGGTGAGATCACCTACACCAATACCAATATGGCAGCACAGAGATAGCACACAGCCAATAATATCATACAGATAGATCATACCATAATCATGTTATCAGCATTATCATCATCATCATCCAAGTATTCATAACAATCGTTATAACCAATATTCCTCAATTAATATATCACACAGATATAAATGTTCAGATTATGCATATGCACAAAGACTCAGTTTTTCAAAAACAACTCCATGGAGGTTTTTCACAATTTCGAGGAGAATGCTCTGGTTAATTGTCAGCCTTAGCCTAAAGACAATCTCCCAGTCGTTGAAAAGAATCGTGTTCTTGTCGGGTATCGTCAATGCGTTGCAACGGACTGCATCGCCAAGTGGCACAGGGTACTCGCCAGCTGTCCATTGGTCGACCGCCGCGCCTCGACGCCCCCAAGATCCATCATAGACCTCACTATCAATTCTCATTCCCTTTTCAACCACAAGGGCCATAATAGCTATTAGCTATATTTTATACAATGCACGAATATATCAGTGCAAGTCTAACCCCAAAGGGCCAAATCTTTTCAATTTCATTTGTTTAATTTATATCATATGCTTCAACGCATACTTTTCCAATGCATGTATAATGCACCAAATCCATTCACAGGCATCTCTTTCCAATGCATACAAAATGCACCAAATACCATCATAGGCAAAACACGTCATTTTCTCATACAAAGGTCCATACACTGGTTCAATAGTAATTATACTATATTTTCAACACGAAATCATGTTATCATGTTTTCATAGTTATAAAACACTTTCGCCGTGTTTTCACAAAATTGCGTAACATTTCCATTATGTTTTCACAATTCCAAAATATTTCTATTACATTTTCAAAATTAAAACGTTTATGTTATATTTTCACAATCTTGTAACACTTTTGTTACGTTTTCAAAATGCCGCAGCTCTTCTGTTGCACTTTTAAATCACGTATTAATTTTTCAATATCTTTCTCAATTGCGTAAAAATATATGTTTCTCAAATCGTATATTATTTTTCCACTGTTTTAAAATTGCGTATATTTTTCAATAATATTTTCAATATTGTAAAATATTTAAACGCTTTCCAAATCTCATAACAATTTTCCACCAATTTTCTACCATTTTTCATAATCGCGTAAAAATATTTTATCGTTTGTTCAATCACGTAGTGATTTTTTAACTATATTTCAAATCACGTATAATATTTAAACTTACATAAAATATTTAAACGTAATTCAAATCACGTAGAAATATTTTAACATATTTCAAATTATGCGTAGAAATATTTTACTATATTTTAAATCATTTTTAAGATACGTAAATCATTTTTCACCATTTTACAATCATGTAAAATATTCCTCAATATTCCAAACATTATTTTGGACTTTCAAATAAGTCAATATCATTTTTAACACATTTTTAAGATACGTAAATAATTTTTCACCATAAAAAAATATTTCTCAACCTTCAAAAATTCTATTTCATCCTTTCTCAAAATATCATGACTTTGTACTTCATTTTTCACATTTTCTTACTCAAGAAAATCTTTTTCCACGTTTCTTTACTCAAGAAATTCTTTTTCAAATATAATCCACAAAATTACCTTTCCATTGATATAAATCAATGTTTCAAATCTTAAAATTTCTAAACGTATTTCAAAACTTGAAAATAAGTTATATTTTAGTAAATTCTCAAAATACCATTATATTCTCCATTTTTCCCCCAAATTATTTCCAAATTAACCTAGTTCAAAATAAATTGAAGTTTGAAAACATTTTCGTTTACAAAACTTAATTTTTCAAGTGAGTAAAATACTCTGATTCCCTTTTCAAATTTCTTGTATTAAATCAATTTTATTTCCACTTGAAAAATTACTTTGTTTCATCAAAATCTAGGCATTACTATTTGAAAAAATTATCAAAACATTTTTCCTTTTAAATTGATATGGTTTTACACAAACAAAACCATTAAAGTTTTATTTTCAAAACCAAAGTACTGATTGGTCATAAAACAAACCCATTTGTTCAAATTCATTTTCACTTTCTTTGCAAATCCTTTTTCATTCTTAGTCAAAAATCTTTTCCTTAATATATATTTTCTCAAAATCACTTTTTATTAATCTAGTCCTACAAAATCATATTGAGTTGATTTAATTATTATTTCTTAACTTTAAATTTTCTAACGTTTTCCAAAACCCAATAAATAAATTCTCTGTTAGAAATTTTAAGTTACAAACGTTTTCCTTTATATTTCTAAATCACTTCTAAAAATTGATTAATTTGAAGTTCAATACTTTCAATCTTCTTTTTCTTTTATTTATGAAAATTCCACTTCACTTAATTTATAACACTTGATTCCCCTTTTCAAAAATCCTTATTTGAAAATTCTTGTATTTCATAGCCTCAAAACATTTTTTCTAAATTATCAAAACCTTATAGATGGCCATTGGAACCATGAAATATTTTTCTTCTAACTTAAATAAATTCCATTCTTGTTTCTACACAAAATAAATTAATAAAATTTCATTCTAAAATTTGTGTTCATGTTTTCTTAAAAAAAACAAACCTTTAGTTCATTTTTCATACTCCTCAAATCAATCCAATTTTATTCTTCCATAAACATATTAATTTGTAAACACCTATTTTGAGGTGTCTTGGCCGAAATTCTCATTGTTCTAGGGATAAAAATTTAATTTCCTTATTCTTGAAAAATTTCAACATTGACCCTCATCAAGGGCATCAAAACCGTAGCTCTTCCTTGGCCATTGGAACCAAGATCAATTTTCTTTTCATCCACACATCATGGCATACATATATATATATATATATTTCATCTTAAATATCACAAACATGTCATATACTCATCATGCATATTATAAGCATACTATCAAAGCCATAAAATCATGCAAAGCATATTAAGCATAGACAAAAATAATCAAAGCATAAGAAAATAAATCAAAGCTCATAAACATACAATTAATTTTTACATGACCATGGATTGGAATTCTCACATGAATTCACAATCCATCAAATATAAGACCATCTCCCACCACCATAATTGGTTGGTGAGATGGATCTCCCTCTTACCTCTTGAAGATCCTCAAAAACTCTTTGTTTTGCTTCTCTTTCCAAGTCCTTCACCACCAAGGGCTTCTCAAATACAAAACAAAATACATAGAAATTAGTATACTAAGCTTGATTAAGAGGAACCATGGATCAAATATGATTTAGAACATGAAAAAAAAAGAGAAGAAATGAAGTCTTCTTATACTTCACCTCAAAAACTCAATAACTTTGATCTTGAAGAAAGTCCATGAAGATGAATGATTTAGAGAAAATCTCCAACATGAAAGTTGCTTAGAATATCATGTAGATTCAAGATCTGTGGTTGGATTAAATTAAACAAACCATGGAACAATCATGGCTTAGAAAATCATAAACATGAATTTAAACCATAAAACCAAAGTTTACCTTTAGGAAAGTAAGGTAAAAATGGGATTTTGAAGCACTTAGAGTGGGATTTTGGGAAAACTTTCTAAATGAAAACTGTTTAGAATGGTGTTTAGCTTTAGAAAATGATGAGAGTAAAAATTATAGGTGATGGATAGTGTATTTGGGTGTAGAGACCGAACCAATGGAGAGAAAATGGAAGGAAAAATGGTTGCTTGGTTCTTGGGATTTTGAGAGAATAAGATGGAGGCTTTTTTTTTTGTGAAGTAGAAAGATGAATATGGAGAGTGTGACCAAAGGTGCTGCTGCCATGGGAGTGAAAGAATGGAGAGATATGAATTCATTTGGCATAATTGAAGGCTATCACATGATGCACAAAGTCTTCCACTTTGTCATCTTTTTCTTTGGCCTAAAAAGGCTATACAAGCATGTCTAAACATGTCTCCTCCTTCCTAACACTCCAAAACCGTCCCCCCCTTCATCATTATGCATGCAAAGTTGTCATAATTACTTGCTAATTGATTAGTTAATTCATTAGATTAAGTTTCTTAATCAATCTTAACTAATTTTCTAATTACATAACTAATTAATTAGACATATTATTTCATATATTATAATCTCTAATTAAAATTAGGATATCTAATTAAGAATTAGATTATAACAATTTAACATTTAATTTAGTTTACTTGGCTTGTTAATTAGGCCATTATTTGAAGCATTTCTAGCCATTGATTAATTCAATGGTTATGATTTAGGTAGACTTTTGATTTTTAGAAGACTAAATCTAAGCCATTGGATCCTTCTCCTTTAAATTCTAACCATTAGATGTGTCTCCAAAATAAAGGGTCAAGATTGCTCCTTCAAACTTTAAATCCAAGGGTTATAATTAGTCATAACCTTTTTAGAAGACCAAATCTCCACCCTTGATTAATTCTTCATCCAATGGTCATAAATGGTCCTTGTTACTTTACAAGACCAAATCTCTACCCTTGATCAATTCTAAATCCAATGGTTGTAAATGGTCACTTTATATAATCAAATTTACACCGTTGATTAAATCTACGGTTGATATTGAAGCTTGCCTAACTAAGTTTATTCTCACACCATTGATTAAATCAATGGTGATTATCCAATACTTCTTTATTAAGTTTATTTCTTAACCGTTAATTAAATCAATGGTAGATATCCAAACCACCAGTGTTGACTTAAGCAATATAATTTCTATTTTTATCTACTAAAAACCCCACGAAAGAATATATTTACTGTATTTTTATCACTCGATAAATTAAATACAGTACAAAACACAGTAGAAGAAAATTTTTAAAACTGTTTCCGGATTCAGGTTTAGTAAGATCCCCTGTCTCCGTCTAAACAGTACAAATTTTTCTATGCGTAGAAAATTTTTTCACTTTGCGGGACCCACCTGGGCCCACGTAAGGTCACCTGGGCCCACCTAGGACCACCTGGGCCCACATACAGTCAAAAATTTCATAATCACACATAAAATCACAAAAATTAGAAAACGTATGAAAATCAAGTCAGATTGTTAAAAATAATTAACAGTCAAGAGAAATAAATACAGAAAGATTTTCCCCGGCCTGAAAATTATTATTTTCCTGACACAGAGTAAATCACTCAAAATGATCAAATACGCTTACGGAATAATCAAAATAATTTTATAGTATCCAGAAATTACTAAACAGTAAAATTCTGTTAACTGTCAAAATTACTGTTTATAGGATAGGAAATTTTGGGGTGTTACAAATAAGATATTATCTAATGACTCCTTACTTACTCCATTCTTATTGAAAAAATTTTTATCTTCTCTGTTTAAAGAAACCATCCCCAAAGAATGACATCGCTTGTTACAAGAAAATTGATAATATTAGCAAACTAAGGCATGGAATTGACAGAAATAAAAATTCATCGAGAAAATAATCATTGATAGGTGTGATATCAAATGGGGAGCTTATTATAAGTATGAACAAATGATTTGTAACAACATTTTTGGCTTCTTTCTTATGTTGAATTCTTGAAGTAACAAAATCTACCGTATCAACCTAGGTTTGTAAAAACTTGTTGAGAAAATTGACAAGTGCACCGAATCGTCAAAGTAATAAAGTTAATGATTAAGAGGGGAAAACACACACTAAAATGCATGAAATTAAGAGGGAAAAGAGAGAACAAAGCACATGAATGAAAAACACATTAAGGATGTAAACACATGAGATTAAAACACTAGGGATTTGACTTCACTTGATTCAATAATCTATCATAGACAATATAGTAGCTTTGGGACCTTCATTCTAATTAATTTCTAATTATTTAATTGATGGAGAGAATCCAGTAATTAATTAAAATTCAATTCCTTGGTCTAAACCTTAACTCTTAAAGGCATGACCTTTACTCTATGGATTCTTATGGAAAATACCATAATTTTCCTACACAACCTATAACCTCTATTCGTTGATGATTATAAATCATGACACTTATTATTTATGGTCTAAGTTATATGCAAACCTTCCGATTCTACATACACCTCACTAGATCAATTTATGAGTGACCAATTCATAAAAGCATTAAGAACCATAATAAGCACACAAATTGAATAAAAAAGAAATTAATTAAAATTTCAATCTTAATACATGTCGATTAAATTAAGTTACATCTTCCCTCTAGAAACACACAAATTTAACTACACATGACAAAAGAGAAGAAGAAATAGGAAGAATAAAATAAAAATATATACAGAGTTCAGCCTTCCATAAAAAAAAACAAATAGGCAGTAAACCTGCCATGGTAAAAAAAAAATTAATATTAACAAGTAGGCGGTAAACCTGCCATGATAAAAAAAATTAATATTAACAAGTAGGCGGTAAACCTGCCATGGTAAAAAAAAAATATATTAAGAAGTAGGTGGTAAACCTGCTATTAAATATTAACAAGGATGTGGTATAAACCAACTACCAAATATATATTCACAAAGGTGTGGTATAAACTAACCACCAAATAAGTTAATAAACTGATAAATTTAAAAGTTAGAAGCAGGTAAATTAAAATATTAGAAACAGGTAAAGTAAAAAGTTAGACAGCTAATAAAGTATAAAGTTAGATAGTTAGTAAGAGAGTTAGATAGTTAGTTAGTTAGTAAGTAAGAAAAAAAAAAAAGTTAGTAGGTTAGAAAGTTAAAAATAAAGTACGAAAGTAAAATACGAGAAAATAAAGTACAAAAAATAAAGTGCGTAATGTAAAATATGAAAAATAAAGTGTAGGAAGTAAAGTACAAAAAATAAATTTAAAATATGAAAATCGAAGAATCGGCAAGCCGATTTTTTGCTCTACAAGAGAGAAAAAGAAGAATAAAGATTATTTCATTCATGATTAAAGATTACATAGGGAGAAAGGGAGAAGGGAGAGTTTCTCTTAAAAAGTTAGTATGTACAAAGAAAAAAAATTAAAAGAGTAGAAAACATATATATATATATATATACAAAATCCATAAAAAAATATATAAATATATATATACAAAATATTTATACAATAAAATTGTTCTCCAAATCAAGTCCCTAGCAACGGCGCCAAAAACTTGATATGGATTAAAAGTTGTAAACCTAATTACAGGTTGTTTCAAGTAATAAATTCTTGGGAGTCCGAGGCCGATCCACAGGGAATTGATGAAGAAAAATTATTTGACGTAAAGTAAATATTTTGTCACAACAATAACAATGATAAAACTTGGTCATAAATAAAAAAAACTTACTTAGGTTAGGAAATCCACTCTTGGTAAATAAATTAAGGACAAGATTAGTTCTTTTTATAACTCAATTAGAATCCACATATAATGGAGGTTCCAATCAGAAAATAAAACATTCAAAGTTCATTAAAAATTATATACATAATTATATTATAATTCATTTAATCATCTATTAAAACCACCACTTATAAATGGGCTTAAGCATTCATTGTGCCAATATCTTGTCTACAACAAATCAAGATCTTCACTTTACAAGGAGGCTTTCTAAATTGATTGGAAATAAAATACAATACGTATAATGACCACTTGAAAATATATCATTTAAGCACACGAAAGAAATGAATCTAACCTTATTTCATTACTAAGAGCTTCACCCTTTCACCCAAGTAAAATGAAACTTAGTTACTCATAGACAAGAAGAAAGGAAGAGAGAAGAAGAATAAGAAGAAGAACATGACTTCAATTTAGAACATAAGGAAAACTACAACAACACAATAGCATGATCTTGATCTCTAGGACCAAGACCCCCAAATGATCAGCTAAGACTCCCTTTTATAAAGGATTAGGGATACAAAATGACAAGGGGCTGATTCATAAGTGAGTGGATGAGTGGAAAATGAGTGGACAATGCCAAATGACTTTTGATGAGTGGAAAATTATGAAGATTCTTTGTCTCTGAAATTATTGAGTTCTAAAGTCATTGAATGCATCAGAAGATTGAAATATGGTCTTCATGAAAGTTATAGGCTTTTGTCTTAGATTTCAAATGCCACCAGAATCACCTCAAAAGACCACCTACAGCCCGAGATATGGCCTAATTACTATATAGTATTTAGGCCCAGTTACAGCTCCTCTGTTTGAACTTCCAAGCCCAATATGACCTCCAAGGAGTCCAAATTGAGTCTTGTGTTCTTCATGAAAGTTGCAGATATGGGTATTACCTTACAGATACCAAAATTTCAGCTCAATCTAGATCTTACAGCCTGAGTTATGCTCTGATTACTGCACACTATTCAGGTTCCACTCACAAAACTTGTATTCTGACTTTCAAGCCCAATTAGTTCCACTAGATGTCTGACTTTCTCCTAGAGCTCTCACAAAAGTTGTAGAGCTCTCTCTTATCTTTTCAACAAGGTAAAATGCATAATTAGTAGACTTCTAGAACTCAATATATGGCCAAAATATAGAAATAGTGTAAAACATAAATCATGCTAAAAAAATCAATTAAGTCCAATTTAAGTCCAAACTTACAAAACATAACCAAGCTCAATCAATTAAGTACATGGAGAGTATAAATGGCTAAAAATGAGGGCTTATTAATGTATCAAATATGTGGTTATCATGAACTTTAGTCTCACTTATCCAACAAAGTAGGAAGAACCATGTCACTAGCACCCTTTATATCTAG
This sequence comes from Ormosia semicastrata, assembly GCA_029884595.1. Taxonomy (NCBI): domain Eukaryota; kingdom Viridiplantae; phylum Streptophyta; class Magnoliopsida; order Fabales; family Fabaceae; genus Ormosia; species Ormosia semicastrata. The sequence goes on along the minus strand of JAQQTO010000063.1, from coordinate 79,490,454 downwards.
AACCTCACATCATCACTTCATAAGTGATTTCCAAGTCAATCTCATGTTGAACAAGGTTCTAGGTACTCCCTATGGCATTCTACATCTCAAGGATGCCTAAGGTTCCTCAATTTCTCATATATGTTATATAGTTATTCTCTCCAAGAAATACCCCTATTAGTGCCTCAACACACTTAGAAAAGCATATATGAGTGGTCCCAACATTTAAGAAATTCCAAAACATCAAGAACACAATTCTTGAAGATCTTGGAACTCACGCCTTGGCACAACACTTATCACACCATGGCACGCAGCTCTCTGCCCCATCACGCCTCGGTGTAGTCCCCACTAAAATCTTCTTAAACACAAAATAAAACACAAGTTTATTAATATATTAAGCTTGAACAAGGAGAACCATGGATCAAACATGGCTTAGAGCATGAAAATAAGACAAGTAGTGAAGTTTCCTTACACTTCACCTCAAAAACCTAGAACTTGATCTTGAAGAAAGTCCTTGAAAATGAAAGATTTAGAGCTTGGACTTAACTACAAAGGTTCTTGGATTGATGTAAGGATGTAAGATATGTGGTTGTTTAAAATTATAGAGTGATGGAAGGTAATTTAGTTGCTTTGGCCGAAACTCACTTGAAAAGAGAGGAGAGAAATTTTTTGTAAAAGCTTTAGGTTTTTGGAGAAGACAAAGATGAATAATGAAGTGGTCTTGAAATTTTCCTATGGCTTTAAGCCATCAAAACCGAACCCCCCTCTTGTACACTCAATGAGTGACAAATTTCACTAGCCACCATTTTGGGCATTGTTAGCCTTTGATTATATCAATGGTTAATATTAATGTAGCTTCTAAGTATAGCTTCTATATTGATAAGACTAAATCTAGGTCATTGGATCTTTCTCCTTGAAATCTTAGCTATTAGATGTATCTCCAAAATGAAGGGTCAAGATCTCCTCTTCATAGTTTACATCCAAGGGTCACAAATGGTCTTAGCCACTTTGTTAGACCAAATCTCAATCCTTGATTAAATCAATTGTGGATATCCAAAGGCTTCAACATTAAGCTTGCTTCTTATTGGTTTGTCATAAAGTCGTCATAACCATTAATATTGACTAAGTAGTATAATATTTATTTTTATCTGCTATTACCCTATGGACATAGTTAATTGTAGTTTTTATCGCCCGATAATTAAATACAGTACAAAACACAGTAAAAGAAAATTTTCAAAAACTATTTCTAGTTTCAGGTTTAGTAAAATCCCCCATCCCCGTCTCAACAGTACAAAATTTTCTTGCTCCGAAAAAATTTTCACTTTTCCGGCCCAGCCTAGGCCCACATACAGTCCCCTGGGCCCACAACAGCCCAAGAATAATATTAAAATAATAAAAAAATATAAAAATCTCATAATAATCCACAAAATCATAAAAATTATAAAACTTATGAAAATCAAATCAGATTAGCAAAAAGAATTAAGAATCAATAGCAATAATTAAATTACTGTAAATTTTTCTCAACCCGAAAATTATTATTTTCCTGACACAGGGTAAATCACACAAAACAATCAAATATATTCACGGAATACTCAAAATAATTTTACAGTACACAAAAATCACTAAACAGTATAATTCTGTTATTACTGTTAAATAGTTAGAAAATTTGGGGTGTTACAACCATTGACACACATTCAAGTAAGAAAAACACTACAAACACATCTAAAACCCAATTTGACGTTTTATGCATCATATATACACCCATGGTGAAAATGGAGAAAAGAAGTTAAAAAAGACTCAAATCCCCTACCTCTAGCAACTGAAATGGAGCTTCAAGTCTTGGATGATCTCAAACCTTAGTCTTCCCTTTAGCTTTCTTCTTCCTCTTCTCTTCTTCGTCTTCTTCTCTTACATTTTCTCCTTGGCTTACTACTGCACGGTTGAGAGAATAAGAGATTGAGAGAAAAGCCGCCTTTAAAATAAGATAAATATCTCAAATACAAAGTCAACAAAAAAGGCAAAACATGAGAGAGCTTAAGGCTCTTGATATCATATTGTATCAATGATATCTGGTAAAAACACTTAGATTTCTCCAAATCCAGTTTTTTGACTTTTAGCAAGTTTAAAATAAACCCTAAGATTCATCAAAAATCTTGTTTCATCAAAACCATAAAGTTTTCATATCTGTGACTAGTCAATCTGGCATTAAAACACACAAGCAGTATGCTTAAAAATACTAAACTAACTCTAATTATTCCCAAATTTTAATCATATCACAGTCTACACATTTGTGACTTAGAAACAAATTATCAATATTTATTTCCATTAGCTAAGCTATTTATGCTAATATCTAGGTCATTTTAAGCTACTTTTTCACTTTTTGAGTTGCAGCAAAGTGCCTAAACTAACTTAGATTGTCACAAAATTAAACAGACATGTTAAGCAAGTATTAAGCTACCTCTGTAACTATTTATAAATCTAACATGTTTTAGAGGATGTTACATTTCTCCCATCCTTTTTAAAATTTTGTCAACAAAATTGCTTACCTCATATAAACAACTGTAGGTAATCTTACTGCATGTGGGACTCTAACTCCCAAGTTGTCTCCTCAAAGCCAACACCATCCCAAAGCACCTTCACCAGAGGAATCCGCTTACCTCAAAACTCTTTGACCCCTCTGTCCACGATCCATACCGGTAGCATAACATAAGACAAATCATCTCTTAACTGCACAGATTCATTTCTTATGACATGTGAAGGACCTGGAATGTAATTCCTAAGATGTGACACATAGAAGACATCGTGAAGATTAAACAAACTGGGAGGAAGGATAATTTGGTAGGCTACATGTCCAATTCTTTTTAGGATTTGGTATGGACCAATGAAACGAAGATTTAACTTTCGTTTTCTCAATGCTCTACCAATCCCTGTAGTAGGAGTGACTCTCAAGAAAAAATGATCTCCCTCATTGAAATCTAGAGGTCTTCTCCTTCTATCAGCATAGCTCTTCTACCTAATTTGAGCCATAATCAACCTAGATCATTTTAATCTGATTCGTGGTCTGCTATACCAACTCAAGTCCTAAGATGGTTCTCTCTCCAACCTCATACCAACATAAAGGGGACCTACACTTTCTACCATAAAGTACTTTATACGGTGCCATATATATGCTAGTATGATAATTGTTGTTGTAGGTAAACTCCACTAAAGATAAGAACTTACCCCAACTACCTTTCTGCTCTAGCACACATGTTCTAAACATATCCTCAAGGGTTTGGATAGTCCTTTCTGATTGACCATTAGTCTATGGATGATATGTTGTACTCAAACTAAGCTTTATCTCAAAAGCTTTCTGCATGACTCCCCAAAATCTAGATGTAAATCTAAGGTCTATGTCAGAAACTATACTAAGGGGAATACCGTGCATTCTAACTATCTCTTGAAGGTATAACTGGCCTACTCTATCCATGGAGTAGTTAGCTCTAATGGGTACAAAATGGGTAGACTTAGTTAGTCTATCCACTATAACCCCAATTGCATTAAATCCTAGCTGAGTCTTGGGTAACCCTGTCACAAAATCCATTGTGATGTTATCCTATTTCCACTCAGGGATTCCTAAAGATTGAAGAGGTCCAGAGGGTTTCTGGTGTTCTATCATGACCTTTTGACAAGTTATGCACATAGACAGACACAAACTTGGCTATGTCACTCTTCATTCAAAACCACCAAAACATCTTCTTCAAGTCTTAATACATCTTAGTGGCCCCGGGATGGATAGTGTATTGACTACAATGAGCTTCTTCAAGGATCCTTTCATTGATTTCAGATTCACTTGGAATGCAAAGTCTACCTTTAAACTTAATCATCCTATCATCTGCTATATCAAACTCTCTAGGATTCCCCAAAAAGATCTGCTCACTTATATCACTAAGAGTCTCATCTTCCTTTTGAGCTTCTATAATTTGAGTCCTCAAGTCACTCACTATGTCTACTCGACTCACACTACAACTATATGGTAATATAGTTACTGAAAGGCTTATGTCTCTAAAATTCTCAAGAAGTTCACTCTCCTGGATCATCATTTGGGATACGTATAGGGATTTCCTACTTAGTGCATTAGCCACCACATTGACCTTACCCGGATGATACTTTAACTCTAAGTCATAGTCTTTCAAAAATTCTATCCATCTTCATTGTCTCACGGTCAGCTCTTTCTGATCAAATAAGTACTTCAAACTCTTGTGATCACTGAACACCTCAAATTAGACTCCATATAAGTAATATCTCCAAACTTTTAGGGCAAACACTATTGCCACCAATTCTAAATCATTTATAGGATAGTTCTCCTCATGTGGCCTCAACTGCCTCGATACATAAGCAACTACTCTCCTATGTTGCATTAGAACACACCCTAAACCCATCTTTGAAGTGTCACAGTACACCTCAAAGTTTTCCAAAGGATCCTGAATTACCAACACAGGTGTAGTAGTCAACCTCAATTTTAAATATTGGAAACTATTCTCATAATCCTGAATCCACTCAAAAGTACTACTTTTCCTAGTCAATCTAGTCAAGGGTAGTGCTAATTGAGAAAATCCCTTTATGAACCTCCTATATTACCCCGCCAGGCCTACGAAGCTCCTAATCTCGGTCGCAGTGGTGGATCTCTCCCACTGCAACACTATATCAACTTTGCTTGGGTCCACAGAAATCTCACCCTGAGATATCACATGTCCCAAAAACTACACTTGTGAAACCCAAAACTCACACTTAGATAGCTCAAAAAATAACCTATTCTCCTTAAGGGTCTCCAACACTATCATCAAGTGTTGTTCATGCTCCTCAACAGTCTTAGAATAGATTAAGATATCATCAATAAATACCACAACAAACTGATCTAGGTAGGGTCTAAAGATCTTGTTCATGTAATCCATGAACACTATAGTGCATTTGTCTACCCAAAGGACATCACAAGGTACTCATAATGTCCATAACTAGTTTGAAAAACGGTCTTAGGGATATTCTCTTCCCTAACCCTTATCCGATGATATCTAGACTTAAGATCAATCTTTGAAAAAATCACAACTCCTCTCAGTTGATCCATTAGATCATCTTCCTAGGTAACGAATATTTATTTTTTATGGTTACCCTGTTCAACTGTCTGTAATCCACACAAAGCCTCATGGTACCATCTCTTTTCTTCACTAGTAACATAAGTGCTCCCCACAAAGAAACACTCAGCCTAATGAATTATTTGTCCAACAAATTCTCAATTTGGTTCTTGAGTTCTGTTAACTCTAGTGGTACCATCCTATAGGGTGCTATAGAGATAAGTCTCGTACCAGGTACTAAGTCTATAGAAAACTCTATTTCTCACTCGGGTGGCAACTCCACGATGTCACTTAGGAATACTTCAAGATATTCACTCACCACTAGTATTTCACCTAAGCTTTTCTCAACCTCAGCACTCATGGAAAACAAGAGAACATATCCTAGAGTTCCCTCCTCTAAATAGAGATTAACCTAATTCATATTGAGATACATTAACTCAAATGGAATGACTCTAGTAAGTATATCTGACAAGAAAACCAAGGATTTATATGAACAATTCAACACTACATGGTTGGTGGACAACTAATCCATGCCAAGAATAATATCAATATCTATAAGAGGAAAACAAAAAAGATTTACAAGGAAAATCCTATCTTCTACCTTTACACAAGAATCAAGACACACTTTGGATGTTGTAACAGGTTTACCAGTAGGAGTAGATACAGATAAGTTAAATGAAAGATCAGACACAGGTAAATCCAGCATATTCACACATACACAGTTAAAAGGTGATTGTGAATTATGCATTTACCTTAGATAAGGTCAGAAGACTGAGTCACCGCTTCACCACCTAGAGTTTAAACTCTCCCGTTGGCTTGTGGTTTCTGAGTAGGTGCAGCTTCCTTCCTCTACGGACACTCCTTAGCAAAATGCTCAGGTTGCCCACACACAAGGCACACCGAGCAAGGCTAGTCTTCGTGTTATTTCTGACACTTGGAACACTTAGGTCCTACAAACTCCTTTTGAACTTACTTACCTTTCTTCTGAGGAAAGCTAGATTTAGGAGCTCCCTTCTTGAACTTTTCATCACCTCGCTTCCTCTTTTGAAAGCTTTGTGACTTTGGCTCCACTGAAGGCGAACATCACGCCCTTCTATAATCTGGCATTTATTCACCAAGGTTACAAAGTCTCGGATCTCAAACAATTGGATGGCTTTCTGAATGTTTTCTCTTAATCCCTCCTCAAACTTAACACACTTCCAAGACTCATTTGGGTTAAGCTTGATGCAAGACGAAAATTTCACAATTCGTTAAATTTGGCCACATACTGGCCAACAGATATGTCTCCCTGCTCTAACTTAAGAAATACCATCTCCTTTGCATTCTGTAAATTTTGTGGTAAGAACTTTCCCAGAAAAGAATTCTTAAAGATCTCCTACATAATAAGAGTTCTTGATACCTCAAAAGCTCTCTTGATATCCGTGCACTAATCCTCTACTTCTACTTCCAGCATATAAGAAGGAAAAAACACCCTTTGCTCATCCGAGCAAGCTATAACAATAAAAATATTCTCCATCTCTTAGAGCCAACCCTTAGCTCTGACTAGGTCATACTCCCCCCTGAAAGAAGATGGATTAGATTTCCCGAACTCCAAGAGTTCTTGGCAATCTAATTCCTCCCAACTACCTCTTGGTTTGGTTGCCCTTGATGATGTGGTGGTGGTGTAGGCTGTTGATGTTGAGTCATACCCATTCTCTTAAACATCCAGGTAGTCACCGCTATTTGTTCTCTAATAGCCTCAGCAATAATGGTTGTTTGCTCCCTCATTACATTAACCATTTCCATAAAGGCTCCAATCATGTTCGGGCCTTCATTGGCTAAGTTCCTATTTCCACGGGTTCACCTTGGAGACGTCATAGTTTCTTGTACACACAGAGCAATACATATTGAGCTGATCATTCTCAATATCATGTAACTGTGCAACAGTAACTAAAAATAGTCATACAAGAGGCAAGTTATGCAATTCTATCATGTGAATGCTTATGTCTCTAAGGCATGTCAAATGGTTTTTGATGATAACAAAGACAAAAGTGAAGATCAAGTGCAATAGTGAAGATCAAGCGCAAAAGGAAAAATCAAGATCAAAGAAAGAAGACAAGAAGGTTTATTTAGTTATAAGACTTAGGACACTAATGTTAAATGCTCTCAAGATTTCTCAAATGGTTTTTCAATATATGATTTCAAAATTAATAGGAAATTTCAAAGATAAACATGGCTTTCAAGAAAACTTGTGTTTCAATCTTAAAACTAACACTCTTAAAAAGATTCATGTTTAAACAATTGTCTCAAGGTGTTAGAAATGACTTACAAGCTTTATTGGACTTGAAAAATGTGTTCAGAGGTCAATGTAATAGATTACATGATGTTTGTAATCGATTACACAAAGAAACGAAGGCATGTAATCGATTACATGAGAAATGTAATCGATTACAAGCAAGTCGAGAGCCATGTAATCGATTACACAATATATGTAATCGATTACATCAAGCCCAGAAAAGCATGAACACGTTCAAAGAGTCATGTAATCGATTACATGGATATTATAATCGATTACACAGCAAGTCAGAAGTCATGTAATCGATTACACCAAGAATGTAATCGATTACACACAAGTCAGAAGCCATGTAATCGATTACACCAAGAATGTAATCGATTACACAGAGCCCAGAAAGTCAAGAACACGTTGGAACAACATATGTAATCGATTACCTGAGCTGTGTAATCGATTACAAGAATCCTGACAACGTCCAACGGCTATATTTAATGCATTTAATGCATGCCCAGAAAACCCCAACGGCTCTATTAAATGAGAAACTTATAAATACCAAAGTTGGGTCTTTATTTGAGGTTGACCTTGAACCAAAAACTGATTACTAATACGTCCAAACGTGAATCAATCCTCAAATTATTTTCTTGCTCTGTTTTCTGTCAAAAACGTGAAAAATCTCTAAGAGCATATTAGAGCTTCAATTTGTATTCATCTGCTCTATTGAGAGCTTCATTCTATCTATCATTATTGCTTTGTAAAGAGGGTGAGGCATCCCTCCAAAAGTGTAAAGGGTGAGGTATCCCTTAGTTAAAGAGACTCAAGCTCCAAGGGTGAGGTATCCCAAAAGGGTTGAGTGCTCAAGGTTGTAGTGGTTGTCAAGCACCCATTGAAGCTTGAAGATATAGTGGAAAATCTCAAGTTGTTGCTTGGGGACTGGACGTAGATCACAAGTGGATTGGTGATCAAACCAGGATAAACGACTGTGTTTGTTATCTCTAAATCCTCCTCTGTTTATTTTGTATACTGTTTTATTGATTTTCTTGGATACTGTCTCCGTAGACTATTTCTGTTATAAGTAAAAGTGTTTATCTCATCCTTTCAATTATTTCTAATCATTCAATAGCTTCAACAAAAATAAGTTATCAAACGATTTGTGAAAGATTTGTGAACTTAGTTTTCATACTCAATTCACCCCCCTCCTCTTGAGTATTGAGGCCACTTGGTAACAAGTGGTGTCAGAGCTAGACTCTTATATAAAGAGCTTAGCAGCTTCAAGAGAAGTAATGGCTTCAAATGGTTTTTCAAATGAAGGTTCTTCTATAAACACACCTCCTTATTTCAATGGGGATGATTATGCCTATTGGAAAGAAAGGATGAAAATTTTTATTGAAGCTATTGACTTAGATGTGTGGGACGCCGTTGAAAATGGTGCTTTTGTCCCAACACAAACTAAAGATGGTATGAAAATTAATACACCTAGAAATGAATGGACCGATGATGATAAAAAGAAGGTTCAATATAACTTGAGAGCCAAGAACATCATCACCACATCTTTGGGGTATGATGAATTCTTTAGGGTGTCAGATTGTAAAACCGCAAAAGAAATGTGGGATACTCTACAAGTAACTCATGAAGGTACTAGTGAGGTAAAACGATCTCGAATAAACACTCTTACTCATGAATATGAATTGTTTAGAATGAACCAAGGTGAGAGTATTCAAGATATGCAAAAGAGGTTTACTCATATTGTTAATAATCTTATCTCATTGGGAAAGACATTTCCTAATGAGGATCTTATTAACAAAGTGTTAAGATGTCTAAGCAGGAATTGGCAACCCAAAGTGACAGCAATTGCGGAATCAAGAGATTTATCAATAATGTCTTTAGCCACCTTATTTGGAAAGCTTCAAGAACATGAGCTGGAACTAAATAGGCTCAACCAAAATGAAGAGCATGATAAAAAGAAGAAAGGAATCGCACTCAAAGCTACTTCCTCTACAATTGAAGATGATGATGAAGATGGTGAAGAGGATGGTGAAATTGGGGAGCTAAGTGAGGAGAATCTTAGTCTCCTTGTGAGAAAATTTGGAAGATTCCTAAAGAACAAGGGATTTCAAAGAAGGCCACCCTTTCCTCAAAAGAAAGCATATCACAAAGGAGAAGGATCCTCTACTCCTCCAAAATACTATGAATGTGGAAAACCGGGACACATGAAAATGGAGTGTCCTATGTATCTCAAGAAGACGGAGAAGTTTGAGAAAAGGCCTTCTAAGGAAAGGAAAGGAAGAAGAGCATATATAGCTTAGGAGGACAATGACTTAAGCTCTTCCGATGATTCAGAGAATGAAGAAGCCAATCTTTGCCTCATGGCTCAAGGAGAAGAAAGTGAAGAAAGCGACACCGAGGTAACCTCCTCTAACCTAGAACCTTCACCTTCTTATGATGAATTGCAAGATGCATTTCAAGAATTGCATGATGAAACTTTGAGGCTCACAAAAATGATTTTGTCTTCTAATAAAACAATCTCCCTATTGACAAAGAAAGTTTCTACTTTAACCAATGAGATAAATGAACTTAAAATCGAAAATGAGACCTTAGGACTCATAGATGCTAATTCATTATGCATGACTTGTTCCTCACATGATAGTGCATCCATATCATTACCTTGTTCATCATGTAAAGCTTTTGAAAAAGAAATTGAAGACTTAAACAACACTCTTGCAAAATTCACTTTTGGAAGAGATAACTTGAATGTGTTGTTAGGGAGACAAAAATGTGTTTTTCAAAAAGCTGGCTTAGGATTTAATCCAAACAATCATAAAAAATCTTATAAGAATTTCTTTGTTTCCTCAAATACCTCAAGTAGTCCCTTTGTCAAATGTTTTCATTGTGGTAAGAAAGGGCATAGTGCATCAACTTGTAATGTTAAAAAGAACATAAACACTAAGGTTGGAATAAAAAGAGTTTGGGCTCCTAAAGGCACCATGCCTAATTCTAACACACAAAGACCCAAGACAATTTGGGTACCAAAAGTTAAAACTTGAATGTGTGTTGTAGGTGTGCTTGAAGACCAAGAGCTCAAGTTGGTATCTTGATAGTGGTTGCTCCAAACACATGACCGGTGATGGCTCCAAGTTCTCCTCCCTTACACACAAGAAACATGGTCATGACACATATGGTGATAACAACAAAGGGGAGATTCTTGGAATTGGCAAAGTTGGTAAGATCCCTTCATCTTCTATTGATAATGTCTTACTTGTTGAAGGACTTAAACATAATTTGCTTAGTATTAGTCAATTGTGTGATAAAGGCAATAGAGTTATATTTGATTCTTCTTGCTGCATAATTGAGGGAAAGGATGATAAGCAAGTTAAGTTTGTTGGTCATAGGGTCAATAATATATATATGATTAGTCTTGATGATATCTCCTCAAATGATGCTAAATGCTTTATGAGTAAAGAAAATGATTCATGGTTATGGCATAGAAGAATTGCTCACATTCACATGGATCACTTAAACAAATTAGTTTCTAAAGAACTAGTAATTGGTCTTCCAAAGCTCAAATTTGAAAAAGACAAACTTTGTGATGCATGTCAAAAGGGAAAACAAGTAAAGGTCTCTTTTAAAGCTAAGAACATAGTCTCAACTTCTAGACCTTTACAACTTTTACACATGGATCTTTTTGGGCCATCTAGAACTATGAGCTTTGGTGGGAATTACTATGCATTAGTGATTGTGGATGATTTTTCTAGGTTTACATGGATATTATTCTTGGCCCACAAAAATGATGCTTTTCAATCATTTAGAAAACTTGCCAAAGTTATTCAAAATGAAAAAGGTTTTTGTATTGCATCCATAAGAAGTAACCATGGTGGTGAATTTGAAAATCATGATTTTGAAACTTTTTGTGATGAACATGGCATTGAGTACAATTTTTCTGCCCCTAGGACACCACAACAAAATGGTGTTGTAGAAAGGAAAAATTGATCTTTAGAGGAAATGACAAGAACTATGCTCAATGAAGCCAATCTTCCTAAGTATTTTTGGGCCGATGTGGTCAATACCGCGTGTTATGTTATGAATAGAGCCCTAATAAGGCCAATTTTAAAGAAAACCCCATATGAATTGTACAAAGGAAGGAAATCCAATGTGTCACATTTTCATGTCTTTGGATGTAAATGCTTTGTTTTGAATAATGGAAAAGATAACTTAGGGAAGTTTGATGCAAAATCTGATGAGGGAATATTCATTGGTTATTCTATTCATAGTAAGGCCTTTAGAGTCTATAATAAACGAACTATGACCATAGAAGAGTCCATACATGTTGCATTTGATGAAACTAACCCAAATGAGCTGAGAAAGGAGCTTGTTGATGATGTTGCAGAAATCTTGGCGAAAACACACTTGGAAAATCAAGAGAAAGAATCCAAAAAGTAAGAAGATTCAGAAATTATGAATCTACCCAAGGAATGGAGGACTTCAAGATATCATCCTCTTGACAAGGTGATAGGTGATGTATCAAAAGGGGTAATTACTCGAAACTCACTTAGAGATACATATAATCACCTAGCCTTTGTCTCTCAAGTTGAACCTAAAGACATAAATGAGGCCATTAATGATGAGCATTGGATCTTGGCCATGCAAGAAGAACTAAACCAATTTGAGAGAAATCAAGTTTGGGAATTAGTTCCAAGGCCCAATGATCATCCAATAATTGGCACCAAATGGGTCTTTAGGAATAAACTTGATGAAACGGGCTTAATAATAAGAAATAAAGCTAGGCTTATAGCTAAGGGATATAATCAAGAAGAAGGCATAGACTATGAAGAAACGTATACTCCCGTAGCTAGATTAGAGGCCATTAGAATGTTACTTGCATATGCTTGCATCATGGATTTCAAACTCTATCAAATGGATGTCAAAAGTGCCTTTTTAAATGGTTTTATACAAGAAGAGGTGTATGTAGAACAACCTCCTGGTTTTAAGGATTTTGCAATGCCCAACCATGTTTTTAAACTGAAAAAGGCCTTGTATGGCTTGAAACAAGCTCCTAGAGCTTGGTATGAAAGGTTGAGCAAATTTCTTTTAGAAAAAGGATTTTCTAGAGGCAAAGTTGACACTACCATTTTCATAAAACATAAAATGCATGACATACTTCTAGTTCAAATCTATGTTGATGACATTATATTTAGAGCTACTAACAACTCTCTTTGTAAAGAATTTTCAAATATTATGCAAAGTGAGTTTGAGATGTCTATGATGGGTGAACTCAACTTCTTTCTTGGTCTCCAAATCAAGCAAACAAGAGAAGGAACATTCATAAGCCAATCCAAGTATTGCAAGGAGCTGCTCAAGAAGTTTGGAATGGACAATGCCAAGCATATGGCTACTCCTATGGGCACCTCTTGCTATTTGGACAAGGATGAAGTAGGTAAATCAGTAGAAATTACAAAATATAGAGGTATGATTGGCTCACTCCTTTATCTTACTGCAAATAGGCCTGATATAATGTTTAGTGTATGCATGTGTGCTAGATATCAAGTTGATCCTAAAGAATCACACCTAAGTGCTGTTAAAAGAATAATGAAATATCTAATAGACACATCACAAATGGGTTTATGGTACCCTAAAGGTGCCTCATGTAGTCTTATTGGGCATTCTAATTTTGATTTTACTGGGTGCAAAATGGATCGAAAGAGCACTAGTGGGACATGCCACTTGCTTGGAAGCTCACTAGTTTCTTGGCATAGCAAGAAGCAAAATAGTGTGGCATTATCTACAGCTGAAGCTGAATATATTGCAGCTAGGAGTTGTTGTTCTCAAATCCTTTGGATGAAACAACAACTCTTGGACTATGGTCTTGAAGTTGATCACATCCCCATAAGATGTGATAATACTAGTGCAATCAACTTGTTTAAAAATCCCATTTTGCATTCTAGGACTAAACATATTGAAATAAGACATCATTTCATTAGAGACCATGTTCAAAAGGGTGGCTGTATGCTTGAGTTTGTAGAAACCACTAAGCAACTAGCTGACATTTTCACTAAACCCCTAGCAAAAGAAGCATTTTTCTACATAAGAAATGAACTTAGTATATTGGATTATTCATGCATTAATTAACTTCTGCTACATAATCCTGAATCTAATGCATAAGCTTGCATTTTTTCTGAATAATCACGCCAAATTGCTGCATAATCTCTGAATTTTTCATTATATTTGAATCCAATACTGACTTGAGCGTCAGAGATTTCCCCTAAGTTATTTTGCAGGTGCTCCCTCATGACCAAGACTCACAAGCAACTCAACATCCTCAAAATTTCACCAAAAATGGTAAAAATCTTGGTAAAAATAGTAAATTTTGATAAATTACGTGAGTTGAATCATAATATGATTAGATTATATGGTTGAATGATGCTTTGAATTGATCTAAGCTGTTTTGAAACTAATTTGGATTTATTAGAGTTGATTATATGCTGTCTGGAATGCAAAATCTAAGTTAAAGAGTACTGGTAATCGATTACAATGCCTTTGTAATCGATTACACAGGTTCTGTCATGCATGTAATCGATTACACACCTTTTGTAATCGATTACAATTAACTCAGAACTCAGGTAATCGATTACAATATTCATGTAATCGATTACAAGGTTCCCAGAAGGCATGTAATCGATTACACCAAAATGTAATCGATTACACACTCAATGTAATCGATTACACAGAGTGTTTTAAAAAGGTTTCTGACGCGCGTAGAGCTCATTTTTTTTCAGAACCTGTTCATCTTCTTCGTCCTCCTCCTCTGCTCCCATGCACCCTAAACCTCTCAAACCTCAAAATCTCTCATTTCTCACTCAAATCTCCATCGAAATCCCTCATTTTACCTCTCTCAATCTCGAAAATCCCCTCTTCACACAACCCATCTCTCAAAATCCCCTCACATTGTAACACCCCAATTTTTGGGTAAAAGACCGATGTATCCTTATTTTACTATTTTTTGTTTTTCTGTATGAAATACAGACATATAATACTGTCTGTTATTTTATTTGACCGTTTTGAGTGTTTTGCTTCGTGATGGGGAAAAATGGAAAAATGACCATTTCATCCCGAATGTACTGTTTTTGGTTTTTCTACATGATACAGATGTTTGATATTACTTGTCTGTGATTTTATTTGGACTTTTTGTGAGATTTGCTCAAGGACGAGAAAAATAATAATTTTTTCTCGGTCGAAAAATATTATTTTAATTAATTAGAGTTGGGGATCTTACTAAACCCAATTCTGATTGATATATAAATTAGTTTCGTAATTTTTAGAATTTAACTGTGCGATAAAATAATTTTTAGTATTATTTTATTACTCAATATAAATTTTGACAGTGGACCCGATACTGTGTGTGGGGACCCACGTATAAATAAAGTAACCAATAGAAACAAGAAACTTGGACCAATAGAAATAAGACACCTAGAAGTCAAACTAATAAAGAGAAGTCAACAAAAGTGGCTTGACCATTTTGGACCATTAGATTGAATCTTGGTGGATAAGCTTGAATGATGACCATAGATTTGATGAATGGCTAGGATTGAATCTTGATGGATAAGCTTTGAAGATGACCATGGATTTGATCAATGGATAGGATTTAAAGATGAATCAATGGCTAGGATTAAGTCAAAAGTTGTAGGTTTGACTTTAGGATTAGTAATTAATTAAGCTTAGTTTGACTAGATTAATTACTTAATTTGCAAACTAATTAAACTAGTTTAGTTATAAAATAATTATAATCTAAATATTAATTAGATGTGCTAATATTGTTTAGAGATTATAAAATATGTAATTATGTGTCTAATTAATTAGTTATGTAATTAGATAAATAATTAAGTAGACTAGTTTAATTCTTAACTAATTATAATCTAAATGTTAATTAGATATACTAATATTAACTAAAGGCTATGATATATGTTAATATATGTTAAATTAATTAGTTATGTGATTAGTATATTAATTAAGATTTGTTAAGATAATTAACCTAACTAATTAACCAATTTATTAGCATATAATTAGATATATATGGAAAACAATTTTTATACTTAATTAGTGAAGGATTTACAGGGTTGGGCAGCTGCAATATTGGAGGCAAAATGGAATATTCAAGAACATGTGACAAGGCTTGGAGTAGCCAATAAGAAACAAGCTTAGTGATTAAGATTTAATCTTGACCCTTGGTGGATTCTAAGGCTTAGATGGAGTCTTGGAGAGTCAAAATTGGTGGCCTTTTTGCATGTGCTTCCACGGCATTTCACTTTTGGAGGAATCCTATAATTAGCCAATTCATGTTATATTTACTTTTCTCACAAAGTGATTCACGGCCATGCATTTAAATCAAAGTTAATTTACCTATTTAAATATATTTAGTCACTTTTCTAATTAGCTATCATTTAAAGAAGCAAAACAATAATTATTTCTCACTTTTTCTCAAGTGATTCACGGCTGACAGACAGACCTTTGGAGGCTTATTGGATAAGCTTTACAAAGCTTCCTAAGCACACCAACTAGATGTAATCCCAACCATTGAATGGATGGATGGTTAGGATAGTTTCCATGTGAATTTAATCACTTAATTGCACTCAAAACTCCCTCACGGCAGCAACAATTTTGGTATTCATTCTTCACTTTTATTTTCACTCTCCTCTACGTTGAAGACCTTCCATTTTCTCTCCAAAAACACCAAAACCCCAAGCTTCTTTCTTCTTCTATTTTCTTCTCTCTATTCGGTCAAACTTCTTACCCACATAACCAAACCTCCATAATTTTTCCTCTTCATCTTTCTTAAATCAAAACCATATTTTAAACACTTTTCTTCACAAGATCTTGCCAAAATCCTATTCTATCTAGTTCAAAATCCATCATTTTTCTTGTTTCCTCAAGGGTAAGTTTGGATTCTTTAATTTAAATTTTGATTTTTAAAATTTTTAACCATGATTGTTCCATGGTTTTTCCATATTAAACCTTGTATGAATTTTTACTAATTTTTTTAAATTGTTAGGATTTTGTTTGGAGGCTACCCGAAATTTCAAGGAGAAGGAGGAGACTAACCAGTTATTTTGCTTCAAGAGGTAAGAGGGAGATTACCCTCATCAACCATGTGTTGGTGGTGAGGAATGTTTTTGTCTGTGTATGAAGAATCCATGAGGATTCGGTTTGTGTAATTGTGGTGGTTTGAATTGTTGTGGCTTGTGTTAATTATTTGATTATTTAAGTGTTTTTCGGTTGGTGATTTATTTATTTTTATATGCATGATTATAGCTTTAGAATATTTTGTATGCCTATAGTGTTGAAATATGTGGCATATGTATTGTATGTGTTATTATAATGTTAGAAATGCATGAGCATTCCAAATAATGCAAAACCCTAGGTTCGGTCATACCATTGAATGGAAGGAATTAAGGTGATTTACAATGTTTTTAATGAATATCAAGTGAATTCAAGTGAATTAGAACAAAGAAATGAATTTTTGGAATTTTATTTATACTATGAGATTTCGGCCAACATGCCAAAAAGTGAGAAAAATTGGATTCTAAATAATCTAAGGTAAGTAAGCATGTTAAAGGAAATTTTATCAAAATGTTTTGATTATTAAAAATGAAATGGTCGAATTGAATTTTAGAAACTAATTTAAGTATTGTTAGTATTTACAAAGATTATACATTAATTTGAAACATTTTACAGTAGCTTGAAAAATATTTTAAATGGTTTTAAATTGCTTAATAATTTTGTTTATTAGTCAAAAAACTGTTTATTTGAGGAAAACGGAAAAGAAAATGATTTAAAAAGCTTATGCGATTGAGAAAATGATATAAAATTATTACGCGATTGAGGAAACAGCAAATTATATTTACGCGATTGGAAATGTGATATATATTGTGAAAACGACAAGATTTTGAAAATAAAATAAAATTTCTACGCGATTGACAAAAACAGCAAATTTTACTATTGGGCCAATGTGGTGAACCCAGATATATGAGAAGTTATGTTGCGCCAAGTGGGTGCGTATTGTGATTTGGTTTTATGAAAAAGATAGTGCGCCAAGTGGGAGCGTACTGTATTTTGAGATTTATGCCATTGAGGGCATTTACGTAATTATTTTCGCTATTGAGGGCGTTTTTGACATTATTTGAAATCTGAGGGCGTTTTTGTGATTATTTAAAGTTTGATGGCATTTTTGTAAATAATGGAAAGTTTGATGGCATTTTTGTATATAATGGAAGTTTAGTGGCGTTTTTGTAAATAATGGAGATTTGATGGTATTTTTGTAAATAATTGGAAATTGATGGCACATATATAAATAATTGAAACCTGAGGATATTTTGGTAATTACACATTTGTTCATGCATTGAGTCGTGCCAAATTGGTGATTTGATTGACGAGATGAATAACATCGTGTTGTCGATGTGATAGGCATAGTGTGTTCAGTTCCTGATATGAACTTGGAGTTCATAGTGTGCACTATTCCATATGTGGACAGGAGGTAGCTCCTTCTGGGCCGTGGTGCGAGACAACACACTTATGATCTCGACGAACACTATCCTTAATCAAGTTTTGAGAGGACTATCAGACTGCCTGTAGTATACAATTAATTGACTGTGTGTCTGGGTTGTATGCTATGCCATTATATTATTTTTCGTGGGCTATAGACACAAAGTTTTGACAGTGCAATAGCAATCACAACGGTCAGCTATAGACACAAAGTTTTGACAAATAATAGTGGTCGGGGTAGCCAAAGCTATAGACACAAAGTTTTGACAATCTATAATAGGCTGGATTGGTCAGCGGCAAGATTAATAGAAGTCTCAACTCATTCTCTCTGATATCGTTGTGTGTATTGTAGCTCCATGGAGTAGGATTGTGTCACATTGCATATGTTTATATGTAGTACATTATTATCTTTTATCTGTGATCGTTTATCTATGATCTTTTATTTGGGATATTATATGTTGATATTGCATTTAATCTTTATTCTATATTATTATGATTTATTGTTATGGCATTTTATATAGTGTGAATTGTTATATCTATCCTGGTAATGTTATTGTGGTTTATTCGATTACAATATATGCTTATTAGAATTAATTGTAAATTGATAATATGACTAAATTCATGTATTGATCAGTGTGTATGGAATGATCTAGTCATTCGTATCATTCTTTGCTACCAGATCTTGGTAAAGGTGAAAGGGGATCTCACCTCTTTATTGTATTGTTTTGTTTGGTTTGTATTGTTTAAATTCGTGTAGTAGGCGAAGCGTATTTTGAGGCTTATTGGAGACAATATTCTGAAGATGGTGACAGCGTCAAGAAGTAATCTTCCAAGTTTCAACATGATGCAGTTGGTGAAGAAATGGAATTTTTTTAGTTGAGTTTTATTCTTCCTCGTTAGTGTTATTACCGTGCTATTAGTAGTAACTTTCTTTGGGTTTACTACTGTTTCTCTGAGTCTGTAATTTTCATGTTTTAATTTATTGTTGATTATTTTGTGATGTATATGGCATATGTATGTTAATCAGTTCAATCTAATTTCATTGTTACTCTTAATTTTTGGTAAGTTTATATTTCTGCGAAAAAGAAATTTTAAAATTTGTATTTTGAAACTCAAGCTTTTATAAAATAATTATAATTGTTTTAAGTTTTTATTTTAAAATGTGACGCCCTAGGGAGGGTGTTACACACATCCCTCACCCAAATCTCCCCACCTTCTCTCACGAACCCCATCTCCATTTCTCTAACCAAATTTCGTCCCTTTCTCTCTCCTCACTCATCCCCAACCATGCAGGGTCTTCTGGTGGTTCTTCACGTAACATATCCAGCCTGGACCTCACGAGGCACTTCTCCACTGTGAAGCGAGCTGAATTGTTCCGGAAGAACTTCCAGCTTCGCAAGATCATCTCTCCCAAGTATCTACCCATCACCTTCTGCGAGAGTGAACCATTAGAGAGCTTTAGGACAATAGAAAACTTAGGCTTGCTGGGATTCCTGAGCATAGAGAAAGCCATCTACCCTAATCTTGTACGTGTCTTTTATGCGAACCTGAAGGTTGAGGATAACTATATCATTTCTGAAGTGAAAAAGTAACAAATCAGGTTATCATTGGTAGAGTGGTATAGGCTGACAAAGCTCACTCCAGATGGAGCTCAGTTCTGTGGGAATGCCAATGTATGGGGACATGAGTTTGAGCACAAGACTGCTCTTCTCTCTTTGATTAGGACTGGCTACCACCCCCCGAGTGATCCTAAACGAAGAATTATGGCTACTGGCCTCACCATGGAGAACAGGGTTCTCCACTATCTTTTGGTCCGTGGCTTAATTCCCAGGGGAGGGAATTACTCCCAAGTTCTCAGGGATGATGTGATTGCATTATGGGCAATGACTACAGGGAGGCCTATTAACTGGGGTTATTATATCTTAGAGCACATGCTGGACATCAAGAAAAAGAAGAACTCTGCTCTCCCCTTCGCCATGTTGATAACCACTATACTTGAGCACTGTTGCATTTCACTGGCTGAAGAGTCTAAGGACACCAGCTCCAAGGGACCACAATCAATTGGGCTGCATACTCTGAGGAAGCTCCAGCTCTATAAGGTGGATGACAGATGGCATTACATTGCTCATGGCACTTTTGGCCATATCCATCACGACCCAGATAGTGACGAGGATGAGGAGGCTCAGCATCCTGCTCCTGCCCCTGCTCCAGCTCCCACTCCTACTACTCTTGATCTCCTGCTCCACGAAATGCGCAACCTGAGCGCTAATGTAAACACACGCATGGATCATATCGAGCAGAAGATTGACCATCTTGAGCTGAGGATGGACTACTCTGATCAGGAGCTTGCCTCTATCCCATCTTTCCTGGGTGGACCTCCTATTCCTCAGAGTGCTACTGCTGCACCTTGTACATCCCCTGCCTCTCCGGCTCCCCTCTCCTTCGCTGGCCCATCTGGAGTTCCTGCTGATGATGAGGAGCCTTTGGACTCTGACGATGATCTTATGCCCAGCGATGACAATGATGATAACGATGATACTGCTGCAGATCCAGAGGATGATGTCTTTTGTGACAGCGAGGCCACTGACAGTGATCATGGCTCCTTGCCTTGATATTTGTTTTGATAAACACCATGTCTTTATTTCGTTTTGACTCTGATTATATTTCATTGGTATACATTTATGATGTTCTTTGATTATTGGGTATACTGACTGTGAGAACATTACTTTGTCCATGGCTGATTAATAAAATATGAACTTGTTTCCGCTTTGAATGTTTGGCTGTTTGGCAATATTGCATGAACTGATTAATATCCTTGGCAGTGTTGTTTTGGCAAAGTTTAGGGAATCGTGAACTATAGTTGTTATGCTGTCCATTTTTTTAATGCTTATGTCTTTTTGATAATGCCAACGGGGGAGAAAATAAGGAAAATAAGGAAAAATGAAATAAAGGTTGCATGAGTAATTAAGGCTGCATGAGTACGGGGGAGTTATTGAGCTCTGCATGAGTACGGGGGAGTTATTGAGCTTTTGCGCTCTTAAGCTTTTTATATGAAATCTAACCCAATATCATGCATAAACTCCGGGGGAGCATTGCGCCTAAATGTCTATTATATAAAATTGCAAAAATTCTTTCTTTTTCCTATGATCAGTTTGTCATCATCAAAAAGGGGCAGAATGTGAATGCTTATGTCTCTAAGGCATGTCAAATGGTTTTTGATGATAACAAAGACAAAAGCGAAGATCAAGTGCAATGGTGAAGATCAAGCGCAAAAGGAAAAATCAAGATCAAAGAAAGAAGACAAGAAGGTTTATTTAGTTATAAGACTTAGGACACTAATGTTAAATGCTCTCAAGATTTCTCAAATGGTTTTTCAATATATGATTTCAAAATTAATGGGAAATTTCAAAGATAAACATGGCTTTCAAGAAAACTTGTGTTTCAATCTTAAAACTAACACTCTTAAAAAGATTCATGTTTAAACAATTGTCTCAAGGTGTTAGAAATGACTTACAAGCTTATTGGACTTGAAAAATGTGTTCAGAGGTCAATGTAATCGATTACATGATGTTTGTAATCGATTACACAGCAAACAGAACGCATGTAATCGATTACATGAGAAATGTAATCGATTACAAGCAAGTCAGAGGTCATGTAATCGATTACACAATATATGTAATCGATTACATCAAGCCCAGAAAAGCATGAACACGTTCAAAGAGTCATGTAATCGATTACATGGATATTATAATCGATTACACAAAGAAGTCGAAGTCATGTAATCGATTACACCAAGAATGTAATCGATTACACACAAGTCAGAAGTCATGTAATCGATTACACCAAGAATGTAATCGATTACACAGAGCCCAGAAAGTCAAGAACACGTTGGAACAACATATGTAATCGATTACCTAAGCTGTGTAATTGATTACAAGAATCCTGACAACGTCTAACGGCTATATTTAATGCATTTAATGCATGCCCAGAAAACCCCAACGACTCTATTAAATGAGAAACTTATAAATACCAAAGTTGGGTCTTTATTTGAGGTTGACCTTGAACCAAAAACTGATTACCAATACGTCCAAACGTGAATCAATCCTCAAATCATTTTCTTGCTCTGTTTTCTGTCAAAAACGTGAAAAATTTCTGAGAGCATATTAGAGCTTCAATTTGTATTCATCTGCTCTATTGAGAGCTTCATTCTATCTATCATTATTGCTTTGTAAAGAGGGTGAAGCATCCCTCCAAAAGTGTAAAGGGTGAGGTATCCCTTAGTTGAAGAGACTCAAGCTCCAAGGGTGAGGTATCCCAAAAGGGTTGAGTGCTCAAGGGTGTAGTGGTTGTCAAGCACCCATTGAAGCTTGAAGATATAGTGGAAAATCTCAAGTTGTTGCTTGGGGACTGGATGTAGATCACAAGTGGATTGGTGATCGAACCAGGATAAACGACTGTGTTTGTTATCTCTAAACCCTCCTTTGTTTATTTTGTATACTATTTTATTGATTTTCTTGGATACTGTCTCCGTAGACTATTTCTGTTATAAGTAAAAGTGTTTATCTCATCCTTCCAATTATTTCTAATCATTCAATAGCTTCAACAAAAATAAGTTATCAAACGATTTGTGAAAGATTTGTGAACTTAGTTTTCATACTCAATTCACCCCCCCTCTTGATTATTGAGGCCACTTGGTAACATATCAAACATTCCATACAAGAAACAGAGAAATGCGCAACACAAAAAAGGAACTCCTAAACATGCCTAAGCATAGTCAGTCCATACCTCAATTCAACAGGATGAACTGCTCTGATACCATAATGTTACAATTATCGTAAAATAATCGAAATATTTCAAGATAAAACGTATCAAGAATGTCACTTTCTAATATGCATAAAATATAAATCCATAACAACCAGTGTAGTCATTATAGAGAGTCACGAGGAATGAAAAAGGTTATATATATACATCACTAGCTAAAAAGTCATACTATAATATATAAACTTTTACAAACTAAAGGTAAAGTAAAAAAATACAAGCTGATACATAAAGAAACAAAATAACTAAACTAAGTCTTTTGCTTCTTCTTCTTGCCCTTTCTCTTTGGAGGGACTTGACCTAGATTTACATAGAAACACAATGGGGTGAGAATTCACAAAATCCTCAGTATGAGTATACCAAAACTAGAAGTTACTCATTCACATTGAACAAATAAACTAAAATCCATTAAGCTAAACTTGTAATATATAAATAAGTCATTGCTCAACACTACTAAAACACATACATACTCTGTATGTAACATAATATACAATAATCAATGATATCATACAATTGCCTATACAATCTTAAGATATCATCAAATAAACAAGACAATCACCTATACAATTGTCAACAAAGGCAATGCTTTATGTTATGATGTATGATTATGCTCATACAGAGTACTGATAATAAGATTATGCAATGTTGATGCAAATTTTAGTTTTAGAAAACACATGTTGCCATGCTCATTCCTAGGAACCGCATTCCCTTGTATATACTAAGCAAGATAGGCCTAAAAGCCTATACACTACTTGGTAATAGGTGAATACCTTCTCCTTACAATCGTAAGAGTACTACTACCATCCCTATACTGGTAACCCTGACCATAATTGCATAATGCAAGGAGAATTTGATCCAACACCTCATTCTCTAGCCATATGGTTGTGCACACCATCTAAGGTTACAATACATAGGAAATAGAAAATAACAAGTTTAAAAACCAAATATACAAGAGCATTTCAAAATTCACATTTGAAACAATCACAAGATCCTCACAATCTAGTGAAAAAGCAATACTAGCACATGTGAACCTTATTCTAAGTTATCCAACAATGTAGCAAGAACCATGTCACTAGCACCCTTTATATCTAGAACCTCACATCATCACTTCACAAGTGATTTCCAAGTCAACCTCATACTGAACAAGGTTCTAGGTACTCCCTATGGCATTTTACATCTCAAGAATGCCTAAGGTTTCTCAACCCTCATATATGTTAGAAGATTATCCTCTCCAAGAAATAACCCTATTATTACCTCAACACACTTAGAAAAACATATATGAGTAGTCCCAACACTTAGGAAATTCTAAAACATCAAGAATACAATTCTTGAAGATCCTGAAACTCACGCCTCAGCGCAGCACTTGTCATACTGCGACACACAGCTCTCTGTCCCATCATGTCTCGGCATAGTCCTACCACGCCGTGGCGTCAAGCTCTCGGGTTCACTCACGCCTCGGCGTGATTCTCAGTCATGCCGTGACATGATGCATTTTGTGCAGAATTCTGTAGAAAATAGCATCGTGTACTGTTCTATCAGAGCATCTTATGGAATTCAGCCATTCCAAAATAGTTTCTAGGTGATTTTAAGTCCCTAACCAGTTCACTAACACATAGGAATCAAAAATCACTAACTCAAACAACTAACTTTGGATTCAAGAACAAAATCACTCATCCAAACCTAGTTTCATACTTTGTGCATCAAAAGTCCAAATGAGAAGTTCTAAACTTCTAACTCAAACTTATAAGATGAACAAGTCATAAACAACCATTGACACATATTCAAGCAAGAAAAACACTACAAATACTTCTATAACCCAATTTGACCTTTCATGCATCATATATGCACCCATGGTGAAAATGGAGAAAAGAAGTTAAAAAGACTCAAATCTGCTACCTCTAGCAGCTGAGATAGAGCTTCAAGTCTTGAATGATCTCAAACCTAAGCCTTCCCTTTAGCTTTCCTCTTCCTCTTCTTTTCTTCCTCTTCTTCTCTTTCATTTGCTCCTTGGCTTGCTGCTGCACGGTTGAGAGAATAAGAAATTGAGAGAAAAACAGCCTTTAAAATGAGATAAATATTTCACATACAAAGTCAACAAAAGAGGCAAAACGTGAGAGAGCTTAAGTCTCTTGATATCACACTATATCAACCATATATGCTAAAAACATTTAGATATCTCCAAATCCAGTTTTCTAACTTCTAACAAGTTTAAAATAAATCTTAAGATTCATCAAAAATTTTGTTTCATCAAAACCATAATTTTTTATATCTGTGACTAGTCAATCGGGCATTAAAAAACATAACTAATATGCTTAAAAATACCAAACAAACTCTGATTATTCCTAAATTTTAATTATATCATAGTATACATATTTGTGACTTAGAAATAAATTATTAACATCTATTTCCATTAGTTAAGCCATTTATGCTAATATCTGGATCATTTTAAGTTACTTTTCTCCTTCCAGATTGTAGTAAAGTGCCTAAACTAACTCAGATTATCACAAAATTAAACAGACATATTAAGAAAGTAATAAACTACCTCTGTAACTATTTACATGTCTAACATATTTTAGAGGATGTTACATTATACCTCTTAAGGCTTCTGTATTATCCAAAATACCAAACTACCCATACTAATGTTAATGTATTTCTATAACTAGAAATTAAACTAATAGGTTAAGGACGATGTTACATTTCTCCCCTCCTTTTTAAAATTTTGTCCTCAAAATTTAGTTACCTGATATAAGATGTTCCAAGTAATGCCCATATCATAATAGAATATAACTTCCAAATAATTGTAACTTTCTCATATAACTTCTTTTGATCTATTTCTATCCATGTCATCCTTACTAGTAAAATTTGTCTTGGGTTCAAGGAAGATATATTTAACTAATTAACTATCAAATTTTTGTTGTGCAATCCAACAATTAAAACCAAATACAACCAATTCTCAAGGAAACAAAATTACACAAGCATAGTTCATCAATCCTCATTGCATTTCTTACTCTTCAAGTAATTCAGATTTACAAGAAAATCCTATTACTCATTTATATGCATTCTTTAACAAATTGATCCTAGGTTGTGTTCTCACTTTGTTCTAAACCAAGAGACAGAGTTTTCTCTTTGCCTCTCAAGATATAAACTTTCCTCGTGGTTTTGGGTTTGGAATTAGGATTTTCTCTTATTTCCTAGGACAATTCCAAGCATAATGTCCTATCCTACCACAATTATTACATTCTATCTTATCCAATCTGCAAGCTCTAGTACCATGATAACTCCTATATTTTACATGTTGTGGTCCCCTAGTTTCATTCTAAATCTATTTTTCTTTTTCTTGTGGGAACTTGGATTGAGAAGCATCCTCTTCAACCTTATCATCTGACCTCTACTCTAATTGAAATTTAGAGTCAATAGATTCTATAATCTTACAATTATTCACCAAAGAAGAAAAATCCCTAATTTTGAAATGCTTTATTATTCTTTTTATGTCATCTCGAAGACTAGCTTCGAACTTTACACATTTCCAGTTCTCATTTGGATTGTACCGAAAATAGGAGGAAAATTTCGATAGCTCTTCGAATTTGGCTTTATATTGCCCCACTGACATAGTTTCTTGCTCCAGCTTTAGAAATTCGATTTCTTTATCTTCTTGCAAATTCTTTGGGAAGTATTTATCCAAACAGGTTAATCGAAACACTTCCTATGTAACCTGAGTTCTTGGCACTTCCATTAATCTCCTAACACCATGCCACCAATATTCCGCTTCTCCCTTTCACATATAGGTAGCAAAAGAAATCTTATGGTCATCTGTATAATTCATCACCATAAAAATCTTCTCTAATTCTCTTAGCCATTCTTTAGCCTTTGTTGGATTATATTCTCCCCTAAATGATGGAGGATTTTGAATTAAGAAAGGTCGTGGAAATTTTGGTTTCTCACTACTGTTGCATCTTTGACTGGCTGTGGAGGTGGATGTGCCTCCAATCATTCGAGTGCTGTGTTGGTAATATCAATTTGTGCCCTCATCGCATCTACCATCTATTGAAAAACTCCCATCATATCCGCCATAATTTCGTTGGCAGATTCCCTATTTCTTTGGGTACGCCTTGGACCTGCCAGAATATCTTGTGCATATAGAATAATACATATTGAATTAATCAGTCTTAATATCATGTAACTGTGTGTCAGTAACTATTAACATCTATTTCTGAGGCTGTCATGTAATTCTATTTGTACATCTCACTTCGAGACAAGAAAATTATGCACAACATAAAACTGGATTATCGAAATATGCCAAAAACATAGTCAATCCATACCCTGACTCAATAGGATGAAATGCTTTAATACCATAATGTAACATCCTAATTCAATTCTCGATAATATATTCGAAATATACAAAAGTAAATAGGATTAGACACATCACTTCTAACTTTTATACATCATACCTTTATAATAACTTTACATATCGAAAAATAGAGCCTCAAAAAGGAAGTAATCGAAGTAAAGAATTTGATCTATACAACATAATTACATAATTGAGGATTTTGATTCTGTACAGTAACACCAAATATATATAACTAATACTTTTATATTTGTATCAAAACAAACTAGACTCCATGGCATATGTACAAAAATTGCACAAGTTGAAAATAAATACTCAAAGCTACAACTTCAATTATCCTTCTTAGAAGAGTTTCGATTTCAATCTATAAAATATCATAGAAACAAAGGGGTGAGATTTTGAAAATTTTCAGTAGTATAACACATACAACAACAATCACAATACAATTCCAAGATAAATACACATACATAACATCTCATATGCATATATGTATTGATGCTCATGAAATGGCCAATGCTAATGCTTATGAAATGTAATATGATAATGCTTATGAAATGTAGTATGTTTATCTTATGAAATGTAACATGTTAAAGTTTATGAAATGTCATGTATTTTGACAAAGTGTCCATCTGCAACTTTAACATGCTTATGGAATGTCATGTCATTCAACAAAGTGCCCGTCCACAACTTTGACACTTGCTTATGATATCATGTCCTTCGATAAAGTGCCCATACGCATTTTTGACCTAGGCTGAGTGCTTTCTCATTCTTTAGACATGCATTAATACTTATGATATACTAATGACATGCCATTCTAAATTATGTTTTTCAATTAGCTCTCTAGGCTCTTTTTCGAATAACATAAAAAAATAATTCCTCACCTTTAAAAATAGTTCATTCCCTTTTTAATTAGAATAAAAAAAAACATGTCATTTGAATAACTCTCTTAGTTTATTCAATTAGCCTTGAAAACATTCTGAAATAGCTTTCTCAAATAGCTTTCTTAGTTTATTCAGTTATCATCAAAACTATCTGTTCAAAAAACTATCATAATCTTTTGATTAATATCGAAATCTTACCAATCGAATGGCACACAGTCTACTCGATTAGCGCTAATAGTGCCCTTCTGAATTATACCGATTGAATAGCTTTCCTACTCTATTCGATTAGCCTTGAAAGTCATACCATTTGAATTACTAACTTAATATACTCAGTTTAACGTCGAAATCATGCAATTCAAATAGCTAACCTCAAAACTAAAACATTCTATAATGTTCTATTTATGTAGCCTCTTTGCCTATTCGAACATAACACTGCAGAAATGTCTTCTGGTGCTTCAGAATAACACTTTTATACCCATTTATACTATAAATCATGTATTAAAACATTGGAAAATCATCAACAACAAATTCTTGTGGTTATATTCGTACATGTACATGTCTATATATATCTATGCTCAAATCTCATCAAACAAACAACTCAATACACAACCATATTTTCTTGAGTTTCATGGAAAACTTCATGCTATCCATTCCATGCCAGTTTTCTACAAACAAAGAATGTTACATCATAGCAAACAAACACAATAACCCCTTACCATAACTCCCTATTGATGGTGGTTGATTTTTCTTTCTGGTTCTTCCTTTGGTTTTTCTTTCTCTTTTTTCCTTTCACGTTCTACTTTCTCTTTTCTTTTCTTTCTTCTCTGTTTTCTTGTTTCATTCCTATCTCTATCTTTCCCTCTCTTTTCTGCTGCTAACAGTCAAGTGAAAAGAGAGAAAATGGGATATTTAAGCACAAAGTCAAGAAAGTGGAAAGAAAGGTTGGAGAGATAAGTTTGTTTGACTTTGGGGTAACTTTGAATACTTCATACCTCTTAAGGCTTCTGTATTGTCCAAAAATACCAAACTACCCATACTAATGTTAATGCATTTCTATAACTAGAAATTAAACTAATAGGTTAGGAATAATGTTACATTTCTCCCCTCCTTTTTAAAATTTTGTCCTCAAAATTAGGTTACTTGATATGAGATATTCCAAGTAATTCCCATATCATAATAGAATCTAACTTCTAAATAACTATAACTTTCTCATATAACTTCTTTTGATCTATTTTTGTTTGTGTCATCCTTACAAGTGAAATTTGTCTTGGGTTCAAGGAAGATGTGTTTAACAAATTAACTATCAAATTTTTGTTGTGCAATCCAACAATTAAAACCAATTACAACCAATTCTCTAGGAAACAAAATTACACAAGCATAATTCATCAATCCTCATTCCATTTCCTACTCTTCAAACAATTAAGATTCACAAGAAAATCTTATTACTCATTTATATGTATTCTTTAAGAAATTGATCCTAGGTTGTGTTCTCACTTTGTTCTGAATCAGGAGACTAGGTTGTCTTTTTTCCTCTCAAGATATAAACTCTCCTCATGGTTTTGGGTCTAGAATTAGGATTTTCTCCCATTTCTTGAGGACAATTCCTAGCATAATGTCCAATCCTACCACAATTATAATATTCTATCTTGTCCAATCTGTAAACTCTAGTACTATGATAACTCTCACATTTTACATATTGTGGTCCCCGAGTTTTGTTCTAAATCTGTTTTCCTTTATCCTGTGGGAACTTGGGCTGAGAAGCATCCTTTTCAACCCTATAATCCAGCCTCTTCCTTTTCAGGAAACTTTGTAACCTCTGCTCTAATTGAAATTTAGAGTCACTAGATTCTATAATCTTACACTTATACACCAAAGAAGAAAAATCCCTAATTTCAAAAGGCCTTATTATTCTTTTTATGTCTTCTTGAGGACTAGCTTCGAACTTTACACATTTTCAGTTCTCATCTGGATTATATTAAAAATAAGAGAAAAATTTTGATAGCTCTTCAAATTTGGCTTCATATTACCCCACTGACATAATTCCTTGCTCCAGCTTTAGAAATTCAATTTCTTTATCTTCTTGCAAATTCTTTGGGAAGTATTTATCCAAACAGATTAATCGAAATACTCCCCATGTAACCTGAGTTCTTGCCACTTCCATTAATCTCCTAACACCAGTCCACCAATACTCTGCTTCTCCCTTTCACATATAGATAGCAAACAAAATCTTCTGGTCCTCTGTATAATCCATCATCGCAAATATCTTCTCTAATTCTCTTAGTCATTCTTTAGCCTTTGTTGGATTATATTCTCCCCTAAATGGTGGAGGATCTGCTTTTCTGAATTCAAAAAGGTCATAAAAATTTTGGTTTCTCACTGCAATTACATCTTCGACTGGATGTGGAGGTAGATGTTATAGCATCCCAAGATTTTTTTAATAACTTAATGTGTGATCTTAAGAATGCTTAGACTAGCTTATTCAAAGAATTAGGTTTACATCAAGACTTAGTAGCTAGCAAAGCCAAGATTTAATTTGAGATGGATTGAGAAGTTTTTAATTTATTTAAGGTTACCTAAATAGACCCTAAGGTCATGGCAATGACCTAGAAGACCAACCCTTGAGTTCATAATTTTAAGACATGTTGTAAAGCATTGTAAATAATTTTCATTAAGTTATGGCTATTTGGTAGCAATTTGAAGAAACACGTGCATGCAATAAGACAAATGGCAATAAGCATGCATAAGGTTAAGTGTTAATTCTTAGTAAAGAAGGATTTAAGAAAGTGATCATAACTTAGCAAATAAGATTAGAGTAACCAAGAAACTAGCACATAAAGTAAGGTAATTAGCAAACTTAGCAAGCATTAGAGATAAAAATAGAAAGATGATACATGGCTACAACAAGAAAAGGGATCAAGCATGACACATGGATATTATGCACACAGGGTGACACACACTTGTCAAGAAAATGAAGCATATTCTCTTAATTTTCAAGAGAAACCCACGGCAATGGACACTTGTAGAGCTACATGGTCACTTTTAAGCCAAGTGTGCAATATGTACACCTCCTCTTCATGCAACAAGCCACGGCAAAGCACTTGTGGCAGGTCCAAAATGACTCTCATATGCACATTGACAAGTGGACGGCTACATGCATCTCAAAAGCATGCAAATTGACACCTCTTTGATCATCACAAGATGTTAATGCCAAGTGTACTGCATGCAAACCTTCAAGGCATACAAAATGCCACACCATCTCTCATGGAATCTACTCCAAACACGACAAAGACAAGTGGCCATCCACATGCATCCTCTCAAAGCCATCACACGACACCTATCTAAGCCATTCAAGGAGATGAGACACATAGGCAGCATGCATACTCTCTCACATGTAGAATGACACCTTTCCAAAAGCTTTGTTGAGTACCAAGGCAAGTATGCAAACGTTCACACCTCCCTCCATGCAAAGAGCCACGAACCCAAGACATTGTGCAGCTCCATGAAGAGTAATTTGACACGTTTCTCTAGGCCTAGCCATTTGTAAAGATGCATGCTTCCCATCTCATACAAAGTGACACTTAAGCCTAGATGAAATCATTCCTAGTCTACCATGAAAAGGAGCAGCTGAGACACTTCTTTCACTTCACCTCTTATCTTTTCTTTCACTTCGTGATTTGAGAGACCTTGAGATGTCTCCTCATCCATCCTTTCAAGTCATCATCCATGGATACTCATCCAATATCTTCAAAAACCACCTCAAGTATAAAGCCTACCCTAGCCTCTTAGCCATGATGGCAGCCTCGGTTTAGCCTAGAAGAAGGGAGTTTATGATAAGGAATGTAATATTAAGGAGCTTGAGGTTTCTCAAGCAACTCTTGGATAGTATATGTTCTAAGCTTGAATCAATCCTAAACTATAACACTCATAAAGAACCATATACTTTTCCTTTCCTTCTACCTCTCATCATCTCATTTCTCTTTGTTCGTGATCCCTTGAAGGCCAAGGATCCACGCTCTCTCAGCCAATAAGGAAAACCAAGGTAGGAAAAATGGGGGGTATCTTCTCTACATCTTTCCTTCATTTTGTAACTTCATCATTTCTCTTCCTATCTCTATTTCTTCTCTTTTTCTATTAGGATAGCTTCTGTTTTGTTTTAATTATCAACTTATCAATGTTATACATTACTAATCGCGTGATGTTTCTATCATAAAATAAACTAGAACTCATGACATGCACTTATTTTTGTGATTGGATAAACAAATTTCAAAAGAACCACATGCTGTCCAACTTTGATTTTTATATTAATTTGATTAATCTACACTCTTAAGTTAAAAGATATTTGAAGTGGAAATAAGAAGATACTGTTAAGACTAAGATATGGGTAATGTACTCTTTGAATGTGGAATTTCATGAACTTAGTTACCTATGCTTGATTATGGAGTTATTGAATTGTTTGGACCTAGTTACTTATGCTTGATTATGGAATTATTGACTTGTTTGAACTTAGTTATCTATGCTTGCTTGGAGTTCATTGGGCTTAGTTGCCTATGCTTGACTATGTTATTTTAAACCTATGCATGACCGTTGCTTGATTTGGAGATCTTGAACTTGATTATCTATGTTTGAATTAAACATGAGAACCTTTAGACATGTTGATGGATGAGGCCATGAGCCTTATGAACTTTTGAACCCTTTGACATGAACTTTTGATGTTGGCCGAGGGCCTTGAGACATATTGGAGTCCTTGGTAATTGTTTAATTCTAAGATAAAACAAGTTAAAACTTTAAAGAAATAGTTCCTTGGGACAAAGCTAACACGAAGGTCGGTGGGGAGTAGTTTGGGAGGGTACTGTAACCCTGGGGGAATAACATGCCATTGTGGCTTCAAGGGTCCAGGTAGGACTTAGAATTGGTATTCTAGCCGTGTATGATTGTGTCCAAAAATGGCGTTACATCCGATAGGCCTATTTTCTCCAGGGACGATCAGAGAGCATGCAAGAGAAAGCATGTGTACTCTCGTCCACAAGCTTTCCCAGTGGAGCACTCCATGGAGTAAGAGCAAGAGTAATCAGTAAAAGACTTCTAAACTCTATACTTGTTTCTTTTATTTTTGCATGTCTTAGTTACCTCGGTTACCATTTGTTTTATTTTATCATGTTTGTATTGCTATGGACTATCTTATAATACTTGTGATGTAACTATGATCTTGGATGTTCACAATTATGCATTTAGCTTCTCTTGATCCTTGCTATTCTCTAACCTTGCTTTCTCTTGTAGAGAAGACATTTTTTTGAAAAGAAAAAGGAAAACGTTTTGGGAATTAGAATTTTTCCATTGGCAAAATTATTTACTTATTTTCTCAAAATTCCAATTCCCCTAAAATATCATTAGTTTTATTTTTACTATTTTTCCTACTGAGAAATTGGTTTCTCACCCCCTTTGATATATTTGTGGTATTTTAGGCCCTTAGATATGAGTTTTATTATGATTTGGCTCGATGAAGGAGGACAACAATATGACCAGGAAGTACAGCTTTTTAACTTTGAGGGGCAAGTCACCATCCAAGTACAGGTCTCCACTCTCCCAGAGTATGGGACAGTCACGATAACTGACCATTTCACACTTCAGCTTGTTATGCCTTCTTGCTGATCCCCTGATGTCCCTTTTTCGCCACCCTGTTTCCACTAGTTCCGCGTTTGATTCCTCCCCTGTATACTACTTGAAGGCAGGAACTATTTTATGTTAACAATTTTAGTTTCTTGTGATGACAGTTGTAGTTGACCCTGTGAGGTCAAATTTTGTTTTGTTTTAGGGGAAGACTGTAACCTTAACTGCCATTATTAAGTTTCTTTTAATGATATTATTTTCTTTGTCTTAAATATTCATCTATTTAATTCATAATCGTTTAGTTGTTAGAAAAATTTTAAATCTTAAAAGTCTCTTGTAATGACTGTAATCAATTTCTTTTACCTCCGAAAAGAAAACCGAGTTAGATGAAAACATGCTAGATTAAAACTTTGCATATTGTAGTTGAGTTAGGTCATTAAACTTATTTTT
Organism: Ormosia semicastrata; assembly: GCA_029884595.1. NCBI lineage: Eukaryota > Viridiplantae > Streptophyta > Magnoliopsida > Fabales > Fabaceae > Ormosia > Ormosia semicastrata. The sequence continues at coordinate 79,456,464 of JAQQTO010000063.1, read as the reverse complement.
GGTATCAGAGCAGTTCGTCCTAACACAGCCTTGGGTATGGTCTGACTAGTGCTTATGAGGATTCAAGGTAAGAATTAGGTTATATTTAGCAATATAGTAATAAAAGTTACTTTTCTGTGTAGTAATTAATGGCAAGGGGAAATGCCTTCCTGAAATATGGAGAACCTGATGAGAACAATTAGAGACATAGCCAATGCCATGCAAGCATAGGCGGAAAGTTCCAACAGAATTCTGGAACAACTACAAGAGAATCAAAATGCAAATACAGTTGAGCCTACATGAAGGAGAGATGAATATTACGAGCTAATAGAATTCAGAAAGGCCAAACCCTCATCTTTCTGAGGCGATCCTGATCCTATTAAGGCTGAATTATAGATCAAAGAGATGGAAAGGATATTTAGGGTCATAGACTGCAATGACACCCAAAAGGTACTTTTTGCTACGTATATGTTTGTAGGTGAAGCAGAACATTGGTGGAATAGTACCTGTAGACAGGTAGAAGTGGATGAGACTCCAATCTCTTGGGAAATGTTTAAAACTACATTCTTCAACAAGTATTTTCCAAAAAATTTGAGGAATGCTCGAGAGCTAGATTTTCTATGCCTTGAGCAAGGGAGCATGACCATAGGTCAGTATGTGCCAAAATTTGAAGAGCTAACTAAATTCTCTACTTATTATTCACATCATCCTGATGAGAAATGGAAGTGTATTAAGTTTGAAGCTAGTTTGCACCCTAAAATTTTGAAAGTTGTGGGGCCGATGGAGATTCGTGACTTTACGACACTTGTTAATAAGTGTCAAATTATAGAAGGGTATAACGCTCGAGCTGAGCCACCTTAGACGAATTCTTACTAATAGAAAAGGAAATTCATCCCTAAGCAAGGAAATAGAAATATTAGGTTTAAGGCTTCCCAAGAAAAGGAAATTCATCCCTAAGCAAGGAAATAGAAATATTAGGTTTAAGGCTTCCCAAGAAAAGGACCGCCCACACCAACCACAGAGATATAGACCACCATATGGAAAGTGTGGCAAAAGTCACAGAGGAAGACCTTGTCAGACATGTTTCGAATGTGAAGAAATGGGACACTACCTGTACAACAGTCCACATCTTCAGAAGAATGCTGCTACTGCCTCTAACCCCAAAACTAGGACCACTGGAAGAGTCTTTACCCTTAGCGGTGAAGAAGCAGCAAAGTTGAATGATCTCATACAAGGTAAGTGCAAAATTAACAGAAATATTTTAAATGTGTTATTTGATTCAGGAGCTACTCATTCTTTTATCTCTTGTGACTGTGTGAAACACTTACAGTTACTTGTGTCTTCTTTACCCTATGACCTGATTGTGTCTACTCTTACCCATAAATCTTTGTTGACTTCCCAAGTTTGTTTAAACTATTCTGTTGAAATCAAAGACAGGTAATTCATTCAGGATTTTGTCTATTTACCTTTAAGTCATCTTGACGTCATTCTGGGGATGGATTGGCTCTCTAAGAATAAGGTACTCCTAAATTATTTTGATAGGACTGTAGTTTTCTAATCTCTCTTTCTTTCATCACCCTCTTATCCGTCTTCTCTTTCTTATACTGAACCACTAGAGAAAATTGAAGAATACATGTTTTTCTCTTCATCTGTTGTGGAGTCTGAGCAATTTTTAAATGATATTTTTGTGGTAAGGGATTATCCTGATGTTTTCCCAAATGATATTCCAGGATTACCACCTGAGCGTGAGATAGAATTTAGTATATATTTGGTATTTAGAACAGGTGCGATTTCCATACCACCCTATAGGATGTCACCCATGGAGTTGAGTGAATGAAAGAAACAATTACAAGAGTTGTTAGAAAAATAATTCATTCATCCAAGTATATCACTCTGGGGATCTCCTGTTCTTTTGGTTAAGAAGAAAGATAGAAGTATGAGGTTGTGCATAGATTACCTCCAATTTAACAAAGTGACCATCAAGAATAAATGCATGTTACCTAGGATTGATGATTTTATGGACCAGTTGAGAGGAGCTTCTGTATTTTCAAAAATAGATTTTAGGTCTGGATATCATCAAATTAGGGTAAAATCAGAGGATATTCCTAAGAATGCCTTTAGAACTAGGTATGGACATTATGAATTTCAAGTGATGTCCTTTGGTCTGACAAATGCACTAGCAATTTTTATGGATTATATAAATAGAATCTTTAGGCCTTATCTTGATCATTTTGTTGTGGTGTTTATAGATGATATTTTGATTTATTCTAGAACTATGGAAGAACATGCCCAGCATCTTAGGATTGTGCTTGAGGTTCTTAGAGAAAAGAAACTGTATGCCAAGTTGTCTAAGTGTGAATTTTGGCTGAAGGAAGTGAAATTTTTAGGACATGTGGTATCACAGGAAGGAATTTCAATAGATTCAAGTAAAATAGAAGTTGTGGTACAATGGGAGAAACCTAAGATTGTTACTGAAGTTAGGAACTTTGTAGGATTCGTTGGATACTATCAAAGGTTTATTTAAAGGATTTTCCCAATTAGCTTTACCTTTGACTAGATTCACTAGGAAAGGAAAACCTTTTGAATAGACCTCTAGTTGTGAAAAGAGTTTCCAAGAATTGAAAAATAGACTTACCACCACCCCAGTATTAGTGCTTCCTGACCCACAAGGACCCTTTGAAGTGTATTATGATGCATCTAAGCTTGGACTGGGATGTGTATTGATGCAGAATAGAGGAGTAGTTGCCTATGCCTCTAGACAGTTACGACCCCATGAGGAAAATTACCCCACCTATGATCTAGAATTAGCAGCTATAGTTTTTGCTTTGAAAGTGTGGAGACATTACCTTTATAGAGTCAGATTTGAGGTTTATAGTGATCATAAGAGCTTAAAATATTTATTTGATCAAAAGGAATTGAATATGAGGCAACATAGATGGATGGAATTTTTTAAGGATTACGATTTTGAACTAAAATACCACCCTGGAAAGGCAAACGTGGTAGCAGATGCCCTAAGTAGAAAGTCTTTGCATATGGCTACCCTTATGGTGCGAGAGATGAAGCTTCTTCAGGATTTTAGAGACTTGGGATTTTTTGTAGAACCCACTCTTGATAGCTTAAGGTTGAATGTTGTGACTATAGAAAATGAGTTGTTTCAGGAAATCATAAGAGCTCAACGAGAAAATGTCTCTTTAGAACCTATTAGGAAACAGATCCAAGAGAACATTTCATCAAGGTTTAGTCAAACACTAGAAAGAATGCTTAAGTTTGATGATAGACTGTACATACCCAATAAATTGGAATTAAGGCATAAAATCTTAGAAGAAGCCCATAGAAGTAAGTTCACCATTCACCCTGGTGTGAATAAGATGTATAAGGATCTTAAGAAAAGATTTTGGTGGCCTAAGCTAAAAACAAACATAGCAACATATATAGCCTCATGTTTGATATGTCAAAAAGTGAAAATAAAACACTAGAAGCCTTTAGGACCCCTCCAACCCTTAAGTATCCCAGAATGGAAGTGGGATAAGATCACCATGGATTTTGTGATGGGATTATCTAGGACACCACTAGGTCATGATTCAATCTGGGTTATAGTGGACCGACTTACCAAGAGTGCTCATTTTCTACCTATTAGGTCAAACTATTCCCTGGAAAGGTTAGCATGACTCTATGTTCAAGAGATAGTAAGGTTGCATGGTATACCTTGTAGCATTACATTAGATAGAGACCCCCATTTTACCTCTAGATTTTGGGGTGTGCTTCAAAAATCTTTTGGGACTAGAATTCAGCCTAGTATAACCTATCACCCCAAAATAGATGGATAATCTAAAAGAACTATTCAAACTTTGGAAGATATGCTATGGGCCTGTATTCTTGAACAAGGAGGAGTTTGAGATAGGTATTTACCATTAGTGGAATTTGCCTATAATAATAGTTTTCTCCAACATAGGAATGGCCCCTTACGAGGCCCTATATGGAACGAAGTGTAGATCACCTCTTTGCTAGTATGAAACTGGAGAAAGATCTTTGTTAGGACCCGAGTTAGTACAACAGATCACGAAACAAATCAGGCTAATTCGAGAAAAATTGAAAACTGCTCAGAGTCGACAAAAGAGTTATGTCAATTGAAGAAAGAAACCCCTAGAATTCTAAGAAGGGGAACATAACTTCCTTAGAATATCTCTTATGACTGGACTTCATCGAGTTTTGGAAGTAAATAAGCTGAGTCCTCGATTTTTGGGTCCGTATCAGATCAGACTAGTTGCTTACCATGTCGCCTTACCACCACAACTTTCCAATCTTCATAATGTATTCCATGTTTCAAACCTCCAGAAATACATTCCTGATTCTTCTCATGTGCTGACCACTAAATCTGTAACACTTAAAGAAAATTTATCTTATGAAATTCACCTGGTACAAATCATTGACAGTCGTGGAAAGTAGCTTCGAGGTAAAACGATTCCCCTGGTTAAGGTGTTATGGGAACGAGCAGATGTTTAAGAAGCCACCTGGGAGCTAGAAGCAACAATGAAGAAGGAATACCCTCATTTGTTTCAAGGTATGTAAATTTTTTAGGGCAAAATTTTTTGTTAGTAGGGGAGAATGTAACATCCCAAGATATTTTTAATACCTTAATGTGTGATCTTAAGAATTCTTAGACTAGCTTATTCAAAGAATTAGGTTTACATCAAGACTTAGTAGCTAGCAAAGCCAAGATTTAATTTGAGATGTAATGAGAAGTTTTTAACTTATTTAAGGTTACCTAAATAGACCCTAAGGTCACGACAATGACCTAGAAGACCAACCCTTGAGTTCATAATTTCAAGACACATTGTAAAGCATTGTAAAGGATTTTCATTAAGTTGTGGCTATTTGGTAGCAATTTGAAGAAAAATGTGTATGCAATAGGACAAATGGCAATAAGCATGCGTTAAGTGTTAATTCTTAGTAAAGAAGGATTTAAGAAAGTGATCATAACTTAGCAAATAAGATTAGAGTAACCAAGAAACTAGCATATAAAGTAAGGTAATTAGAAAACTAAGCAAGCATTAGAGATAAAAATAGAAAGATGATACACGACTACAACAAGAAAAGGGAGCAAGCTTGACACATGGATGTCATGCACACAAGGTAACGTACACTTGTCAAGAAAAGGAAGCATATTCTCTCAATTTTTAAGAGAAACCCACAGCAATGGACACTTATAGAGCTGCATGCTTACTTTCAAGCCAAGTGTGCAACATACACACCTCCTCTTCATGCAACAAGCCACGACAAAGCACTTGTGGCAGCTCCAAAATGACTTTCACATGCACATTGACAAGTGGACGGCTGCATGAGTCTCAAAAGCATGCAAATTGAAATCTCTTTGATCATCACAAGATGTTAATGCCAAGTGTGCTTCATGCAAACCTTCAAGGCATGCAAAATGCCATACCATCTCTCATGGAATCTACTACAAACACGATAAGGACAAGTGGCCATCCACATGCATCCTCTCAAAGCCTTCACACGACACCTATCTAAGCCATTCAAGGAGATAAGACACATGGGCAGCATGCATACTCTCTCATATGCAGAATGACACATTTCCAAAAGCTTTGTTGAGTACCAAGGCAAGTGTGCAAATGTGCACACCTCCCTCCATGCAAAAAGCCACGAACCCAAGACATTGTGCAGCTCCATGAAGAGTAATTTGACACCTTTCTCTCGGTCAAGCCATTTGTAAAGCTACATGCTTCCCATCTCATGCAAAGTGACACTCAAGCCTAGATGAAATCATTCCTAGTCTACCATGAAAGGAAGCAGCCGATACATTTCTTTTACTTCACCTCTCATCTTTTCTTTCACTTCATGATTTGAGAGACCTTGAGATGTCTCCCTATCCATCCTTTCAAGTCATCATCCATGGATACTCATCTAATCTCTTCAAAATCCACCTCAAGTCTAAAGCCTACCCTAGCCTCTTATCCATGATGGCAGCCTCAGTTTAGCCTAGAAGAAGGTAGTTGATGATAAGGAATGTAATATTAAGGAGCTTGAGGTTTCTCAAGCAACTCTTGGGTAATATATGTTCTAAGCTTGAATCAATCCCAAACTGTAACACTTATAAAGAACCACATACTTTTCCTTTCCCTCTGTCTCTCATCATCTCATTTCTCTTTATTTGTGATCCCTTGAAGGCCAAGGATCCACAATCTCTCGGCCAAGAAGCAAACCCAAGGTAGGAAAAATGGGGGCTATCATCTCTACATCTTTCCTTCATCTTGTAACTTCATCATTTCTCTTCGTATCTCTATTTCTTCTCTTCTTCTATTAGGACAGCTTCTATTTTATTTTAATTATCAACTTATCAATGTTATACATTACTAACCGTGTGGTGTTTCTATCATAAAATAAACTAGAACTCATAACATGCACTTATTTTTGTGATTGGATAAACAAATTTCAAAAGAACCCCATGTTGTCCAACTTTGATTTTTATACTAATTTGATTAATCTACACTCTTAAGTTAAAAGACATTTAAAGTGGATATAAGAAGATACTGTTAAGACTATGATATGGGTAATGTACTCTTTGAATTTAGAATTTCATGAACTTAGTTACCTATGCTTGATTATGGAGTTATTGAATTGTTTGGACCTAGTTACCTATGCTTGATTATAGAATTATTGACTTGTTTGAACTTAGTTACCTATGATTGCTTAGAGTTCATTGGACTTTGTTGCCTATGCTTGACTATGTTATTTTAAACCTATGCATGACCGTTGCTTGATTTGGAGATCTTGAACTTAATTATCTATGTTTGAATTAAACATGAGAACCCTTGGACATGTTGATGGATGAAGCTGTGAGCCTTATGAACTTTTGAACCCTTTGACATGAACTTTTGATGTTGGTCGAGGGCTTGAGACATATTAGAGTCCTTGGTAATTGTTCAATTCTAAGATAAAACAAGTTAAAACTTTAAAGAAATAGTTCCTTGGGACAAAGCTAACACAAAGTTCGGTGAGTAGTAGTTTGGGAGGGTATCGCAATCCTAGGGGAGTAACATGCCATTGTGACTTCACGAGTCCCGGTAGGACTTGGAATTGGTATTCTAGCCGTGTATGATCGCGTCCAAAAATGGCATTACATTCAGCAGGCCCATTTTCTCCATGGACGATTGGAGAGCATGCAAGAGAAAGCATGTGCACTCTCGTCCACAAGCTTTCCCAGTAGAGCACTCCATGGAGTAAGAGCAAGAGTAATCAATAAAAGACTTCCAAACTCTATACTTGTTTCTTTTGTTTTTGCATGTCTTAGTTACCTCGGTTACCATTTGTTATATTTTATTATGTTTGTATTGCTATGGACTGTCTTATAATACTTGTGATGTAACTATGATCTTAAATGTTCACAATTATGTATTTAGCTTCTCTTGATCCTTGCTATTCTCTAACCTTGCTTTCTCTTGTAGAGAAGACATTTTTTTGAAAAGAAAAAGGAAAACATTTTGGGAATTAGAATTTTTCCAAAGGCAGAATTATTTATTTATTTTCTCAAAAAGCCAATTCTCCTAAAATATCATTAGTTCTATTTTTACTATTTTTTCTACTGAGAAATTGGTTTCTCACCCTTTTGATATATTCGTGGTATTTCAGACCCTTAGATATAAGTTCTATTGTGATTTGGCTTAGTGAAGGACGGCAACAATATGACGAAGTATAGTTTTTTACCTTTGAGGGGCAGGTCACCATCCAAGTACAGGTGTCCACCCCCCAGAGTATGGGACGGTCATTATAACCGACCATTTCACACTTCAGCTTGTTATGCCTCATTGGTGATCCCTTGATGCACCTTTTTCACCACCTTGTTTCCACTAGTTCCGCATTTGATTCCTCCCATGTGTACTACTTGAAGGGAGGAACTATTTTATGTTAACAGTTTCAGTTTCTTGTGATGATGGCTGTGGTTGACCTTGTGAGGTCAAATTTTGTTTTGTTTTTGGGGAAGACTATAACCTTAACCGCCACTGTTAAGTTTCTTTTAATGATATTAGTTTCTTTGTCTTAAGATATCCATTCAACTAGTGCCCTGTTAAGATCCTGATGACTAGGGACAACTTATAGGGTTTGCATGCCGCTGTACCATGGCTTCCATCTCGGATCGCCCATAGCAAACTCTCTTCCCCAAACTTTCTTCTTCTCCATTAGCTCCTCCCTCATCTCAGCCTCACCTTCCTTCTTCTCGTCCATTGCATCCTGTTTCTTCTTCTCCTCCTCCATCTTCTCCTCTACCACCACAAAAGATAACCTTTACACAAGCCTTAAACAATGCCTGTGACATCCCCCTTAGCCAATTACCTGAGCCCTGCTTGAAAGGGGATGAGATTTTAGTCTATTCCGAAAGAGGAATATTTGGCTGGATTAGAAGCATCCAAAAATAATTTACATAGTCGAATTATCCTCTCTAAGGGTGATACGCCAATTAGGATCAATGACTTGAGGCTTAAGCTTTCGAAATTGTGGCAGCCTCTTGCTCAATGGAAAGTGATCCCTATTGGTAAAGGTTTCTTTGAATTTGTGTTCTCATCAATTGAGGATATGCGAAAGGTTTTATCAATGGGATCATAGAATTTAAATCCAGGAACTTTGAGATTATTTTCTTGGACTAGAGATTTTAATCCGGATCTTGTTAAGCAAACAAATGTTTAATGCTGGATTCGAATCATTGGTTTGCCTCAAGAATATTGGAGACCCAAGATCTTATTTGCTATTGCAAGAGGCATTGGCATTCCCCTTTCATTAGATGATGCCATAATCAACAAATCCCTAGGACATTATGCAAGAATTCTAGTTAATTTGGATCTTGCAGGACAAATCCGTAATCAGGTTCTTGTGGAAAGGAAAGGATTTGCTTTCTCTATTAACATTGAATATAAAAGACTTCCTAATTTTTGTTTTTTCTGCAAAATGATTGGACACTCATCTGAGAATTGCAGGAGAAAAGGGAATAATCAAGAAGAGAATAAGGGTAATTTGGTGCTCATAAGGAATCAGGCCACAGTTAGGAAAGCTTATGTTCCTAAATCAAATCTAGGGGTGAACAACTTGGATCATAATGATGATGCACACAAAAATCCAACTGAGGTTTCTCAAGGAAAAGCAATTGCTGGATCAGACTTTAATAAAACTATTCAAGAATCTCCAACTATGAATCTTGGAGATAAAGTTTTATGTTCTAATGGAGGGTATGGTGACCAACAACCTTCAGGGGCTGTGAAGGGTCAATTCTTGTCAAATTCTATTCCTCATGTTTTGAAGGAATTAGGCAATGTGGTTTAGGTAATTAGTCAAGATGATGAAGACTCAGATTCCATTGAAACTGTTATGATGAGTTTGTTGGTTTTTGGGATAATGAATCTCCTGCTTCAAATAACATGTTAGTAGAAAATATTGACAATATGATGATGAAAGACTCAGCCAGGTCTGCTTTTGTTACTGATTCAGTCTCAGACCCACCATTGAATTGTGCAGGAGTTAAGAATCATAATTTGCAGGATCAGGATATGCAGACCCCTACTTCTCAAGTGGTGTCGGATAAAGGAGTTTTCCCCCATACTGTTGTGCAGGATTTAAGGCTTTTGACTAAATTCTGGGATGATGGTACTAAGGATAATGATCATATCCATGACCTAAATCAGCATGGAAAAGATTATATTCCAAATGATGGTTTTTTGGTGGTTCAATCTAAGTCATAAAAGAAGAAAGAAAAACAGAAAGCTAAAAAAGCTGCTAAAGCCTATTGTACTCGATCTAGGGCTGCTTACCATAATCTTTTTTGATGAAATGTCTTTACTGGAATGCTAGAGGTATTGCCAACCCTCCTACAAGGGCAGTTTTAAAAAGTTTTATGCTTGTCCCAAAAACCAGATTTTGTCTTCATTTCTGAACCTTGGATGTTATCTAGTAGATTTCCTGCAACATTTTGGAGAAAACTGAACCTTAAAATATTTGCTATGAATAATAGGAATGACTTGAATCCTAGCATTTGGTGTGCATGTGCTATTCTCTTAGATCCTACCATCATCTCTTATTCTGATCAACATGTTTCCTTTTCTTTAGTTTTGGATAATGAGGTGGTCTGTATGTCTGCTATTTATGCTTCTAGAAGTTACATTGGTAGAAGAGGTCTCTGGCTGGATCTTACAAATTTGATGCAGACTTATAAACATCCCTGGTGCTTTTTTGGTGACTACAATGTAGTCATGGGTGCTCATGAGTATAGAGGGAAAGGATCTCTTTTACAATCAGCTAGTGAGGAATTTAAATGCTGGACAGACAGCAATCAATTAATCCATTTAATGACAAGAGGTGCTCAGTATACTTGGTCAAATGGTAGAAGAGGCAGTGCTCTTACTGAAAAAAGGCTTGATCGAGCCATTTACAATGAGGCTTGGATCAACTACTGGTCTTCTGTCTCCTGCTGTACTTTGATAAGGAGTAGGTCTGATCATTTTCCTTTATTGTTGGATCTAAAGAAGGAAAACAATATACATCCATCCTCCTTTAAGTTTATGAAAATGTGGTCGAGCCACCTGGACTGTCTCAAGCTGGTTTAGTCTATTTGGAATGATAATATTTCTGGCTGCCCCATGTTTGTTTTATCTCGAAAACTCAAAAATTTGAAAGCTAGGCTAAAGGATTGGAACAAAAATGTTTTTGGGGATGTTAATCTCAGGGTCACATCTACTAAACAGAATTTGAATAGCATTCAATTAATGATTGATGCAAATGGAATCTCTGATTCATTGCTTGATCAGGAAAGGAGTGCTCAAATCGAGCTGGAGCAAGCATTGCATTTGCAGGAGGAGTTTTGGATAGAAAAGTCAAGACTTAACTGCCACACTCTTTGTAACGCCCCTTTTTGGGAGGGAACGTCACATTGTCATTTAAAATTTATAGAAAATAAAAGTATAAGTTAAGACCCAGTTCTTTGTATGAATATAAATTTACTTGGTTATAATCGTGTAATTAAATTAGCGAGTATATTTTTTTTGTGTTCTAATTAATAAAAATAGTGATAAGACATAATTGTAATGAAGAGTAAAATAGAAATAAAGCATACATCAAACCAACATACACGTACAATGATATATCATTATATTAAACTTGTTTGATTACAACGCCTGATATACAAAAAGTAAAATTATACATATATGCCCCAAGAGATCATAAATATATAGCCCACTAAAATAATGACACATCAGGCCCCCAAAATAAACACTAATAGCCATCAGTAGCTATCGACAATATCAGTCCCTAAGAGGAGAAGGAACCGTGTCAGGATCCTCCTCAGGGTCTTCCTCATCCGAGGAAACTAACATAAGAGCCACTGAGTTACGGGCTGGGGCTCGAGCAATGGAGATAAAAGAATCCTCCTGTGAGGTGTAATAACAATCACCCCACATCTCTCTAATGGGTAAATAAAACTCCAAATGTAAACTGACGCTGCAAGTGAAGATGGGCGAATCATGACGCCCCCAAGCCAGCGAAATCAACATGTCCCCCCTCATAGATACGCGATCAGAATTTAGGTTGATGTGCCAGCAGTCTGGCCCTCCGAGGAAGGTCAAACGCACATAGCCTAAAAATCCGCGTGGGCGTGTCGCCATGACCCAACAGCAGGTGCTAGTCGCGGTCAGGCCAAAAGCCAGGGAATTCATGAGCTTTACTTTCCTTGTCGACGTCTTCGATGAAACATATTTATAAACAGGCAGAAATAATAGAAACAAAGGAAAGAGGTAAGACATCCTACCATCATTACTAATTATGGAAGTAAAGAAACAAAACAGCGCAAAGTGCCCACATAGCATTTCAGCAGTAATAATAAGCATCAAATAGCAGTGATAAATAATTAAGCAGTTCCAGGTAGTTATACATCAGTGAAATAACAGTTCCAATATATCATAAGAATTAAATGCCAGATAATATATGGACTCACTATGCACATGCGTACAATGTCAAAATCCTACTCCATGGAGTTAGACACAAATAGTCAGAGAGAAAGATCAGAAGACATGTCTGCAACTCGACTACCGCGGCCAAAGTGCCATAACTCATCAGTTTATCCACGTGCACATCAAGGTATTGTACAGACATTCTACACTAGATCACGATATAGGACAGTGTCTCAGTCTGGATCGTCGATGCGTTTGCATCGGTCTGCCCCACGGACAGAAGAGCTACCAACTGTCCTTTGCGAGGTACCCGCACCTCGACGTCCCCAAGGTCAATAATATGACCTACACTAGTCTACTCGCACCCGCACTAAGGTGTGTTCAATCTCCTAGGCAACATGGCCTTAACAACAGTCTAGCGGACTTTCACAGTGCATGACGACTCAATGCATAATCATGTATGTTTATCATTTCATACTCTTCCACAATATGCCACAATTGGCCAAAGTAAGCATCATAGTATTCTTGGTCCCACACATGGACCCATATTAAATAGTTTAAAGCGTTCCAATGATACATTATTTTTTGTACATTATGAAATTATTTAGTGTTCTCACTTACACTCATGTTCTTACTTTAATTGAAAATCATTCTAAGTCTTTTAGGTAAAGTTCCATCCTTGGTTCTTTCCATTTTATGAAATCCTAAATAATTCCTAATTGTCCAAATTAGTTAAGTTTCACTTCAATGTGATGTTTCTCATGAAATTCTTTTCATAGTTAGGTTCCTTACTTTAAACTTAGTCTTATTCACTTAAAGAATTATTTCTAAATCTTACCAAGTCTCACACATCCTTATTTGTTCTTAAAATCCAAAGAGTTCTACTTGGTTACCTAATTAATTTCTTTCCATCACATAATCCACTTGCTTAATCACTTGATTAATTAGAGGTCATAATTGTATGAAGTCACATGATTAGGCCATTATTATCCCTAGAGGTCGTGAGCCTCACCAAGTTTTAGGATTCCAAATTTCTATTCCATTAATTACATATTGTCTACTTGATTAGCTATGTCTTCCACTTGTTATGATTTTTCATCAAGAATCCTAATTTTTGGGCCCCAAAACAGTGAGCCTCCTAGAGGGAATCTAGGTCATTTCCTTCCATTTTAAGCTTTCCAATCCATCCAAGTATATCAATATACATAACCAATCAATCAAATAACTTAAACAAATTAAAAACAATATGTAATCATACAAATAATACAAACAAAGAGAGTAACCCTACTAGGGTTTCTCACAACCAATCACAAAACAAGATTCCTTACTACTAATAGAGGTTGAGGAGGAGTATCTTCCTTTTACCAAAGAGAAGAAACCAAGCAATAGAACTCCCTTAAAGCTCCTTGTAATTTTCAGATGCACACCTCCAAGAACCCTAAAAATTACAACTTCATTAAATCAACAAGAGGACTTGAAAAAGAATGGATCAATGGTCATAAAGAAGACCTTGAACATGAAAATGAAGAGAAAAGGGTGAGGAACTAAGAACCTTACCCAAAAACTTGAAGCTTGAAGCTTGAAGCTTGAAGAAGAAGATGGTGAAGATGAAACCTTTTTAAGAAATCATCAACTAGAGATGTGTTTAGATGATGGAAGAGATTAAGAAAATGTGTTTTGTTAAAAATTTTGTGATGGTTGAGGGCTTGAGAGTGTGGTGGCCGTGAGGTATAGCTAGAGAGAATGAGGAGAAAGTTTGAGAAAGATGAAGGTAGAGAGAGAAGTGAATAGAAAAGTGAGATAGCTTTTAGGGTTTTTGAAAATTAGAATAGGTTAATTAATTAAATTGAAGCACAAATTTGGCTCGAAAGTGTGCAGCTGTTGCCGTGTGAGGGGAGGGAGGAGAGAGAGAGAGAATGAAGCTTCTTTGAGAAGCTTGGGAGCTTTTTTAATAAAGGAGATGTGATTAGACATAAAGGAGATTGCTTTTAGATAAGATAATGTGATTTAATAGTTAAAATAATATGGTAATTTGGATTTTACTACAAGCTATTACCCAATGGATAATTATTATAATGCACAAGGCCAGTATTAATTATCCAATGAATAATAGAACGTATCGCAAAATTTTAATTAACGGTATACACAGATATTTTATTTATCAGATAAAATCTCAAAAAATGCAAACTTCATAAACTGTGTCCGACCTCAGGTTTAGTAAGATCCCCCTTCCACACATCCATAGTTCAAGGTTTACCAGCCTCAGGGAAAACATTTCGTTATCCCGGCTCCGCTCAGCGCGCACGCAAAATGAGAAATATACTAAAATATTCGACGTTTCTAGAAAAATCTAGAAAAATTCTCAAAAATCACAAATATTAAAAAATGACTATTCATCATAAAATAAACTATTTCTGGGGTATTTCACTGACTCTGCTCAGTGTGCATGTAAAATGAAGAATGTATTAAAATATTTGACGTTTTCAGAAAATTCCAGAAAAATTTTCAAAAATCATAAATATTATAAAATGATTATCTATGATGAAATAAATAATTTTCAGGGTGTTACAACTTTTCCCTTCTAAAAGAAATTTCATTCTCGAAATTTTTATACCTTAGAATAGCTGTGGGTGTTGCTTCTTCATCTTATCTTCCAGCTCCCATGTTGTATCTCCAGTCGTTTCGTTCCAAATTACCTTTACCAATGAGATCTCCTTGCCTCTTAGTTGCTTTATCCTTCTATCCTCAATTCTTATAGGAGGTGCCTCATAGATTAAGTTCTCTTTTAATTGTACTGTGTCTAGTATTATGACATGACTTGGGTCAAGAATGTATTTTTGCAGTTATGACACATGGAAGACATTGTGAATCTTTGAGAGGAAAGGGGGTAAGACTATTTGATAGGCTGCTGGACCTACTCGGTGAATAATCTGGTATGGTCCAAGAAATTTTGGAGTAAGTTTTCTAGATTTCAAGGCTCGGCCCACCTTAATCATAGGTGTGACTTTCAAAAATTCATGCTCGCCTTCCTTAAACTCAAGAGGCTTTATTCTTTTGTCTGCATAACTCTTTTGTCGGCTCTGAGCCGTCCTCATCTTCTCCTGAATCATCTTCACTTTTTTAGTTGTCTGCTGTATAACATTTGGTCCAATAGTGAGGCGCTCGCCGTATTAGTACCAACATAAAGGTGTCCGACACCGCCTTCCATACAAATCCTTATAGGGTGCCATCCCTATGCTTGAATGATAACCGTTGTTGTAGGTGAATTCTATCAACGGTAGAATGTCATCCCAACTTCCAGTCTATTCTATGGTGTAAGCTCTAAGCAAATCTTCCAATGATTGGATCATCCTCTACGATTGGCCATCAGTTTATGGGTGATAAGTAGAACTTAGATGTAACTTTGTCCCTAATGATTCTTGTAGACTCTACCAAAACTTTGAAGTGAATCTTGGATCCCTATCCGAAACAATACTTGTAGGCACACCCTACAGCCTAACAATTTCTCCAATATACAGTTGGGTCAGTTTCTCCAGGTTGTACCTTATGTTGATCGGGAGGAAATGCGTTGATTTCGTTAGTCGGTCCACAATTACCCAGATCGAGTCATATCCTTTTCTTGTCCTTGGCAAACCCACCACAAAATCCATTACAATGTTGTCCCATTTCCATTTAGGAATAGACAATGGTTACAGCAATCCTACGGGTCTTTGATGTACCACTTTAGCTTTCTGACAAACCAGACAAGTCGATACACATCTATTGACGTCACTCTTCATTCCATGCCACCAAAACAACTTCTTCAAGTCTTAATACATTTTTTTTATGCCCGGATGCATATTTAGCTTGCTTGTGTGAGCATGGTTGAGAAGATACTCTATAAGCTCTTGGTCACGGGGAATACAAACTCTACCTCGGAATCTCAGAATTCCATCTGTTCCTTCCATAAATGTTGTTTCGTTGCCTTGCTTCATTAGCTCTCTCACTTCTTGCAAGAACTTGTTGACTTTTTACTTTTCCCGTATATCCTCCATTAGCTCACTCGAGATGGTGACCATGTTCATACAGATCTTTCCTGGGACCAATTCTACGAAAGACCAAACATCTCTGAACTGCTCTATTAGATCCTTTTCCTTGATCATCAGGGCAGAGACACTAATTATCTTCCTACTCAAGGCGTATGCCACAACATTTGCCTTGCCGGAGTGATACAGAAGTTAGAAATCATAGTCTTTCAGGAACTCCAGCCACCTCCACTGCCTCATGTTCAACTCCTTCTGATCATACAAATATTTCAAGCTGTTATGATCACTAAAGATATTGAACATCGCTCCATAGAGGAAATGCCTCCATATCTTCAAAGTGAAAACCACAGCCGCTAATTCTAAGTCATGCATTGGATAGTTCTTCTCATGCACTCGCAATTGCCTTGAAGTATAAGCCACCACTCTTCCATGTTGCATAAGCACGGATCCTAGTCCTTGGTATGAAGAGTCACAATACACCTCAAAGGGCTCATTCGGATCAGGTAGCACTAACACTGGCGAGGTAGTTAGTTGACTCTTCAACTCTTAGGAACTCTGTTCACAGTTGTCAGTCCACTCAAAAGCCTGGTTCTTCCTCGTGAGTTGAGTAAGAGGTCTTGCGATTTTGGAAAATCCCTTAATGAACCTCCGGTAATATCCGGCCAATCCCACGAAGCTACAAATCTCCGTCACTGACTTAGGTCTTTCCTATTGTAGCACTGCCTCCACTTTTGATGGATCCACCGCAATCCCTTCCTTTGAGATTACATGACCTAAAAACTTAACTTCCTGTAGCCAAAATTCACATTTTGACAATTTGGCATACAATTCTTTCTCCTTCAGAATCTGGAGAATTATACTAAGGTGTTCAGCATGATCCTCCTGATTTTGAGAGTATATCAGGATGTCGTCGATGAAGATAACAATAAACCTGTCTAAGTAAGGATGAAAAATCCGGTTCATATAGTCTATGAAGATAGCAAGCGCATTTGTCACGCCAAACGGCATCACGAGGTACTCGTAATGGCCATATCGGGTACGAAAGGCAGTCTTGGGTATATCCTATGTCTTCACTCGTATCTGATGATACCCAAATCGCAGATCAATTTTTGAAAACACCGCTGCTCCCTTCAGTTAGTCCATCAAGTCATCAATTCTTGAGAGTGGATATTTATTCTTGATTATCACTTTGTTTAGCTGTCTATAGTCCACGCACAACCTTGATGAACCGTCCTTCTTTCGAACTAACAGTACTGGTGCTCCCCAAGGTGACACACTCGGTTTAATGAATTACTTTTCCAAAAGCTCCTCTAGCTACTCCTTAAGTTCAGTTAATTCTGTTGGTGACATCCCATAAGGTGCTATAGACACGGGACCAGCTCCCAGCACAAAATCAATAGCAAATTTTATTTCTCGCGCCGGTGGTAAACCAGGTACATCCTCAGGAAAGACTTTGAGAAATTCATTCACCACTGGAATTGTGCTCACATTAACGTCACTCTCGATTTTTAAAGAAGACAGTAGCATGTATCTGTGAGCTCCTTCTTTTAAGAAAGCTTGAACTTGGTTAGCCGTCAAGTATCTAGAATCCTCATCCACAGGGAAAACTATAGTTTTTCTTAAACAATCTAATAGAACATGGTTGGAGGACAACTAGTCCATCCCTAAAATTATATCTAGTTGAGAAAGGGGTAAACAGATCAAATCGACAGAAAAGATTTAACCTTTAACAATCAAGGGGCAATTTAAACAGACTTTGGTAGTAACTACTAGTTTATCAATGAGGGTAGAAACAGTCAGATCAAAAGGTAAGGCAGACACTGGTAAACTAAGTCATAGCACATAGTCATAAGATATGAAAGAATAGGTTGCCCCAAAGTCATACAGTACAGTCAAAAAGTTACCTTCTATGGTGCCTTCTCATTGAATCAAGTCTTCTGACTCGGAGGCTTCGGCTCCATTCATGGTATAGACTCGTCCTCCTGCTTGCGATTTGTTGGCCCTTGCAGCATTGACTGAAGGTTCAGCCTTCGCTTGGTTGTAGTCTCGGGACACGTGGCCAGGCTTGCCACATTGGAAACAAATAATCCCCTTTGTAGTGCAATCCCTCGTAGGATGATCCTTCCCACACTTCAAGCATTTTGAGGGGTACGCGACATTTTGGTCGGTCTAGTTCCTAATAGAACCTCCGCCAGAACTTCCACCCGCTGCCTGTTGCTGGTTTCCCGTTGGCCAAGAATAGGGCTTCTTTTTGAAGCGATTAGAACTGTTGCCACCACCCCTTTGGAACCTTGTAGGTCCAAAGTTCCTGCTCCTTGTATCTCTAGCTTGCTCCAAAGCTTCCACTTTGCAGCACGTATCTAGCAGCTCCGACAACTCATTGATTTTTAGTGTGATAACAGCTTTCTTCACTTCATATCTCATTCCTTCTGTAAACTTCTGACACTTCCAGGTTTCATTCGGTTGGTGCTGAAAGTACGTTGAAAACTTTGACAAGTTTTCAAATCTCGCTGTATATTCACTAATAGTCATATTTCCCTGCCTTAGGTTGAGAAACTCCATCTCCTTCGCGTGCCTCGCGCTCGCGAGAAAGTACTTATCCAAGAATTTATCCTTGAATAAATCCCAAGTGATTTCGTGATTTTCAGCCTCCAGCATTCTTTGCACCCCGCACCACCAGTCCTCAGCATTGCCAACCAACATAAAGGTAGCATAAGTCACCTTCATATTCTTGGCGCAATTTATGCCTCGAAATACTTTCTCTAGCTCTTTGATCCATAGACTGGCTTTATCCAGATCAAACTCTCCTTTGAATTGGGGAGGATTATGGTGATGAAACTCCGCCAAGTTTTGAGCGTCAGCAGTAGCTTCGAGCTGTTGAGCAGCCCTCTCTTGTTGCTGAGCAACTCTCTCTTGTTGTTGAGTAGCTCATTCAGTCTGTTGTACTATGACTTTAGCCATCCTTTGCATTGCCTTTATAGCAGCTTCCATGTCTCCACCTCGTGCCATCTTGCTTTCTCAAATCAGGTTAGCTGAAAAACACATGGAAGGTTAGATGTATTCACTTGGAATACCAACGCAGAGATTCACACAACACAAACAAGACAGACTCAATCACAAGACCCAAAGAAACATAAACCGGGGCTCTGATACCAACATAATGTAATGTACCTTTTTAGGAGGGAACGGCACATTGTCATTTAAAATTTGCGGAAAATAAAAGTATAAGTTAAGACCCGATCCTTTGTATGAATATAAATTTACTTGGTTATAATCATGTAATTAAATTAGCAAGTATTTTTTTTTTTGTGTTATAATTAATAAAAATAGTGATAAGACATAACTGCAATGAAGAGTAAAATAGAAATAAAGCATACATCAAACCAACATACATGTACAATGATATATCATTATATTAAACTTGTTCGATTACAGCGCCTGATATACAAAAAGCAAAATTATACATATATGCCCCCAAGAGATCATAAATATATAGCCCACCAAAATAATGACACATCAGGCCCCCAAAATAAACATTGATAGCCATCAGTAGCTATCGACAATATCAGTCCCTAAGAGGAGAAGGAACCGTGTCAGGATCCTCCTCGGGTTCCTCCTCAGGGTCTTCCTCATCCGAGGAAACCAACATAGGAGCCATCGAGTTACGGGCTGGAGCTCAAGCAGTGGAGACAAAAGAATCCTCCTAAGGGTTGTAATAACGATCACCCCACATCTCCCTAATGGGCAAATAAAACTCCAAACGTAAACTGACACTACAAGTGAAGATGGGCGGATCATGACGCCCCCAAGCCAGCGAAATCGACACGTCCCCCCTTGTAGATACAGCAATTGAAATTTAGGTTGATGTGCCAGCAGTTTGGCCCTCCGAGGAAGGTCAAACGCACATAGCCTAAAAATCCGCATGGGCGTGCCGCCATGATCCAACAGTAGGTGCTAGTTGCAGTCGGGCCAGAAGCCGAGGAATTTGTGAGCTTCACTTTCCTTGCCGATGTCTTCGATGAAACATATTTATAAACAGGTAGAAATAATAGAAACACAGGAAAGAGGTAAGACATCCTAACATCATTACCAATTATGGCAGTAGAGAAACAAAACAGCGCAAAGTGCCCACATAGCATTTCATCAGTAATAATAAGCATCAAACAGTAGTGATAAATAATTAAGCAGTTCTAGGCAGTTATACATCAATGAAATAATAGTTCTAATATATCATAAGAATTAAATGCCAGAAAATAGATGGACTCACTATGCACATGCGTACAATGTCAAAATCCTACTCCATGGAGCTAGACACAAACAGTCAGAGAGAAAGATCAGGAGACATTTCTACAACTCGACTGCTGTGGCCAAAGTGCCTGATAACTCCATGAAATGTAGTTATTTATGCCCCATAATTGTGCTTCATGGCATGCTTAGTCCTTGTTCTTATACATATTTGGAAAGTTTTATGCTTATATTTGTTAAATGTCATTTGGATACCTTCCTTTATGTTTTTGAGCAATGTGTGCATATATGTTGATTGATTAAGTAGATTTACAATTATATTTAATTTGGTGCTTTCTCTAATGTAGGAATGGCTCAAAAGAGACAAATTGATGCAAGCCAAGGCCCAGCATTGGAGGAAAGAAGCCAAGGAAGCATTCCAGAGTTCCACGCCGCGGCGTGAGGGTCTCAGCCAGCCACATACTGACAGGACAGACAGCTCCACGCCGAGGCGTGGGAATATGCACGCCGCGGCGCGCGTTGGCGAGCTAAGCCTATTTATTCTATTTTTCACGCACCCTCTCGCTCTCTCTCAGTTTCTCTCTTTTAGGTTTTAAGTTTTTAGTTTTCTGGGTTAGAGGCTGCGGCTAGATCTCCATTGGAGGTGGAGATGGAGCTTGGGGAGCTAAGGATGGAAGCCCTCTTTCTCTTGGAGGAGGATCCGAGCTTCAATGGCGAAATCCATAAGCTTTCTCCTTCTCTCTTTTCTCTTTTCTCTTCCTCATTTCTTGAACATGTATTTTGTAATTTGTTCTCATGTTCATTGTATAGCTAAGCTTTATTTAGGGATGACTTTGGATCCTTTTATTAATATTAATGATTTGTTCTTCTCTGAGTTTGTGTGGATCTTTGATTTTGTTCAATCATATTATGCTTAATGCTCTTGAGTGTTTGGCCAACATTTGAGTGATTTGATAAAATCGAATGACCTAGACATAGGGATTTGGGTTTGAGATCGTATGTATGGTTGATGCATGTTCGATTCTATTCCAATGGCGGGATGAGTTGATTCGCTAATGGGATAGACATATACCTCTTAGCCATGCATAGCACGTGTTTGAGAATAGACCTTAAAGAGTGGATTTTGTGTTAGCTCTCAAGGACACTTAGAGAGTTGGGCAAATGACACCATGGTTAGATGACCTAGACATAGACGTTTAACTAATGTAGATTCTCAAGCTAACCTAATCATTGCATTCATATTTATGAGGAGGATTGCATGTTGTTGGTTGATGTAAAAGGTGAAGAAGGATTTCCCTAAACTCTAACCGTTTATCCTTATTGCTTTATGTCTTTACTTTCTTTACTTTTATCCATTTTTATGTTCTTGAATAGAATTAGGTAAGCTATCGGTTAATACTTAGCATTGGAAATAAAATTATCCTCATAGGAACGATATCTGTACTCATCATTTTATTACTTGTGCGACCCGTGCACTTGCGGTTAGAAAATGGGCAAACACGTTTTGACCCTAACAAGTTTTTGGTGCCGTTGCTGGGGATAAGGCATTATTTTCGTATTGCTAATATTGACAATGAGTTTGTTTAGTTCTAATTCAAGTTTTTTATGTTTTGTTATTGTAAATAGTTTTAATTCATGTTTTTATGCTTTTGTTTTTGGTTTGTTTAGATAAGTAGTTATAGTTTGATTTTGTGTTTTTGTTATGTTTTTGTTGTACATTCTGTGTTTTAAGTTTTTAGACATGTTTTGGAGGTGCTATGGGCCAAAATGGAGCACCAGTTTCGACAGAGACGAGTTTGCTACAGAATTCTGTAGACTGACCTCTCACGCCGCGGTATGAGAATGTCCACGCCGCGGCGTGACAGTCTCTGCCTGATCAGGAACGCACCAGAGAGCTCCACGCCTCGGCGTGGAAATGTTCACACCTCGGCGTGGCCCCTGATTTTGTATTTTTCTATTGTTTTTCTCTATTTTTCTTTATTTAATAATGCTCAGTTCTAGTTTGGATGCTGTTTTGACTTGCTCAAGTACCCTATAGACCATGAACACCAAGAATACACATCACTTTGGTTTGGGGGAGTATCATTGCATGTTTTTCACCCTTAATGCTTAATGTTTACACATGTTTTGATACTTTAAGTATGTGCTAGTGATAGTCATCATACTTTCATGATTCTATCTTGTTTTGGCTATCACTAGTAGGCTGTTGATAAAAGTTTCAATTTTTAACATTCTCTACACGATGTTATGCATGCTTGAATGAAAAATGATAAATCTTTTGAATGCGTGATTTGTTGCCATTTGCTAGTGTGTGATGGTTGGCCAATGATATAAATGCTTGCAATTGTCCTCGATTCTTTTATGTAACCATTTGCAATCTTGAAGCATGCTTAAGCAATCTTGTTTGTTTTTATGCATGATGTATTTCTCACTTAGATGCTTGTTTAACTTTGAAAAGATTTGAGTGTTTATTTAGAGAATGTTTATGGATTGTGCATGTGGATGATTTCTACTATCCTTGAAATTGTTTTGCAACTCTCTTAAGGCGAAATCCTAGATTGCACATGATTGAAGAAGTGATTAGGGCATTGTTTGGACCGGTTGAGCCTTTCAAGCTTACCCTCACATGATTGTATCCCTAGGTCCCCTTTTGAAGCCTTATAATTGTTTGGCCTTCTATGTTCTTCTTTCACCCTCATATTTCCTACCTTGTAACCATTCTAATGCATGCGAAAGCATTGCAATCTTTTCCTTCCCTTTATGTTTGTTGGGTGCATGATATGTTATTTCTTCACTTGAGTCCATTGTTTAGGGTATTTATGTTGTTCAATACAAAAGTGGCTTGAAGGAACCATTTATTGTACAAGAAGTTGTTTTTGTTAAAGAAAAAGAAAATACAAAAAGAGAAAAAGAAAAGAAAAGAAAAGAAAAACAAATGAAAGAAAGAAAGCATAAAAAAAAAAGCATCGAGTGGTTCTGAATAGTGTTATTTGTTTCATTTTGTATACCCTTGTTGTAGTGACTCAAGTCTTGAAATATCATGTTATGTTTCTCAATGTTTGTATGTTTTTCATTCCCCTTTGTTCTTCACCCCATTACCTTGGCCTTACATTATAAGCTATTAAAGTCCCTCTTGATCCTCAATCATGTGTGATTTACATTAGTGGAGAGAGAGTTGTGCTACAATTTTGTGGAATCTTGATTTGTATCCATGTGTAGGTTCATAAACTTATCCGGATGAGCATGATTTGAAAAAGATAAGTTGAGCTTGCATGTTTGTGAGAGACGTCATATGTAGGATTAGAAGCTTGATTGATAGCATGTTAAGGATTGTGTATGTGTTGAGCTTAACATTGAGGCATGAGTATTCTTTGAGGGCCATTATAATCATTGTGCACTGGTTGTGGTTAAAAGAAAATTGAATTTATCATTGTTGAATGTATGTGAGCATGAATTGTCAAAGTGAGTTTTCTTAGTCATACTTTGTGTTGCTCTAGGACTAGCAACATCTTAAGTTTGGGGGTGTGATAACTCCATGAAATGTAGTTATTTATGCCCCATAATTGTGCTTCATGGCATGCTTAGTCCTTGTTCTTATACATATTTGGAAAGTTTTATGCTTATATTTGTTAAATGTCATTTGGATACCTTCCTTTATGTTTTTGAGCAATATGTGCATATATGTTGATTGATTAAGTAGATTTGCAATTATATTTAATTTGGTGCTTTCTCTAATGTAGGAATGGCTCAAAAGAGACAAATTGATGCAAGCCAAGGCCCAGCATTGGAGGAAAGAAGCCAAGGAAGCATTCCAGAGTTCCACGCCGCGGCGTGGAAATGTTCACGCCGCGGCGTGAGGGTCTCAGCCAGCCACATACTGACAGGACAGACAGCTCCACGCCGAGGCGTGGGAATATGCACGCCGTGGCGCGCGTCGGTGAGCTGAGCCTATTTATTCTATTTTTCACGCACCCTCTCGCTCTCTCTCAGTTTCTCTCTTTTAGGTTTTAGGTTTTTAGTTTTCTGGGTTAGAGGCTGCGGCTAGATCTCCATTGGAGGTGGAGATGGAGCTTGGGGAGCTAAGGATGGAAGCCCTCTTTCTCTTGGAGGAGGATCCGAGCTTCAATGGCGAAATCCATAAGCTTTCTCCTTCTCTCTTTTCTCTTTTCTCTTCCTCATTTCTTGAACATGTATTTTGTAATTTGTTCTCATGTTCATTGTATAGCTAAGCTTTATTTAGGGATGACTTTGGATCCTTTTATTAATATTAATGATTTGTTCTTCTCTGAGTTTGTGTGGATCTTTGATTTTGTTCAATCATATTGTGCTTAATGCTCTTGAGTGTTTGGCCAACATTTGAATGATTTGATAAAATCGAATGAACCTAGACATAGGGATTTGGGTTTGAGATCGTATGTATGGTTGATGCATGTTCGATTCTATTCCAATGGCGGGATGAGTTGATTCGCTAATGGGATAGACATATACCTCTTAGCCATGCATAGCACGTGTTTGAGAATAGACCTTAAAGAGTGGATTTTGTGTTAGCTCTCAAGGACACTTAGAGAGTTGGGCAAATGACACCATGGTTAGATGACCTAGACATAGACGTTTAGCTAATGTAGATTCTCAAGCTAACCTAATCATTGCATTCATATTTATGAGGAGGATTGCATGTTGTTGGTTGATGTAAAAGGTGAAGAAGGATTTCCCTAAACTCTAACCGTTTATCCTTATTGCTTTATGTCTTTACTTTTTTTACTTTTATCCATTTTTATGTTCTTGAATAGAATTAGGTAAGCTATCGGTTAATACTTAGCATTGGAAATAAAATTATCCTCGTGGGAACGATATCTGTACTCATCATCTTATTACTTGTGCGACCCGTGCACTTGCGGTTAGCAAATGGGCAAACACGTTTTGACCCTAATAGTGCCATAACTCATCAGTTTATCCACGTGCACATCAAGGCATTGTACAGACATTCTACACTAGATCACGATATAGGACAGTGTCTCGGTCCGAATCGTCGGTGCATTTGCATCGGTCTGCCCCATGGACAGAAGAGCTACCAACTATCCATTGCGAGGTACCCACACCCCGACGTCCCCAAGGTCAACAATATGACCTACACTAGTCTACTCGCACCCGCACTAAGGTGTGTTCAATCTCCTAAGCAACATGGCCTTAACAACAGTCCAACGGACTTTCACAGTGCATGACGACTCAATGCATAATCATGTATGTTTCTCATTTCATACTCTTCCACAATATGCCACAATTGGCCAAAGTAAGCATCATAATATTCTTGGTCCCACACATGGACCCATATTAAATAGTCTAAAGCCTTCCAATGATACATTACATTTTTGGTACATTATGAAATTATTTAATATTCTCACTTACACTCATATTCTTACTTTAATTGGAAAATATTCTAAGTCTTTTAGGTAAAGTTCCATCCTTAGTTCTTTCCATTATATGAAATCCTAAATAATTCCTAATTGTCCAAATTAGTTAAGTTCCACTTCAATGTGATGTTTCTCATGAAATTCTTTTCATAGTTAGGTTCCTTACTTTAAACTTAGTCTTATTCAATAAAAGAATTATTTCTAAATCTTACCAAGTCTCACACATCTTTATTTGTTCTTAAAGTCCAAAGAGTTTACTTGGTTACCTAATTAATTTCCTTCCATCACATAATCCACTTGCTTAATCACTTGATTAATTAGAGGTCATAGTTGTATAAAGTCACATGATTAGGCCATTATTAGCCATAGAGGCCGTGAGCCTCTCCAAGTTTTAGGATTCCAAATTTCCATTCCATTAATCACATATTATCCACTTGATTAGCTATGTCTTCCACTTGTTATGATTTTTTATCAAGAATCCTAATTTTTGGGCCCCAAAACAGTGAGCCTCCTAGAGGGAATCTAGGTGATTTCCTTCCATTTTAAGCTTTCCAATCCATCCAAGTATATCAATATACATAACCAATTAATCAAATAACTTAAACAAATTAAAAACAATATGTAATCATACAAATCATACAAACAAAGAGAGTAACCCTACTAGGGTTTCTCACAACCAATCACAAAACAAGATTCCTTACTACTAATAGAGTTTGAGGAGGAGTATCTTCCTTTTGCCAAAGAGAAGAAAACAAGAAATGGAACTCCCTTAAAGCTCCTTGCAATTTTCGGATTCACACCTCCAAGAACCCTAAAAATTACAACTTCATTAAATCAACAAGAGGACTTGAAAAAGAATGGATCAATGGTCATAAAGAAGACCTTGAACACGAAAATGAAGAGAAAAGGGCGAGGAACTAAGAACCTTACCCAAAAGCTTGAAGCTTGAAGCTTGAAGAAGAAGATGGTGAAGATGAAACCTTTTCAAGAAATCATCAACTAGAGATGTGTTTAGATGATGGAAGAGATTAAGAAAATGTGTTTAGTTAAAAATTTTGTGATGGTTGAGGGCTTGAGAGTGTGGTGGCCGTGAGGTATGGCTAGAGAGAAGGAGGAGAAAGTTTGAGAAAGATGAAAGTAGAGAGAGAAGTGAATAGAAAAGTGAGATAGCTTTTAGGGTTTTTGAAAATTAGAATAGGTTAATTAATTAAATTGAAGCACAAATTTGGGTCCAAAGTGTGCAGCTGCTTCCATGTGAGGGGAGGGAGGAGAGAGAGAGAATGAAGCTTCTTTGAGAAGCTTAGGAGCTTTTTCAATAAAGGAGATGTGATTAGACATAAAGGAGATTGTCTTTTGATAAGATAATATGATTTAATAGTTAAAATAATATGGTAATTAGGATTTTACTATAAGCTATTACCCAATGGATAATTGTTACAGTGCACAAGGCCAGTATTAATTATCCAATGAAAAATAGAACGTATCGCAAAATTTTAATTAACGGTACGCATAGAGATTTTATTTATCAGATAAAACCTCAAAAAATATAAATCTCGTAAACTATGCCCGACCTCAGGTCTAGTAAGATCCCCTGTCGACACATCCATAGGTCAAGGTTTACCAGTCTCAGGAAAAACATTTCGTTATCCTGGCTCCGCTCAGCGCACACACAAAATGAGGAATATACTAAAATATTCGACATTTCTAGAAAAATTCTCAAAAATCAAAAATATTAGAAAATGACTATTCATCACAAAACAAACAATTTCTGGGGTGTTTCACTGACTCTACTCAGTGTGCACGTAAAATGAGAAATATATTAAAATATTCAACATTTCCAAAAAATTCCAGAAAAATTTCTAAAAATCATAAATATTATAAAATGATTATCTATGATGAAATAAATAATTTTTGGGATGTTACACTCTTAGTGATAGGAATACCAACTTCTTTCATAGAATAACCAGGAACAAGAATGTCACCAAGCAAATCAGTATCATGAAGAAAGATGATATAATTCTAAATAATTCAGCTGATATTGAGAGTCATATAGTTAGCTATTATGAGTCTTTGTTCAGTTCTGAAAACATTTATGCTGATAATGGATTAATTGAAAACATAATATCTCCTATGGTTTCTGTTGTTAATAATGCTGATCAGTATTCCAATAGTTGAAGAGATCAAGCAAGTTGTTTTCTCTATGAATTCAGATGGAACTCCAAGCCCTAATGGCTTTGGTGCCTATTTCTTTCAAAAATATTGGGATATAGTGGTTGAGAATGTCTACAGTGCTGTGCTGCAATATTTTACCCAAGATTGGTTGCTTCCTAACATAAATGCCAACATGGTGGTGTTGATTCCTAAAGTTAATGGTGCAGAGAGAGTGGAGTAGTATAGACCAATTGCTTTAGCCAACTTCAAATTTAAAATCATCTCTAAAGTCATGGCAGATAGATTAGCAAGAATTACTCCACAAATCATTTCAAATAATCAAATGGGCTTCATACATAGAAGAAAGATTACTGATTGCATATGTCTAACATCAGAAGCTATTAACTTGCTGGACAAAAAAGTCTTTGGAGGTAATGTTGCTCTAAAAATTGACATTAGGAAGGCTTTTGATTCTTTGGATTGGAACTTCCTCATTAAAGTTCTTCATGCTTTTGGATTTCATAGTAAGTTCTGTAAATAGGTGGATATCATCTTGAAATCGACCAAGTTGTCCATATCAATCAATGGTAAGGCTGTAGGGTACTTTTCTTGCAAAAGAGGAGTCCGATAAGGGGATCCTTTGTCCCCTCTCCTTTTTTGCTTGGCAGAAGAAGTGTTGAGTAGAAGTCTGTCCAAAATGGTTCTTGATGGAAAGCTTAGCTTGATGGCTGGTCCTAAAGGTACTCATGTCCCCTCTCATGTTCTTTTTACAGATGATGTTATGATATTTTGCAAAGGAACAAAGCAAAATCTGCTTAATCTAATGGATTTGTTCAAAAGGTATAGTGAGGTCTCTGGTCAGGCTATCAATCCATCCAAATCCACCTTCTATCTAGGTTTGATCTCAGCTAGAAGACAGGTTATGCTTGCTGATATTCTTGGCTTTTCCATTGGAAAACTTCCTTTTACCTATTCGGGTATTCCAATCTTTAAAGGTAAGCCTAAAATCTCTCACTTGCAACCAATTGCTGATAGAATCAAATCCAAATTGGCAGCTTGCAAAGCATCCTTGCTATCCATCACTAAGAGAGTCCAGCTTGTGAAATCTGTGATTCATGGAATGCTTCAGCATAGCTTCATGATTTATGTGTGGCCTGTTAAACTTATTAACACCTTTGAAAAGTGAATTCGCAATTTCATTTGGTCAGGTCATATATGTAACATTCCCAAAAATTATTTATTTTATTATAAATAATCATTTCATAATATTTATGATTTTTAGAAATTTTTCTAGATATTTTTGAAAATGTCAAATATTTTAATATATTTCTCGTTTTACGTACACACTGAGCAGTGTCAGTGTAACACTCCGAAAATTGATTGTTTTGTGATAAATAGTCATTTTCCAATATTTGTGATTTTTGAGAATTTTTGTGGAATTTTTTGAAAATGTTGAATATTTTAATATATTCTTCGTTTTGCGTACGCGCTGAGCGGAGCAGGGAAAACAAAATATTTTTCTTGAGGCTGATAAACTTTGAATTGTTGAAACATCGACGGGGGGATCTTACTAAACCCGAGGCTGGGCACAGTTTACGAGGTCTATGTCTTTCAAGATTTTATCTGATAAATAAAATCACAGAATAATTAATCATCTGAGAAACAATAAAATATTATTTACATTGACTGTAATTTTTGTCCACTGAGAAATAGCTCTAGTAGATTATTTCTATCTAATTGCTTTCATGACATCATTTAAGTGACCCCACACTTCACTTTATCGAGAAACGTGTGAAGCTTCTCAAGGAAGCTTCAAGGGAAACTTCTAAGAAGCTTCCTCCCAACCACTCCACACTCTCTCCTCTCCTATGTGCTGCACGGTTGGGGCTAAAGGAAATCACATTTTGCATTTCTCTCATTTCCTCCTCTCTCTCACACAGCTCTCTCCCTCTCTTCTCCCACACTCACACACTCTATTGTTAAGCTTTCAAGCTTCCATGCTCAAACCAACTTAAAACCATTGTTTTTCCTCACCATCTCCAAGCATTTTCTTTGTGAGATTCTTCCATTTTCATCCTCCACAGCCCAGCTCCAAAGCTTCAAGTTTTGAAGTAAAGCTCTCAACTTTCTTCTCCTCTTCTCCTCATTTTCGTGGTCCACGGTCACCTTGGTGACTATGGATACCATTTCCACTTTTTGATTTTAATTTTTATGGATTTGAATACCCAAGGATCTTGTGGTGGTGAAGCACGAAATTCCAAGGACAAAAGGAGCTTGCTTTTCCTTGTTCTTCACTAAGGTAAAAGGAAGATTATTCTCTTCAACCCATTTTGGTAGTGAGAAACTCTTTGTTGTGTTGATGGGGTGAAACCCATTTGTGGGTACCCCTTTGTTTGGGTGATTTTGGTTGTATATTGGTGTTTTGAATAGTAGGATTTAGTTGTATGTTGATAGATCTTGGATTGTATGAAGGTTGGATTGATTTCTGGTGGTTTTTCTGCATTTACAGAGGAGTACACGGCCTAGGCCGTGTAATCGTACACGGCCGTGTACTCCAGCATCCCAGAATAGAAACTCCAGAGGCATACACGGCCTAGGCCGAGTATGGCCACACGGCCGTGTATTTTGGGCAGGCCGTGGTTTCGTGGCCGTGTAATCTTCCCAGGCCGTGTAATTTTAGATTATGAAGGATTTTATGCTTTTTCTAGCCCCTTTGAGCCTCCGGTCCCCTTGGGCACTCAGATGAGGCTTTAGTACTAAGATAAACTTATTAAACATAATTAATTGAATGATTAGAAGTTGATTAGGGATTCATAAAATGGGAAGAACCAAGAATGATAGTTTGCATTATAGTTTAGAATAATTTTAGAATAAAGAAAGTACAAGAGTGTGAGGAGGGCTGTGAGGAACTTAAACTAAATATTCTAAGAGAGTTAACGCGAGAATATAATGGAATTAAAGCATAACTTTCGTAGTAACTTTGAATAATACGTGTTCACCTTTGAGATTTTAGTATTGATTCATTGTGGCATGTGAATTTGGATAAGTTATGCTATCATTGTGAATATATATATATATATATATATGTATGCATTGAATCCATATGCATTGAGCATGATTGAAGCATGCATTGACATTGTGATTATAGAACCAAAGTACCGGACCAAGAAACATCAGGTAGACAATTTAGTCAGATGTGGTTTGCTTTTATAACCAAAAACATCAGGTAGACGATTTAGTCAAAAAGGACTGGTTATCAGAGGAAACCCAGTTAATAATGATACTATGTAGTCGTATGGATGATTATATAATATCACTGATGAAAATGGTATTGAACAATTATATGGACAGTTGCTTCAATACCATTGGGAATGGTACAATGGTGGTTGAAATATTGTTAAGGCCAAGTTGCCTAGGAGTTGAATCACACCTTAGTGCGGGTGCAAATAGACAAGTGTAGGTCACTTGTTGACCTTGGGGGCGTCGGGGTGCGGGTACCTCACTATGGACAATTGGTAGCTCTTCTGTCCGTGGGGCAAACTGATGCAAACGCACTGACGATCAGGATCGAGACACTGTCCTATATCAAAATCTGTGTAGAATGTCTTGTACAATGCCATGATGCGCATTTTTTGATAAATTGAGAATTTTAGCACTTGAAGGCCTTAGCAGTCGCGATACAGATATATCTCCTAATCATTCTCTCCGACTGTTTTGTGTCTAGCTCCATGGAGTAGGATTTTTGGTACCATGTGCATGTGCATAGTGAGTCGCCATATCATTCAATAATTACTCATTTATATGACAATTTAATCTGTTGTTTCATTACTGCTATATTTGCCTGTATATGCTAAACTATTTATTATCTGTCTTAATGCTATTTGTCATTTCTGAAATGTTATGTGGGCGTCATGCGCCATTTTATTTCTTTACCGCCATAATAGGCAATGATGTAGAATATCTTACCTCTTTCCTGTATTTGGTGCTATTCTGTGTGGTTTTGGTTAAAGTCTATAAAGGGGGTGAGGTTGAATCTCCGAGATTTCACTTGGTTTGATTTTCTTTATTCGATAAGGACAACTTGAAGGGATTCTTTTGGTTTCGTCATGATTGAGTTCACCGGAGGTGCCAAGGCTTGGCGAGTTGTCTAGACCGACAAGCATATGCGATATGTTGGGGACCTGACCTTGACCATGAAGAGGACTGCGATTAAAGATCTTCTCCTGTTTTCTCACTACACCAGTGTGTCCGGAACTGCCTTACGCATTCGGGATCCAAGGGAGTGCCCAACTCCTTTGTCATGGATATGTTGTGAGTAGTTTATATTTTATTTTGCATTACCTGTATAAAGTGTATTTTGGGTACATGTATATTTCAAGGTGATTATCCAGTCTTAAATACTGTAAACTGAGCATATCTTATAATTCATATTTTCAATTGGCTGTATATGTAACTATTTATTCGTGGCTCATATTTTCCTCATATGCGAAATGATTAAATTTGGAAAATTTATTGTTTGATAATCGTAACATGCCAAAATTTAGTGACTGTGGTATAATGACGATTGTGCCATGGTTATTAAATCAAGGGGTGTTACATTAGGTGGTATCAGAGCTCAATTCATCCTGTTGAGTCGGGGTATGGACTGACTATACTTAGACATATTAGAAGTTTCTTTGTATGTTGTGTACTTCCTTGTCTCTTGCTTGAGATGTTAGGAAAGGAAGGCATGGCTTGCCATAGGATGAATGTTGGTAGCTACTGTTGCACAGTTACATGATATTGAGTATTGGCCCACTCAATGTGTAATATTCTGTGTGGACGGAAAACTATGACTTCACCTAGGCGTATTAAGTGAATAGAAGTCTTTTAGTAAGAAGCTCAACTGGTATGAATGAACTTGTCTAGGGTTTACTTGCATTTATACCCTTGTTGTGTTACCTCTAGAATTGTTTGAGCCAGTGGGTTAAAAATGGATAGTTAAATAGGACTTATAAGGTTTGTGGACTAAAGCGACCAAGATGTTTTGGAGAACTGAATTTTCTTGGGAAAAGAGTATCTGGCGTAAGTATGGTTCGAGGAGCTGCTTGGAAGATAAAGACCTACACGAGATCACGCAGTAGAAGGCAGAATGAAGTAGCTCAAGTTAGAAATTTTTGGGTTTGGCGGTTTTGTTTGTCTTACTGCTTTGGGTGACTCTTTATGGTTGGTTTTCGTAAGGAGACAATAATGTTTGAATTGATTGCTTTTGATTTTCCTTAAGTTTTGATTCGTTTGTCCTTGAAGGGAGGTAATGGCTCGGGGTAGACATAAGCGCGTGAATGCGGGGAGTGATGATGATGATACGACTACGGCATCAGGAGTAATGCAAAGGATGGTTAATGTAACAACATGCC
This sequence comes from Ormosia semicastrata, assembly GCA_029884595.1. Lineage (NCBI taxonomy): Eukaryota > Viridiplantae > Streptophyta > Magnoliopsida > Fabales > Fabaceae > Ormosia > Ormosia semicastrata. The sequence continues at coordinate 79,423,312 of JAQQTO010000063.1, read as the reverse complement.
AAGATCAGAGGGCCGCACAACAGTAGGAATGGGAAGTTGAGGTTCAGAATTTGATGGAAGAAAGTCGACTTTGGGGTAACTCTGGACTACCTAAGTTCCAAAGGAGGAATAATAGAAAAGTTAATCAATTTAAGCAGAAACTGTATGCATGACAACCGAAGGAGCAACAGCGATAGCAAACGCATGAAGGAGGTGCGAATGGTAGTAAATCCAATCCGACCATGGTATCCTTATCAAAATATAAAAAGTGTGGAAAGGACCACTTAACAAGGGACTGTACGATCGAGGGAATCATTTGTTTCAAGTGCGAAAAGCTAGGACATGTGGCTAGAAATTGTACTTTGTATAGGACGAAGCCTTTTGTTAGAGATATACGTACTTTAAAATCTCACAAAGAAATGAGAGTTAATCTCTCAATTGGAGTAGAAGCATCCAAGACTGTAGACCTAGATGAGGGGGCTTGTACTACGATAGATGACCCTATGATTGTACTGTATAATTTCGGGGTTAACCCATTTCTTTATGACATATGAATGTATGAATCTAGTAGGGACATTTGTACCTTCGTCATCTTTTGACTAAGTTATTTCTACTTCTACTTCTGCTACTAAGGACCTATTGTTGATAGCCAAATGTTTAAATTATCCTATAACCTGTTAAAGACTGAATCCTTCTTTTGATCTGATTTGTTTACTTCTTTTACAAATTAGATGTAATGTTAACGAAGGGATTTGTTATCTTCCAACCATATCCTGTTGAAATATTCCAGTGAAATTTTAAGAGTTCGTTTCTGGAATTGGGGTTGTCTGTGTATTTACTTCCCTTCGACCCAAATAATACTATTCTCGTTTGTAAGCCTGCTCTCATTACACAAGTTTGTTTAAAACTATCCTATTGTTATTATAAATTGGAATCCTTTTACCAATTCAATCATCTACTTTCCTCATGAATAGGCTTGATCTCAAGAAGGAGATTGATTATTTTCTAAACGGGTCTCGTCATTTAGTTCCAACGGAAACTTAGTGTTTCTTGAGACAGAAATTTCCTAGATATGAATCCATGAAACTCACTCCTAAGTTTTATTGGACCATATCATATTCTTCGCTGGACGGGTCCAGTGGTAAATCAAGTGACTCCCCTACTTTTCTTTCTAACCTTTATAACGTTTCTAGTATACGTCGATTGAGTAAATGTGTTCCCGAATCTGAACCATGACAATGCGCCAAGTGTAGCGCAATTAAGTGAGAACTTACCCTATGAGACATTTTGTTTGGATTAAGCAAAAATAGTTTGACAAATCAATTGAAGAACGCTGTAGTTTTCTCCAAGATTAGCTTGAGTTCTCAATTATCATCAAGATCACTTGAGAGAAGGATATATTTCCAAGCCAACTTTCTCTAATGCATTGCGAACACCACGAGTATATCGTAATGTTGTTCCATGTAACGAACGCTTCGGTAGTACTCATCGACTACACGAACAAGACCTTTCTTCCCTATTGAGACAGAATTGTCGTGTTGTTCTTCAAATTCTGAAGAAGAATGAGGAGTTACGCTAGAAGTTGTCCAGGTGCAAATTTCGGTTTAAGGCAGTTTAACTTTTGAGTCACGTGATCTTTAAAAGAAAGAATTATTGGAGATCCATCACAAGTTGGAGCAGTTCTTTAATGGGAAAGGTCAAAGACTGTATTGGAGATTCGTCACTGTGTGGGATTAGTTGGTTAATACGGGAGACTCGTCACAGAATTTTCCAATATGGCAAGACTCTCGTCTAACTCATGCATGAGAGTCATGTTTGTAGGATTGGTGCATATAAGGAAAGATTTTCAAGGATTGAAGAGACACTCGACTACCTTACCGATGATGATTTTGCTCAATCCCAACGAACCTTTTAGGATGCCTAGTGATGCTTCGCATTGAAAGTTTAGAACGCGTACTTGATCAGAATAGAATGAATGGTAACATATACCTCGAGACAAGCGAGAGCACATAAGAAGGGTTACCTTATACCAACTCAATGTTAGCCTTTGTAGTTGCATTGAACATCTAGAGGCATTTTCTACAAGGAGAAATTTTCAATGTCTATAGTAATCTCAAGAGTCAGAAGTATTTTGTCCGATCGGAATAAGTTGAATATGAGGCAGAGACGATGATTAGAAGTTCCGAAAGATTTCAATTTTTCCATTTTAGTATAATCCTGAAAGAGGCTAATGTTGTAGCGGATGCCTTAAGGAGAAAACAAAACTTAGTTTGTCTACTACGGTGAGCAAGGAAGATAAGTTCGATAGAGCCACTCGGTGATGTACAGTTGTTTGGAGAGTTGGCTGTTGGATGGCTGAAGACTCAAAGGGCGTAGAATCTTTATTGATCGGCCTACGACGTCAACGCGCTTTTGTCGTTAATATAAGATACTCAATGGAAAGAAGTAACCTTAGTACCGGTGATTTGGATTGATGCAGCTAGAGATGTAGTATGAGAACTAGAAGATAAAAATGAAAGAAAACATAGTCATGTTTGTTCTAAGATATGATGAATTTTGAGGATGAAAATTCTTTTAGAAGGGGAGAGTTGCAACATCCCAAAAATTCTTTCTTTTATTATAAATAATCATTTCATAATATTTATGATTTTTAAGAATTTTTTTAGATTTTTCTGAAAATATCAAATATTTTAATATATTCCTCATTTTACGTGCACACTGAGCAGTGTCAGTGTAACACTCTGGAAATTGATTGTTTCGTGATAAATAGTCATTTTTCAATATTTGTGATTTTTGAGAATTTTTGTGAAATTTTCTGAAAATATTAAATATTTTAATATATTTCTCATTTTACGTGCGCGTTGAGCAGAGCAGAGAAAACAAAATGTTTTCCCCGAGGCTGGTAAACTTTGAACTGTGGAAACATCGACAAGAGATCTTGCTAAACCCGAGATTGGATACAGTTTACGAGATCTACATTTTTCAAGATTTTATCTGATAAATAAAATCACCGAATAATTAATCATCTGAGAAACTGTAAAATATTATTTACGTTGACTGTAATTTTTGTCCACTGAGAAATAGCTCTAGTAGATTATTTCTATCTAATTATTTTCATGACATCATTTAAGTGACCCCACACTTCACTTTATCGAGAAACGTGCGAAACTTCTCAAGGAAGCTTTAAGGGAAACTTCTAGGAAGCTTCCTCCCAACCACTCCACTCTTTCTCCTCTCCTATGCGCTACACAATTGGGGCTAAAGGAAATCACATTTTGCATTTCTCTCATTTCCTCCTCTCTCTCACGCAGCTCTCTCCTTCTCTTCCTCTCTTCTCCCACACTCACACACTATATTATTATGCTTTCAAGCTTCCATGCTCAAGCCAACTTAAAACCATTGTTTCCCCTCACCATCTCCAAGCTTTTTCTTTGTGACATTCTTCCATTTTCATCCTCCACAGCCTAGCTCCAAAGCTTTAAGTTTTAAGGTAAAGCCCTCAACTTTCTTCTCCTCTTCTCCTGATTTTCGTGGTCCATAGTCACCTTGGTAACTATGGATACCATTTCCACTCTTTGATTTTTATTTTTATGGATTTGAACACCCAAGGATCTTGTGGTGGTGAAGCACGAAATTCCAAGGACAAAAGGAGCTTGCTTTTCCTTGTTCTTCACTAAGGTAAGAGGAAGATTATTCTCTTCAACCCATTTTGGTAGTGAGAAACTCTTTGTTGTGTTGATAGGGTAAAACCCATTTATGGGTACCCTTTTGTTTGGGTGATTTTGGTTGTATATTGGTATTTTGAATAGTAGGATTTAGCTGTATGTTGATAGATTTTGGATTGTATGAAAGTTGGATTGATTTTTGGTGGTTTTTCTGCATTTATAGAGGAGTACACGGCCTAGGCCGTGTAATCGTACATGGTCGTGTACTCCAGCGTCCCAGAATAGAAACTCCAGAGGCATACATGGCCTAGGCCGTGTATGGCCACACGGCCATGTATTTTGGGTAGGCTATGGTTTCGTGGTCGTGTAATCTTCCCAGGCTGTGTAATCTTAGATTATGAAGGATTTTAAGCTTTTTCTAGCCCTTTTGAGCCTCCGGTCCCCTTGGGCACTCATTATGAGGCTTTAGTATTAAGATAAACTTGTTAAATATAATTAATTGAATGATTAGAAGATGATTAGGGATTCATATAATGAGAAGAACCAAGAATGATAGTTTGCCTTATAGTTTAGAATAATTTTGGAATAAAGAAAGAGCAAGAGTGTGAGGAGGACTGTGAGGAACTTAAACTAAATATTCTAAGAGAGTTAACGCGAGAACATAATGGAATTAAAGCATAACTTTTTGTAGTAACTTTGAATAGTATGTGTACACCTTTGAGATTTTAGTATTGATTCGTTGTGGCATGTGAATTTGGATAAGTTATGCTATCATTGTGAATCTATATATATATATATATATATATATATGTATATGTATGTATGTATATATATATGTATGTATGCATTGAATCCATATGCATTGAGCATGATTGAAGTATGCATTGACATTGTGATTATGGAACCAAAGTACCGGACCAAGAAACATCAGGTAGACGATTTAGTCAAATGTGGTTTGCTTTTATAACCAGAAACATCAGGTAGACGATTTAGTCAGAAATGACTGGTTATTAGAGGAAACCCAGTTAATAGTGATACTATGTAGTCGTATGGACGATTATATAATATCACTGATGAAAATGGTATTAAACAAATGTATGGACGGTTGCTTCAATACCATTGGGAATGGTACAACAGTGGTTAAAATATTGTTAAGGCCAAGTTGCCTAAGAGTTGAATCACACCTTAGTGCGGGTGCGAATAGACAAGTGTAGGTCACTTGTTGAACTTGAGGGCATCGGGGTGCGGGTACCTCACTATGGACAATTGGTAGCTCTTCTGTCCATGGGGCAGACCGATGCAAACGCACCGACGATCAGGACTGAGACACTGTCTTATATCGAGATCTATGTAGAATGTCTTATACAATGCCATGATGCACATTTTTGATAAATTGAGAATTTTAGCACTTGAAGGCCTCGGCAGCCACGATACAGACATATCTCCTGATCATTCTCTCCGACTGTTTTGTGTCTAGCTCTGTCAAGTAGGATTTTTGGTACCATGTGCATGTGCATAGTGAGTCGCCATATCATTCAATAATTACTCATTTATATGACAATTTAATATGTTGTTTCATTACTGCTATATCTGCCTGTATATGCTAAACTATTTACTATCTGTCTTAATACTATTTGCCATTTCTGAAATGTTATGTGGGCGTCATGCACCGTTTTGTTTCTTTACCGCCAAAATAGGTAATGATGTAGAATGTCTTACCTCTCTCCTGTATTTGTTGCTATTCTGTGTGGTTTTGGTTAAAGTTTGTAAAAGGGGTGAGGTTGAATCTCCTTGATTTCACTTGGTTTGATCTTCTGCGTTTGGTAAGGACAACTTGAACGGATTCTTTTGGTTTCGTCATGATTGAGTTCACCGGAGGTGCCAAGGCTTGGCGAGTCGTCTGGACCGACAAGCGTATACGATATGTTGGGGACCTAACCTTGACCGTGAAGAGGACTGCGATTGAAGATCTTCTCCTGTATTTCTCACTACACTGGTGTGTTCGGAGCTGCCTTACGCATTCGGGATCCAATGGAGTGCCCAACTCCTTAGTCGTGGATATGCTGTGGGTAGTTTATATTTTATTTTGCATTACCTATATAAAGTGTATTTTGGGTATATGTATGTTTCAAGGTGATTATCCAATCTTAAATGCTGTAAACTGAGTATATCTTATAATTTATATTTTCAATTAGCTGTATATGTATATATTCATTCGTGGCTCATATTTTCCTCATATGCGAAATGATTAAATTTGGAAAATTTGTTGTTTGATAATCGTAACACGCCAAAATTTAGTGACCGTGGTATAATGACGATTGTGCCATGGTTATTAAATCGAGGGGTGTTACAAGATAAATAAAAGGAAAATTGTTACAGTATCTTGGAACAAAGTCTGTCTACCATTTGCTGAGGGAGGATTGGGATTGAAAGCCATTAGGGATTTTAATGATGCAGCTTCTTTAAAACTATGTTGGGAGCTAATCACTTCTGATATGTAATGGGCTAGTCTTCTTAAGGCTAGAGTTTTCAAAAGCAATTCATCTACTGTCACATACCATATTAATTCATCCATTTGGGCAGGGCTTAGAAAAAGACTTCCTATTGTGATGCAACATCTGTGTTGGTAGCTAGGCAGTGGCCAAAACATAAAATTCTGGACAGATACATGGACTTCTCAGCCATTAGTGAATCTTTTAAACTTTCCAACTCAGCTTCATTCTCAATTGAATGCTAAAGTGAAAGATTTCATCTGCAATGGTTCATGGCGCATCCCTGATATCTTATGGCAGAAAATTCTTGATCTTGGTTTAGAATTAGGGAAGGTAACAATTCCAGCTTCAAGCTGTGATGATTGTATGATTTGGAGTCTAACTAAATCAGGGGAGCTATCTTTCAAGGATGCTTACTCCTTTCATAAACCTGCCGGACAGGTTCTTAATTAGTGCAAGCTAATTTGGAATTCTTTCATTCCTCCTTCAAAATCTTTCCTAATTTGGAGAATTATGCAGAATAAACTTCCAACAGATGAGAACTTATGGTGCAAGGGCTGTGTAGTGGTTTCTATGTGTTGTTTCTGTGAAAAGAATGGGGAATCTACTCGGCATATATTCTGTGATTATAGTTTTGTCAATTAATTATGGAACTGGCTTGGTTCAATTCTCAATATTAATATTGACTCATCTTCAATGGACAGCATTCTATCAATTTGTGAAAGATCCTGGTCATCTTAAATGAGAGATGTAGCATTAGCAGGTTTAGTGAATGTTATTTGGGTTGTTTGATTTTGCAGGAATAAATTGAGGTTTGAGAACAAAATAGTCTTTATAAGGTCAGCCATTAACATGATTGTTGCAAATGTTAGAATGTCTGGTAATTTAAGTTGTGGCTCTTCCTCAAACAATGACTATGATATTCTGCATTTTTTCAAAATCAATCAGAAGTTTTCAAAAGCTCCATCTATTAAAGTTGTGCTATGGCATCCTCCAGCTTATGGTTGGGTCAAATGCAACACCGATGGGGTTGCTAGAGGCACTCCTTGTATTGCAGGTTATGGTGGTGTCTTTAGGAACTTCAAGGCTGATTTCTTGGGCTGCTTTGGAGTCAACCTTGGTAATAATAGTGCTCTTTTTGCTAAGCTTAATGGCGTTATGTATGCAATTGAGTTAGCTCATAGGAAAGGATGGCATAAGCTTTGGATTGAATTTGATTATCAGTTAGTAATTCAAGCTTTCAAATCTTTTAGTATTGTTCCTTGGAAGATTAGGAATAGATGGAAAAATTGTATTACTTTAGCCTCTAAGATGAATTTTATTTTTTCACATATTTTTTGTAAAGGCAATAATTATGCAGATAAAATTGCCTCATATAGTTGCACTTTGCAAAGTTTTTACTGGTGGGATTCTTTTCCTAGTTTAATTAGTGAAGACTTCTATCGTGATAGGGTTGGTCTTCCTAATTATAGGTTCAAATAATTTTTAGTGTGGGTCTTGGTCTATATCCCCCATTGCCCTTTTGTAGTCTTTCTTTTAATCTTTTAATAAATTTTGGTGTGCTGCAAAAAAAAAGTTTCTTTGTCTTAAATATTCATCTGTTTAATTCATAATCGTTTAGCTGTTGGAAAAGTTTTAAATCTTAAAAGTCTCTAGTAATGACTGTTATCAATTTCTTTTACCTCCGAAAAGAAAATCGAGTTAGATGAAAACATGCTAGATTAAAACTTTGCATACTGTAGTTGAGTTTGGTCATTATAGATGTGCCTCTGTTCTTTCAAGCACTTTGTTGGTAATATCAATTTGTGCCCTTATCTTGTCTACCATCTGTTGAAAAAATCTCATCATATCCACCATAATTTTGTTGGCAGATTCCTTATTTCTTTGGGTACGGCTTGGAGCTGCCATAATCTCCTGTACACACAGAACAATACATATTAAGTTGATCAGTCTTAATATCACGTAACTGTGTGTCAGTAACTATTAACATCAATTCTTAAGGTTGTCATATAATTCTATTTGTACATCTCACTTCGAGACAAGAAAATGTACAACACAAAATAGTATTATCGAAACATGCCAAAAACATAGTCAGTCCATACCCTAGCTCAATAAGATGAACTGCTTTGATACCATAATGTAACATCCTAATTCAATTTTCTACAATAGATTCAAAATATACAGAAGTAAATAGGAATAAACACATTACTTCTAACTTTTAAACATCATTCCTTTATAATAACTTTACATATCAAAAAATAGAGCCTCAAAAAGGAAGTAATCGAAGTAAAGAATTTGATCTATACAATATAATTACATAATTGAGGATTTCAGTTCTCTATAGTAACACCAAATATATATAACTAATACTTTTATATTTGTATTGAAATAAACTAGACTCCATGGCATATGTACTAAAATTACACAAGTTGAAAATAAATACTCAAAGCTACAACTTCAATTTTCCTTCTCGGAAAAGTTTTGATTTCAATCTGTAAATTATCATGGAAACAAAGGGGTGAGAATTCAAAAATTTTCAGTAGTATATCTCATACAGTAGCAATCATAATACAATTCCATGATAAATACACATAGACAACATCTCATATGCTTATATATATTGATGCTCATGAAATGGCCAATGCTAATGCTTATGAAATGTAATATGATAATGCTTATGAAATGTAGTATGTTAATGCTTATGCAATGTAACATGTTAAAGTTTATGAAATGTCATGTATTTCGACAAAGTGTGTCCGCAACTTTGACATGCATATAGAATGTCATGTCCTTTGACAAAGTGCCTGTCTGCAACTTTAACACATGCTTATGATGTCATGTCCTTCGACAAAGTACCCATACACATTTTTGACCTAGGCTGAGTGCTTTCTCCCTCTTTGGACATGCATTAATGCTTATGATATGCTAATGACATGTCATTCTGAATTATGTTATTCAATTAACTCTCTAGGCCTTTTTTCGAATAACATCGAAAAACAATTCCTCACCTTTAAAAATAGTTCATTCCCTTTTCAATTAGAATTAAAAAAAAACTTATTTGAATAACTCTCTCAGTTTATTCAATTATTCTTGAAAACATTCTGAAATAGCCTTCTCAAATAGCTTTCTTAGCTTATTCGATTATCATAAAACATATCCGTTCAAAAAACTATCATAATATTTTGATTAACATTGAAATCTTACCAATCGAATAGCACACAGCCTACTTGATTAGTGCTAATAGTGCTTGTAACATTCTAATATCGATAACCTAGTATATCTGTAATATACCTGGATAAGTAGTATTAGCCATGCTACTTCTAACTTAAACATCAAACTAATCCATATCATTTAAACAAATAATAATGAAGAGCCTTGCGGAAACTAAAAGTTATATATATAGATCTTTGCCTCAAAAGGGAACATCGTATACATAAACTTTTATAAAACTTTAAGCAGTGTAAATAAATACAAGCTTTAAGATACTAAGCATAAAAACTATTATAGTCTTCATACTTTTTCTTCTTTCCTTTAAAAAAGCTTCCACCTGGATTTACATGGCAAGAAACGGGGTGAGAAATTGCAATTCTTAGTATAAGTAACCAATACCAAAGGTTAATCATTCACAATGAATAAACAAAACTATTACATAAGAATATATACATCACCTCTATGCAATATTTAGAATGCAATCTATAACCTTATCTTGAACTGAAACAAACAATGATATCAAACAACCGCTCATATAATCATATGATATCATTAAGCAAAACAACTGCCCATACAACTGTCACCGAAGGCAAAAAGCAACACACAAAAGAAAAATAAAAAACAAATAAACACAATACCAAAAAAATGTAATGATTATGTTATGTATGATTATGCTCAAAGAAAAAGTGTATGATAGTGTAGGTACAATGTCATGAGACTTAACTATTCCTCTGGGTAGGGAGGGAATCTATTATATTAATATGTAACCTCCTATAACCTACTTGTTAGGGAGGAAATATGTAATCTCCTGTAACCTACCTTAAACTGAGTGGACTTTTCCACTATCTCAACTTTAGGTATAGCAAGTATGTGAGAAATGGATTATGTTTGTGAAAATGCGATGTTATATCTAACTCTTACATAACTACCACAAAACTCTATACTATGTCCATCTTTGCATTACTAACTCTACCACAACACTATGACAACATTTCATGTACTATGGCACTTTACTATTGCTAAACTAGACTTAGTACACTTCGACCTTGCATTACTAGCTCTACCTCAACTCTATGAGAGCTTTCATGCACTATGGCATTTTACCTTTGCCAACTAGGTTCTATGGCACTTAACTCTTGCCAATCAAACTTAATTTACTTGTATCTAATATCCCACCTCCTCATCACTCCACAAGTGATATCTAATGCAACACTATATTGCCTAGGGAACTAGACACCTAACTATGTCAATCCATAGCTAATGGATGCACAAAGTCTCTTTTCTTCCCTTGTATGCAACTTGGTCTCTTTTTCTCTATGAAACATCCTTATTAGTGTCTCAACACTCTTAAAAAGAATAAACAAAGGATCCTAGCAAATAGCAAACTTAATTCATCAAAAATAGCATTTTTAAGGATTTTTGGTACTTACGCCTCAGCGCAACCCTCCTCATGCCACGATACACTGCTCTCTGGTCTCTCACGCCTCGGCATGGTGCATCTCACACCGCTGCGTGCTACTCTTGAGTACACATACGCTGAAACGCACGCCTCGATGTGAACCTCCTACGTCGTGGCGCAAGTTACAAAAACTGGATCCAAGTACTATTTCATTGGAACTTTACTCACTTCCAATCATCCAATATCATTTTTCTTGTGATTTCTAACATCAATCTAGGCCCCTAAACTTATTGTAACTCTCACACAACCTATTGATTCACCTAGGCATAAATTTAGGTCTAAAATCATATTAACTCCAACTCATTTCTAAGTTCCTCATCTATGAACTAAAATGGTTTAACTTAGGCCAAAAATGGCCATCTATCACTTACTAAGCTGAAAACGTCATAACCTAGTCCTTGGAATCAAGAACCAAGCCAAAAACATGGATTTGACTCCTCAAACCCTTATTTGCATTCATGGAACCTATGCTTATTCAAGATGAATAACAAGGAAAAGATGAATAGAAACTCCTCTACCTCTTGTATGGATGAAGATCTTGAAGCCTTGAACTTGTTCTTGGATCCTCTTCCTTTCTTTCCTTCTCTTTCTTCTCCTTTTTCTCTTCTAGTTTGCTCCCTTTTCTTTCTCTCTTTTTTCCTCTTTGTTTCTGCTTTCATTCATAGAAAAAGAAAAGAGAAGTCTAACTTAACTTCTTATAGGATAGCCACTAAAACTCTTGATTTGCTAAGAACACTTAGATTCCACTGAATCCAGTTTTCTAACTTCCAATAAGTTTGAAATAAATCCTAAGATTCATTAAAAATCTTGTTTCATCATTATCATATTTTTTCATATTTGCTGATAATCAATCTGACATTAAAACATATAACTAGTATGCTTAAAAATGTCAAACTAACTTTGATTATTCTCAAACTTTAGCTACAACTTACTTAGCTTGTTTGTGACCTAGAAACAAATTATCCAAATTTATTTCCCTTAACTAAGCAATTTATGCTACTATCTGTGTTATTTTAGGCTACTTTTCATACTCTAGGTTACAACAAAGTGCCTAAACTACCCCAATTTATCACAAAACTTACCTAACATGTAAAATATGTAATATATTACCTTTGTAACTATTTACAAGCCTAACATGTTTTTTCAGGATGTTATAGTGCCTTTCTGAATTATATCAATCAAATAGCTCTCCTAGTCTATTCAATCAATCTCGAAAGTCATACCATTCAAATTGCTCACTTAATATATTCAGTTTAACATCGAAATCATGCAATTCAAATAACTGACACCAAAACTGAAACATTCTATAATGTTCTATTCAAGTAGCCTCTTTAGCCTATCCGAATAGAATACTGCTGAAATGCTTTTTGGTGCATCAGACAAATATTAGTGGTTTGAGTTAGTGATTAATGATTCCTAGGAATTAGTGAACTAGTTAGGGACCTAAAATCACCTAGAAACTATTTTGGAGTGGCTAATTTCTGTGAGTTGTTCCAATGGAATAATGTAATTTCTGCAGAATTTTATAGAACTTGTTGTTTCGTGCTTGCACTGCAATGTGACTGAGAACCATGCCAGGGTGTGGAATAACCTAAGAGCTAGTCACCGCGATATGAATGAACTACATCGAGGTGTGATGAGGCAAAAAGCTTGGCGCCACAATGTGACAAGGCTGTGCCGAGGCGTGAGTTCCAAAATTTCTCAAAAATGTTATTCTTGATGTATTGATGATTCCTGCTAGTTGGGATCATTTGTATATGTTTTCTAGTGTGTATTAAGACACAAATAGGGATATTTCAAGAGGGAATTTATCACCTAGCAAGTATGAGAAAGGTTAGACCTTTGAACATCCAAGAGTAATAGTTTGCTTTAGGTAAGTATCTAACACCTTATGCCACTTATTATGGTATTTGTATCAATTGAGATGTAATGAGTGGTGATGTGGTGTTTAGATGTATGTATATAGGATGGTTTGGTAGTATTAGTCTTTGTGAGTATTCTTTGATGATGTGTACAATGATTTAAGCCAAGGGAGATAAGTGGGAAGTCTGTAAAGGTTCCTTTGAGCATGGATTCATGCCTTAGCTTCTCGACAGTGCTAGGGTAAGTGTAATGTGAGGATAAGCTTTTCCTCTATTTACCATAAGATAATACACTAAACCAGAGATCCTAGTTAAACATCTTAGTTCTAAGTTGGACTAAGTATGTATGATGAAATGTATGATTAACTTGGTATCTTTAGTTACTAAAGTATAACCTTGTAAGGTTTAAACATATTTTATTTAGCATTTGTTAAGATTATGTTTATTATGTTACATATGATTAGTTTTGGTTTACTCATATTGAGAATTGTTGATTCTCACCCTGCTGTGTTGCCCTATAATTCCAGGTGAAGGTTCTTCAAAGAAAAGAAAGAAAGAGGAAGCTAAAGGATTAGACTAGTTTTAGTTTTATTACTTATGTTACAATCTTAGTATCTTTCTATATTTCTTTTGTATTGTAAAGAGTTATGTATTATTTCATGCCCCTGGGAGGCTAATGTTGTATATATACATTTTGTTATAAGTTTTATATTTTTCGTATTTCATAAGGCTCTCTATAATGACTCTCTTGTATATTATGGATATATTATCAGGCTATTACGTAAGTAGTAATGTTGTAATGCTGTTTATCGATATAAATGTTACATTTATTGAGATTTCAGTATTAGGATGTTACAGGTTCAACATCTCGAACCCCAATAACTGGGGAAGGTAGAGAGACCACCACGGCCACAGGAGGAGGGACCGTATTACTCAAAGGTAAAGGGACAACAACAGTCACCTAATGAGCAGTCACTAGGGCTCGAGATCCTAATGCCTCTCTGCTTCTTGCTGCCAACCTCTCAGCCAAGCACCAAAATTTGGACGGTGGAGCCATGCTTTCTGCAAGCAAAAAAAGAAGAAGTTTTACAACACTTAGGCAAATTCATGCAAGAAGGCAAGTACAAAAGAAAAATATGCAAGACGAAGCATGGCCTTTATAGAATCAGCAGACTCATCTAAGACATCATTACAGGAGATGACCCCCCTTCTCCTTGGCTTAATCAATCAAGAAGCCCAAGACCCAAGCCTCAGAAGAAGGGACCTCGGAATCTAAAGTCTCTAACTCCTTGTTACTCCACCCCCAACCAACTTCAATCTAGTATAAGTAGAGACATGGTTCACCTTCCGGGGTGACGAAAAAGGTGTCTTATGTAACACCCTCCGAAGGGCATTACATTTCTTACCAATAAATTAAAACATAACCCCAAGTTATAAAAGATTATTTATTATAAAATTTATGAGTTATAAAACTCCTTTTCGCTGATCACACAAACTTAACAAAACATTAAAACACAAGATATAAAACTGAATAATATATATCTCATGTACATAACATAGATTATTAACAACTTAAATATAAAAAGCTTACGTACTCTAAATAATATGTATAATTACCATATCAAAACTGAACCTAGCCCAAGTCTAAATACTTAAAGAATAGGGTCCTGTACCCGATCTTCCTCCAGATCCTCTTCGGGATCCCTAGCACACAAATTCCCCAGTTGGGGTATGTCACTATGGACGGGAGTCCGAGCGATCCACACCTCAAAATCTTCCTTAGGGGTGTTATGACGATTACCCCATAACCCACTAATAGGCATATAAAACTCCAAGTAAATAGCAACATCAACAGAAAACGTAGCTACCCCATGTCGGGTCCTACTCCAAAACAAAGTAACAGCTCCAACATATTGAATGCGCCCTGTGTCCTAATGGACGTGCCACGCTTCAATGTCCTCATGAAACTGTAGTCTAACAAAACCCTGAAGATCTCGCTGTTCCACCATCACAATCTTCTCAAAACATAAATATAGAACAGAACAAATAGAATAATATAATAAAGAGGTGAGATCCCCTACATCAAAACCAGCATGGCAGCAAAGAAACGATAATAACAACAGTGCCATTCACACATAAATAATATAGAAACAACAAGTATAATCATATTATCAATTAATAAATAATTCAGCAATGTATATCACAATAACATGAATACTAACCATACCACAATAATATGTATACTGACTATGCCACAACAATATGTACACTGATTATGCACATGCACAATATGTATACTGACTATTCTTATACACAATGCACTCATTTCTTACTCCATGGAGCTAAAACCAACATCGGAGAGAATGATCTAGAAGATATGTCTGTACATCATCCACCTTAATTCAAGTGCTATAATTTTTCTCAGTGTATACATCTTGGCTTGTACAAGACATTCTATACTAGATCGAGAATAGGAATAATATCTCGTCGAGATCATCGGTGTGTTTGCATCGGAAACCACGGCATAGTAGCGCTATTCATTGGCCACCTGTGGAATTACCGCACCCCGACGCCCCCAAGATCCATTATAGACCTTCACCATGCAATTTGCACCCGCACTAAGGTGTAATTCAATCTCCTAGGCAACAAAAGTCTCTACAAATACCATCTGAAAAATAATGCATGATCAATTACTCAATGCATATCAAAAGCCACTACTGGCTATAACCATACGTTAATATTTCTGGGTCCAGTATATCAGCCCGGCAACAAACTTACTGTTCTACTCATTGCGTAGCACTTTTACACTATTTTTCAATCGCGTAAGAATTTTCAGACGTTTTCTCAATTGCGTAGTTCAAAAATCAATAATTTTTGAATCACATAACTCAAAATCAATATTTTTAAATCGCGTAGAACATTTATTGACATTTTCAACTTAATTTTGAAACTTTCTATGTTTAATATAAAATTAAACCTTGATTCCAATGTTTTCTTATCAAATCTCTTTTAAGTAATATTTTCAAACATTGTTCATAAAAACTACATTTATTCTTATTTAATCCAACCTCTCCAAAATATTTTTCTATTTCCTTGGTTAAAAATTCTCTTAAAGATAATACGTTGAATTTCAAACCATCTTTCCAACCCATTCCATTCTTGTGGCCAAAAGTCAATTCTTTTCAAATGATAAAAACTTTGTTCATATTTTTTCCCAACTTTTCTCACTAAAATTCTTCTAAGTAATATTTTCTAATATGTACCCCAAAATTTGCATTATTATAATTTTAAATAAAATCCTTTTCCATTTAACTTATTAAAAATCATCTTAAATAAAATACTTTAAGTCTCCAAATTACTTCTTCACCCTAATATCAAATACCATGGTCGAAAATCACCTTTTTAAATAATAATAAAATTTGTTCATTTCTATTTTTATTTTGTAAAGTCTTATTTAAATTTATTATCACTAAACCCTCTAGTTTAGCATTTAATAAACCATTTTTGCATTGGATTCCCCTTTGGAGGGCATGAAGGCTGTGAGTGTAACACTCCAATTTTTCATTTTTCTTAATATAAATACGTTTTATAATATTTGTGAGTTTTTGTGAATTTTTGAGAATTTTTAATTATTTTGATTATTTTAATATTATTTTAATTATTTTAATATTATTTTTGAACTGTATGCTTGAATTTCATTTTTTCTAAAAATATAAGTTTTATAATTTTTAAGATTTTTGTGAATTTTTGTGGAATTTTTTGAGTTTTTTATTATTTTAATATTATTTTGAGCTGTATGTGTATTTAAGGCGGGCCCAGAAAAATAAAAAAATTTTCTGGACCAGAAAGTTTCGGACTGTCAAGGCAGGATCAAGGAATCTTACTAAACCCGAAACCGAGAACAGTTGACGGAGATTTTCTTTATATGAGTTTTCTATTATCCCTTGTGTAATAATAGTAGTAGCTATTGTCCATTGGGTAATATTTTCTGGAAAAATATCTTGATGGCAATGACTCAAAGTGATGGACCAATGGCAAGCAGGAAAAAGTCAAAATGGATACTCAAGCTGAAGAGGAGAAATTTAAATAGACTGCTCAAGTTAGAAGATAAATTTAAATTGGCTACTTACTCTTTCAAGCTTATCTTATTATTCTTTCTCTAGAAACTTGTAGAAACAATGACTCACCTAGTAAAATATCTATGGATAAATATCTATGGATAAATATCTAATTGAAAATATCTTAGTAAAATATCTCAGTAAAATATCTATGTAAAATATCTAAGTGAAAATATCTAAGCAGAAAATATGTAAGCTAAATATCTCAAGTGTAATTATGAATCATCATTACCTAGCTTTATAACTAACCAATAGAAATTGGTCAAACTTAATGGCATGAACTTTGTTTTAAACTGTTGGATGGAAAACTTGATGAAGAAGCCTTTGATCATCACCATTGATCTCATCAATAGTGTGAGAACAAACTTAATAAGGAAGCTTAGGATATTTACCTTAGATTAAATCAATGGTTAGGAGATGAAGTCAATATTAATGGTTAGACTAGTTACTAAGTAATTAGATGAACTAACTAAGTTACCCTAATAGCCTAATTAGTAACTAAGTGGAACAAACTAAGTTAACTAATACTTGGAGTCTATGGTTACAAGAAAATATCTAGGGTTTTTCTAGAAGGATGATCAATGCATGACAAATGCATGATCTAATCAAGTAACTAGATAGTTAGTTATGTAACTAAATAACCTAACTAAGTTAGCTTAATTGAACTAACTACCTAAACTAGATGTAACTAGAAACTAATTGAAATCAAAACTAAGTTAGCTTTCCATTGAGCCACGCGGTTACTAGGCCATTCTAGCATGTTCTTGAATGGCCTTTTATGACCAATAGGTGACCACTTGATGACCTAAGCCATGTGGAACCATGTGAGACCATGTGATAGTTTTCTATCTTGCAAAACAAGCCATAGTCTCCTATCCAATGCTACTACATGGCCATGCATAGAGAAATAGGCTATTCTACTTCATTTTCTAACACTTTGTGACAACAAAAGCCTTTCATCTTTTTCTCTCTCTTCTAAGAACACCAAGAACTCCATTCCTTCTTCTTCCTTAAGGGTTTCGACCTCCACCCCTAAACCCTACCTCCAAGTTTCCATAATTTTATCCAATCCTATTTTCTAAACCTAGATACAATTCTAAACACTTTTCATCTTGTGAGTTTTACCTAAATCATCTCCTAAGTGCTTCAAAATCAAGCTTAGATTTTCTACTCCTAAAGGTAACTTTTTGATTTCTTAATCCTAAGTTGGATTCTTGAATTTCTAAACCATCATTGATCCATGGTTTCTTGTTTTTAAGCTTGGTTTATGACTTTAAGATTTGTTTAAGATTGTTAGGGTTTTCTTTGGTGCTTCATGAAATCAAAAGGAGAAGGAACTTGAAGGTTGTTGTCTTCCTAGAGGTAAGAGGGAGATTAACCTCATCAGCCATATATGGTGGTGAAGGAATGCCTTGTTTGTGTTTGTGAGTGGAAAATCCATGTGAGGATTTATTCACTCGATTGTGTGGTTATTGATTTCTGTTTATTGGATTATATGTGATTTTTAGTGCTTTGATAATTATGCATGATTTATACATGTGAGATGGTATGATTTTGATTGAATTGTGATTAGATGCTTAATACGATTTTATTGCTTTAATGATAAGCTTAATATGTGATTGTGAAAGCATTTTGATTCTTGTGTAAAGTAGGATGTGATTCACATGATGAGAAATTGTATAATGGTTCCAAAGAACCCTAGAGGCTCACGGCTTCAACCACCACCAAGGAGCAAAATGTTCTAAATTATTTTCCTAATCATGAATTAAATGATTTTATGATGAGAAATTGGATTAAAGATTTTTGTAAAGAATAAGGTGTTAGAAAATAATTAATTATGAGTTATGAAACATATAATGAAATTCGGTGAACATGCTAATTTTCAATATCCTAGAATCAAAATTATTTTACTAAGTGCAGACTTAGGTATTTGATTAATAGGAAATTTATTTGATAGGTTTTTTGACCTAAAAAAGAAATAAACTAATTTTTTTAGAATTAAATTAGTGTAATTAGAGTATTAAGTGAGATAAAAGTTAAAACTTGAAATTTACTGACATATAGCTCATCCTTTGGGTTTTGAAGTGCGTTAGAAAATTTCGAGCTGTAATATTCCAAGTTAATTAAAGAAATGTTATTTTGTGAAAAATAGTAGAAAATACTATTTAGAGTGAGAAAATATTAGAATTTTTACTTACAGATGAATTATTAAAGAAATATTGGAATTAAAGTCAGATTTTGAAAATAAATGAGAAAAGTTTTAATTTGAGCTTAAATTATGTTAGAAATATTTTACGCGATTGAAAATACGTAGAAAAACTCTTATGCAATTTAAAAGTAGTGATTTTTAGCTATGCGATTGAGAAAACGTTTTAAAATCTTTACGCGATTGAGAAAACATTGAAAAATCATTACAAGATTTGAAAATGTAAGTAAAGTGTTATGCACATGTGTGTCCCAGGGCCGACGAGGGCGGGAAGTGATCGCCGATGCAATAAAGCACGGACAAGGAGCGGCTTCTAGCAGGCTTCTAGACGAAGGGTCGCATGAATGAACTGAATACGCACCGAAATGAGAGGGATTCAGAGACTGTGCAGGTATGGGACTGTATAGTTGAGCATGACTTAAAGAAATTAATTTGGCGTAGCTATATCAACAAGTTGCAACTTCTTTTCGGGAGCCTAGAACATAAGAACTCCATGGTTAAGCGTGCTTAACTTGGAGCAATTGTGGGATGGGTGACCTATTGGGAAGTTTCCTAGGATGCGTGTGAGTGAGGACAAAACATGTTGAAAAGACCTGTGTTGGTTTGTGGAGACACTCGTCAATCCTACAGGCAGTCCCGGGACGTTACATTAAATGGTATCAGAGACAGGACCTCTCCCATCACGGTGTGGTTTGGGTACGAACCAAGCGGAAGTTGGTGGGCATGTGTGTCCCGGGGCCGACGAGGGCGGGAAGTGATGGTCGGTGCAATGAAACACGGACAAGGAGCAGTTTCTGGCAGGCTTCTAGATGAAGGGTCGCATGAATGAACTGAATATGCACCAGAATGAGAGAGATTCAGAGACTATGCAGGTATAGGAGTGCATAGTTGAGGATGGCTTAAAGGAATTGATTTGGCGTAGCCATATCAACAAGTTATAACTTCTTTTTGGGAGCCTAGAACAATAGAACTCCATGGTTAAGCGTGCTTAACCTGGAGCAATTATGGGATGGGTGATCTCTTGGGAAGTTTCCTAGAATGCGTGTGAGTGAGGACAAAGCACGCTGAAAAGACCTGTGTTAGTTTGTGGAGACACTCGTCAATCCTGTAGGCAGTCCCGGGACGTTACAGTGAGCCTCTATGATCATTGGAACCAAAATTCTTGTCCTTTCTAGCACAATTTATAGCATACAACATACTCTAGTCCTCACAATTCTATTATATCAAGTTCATGCATAATATCAAAGCAATAAAATCACATATAATCAATAAGCAACCATGGTAATTTCATGCATATAATTATACATAATCAAACAAGTATAACCAATAATCACACAATCGAGTGAATAAATCCTCACATGGATTTCTCACTCACAAACGCAAATATTTCGTTCCTCACCACCTTAATTGGTTAATGAGGTTAATCTCCCTCTTACCTTAGATGATGCTCCCTAAGCTTCTTGGACACCTTTGTGAATCAAACTTTCACCACTAAGTTATTTCTTGAGATCAAAACAAACACATAAAAATTAGCATCTAAGGCTTGAGTAAGATGACCATAGATCAAAGTATGGTCTTAGAACTTTAAAAATAGAACAAGAAAAGAAGATAAAAGAACTTCACCTTAAAGCTCTTGAACTTAAGCTTGAAAAACTATCTTGAAAATGGTTGAACTAGCTCTTGATCACAATATCAAAGTGTCTTAGGATTGTGTATAGATTCAAGATATAAGGTTATCTTGAATTATAGAAGATTGGGAGATGGTTCTTGGGATCATGGCCGTGAGTTTTGGGAGAAAAGATGAGAGAGAATTTTTGGTTCTTAACTTTCATGAAAAGATGATAAGCTTAGAAAATGAGATAGCAAAACTTGTTTTGGCCCCCTTGGAGCTTCAAGGTCTTATGGCTTCTAGACATGCAAGGTGGCTAAGTGAATCACTTTCCATGAGTTACAATGGTGTCAGCAAGTTGTCAAGTGGTGAGTCACTCAATGAGTCACCTAAGTGAATCATAAGAAAGAAAGTTCTAGACTCATGACTAAGCTCCTCTAAGATATTTACTAATTGGTTATTAATCAATGGACAAAAGATACTGCTATTTATTATCCAATGGATAATAACATTACTCAATGGGTAATAGCTTTATCCAATGGATAATATAACGGAACAAAAACTCAGATAAAGAAAATTTTTGAAAATTATTTCTAATTTTGGGTTTAGTAAGCTCCCTCGGCCCCGCATTAATAGTCCAAAATTTTTTGGCGCCAAACAATTTTCATTTTTTCGGACCCGCCTCAAACACACATACCGTCCAAAAATAATAATAAAATAATCAAAATAATTCAAATAATTCATAAAAATCACAAAAAATAGAAAAACATATGTAACAGAGAAAGAAAGAAAAATCGGGGTGTTACACCTTACCAAAAGCTTCTTTTACCCTAAAGAAGTCCTTTTAAACTTCTTGAAGGACTCTTAGTAGGGCTTGAAGACTATGTTGGTGTATGCCCTAGAGGCCAATACATTTTCTGTATTTACATACATTCTATTATGCTATTTTTATATATATATGAGGCATTTCATTTATTGTGTTCTTTTTTATAAACATAATAAAGTCCTTAGAATAGTAAGTTTGATGCCATAGGACATCAAGTGGATGACTTGATCGTGAGTGTTGGTGTATGCCCTAGAGACTAATACATTTTCTGTTTTTACATATATTCTATTATGCTATTTT
Source organism: Ormosia semicastrata (assembly GCA_029884595.1). Taxonomy (NCBI): domain Eukaryota; kingdom Viridiplantae; phylum Streptophyta; class Magnoliopsida; order Fabales; family Fabaceae; genus Ormosia; species Ormosia semicastrata. The sequence continues at coordinate 79,401,586 of JAQQTO010000063.1, read as the reverse complement.
ATATATGAGGCATTTCATTTATTGTGTTCTTTTTGATAAACATAATAAAGTCCTTAGAATAGTAAGTTTGATGTCATAGGACATCAAGTGGATGACTTGATCGTGAGATCCTTTTGGTTACAACACTATTCTTAAATGTCCCTAGTCAAGTATTATTGTTAATTAGGACAACAATAATATATTGAGATTAGTATGTGCAGAGACTGATGACAACATCTCACGGGTCATGGATATGAGATATCAAGTCTTCACATGGGTACATATTAGAGTAATGATGTACTGGACTGACCCACCATGAGAACGCTACATGGATCGTTACGTGAGTGTCATAAGCGATTCTCATAGTGACAATGGTGTTTGTGGTCCTTTGACCTGAAATCACTACGATTCCTACATGAGGAGTTGTGTGTTTTAATGCCATCAAACGTCATCTGTAACAAGGTGATTATAAAGTTGGTTATTGGACATACCGCAAATCATGCAGAGGGATGTGAGTGACCTAGATGGAATTTGTCACTCCTACATAACAGAGCGATATCTTCGGGCCCCCGATTGAGTGAGATCGCTGAAATGCATGGCCATGCTCAAATGAGTCAATATGAGATATTGATCTCATTTGTTGTTACAAAGTCTACTCGAGTATCAGGAAATGAATGATTGGACTATACAAGGGTGACGCATTCCATGTCTTGTGTTCAATCTAGATATCATAGTGACAAAGGGACTAAACGACACGGAAACATTGGTCATGAAAAGGTTATGTCAAATCACTGACATTCTTATTACTTGGGTAGCAGTGATGTGTTGCTAGATACTGCTCACTGCTTGTAATATTAAAATGGGAATTTAATATTACTGCCAACGTAATAAAAACCTGCAGGGTCACACACATAGAGCAGACTAAAATTGGAGCAATGGATCCAAGTTGGACTCGGATTCAAATATGGGCCAAACTCATAACAGATGGTCTAGGGTTGCACAGCTTACCTTGCTGCTGCTCACACTCACTTAAGGCAGTCACTATTATAAATAGTACTGCTAAGGGGGCTGCTAATAGACATAATTCTGAACCCTAGCCACACCTACAGAAAAGTGAGTGAGAGAGCGACAGGTTTCTTCTCTTCTCTTCGCAGCTAGCACTGTGTGAAAGACGTGAGGCTCCTCGTTGTGGACGTTGAACGTTCGTGAGTCTGTTCGTGTGGATACCGCAGAGACATCGTTTCTATTACGGTGTTAGTGATTCACACTTCAAGAGGTAAATCATTTAAAAACTCGGATTATGGCTTTTTCGCATGGATCCTCGATGGGAATCCCTGTTTTCCGCTGCGTGTTGTATCCGCAAAAAATTCCCAACAGTGAGATCCTTTTGGTTACAACACTATTCTTAAATGTCCCTAGTCAAGTATTATTGTTTATTAGGACAACAAAAATACATTGAGACTAGTATGTGCATAGACTGATGACCACATCTCACGGGTCATGGATATGAGATATCAAGTCTTTACATAAGTACATATTAGAGTAATGATGTACTGGACTAACCCACCATGAGAATACTACATGGATCGTTACGTGAGTGTCATAAGTGATTCTCATAGTGACAATGGTGTCTGTGGTCCTTTGACCTGAACTCACTACGATTCCTACATGAGGAGTTGTGTGTTTTAATGCCATCAAACGTCATCTGTAACAAGGTGATTATAAAGTTAGTTATTGGATATACCACGAATCATGCAGAGGGATGTGAGTGACCTAGATGGGATTTGTCACTCCTACATAACAGGAGTGATATCTTCGGACCTCCTGATTGAGTGAGACTGCGAAATGCATGGCCATGCTCAAATGAGTCAATATGATATATTGATCTCATTTGTTGTTACAAAGTCTACTCGAGTATCAGGAAACCAATGATTGGACTATACAAGGGTGACGCATTCCATGCCTTGTGTTCAATCTAGATATCTTGACAAAGGGACTAAACGATACTGAAACATTGGTCACGAAAAGGTTATGTCAAATCACTGACATTCTTATTACTTGGGTAGCAACGATGTGTTGCTAGATACCGCTCACTGCTTGTAATATTAAAATGGGATTTTAATATTATTGCCAACGTAATAAGAACCTGCAGGGTCACACACATAAAGCAGACTAAAATTGGAGCAATGGATCCAAGTTGGACTCAGATTCAAATATGGGCCAGACTCATAACAGATGGGTCTAGGTTGCACAGCTTACCTTGTTGCTACTCACACTCATTGAAGGCAGTCACTATTATAAATAGTACTGCTAAGGGGGCTGCTAAGATACACAATTCAGAACCCTAGCCGCACCTACAGAAAAAGTGAGTGAAAGAGCGATAGGTTTATTCTCTTCTCTACACAGCTAGCACTGTGTGAGAGACGTGAGGCTTCTCTTTGCGGACGTTGGACGTTTGTGAGTCTATTCGTGTGGATACCACAGAGACATCATTTCTATTACAGTATTGGTGATTCACGCTTCAAGAGGTAAATCATTTAAAAATCGGATTATGGCTTTTTCGCATGGATCCTCGGTGGGAATCCCTGTTTTCTACTGCGTGATGTATCCGCAAAAATTCCCAACAGACTATGCCCTCGCTCTACTCCCACAACATGACCCATCCTTTACTTTGGTTGCTCCCAGAGGTCGTCAGCCAAAAGAAAAAGAAAAAGAAAGATTTGACTAAGTACGACCACTCAAAGACTTGGTAGACCAACTCAAATGCTCAGACAAATCCCCAAGCATTCAGATGAAGTTGAGTGGGTGTCACTCGCAAGTGATTGAGAATGCCCATCTCGAATTCAGTAAAAGGCAGTCGTACCCCAATCTAGGTAAAGAGAGCCTCATACATATGCATAAAGTGCTTGCCCTTCGTACAGGTCGAGCACACCCTCTCTTCCTCCAATGGGTTCCAGATTGCAAACTCCCGATCTCTGAGTCCCTCCACGGTTAGCTGCAAGTACTGTTGCTTCTCTAAGATGTCTTCTATAGCCCTTACATTGGAAGGAGTGCCTAAAACCTCCTGGTCACCCACTGGTATCTGTTGACATCTCGAGGGAAAATGAGGTTCTTCTACTCCGTAGGTACAGTCCTCTCCCTCTTTATAGGTGCAGCCCTCCGGGTTCACGCCATACCTACAAAGGACGCACTTAAATTAGATTCAGAATAATCACTCATGTCTCCTAAGGCCATCATAAGCTCAGAGAGTGGACTGGCTTGCCCACACCTTACTAGTTCCCTAGCTTGGTCTGTCCTCCGAAACGCCTCCAAGATCCTTATCCTAGTCAAAGAAATCGGGCCCTCATCAAAACCCTCACCGTAGGCCTAAAGCCTTCGCTATGCCTACGGTGGTAGGGATAATGGAGGACGTAGAACCTTCAAGAACAGGCCACTATTTTGCACCGTCTCTTCATCCCCCAACATTTTTCCTCAATCATAAAAAAAAGGCAAAAATGAAAAGGGTAGAGATGAGGAATACCTTAAATTCTAGGAAAAAGAGAGGCTCTAGACGGTGGAAAAAATGCTGAAGAGACCTTGAAACATCAACAACTGCCACAAAAAACGTCGAGAATCGCCTAAGTCACAAGAGAAAGAAAAGTTAGAGTGTAGAAATTTGTAGTGCAAGTTCGAGCAAAGAGTGGGAAGGACCCAACCTCACCCCTATTTATAGTACTGCTACCATTAATAGGGACAGGTATGTCATTTTGATGATGCGTCGTTTCATTTGAAGCACCTCATCATGATGCCCTTTTTTTAAAATTGAAAAGTGGCTCATCATGACATTACGTGTAATGCCCTGGGAAAAAATGTTACACATGTATATGGATACATAGGTATCCTAATACTTGCTTAACATGCTTGTGAAATTTTGTGACTTTCAGAGCAAGTTTAATCACTTTGCTGTAACACTATGTGTGAAATATAGCTGTTATTAGCTCCAAAATTAGCTTAAACTGCTCAATTAGTAGAAATAAATGTGGTGAATTTGTTTCTAGGTCATAAATGTATGGAAGATGGTGTAGTTAAAATTTGAAGTTAATCGGAGTTAGTTTGGTATTTTTAAGCATATTGAGTGTGTTTTAATGCTAGATTGACTATCAACAGATATGAAAAAATAGAGAAATAGTGAAACAAGATTTTTGATGAATCTTAGGATTTATTTAAACTTGTTGGAAGCTAGGGAACTGGATTTGGTGAAATCTAAATGTTCTTAGCAGATCGAGACTTAGGGTAAGTCACTTAAGTGACAAAGGAACACATGAGTCCTTCACACTTTTTGTTGCCTTGACCTTTTTAAGTCCAAAATGATATATTTTCTCATTTCTTACTCTCTTCTCACATTTGTAACTGGAAAACTCAAAGGCAAAGGCAAGGAAGGAGTTAGAGGAGGAGGATCATCAACCAAAGAGGAGGAAGAGGATAGAGGTAGAGAGGAGCTACTTAGTGACTTCATTTTTGGCCACTAGAGGTAGGGAAAAAAACTGTTTTGCACTTCTTCTCATTTTCTCCATCTTGTTCATATGATGGCTTGGTGTGAGTAATGGGGTTTTAGTGTGAGTTTTGTGTGTTCTTGGCCTATTTCTTGTTGTTGAACTTGAATATGGCTTGATGTTGGTTGGTTACATGTTTGGTGATGAATTTTTCATCACTTAAACACTTAGGACCTCATTTGAGCCAAGAAGGGGGTTTTAGGTTTTTAGGTGGATGATGGATTCATTGATCCATTTTGGAGTGTTTTGGAAATTGTTTAAGAGTTATAATGTGTTAATAGATCTTGTGAGGTGTTGGGAATCACTTGAATTTGAGTGACTAGAAGAGGGTTTGTTCCTATTAGAACAGTGACCTAATCTGCAGAATTATGCAAATTTGCTACTGGGCAACCGACGCTCTGGGCTCCTGGGCGCCCACTGTCCAACAAGTTTGAGCGTGCTGTTGTGCAGCCAGTGCCTAAGCGCCCATAAGGGAGTGCCTAAGTGTGTGACTAGTGCCAGGCTTGAGAGTCTGAGCACCCATCGCTGGGAAGAACAGGGGAGGCTCTCTGCCACCTGAGCACTTAAGCGCCCAATGTGGAGTGCTTGAGCGCTGTGAGAGTGCCTGAGCGCTCAACAGTGAGCGCTTAAGCGCCCAATCTTGAATCTGAGAGGATTGTTGTTTGATGAAAATGGAGTGTTTAACTTGTGTAGTTCCTTCTTTTATGCTTCTTAATGAGTAATAAAACTCTAATAGGAGTATTTAGTGAATTGTGAACCTGATGAATCAAATTGATTTGTGATGCTAATTATGTGAGGTAATTAGACATGGTTATATATGTTATATTTGTGTTTTGTTGAAGGATTTGATCCTCACATTCTGGGATAATCTATAATAGTGTGAGGTAGGATGACGTTCTCCATGTTATAATGATGAGCTATGGATAGTCTTATCCTTCCTCATTGTTCTAGTAGTTGAGCTGAGGTGAGTCATATCTTTTCTCTTTACTAGATGTTATCCTAGACGGAAGGTATCTGAGGTGGGTTATATCCTCACTACCTCTTGGAGGTATATGAAGCAAGGATTCAAGAGTGGTTGAGGTGGGTAATATCCTTTCTATGTCTGATGAGTAGTTGAGGTGGGTTATATCCTCACAACACCTAAAAACTCATGACATACCATAGCATATCCCAGAGTAGTTAAGGTGGGTAATATCCTCAATACTTCTGATAACTCATGACTTTTTTAGACTACATTCACTCTTAGGACTTGCATAGGCATGAGCATAAGGTATAATTTGGCATACGCATGACAATTGTATAGGCAATTGCCACCATGACATTTAAATTCATGACTTTGCAATTGTATGGGCAGTTGCGTATTTTTTATGAATGTTTAAAATGCTGGTTTTGGAATACTTCTACTTAGAATTGTGATTTCTCACCCCATTTGTATTGCCATATAAATCCAGGTGCAAGCTCTTCAAAAGGAAAGAAGAAGATGTATGAAACTAGTATAGTTTTTATGCGTATATAGACAATGATTTTTTGTTTTGTGCCTTGAGAGGCGTAGTTTGTTAGTTTTGTACATATTGTTGTATTTATGAGAAATACAGATGATAGCAATATATTTTACTCATTTTATAATTTTTTTACTAGGCTTTTTAAGGTTCAATTAAGCGTAATTAAGTTGGTTTTGTTATATTTATTGTTATTGAGCTTAATTGGATCATTGAAAGAATTATTGTTTGAATTAGCTTTAATTTATCTATTTGGCAGTGTTCAGTAAATTGGCTATAATTTGAGTTGCTAATATCTGATTTTGTGATTCTAGTCATGTAGAAAATCTAAGACAATTCTCTACAACTTTCATGAAGAACTCAAGAGCCAAATCACATGTTCGGATAATTTAAATTGGAGTTCAAGCAAGATTCAGAGTGCTAATCCTGGCAGCTTGACCTCTGCGCACTCATTGAACCATTTCTTGAACTATAGGAGTCCAATTAACACCAAACTAGTGGCATTGTAACATAAGAGTCATTTCAAAAGTATAATAGGTCATATTGGGCCTAGAAGGCAGAACAAAGAAGTTGTAGCTGGGCCTAAACAGTGTGCAATGATTGGGCCATAACTCGAGCTGTAGGAATTATTTTGTGTTGAAACTAGTGGCATTGGAAAGCTAAGACAAAAGCCTAAAACTTTTATAAAGACCATTTTTCCATAATCTGACGGTATCCATGAGTTCAGCACTGAATGATTTTGAAGACAAGAATCTCAATAATTTTCCACTCATTCATAGTTATCGAACCACTACTTGGAATTTTCCACTCATTCACCCACTCATCCACTCACTCATTAATCAACCCCTTGTCATTTTGTATCCCTCATCCTCTATAAAAGGCATCACTGGCTGATCATTTGAGAATCTTGGTTTTAGATATCAAGATCATGCTATTGTGTTATTTGTTTATCTTGTTGTAGTTTTCTTTTATTCTAAATTGAAGTTTTCTTCTTCTTCTTCTTCTTCTTCTTCTTCTTCTTCTTCTTCTTCTTCTTCTTCTTCTTTTTCTTCTTCTCTTTCTTTCTTCTTGTCTATGAGTAACTAATTTTCATTTTACTTGGGTGAAAGGGTGAAGCTTTTGGTAATAAATTAAGGTTAGATTAATTTATTTCTTGTGCTTAAATGATATATTATCAAGTGGTCATTATATGTGTTGTATTTTGTTTCCAATCAATTTAGAAACTCTCCTTGTAAAGTGGAGATCTTGATTCATTGTAGACAAGAAGTTAGCACAATGAATGCTTGAGCCCATTTATTAGTGGTGGTGTTAATAAATAATTAAAGGAACTATAATATAATTACATATATAATCTTAAATGAACTTTGAATGTTATATTTTCTGATTGGAACCTCCATTATATGTGGATTCTAATTGAGTTATAGAAAGAATTAATCTTGTCCTTAATTTATTTACCAAGAGTGGATCTCCTAACCTAAGTAAATCCTTTTTATTTGTGACCACATTTTATCACCTTTATTGTTGTGACAAAATATTTTCCTTACGTCAAAGAATTTTTCTTCATCACTTTCCTGTGGATCGACCTCGGACTCTCCAGAATTTATAACTTCAACAACCTGTACTTGGGTTTGCTACTTTTAATTCGCATCAAGTTTTTGGCTCTGTTATCGGGGACTTAATTTGAAGAACAAATTTATTTTGTATATATTTTGTATATATTTATATTTTTTTATCCCTGTGGATCTTGTATATATTTTTTTCTACTCTTTTAATTTTTTTTATACTTACTAAAGTATTAATTTAGTGAGAGAAACTTTAATTTTTAATCATTAATGAAATAATCTTTCTTCTTCTCTTCTCTTTTGCCGGAGCAAAAAATCGGCTTGTCGGTTCTCTAGTTTTTACTTTATGTTTTAATAATATCTCAATTTTGACTCTTCTCTTCTTCCTCCTTCGCCGGCTCTAGTAGCGCTCTGCCTTTTTCCGGTTTTCATATTTTAAATTTACTTTCTGTACTTTATTTTCTATATTTTTCTTTCTGTTTTATTATTTTGCAAAGCATGTAAAGCAGTCCATCTGCTCTCCTACTTTCTTTAATCTTGTTCTTTACTAACTTTCTAATTTATTAACTTACTAACCTAATTATTAACTTTCTATCTATCTAACTTTTTAATTTATCCGCTTACTAACTTTTTACTTTATCAGCTTACTAACTTACTACTTGTTAATATTTATTTAGTGGCTAGTTTATACCACATCCTTGTTAATATTTAATGGTTTGTTAATACTTCCTAGTTGTACATTTTCTTTTCTATTTTAAGTTACTTGTTTATGCGTAATTGGTATCGTGATTTAAATTCTGGTCGTTTGGTTAAAATTAATCTTGGTACTTTATATATTGATTTGTTTAAATCACAATCACACACATTAAACACAATGGCTGAAAATGAAAATGTGTATGATGAACATGAAAATTAACTGTTGCGAATCATGCGTGAATATTTGCAACCATCTCGAAATTCTAGTCCATCATGTTTTATCTTTCCACTCAATACCAATAATTTTAGATTTAAGCCGGGTATGATTTTATTACTTCCTAACTTCCATGGTTTAGAATCTGAAAGCCCATACTTATATCTAAAAGAATTTGAGAAAGTATGTACCACTTTTATTGACCAAACTTGAACTGAAGAGATTGTTAAGCTTAAATTATTATTTTTTTCTTTGAAAGATAAAGCAAAAACTTAGTTTAACGCTTTGAAACCAAGATCAATTGGCACATGGCAAGAAATGCAAAGTGAGTTTTTAAAGAAATTTTTTTTCAACACATAAAACCAATGCTTTGAAAAGACAAATCCAAATTTTTTTCCAAAATTCAAATGAAACATATTTTCAAAGTTGGGAACGTTTTAAAGATTTGTTAAATTCTTGACAATATCATGGTTTTGAAAAATGGCACACTATAAGCTTCTTTTATAAAGGGTTAACACTTGAAACTAAACAATTTGTGGAAATAATATGCAATGGTGAGTTTCTTGATAAAGAACCTGAAGAAACTTTAGACTATTTAGACCATTTGTTTGAAAATTTTCAATCTTGGCATGGTACTAATCCTTCTGAAAATTCAATTAGATATAACATTGCAAATGCTAGTAAAGCAAAATATCATCTTAGTCAATAAGAAGATCTAAATGCTAGGTTTGCTAGTTTGGCTAGAAAGGTTGAAGCCATGGAATCGGGGAAAGTAAAAGAAATCAAATCTGTGTAAAATGAAAAAATTTGTAGCATTTATGATGAATTAAGACACTCAACAAACGAATGTCCAAAAATTCCTGTTTTTAAAGAAGTTGTGCTTGAGTAAGTAAATGCAATGAACAATTTTAAAAAGTTATTCACTTCTTCTTTTTCAGATTCATATAATCCGAGATGGAGAAATCACCCAAACTTCAGTTAGAGGACTAATAATCAGGCATAATTTATGCAACCACTACCTCCTCAGGCACATTAGGACTCTTAAAATTCTCAAGGATATGCACCCTATGTCCTACCATATAGGAAAAAACTTAAAGAAACATTGCATGCATTCATGGAAAAACAAGAGGCCATTAATAACCAAAACACTCAAGCCATGATTGGCATAAAAGACACTCTTACTAAACTTTCTTCTGCACTCACCATTCACAAGAAAGGAAAGTTTCCTTCTCAACCTCAACCAAATCCCAAGGGTCAGTACAGCCTAAATGAGGGTAGTTCAAAAAGCCAACAAATAGATTAAGTCAAGTCAGTGATAATTCTTAGGAGCGGAAAGGCTGTTGAAAAATAAATTCCTGAATCGTGTGAGAAAGATGATGAATTAAGTCCCAAAGATGAGGAAGGAGTTGATAAGCCACCTGGCCAAAAGGAGACCAAACTCTCACCTTCCTCATATCCTCAAGCATTAAACAATTCAAGTAAATTGAACCATAACAGTGAAATTTTTGAAATCTTTAAACAAGTGAAGGTCAATATTCCTTTTTTAGATGCTATCAAACAGATTCTCTGTTATGTCAAATTTTGGAAAGACTTGTGCACTGTTAGAAGGAAACTAAATGTGAAAAAAAATGCATTTTTGTCTGAACAGGTAAGCTCCATTCTTCAAAATAATAATGCATTGAAATATAAAGATCCTGATTGTCCTACAGTTTCATGCATTATTGGAGAACATAAAATTGAACGAGCTTTACTTGATCTTAGTGCTAGTGTTAATTTGCTTCTATATTCAGTTTATCAGCAACTCAACCTAGGTGAGTTAAAACTAACTTTTGTAACTCTTCTATTTGCCGATAGATCAATTAAAATTCTAAAAGGAATAGTGGAAGATGTGTTGGTACAAGTTGATAATTCATATATCTTGTGGATTTTATTATTTTGGAAACTGAACCTATGGATAATAGTAGCAAGTTAATTCTTGTTATTTTTATATCGCCCATTTTTAGCAACATTTAATGCTTTGATAAATTACAAAAATGGAGTGGTGAAGCTTACATTAGGAAATATGACACTGGAGCTTAATGTTTTCAACATATGTAAGCAACCACAGGAAGTCTATGATGAAAAAGAAGAAATTGAAGGGATTGAGGCCATTATAGATGATCATCTTCAAACCAGGAGTTCTTCTAACTCATTAGAAATTTGTTTAATTAATTCCTTTGATTCAAATACACAATTAGATGATGATATTTCTGAAGTATGCTCTTTGCTTCATTGTACACGGGTAATGGAATACAAAAGATGGAAGCCAAGATTCAAAGAGCTAAAACCCATGAATGATAATACCCATGAAGAAGTACCCATACTAGAACTAAAGTCATTACCTGTTGGGTTGAAGTACACATTTTTGGGAGAAGAATAAAGCTTTCCATTGGTAATTTCCTCATTCCTGACCAAAGAACAAGAAGGTATGTTGATAGAAGTACTTAAAACGTATAAAAGTGTAATTGGATGGACATTGAAGGATATAAAAGGCATTAATATATTAATTTGTACACATAGAATACATTTAGAGGATAATGCTAAAACATCTCAACAACCTCAAAGAAGATTAAATCCACACATGAAAGAGGTAGTTAGAGCTGAAGCTCTCAAATTACTTGATGTTGGAATTATCTACCCCATCTCTGATAGTCAGTAGGTAAGCCCTACACAAGTTGTGCCTAAGAAATCTAAAATAACAGTGGTTGAAAATGAAAAAGGTGAATTAATACATACCCGAGTCTCATCTAGTTAGCGTATGTGTATTGATTTTAGAAAATTGAATGCAACCACTAGGAAATATCATTTCCCCTTGCCATTTCTTGATCAGATTCTGGAAAGAGTAGCATGACATCCCTACTATTGTTTTCTTGATGGTTATTCAAGATATAATCAAATATCAATTGCATTAGAGGATCAAGAAAAGACTATTTTTACATGCCCCTTTGACACTTTTGCATATAGAAGAATGTCTTTTGCCCTTTGTAATGCTCCGAAAACTTTTCAAATATGCATGCTAAGTATTTTTAGTGACATGATTGAGCATTATTTAGAGATTTTCATGGATGACCTAATAGTTTTCAGAAATCTTTTTGAAAATTGTCTTGATAATTTAGAAAAAGTTCTTAAAAGATGCGAAGAAAAATGATTTGTGTTAAACTGAGAAAAATGTCATTACATGGTTACCTCAGGAATAGTGTTAGGTCATGTGATATCTTCTAAGGAAATTAAAGTTGATAAGATCAAAGTTGAATTAATTGCTCATTTGCCTTCACTGAAAATAGTCAGAGAAGTTCGTTCCTTTTTAGGACATATAGGATTTTACAGAAGATTCGTTAAGGACTTTAGTGTCATATCTAGACCATTATGTAATCTTCTAACAAAAGATGCACCATTTGATTGGACTCAATATTTTTAGAAATCTTTTAAAAAATTAATCGGTCTTTTGACATCTGTTCCTATCATGTAATCCCCTGACTGGTCTTTGCCTTTTGAGTTGATGTATGATGCTAGTGATTTTGTTGTTAGCACTGTTTTAGGATAGAGAAAGGAAGGTAAGCCTCATGTAATTTATTACGCAAGTCAAACTTTGAATAGTACACAAATGAATTACACTACTACTGAAAAAGAACTACTTGTTGTAATTTTTACATTGGATAAATTTTGAGCTTATTTAATTAGTTCTTCTACTGTTGTTTTCACTGATCATGCTGTTGTTAGATATTTAATGTCTAAGCAGGATGCCAAACCTAGGTTGACACGATGGATCTTGTTGCTTCAAGATTTCAACATCACAATAAAAGACAATAAAAGAGCCAAAAATGTTATTGCAAATCATTTGTCTAGACTGATAATAGGTTCATCTTTTGATAACACACCTATCAATGATTCTTTTCTCAATGAATTTTTATTTTCTGTCAATTTCATGCCTTGGTTTGTTAACATAGTCAATTTTCTTGTAACAGGAAAGATGTCGCCTCAGTGGATACACTAAGATAGAAAAAAAAATTTAACTGAGGTGAAAAATTTTTATTAGGATGACCCATATTTGTTCAAATATTGTCTTGATCAAATCTTTCGGAGATGTGTACCCGATCATGAAGTAGGTAGTGTCATTAAATTTTATCATTCAGAAACATGTGGAGGTCATTTTTCTTCAAAGAAAACAGCTATGAAAATCTTACAGTATAGATTTTATTGGCCCACTTTATTTAAAGACAGTTATACTTTTTGCAAAAGTTGTGAAAATTGTCAGAAATTGGGTTCTATTTCTAAACGAGACATGATGCCTCTGAACCCTATCATTGTCATTGAAATTTTTTATTGTTGGGGAATTGATTTCATGGGTTCATTTCCATCATCATTTGGATTTGTGTATATTTTGGTTGCAGTTGATTATGTATCAAAATAGACTAAGGTGATTCCATGTCGACACAATGATCACAAAATTGTTCTTAAATTTTTAAAAGAAAATGTTTTGAGTCGATTTGGAATCCCTCGAGCTATCATCAGTGATGGGGGAACACATTTTTGCAATAAACCATTTGAATCTTTAATGAAGAAATATGACATTACACACAAAATTGTCACCTCTTATCATCCTCAGACAAGTGGACAAGTAGAATTAGCAAACATGGAGATTAAACAAATTTTGGAAAAAATGGTTAACCCAAATCGTAAAGATTGGTCTTTAAGACTAAATGATGCACTTTGGGCTTACCGTACTACTTTCAAAACATCTTTAAGCATGTCACCCTATCGGTTAGTCTATGAAAAATCATGTCACTTGCCTGTAGAATTGGAGCATAAGGCATTTTGGGCCATTAAAGCTTTCAACTTAAATCTTGATGATGCTTGCAAGTTACATAAATTGCAATTAAACGAACTTGAGGAATTGGAAAATGATGCATATGAAAACTCAAAAAATTATAAAGCTAGAATAAAAGCTTTTTATGACAAATCAATTTTGAGAAAATCTTTTGAAATTGGTCAAAAAGTTTTGCTTTATGATTTTCGTCTTCACCTATTCCCTGGAAAATTGAGATCTAGGTGGGCTAGCCCTTTTATTGTCAAACATGTGTAACCTCATGGGGCCATAGACATTGAGAACCCTAGGAATGGTAATGTTTTTAAGGTCAATGGACAAAGATTCAAACCATTTCTGGAACATCAAGTTGTTGAGGCAGAATCCATCTCCCTTTCTAATCCTTGTTATGAGAAGAATTTATTTTAATTTTGTTGCTTTCTTTTTGCAGTTCTTTATGATCCCCGGTTAAGTGGCGGATAACAGTACTCCGTGACTCTCAAGTCAATTTTTTTTCAGTTTCCCATAATAACTGATTCATTCTCCTTTAAAATGGATGTCATTCTCTTATATTTAAGAAAACATTTTCCTTCTCTTCTTCAAAATGCTCTAACAAAAATTTACAAAGCTAGGTGTGAAAGACTGAGACTGTTAATGCACAAGGGCATCCCAGAAGATATATGTTGGATAATCGAAGCAAAGGTTCATTTAGCAGGTAAATCTTCAAATTCATTTATCTCATACATGCCGGGTCTCGGTAACAATTCGTATTCTAAAAAGAGAAGAGCCAAAAGAATAAAATTTTGTTACAAATGTGCGCAATAGAATTGTAACACGCTATGTCGTTCTTTGGGAATGGTTTCTGCAAACCGAGAAGATAAAATATACTTTATCAAGAATGGACCGAGTAAGGAGTCATTAGATGATATCTTATTAACTCTTGAGACACATTCTTGTGGAGTTGTGCATCGTGAACTTCTTAATTTGTAGAATCTCTTCAGGGACGAGCAAAAGCATTACAGTCTTGGGAATCTGACTCAAAAAGACCATGTTTGTCAATTTATAAGAAAATTGGATGGGAAGCTTATCCTCGACTTATAGAAGGCATTTAAGCCGTTATTAGACGTAAAACTAGAGGAAGATGTGAGCCATAATCACAATAATATGTATATATTATCTTGTACATCTCTTAAAAAAAGGGTGATCGAAAGAGTACCATGCTCTTAATTGAGTGTGGAGACCCTGCCAGTGGCAGACCCGTCATTAACTCGGGTGGACCTTTGCACGCTGGTCCTTAAAAAAGGTTCGTGTAGCATGCTCTGTAGAGAGCCGCACTCCACAACCCAATGTTCACCATCTAGGCACTATGGAGTTGATGGATAGGCAGAAGCGTCCCACTCTAGTTATTAGTAAGAAGTAACCTGTGACTGCCAAAGCGTATGAGGCATCTGAGCTTGATCCTCTCTTTTATTAGAAGGGGCTCTCAGCACCCTGAGATGGGGCGTTCTGGATCTTGACATTATGGGTTTCAGATTTTAGCATCTTTGTTAATGTTACAAACCCAAGTGTGAGCTCTCTAAGTTCCAGACCCAGGATAGAAACCCTTGATGGTTTCTTTCTTCTCTTTTTCTTTTCTTCAAATAAATAGGCATGAGTGTTTATTGCACTAGTGACACGTAACTCAAAGATATGCCACCATTTGTTATTATAATTCTATCTTTGTATGATTTTGGTTTTGGACAAACAATTCTTTGGGCAGGGTCCTTCAAGGATTTCTAGACTTCTTTACCCTAATGGTTTTCTTGAAGTCTAAAAATAAAAAAATAAATAAAAGTCAACCTACTTACATAGGTGCTATCATTACTTTTTTCATTCTCTTTCCTATTTAACACTCCATTTTCTTCACTTTCTGCTAACTCACAATCATTCAAAAGGAGTGTAAGTGTAGAAATGAAGGGAGTTTCTGTTCGTGGACTTACCAATATCTGTGTATTTTGTAGGTCAAGTTATGAGAAAGGTTTAGAGTTTGTAAATGCAACAAGCACTATTAGTCGAACACTGGCTGCGAGGAACATTCGTGTAGTATATGGGGGAGGTAGCATTAGGTTAATGGGGGCTGTATCACTTTCTGCACATCTAAGAGGTGGGCAAGTTTTAAGTATCATTCCTAAACCTTTCACTTGAAAGAACATCATTGGAAAGACAATTGGGCTAGAACTTCAAGTATCATCTATGCATGGACGAATGAGGACAATGCTTGAAAACTCTGATGCATTCATTGCCTTAGTGGGTGGTTTTGGTACTTTGGAAGAAGATTTTTAAATTATTTCTTGGGCCCAACTGAACATCCACCATAAACCCATAGGTTTGTTGAATGTTAATAATTTCTTTGATAATTTGTTATCTTTTGTTGACCACGCTATAGAACTGAACTTTATCACACCTTCGGCAAGACGACTCCTTATATCTGCTTCTATTGTTAATGAATTAATTGATAAATTATAAACTTTTATTTATGAACCTGATTTAGCAATAGCTCAGATAGATTAGTCAGAAGGAAGCAGTAAGGGAGGCAGCAAGGAACATGAATGTGATCTGACACTTCATCTATAACTTTCCTTTACCTTTAGTTTTATTTATCATACTTTGTTTCTGTTTAAATTTGTGTAAGGTTTCTCTTTTCAGTAATTGCTACAACAAGTAATATCTTCTATCATTTACTTATCTATGTTTTGACATTGAGGACAATGTTGTGGTCTGGTTGGGGGAAAGGATAGTTAAAAAAAATCAAAAAAAAATCAATAAAAAAAGGAAGCGTGTTTATATGTTTGTCAACAACTTATTAACAGCAAAACTAATTAAGGATGATAGAGTAAGGAGTAAATTATGCCCTTGAGGTAAATTTGCTCTTGAGACACATCAAAATTAGTGACAGAATAAGGAGTAATTAGGTAGATAACTATTTTGTATGGAAGTAGCAATTTAAATTCAAGGAACATAGCATGATAGAGTAAATTGTCTTCTTTCTTAAAAATCACATGCTTGGTTATAGATGTTGAATTGGTGAACTGAGAATGATAGAAATATGTCTTGTGAGATTTTGAGCCTATTGATGAATGAATTGAACATTTGCACCATTCTTTTCTCTTGTGTGATTTTCACTCATGAAATTGTTACTCTAGAACTTGTTTTGACTCTATTTGAGGCTACATTTTCACATGCATGGATAAATATGATTGAGACATTTTTTTTGAAATAGCTACTTTAACCAAATAGCCAACCTTGTATATTTTTCCTTGCTTAACCCCTTTGAGCTTATTCGATTATTCCTTGTTTTTAGCTCATTACATGCCATAAAAAAAACATGTTCTTACTTTACCTTAGGGAATAAGAGAACATTGACATTTGATGAGTTCTTGAATAAGTGTGAAGGTGTTTGTACAAAATGGTTGATGAAAAAGGAAAGAGTAGTCATCTTAAAAAAAAAGTGTAAAGAAAGGTCAACAAAGTAAAAAAGGGAAGCGAAAAGAATATGTAAAGGGAATTTGCATTATGTTGGGATGGACTTTTCATGTTTGTTATTTTAACTCAACCCTAATGCTCTTTTATTCTCTTTGGTATTTAACTTGTCATATCCATATTATCTCATTCATTTACCCTGACCTCATTACAACCTTGAATAAAGTCCTCTTGGTTTTTGTGTGCATGTGTTTTGAGTAGTGGAGAAGTAGAAGATAAGTAAGTTTATGGTAATGCAATTTTTATGGGTCGAATTAAGTGAAATACCTACCTTTTTAAACACTTGAGGGATTGAAAGTGAATCTTGTGAAGATCTATCATTTTTAACTCATGCTTTTTAATTGAAGTTTCCTTACTTGTTGGTTTGAGATGTGAAGAAACATTATCTCATAAATGTTTTGATCCCTTAAATCTTTGGTTGCTCTTCATTCTTAAATATTATTAGAAATTGAGTCTTTTGAAATTTCTATCTTTTGAGTTTGTGTTGTTTTTCCTTGCTCCCTAGCTTTGGTCTTATATGTTTTACCCGGGAGTGCAAAAGCTAAGTGTGAAAAAATTTGATAATAATATATTTTACTCATTTTATAATCTTTTAACTGGGCTTCTTATTGTTCAATTAGGCTTAATTAAGTTGGTTTTGTTACATTTATTGATATCGAACTTAATTGGATCATTGAAAGAATTATTGTTTGAATTGACTTTAATTTATCTATTTGACAGTATTTAGTAAACTAGCTATAATTTGAGTTTCTAATATCTGATTATTATGATTCTAGTCTTGTAGGAAAGTTAAGACAATTTTCTATAACTTTCATGAAGACCTTAAGAGCTAAATCACATGTTTGGATAATTTAAATTAGAGTTGAAGCAAGATTCAGAGTACTAATCTTGGAAGCTTGACCTCTGTGCACTCATCAGGCCATTTCTTAAACTATAGGAGTCCAATTAACACCAAATTAGTGCATTAGAAATTTAAGACCCAAATATACAACTTTCATGAAGAATACAAGAGTCATTTCTAAATTATAATAGGTCATATTGGGCCTAGAAGGCAGAACAGAGGAGTTGTAGCTGAGCCTAAATAGTGTGCAATGATTGGGCCATAATTCGAGCTGTAGGAATGATTTTGGGTTGAAATTAGCAGTATTGGAAAGCTAAGACAAAATCCTACAAATTTCATGAAGTCCATTTTTCCATAATCTGACAGCATCCATGAGTTCAGTACTGAATGATTTCAAAGACAAGAATCTCAATAATTTTCCACTCATTCATGTAAAGTCCCAAATACTATTACTAATACCGTACCTGGTTTACATATCAGTAATTAGCAATTGGTACATTACTTATGAATATCACAATTTTACAAAAAAAATAGTTTATGTAATTATCAAAATATGAGCCATTCGCGAAGCGTAATATACATATATAAGGAGGAGAAAAGTTATACAAAATGTATGACATAGAGATCAGTATACATATATTGCCACATGACACCAAAAACCAAATTAAAAGTACTACAAAGATCTAGACTATTGTCTTCCAGCAAAGACTCCATCCTGCTCCATGGCTTGATCCCTATCTGGAATTATCATGGAAAGGCATAGAAAACAGGGGGTGAGAATTACATAATTCTCAGTAGTTTAACTCAAAAACTGTTTCATCACAATAATTCCAGCTATTTCGGGGGAAAAATTGTTATATAAACCATTTCAATATTTAGAAAGGTGGCAAAATGCCAAAACAAGTCCTTACTCTTTCGAAATAGACATCCCATTTTCCATTATTACATAAAACATTTAATTATTCAAGTCATAAATCATTTTATGATTAAAGTCTTATGACAATTCACAAGTCATAATTCAATTCATGAAAACTCATGGTGGAAACAAATGATATTATCCAATATCAATACATATAAAAAATTCTCATTTCATAAGATCACATGATTCAATCAATGCTAGCATTTAAAACCATTTACTTAGTAGTAGTCTGCTTTTAGGTTGGTGTACTTCAACCTCTTTGTGACTCACTTCATCACATAGAACTACTCTGAGTAACTGGACCTATATCTTATTCAATCTAGGAGAGAGGATCCTTACTAACCCTCAATCAATCCACATGAATAGAGCACGACCTCATGTCACTTGGGATGCTAGGATACGCTACCCTAACTGTCCCGGGTTTAGGATCACCCCAAGTGGGAGGGAAACATCCATTCTTAACCACTAATGACTAGGGAAGCTCAGGTAAAAGGGGAAGAACACATCTTAACCCCAATTACTCTAGTATAAAGAGATTCTTTATTCTCTTTTACCATTAACCAAGTATTACCCAAGTGTAAGGTAATCCAAAACCACACTAGGCCTATTTCCACAAAGGGATACCTATGAGAAAAGCCAATTTTTCATTTCTACAATGCCCTTTGATCAACATCTCAACAATTATGCAACACATGCATTTACAAGGTTTTCCTTCATAGGCATTTCATCTCATCAAGGTAAATCATTATTTTCATACATTTCATATGCTTTTTTTTTCTTTAAACACTTGCATATAGCATTAGAAATCAATTCATCAATTTAAAAACATCACAAAACATTTCTGTTTCTGGTAGTAGAGTATGAAGTTTGACCTTTGTGCAGTAAAACAAGCATAACTTGAGCTATAGAGGTCAAAATGAGGTGATTTTAGTGGCATTAGAAAGCTAAGAGAAAGAGATACAACTTTCATGAAGACTATAAAAGCTGATTCTCATTACAAAGTAAGACACAGCCCATGTTATAAGACACAGGGTGGGTCATATTCTTCTCTGCCCGTGAAATGCCAAGGAAATAGGCTATCAGAACTAGACACAAGGGGGGCATGTCTGAGGACACAGCCCGTGTTTGTGTCTCAGCTGCAGCCATCCGAGGTAAAAATCACTTAGCCCAAAAATATCTCCAAGAATGAAATCACCTTCCTCTTGCCTTTCCTAGCTTCCCTTCTTGATTCTTGCTTGAATCCTTGATTCCCCCTTGCTAGCACCTTCTTGAAGTCACAAGAATGAGAGTGAAAACAAGAGAAACGAGAAAGAGAGAGAGTGTGCGAAAGAGGAGAGGACGTGAATGGAGAGAGAGAAAATAGAAAAAAGATGATAAAGTGTTTGTGGCTAGGAAAAATAGGATGAATAGTAAAAGTTACTTTCAACTAATAACATTTTATCTACTATGAACACTTTAAAATCCCCTTAATGAATTCTCTCACCTTCACATGCATTATTGAGAATTATAAAATACCACTTACTATTCAACTCTATTTTTTCATAAATATTTTGTACTCCTATCTCAATGTCACTAAAAATACCAGATTGATCCTATTCAACTTCTAAAATTTTCTGTAGCTTGTTCCACCCCAAAAGGACAAAGAAATAAAGTTCTCATATTTATTTCCATTTTCTTGCTATTTTAGCTACTTTATGGGCTTTTATGAATAATTTCTCACTTTCAATGCTATAGATTTATGCTCAAATAAATCCAAATAATTATCAAAATTTACCAAGAAATTTGTAATAGTCTCATTGAGCTACTATAATCTTAATTATGACTTATGTTTGGCAAAATGTTACAATTCACAATTATCAAACCACTACTTGGCATTTTTCACTCATTAACCCACTCATCCACTCACTCATTAATCAGCCCCTTGTCATTTTGTATCTCTCATCCTCTATAAAAGGCACCATTGGCTGATCATTTAAGAATCTTGGTTTTAGATATCAAGATCATACTATTATGTTATTTGTTTATCTTATTGTAATTTTCTTTTGTTCTATGAGTAACTAATTTTCATTTTACTTGAGTGAAAGAGTGAAGTTTTTGGTAATAAATTAATATTAGATTAATTTCTTTCTTATGCTTAAATGATATATTATCAAGTAGTCATTATATGTGTTGTATTTTGTTTCCAATCAATTTAGAAACCCTCTTTGTAAAGTGAAGATCTTGATTTATTGTAGACAAGAGGTTGGCACAATGAATGCTTGAGTCCATTTATAAGTGGTGGTATTAATAAATAATTAAAGGAACCATAATATAATTATATATATAATCTTAAATAAACTTTGAATGTTGTATTTTTTGATTGGAATCTTCATTATGCGTAGATTCTAATTGAGTTATAAAAAGAATTAATCTTGTCCTTAATTTACTTACCAAGAGTGGATCTCCTAACTCAAGTAAATCTTTTTTATTTGTGACCAAGTTTTATCACCTTTATTATTGTGACAAAATATTTTCCTTACGCCAAAGAATTTTTCTTTATCAATTCCATGTGGATCGACTTCGGACTCCTAAGAATTTATTACTTGAAACAACTTGCACTTGAGTTTACAACTTTTAATTCGCATCAACAGATGTTATGTATATATTCTTTCGTTCGTGGCTTATACTTTCGTATATAATGTTGTTATGTTATATTAGAAATGTTTTAGTAGTAAATAACATGCCTAGATTTAATTACCATGGTATAATGCAGATTATATCAACAATAACAACAACAACAAAGCTTTTTTCCACTAGATGGGGTCAGCTACATGGATCAAATAGTGCCATTATGCCCCAAACGACGGACCCACTACACTTCAACCACATGTTGTACCATTTCTAAACAAAAGCAACTCAAAGGACGATACTCAGAATGTTCGAAACTAAAGCAACGCGTGGCACCCTAAAAGGACACCTAAGCCGGACATCGAACCTTCGGCAAGATACCACTATAAAGTAACACCCCATATCTTAATCCAAGATTAGACTGCAACATGGGCCCCACAAACTACATGGGGGTAACCTACTATTTATCCTGGATAACGACACAATGACCTAAGCAGAGTGATCCATCGCAGATCCCAACCTTACTCATTAACCCCAGAAGCCCACTACGATACACCACAGACCTCAATCCTTTGGGAAAACATCGAGAGATTAGACGTTGACACAACAACTCGAATCCCTTTATCCATCGCGTGTTGTGTGCTCTTGTTAAACTCGTATCTTGACATAGTTGTCCCATCAAAGCACTAAGCTGGGGGCAATTATTTTGGTCCGAGTTATAGGTCCATAGAACTGGAGCAACCTAACCCACTAGGTAGGAATCCAAACATGTTATGCATATGAAGCAACTCATCCACTAAGCATGTCCCCCTCGACAAAAAAGAGGAGGTGCCACTCCACACATAAAGAAGGGATAAATCATACGAAATAACAATTTCTCATACTCTAAAGGGACAGCATACAATACGCACTGAATTACTCAAATCCCCCCACATTTTTTACAAGTATATATATATATATATGCTAGGCAAAAGGACAAAGGTATGCCCTAATTCCATTACACACTATCCTCCTTGCCCAGCTACTGACTTGAGCATCAGAGTGCCTTTTGCAGGTGCCCACCCCCATGCTACATGACTGTGGAAGTTATGCTTAATACCATTGTTTCTTACCTCTCCATGTAACCCTCAGAACCTAGTTCTGAACAGAGAGAATATGTGGCCTGTAACTAGGCTTCCTACAGCAATGCCTCCAGTTTACAGAACCACAATTGGTAAGCCAAAAAAAGTGAGAAGAAGAGAGAAATATGAAGCACCTAAGCCATATAAATTGAAGAGAAGTGGCACATCATTGAGGTGTTCAAGGTGCAACACATACGGCCACAATAAGGCACTCTGTTAGAATGTACTTGCACCAACACCACCTTCAATTGCAGTTGCAAACTCAAATGCTAGGAGAGGCAGAGGAAGAGGCACATCACAAGGTGCTAAAAATCAGTAAGTAACTCTTCCTTTTGTAATATAAATACATGTTATAGAAAATTGTTTATGTATGGCCTTAATCTTTCATATGATTGGTGTTCATATGCAAAAGAGAAATTTGAAATCCGCAAGTGTCCAAGCTACTGGATCTGCATCACAAGCATCTGTAAGTGACTTTGTTACTGGATCTGTTAGTGTACCTGCTGCACCAGTCCAATTTGCACCAACAGGACCTGCACCACCCCAATCTACACAAACAGGACTTGCACCACTTCTATCTCCACCTGTTGCACCCACTGCACCAGTCATGGGACCATCTGCACCACCTATGAAGGCATCACTAGCACTAGGAGGATCTACAAGCATTGGAGGGAGAGGGGTTATAAGTTCAAGGGGATGGATGCCAAAACTTGGGATAAAGAGAGCAACATACACATGGAGAGGTAACCCGTGTGTAACAAGGCAACAACTACAACAATCTGTGCAAATGGATCAAGGACAACTTCAATGCAGTCAAGAATATATGAATGCAAATCCCAAATCTCCATAAGAATATGATAGGATATTTTGAAATACAAACACACCAGCTGAGTAATGGATATAATTTGACTTTTTGATGTTTAATTAGGGTTGTTTAGAATTTGGGGGTGTTTATGATTATGTGATTCTTTTGATGACATGAAGCATCTTTTGTAGTCTACTATTGTAAAGTCCATGTGCTGGTTGTGTTTCTTTTTAGAAAATGTCATATGACACTTTGGTTTATAATGTCACTTGGTTTGTTATCTTATCCTCTTTGTCTCATTACTTCCTATTTTATTCTTGATGTTGTTGTCTTATATTATTTGTCTTATGTTTGGACCAAGCTGATACCAAGGTCCATGGCAGCATGGGCCTAAGACTTGTGCTATGTTTTTAGCTAAGTCAAGTGAATAAAATACACCTATTGTTGTGACATCGGCAAGTGCACCAAATCACAAAAGGTAATAAAGTAGTAAAAAGAGAATCGTCCCATGAGAATTATATTATCAATTACCAAGTTCGTTAAATTAACACTATTTAAGCTACTCAAAAGGTGAAAGTTGGCTAAAGCAAGAATAAAAGCAACTAAAAGAAAGTAATTAAAATTAAACAAATTAAATTCAAGCAATCTAACAAGAGATGAAAACAATAATAAGAAAGTGTTAGGGTTCGGACTTCAACTTGAACTCTTCAAATGCAAATCTAAATATTGATTTAAACATGTTCTATTTCAATGATTTATGGTCAATTGCTAAAATTAATCAATATACAATCCCTTGGTATATTAATCCTCTTACACTATTTAGAATTAACTAATCCCTTAGTCTAACCTCAAATAGAAAGGCATTATCAAGAATAAGGGAATTAAAAAAAAAGACCACATAACCCACAACATCTATTCCTAGCAATTATAGAATTTATGGTGTTTATCACAAGTTCTAGGTTCATGCAAAATTTCTCAAATCATACATAAACCCAAAAACCATTCCCAAATTGGCTTAATTTAGAAAAATATTAAGACAAGAGATAAACACATAAATCATAAAATAGAAACATAGATTAAACCCATAAAAGAAGTTACATCATCAAAGTATCAAGATGACAAGATCCATCATCCCTCTAATGAGGGGAAGTTAATTACACATAGGGAAAGAACAAAACAAAGATAAGAAGATGACAAATTCGATTGATAATTAATGGAAAAGGTGAAGAAAATTCATAATCTTCAAGCCTTGATGCACCCACACCAAATTAGGGTTGAGTTGTCTTGACGGTTGCTGCAGTGTGTGTTGAAATTTGGTAAAACTTTCTATTTATAATTTCAAAATCCTATGTTGTTACGCGTCTAGCCCCTGAGTGCTAGCTTCCAAACACCTGAGCGCTGGTTCACCAGAAGCCAATTTTCCCATAATGCACGCGCTTGAACGCTAGCTTACCAACGCCTGAGCGTTGGCTTACCAGATATAATCTTCCAATTCTACCAGTTGTGTGCTTGAGCGCTGAATTCCTAACCTTGAGTGCTTGGATAACAGAGAAACTCCCAC
Source organism: Ormosia semicastrata (assembly GCA_029884595.1). Lineage (NCBI taxonomy): Eukaryota > Viridiplantae > Streptophyta > Magnoliopsida > Fabales > Fabaceae > Ormosia > Ormosia semicastrata. Next base: position 79,376,888 of record JAQQTO010000063.1, on the reverse strand, counting down.
ATTTTGCCTAGCCAGCGCTTGAGCACTGACTCTTGAGCGCTGAGTGTCTAGAGAGCTTTTCCAGCAGTTCTTCCATGTGATCAAATCTCTTTTCTTCATCCCTATGCACATACCTATCAAAAACATAAGAAAATACGAAAGAAAATAATTTAAAATAATAAAAACATGATAAACATAAGGCCAAAACTCAATTAAACAGATTAAAGGAGAATGAAAAACCTAGAAATTTAACTATAAAAAAATGACTTTTTAAAGGTTCATCACTCTCCCAAACTTAAGATTTTGCTTGTCCTCAAGTAAAAAAAATAAATAAAAATAAAAAGAAAGAAAATCTTTTTGGTGACCGACAACTATATACATCCTCCTACAAAGGCTCCGAACTCAAGGAGGCACTTAAGCCAACTTAACATGCAAATTAAAACACAAACACGACATTGCCAAATAATGAACATCATATATAACCTCAAAAACTATTCCAAAATCTAAATTCAAGGAATTACACATGTAAAATCCAATGATCACATTGCTCTCACGTGCAACTCTTGTATATAAATGACTTCCTATAAACATGAATGAAAGACCAACTCACAAAGAAGTTCAAACCCAGATAGGTTTATAAAAATGCAAACGTACATCAAATATGCATCCATAGGGTTATTTTTCTTCTCTCTCTCCACTAATATAAACAACACATAACCAAGGATTAAAAGGGACTTTATAAAGCTTGTAATGTAAGGCCAAGGGTATGGGTTAATAAAGAAAGGGTAGGATAATGAAAACAAAAGTTGAGATACAAAATCATGCAAATTTTAAAATTTAAGCCACAAAATGTAGAACAAGTGCAAAATGGAGATAAGAATCAACACAACATTCACTTTTTTCTTTCTTTCTTTTTCTTTTCGTTTTCAACAACCTCCACCCCCAGACTTATTTCTTTGTAATACTTTGGGTGAACTTTCTTTTTTTTTTAAAAAAAAAAATCTTTTTTTTCTAGCTCAGCAAAACTTTGTGCATAAAAATAACAAAGACTTAAATAATAAAATAATACAAGATATGCACTCAACAAAGGGTGTGTAAGAGAAATTTTATTTTATTTTCTTTTTTATGGATATGGAAAAGGAAAATGTGGGTATAGAAAAGAAATAAAGGCCAAACAATAACAAGGTTGCAAAAGGGACCTAAGGATATACTGTGTTGACAAGTTGGCTTGAAAGGCTCAAACGGTCCAAAGAAGGCCCTTATCATTTTTTTAATCATGCATTGCCTAGGATTTCGCCTCAAGAGAGAATCTAACAATTTCTAGATGCAAATCATCCACATACATGTACTCCTATAAACTTTCTCTAAGTTTGTCATGCAATTATAAATCCGAAGTCTTTTCAATCATAAAGATGGGAAGCACAATCATGCATAATCAAAGCAATAGAGATCAATATAATTCTTGGATTCTCATGTGGCATCCTAGAAAAGAAATCAATTCACAGTTTAACCAATCATAGGATACTTAATTCAAAGCACTGGCATGCCAAGCTATAACAAAAATGACACAAGACCAAAAGACCTAATCAAAAATCAAAAGAAAAACAAAAAAAAAAACAAAATACCTTCCCCCAAACTTAAAACAAACACAGTGCCCTCACTATTCAGATTAAAAGCAAATGCAATAATCAATCAAGAACATAAAGGCAAAATAATAAAAGAAAGGGTAAAGAAAGGCTCATTGTTTTGGCAAGAAGTCAATCTAGCTCTTCCTCATCATCATTCTCCTCCTCATCTTCCTCACTGAAGTTGATGTTAGCCATGATCTCCTCATCAGTCATAGGACTAAGAGGATCAGTGTCAAGGCTCAGGTGCTCTGCTATGTTGCGCAACAACTAAATAGAGTAGTTGAATTTCTTCTGGTTTTGATGTTGCACATACTCTAATCGATCCATTCTCTGCGTCAGGGTGAGCACTTATGAGGTGGCCTGACTACTGGGACTGGAGGTGCAGGAGCTTGAGGTACTGGAACTGCGCGATCCTCTTCAAAATACCTCTTAATAACTGAGGCTGTGAGTGGAGGAGTGAGCTGGATTAGTTGATCACCAAAAATTTGTATACCCTTTTCAGAACATAATCGGGAAATGAGCAAAGGGTACAATAAGCTCCCAGAAGTGTCTTGAGTTGCCATTTGCATATTGAAAGCAATGATCCTGCCGATGTCCATAACACTACCTGAGACAATGGCGAAGACATGCAAGGCCCTCTTGATTGGCACTTCAGAAATGTTGGAGCAAGGCAGAAGGTTGGCCTGAACAAAAGTACACCACACCTGTGGGATTGGTTTGAAATCAACTTTCTTAAAAAATTTGGGTTAGTTTTTTGTGTCCAACGCCCATTGGGAACCTTCCTTGCACAACATGCTAAGCACAAGGTTTGCATCCAAAGGTTCGCTCAACAAAGCATGATAATCACACTGGCCTAGGTAGTCATATTCTTGATCAAGATAGTCGTTTAGCACATCTTTACTAAACTCTATAGGTGTCCCCCTCACCATGTTGTGATATCTGTGCCCTTCAGTGGAGTCAGCAAAAGCATTTGCATAGAATTCCCGAACCAACGTTTGTGATCCTGGGTTTGTAATTTGGCACAATTTGCCCTAACCTCTGTCTGTAATTTGGGAACGAATTTTAGAATATTTGTTCTCTTGTAAAACAAGCCCCCACTCCCGAATGAAATTCCTTTTCAAAAATGCATTTATAAACCTTTTTTCATGAATTTCGGATCGAAAACGATTTGCATCAAATGAAGAAGAGCTAGAGGCTTTTTTGGAGGGACCTCTTTGTCTCTTAATTGAGGGCATTGTGAACTCCTGAAACCACAAATGAAGGGAAGTAAATGAGTATCCCTCAACAAGAATTCATAAAACAGAGTAATTATATTAGATAAATAACAACTAGAAACAATTCAAGACTCCTCAAACAACAACCAGAACCAATATAATACCAAATTTTCTAATTCCTCACCAGCAACTCAGAATATGAAAACAAATAAAAATTATGGAGCATGTGAGTATACTAGCAAACCAAATAATTAGATCCATCACAGCCAAAATTCACAACAATCCAAGATATTCACATGATCACTATACCAAGTCAAAATTCCATATTCACAGAGCAATTAATCCACACAATAATCCATAATCAAATCAAATTAGCCTATGCCAACAACATTCAAAATATGAGCATAATCAAATAAGCACAATAATGAGTCCACAGTATCATCCAAACTAACAATTTCAGTAACTACACTTTCCAATCACTTCCAATCAAATAATTTACAAAATTTATTTAAGGTAGCAACAACAAATTGATCCAATTTTTGCCCAATTTCACATTTCCCACAAAAGCCCTAGTTCACCAACCCTAAAACCCCAATTTCCACAATCCATGAAATTAACAAAATAGAACACCAATTTGAGATTAAGGATAGATGAACATACCTGAATAAGGGAAGAATTAAAGCAAGAAGGGGAGAAAATGAGATGGATGCATAGTAAGAACACACCACGCAATGTACGAATGTAAATGGTGGTAAATCCCCCCTTTTAGATGCAAACAATCAGTAAAAATGGAAAAGATTATGCTAGATGAAGAGAAAAACCACAATGAAATGCCTTGGGAAAGTGATTTCGAGAAGAATTTTGAGAAGAATTTTGGGAGAAAACTGAGAGGAATTTGAAAATGAGAACATTCAGGGCTCGAGCGCTATGAACAGATAGTTTAAATGCCTTTCTGCCTTCTGCACGCTTGAGCACTGGGTTTCCAACGCCTGAGTGCTAACTCAGCTTTTTTTTTGGTTTTTTTTGGAAATAAAACAGAAACTTAAAGAAAAATAATAAAAACCACCAAAACAAAAACAACAAAGAAAAAGAAAAAGAAAAGAAATTTGGGTTGCCTCCCAAAAAGTGCTTGTTTATCGTCATTAACTCGACATTGCTTGTTCTCAATCAAGTTTGCTAAGTGCCTGAGAAGACTTCTGTCGATCAAACCTGTCTCCCCAATAGTGCTTAAGTCTGTGACCATAGACTTTGAAGCTTTTTCCTGAACAGGGTTCTACAATTTCAATTGCTCCAAAAGTAAAAGCTTCTTTGACTTTGAATGGGCTCGACCACTTGGACTTCAATTTACTTGGAAACAACTTCAACCTTGAGTTAACTAATAACACTTACTGTCCTGGTTCAAATTGTCTCAAAGTAATCTTTTTATCATGCCACATTTTTATTTTTTCCTTATATAGACGAGCATTCTCATAGGCTTCATTCCAAAACTTGTCCATCTCGTTCATCTGTAGCAACCTTTTTTCACTTGCAGACTTCACATCATAATTCAGAAATTTAATTGCCTAAAATGCTTTATGTTCAAGTTCCACAGGGAGATGACATGATTTTCCAAAGACCAGCCTATATGGGGACATACCAATGGGAATCTTAAATGTAGTCATGTATGCCCATAATGCATCATCTAACTTTAGTGACCAATTCTTCCTAGAGGTATTAACAGTCTGTTCTAAAATGCTTTTCAATTCCCTGTTAGACACCTCTACTTGACCATTTTACTGAGGATGATAAGGAATGACTATCTTATGTTTAACACCAAACTTGCTCAAAATAGCCTCAAACTGCCTATTACAAAAGTGTTTCCCACCATCACTAATTATTGCCCTAGGGATGCCAAATCTAGTGAAAATATTTTTTTTAATAAACCTGACAACTACCTTAGCATCATTAGTTTGTGTGGCAATAACCTCCACCCATTTAGAAACATAACCAACAGCCACCAAGATAAATTAATTAGAGAATGAAGAAGGAAAAGGACCCATAAAATCAATGCCCCATACATCAAACAACTCCACTTCCAAATGATTATTGAGAGACATTTCATGTTTTTTGGAAATACCACTAACTCTTTGACACCTGTCATAGCTTTCAAAAAACTTGTGAGAACCTTTAAACAAAGTAGGTCAATAGAAACCATATTGTAATACCTTTGCTACAGTTCTGTTACCTCCAAAATGACCTCCATAATCAGAACTATGCCAGTGCCACAAAATGTTTGGCATTTCTTCCTCAGGCACACACCTTCTCAATATATCATTAGCACATATTTTAAAAAGGAAAGGTTCATCCTAATCATAGTACCTAACATCTCGAAAGAACTTTTTCTACTGTTGCCATGTGAAATCTGATGGAACCATTCCAGTCGCCCTATAATTCGTAAAATTTACAAACCAAGGAGACAATTGTACAACAAAAAGTTGTTCATATGGGAACTCTTCCTTAATGGGCATTTGTTCTTCTTCTGAATCTCCTCTATTAGTGATTCTCGACAAGTGGTCTGCTACCAAATTCTCTATTCTTTTCTTGTCCCTAATCTCCAAGTCAAACTCCTGTAGAAGTAGAATCCATCTGATGAGCTTGGGCTTTACATCCTGTTTAGTCAAGAGATATTTCAAAGCTGCATGGTCAGTATAAATAATAACTTTTGACCTAACCAAATAAGAATGAAATTTGTCAAATACAAAGATTACAACAAGTAATTCTTTCTTTGTGGTGGCATAGTTAAGCTGTGCTTCATTCAAAACTATCTTTTCTCTATCCTAAAACAACACCCATGGCAAAATCACTTGCATCACACATTAATTCAAATGACAAATTCTAATCAGGAGCAACAATTGTAGGGGCAGAAAGAAGTTTGCTTTTCAAAAGATTAAATGCATGCAAACAATCATCATTAAAAACAAATGGTGCATCTTTAACAAGCAACTCGTAAAGAGGCTTAGTAATTTTGGAGAAATCCTTTATGAATCTCCTGTAAAAGCTGGCATGCCCAAGGAAACTTCTTACTCCCTTAACATTGATGGGAGGGGGTAGTTTCTCAATAACCTCAACCTTTGCTCAATCAATCTCAATACCCCTCGAGGAAATGCTGTGACCTAGAACAATGTCTTCCTGCACCATGAAATGACATTTCTCTCAATTTAAAACAAGTTAATTTCCTGGCATCTTTTCAAAACCAAAGAAAGGTTAGAAAGACAAGTATCAAAAGAAGAGCCAAAAATAGAAAAATCATCCATAAAAATCTTAACAAACTTTTCAATCATATCAGAGAAAATGGATAACATACACCTCTGAAAAGTTACGGGAGCATTGCATAATTCGAAAGACATCCTCCGGTATACAAAGATTCTATATGGACAAGTAAAAGTTGTCTTCTCTTAATCCTTGGGAGCCACCAAGATCTGATTATAACTAGAATAACATCTAGAAAGCAATAATAGGTGTGGCCTGCAAGTCTCTCTACCATTTGATCAATGAATGGGAGGGGAAAATGATCCTTTCGTGTTTCACTATTAAGCCTCCTATAGTCAATGCACATTCTCCAGCCAGTGACTGTCCTTGTAGGGATGAGTTCATTCTTTTCATTGACTATCACTGTCATCTCTCCTTTCTTTGGAACAACTTGAACTGGACTAACCCACGAGCTATCTAAGATAGGGCAAATAATGCCTACATCATAAAGCTTCATCACTTCCTTCCTTACCACTTCTTTCATGGTGGGATTTAGTCTTCTCTGTGGTTGCACCACTGACTTGTAGTTATCCTCCATTAAGATCTTGTGCATGCAAATAGTAGAATTGATGCCCTTAAGATCATCAATGGTCCACCTAATAGCTGACTTATGCTCTCTCAAAACTTTTAAAAGCTTATCTTCTTCTTCGGGACTAAGATCCACATTTATAATCATTGGAAAAGTACTATTCTCACCAAGGAATGCATATTTGAGATTAAAGGGAAGCTACTTCAATTCTAGCTTGGATGGCTCCTGTATACCCTCAACCTCCTTCTTCAATTTTTCTTTCTGCAAGTTAGAACGAGAGACAATTAGCTGAGCTTCCAAATTAGCTATGCACTTAGATATTTCTGGTGTTATCTCTGTATCATCATCCACTGAAACTTTAGAATTTACTAACACTGATTCAAATGGAGATGTAAGAATGCTCTGCTCAAATGCTTTTTCAACCAATGAGTCAACTATGTCCACTCTAAGGCATTGGTCTTCCTCTGTAGGATGTTTTATTGCATCAAGAATACTGAATGTGACCTTCTCATCATGCACTCTTAACACAAGCTCTCCTTGTTGCACATCAATCAATGCTCTTCCAGTTACTAAGAAAGGTCTGCCTAAAATGAAAGGGATGTCTGCATCTTCTTCCATATCAAGAACTTCAAAATCAGCTGGAAAGATGAATTTATCCACTTTAATTGGTACATCATCAACTATACCATATGGATGCTTGATAGATCGATCCACTAGTTAAAGAGAGATCATTGTTGGCTTCACTGATTCAATTCCCAACTTGTGCATAATGGATATAGGCATGAGATTGATACTGGCTCCAAGATCACAAAGAGCTTTTCCAATAGTGAGCTTACTGATGGTGCAAGGAATGGTGAAACTACTTGGATCTTTCAACTTAGGAGGTAGCTTCCTCTAAATTATCGCACTACATTCTTTATTAAGTATCACTGTCTCATCCTTTTTCAACTTCCTTTTGTTTGACAGCGAGTCCTTCATGAATTTAGCATATGAGGGCATATGCTCAAGTGCTTTAGCAAAATGGATGTTTATCTGTAATTTCTTGAAAACTTCTAAGAACTTGAAAAAATACTTTTCTTGAATCTTCTTCCTAAATCTTTGAGGGTATGGAAGTTTAGCATAGAGTGAAGAATCAATTATTTTCTTCAACTCAAAGTCTTTCTTTTTTCTTTGCACTCTCGGTTGTTCCTCCTTAACTTCAACCTCTTTACCATCATCTTGAGACAAAACCTCTTCAATCAGAACCTTAGTACTTTCACTCAGATTTTTCGCAGAACCAGATGCTTCATTCTTGTCTTCTTCTAAAGTCTTACCACTTCTTAAGGTGATCGTGTTACACTGCTCCTTAGGAATTACCAAAGTATCACTGGGTAAACTTCCTGGAAGTCTTTCTTGAAGCTGCTATGCCATTTGCCCCATTTGATTCTCAAGACTTCTAATAACAGTCTCATGATTTTTGAAATTGGTTCTCGATTCCTCTATAAAATCTAAAGTCTGTTGCACAAAAGTAGAGGTCTGCAGAGAAAGTTTCTCCATTGCAATCTCAAGAGGAGACTTCTATTCAAGCTGAGCATTCAATGATATAGCTTGATTCTTCTAAGAGAAATTGGGATGATTCCTCCAGCTTGGATTATAAGTACTAGAATAAGGATTACCTTGTGGCCTTAAAGGGTTTCCCATATAGTTCACCTGCTCTGGAATGTTGACATCTGAATTCCCTGCCTCACATTGACCATTGACATGGTTATCTCCACAAAAATCGCAAGTCAGACCTTGATGATTAACTGCATTTACCTATAAATTACTAACTTGCTTAGTAAGGTTGACAATGTGTTGCATCATAGTCTAATTCTATGCAAGTATAGTATCAGCATCACCAAGCTCCAACATTCCCTGTTTGACTGTAGCTTTTCCACTAGGAACCTGATACTCGTTAGTGCCCATTGTCTCAAACAATTCCTGAGCTTTTTTTGGAGTTTTTGTGTTTATAGACCCACTTGTAGATGCATCGACCATTGCTCTAGTAGGATGACTCAACCCATTGTAAAAGATCTGTACCTGCTGTCAAACCTCAAAAGCATGGTGAGGACATTTCCTTAATAGCTCCTTAAATCTTTCCCATGCTTCATAAAGAGTTTCTCCTTGATTTTGATTGAAGTAAGTGATCTCACTCCTTATTTTCACAAACATTGAAGGAGGAAAATACTGAGTGAGGAACTTACAAACCAGATCATCCCAAGTAGAAATGTTTCCCTGAGGCTAGGCTTGTAGCCAACTCTTGGCTTTATCTCTCAAAGAAAATGGAAAGAGTCATAACCGTATAGCATCATCACTAGCTCCATTATACTTGATAGTATCACAGAGCTGCAAGAAATTGGCAATGTGCAAATTGGGATCTTCTGCTTGACCTCTCCTAAACTAATTCTGTTGCACCAGCTGTAGAATGACTAGTTTAATTTCAAAATTGTTTGCTTGGATAACAGATCGTACAATACTGGTTGAGACACTTTCAGAAGATGGAGTGACATAGTCAGCCATAGTGCGTCTTCTCTGTGCATCATTATTCTCAGTCATCTCTTATTCTTTTGCAATTTTCTTTCCTTCTCTGATTACTTTTCTGATTGTTCTTTCAATTCTAAAGAACCTTGCATAAATGAACAACAAGCAAACTAGCGTGGAATAAAGAAAATAACAATAAAAATAAATGACGTTAAGGAAATAAAAGAAAGTTAAATAAGAAAAAAATTATCTAAAATAAAATAAAACAAACGCCTAAATTAGTGCTCTTTTAACTATTAATCAATATTGACAATTAATAATCCCGGCAACGGCGCCAAAAGCTTATTGTGACATCGGCAAGTGCATCGAATCGCAAAAAGTAATAAAGTAGTAAAAAGAAAATCGTCCCACGAGGATTATATTGCCAATTACCAAGTTCGTTAAATTACCACTATTTAAGCTATTCAAAAGGTGAAAGTTGGCTAAAGCAAGAATAAAAACAATTAAAAGAAAGTAATTAAAATTAAACAAAATAAATTCAAGCAATCTAACTAGAGATGAAAACAATAATAAGAAAGTGTTAGAGTTCAGACTTCACTTGAACTCTTCAAATTCACATCTAAATATTGATTTAAATATGTTCTATTTCAATGATTTATGTTCAATTCCCAAAATTAATCAATATCTAATCTCTTGGCATATTAATCCTCTTACACTATTTAGAATTAACTAATCTCTTAGTCTAATCGCAAATAGAAAGGCATTATCAAGAACGAGGGAATTAAAAGAAAGACCACATAACTCACAACGTCTATTCCTAGCAATTGCAGAATTTATGGCGTTTATCACAAGTTCTAAGTTCATGCAATTTTTTTCAAATCATACATAAACTCAAAAATCATTCCCAAATTGCCAGATTTAGAAAAGCATTAAGACAAGAGATAAACGCATAAATTATAAAATAGAAACATGCATTAAACTCATAAAAGAAATTACATCATCAAAGTATCAAGATCCATCGTCCCCCTAACGAGGGGAAGTTAGTTACACATAGGGAAAGAACAAAACAAAGATAAGAAGATGACAAACTCCATTGATAATTAATGGAAATGGTGAAGAAAATTCCTAATCTTGCCCACACCAAATTAGGGTTAAGTTGTCTTGACGGCTACTGCAGTGTATGTTGAAATTTGGCGTAACTTTTTATTTATAATTTCAAAATCTTGTGATGTTACGCGTCTAGCCCCTGAGCGCTAGCTTCCAAATGTCTGAGCGCTGGTTCACCAGAAGCCAATTTTCCTATAATGCACGCGCTTGAATGCTAGCTTACCAGCGCCTGGGCACTGGCTTACCAGAAATAATCTTCCAGTTCTGCCAATTGTGCGCTTAAGCGTTGAATTCCCAATGCTTGAGCGCTGAATTCCCAACGCTTGAGCGCTTGGATAACAGAGAAACTCCCACATTCTGCCTAGCCAGCGCTTGAGCGCTGACTCTTGAGCGCTGAGTGTCCAGAGAACTTTTCCAGTAGTTCTTCCATGTGTTTAAATCTCTTTCTTCATCCCTATGCACATACCTTTCAAAAACATAAGAAAATACGAAAAAAGAAAAACAATTTAAAATAATAAAAACATGATAAACTTAAGGTCAAAACTCAATTAATCAGATTAAAGGAGAATGAAAAACTTAGAAATTGAATTGTAAAAATATAACTTTTTAAAGGTTCATCACCTATCATGTGTACAGAATAATTGAGATGCATGCACTTATGTGTAGTAATACAAGGGAATAAAATAAAATGGTCTACAAGCAAGACCCAACATCCGCAGTCAATAAAATACATAACTCTCACCAAATGTACTGGTCAGTAGTGCACTCTATGAATGTTTTGTAATTGTATACCGACTCTCTTGCATGAACACTGTTTTTCTGGTTTGGCAACGCGCATATTTTTGCACATATCTTAGGCTATAAGGATCCAGATTTCATGTCGTTATATGAAAGCTTAAATATAGACCTTCTTGCAGTATAAATCCCAGAATTTTATCACATCTATAGAAATTCCAACTCCCTCCGCAAACAGGACTAGTTTCTGCAAAACACTATTTTTCTGGTTTGGCAACATGTATGTTTATGCGCATATCTTAGCCTCCTAGGATCCAGATTCCATGCCGTTTGATGCATATGAAAGCTTAAATAAATACTTCTTGCAGGATAAATTTCAGAATTTTATCACTTATATAGAAATTCCAACTCCCTCCGCAAACATGACTAGTTTCTGCAGAACACTATTTTTCTGGTTTGGCAACATGTATGTTTATGTGCATATCTTATGCTACAAGGATCCAGATTCCATGCCGTTTGTTGCATATGAAATCTTAAATAAAGACCTTCTTTCAGTATAAATCTCAGAATTTTGTCACTTCTATAGAAATTCCAACTCCCTCCACAAACAGGACTAGTTTCAGCAGAACACTATTTTTCTGGTTTGGCAACATGTATGTTTATGCGCATATCTTAGGCTACAAGGATCCAGATTCCATGCCGTTTGTTGCATATGAAAGCTTAAACAAAGTCCTTCTTGCGGTATAAGTCTTAGAATTTTATCACTTTTTTAGAAATTTCAATTCCCTCTGCAAACAGGACCAGCTTCTGCAGAACACTATTTTTCTGGTTTGGCAACATGTATATTTATGCGCATATCTTAGGCTACAAGGATCCAGATTCCATGCCGTTTGTTGCATATGAAAGCCTAAATAATGATCTTATTGTAGTATAAATCTCAGAATTTTATGACTTTTATAGAAATTCGAATTGCCTCTGCAAACTGGACTAGTTTCTGCAGAATTTGATTCCTGACAGCTCTTACATTTCATTTCATAACTTCATTTCTAGAAGCACAAATTTCATTCCGTTTGTAGCATTTTAAAGCCAAGAGAAGAGACATCTAGCATTAAAATTTTCAGAATTTTTACATGTACCAAGTAATACCAGATTGTTTAAGTAGACAGGTCTGTTTCCTATACCTTATTGTGTAATTGGCTTATTAAAGAACACAAATTAATAAGGGTTTCTCCTGAACTTTATTTTCATTATTAAGAGTTCGATTTGCTTTCTCTTTAGTTCAAGTTAAAGGAACCTAAATAGCAAGTCTAAATTGTTTGAATTACGGTTGACTACCTTTTAATCTAAAGAGTTTCAAATATAAATAATCTATAAGCTTTAGGTGTATCATTTTGTCTTAAGGCGTTACATCTACCCTCTCATAACACAGACTTCAAACCACCTCCAATAGCCTTAGTTTTCCATGGCCATTCAAGATTGCAACCAAGATGACAATTACAGTCACACACACACACAACATGAAACCAGCATCAGCACCCTGTAAATTCTCAATTGTTTCTTCATACGTTTGACCATCCTTTGTTGCCCTTCTAGAATCAGACTTTTGGATGCATCAAACACCATGCTTCACCTTCATCCAAGTGCTTCTCTCGGCTGATTGGGAAATAGTCTCTAATTTAGGGTTTAGGAGGATGGGAGATGAGACCCTAAGCTACATGCCATGTGAGCAAGTTAGGTTAGCGTAAGTTACATGCCATGTGGTCAAAGCGTTAGCCATATCATTACACATTAGCTACATCAGACTCTCAACTAACAGTGTAATAACATATGATAATTGTAGGACTGATTTGAAAACGTTAACAAATATAAAGATTAAAATATAAAAAATATGAAAACTAAATTAAAAATTAATAAAATATATAGGAATCAAAATATCAATTTAATCTTAATAATATTATATTTTTTAATTTAATAGTATTCAATCCCAAGGTGTAAATTTTTTTTTTTTGACTGGACAAAGTATTTCTCTCACGCTAGTCAATAACTTCTCCTTGGGATGAAAACATAGAACTAGAAATATAAACGCGGAGCGGCCATAATAATTAGTTTAGTTCGTTAATTCAATTTTCTTTCATTTCCGTCTTCCAATCCTTTTGCTTCAGACAAAACCCTAGCACTGGAAAATGGAAGAAGACGAGAGAAGAATTCTGGAGAGGGAGAGGTACCAGATCGAGCAGATTCGCCAGCTCGATCTCGAGGAGTTGCAGGTCGAAGAGGTCGATGATCTCCATGATTCTTCCGATGACGATCGTGACCCTACGTAATTTACCATCTTCCTCTTCATACCTATGATTTTCTCGATCATCCGGTGTTCAATTTGATGGAGCTATACTACACCTGAATTTTCGATTACAATGTGCCATAGAACACTACAACAGAATGCTAGAATGCGTTACATAATTCGTGTGTGTGTGTGTGTGTTTTTCTTCCATTTTTATTGAAATATGAAAAAATTGGGGCGTTCTATAATTTGATGGAGTAGAAGCTCAATTATCTGGCTTTTGTGCTGTAAAAACTGCAATATAACACAAAATCGTCTTAATAGACCTATTTGAGTTTTTACTTTTGTTGTGTAGTACTGACAGTCTTCTGTTCATGCTGTTTGGAATACACTAGTCGCGGCTATGGCAATGCCACCTTCACCGGTGAATTCACTTACAATACCTGTATAGCATCCTTACATCCATATCTGGGTGGTAGGCACTTGTCTGTTGGACTTGGTTGTATATGCCCTTTTCTACAGTACATTGGTTTCCAATTGGATTGTTTGATGTAACGCGATATTACTTGCATGTCACAGAGGTTGAAGACACACACCATAGGACAGCTTTCTTGGATGGTGGTGCTGTATTGAACCTTCCACTTTTCTGTCTCGAAGGTATCTATGTCATCCTTCATTGCAATGTGTTTATCAAAACTGACAGCTTTGTGGAATTGTGGTTCCGCATTGTTGTCATCCTGCTTTTAAAGACAAGCAATTAAAAATTAGTTAAAATTTTTAAGAAACTCCTCCTTGAAATACCCTTAAAAATATGTTGGACTTGTATATAGTTATAAAAGGTAGCATATTACTTGCTTGACATGTATCGAAAGTTTTGTGACAAACTGAGTTCGTTTAGGCACTTAGTTGCAACACAGAAGTTGAAAAGTAGCTTAAAAATAGTTCAGATAATAGCATAAGTTGTTAAGTTGAGGGAAATAAACATAGAGAGTTTGTTTCTAAGTCACAAATAAGTGAAACATGGTGTAGTTAAAGTTTCAAGTTAATCAGAGTTAGTTTGGTATTTTTAAGTATACTGATTGTACTTTTAATGCCGGATTAACTAACAGCATATATGGAAAATCATGAAAATGATGGAACAACAATTTAGATGAATCTTAGTATTTATTCTAAAGTTGTTGGAAGCTGGAAAACTTGAATTAGTATAAAATTTGGGTGTCCTTAGCAGATATGAGTTCCAGCACAGGAACTCAAGTTGGTTTCCTCTTCGTTATTTTTTTCCTTTCTCTCGGCTGAGAAGAGAAACCGAGAAACAGAGAAGAGAGAAAACGAAGAGAAGAAAGAAAGGGGGAGAAAGGAAGAAGAAGAAGGAGAGGAAGAGCAAGAGCAAGAGGATTAAGTTTCAAGGTCTTCATCTTCTTCAAGAGGTAAGGGGTTTCTATTCATCATTCTCCTCTTTGATTTTCATTGAATGAGGTTTGGGATTTTGAGTAGAAATAGGGGTTTGGAGAGCCAAATCTGAGTTCTTGGCGTGATTCTTGATTCCAAGGATTAGGTTAAGTTAGTTTAAGTTTAGTAAGTATAAGATAGCCATTTATGGCTTAAGATCAACCATTAAGATCCATAGATTTAAGAATTGGACAATGGTTGGAGTTATGTGATTTGGACCTAGATTTTTTCCTAACAGAATCCATAGGTTGTAATTGAGTTATAACAAGTTTAGGGGCATGGATGAGTATTAGAAATTACCAGGAAACCAATTTTAGATGATTGAAAGTAAGATTGAACCATGGGAACAGTGCCACGGTTCTATATAATTCTGCAGAACCTGTGTTCTACCATGCACGTTGCGGCATGAGAGACGCTGTGTTGCGGCGTGAAGATGAACTGGCTTCGAGTGCCGAGGCGTGAGAAGGTCATATCGCAACGTGAGGTCAGTTTTGCAACACGCGCTGTGGCGTGAAGACGCCGTGCCGCGGCGTGATGATGAACTTGCTGAGTGCGCCGCGGCATACCAATGCCGTGCCGTGGCGCGTAAGGCTTGGTTTCTCAGTTTTCGACAGACAGAGGCTAGGGCGCCGCGGCGTGCCCTGGTTTGTTTCGGAGCGTGAGCACCAGATAGGCTAAAAATGTCATTTTTGATGTTTTGAAGCTATGGACTAGATGAGATCATTGATATATGTTTCCTAAGATGTGTTAAGGTACAAATGGGGATAATTTATAAGGAAAATTATCATCTAGTAAGTAAAGAGAAAGCATAAGCCTTTGAGCATTTAAAAGTGAAGGATTGCCCTAGGTAATAACATAGCACCTTAGGCAACCTAATGTTGCATTAGATATCACTCAAGATGTGATGAGATGGTACAATGGAGACAAGTATACTAGGATGAATTGTAGGGTTCACTCTAGTAAGAATAAGGAAGTTATGAGCCTTAGGATATCCAAGAGTAGTGGATTACCTTGGGAAGGTACCTAAAACCTTAAGCAACAAAGAGTTGCAAGTAAGAACCACTCTTGAGTTAGATTCACTTGAGTGGAGATAAGGTTGTGTATTTAGTTCTAAAGAGGGGATGTTATGTACTAAGTCTCTAGTTGAACGGGACCTTGTGCATTGTAGAATATACAAAATGATGAATGTTGACTTGTAAGCTTGTTACATTCATTAAGTATGCAAAGTTATAGTGAAATGTTCATTTATTTCCTTAAACAAGGTTGAATGAGGAATTAGCTAAGATAGGCTCTTTCACTAGGATGAAGTGAGTCTATAAGAACGTTAAGGTGATGTTTATGTAAGAGGTAAACATAACACTATGCTTTTTACACATTAGTTAGTTAATCTAGCTTGTATGTGAAAGCTATGAGAACCTTAGTGCAACCAAGAGTAATGGTTTGCCATAGGTGAGTATCTAACACCTCAGCAACATAGTGTTACATAGAGATCACTTAAGAGTTATGAGTGATGGGGTGGTGTTTAGATATAAGTATGTATGTCTATGGAATTGGTCTAGTAGTATTGATCTTAGTGAGTATCCTTTGATGCCCATTCATAAAGGTCAAGGGAAATAGATGGGTGTTTGAAAGACTCTTTTGAGTAAGAACATAACCTTGATATTTCGATAGTGCCAAGACCAAGGGAGATAAGTGGGAAGTCCGAAAGCCTCTTTGAGGAAGGAAGAATCCCGAACTTCTCAGCATACCATGATATGTGTGATGTGAGGATGATCTTTCCCTCTATTTACCACGGGATAATATACTGAACCAGTTCCTAATGAACTTCTTTGTTTTCAGCATAAAACTCTGCATGTATTTCAAAACAAAACATTGCACAAGCATATCTTTAGGATCTTTCTTAGGCATAATTATATTGCATATCATCCTTATTGCATTTACGGACAGTTGTATGGGCATTGTCTATTGCTGTTGGTATTTACAATTGTATGGGCAGTTGTTTATATCTAACATTATGTAGGCTATCGGTTTAGACTACACTACTTAGTAGTGTGCGGTTATGAGATATTAGTGGAGGAAACTCCTATGTTTGTAGTTATAGCAATTTGTTATATATTCATTATACAATGTTATGACTTGTTGGTATTGGAATTGCTTTTACTGAGAATTGTAATTCTCACTCCAATTGTTCTTCCATGTAAATCCAAGTACAGACCCTGTTAAGGGAATGAAGGTGAAGCATGAAGACTAGTATAGTTTTATATGCTTTTCTAGATAGAACTTATGTATACAGTTTACATTTGTTTTGTATGTATTACAATATGTTTTTTTTTTTTTTAGTGTTGTATATATATATATATATATATATATGTATGAGTTTATGTTTTTTCCGCAATCTCTCAAGGCTTTCTATAATTACTCAGTTGTGATTATGGATATATGTTAGTATGTAATATGTAGAAGTGATGTCTCTAATACTAGATATCTTTATATATTTTTGTATATCTAGGATATATCTAAATATTTGTATTAGGATGTTACACTCCTCATATTACAGGAAGGGAAATATATAGACATTGTGCTTTTAGGATCATGCTTGTTCATTTGTACCGTCACTCATTGTTTGAATAAGGGGCTTCTTCCTCTAAAAATATGCAATTTCGAAAGTGGTTTCATGGTAGTCCTTGCCATTTTGGAGTGCTTATTACATCATTTAAGTTTATATTTGCTTTCCCCCTGGCCTACTTGTTTTAATTAAGTTCTTTCTTTCTCCTAAGTTGTTTAGGTATCTGGATGGGATATGAGGTGTCCTAAGCCTTTTCTTTCCGCAGCACTGTCTTGGGGTGCTTTTGCCCATTTTATTTTTGGTCTGTATCCTATTAAATTATTGCTGAATATATTCTTGAAAAATGATCAAATTAATAGCTTCTAGCATAAAATGTGGTGGAAAATTGTCATCTCATAGACGTTTCTTCTTGTCCTCCTCATTTCCTTTCTGTAAGTTTTAATTTATAGGAAGAACTTAGACTAATCCTTGCACTATTCAGGAGTTGTACTCTTTCCTGGGGCTACTCTTCCACTTAGAGTTATTGAATCCAATTTTGTGGCTGCTGTTGAGAGAGCTTTGAGACAAGTTGACATTCCTTACACCATTGGTGTGGTAGGTGAACTCCTTATGACGACTGCTTGTGATTTTACCATGCTTTGGATTCTGTTTTAGTTTTTCTTATAAAACATGAATATGATATGCATGTGCATGCTCCTTCCAGATTCGAGTTCACAGTGATACTGCAAATCATAGGATGAAATCAGCAAGCATTGGGACGACTGCAGAGGTATTTCCTCTCAACTGATGTGCTATTTGTAGCAAATGCATACTGAATTATTTGCATTGCTACATGTTTGTGCCCACATATAACCCGTAAAATATAAAATCCAGTATTATCTTTTAGATCATGGAATAATGAATAGCAGCCTCCCTGCGGCAGGGAGTAAGTCCTTAAGAGACATGACAAAGTGGAAGGCATGATGGAGAATAAAGAAGCCTTCTTAATGTGTCAATTAAGAGTTTTAGTAGTTGAGTTGAATCTGTATTATTTAAGACTATTAGATATTTTAGCTACTCAAGAGTCACTGTTCTATGTATTGGATAAGTTAATTGAGTCTAGCAAAGTCCAGTCTCATGATTAGGGGTCTAAGTAATTAAAGGTAATCCAAAAGTCTGTCAAAAGTCAATAATTAAGCCATTTAAAGAGTCCAGTCAGTTCTAGATACATATTGGGTCTATAAATAGTGATTCTCTATGTAATTTTCAACAGAGTTAGAATTGAGTAAAGTAAAATTCAGTGAAGTATATTCAGAATATATCTTCTGGTGTTTCTTTCCAACTTAGGGTTAGAATTCTGATTATATCAGATTCCTATCCAAGGAGGTGGACTCCTCCCACACAACTGCCCTTTATTCCACATACCAACCCAAACCTATCTCCATATTTTCCCTTTTCATCCAACCCAAAATTTCAACAATTCTTGGCTACTTTACAATCCCATTTACTTCAGAAAATACATGTCAGTAAAGTTTTATGTCTCTTGCCACATGTATTTATGCAAAACCTTTGTGATGCAACTGAGGATGTTGGGATGTGTATGTGTGAATACCCAATTTTGTCCGAGTCATTAAGACTTGTACATTCATAAAGAAATAATCATAAAAAAAATAAAAAAATAAAAAAATAAAACAATAACAACTAAGCCTTTTCTCACTAAGTGGGGTCGGTTACATAGATCAAATGGCGCCATTGTACTCTATCATAAATTAAGTTTTCAGAAATGTTATTCAAATTTAGATCTTTTTTAATAGTTTCACCTATAGTCTTTCGTGGTCTTCTTCTACTTCTAGCTATTGGGCTATTCTCCACCTGATTTACTATTTTTACGAGGGCTTCTAAGAAAAAATAAAAATAAAACAAAAAAAAAGAAAAAAAGAGGAAAAAAAAGAAGAGTAAAAAAAAATATAGATATATATAGTTAAATTCAAATCTGAATGTATTTCTCTCTGTATATTGCTATATGAGACTACAAAATATATACACTTGACTACTGGCTAGAACATTAATTATCTATGCTAATTCCTAGAAGTGTAAGTACAATGAATACATAGATACAATGAATAGAACTCCACCGTACACACCGTCCACTAATTATAATTATAGTCAATACTCTCCCTCAAGCTGGAGCATATATGTCTGATGCAACCAGCTTGTCACATATGTATGTTATCCTAGGTCCCCGTAAGGACTTAGTCATCATGTCTGCTAGTTGATTTTTAGTACCCACAAAAGAAGTCTTAATGATGCCCGAGAAGATCTTTTCTCTAATGAAGTGACAATCAACTTCTATATGTTTAGTCCTTTCATGAAAAATTGGATTCGAAGAGAGATACAAGGCTGATTGGTTATCACAAGCAAATTCCGTAGGACCTATTTCACAAAACTTCAACTCTTGGAGCAAATACTTTAGCCACAAGAGTTCGCAAGTAGTATTAGCCATAGCACGATACTCTTCTTCTGTGCTCGATCTTGCAACAACAGTCTGCTTCTTGCTTTTCTATGAAATCAAGTTACCTCCAATAAGCACACAATAGCCTGAAGTGGACCTCCTATCACTAGCATCACCTGCCCAATCTGCATCTATATATCCAATGATATTAGTGTGTAAAAAGGTATTCTGAATGTTATTATTAAATCAATCTTAGAATACAATCACTAATCTGAATATATAACCTAAGCTCTAACTAAAGGACCTGACTAATGGGCCTAATAGAAAAAAAGGCTAATAATTACATAGGCTAATAATTACATATTTTACAACACTCCCCCTCAAGCTGGTGAATGTATATCTATCATTCCCAGCTTGCAAGTAAGTTGGCTGAATCATTCTGTTGGCAAGCCCTTTGTTAACACATCTGCTAGTTGGTGCCCAGATGGGATGTAGGCTGTTGTTATTAATCCACTATCCAGCTTTTCCTTAATGAAGTGTCGGTCTATCTCAATGTGTTTTGTCCTGTCATGCTGAACAGGATTATGAGCAATACTGATAGTCGATTTATTGTCGCAAAACAACTTCATAGGTCCCTCATACCTTATCTTCAAGTCATCAAGCATAATTTTCATCCATAATAGCTCACAAATTCCTTGTGCCATGACTCTAAATTCAGCCTCAATACTTGATCTAGCCACTACATTTTGCTTCTTACTTCTCCAAGAAACAAGGTTCTCACACAAGAAAGTGCAATAACCTGACGTGGACCTTCTATCACTCACTGAACCTGCATAATCTGCATCAGTATAAGCCTCCATAGTCAAGTTTCCACCTCTTTTGAACAAGAGTCCCCTCCCTAGAGTGGCTTTGAGATACTGCAGAACACGATCTACAGCTTGCAAGTGTCTCACCCTCGGATCATGCATGAACTGGCTCACAACACTAACTGCATAAGCTAAATCGGGTCTAGTGTGTGCTAAATAAATCAACTTCCCCACTAGTCTCTGATATTGGACCTTGTCAACCTTGGCACTCTCCTCTTCAGTGCTCATTCTATGATTTTGCTCAATGGGAACACCTGCTGGTTTACATCCCAGTTTGCCTGTTTCCTTCAAAAGATCAAGCACATACTTCCTTTGAGAAATGAAAATGCCTTGTTTTGAGTAGGCCACTTCAATCCCCAAGAAGTACTTAAGTTTCCCAAGGTCCTTCATCTCAAACTCGGTAGATAATTTTTCCTTGAGCAATTGTCTCTCAACTGGATCATCTCCTGTGATAATAATATCATCAACATAAACAAGAAGTACAGTCACTTTTCCTCCCTTTGAATGTTTGAAGAAAAGTGTATGATCTCCTTGACTTTGCTTGTAGCCTAGGCACACCATTGCTTTTGTAAATCTTCCAAACCATGCTCGGGGAGACTGTTTTAACCCATATAAAGCCTTCCTCAATCTACACACTTTGTTTTCTCCACTTGTGGGACCAAATCCTGGGGGAATCTCCATGTACGTCTCATCCTCTAAATCTCCATGCAAGAAAGCATTTTTAACATCAAACTGGTTTAGTTCCCACCCAGAATGGGCAGCAAGAGAGAGTAAAATACGAACAGTGTTCATCTTTGCCACAGGAGCAAACGGTCTCCTCATAATCGATGCCATAGGTCTGAGTATATCCCTTTGCCACTAGCCTTGTCTTGTATCGATCAAGAGTGCCATATGATTTGTGCTTGACTGTATAGATCCACCTGCAACCAATTGGTTTCTTGCCTCCTGGCCTCTCAACAATTTCCCAAGTTCCATTTCTTTCAAGTGCTTTCATCTCCTCATCCATAGCTTGGACCTAATTTGCATCTTTTAGTGCCTCTTGAACAGATGTTGGGATTCTCACAGAGTCAACAGCTATAATAAAACTTTGATGCTACAGGGAAAGGTGTTTAGAGGAAACAAGTTGGGAAATAGGGTACTTGGCACAAGACCTTTTCCCCTTTCTCAAAACAATTGGTAAATCATCTGGATCAAGGTCAAGAGTATCAGAAATCTGAGAATCAGAAATGGGAAAAATATTTTCAGTATTTACCTCCGATTTGGACAGTTGAAATTGTTTCTGGACCAGGTTGGGTTTTTTTCTCCTCTGATACACTAATGTTGGCTCACTAGCTTTGTTCTTCACTGGCGCTGAAGGTGCTGATTCCTGTAAAACAGATGGAGGAACAAGAACAGAACCATAAATAGGAGACTCTAAAGCAGGTGACTCAGAAACAGGTGACACAGGTGACTCGGGAACAGGTAACTGAGGAACATTTAACTGAGGAACATTTAACTGAGGAGTAGGTGACTTAGGAAGGCAAGGAGCAAGGATGAGAAACTCGGACTCAGATTCCAAAGTATTGCTCTCCCCCTGAAGCTGAGGGCGAGTGAAGAACGACACATGTTCATGGAAGGTGACATCCATAGAGACAAAGTACTTACGACTGGAAGGATGATAGCATTTGTACCCTTTTTTGTTAGGTGCATAACCCAGAAAGACACACCTGACTGCACGAGAATCCAACTTAGTTCGATGCTGTTTATGAACATGAACAAAGGCAACACAACCAAATACCCGCGACTCAAGACTCTACATGATACGAACAGAAGGAAAGTGTGAGAGCATAAACTGAACAGGACTGACATTACCTAGAACACGAGATGGTATCCGATTAATCAGATAGACAGCAGTCAGTACAGCTTCTTCCCAATATAACTTTGGGACTGACATTTGGAAGAGAAGGGCTCGAGCGACTTCAAGTAAGTGGTGATTTTTTCTTTCTGCAACCCCATTTTGTTGCAGGGTGTCAACACATGTAAATTCATGGATGATGCCCTGTTTACTATTAAAGCTTAAAAGGCTATGATTGACATATTCTTTTCCTTTGTCTGAACGTAATCTTTTAATGCATTTCCCAAATTGTGTCTGTACCATATGATAAAATTGAGTAAACAGTAGGGGTACTTCTGATTTATCCTTCATAAAAAAAAAGCCAAGTCACTCGAGTACAGTCATCAATAAAGGAAACAAACCATCTCGCACCAGAAATGTTAGAAATAGGGGCAGGTCCCCAAACATTAGAATGTATAAGATCAAATGGTTCGACACTTTTATTAAAACTAGAGGGAAAAGTATCACGATGGTGTTTAGCAAACTGACAGACGTCACACTTAAAAGACTCGACAGACTGTTGTAAAAACAAGGACGGGAACATAGACTTAATAAGAGAAAATGGAGGATGACCAAGACGCTTGTGCTGAAGCCAGACCTGTGATGTAGGGGAATGAGACTCAGAATGAGACTGGAGACAGGAAGACAACACCTTCTGACCGTCCCTTTCATCAGACAGATAGTACAACCCTCCCTGTTCCTTAGCAACTCCAATCGTCCTCTCGTGGTAAGATCCTGAAAAACACAATGAAAAGGGAAAAATGTTACTACACAATTTTGGTCTCGAGTAAGTTTATGAATAGAGATCAAGTTATTGGAAAGTCTGGGAACATGAAGCACATTTTTCAATTTTAACGAGGATTGAAGTTCAATATTCCCAGAACCAACAATAGGGTTATGAGATCCATCAACAACAGTAATGTAAGAGAGACTAGAAGAGGAGACATAAGAGGAGAAATGTTTGAAATGAAATGTCATGTGATCAGTGGCACCAGAATCAATAATCCATGCATCTCGAGGGATAGTAGCAGATGCATAAGACTTCTTACCATTCATTGCTCGAGAACAATATTTAAGAGGCTTACTAATATAGTTTTCTCCAGGTTCAGACATCAGAACAGTTGAGAACAGTCTTCTCCAGGCTCTGATATCATGTGTAAAAAGGTATTCTGAATGTTATTATTGAATCAATCTTAGAATACAATCACTAATCTGAATATGTAGTCTAAGCTCTAACTAAAGGGCCTGACTAATGGGCCTAATACAAAAAAAGGCTAATAATTACATAGGCTAATAATTACATATTTTACAACAATTAGTATGCCCCCTGTCCATATAAACAAGCCCTTTACCAGGTGATCCTTTACCAGGTGATCCCTTGATGTATCTTAGGATTCGAACAACTGCATTCCAATGACTGTCACATGATGAGTTGAGAAACTGACTCACAACACTGACAGGAAAAGCAAGGTCTGGTCGAGTCATGGTGAGATAATTTAACTTTCTAACTAATCTTCTATATCTGCCTGGGTCAGGATAGGATTCCCCCTGATTAGGTAGAAGCTTCACATTTGGGTCCATAGGAGTATCAACAGGTTTACAATCAAGCATCCCTGTTTCTTCCAGAATATCAAGGGCATATTTCCTTTGAGAAATAGCAATACCTATTCTTGATTGGGCTAATTCAATCCCAAGAAAGTATCGCAATCGGCCAAGATCTTTAGTTTTAAAATGTTTAAACAGGTATTGCTTTAATTGCTTAATGCCTTCTTGATCATCGTCTGTAATGACGATATCATCCACATACACCACAAGATAAATAAGTTTATTCAACGGTGAGCATTTGAAGAATACAGAATGGTCTGCCTCGCAACGAATCATACCAAACTGTTGAATAACTTTACTAAACTTCCCAAACCAAGCACGAGGTGACTGTTTTAAGCCATATAAAGACTTTTGTAGCCAGCAAACAAGACATGACTCCCCCTGAGCAACAAATCCAGGTGGTTACTCCATATAGCTCTCCTCCTCCAAATCACCATGTAAGAAGGCATTTTTAATATCCAGCTGATACAAGGGCCAGTGTCTCATGGCAGCCATAGACAAGAATAAACGTACAGATGCCATCTTAGCAACAGGAGAAAAAGCATCACTGTAATCCAGACCATAGATCTGAGCGTATCCTTTTGCTACCAGTCGGGCTTTCAATCGGTCCACCTGCCCATCAGGGCCAACTTTAACAGTAAATACCCATCGACAACCAACTGTAGATTTTCCAAGAGGAGGAGAAACAAGTGTCCATGTATTATTAGATTCCAAAGCAGTCATTTCATCAATTATTGCCTGTCGCCATCCTAGATGAGATAATGCTTCCTGAACAGTCTTAGGAATGGTAATAGATGACAAAGAAGACACAAAGGCACAATGGGAAAGAGATAATCGATGGTAACTTAAAAAATTGTAAATCGGATGAGGATTGAGAGTAGAACATTTACCTTTACAGAGTACAATAGGTAGGTCAGCAGAAGTGTCAGGTGGGACTGCAGTGGGAGAAGCGATTGAAGCGGGAGCTGAATCATGAGAATCAATAGTAGGTGTGAGCTCGAGAACTTCAGGATGCCGACGCTCATAAGTAATACCAAATCGACGCAACGGACGATCATCCTATAACTGTGGAGCTTGAGGATTAGAGACAGGTGTTGCAAAAAGAGGAATGAGTAGTACCTAAGATGGAGTAGAGTCAGATGCAACTGATGTGACCAAAAAAAGGGTATCCTCAAAGAATGTAACATCTGCAAATACATAAAAGTTATGTGTAGAGGGAGAATAACATCGATATCCCTTATGTACTCGAGAATACCCAAGAAAGATACATTTAACAGCCCGAGCAGACAATTTATCACGGCTAGGAGAGAGATCATGAACAAAACAAGTGGAACCAAACACACGAGGAGGAACAACATAAAGAGGATCTGTAGGAAATAAAAGAGAGTGAGGAATTTTATTACCCAAAACAGAAGATGACATTCGATTTACTAGATAACAAGCTGTAAGAACAACATCACCCCAAAACTTCAATGGTGCATTAGCATTTATTAAGAGTCCTAGCTATATCAACAAGATGACGATGTTTTCGTTTAGCCATACCATTTTGTTGTGGTGTGTGAGGACAACTGGACTGATGTATGATGCCATGAGAACTCAAAAAGGATTTAAAAGATGCAGAAAAATATTCTTTTGCATTATCGCTACGCAAAACATGAATTGTTTTACCAAACTGATTCTTTATTTCGGAACAAAAGATTTTAAAAACATCAAATAACTCAGACCGATCTTTTATTAAAAATAGCCAAGTACATATTGAAAAATCATCAATGAAAGTAATATAATACCTATAGCTAGAAACAGAAGGAACACGACTGAGACCCCAAACATCAGAATGTACGAGATCAAAAGGAGACATAGTTCGACTATTGACACTACTAGGAAAAGATACCCTAACATGTTTTCCAAGTTGACAAGATTCACAGTTCAAGGTCTTCAAATGTGAAAGATAAGGGACCATCTATTTTAACTTGTCTAAACTTGGATGACCAAGACGACGATGTAGAAGATCGGCAGACTCAGAAACAGCACATATGGTGGAAGAGGAAGGTTAAAGGTAGTAGAGACCTCGTGATTCAGATCTAGTTCCAATCGTCTATCCTGTACTCCGGTCCTGTATAAGAAAGGAATTAGAAGTAAAGGTTATGGAATAATTTAAAGTACGAGTAATTTGGCTGATTGAAATTAAATTAAAGGGACAACTAGGTACAAACAAAACTGAATTTAAAGTTAAGGATGAAAGAGGTGAAGCTTGACCAATACCAGCGGCTTGTGCCTTAGACCCATCGGCAAGAGTAATATTGTGAGATGTTTTAGGGAATGACAATTTAGAGAAAAGAGAAGGATTACCAGCTAAGTGATCAGAAGCACTAGGGTCTAAAATCTAGGATCTAATAGACACAGATCGAGAGAGACAAACTGTAGAATTACCAGTGTGAGCAACGGTGGCCGAAGAAGAAGAAGCCTGCTGAGTGGCTTTAAACTGAAGATACTCCTTATATTCATTGGCAGAAAGTAGGTGATCTTTCTCAGACTCGATCTTGTGCTCAACAACTGGTTCAAGAGACTGAGCTACATTGGCAGTTTTATTCGGAAATCCATGTAGGGAATAGCACTGATCTTGAGTGTGTCCATCCCGCTTACAGTAAGAACAGTGGAGATTACCTCTACCACGTCTTCCACGACCACCACCTCTACGACCACGACTTCGGCCTCCTCGGTCAGTGGAATTGGAGACAAAAACTGAAGACTCAGATGCTGTTTGAGAATCAAGGGAAGCTGTCAGAGAAGGAACTCGAAGCAAACGATCAATTAGTTCCTCCACCGTTGGAATATTAGGATTTGTCAGAGTCTGATTCCGGACAGGTTCAAAGTCTTTGTGGAGGCCATGAAGAACAAATACCATGAGCATGTTATCAAGCTTATCCGATATCTTTTGTGCATCATCATTAACCAGCATCAATTTAATCTCTTCACAAATGGATTGTGCTTTATTCAGATAGGAGGGCAAGTCAAGATCAGTCATTTGTATTGTCGCCAAGCTATGAATCTTCTCATATAGCCGTTGTATATCATTAGCATAAACAGTTTGAGCCTTCTTCCAAATTTCGCAACATGTCTTGTAAGGACGAAAATGCACCATTAATTTAGGTTCAATAGACTGCCATAACAACGATACAAGTTGATAATCTGCTCGTTGCCACTCATCCTTCTCAGATTCAGCAATGTCAGTAACCTTTTTAGTGAGATGGTCAGACAATCATTGACCCAGAAACCAGATCTCAACAGCATTACGCCAATTCAAATAATTCTTACCATTCAACTTCTCGGTAGTAATGATCGGGGACCCGGAAAACGCAAAAGAGATCAAACCCTTATTAGTAAATTCTGCCATGGAAGAAGTTCAGAAGGCAGAAAAGTACCCAGAAACTAGAGACCAAACCAAATGGGTAGAAACAGAAACCAACCAGCGGAAACAGAAACCAAACAGTGGTGAACGGGGGATTTAACGATAGACCTAGAAGCCAAACAAGGGCAAAACAGAACCGGGAGGAGACGGCGAACACAACGGCGGAAGCGGCGTCGTCAACGGCGGCTAGGAAGGTGGCGCATGGATCACACGCACCGGCAAACGAATATACTGAAGACGGCACGTGAGAGCGCGTGACGGCTGATACGGCGGCGGCTCTCAGACGGACGGCCGGTCGGCGGCTTCTGAGGTGAACCCCGGTGTCACTTTGGGCACCGGACGTCAGTGGGTCAGCGCTGACAGTAGCTGAAACCCAAGAACACAAAACAGGAACGAACCATACTCTCTGGTACCGAGTTAAATTCAAATTTGAATGTATTTCTCTCTGTATATTGCTATATGAGACTACAAAATATATACACTTGACTACTGGCTAGAACATTAATTATCTATGCTAATTCCTAGAAGTGTAAGTACAATGAATACATAGATACAATGAATAGAACTCCACCATCCACACCGTCTACTAATTATAATTATAATCAACATATATGACCCAACTTTTTGTCTCATAACCTGACCCATCGACCCATTATCCAACCAATAACCCATATGCCAGTAAACACCCAAATAAACCCTAGCAGCCACCCATCTCTTATCTGAAACCGTAGCTACCATCACTCCCCAAACCCTAGCCACCATCACTCTCTAAACCCTATATCCCACAACAGAAACACAGAGAAATTTAGACAGATAACCATCACACCAAGAATACACTAGCAAGCTCCATTTTTTTTCACTCACGCTGCCATCATCCTCATTTCACCCATCTTCAACCATCTTCCAAAACACCATCACCTTCACCTCACCACCCATCAACATCCATAACCACATCTCACCATAACAACCAAAGCACCACCACCATTACATAGCCTTCATCATTAAGCACCACCACCATTACATAGCCTTCATCATTAGCCCACATCCAAGCCACCATAACACCATCAAGTAGCATCACCTTCACCATCATCTCCCACTCCTTCACCTCACCATCCATCATCTCCCACTCCTTCACCTTGCACCACCGTGTAACCACCATATTTCACCATAACAACCAAAGCACCACCACCCACCTTCATCACCAACCACGTCCAAGCCTTCGCCAAAACCACAATCTTTAACCCACGGCCAAGACACACCAAACCATAACCACCCCACCAAAACTACTCTTTAACCACCATAACCACCATGACCTACCCCCTACAACCAGAATCACCAGCCACAACAACAACACCACTCAGCAGCGCAGCCTGCGCATGTACCAGAATCACCATCAAAGCCTCTGTCTAGCAGCCACCTAGCCCCCCACCGTCTTCATCCTCTGCTAGTAGCTGTGCTCCTCCCATACCGTAGCCACATAACTCCACTCACCACACAGCCACCATAAAAACCAAACCGTGTTCAGACCATTGAGCCCACCCACTTAGCAGCAGCGCTGCTTGCACTCCGTAACCACCAAGACGTTGTGCCACCGTTTGCAACAGCCTCGGTTCATCACCACGCACCAGATCCTCACTGTGCGTGAGACCACCATCACCTGCATGACCACACTTTCACATATCCTCCAGCCACGATTCACTGTGTTCAACAGCCACCAGACCCAACCACTTACCAAGTTCCGTTGATGCCCTGTTTTTGTTTTTTGTTCTCCTCTGTTTCGTTGTTTCTGTGTTTTCTTTGTTTAAACCTTTTTTTTGTTTAATTGATAGAATAGTATAAAAAAATATAAAAAAATGAAATAAGTAAAATTAGGAAGAGTAAAATAAAATTAAGAATAGTAATTGTCCTAAATAAAAAAAATAAAATAAAAAAGAAGAAATATTTTAAAAAAATGTTAAAAATAAAAAATAAAATTTGTTTTGAGTTGTTTTGTTTATGATGCTTATATTTAATCTTTTTTTTTATTGTACTTGCTTAGCTCATGGCATGACAATGTGTTGTTCTAAAACTGCGTTTATTAGTTGGTCCTTGTGCATTTTTTTTTCTCAACGCAATGACCAATGACAATGATTGAATAACGGATGCTATCTTCAATGTCATTTGGATCATAAGGGTTTATTGAGTAGCTTAGTGCTAACTTGAACCTTATGCAAGAGTTGATTTGTTTTCAAACAAAATTCCTTTTTAAAAGATCTTTTTTTTCATAATTAAAATTAACCAGCACACAATTATTTTCTAAAGAACTACGTGACTGAGTTTCTTGTTGCATCCGGGGATACGTAAGAGCGAAACTCCTATTTCGTCAAGTCAAAAATTAAATTTTCACAAATTATTTGTCTTTTTAGTTTATTTTTTTTAACAACAGGGGTGAAATAAATATATTTTGAGATTATCAAGTTTTGCACAACTGACTTAAGGTACCGTCTTAGGATGGGTGTGTTAGGGGTGCTGTGGGATTACGTTTCCACCCTTCCCTATACATAACCAACTTCCGAATCTAATCTGGTTTCAAAGACTATTTTCTAAGAAAAGTTTTCCAATTTTTCCTAATTCAAATAAAATTGGTGGCGACTCTTTTTTTATTTTTATTATTTTTGTTCGCCACTCCCGTCACGGATCCCAGTCGCGACAGTATGGCTGAATTAATTTCTACCTACATCTTATTTATTGATGCAAACAAAGTCTGATTTTGCAATGCAGCAGTGAATAAACCCACCATCCTTCAAGGGAGGGGGAGATAATAGAAATCATCTGTATTTACGAGTTAGAGTTTTCTTATTATAGTCTAATATCAATGTGAATATGTCTATTGGTTTATATTACTTACTAACTCATCTCTACAGATTCGACAATATGTACGTCTTGAGGATGGTTCACTGAATGTAGTTACTCGTGGACAGCAACGCTTTCGCCTAAGACGGTGTTGGACTGATGTGGAAGGAGTGGTTAGAATATTATCTTGTTACCTTTTTCTTTTTTTAATTCTGATCTTCATAAGTATTGGCTGTGTAAGTAAAGGCTGATGACTCTCTCTGCTCTTTCTTTTTCTTTGTTTGGTTGGGGCGGTTCTTCTTAGCCTTGTGGAGAGATCCAAATTATTGAGGAAGACATACCATCAAGAACTCCAAGGGATGCTTTTGGAAAATTAGCACCATTAAGTAATCTGCCTCGTAGCAATGCCATTTCACGTGTGTTGCCTTCAAAGTATTCTCCTGTTGAAGTTCATGGGTCCAAAAATGGGGAAAATGATTCAGAAGCAAATTCAGAAGAGAGTTTTGAGAGTGAGCTTTCACTAATGGAAAGGAGAATCCACCAATCAGTCATTGGCTCTAGTTATGAGCATGATATGATGGATGAATCAGCAAGCAGTGGTGATGATAAATTCATGTATGAGTCAGATCAGGAAATTAGATCCAACCTAAATGACTCTGACACCTTAAGATCATTGCTATCTGACCATGGAAAAGATGCTGAAAATCTGGAATCGAGAATTGGGAACTGTTCCACTTCTCGAAAGCAGCCCTCCATAGCTAAAGAGCTTAATAGGTGTTGTAAAAATAGAGATGCCTATTCATCACATAGA
Organism: Ormosia semicastrata; assembly: GCA_029884595.1. Lineage (NCBI taxonomy): Eukaryota > Viridiplantae > Streptophyta > Magnoliopsida > Fabales > Fabaceae > Ormosia > Ormosia semicastrata. Next base: position 79,345,786 of record JAQQTO010000063.1, on the reverse strand, counting down.
ATTTCAAGAGCATTCTGGCCCCATTGGGTGTATTGTATGTTTGACTCGTATTGGCTTGCACAAAGAGCTGCTGGTAGTTTTGCTTCGCTTCTCCTAACTCTTTATCAGCCATTTCTTGTATGCTTTAATCCTTTTACATTTTTTTTTGTGTATTTTCAACGTTATAATATCACTGTTAATTGAGAGAAAAACCTTACCCAATGTGGGTACAGGCCATCTATTTATATAGGATAAGATAATCAACAGTATAGTGTAGTACACTATAGTACATAAGACTAAAATACCCTTAAGCACACTAAACATGTGCTTAACACCCTACTCTTAACACTCCCCCTCAAGTTAGATCATAGATGTTAATCATACTCAACTTGTTGCAAAGATAGTTAATCCTACTCCCATTAAGAGCCTTCGTGAGGATGTTAGCTTTTGTTCTCCAGTTCTGACATGTCCTGTTGATATAAGTCCTTGCTGAATCTTTTCCCGAATGAAGTGGCAATCAGCTTCTGTGTTTTTTTCTTTCATGGAATACTAGGTTCGAGGCAATGGGAAAGGCAGCCTAGTTGTCACACCATAGCTTCATAGGTGAGGACACCTTGAACCCAATCTCATCAAGTAACTAATACACCCATAATAATTCACAAGAAGTTTGGGTCATTGCTCGATATTCAGACTCTGTACTTGACTTTGCTACTACATTTTGTTTCTTGCTCTTCTAAGTGATCAAATTTCCTCCAAGAAACACACAGTAACCAGCTATTGATTTTCAATCTACAGGACACCCGGCTTGGCCCAATCTGCATTAGAGCAACCTTCTAATCTGCAATTGCCATGGTCTTTATAGAGAACTCCACGCCTTGGGGAGCCTTTTAGATACCTCAAAATATGCAACACTGCATCCCAGTGAGAATCTTGAGGGGATGACATAAATTGACTGACAACACTTACTAGGAACGAGATGTCTAGACGCGTCACAGTAAGGTAGTTCAATTTGCCAACTAGCTTCCTGTACCTCTTGGGATTTGATAGTAATTCTCCATCATCCGCAGTGAGCTTCATGTTTGGAATCATCGAGGTATCATAATGCCTACTTCCCAATAGGTCAACATCAAAAAAAGGATCAAGGACATATTTTTGCTGAGAAAGAAAAATGCCCTTTCTGCTCTTGCTTACTTCAATTCCCAGAAAGTACTTTAAGGGACCTAGGTCCCTTGTCTGAAATTTGGTTTGAAGGAAGTTCTTGAGTTCGAAAATCCTAGACGTGTCGCTCCCAGTTATCACTATATCATCAACATAGATCATCATGAGAATACAACCTCCCTTGGATTGCCAATAAAAGGCAAAATGATCATAACTACTCTTTTTTAGGCCAAAGTCAAGAACCACTTTACTCAACCTACCAAACCAAGCCCGAGGAGATTGTTTCAATCCATACAAAGAGCGTTTTTAAGTGGACAAACATGCCCAAACTCCCCTTAAACAACAAAGCCAGGTGGTTGCTCCATACAGACTTCCTCCTGTAAATCCCTATGAAGAAAGGCATTCTTAACATCAACTGATGCAAGGGCCAATGATGAGAAGTAGCCAAAGAGACAAACAGGAGAACTGAGGCCAATTTAGCCACAAGGGAAAATGTCTCAGAGTAATCAACACCATAAGTTTGAGCATAGCCCTTGGCAACTAGTTGGGCCTTCTAGTGAGCAGCAGTTCCATCTGGGTTTACTTTAACAACGTACACCCATTTGCAAACAATGGCATGTTTACCAACAGGAAGAGGAACAAGGTCCCATGTTTGGTTATGTTCCAAAGCCAACATTTCCTCTTCCATGGTATGTCTCCACCCATCATGAGCTAAAGCCTTAGAAATAGTTCTAGGAATTGTGACAACATCAAGAGAAGCTATAAAGGATTAGGAAGAAGGTGAAAGATGCAAGTAATGAATAAAGGAAGCAATAGGATGTTTATTGACACAGGGATGTTTACCTTTTTTGAGGGCAATGGGAAGTCTAGAGTCGAATCTTGTGACAAAGAGGTAGACGGAGGAGGTAGCTCAGTGGAGGAGCTAGGTACATCCTTGAGTGCTTCATCTGAGGTGGGTGGAGCATCACAAGTACGACGAACATTCATCTGAGGTGGGTGGAGCATCACAAGTACGACGAACATACACCTGTCGAATGGGTGGCTTAGGAGGAAGACAAGACAAAGCCGAAGCATCAGAAGTCAAAGACGAACCAGAGGAAGGGCCTTGAAGCTTTTTATCAAAGAGAATTTCCTCTTCTTCAATGGCAGGAGGAGAGGAGGACTGTGGAAAGAATGGAGTAAACTCAAAGAAAGTCACATAAATGAAAACAAGATAGCGGCCCAAGTCAGGAAAAAAGCACCTATGCCCTTTTTGATGACAGGAATGACCAAGAAAGACACACTTAAGAGATCGAGGGTGTAGCTTGGATACTTAAGACCGAACATCTTGCACAAAACATGTACATCCAAAATTACGAGGAGGAAGGGGAAACAAGGATTGAGATTGAATGAGAAGAGAATATAGAACTTGACCCTGTAAGACAGAAGATGACATCCGATTAACTAAGAAACAAGCAGTAGAGACAACATCAGCCTAAAACTCTTTAGGAATAGATATATGAAACAACAAGGCTCTAGCAACTTCCATGAGATGTCTATTTTTACGTTCAGTCATTCTATTTTGTTGGGGTGTAACCACACAAGAAGATTGATGGATCATCTCATGTTGACGCATATAGGAGTTAAACTTGTGGGAAAAATATTCTTTTGCATCATCACTCTCCAAAATGCCAACAGGAGTACTAAACTGAGTTTTAATTTCAGAACAAAAGGTAGTAAATGTTGAGAATAAATTCAGAGTGAGATTTCATAAAATATAACTAAGTCATCCTTGAAAAATCATCTACAAATATAACAAAATACCGAAATCGAGACTTAGAAGTAATAGAACAAGGACCCCAAATGTCAAAATGAACAAGTTCAAATGGGGACGTAGCTTGCTTATTGACACGTAAAGAAAAAGAACTCCTATGATGTTTAGCCAACTGACACAACTAACAATCTAAAATAGATAAATGACTCAAACTAGGACACAAATTCTTTAAAGATTGTAAAGAAAATGGCAATGAAGCTGAAGAGGATTTTACACACTCAAACAAGCAATGGGTGCTGATACTGGATGTGCGCAGCACTCGAGGATGTATAGGCCATTCTGTGCATGACCACTACCAATCACCTTCTTCGTCTCAAGGTCCTAAAAGACACAAGAATAAGGAAAGAAATGAACACTACAATTAAGAGAACAGGTAATCTGACTAACAAAAAGTAAATTAAACGAAAATTGATTTAAACATAAATCTCAAGATAGTGGAAGAGTAGAGGCGGGGCATGCAATACCACTCCCAATCACAGATCCATCAGCTAAAGTAACACTAGGGAAATGGGACGAAGGTGTAAAAGAGGTAAGAGTACCTATGTGGCCAGTCATGTGACTGGATGCCCCTCAATCAATGACCCAGTTGCATGAAAGGGAGGACAGACATGCAGTAGGATTACCTGTTTGAGCAACAGAGGCAATAGAGGAAGATGGTGGTGTTGATCGAGAGGCTTGGAATTGGGTGTATTGAGCAAACTCTTCTGTTGTCATCATAATGGGCTTGACAAATGGGTTATTGGAGTTGGCAACGTACTTAGTAGCAACATATTCAAAGCACTGTTGTTGGGACTGATTCTTTTTCTGAAGCTTCCAACAATTCTTTTTAATATGCCCAGGTTCTTTACAATAACGACAAATAAGGGGTTCTCCAAGATCTCCACCCCATCCTTCACTGTGGCCACTGCGAGAGCCACCACGGGAGCTATCACCTCTAGAGCTAGAACTCACCAATGTAGAGGCGTTGGTGGGAACCGTTTGGCTGGATTTAGAAAGCTCGTGAGCAACCCGTAGGAGGCGAGAGTATACCTTCTTCAAAGTCAAAGTACTACAACTCGTCAAAATCTGTGACCTGGCTGCACTAAATTCAACATGTAAACCGAACAAGAAGCACATAACGACCAACTGATCCCGTTGAGCCTGCATCTCCTTCACATTTGAAGTCTTCGGTAACTGTTGAAAGAGAGAAAAAAGTGAGAGACATATGAGAAAACTGTGTGTTTCAACTACACCACGGAGGCTGAATATATACTCAGTAAGTAATAAATAATTACACAATTTACATGATGTGGGACTAACAATTGTACAACTAATTACACCTAATTACATATAGTTTCCAGCACTCCCCCTGGAGCATATAAGTCATATGCACCAAGCTTGTTACAAATATAGTTTACTCGAGGACCTCTCAAAGACTTAGTGAAACATCTGTCAGTTGATCATTTGAATTGACAAAGCTAGTGGTGATGTCTCTAGACAAGATCTTCTCTCTAATAAAGTGACAGTCTATCTCAATGTGTTTGGTCCTCTTATGAAACACTGAATTGGAAGCGATATGCATTGCAGCTTGGTTATCACGAATAAGAGTCATTTGCATAATGTTTCCAAACTGAAACTCTTTAAGAAGCTGTTTTAACCAAATGAGCTCGCAAGTGGCTGAGGCCATGGCTCGATATTCTGTTTCGGCACTTGATCTTGCAACCACATTTTGTTTCTTACTCTTCTAGGATATCATATTACCCCCAATGGATACACAATAACCAGAAGTGGATCTCCTATCAGTAGGAGAACTTGCCCAATCAGCATCTGAGTATCCAACAATCTGAGTGTGTCCTTTGTCTTCATAGATAAGACCTTTTCCTGGAGCTCCCTTAATATTTCTGAGAATACGAGTCACTACATCCCAATGTCCTTCACAAGGTGAGTTTAGAAATTGACTTACTACACTCACCGCAAAGGAGATATCTGGGTGGGTAATAGTAAGGTAGTTAAGTTTTTCAACCAATCGTCTATATCTTCCTGGGTTTGAAAGTGGCTCCCCTTGATCCGGTAAAAGTTTAACATTGGGATCCATAGGAGTGTCAACTGACTTTGCATTCAATAGTCCTGTTTCTTCAAGAATATCCATAGCATACTTCCTTTGTGAGATAACTACGCCATCCTTGGACTGTGTCACTTCAATTCCCAAGAAATAACGAAGTTTGCCAAGATCTTTGGTCTGAAAATGATGACAGAGATGCTGTTTTATTTGAGTTATACCTTGGTGATCGCTTCCTGTGATAACAATGTCGTCCATATACACAATCAAATAGATACAACCTCGGATTGTATGGCGATAGAAGACAGAGTGGTCAGCCTCACTACGAGTGATACCAAACTGCTGAACAACAGTACTGAATCTCCCAAACCAAGCCCGAGGAGATTGTTTGAGACCATACAAAGACTTGTGTAGACGACAAACGAGGCCAGAAGACTCCCCCTGAGCAACAAACCCTGGAGGTTGCTCCATGTAGACTTCTGCTTCCAGATCACCATGGAGAAAAACATTCTTGATATCCAGCTGATGAAGGGGCCAGTGGCGAATAGCGGCCATAGACAGAAAAAGCCGAACGGAAACCATTTTTGCCACTGGTGAGAAAATGTCCCCATAATCCAAACCAAATATCTGGGTATACCCTTTTGCCACCAGATGAGCCTTTAGGCGATCAAGAGTACCATCAGGGCCAATCTTGACCGTATAAATCCACCTGCAACCTACAACAGACTTCCTAGGAGGAAGAGGAGCAAGTTCCCAAGTACCACTGCTCTGAAGTGCACACATTTCATCAATCATTGCATGTCACCACCCAGGATGGGATAAAGCTTCACCTAGAGATTTAGGAATAGACACAGAAGACAAGGTGGAAAGACAAGCATAATGTAGTGAAGAGAGACGATGGTAACTTAGAGTAACATAGTGAGGAGAAGGGTTACGAGTGGATCGTATACCTTTTTGAAGAACAATGGGAAGGTTAGGTGCGGGAGGTAGTTCCAGAGCTGGTAAAGGAGGTGGAGCCGGAAGAGAGTCCACAGGGGCCTCAGTAACCTCTACAACCTGTGATGGTGGTGGCAGTGGCTGTGGCCGGTGATGATAGACCTGGATGGGGCGAGTAGTAGGAAATAGGGTACCAACAGGAGAAGGTGATGCTGGAGCAGGGTCAACTGGGACAAGAGGAGGAAAAGTAGGGAGGACCTCAGTAATGGGTGTAAGTGGCAGGTCAAGAGACTCAAAGAAAGGAACAAACTCGAAGAATGTGACATCGGTAGAGACTAGATAGCGCTTAAGAGTGGGTGAAAAACACCGATAACCCTTTTGAGACCGATGGTAGCCGAGAAAAACACATTTTATGGAGCGAGCAGACAGTTTGTCAAGACCGGGAGTGACATCATGGACAAAACATGTCGACTCGAAGACATGAGGTGGAAGAGAATAGAGGGGTTGGTGAGGGAACAAAACAGAATGAGGTACCCGGTTATCAAGCACAGAAGAGGGCATACGGTTAATCAAATAGCAGGCAGTGAGAACCGCATCGCCCCAAAAACGGAAGGGAACACGACCATGATGCAAAAAGGTCCGAGTGGTTTCAATAAGATGTCTATTTTTGCACTAAGCAACCCCATTTTGTTGTAGGGTATAGGCACAAGATGTTTGGTGAAGAATTCCGTTAGATGCCATCAAAGTTTGAAAATTATGAGATAAAAATTCACGGGCATTGTCACTACGCAAAATACGAATTGGAACACCAAACTGAGTTTTTATTCCATGATAAAAGGTCTGAAAATTTGAAAACAACTCTGATCTGTTTTTCATTAAAAATAACCAAGTACACCGAGAATAATCATCAATAAAAGTAACAAAGTATTTAGACCCAAAAGTAGACTCAACACGACTAGGACCCTAAATATCAGAATACACTAAAGCCAAAGGAGATGCAGCTTGACGACACACCCTATCGGGAAACGGACTACGGGTGTGTTTCCCAAGTTGACACGACTCACAAGGTAAACTAGATAACTTAGAAAAGTTTGGCACCATTTGTTGTAGTTTGGAAAGGCTAGGATGACTCAACTTAGCATGGATGGTGAGAGGGGAATCTGTAATAGAGCACACACAAGAGGTGGCAGAGAGTTGGTAAAGGCCATTAGACTCACATCCGACGCCAATCATCCGTCCCGAACTCTGGTCCTGCAAAATGACAGAGTCTTTAGTGAAACTAATATGACAATCTAAAGAACGTGTCAAACAACTAATGAACAGTAAATTAAAAGGACATCTAGGGACATAAAGAACAGAATCAATAGACAGAGAAGAGAGGGGATGGACAGTTCCAATCCCTTGGGGCTGTGTTTGGGAATCATTTGCTAAAGTAATCATAGGTAAATAGTCAGAGTTAGAAAGGTTGGAGAAAAGACGCTTATTACCAGGTATATGGTCAGATGCACCAGAGTCAAGGACCCAAGGACCTAAAGAAGGTGATTGAGAGAGACAAGCAAATGCATTACCAGTGTGCTTAACAGATGCAGTAGAGTTAGAAGCCTGCTGTTGCTCAAACCATTTCAGAAAATCTGCATAGGCAGCCGGAGATGGGGTTGATGGTGCAGAAGGCTCAGGTAAAATCAGGTACAGCAACCTGGGCAACATTGGCAGCTCGTGGAGGACGGCCATGTTTAGTCCAACATCTATCCTCTGTATGACCCAACTTGTTATAGAATGTACACTTCGGACGACTATTTATCAATCTTCTTCCACTTTGGTTGTTCTTCCGCAGACACAGAGGCAAGGTCCGTGGTGAGGTGGTCCTCATATCCTTGACCCTCAAGCCACAACTTGACATCTGAGGCCCAAGTATCATAGTTGCTACCATCTAATTTATCAGCGGAGAGAGGAGCATTGAGGTAACTTGTGAACACAGGAGGCTCAGCCTTTCGGTTGTCTTTAGAACTATCTGGGGAGGTAGAAGTAGCCATGGGTCAGACTACAAAGTGTTAAAAAGTGAAACCACAATATACCTGAGAGTCCAAAAGCAAGTGAACAAGGGGGTAGAGATGTTTGATGGAGGATCCAAGGCCAGATCGGTGTAGAGGAGACGGAGACGAGTCAGGTGAGAGGAGCGACAACCGGAGTGGCAGCCGGACACGCCTGAAAAAGGGCAGCGCAGTGGCTATTTGGCTGCGGCGATGGGCGGCGCATGGGGGCGCGTCCCGGCGGCGTTGGGGCTGGGCTTTTGGGGGTCGGACGATCGGCGGGAGAAGATCCCGGTGGTGTGGTCGCTGGCCGGAAAGACGTCACGGCAAGGGAGAAAGGCTGGCAAACCGGAATGGAAACACGGTTGGCCGGAAAAAAAGAAAAATTTCACCAGAGACCAGTGGGCTCATTGGGCGTACATGGTTCTAGGATTGCCTCTCTTTAAGCTCTTGATACCATGTTGAAAGAGAGAAAAAATTGAGAGACATATGAGAAAACCATGTATTTCAACTACATAACGGAGGCTGAATATATACTCAATAAGTAATAAATAATTATACAATTTACATGATGTGGGACTAACAATTGTACAACTAATTACACCTAATTACATGCAGTTTCCAACAGTAACTAAGTATTCAACTACTCAAACAAGCATCTGAAAGTTGTGTAGTACTCGCTAAGCGATACATATTTTTGAGTGGCATGATAAAGTTCCTTGGTCTTGGCATAAAGAAGAAATAAATCATTAGCCCCTAAAAAAAGAGAGTGGAGGTATTTCCATAATTCGCAGACAGTACAATGAGTAGTACTGTCATCTACCTGAGGATCCAAAGTCCGCTGAATCAAAAAGAATACAGACGCATATCCTCCCGAACCCACACATCCTTATTCACAACATCCGTTGGACCATCCTCAAAAAGATGGTCGTCCTTACTATGACCCTTCAAACATATCTCAATAGCCTTATTCCATTGAGTATAATTAGCCCCATCACCATCCAACTTCTGATCAGTAATTTTAGTATTTGCCAGTATTACCTCAGCCATTCTTGACAGTGTTGACAGTGTCAGAAGACCCACCTTTATCCCTGATAGAGGTAACATCAAAATTCTTGTCAACCATTCTCGCCAACTAGAAGAGATCAACCAAAACGAGCAACGAAGGAGGGAAGGAACCACCAAAGATTAGATCAGAACCCCAAAAAAACCACTTCAGAACACCCAAACAGCAACCTTTCAAGTCAAAAAAGGCCTCGCCAAAGACATCACCGGCCGAACCCACTGCACACGCCTATCTGTGCCAGAAAACAGAATCGCTGGCCACCCAAACAATGAGGACCGTGTGCAAACCACCAACGAGCGCCCAGGAACCTCTGATCTGAATAGAACCGACGACCCAGCACCTGCCGGTAGTCAACTGTCCCGCCGGCCCTCCGCTCGGTGCCAGATCAGTCTGTCATTGGCATCCACTTGCCGATCACCCTAGAAGCTAGACAATAGCCACTGTGGCGGCTGCCCTAGATTTCTAGTTTATGACGGAGTTTCTTTTTTTTAGAGAAAGAGAAAAAGGGAAAAAATTAGGAAAAGTGGAGAGAAAAATTTAGATATCTCTTGATACCATGTTAACTAAGAAAAACCTTACCCAACGTGGGTACAGGTCATGTATTAATATTGGATAAAATAATCAGCAGTACAGTGTAGTATATTGTAGTACATAAGACTAAAATACCCTTAAGCACACTAAACACATGCTTAATACCCTACTTTTAACAATCACTATCATTCGCTGAATTAAGTCTTGCTTTTCTTTTCTGCATGCTGGTTGGTCAGTATGATTTGAAAATTCAAATATGGATCTAAATGGAGAATTCTTATGAAGAAGTCAAACATGTGTTAGAATTTCCAGAAACTTTTATGCTGAATCCGTAAGTATAATACTAACTAATCTATGCTTTTCTTCATATCTTGATGTTTTTTGGATATTTTTTATCCTCATGTTGACTGAAAAGTACATATGGAATCTCTCATTTGTTGAGTAGCTCCATTTGCAAGTTTCGGTATTGGTTCCTTTGGGCTTTCAAAGAATCTGTTGATCAGAAGCCCTTGGCAATGTTGTTATTGAGTTTTCTGATCATGGCTCACCAGAGGGCCTCACAATGTTGATGCACACTGCCACTATTTTCTAATCAGGCTTTTAAGTGGAGTTTAGTATTGATTTAATTCCAAGACTGGAGATTATACTAACTACCTATTGTTGTGCTTCAGAATATCAAGCATTTGTCATTAATCTGTCGTTGATTCTTAACAAACATATTAATTGGAAGGTGAATAGGCATTTTCTGAATCTAGAATATTAGCTTTAAAACGTATTCCAACTATAACCTTGATCTATAAAAAATATCAAGTGATTTGGCTATGATAATATATGGAAGCATACAGTCTCACTTATATCTGATGATCCTTCAAGAGAGTGGGAAATATTTATTCCAAGTCATCCTAAGCACCTTTTTTGATATATTTCTTAATTGATTCTTGTTTTATAGGTGAAAGCTATTGTAATGTATAAAAAATTCAAATAAACTAACAGATTCATGTCTGAATTTTGGATCTCTTTTTATTGTGAAACTGTCTAAAAATGCTAGTCTCAGAGTATAAACTAATAATTGTGTTCATAATCTGTAGACATGTGGAAGCAAATAGTTGGGGCGCCAAGCATGGATGGTCTTGTTAAGAAGCCTGATGTTTTATCATTTTATATTGCAAGTAAAATACCTGTTTCTGAATCTACAAGGCAGGAGCTTTTGGATATTGATGGCATCTCATATAGATTGCGCAGGGAAATTGAATTACTAAAGAGCATTGATCTTATTCGATGTAAAAGCTGCCAGGTAATCATTGTCTCACAAATGCCCCCAAAGTGTTGCACATAATATTTTGTGTGCTTCTGATAGGCACCCTACCATAATTAAGGTATACAGTAAGGAAAAAGGGAATAGCCAGAGGGTTGGGGGCCCGTGTGGGCAAGTTGGAAGGGTGTGTGATCAGCATGTTGTGGGTTTGTTTTGTAACAACCTGCTTATGTGGCAAGTGGGGACAGAGGGAAGAATCGGGTTCTGGAAACAGAATAAGAAGAGAAGTGAGAGGGGTATCCAGAAATTGAGTGAAGGTTTTTGGGCCCGTTGGGCAGGGAGCTTAGCAAACCCTCAAAGATTTGCAAGTGTTCTATCTTAATTTTCTGTTTTTCAGTGTAATCAGGAGGGTTTTTCCCTATTGTAAGGAGCTAGACTCCATTGTTTTTTCGCAGTATTACTAGTACCTATCAAATTGGTATCAGAGCTCCCGATCTGGGAGCTCTGGGTACGGGATTAAAAAAATGAACAAAATGGAGAAATATTGGGAAATTGAAATTTTTGAAGATATGCAAAGAACATGAGTGTTGGAGGAAGGAAGAACAGGAGGAATGAGAACAGAGGAGGAGATTGAAGGTTCCGTTGTCTGATGGAGATGAGGCGGGAACACCTAAGGTAGAGATGGTAATGACGGCTATGAAGGGTTTGAGAGGTTGTGCTCTCAGCTGGTGGATTTGGTGGAGATTGAGCCACCCTTAGGAGACTTGGGAAGCCTTTGTTAAGGCAGTGCTCAAGCAATTCCAGCTACAATATGATCCAGATCTACCAATATTTGTGGGGTATGAGGAACCGAACCCGAAACTAAGATCAAAATCAGTGCTGTCGGGAGATAGGAGTGAAGAGCCCATCAACAATGATCTTAGAAAAATATTGGAACCAAATGAACGAACCTTATGAGCCAAAGATATTGGAACTAGAGATTTACTGTGGAGGGTGATGGGCCCTTAACACTTGAGTATAAGAGAAGGGAAAAGAAGAAGGAGAGTGCACTAGAGAGAGAGTTGATAGGTATTGTCTTTACTGAGAAAGAAACAATGGAGTCTAGCTCCTTACAATAGGGAAAACCCCTCTTAATTACACTGAAAAATAGAAAACAGAACAAAGAAACCTGTAGATCTTTGATGGTCTGCTTCCTCCTTGTCCAAAGGCCCCAATTCTTTACTCAAATGATTGGATGCCTTCTTCCCTCATTCACTTCCCTATTTATTCCCTCCATTAAGTGCCTATTCATTTGCCATAACCCTCAGTTAAATGCTAATTGCTGCCCTTCTTTATTCTCTCAACTCTCACTAACTGTAAATGCTCCTTGCTGCCCCCTCTTTACTCTCCACTCCCACTAGCTATAAATGCTCATTGCTGCCCCCTTTTTACTCTCCACTCCCACTAGCTATAAATGCTCCTTACTGCCCCTCATTACTCTCTCCAGCCCACTCTCCTTCCTTTCCCTTCTCTTATACTCAAGTGTTAAGGGCCCATCAATACCCTCCCCTTTAAGTTTCACCTTGTCCTCGAGGTGAAGGTTCGAATAAGGGTCCCCTAACAATTGAAGGAAACTTCCACTTGGGTCCCATTGCTTAAAGCATGAGTGAGACTCAAAATGAACCCCAGGCGAGCCAAATAAGTCTAGGTTGGGGTAAGCTTTTTGTGACTTCATCAGCAGGATTGACTTGGCGTTCAACTGTACACTAAGTAGCTACATAACAATATCGTATTCCTCAACAATTTTGCTAAATGCAAACAACATGAAACTTGTGTGGGAGTGATGAACCCCCATTTTCACGGATCCATTGAAGCAACTTGCAAGAACTGCACCCCAAAAGTTATAAGCCTGGCATTCCAAAGTATATATCTAATTCAAGAGGGCACATGTTGTCACTTACTTTTTTATACTCACCAAAATATTCACCTTCTCCAAAATAAATTCCTGACAACGATTCTTTCACACACACATTGGAAAATATCAAAGGAGAAGAACAAACTACGGTACTGCACTTTGCAATCAATAATTGCCCACATTTGTTGTCAGCATGAGTAGGCGTCCCATATTGAAGTGTTGGCTCACATGTTGGCTCTTGCTCAATCATAGACTCAATTTCACTCCCACCGTTCCATACAACAAACCGTTGCCCAGACCACGAATTGGGCTCAACACCCCACCCCCTTCCACTTGGGTTGTCTTGGGCACCAGCCCATTTACTAGTCAATGTGGGCCTACTGGGAATAGACCCAACTCCTCGGGCAGAATACCCATAATTTCGACTCAATGCTCGATATCTTCCACCCTTTTAGCCATCGTCATCAAGGAATGGAGATCCCCTTAGCTGAACAATCGCAACTTTGCTTTCACTTCATCTTTTAGTCCATTCATGAATGCTCTGCGCATGAATTCCTCATCTATGTAACGAAGTGGAGCGGACAGGAGCTCGAATTGCTCTCGATACTCCATGACCGAAACTCTTTGCCGCAATCCCATTAACACCTCTAGGTTTGAGAGAAGAATATTTTATTTCTCAATATATCATATCAGCGTATGTACATAGGGTATTTATGCAGAATTGGATAACCAATTCTGCTACAAATAAGGAAACAAACAGAAAAATAAATCTCCTACAAATCAGGAGATAAAACAGGAAACAAATGATAAAGATAAAAAACTTCCTAAAACAAATTTGAATTGATTTGATTCAGATTTATTTCTCCTAAAACTGGTACCTATGAATCTGGATAGATTCCACTACCAGATTCGACACTCCCCCTCAAGTTGGTGCATAGATGTCTGTTATGCCCAACTTGCTCACAAGAAGTTCATACTTAGGTCGAGAGATCCCTTTGGTGAGAATATCAGCCACTTGTTGTGTAGTTGGAACAAAAGGCATGCAAATAACTTTCTCATCAACCTTTTCTTTAATGAAGTGTCTATCAATCTCCACATGCTTAGTACGGTCATGCTGTACTGGGTTTTGTGCTATGCTTATAGCTGCCTTGTTGTCGCAGTATAATTTCAATGGTAGACTAACAGAGGTTCCCAACTCTTCAAGGATTCTTTTCAGCCATAACATTTTACAAACTCCTTGAGCCATGACTCTATAGTCAGCATCAGCACTACTCCTTGCCACAACATTTTGTTTTTTGCTACGCCATGTAACTAAGTGACCCTAAACAAATGTGCAATAGCCTGATGTTGATCTCCTATCCGTGACTGATCCTGCCCAGTCAACATCAGTATAGGCCTCTATGGTCTGCTGTGTAGTCTTCTTAAAGAATAGACCTTTGCCAGGAGCACTCTTCAAGTATCTTAGGATCCGGTAGACAGCTTCAAGGTGTTCCTCATAGGGTGAATGCATGAATTGGCTTACAAGGCTAACTGCAAATGCAATGTCTGGCCATGTATGTGATAGATAAATCAATTTCCCTACTAACCTTTGATACCGGGAAGTGTCAACTGGTGTTCTCTCTTTGCTGTCCCCAAGTTTCTGGTTTGGGTCAATGGTAGTATCTGCTGGTCTGCATCCACTCATACCTGTCTCTTTAAGAAGATCAAGAACATACTTCCTTTGTGAGAGGACAATCCCCCTTTTTGAGTGTGCTATTTCCATTACCAGGAAGTATCTTAAGGACCCGAGATCCTTAATTTCAAATTCTGAAGCTAGTGCCTCTTTCAACCTGTTTATTTCTGTCCAGTCATCTCCCGTGACAATTATGTCATCCACATATACAATCAAAATAGCAATGTTACCATTTATTGACCTCCTTATAAACATAGTATAGAAATAAGGAATGTTGGAATGTATGAATATTATTCCTTGAATCAATGTGTACAGAGAAGGTTACAATATATATAGACTAATGCTATTGATTGCTATCCTGAAAATAAGGGAGAAAAATCAGCCCTAATAAAAGCAAGAATAAAAAACGTATCTGTACATATCTGATATTAATGCTGATATATTACAACACTCCCCCTCAAGCTGGTGAGTGAATATCAATCATTCCCAGCTTGCAAGTAAGACTTTGAAATCGCTCTGTGGGAAGTCCCTTGGTGAAGACATCTGCTAATTGGTGCTCTGAAGGGACGTACTCTGTAGTTATAAGGCCATCATCTAATTTTTCCTTGATAAAATGACGATCAATCTCTATATGCTTTGTCCGATCATGTTGAACCAGGTTGTGAGCAATGCTGATTGCCGACTTGTTATCACACAGTAACCTCATAGGAGCTTCATACTTTATCCTGAGATCATCGAATATGATTCTCATCCATAACAGTTCACAAATTCCTTGTGCCATAGCTCGAAATTCAGCCTCTGCACTTGACCTTGCAACCACATTCTGTTTCTTACTTCTCCAAGTCACCAAGTTTCCTCCTAAAAACATGCAGAACTTGAGGTAGACCGCCTGTCGACAACCGACCCGATAATCTGCAGATCAGTATAGGTTTCAATGGTCAATGTTTGTTCTTTCCGAAATAGAAGTCCTCTTCCCGGCTTGTCTTCAAATACTGAAGAATTCTATTCACAGCTAGCATATGTCTCTCACGAGGATCATGCATGAACTGGCTAACCACACTGACAGCATAGGCTATGTCAGGTCTGGTGTGAGACAAATATATCAGTTTTTCCACAAGTCTTTGATATTGTGTGTTATCCACCCTTGGGCTCTCCTCATTGTTTCCAATCCTGTGATTTTGTTCTATAGGTGCCCCTGTGGTTTTGCAACCTAGCTTACCTGTTTCCTTAAGAAGATCCAGGACATATTTCCTTTGGGAAATAAAGATGCCTTGTTTGGAATAGGCAACCTCTATCCCAAGGAAGTACTTCAGCTTCCCCAAGTCCTTCATTTCAAACTGTGCAGCTAATTTTCCTTTTAGGACCTGTTTCTCAACCTCATCATCACCAGCAATGATCATGTCATCAATATAAACCAGAAGAAGTGTAAGCTTGCCTTCTTTGGAATGTTTTATAAAGAGGATATGATCTCCCTGGCTCTGCCTATAACCTAAGGACACCATAGCATTGGCGAACCTCCCAAACCAAGCACGAGGAGACTGCTTGAGTCCATATAAGGCCTTCCTTAACTTGCACACCATATTCCCTCCATCGGTAGGTCCATGTCCTGGTGGGATGTCCATATATACTTCCTCTTCCAAATTCCCATGGAGAAAAGCATTGTTAACATCAAATTGGTGCAAGTCCCATCCAAAGTGTGCTGCCAAGGAGAGAATGATCCTGACTGTGTTCATCTTTGCTACTGGGGCAAATGTTTCCTCATAATCAATCCCATATGTCTGAGTGTAACCTTTTGCAACCAGCCTTGCTTTGTACTGGTCTAGAGTACCATCAGATCGATATTTCACTGTGTAAATCCATCTGCACCCAACTATCCTTTTGTCCTTCGGCTTCTCAACAATTTCCCAGGTCTCATTCTTGTTTAAAGCACTCATTTCTTCATGCATGGCATGAACCCAATTCTTATCCATTAATGATTCTTGTACTGAAGTGGGGACTCTGGTAGAATCAATTGCTGAAATAAAACTCCGATACTGTACTGATAGGCTTTTAGTGGACACAAACTGAGATATGGGGTATTTTGCACAAGTTCTTCTGGCTTTTCTTAAGGCTATTGGCAAGTCATCAGGGTTAGGTTCACAAATATCATGTAAAGAATTATTCAAAGGCTCAGAATCAGGAATGCTTACCTCTGGTTCGGGCGGCCTGCGATCGAGCCGCTTGTTGACAGGTTGGGTTTTTTCCGATAATACACCTGCTTGTATCGATCTATAGGAACATATACTGATTCTTTAGGTGTCTCTGAAGTACCAGAAGATGATGCCACATCCTTTATTAGAGGAGGGATAGATGACTCAATAGATTCAACCAGAAGAGAAACAAAAGATGACTCCAGAGACTCAGCTTCTTGACCACTCTCCCCCTGAAGCTGAGGACGAAGGTGAAAAGACTCGGATTCATGAAAAGTGACATCCATGGAGACATAGACACGACGACTTTGAGGATGATAACATTTGTACCCCTTTTTGTCTGGTGCATACCCTATGAAGATACATTTGACAAACCACAGGATCCAACTTACCACGATATTGACTATGGATATGAACAAAGGCAACACAAACAAAGACACGACACAGAGATTCTTCATGGTAGGAATGGAAGGGAAGAAGGAAGTCATGACTTGCACAGACTAAGACCATCCAAGACACGGAGGGCAATCTGTTTATCAAGTATGCGGCAGTTAAGACAGCTTTCCCCAATAAGACTTAGGGACAGACATTTGGAATAAAAGAGCTCTTGCAATTTCTAGGAGATGACAGTTCTTTCTTTCTGCAACCCCATTTTGTTGGGGAGTATCAACACAAGTTAACTCATGTAACACACCATGTTCTTTATGGAATTTTGTGAAATGTTGATTCACATATTCCTTGCCATTATCAGATCGTAACCGTTTTATAGATTTTCCAAACTGGGTTTGAACCATGCGATAGAAATTCAAGAATATTTGAAACACTTCAGATTTATCCTTCATAAGAAATATCCATGTGACCCTAGTGCAGTCATCAATAAATGAAACAAACCATTTTGCACCAGATATATTAGAATTAGAGGAAGGTCTCCACATATCAGAATGAATAAGATCAAAAGGTTCAATATTTTTATTATTATTTGGAGAAAAAATTGTGCGATGGTGTTTCGCAAACTGACAAACATCACAAAGAAAAGACTCAACAGAGTCATTTTTAAACAATTGCGGAAATAAAGACCTAAGAAGATTGAAAGGAGGAAGACCAAGGCGTTTGTGGTGAAGCTATATCTGAGATGCAGCAGAATCGGAACTTGTCGCATGATTGGATGTGGACATCATCGGACTAGTACGACCATGAGGCCGATGTAGAACATATAACCCTCCCTATTCCTTAGCAACCCCAATCGTCCTCCCCGTGGAAAGATCCTGAAACACACAATGAGAGGGAAAGAAGGTCACTGTACAGTTTAAATCTGTGGTAAGCTTATGAATAGAAATAAGGTTATTAGACAAATGAGAGACATGAAGCACAGTATGTAAAGGAAGGGAAGGGTGAAGTGAAATAGTACCACATCCTAAAACAGGTACATGGGATCCACTAGCAACCGTGATGTGATGCTTACCAGATAATTTAGAGTAAGTAGAAAAATATGAGGGATTAGGGGTCATATGATCAGTAGCACCAGAGTCAATAATCCAGAGATCCTCAGATACAGTACTAGAAACACTAAAGGAAAAAGAACTTGAAGTCTTACTAGTCATGGTTAGAGAATAAGTGCCAGAAGGCTTACTCAGAGAGTCCAAGAGAGTGCGCAAACGATCCAACTCGGCTTTACTAAGCGCCGGAATTGCCTCCCCAGATGGTGGTGCAGAGGCCTCTTCACCCTCAATAACCAAGTCGGACACTGTTTGATTAACTTGCCTTTGTTGACTGCCTTTAAAACCCCCAGAGCGTCCAAGAACCTTATCTCTGCCATGGAGTTTAAAACAAGTGTCCTTAGTGTGACCAGACTTCTTGCAAAAAGGACACCAGCGCTCGTCACGTTTGGCAGACGACTTCCAAGAGGATGATCCAGACCTTTCAGATGATAACCCACCAATAGGACCTTTGCCAGTGGCCAAAGCAGAACCATCACCTGAATTACCATTATTCAACATGATCGCCCGACGACTCTCTTCCCCCCCTAACTGTGTAGAACACCTCGGAGAGAGAAGGAAGCTTGTCCTCACCTAAAATCTGAACCCGAATAGGATCATACTCAGAATTCAACCCAGAGAGAAACTTAAAGACCCGTCCACGCTCAATAAACTTGGTTAAAGTAGCAGAATCCTTAGTGCATTTCATCTTGAGATCCTGATTTTGATCCAGCTCAATCCATAAACCATTCAGGGTACCATAATAATCAGTGACAGAAAGAGATCCTTGCTTGGTATTAAAAATGGTGTTTTCTAATTCATAACACGCAGCAATATCTTGTTTCATAGAATAGGTTTGACTCAAACTATCCCAAATTTCACGTGTAGAAGTAAAAAACATACAATTCTTATTGATATCAGGTGTCATAGAGTTCCATAGCCAAGTCATAATCAAAGAATCTTCATCATCCCAAATGCCAAACTATGGGTCATCGGCCTTTGGAGGATTCCCGACGATGTGCGACAACTTCCGACGACCCTTGAGAGTGGTGCGAATAGCTTGGGCCCATTGTAGATAATTCTTACCATTGAGGTGATAAGAAGAGTGTAAAAATGGAAGATCATGGGGATTCAGTGCTGCAACGGCAACCGGAGGCGTTGGAACGACAACCGGAGGCGGCGTAGTGATGGTGGAGGGCTGGGTGTCTACTGTAGACATTTCGGTTGGACCCGAAAATAGTCAAAAAGGAACGGGGAGGAGCCGACGAGCAGAACGGCGGTGGTCGCGCGGTGAACGGCGGTGTGGAAGGTGGTGCATGGCTCTCACACGCGTACAGTGCAGCGGCGCGTTGGTGGCGCGTGGCGGCACGTGGTTGGTCGGTTTGGGGTGGACTTTTCTGTGGTGGCCGGAAACACGCCGACAAATAGTCCTGCGGTGGTGGTGAGGCAAAAAAAGGCGGCGGGTGGTGGTTTGATGGCAGCAATAAGGCTGCAAAGGAAGGAGGAGACAGCAGTAAGGCTGTTCAAAAAGAAAAAAAAACAAAGGCAAGCCCTAGGAACGACCTAGGCTCTAATACCATATAGAAAGAAGGAATGTTGGAATGTATGAATATTATTCCTTGAATCAATGTGTACAGAGAAGGTTACAATATATGTAAACTAATGTTATTGATTGCTATTCTAAAAATAAGGGAGAAAAATCAGCCCTAATAAAAGCAAGAATAAAAAACATATCTGTACATATCTGATATTAATGCTGATATATTACAACACATAGTATGATCGGCTTGACTTTGTATATACTTTTGTCCCTTTACAAATTGTGTGAATCTATCAAACCATGCTCGTGGTGATTTTTTTAGACCATATGGGGACTTCTTTAGCTTGCAGACTTTTGAATCAAATTTCTCTCCAAATCCCGGGGGTGCATCCATATACACTTCCTCCTCCAAATCCCCTTTTAGAAATGCATTTTTCACATCCAGTTGCTGCAAAGGCCAATCTAGATTAGTTGCAAGGGATAAAAGGACTCTCACCGTGTTCAGTTTTGCAACTGGAGCAAAGGTCTTAGAATAATCACTTCCGTAAGTTTGAGTGAAGCCTTTGGCAACCAACCTAGCCTTGTACCTTTCGATAGAGCCATCAGATTTGTACTTTATAGTGAATATCCATTTACATCCCACTGTATTTTTCCCTTTGGGCAGCTCCACCATTTGCCATGTCTTATTTTTTTCAAGAGCCTTCATCTCTTCTAGGACAGCTTCCTTCCACTCTGGAATTTCTAAGGCATCCTGTACATATTTTGGAATCTCCATACATGACAATTGGGAGGTAAAAGCACGAAAATTTGGTGACAGTTTTTCATAAGACACAATTAGATAGAGGGTGTTGGGTACATGATCTAACACCTTTCCGAACAGCTATAGGAAGGTCACAATCAATCAACTCAGTGGGTTTAGAATTGGAAACAGGTTCAGAATCAGTTTCAACTAGCTGATTAATTTTAGGATAAGAATTACTTGGTGGGTCCTCGGATTCATGGTGGTGCAAAGAATCACAATTCTCTACTCTTTGAGTATGGTTCCTCCTTATATAGAAGCGCTCAAAGGGTTCCATACCTTTGTATCTTTTCTTGGTTTCAATTCCCTTTCTGGATTCAGGTTCATTGCTTTTACTAGTATTCTCACAGCCTAGTACCAAGTCATGACTTGTAGGATTTTCATTACTTGGTATAAGGCAAATACTAGAGTTTTCATTATTCACAAGACTTGTTCCATTATCTACCACATTTGACTCATCAATTGACATGTTTGACTCATCTATAGTAAGATATTTTGTCGAGTCTTCTACTGTTTTCCCCCCATAAGATGAGACTGAAAAAACGGTTTTGACTCAAAAAGAGTAACATCCATAGTCACAAGAAACTTCTTAGTGATCGGATCAAAACATTTATACCCCTTTTGAGAAGGAGCATACCCAACAAACACACTTTTTTGCCCGATGATCAAGTTTACTTAGATTGGGTGTATTAACATGTATGAAGGCTGTGCATCCAAATATTTTTAGAGGTAAGTTAGAGGATCGTCTGTTTGTTGGAAAATGGTTGAGAAGCATACCTAGGGGGGTATTAAATTTTAAGACTTTACTAGGCATCCTATTAATCAAATAGGTTGCTGTTAAAATAGCTTCCTCCCAAAGAAATGTTCCTACCATAGCCTGAAACAATAAGGCTCTAGCTACCTCTAACAAATGTTTATTTTTCCTTTCAGCTACCCCATTTTGTTGAGGGGTATCAACACATGAACTTTGATGCACAATACCTTTTTCTACAAAAAATTGTTTGAGATACTTATTGAAGTATTCTCTTCCATTATCGCATCTAAAAATCTGAATTGTTTGTTGAAATTGAGTTTGAACCATAGTGAAAAAGGTTTTAAAAATGTTTTCAACTTCAAATTTTTCTTTCATTAAATACACCCAAGATAGCCTAGTGTGATCATCAATAAAACTTACAAACCATCGTTTGCCTGCAGGGGTAGTTACACGACTTGGTCCCCAAACATCACTATGAATGATGGTGAAAGGAGTAGATGGTTTATATGCTTGGGCAGGATAGACAGTGTGGTGATGTTTAGCCAATTGACAAATCTCACAAGTAAAGAAAGATGGATTTTTATTTCTAAAAATTTCAGGGAAAAGTGTTTCAAATAATTAAAATTGGGATGGCCTAACCTATAGTGCCATAACATTATTTCATTTTCCTTAGATCCAAAAACAGAACTAAAACAAGTACTTTGAGAGTGCCCACTCAAATTAGAACCATCTTCAAAGATGTAGAGACCATCAACTTCCTTAGCACTGCCAATCATCCTCCCCGATGTCAATTCCTGAAATTTACAACCAGAGGAATAAAAAATAACATGACAATTCATGTCAAGAGTTAACTTACTAATGGACAGAAGGTTACAAGACAAATTAGGAACATGAAGAACATTATGGAGAGTTATTATGGGTGAGAGAGGGATAGATCCAATTCTAGCTATGGCAGAAAGAGTTCCATTAGCAATTCTAATTTTTTTATTCCCTGCAGTAGGACTATAGGAGGAAAACAGATTTGAGCAATTAGTCATGTGATCAGTTGCTCCGGAGTCAATAACCCAAGGATTTTGAGGTTTTTTGGAAAACAAAGCAGTGGTAAGATAAGTAACTTTTTGGGCCAAAGAACAAGAAGGATTGGTTGTCATGTTTTGAGAAGAAAAAAGTTTATACAAGTGCTCTAGTTGTTCCTTTGTGAATGGGTTTGTCTCTGAAGTAGATGGAGGCTCTTGACTCTCCTCAGCAGTGGTCTGGTAGGCACGCCCACCTCTCTTGGATTTTTTCTTCCAATTAGGTGGCTTTCCATGGATCAGCTAGCAAGTCTCCCTAGTGTGCCATGGTTTTTTGCAATGATCACACCAGGGTTTCTTCCCCTTATTATCTTCTGTATTAATTCGTCTAGTCACAAGTGCTGAACTTTCATGTTCCTGAGTTGTGGATGGTTCATGAGTATTCAGCATTATCCTCCTCCTTGATTCTTCCCGTCGTACTTCAAAAAGACCTCCCTAATAGAAGGTAGGGCTTTCTGCCTAGTATTCTTCCTCTTACTTCATCTAGACTTCGGTTAAGTCCAACAAGAAACATGTACACACGATCATTCTCCTCTCTCTTCTTGAACCGAGCAGCATCTTTGGGATTTTCCCAATCGTCTTCATAGCACTGGTCTAACTCCTGCCAAAGAGTCATCATCAAGTTGTAATATGATGTGACATCTAGATCACCCTGTTTGAACAGCCCAGTTGTGTCTTTAAGTCAAAAATCTAAGAGGAATTCTCCAAATCTGAGTAGCAATCACGAATCGCATCCCAAACATCTTTGGTCAGTGGCGAAAACAAATAGGGCTTTCCTATTCTTTGGTTCCATGGAGTTGATTAACCATGCGGTGATGAGAGAATTTTCTCGACTTCCACTTTGTAAAAGAAGGATCATCCTTGGAGGGCTACTTGGATCTTTCCGAGAAGGTACCCCATTTTTCCTTTCCTTCTATGGCCAACTTCACAGATGAGTCCACTCAATGTAATTTTTTCCATTGAGTCGATGCACAGTGAGTTGTAGGCTTGGGTTTTGTGAGAAAGCATCAAAAGGGGCTGAGGACGATCCTGATTGAGCAGTCCTTGAAGCCTCTGTTGAGGTGCTAGACGCGTTTGTGGAAGCTCCGGTCATCGCTGTCTTCACCATGGTTGAAAGAGGTCAGAGCCGAAGCTCTGATACCATCTAGGTTTGATAGAAGAATATTTTATTTCTCAATATAACATATCAGTGTGTGTACATAGGGTATTTATGCAGAATTGGATAACCAATTCTACTACAAATTAGGAAACAAACAGAAAAATAAATCTCCTACAAATCAGGAGATAAAACAGGAAACAAATGATAAAGATAAAAAACTTCCTAAAACAAATCTGAATTGATTTGATTCAGATTTATTTCTCCTAAAACTGGTACCTATGAATCTGGACAGATTCCACTATGAATCTGGATAGATTCCACTACCAGATTCGACAACACCACATAGGGGTTTTTTGACGAAGCGATCTAAAACCTCCCCAGTAGTCCTCGTCCGAAAACTGGCCAAGTCATCTCCCCCATCCGTGGTTCCCACCACTAGTACCAATTCAACGCCCTTCCCTCCAAGCACACCACCATTATAGCAACCTTCTCCACTTCTGGGATTTGGTTGATCTCAAAGTACCGTTCAACACGGTACAACCACCTGTGCGGATTGTTGCTCGTAATATACGGCATCTCCACCCGTCACATCCTCTCCTCTTTGCGTACGACTTCGAGATCGGCGTCCTCTCTGTTTCTTTCCCGGTTGCCGTGATTGCTTCCTTCTCCTTTTGGAACCACTTGCGCATTCCGAAGGCCACCTCGATCTGCTCCATCATCGTCCTCATCATCTCCTGAAATCACTGTTCAATGGACTCCATCTGCCGTTCCACCACTTCCAATCTGCTCTCCATGCATGTAGATACCATCTAGACACTCCCCAAATCGGAAGCTCTGATACCAGTTGATAGGTATTGGTTTTACTGAGAAAGAAACAATGGAGTCTAGCTCCTTACAATAGGGAAAACCCCTCTTGATTACACTGAAAAATAGAAAACAGAACAAAGAAACCTATAGATCTTTGAGGGTCTACTTCCTCCCTGTCCAAAGGCCCCAATTCTTTACTCAAATGATTGGATGCCTTCTCCCCTCCTCCACTTCCCTATTTATTCCCTCCACTAAGTGCCTATTCATTTGCCATAACCCCCTGTTAAATGCTAATTGCTGCCCTTCTTTATTCTCTCAACTCCCACTAACTGTAAATGCTCCTTGCTGCCCCCCTTTTATTCTCCACTTCCACTAGCTATAAATGCTCCTTGTTACCCCCTTTTTACTTTCCACTCTCACTAGCTATAAATGCTCTTTGCTGCCCCTCATTACTCTCTCCAACCCACTCTCCTTCTTCCTTTCCCTTCTCTTATACTGAAGTGTTAAGGGCCCATCAGAGGGCGAGACTGAGAGGGAAGAGAAATTCCAGAAGATCACTACTCATGGAGGAGAAGAGGTCATGCACTAAGTGGAGACCATTGGAGATTTTTCAAAGATTCGGGAGACAACACATACACTCGACGAAGAGGAGATCGAAGCCGAAAAGGGAAGGAGAATCCAAAAGGAGACTGTGATTGTAAAAGGAAACCGTTGCGCGTTGGCCAGACGTATGCAGCCCCATCCATGGCCACAATTGACCGGCTGAGAGAAGGGGAAGACAGAGGAGGAGTGGTGTGCGATGGCAACAGAATTTGGCGTCTTAGGTGATCCGGCCAATCAACCACTGCCATTGGAATGGCTAGACTCAGATTCGTCCATGGCGGCGATTGGGTCCTTAACTGCTATTAAGCTCTGGCTCTCACGCATGCCAACCAAGCTTCCACCACTAAAACCGATGGATACAGACCCTCTTATGTAGGCCAATGGGATATTTGTAGTTGAGGTGCAGGCAGAGTGGGCTGTTGCATCACAACCTCAGGCCAGTGGTGCCATGAAAGGAAAGGCGAAGCGAGCTGGGACAGAATTGGAATTAGGCCAATTAAGTTCAATTTTTGACCTAATGGGCCAGGCCCAAATCAGTGAGGAGAAGAATGGGAATTCTGAATATGAGAATTATTTTTTAGACCTAATGGGCCAAGCCCAACTCAATGAGAAAAAGAAGGACTTTAGAAAAGGAGACATGGACATTAGAGGTGGGCCAAACTTCAAAATCATGCAACCCATTAAAACTGCTGCAGTGGATTCTGGGCCACGGCCCAACATAAATAATGAATTTGCGTTTGATGAGTTAAACCCACTGCACTCTAGTGTTACGCTAGAAGTGAGGACTCTGCAGCCCGAACGTGAAGACACCAAGCCCAAGGACAAAGAACAGAAACATCAGTAGAGTTCAATGGAGGACGAATTTTTCTATAAATGTGGTGATGCCAACCGGTACAACATTCAAGAAGTCATTGGGAAAGGAAGTTATGGTGTTTTCTGTTCAGCCATTGACACTCATGCAGACATGCAAGGGACAGGGGCTGCTCAACAAGGTGCAGAATTAATGGAGCAAGCAAAGGGGAAGCTGTGTGTTAGTGCTACCGAAGCTGCAATTGGACTCCGTTTCATGGCTAAAAATGCCACAGAAAACTGAGCAACAGAGGAGAATGAAGACGCTTACCTGTTCTTCATTTTGCTGGACATCTCAGGTAACATGGGGAAAATTACAGCATTGCAACCAGCCCAAACACTCATCCCAGTGATGAAATTCAAGTTTGATGGAGTATCAATGAATCTACTCTATGCAAGTATGTCATACTTAATTGAACCAGAATACCTGAACATATCTGATGTCTCTGTTCTGCACCATGTGGATGTGTCTACTGTTCAAAGTCTACTGGGTCAACATTATGCTTTGCCTACTGCTGAAATTACTTTGCCTTGTCCATCTATGCTTGAAAGAAGTCAAGTGGTTGCTGTTTGTCTAGCTACTGAAATTCGGTGCATGAGATGTTTGTCTACTATGGTTGTGGCCACAACTCGTGGAAAATGCAGTGATAAACCTTGATCGAATCTGCAGGAAGGTGAATGTTATGTTGATTTTTGCTCACTCCTATGACCTTACAAGGTTTGCAAAGGGCATTGGGTTGAGTGTGCAACATCCTGTGGCCCATAAGCTTAGACCACATATTGTTATTCTTGTTAAGATGGTTGAGGAGGGGGCCACACATTATGGCGGTAGTCCCACAACCAGAAACATAATGAGGACTATAAATGATGCTGCAGTTGTCGTGTTTGATCCTGGAGGAGCTAATACTTCGTTTGGGAAAGATTGGTTGAGTTGGGAAGACTACTTGTTCAATACCACCTCCAATATCAAAGTGGGTTTCAAGGAACGGGACTCCCAGACATCATCCTTCAAGCAATGGGACCCTAGGGGGAAATTCTTTCAGCTGCTACAGGGCACTCACCTGAACCTCCACCTTGAGGACAAGGTGTATCTTTTGGGGAGGAGTATTGATAGGCAACCTGTTACGTTACATGATTATTGTAATATAACCGTTACATAATTAAGTGTAATTAGGAGAGATTTATTTCATAATTAGGACAGTTATGATTAGTTATGAATTATACAGTTTTAATCCCTTCATTTTCCTTAATAAGTAGTCTATATATGATTGGAAATCATCCTCTGTAAATATCAGATTTGCAAATAACATTCAGATTATTCAGATTCTTTCTTTTCAAGTTGGTATCAGAGCCCCCGATCCTTGGGGGCTCTGCTTCTGCATAAATCCTTTTCAGGCAGCCTTCATTGCTACATATCGTCGTCGCCATTACCCACCCTTTGTCTCTGCCATTGCCGTGTCGCCGAGAAAATTTTTTCCGGTGAGTTTTCCGGCGAAACCGCCACTGCCAGAATCGCCGTCAGCCGATCTACAAAGCCCACAAAGTCACGTCCCCAACGCTCTTCACACGCGCCTTCACGTGCGCGTTTACCAATCTTTGCATTTCGGCGCGTGCGACCCACGCGCGCACTTTTCCGGCCACCGTTTTCGACGCGGTCACCCGTACTTGTCGCGGTCTCTTCTCTCCCATTTGCAAAGCTTAGGCGGGATGGTGGCGTCTTTATAATTTGAATGCAAAGTCTGGGACCACGTGGCTTGAAGCCATCTCATTGTACATCTGCTCAACTGCACCAACATTTGATAGCCCAGAGCTTCATACTGTAAATCTTGGGATGCTGATCCGCTTCCGTAGGAAGTGCCCCTCCAACAACCTGGTACTGGTGGTACCTGAACGTAACCATTTCTGAAAGAAGGTGATGAACAGAAGAACACACGCTCTCTCTTTCTCTTCCTGTTTCCGGGGCTATTTTGTTATAACTCTGGCTTATTTTGTGGCTATTTGAAAGCCCGTGCTCCTCCTCCGTTCTCGAGCAAGTTGCTGCCATTTCCACCATTTCTGCATAATGTCTGAAGATAAGTCAGCTTCTATTCTTAGTCCCAACGATCTACAGGTGCTGCAAGGTTCATATCGTCTTGATGGGCGCAACTACCTCCAGTGGGCCCAGTTGGTTCGCACTACCCTCAAGGGACGAAAGAAGCTGAGTCATATAGAAGGTAACCCTCCAGCCAAAACAGACCCAAAATATAAAGCCTGGGATGATGAAGACTCTCTTATCATGACCTGGTTATGGCATTCCATGACTCCGGAGATTAGCCGGAACTCTATGTTCTTCTCAACTGCTAAGGAGATCTGGGAGAACCTCAGTCAGACGTACTCTATGAAGAAGGATATTGCAGCATGTTATGAGATAGAAAATAAGATCTTTAATACTAAACAGGGGAGTCTTTCAGTGACAGATTATTATGGGACGTTGAATGGTTTGTGGATTGAGTTAGATCAGTATCAGAGTTTGAAAATGACATGCAATGCTGATTCTGTCACACTAACACAGTTCATTGAAAGGGTGAGAATCTTCAAATTCCTTTTTGGACTGAACGCTGAGTTTGATCCTATTAGGGTTCAGATTTTGGGTAAAGAAAAACTTCCCTCTCTCTCAGAAGTGTTCTACACTGTACGGGGAGAAGAAACTCGGAGGACAGTGATGTTAGAAGGGGGCAGTGGTGTTGATGGTTCAGCCTTGACTACCGGAAAGGGTCCTATAAAAGGATCATCCTATTCATCTAGGAAGCCTCCCACAAAATTTAACCGTGAAGATCGTTGGTGCAGCTATTGTAGGAGAACGGGTCATACCAAGGAGACATGTTATAAACTTCATGGAAGGGAGAAGGTCCTTGAGCGCATTGGAGGATTCAAAGGTACCCCACAGAGGCGTGCTAATCAAGCAACGTCGACTCGACTCGAAAGTGTGGTAGAAGATCCACCTATCCCACAAGCTGAAAAGGAGGTCCCAGCTCTTAGCAAAGCAGAGTTGGAACGATTGCGGGCTCTTATGGACTCTCTTAGTAAGCCATCTAGCTCTTGTTCCCTAACCATGACTGGTAAGAGTTCTAGCTTCTTATCCTTTAATGCTTCAGTGCTTGAGGATATCTGGATTATAGACTCTGGTGCGACTGATCATATGACACCTCATTCCTTTTATTTTTCATCCTATACCACTTTACCTGGTAACCAACACATCACTGTAGCTAATGGTTCTCATACCCCTGTCACCGGTTGTGGTAACATTCAACTTCAACCTTCCCTTCATTTAACAAATGTGCTTCATGTTCCCAAACTATCTAATAACCTCTTGTCCATTCATAAAATTACCCAAGACTTAAACTGTGCAGTGACATTTTTCCACTCCCATTGTGTTTTACAGGATCTTGCCACGGGGAGGACGATTGGAATTGCTAAAGAGCAGGGCGGGTTATACTACTTGCAGCATGAGGAAAATAAAAATTGTACCAAACAAAAGGCTCTCACTTCCAATCATCAGACAAGTTCAGAGTCTTGGTCATCCTCCCAAATATGGCTTCAGCATAGGCGTCTTGGTCATCCTCCGTTTAGTGTCCTTAAGTCTTTATTTCCCGTCTTGTTTACAAAAGTATCAGTCGAGTCCTTTCATTGTGATGTTTGTCAGTTGCTAAACACCGTCGTACAACGTTTCTTCCCAATAATAATAAAAGTTCTAAACCTTTTAATCTTGTTCATTCGGATGTATGGGGACTGCATCGGTTTGCAATATTTATGGTGCAAAGTGGTTTGTTTCTTTTATTGATGATTATACTCGGGTTACCTGGATATTCCTAATGAAAGATAAGTCTGAAGTTTTCCGACTGTTTGTAAACTTTTACCATATGGTTCTAACACAATTTGGGAACCCGATTAAAAGATTGCGTTCGAGATAATGGGAGAGAGTATGTGAATGAAAACCTTTCCAAATTCCTCAAAGATAATGGTGTTGTTCATGCGTTAACTTTGTGTGGACACCCTCAACAGAATGGGGTTGCAGAGAGGAAAAATCGTCATCTCCTTGAGGTTACCAGAGCGTTACTCTTCCAAATGTCTGTTCCTAAGTCTTACTGGGGGGAAGCTGTTTTAACTGCCACTTACTTGATAAATAGGTTACCTACTCGGGTTCTAGATGGTGTTAGTCCTGTACAGCTCATGACCACATTCTATCCTTCTATTCCCATTATGACCAACCTTCAGAGTCGTGTCTTTGGATGTTCTGTCTTTGTCCATGTTCATAGTCCTCATCGGGGAAAGTTAGATCCTCGAGCTATCAAATGTATCTTCATAGGTTATGCCTCAAACAAAAAGGGGTACAAATGTTATCACCCTGAACGACGTCGTGTCTATATCTCTAAGGATGTCACTTTTCATGAAACAGAGTCTTTCTTCACTAGTCCTCAGCTTCAGGGGGAGAGTAGTCTAGAAGCTGAGTTCCTTGAGTTGTCTTCTATTCCTTTGTTGCAGGATTCCACTCCTACGGAGGATGACAAAGACCCTGAACCAGCATTATTACCAGTGCAGAATAATGAGGACAGATGTTTTGGGATTCAATATCAGCGAAGACGAAGACAAAAACCCGACCTGGTTGAACAGCAAATTCAATTGTCTGAACCGGAGGTAAGAACTCATACTCTTGATGATGACACCTTAAATGCCTCTTGTGAACCTAATTCAGATGATTTACCAATTGCCTTGAGAAAAGGACAAAGATCTTGCGCCAAATATCCTATATCCCAATTTGTGTCTACTAAAAACCTTTCTATGCAGCACCAGAGTTTTATTTCAGCTATTGATTCTATCAGAATCCCTACATCAGTACAAGAAGCCTTAAAGGATGAGAACTGGGTTCGAGCCATGAATGAAGAAATGGGTGCTTTGGAAAAGAACAAGACTTGGGAGATTGTAGAGAGACCGAAGGACAAGAAGGCAGTGGGTTGTAGGTGGATATACACAGTTAAATATCAGTCTGATGGTACATTGGATCGGTATAAGGCGAGGCTGGTTGCAAAGGGATACACCCAAACCTATGGGATTGATTATGAGGAGACATTTGCTCCAGTGGCAAAAATGAATACGGTAAGAATCATCCTCTCCTTGGCAGCACACTTTGGTTGGGAGATGCATCAATTCGATGTTAAAAATGCTTTCCTACATGGAAGTTTGGAGGAGGAAGTATACATGGAGATTCCACCTGGATATGGTGCCATTAATGGTGGGAATAAGGTTTGCAGACTAAAAAAGGCATTGTATGGCCTCAAACAGTCTCCCCGTGCTTGGTTTGGAAGGTTCACTCAGGCTATGGTATCCTTGGGATACAAACAAAGTGGGTTAAATATCAGATTTGCAAATAACATTCAGATTATTCAGATTGTTCAATACCACCTCCAATATCAAAGTGGGTTTCAAGGAATGGGACTCCCAGACATCATCCTTCAAGCAATGGGACCCTAGGGGGAAATTCTTTCAGCTGCTACTGGGCACTCACCTGAACCTCCACCTTGAGGACAAGGTGTATCTTTTGGGGAGGAGTATTGATAGGCAACCTACCATAACTAAGGTATACTGTAAGGAAAAAGGGAATAGAAGCAGAGGGTTTGGGGCCTGTGTGGGCATGTGGGAAGGGTGTGTGATTAGCATGTTGTGGGTTTGTTTTGTAAGTTGTAAAAACCTGCTTATTTGGCAGGTGGGCACAGAGGGCAGAATCGGGTAGTGGAAACAGAATGAGAAGATAAGAGAGAAGAGAGAGGGGTATCCAGAAATTGAGTGAAGGTTTTGGGGCCCTTTGGGCAGGGAGGTTAGCATACCCTCAAAGATCTTCAAGTATTCTATATTAATTTTCTTTTTTTCAGTACAATCAAGAGGGATTTTCCCTATTGTAAGGAGGTAGGCTCCATTGTTTCTTTCTTAGTAATACCAGTACCTGTCAGTTTCAAATACAGATAGAGACAATTTTATAACTATATTATTCCTTTTCAATTTCATCAAGTGTGGAGAGTAATATTTCTTTTTTCTTTATTCAAAATGTTAAAATGTACAGACTATAATTGCAAAGCGAAGTGATATGTTGGTGATGTCTAGTGAGGGTCCTCTTGGTGCTTTTGTGAATCCAAGTGGTTATGTGCAGGAGATAATGACGCTCTTCAAGGCAAATGGCTTAGCTCTCATTGGGCCAGCAGTTACAGAATACAGTTGGTTTCCTGGGTAAGTGTGAGTCCGTTTTCATTTCCTGTGGATGTTATGAACATATCGACTTATTTATATCTCTTTATATAAATAAGTTGTGTCAAGGATCTGACTATATATTGTGCCATGAAGTTTACAGGCAAAGAGAAAACTTATCATGCTTTGTGCAATGATGATGATGACCTTGATTATATTTGCTTTTCTGTGTTTCTCTTCTCTTTTAATAAAATTTTCTGTTATCTAGATTGTTAGAATAAAAGCTCATATTTCACATGTTTCATATGTTATACGTGTCATAGGACTTAGTGACTTCATAGGAATTAGTGTATTCATAGGAATTATCGTTTATACTTAATACATTCATGAATCATCTATGTACCACTATGTATATAAATATTAGTTTATGTGTGTGTATTTAGCACACAATTCCTCCAATCATCTCTATATTCTATATGGTATCAGTAGTAGCAGGTTAAGATCCTCACCACTGTGCATCACTAGTGGTTGTGTCCAAACAGCTGCGCCTTCACCAACTGTGACTTTTCCGGCGACGCCCACCACCGCCGTTGACCCAGAACGGCAACAGAACCCGCCACCACATGCGCCCCCATGCGTGGCTCCAACATTCTGCTGCTCTGCCCACGCCCCAGCGCTTGAGCGCCCGTGCCACCTTCTCCGGCCACCATCTTTCTCCAGCGCCACCGTCGGCAAACCCCTTACCCCTTTCCGATCTCGCCTCAGATTTTTGGACTATTATGGGATTATTTTTTTCCCATCCTTTGCCTCAGCCATTCCAGTACTAAATCCCAGCCTATTAAGCCTTTTTTTTAACCCTCACCAGCATGTCTACCTCATCATCTTCTGCCATTAACTTCACTACTTTCCCGTTGATCCCATGTGAAAAATTGATAGGGACACCCAATTACACATCTTGGGCTGCTGCTGTGGAGTTATGGTTTGAAGGTCAAGGCCATCATGAACACCTGGTCAAACAAGCCAAGGACATTCCCGACAAGGACCAGGCCAAGTGGAAACAAATTGATGCTTCTCTTTGCAGGGTATTGTGGTTCTCCATTGGTGCCAAGCTTCAACCTCAATACTGTGCTTTTTGGACATGCTATGATGTGTGGGCCGAGGCTAAGAAATTGTACTCCAATGATGTCCACCGTCTCTACAATATTGTTTCTAACCTCATTGCCACTAAGAAACAAGACGTTGACATGGAGACCTATCTGAGTAAGCTTGATAGTTTGATTGCGGAGTTTGATGCACTTATGCCTTTTGCTGACAATGTAGAGAAACATGTCGAACAACGTGGAAAGTTCTTCATGATCCTTGTCCTTGCTAGTTTGCCACCTGAGCTTGACTCAGTTCGCAATCAAATACTCTCGAGCCCTACCGTTCCTTCATATGATACAGTCTTGGAACAATTGTTGCGTCTTTCAACTCCTACATTTGTTGCTCCATCTCTTGCACCTGCTGAATCATCTGCCCTCATTTCCCAATCCAGCAACCGGGGTGGATGGGGAGGAGGTCGTGGTGGTACTTGTCCTCGTCCTCGATGCACCTTTTGCAGCAGATTTGGTCACATTGAAGAACAATGCAAAACCAAGGCCAATCAGCAATGCACTTTTTGCAAAAAAATTGGTCACATTAAGGAACACTGTAGAATTAAGGCCAACCAACAATCCAAAACTGTGAATGTTGCTCAGGTTGTCCCATCTGACTCATCTGACGAGGTTTCCCTCTCTGCCGCTGAGTACAATGAGTACATCTGGCTCAAGGTAGCCATGCAGTCAACTACACCTGTCACTCAACCTGGTAATCGTGCAGCCTTCCTTTCACAGTCTTCATCTTTGGGACCTTAGATCCTTGATTCTGGCGCTTGATCATATGTCTGGTAACAAATCTCTTTTCTCCCACCTTACCTATACAAATACACTACCTAGTGTTACTTTAGCCAATGGTTCTCAAACCAAAGTCCAAGGCATTGGTCAAGCTAACCCCCTTCCCACTCTATCTTTAGATTCTGTACTATTTGTACCTGGTTATCCCTTTAATTTGATATCTATAAGCAAACTCACTCATACCCTGCCTTATTCTGTTATCTTTGCTAATGATACTGTTCTTGTATAGGATCAGGGTACCAGACAGACGATTGGAGTAGGACGTGAATCTCGAGGCTTGTATCACCTCACTGTTCCTGCATCTCCTATTGTTTGTTTTGCCATTGAGTCACCTGAAATCATTCATAAACGCTTGGGACATCCTAGTTTATAGAAATTACATGTTATGATACCTAGTCTTTCTAAAGTGTCAACACTAAAGTATGAATCTTGTCAGTTGGGAAAGCATGTCCGTAATTCATTTCCTGCTAAAGTCAATAAACGAGCTAATTCTCCTTTTGCTTTAATCCATTCAGATATTTGGGGTCCTAGTCGTGTCACTTCTACATCGAGTTATCAATATTTTGTTACTTTTATTGATGATTTTTCCCGTTGTACTTGGTTATTTCTAATGAAAAATCGCTTCCATATTTAAAGGTTTTTATTTAGAAATTCTAACTCAATTTGATACCTTTATTAGAGTTTTGCGAAGTGACAATGCCTGTGAATATTTTTTTGCCCAATTTCAATCCTTTTTGACTTCATAGGGCATTTTACACCAATCATCATATGCTCATACCCCACAACAGAATGGTGTAGCCGAAAGAAAAAATCGCCACTTAGTTGAAACTGCTCGTACCTTGCTCCTTCACTTTAATACACCACTTCAATTTTGGGGCGATGCAATCATGACTGCATGCTGTAACACCCCCTTCCGGTGGCATTACATTTGCAGACCCACTCTTATTTTAAAATTTATCAAACATCACTCTTACACTTTAAAGCGACTCTTTTTGTGTAAAACCTTATCAAACTATGAAGTAGTAAATATTGTAAAACGTGAGATTCAATAACTACCTTTAACAGATGATATAAGTTGACTGAAATAAATAAGAGACTCAAGTCATAAGAACTGAATGAAAGGCTCTTCATAAAACAAAGTTTACCACATCCTTAAGCACATCAGTATATATTTCAAAAGCATAAAACTTAAGTACTCCAAAATAAACATACCTATACATATAACTACCAAAAGAAAATTGAGCATTGACCAAGTTCAAACACTTGAAGAACGGGTTCCTGCACCCGATCTTAGTCCAAAACTCCGTCGGGATCCCCAGTAGACAAAGGCCCCAGCTGGGGCATGTCACTGCAGACAGGAGTCCGAGCAGTCGACTCCACAGAACTCTCCCTATAGGAAGCTCTCCGATCATCCCAAAGCTCCCCAAAGGGCATGTAGGACTCCAAGTGAACATCTGCGTCAAAGGTGAATGTGACCGCCTTATACCGGGTTCTGCTCCAACTCAAGGTGACATAGCCGTCATACCGAATGCGTCCTGTGTCCCACTGAACACTCCACGCACTGATGCCTCCATGGAACCGTAGCCTAGTGAAACCTCGCGGGTCTTCCCTTGCCGCCATCACAGACTTCTTCGTCGTAAAGGCGAAACAGAAGTAGACAGAATAATACAATAGAAGAGGTGAGATCCCCTACATCAATACCATCATGGTAACAAGAAACACAATGAAAGACAGTAGTGCCTTTCATACACAACAACACCAAGTAATAGCAGATATGATCATGTCAATACTGGAATATTCATCGAATAATAAGCATAATCATATTATCAATTGATAAGTAAACCAGCAAGATACATCAAGACATATATATATGTGTGTATGGATCATGTCACAATAACAGATGTGCAGACTATGCATATGTACGATGTGTATGCTGACCATCCTCATGCACAATGTGACCAATTCTTATTCCATGGAGCTAAGATTCAAAGATCACCATTTTAGAAGATCTGTCCCCCCTCAAAAGACAGTCTACGCCGGATCACGAAAAGGATAGTGCTTGTCGGGTCCTCGTCGTGCATTGCAACAGTGTCTACGGCCAGGGGTATACAATGTGACAGTGGTCACTAGGTGGATCACTTCGCCTTGACGCCCCTTGAGATCCATTTGGGATCACACTTATCCAATTCACGCTCACTCCTAGGCATCAAAAGCTGACAGTCTAATACTCAATTGCATGCTCAAAGGGACCAAACCACCGTCGAACTGTTCCCAATGATATTAAAGCAACCACCCATACAATTGTTTAATACCATTAATATCAATGATATTATATAACTACCCATACAACTACATAATATCACTGATATATCTGAGTTTCTTATGATAACAAGTCTCATTTGACTCAATCGTCTATCTGATGTTTCTGGTCATAAAAGCAAACTACATCTGACTCATTCGTCTATCTGATGTTTATGGGGTTCAGTTCGTCGGCCCGACAGCACAAATGCTGAAATCAAAAATCACTTGAGTCTAGTACGTTGGCCCAAGGCACAATATTAATGCATGCCTTCACAAAGGATTTCAGTCTTGCAATTCAAGAAATCATTATTATCGAATCACATGGAGCATTTTCACAATTCCTCGAGTATATAGATACATTAGGTCTTCTTTAGTCTTTAATTATCATACTCTCAAGAATGAAGGTAGAATTTGATCCAAATCACCTGCTTCTTCTAACTAAGTTCCTCGAATGACCCATCCTCATATCATTTATGAAAACCTAACGCACAATACCCTTACCACACCATTCCTTTCCATACTTATCTTATAAGTTCTTAATTAATTTCCTCGATTGCCAAGTTACCTAGATTTACTACTAATAAATCCTTTCCTATGATTCCAACTATCTCTAAGATTTTTACCATTTGATACATTCAAAAGTTATTACTCCTCAGATTATGACGTTATAATTATTTCAAATCTTACTTGTTAAGAGTAGATATTATGTATGTGCTTTATTTTGTATTGCTAGCCCATGTACTGCTAGCCCATTTATTGCTAGCCCATCTTACATATATAAATACACAACCTGCACCCATATTGGGTACAGTTTTCTATTCTTCTTATCTCATTACATGGTATCAAGAGCTAAGCTCTAAATTTTTTTTTTCCCCTCTCTCTCAGCTTTCACAAAAAAAAAAAAAAAACAAACAGAGCGTTACGTTTTCAGGTCTAGGGCAGCCCCCAGTGTGGCTGCCGCTTAGCTTCTAGCTCCAGCCGGCAGGGAGTGCCGGTGCAAGGCCATCCGGCGCCAGGGGAGGGCCGGCGAGGCGGTGGGTTTGCCGGTGACGCAGAAGGGGCATCGTTTGGGTGCTGTTTGTGGGGCAAATCGCCCAGAACGGTGCGTGGAGAACACCCAGCCTTCGTAGGTGGTTGTCGTGGAGTTCACCCGCCACAGAGAGGTGCGACCGGAGGTTGGGGGTTGTTTTCCGGTGGGCAGAGGTCCGGTGACGTCTCCGACGTGGTGCTTTCGGCGTTTTCGTGCCTTTGTTACGAGTCGTTTTCTGGTACATTACGCATTCGGGTTGGCGCGATTTGCGTCGTTTGTGGTCTTCCAAGCCCGTTTGACGTGTTGTTAGTGATCTTTTCCCTCCTTCTAGATTGATTTGTTGTGTTTGTGAGTATGGGTGACGAAAACTCTGAGATTGTGGGTACCGGCAGCAAGAGTGGAGCTTCCGACACTACCTCCACTAATGTTCTGGCTGAGGTCATTCCCTCCAACATTAAAATTACTGACCGAAAGCTTGATAGTGATGGTGCTAACTATCCTCAGTGGAAGAAGGCAATTCTGATGTACTTGAAAGGTCACAGGAAGGAAGACCATCTCACCCAAGACAGTCCGCAGGATGAAACAACTAAGGATATGTGGATTCGGGAAGATATGCGTTTATATTCACTGATTCAGAGGACCTTGGATCCTCGGATTGATGATATTACCACTCATTGCACCACTGTCAAGGAATTATGGCAGCACTTTCACTCTTTGTTCTCAGGTGCTAATGATTTATCTCTCTTATATACGAAGACACAGGATCTATATCGCGCTAATCAGAAGGATGAATCTCTTAGTGACTATTATACAGGCTTCAAACGCCTATTTGAAGAATTGAATACATTGTTACCTATCACTTCGGATGTGCAGGAGATGCAGGCTCAGCAAGAGCAATTGGCAGTGATGTGTTTTTTGTCAGGGCTGCGTGATGAATTTGGTGCGGCCCGATCTCAGATTTTGACCGGTTCTAGTAGTTTGACCCTGAAGGATGTATACTCTCGCCTCCTCCGAGTTGCTCGTGAGCTTTCCAAGTCTCATCCCTTAGTCTCGAGCGAGGCCTCTGCTTTGGTGAGTTCTAATGCTCGATGGGAGAGTTCCCGTGGTGGTCGTAGTGGTTCTCGTGGTGGACGAGGTGGTGGTCATGATACTGGAGACCCACGTGGTAGTGGTGGTGGAGGACAAGATCCTAGCGAACCACTTATTTGTCGTTATTGTAAGGAACCTGGTCATATTAAGCGGAACTGTTGGAAACTTCACCAGAAAAATCAGTTCCATCCACAACGTTTTGCTCATATTGCTACTGATGAAGGCATTCCTCCTACCAACCCATCAGTCAGGCCTGTAATGATGACAACAGACGAGTTTGCTCAATACACTCAGTTTCAAGCCTCTCGGTCTGTTCCACCATCTCCTTCTGTTGCCTCTGTTGCTCATACAGGTAATCCTACTGCATGCTTATCATCACTTTCCCGCAACTGGGTCATTGATTCAGGGGCTTCCGACCACATGACTGGCCAGACAGGTACTCTTACATCCTTTACCCCCTCCCCTCATCTTCCTAGTGTTACTTTAGCTGACGGTTCCGCTGCTCCTGTCATTGGGAGTGGTACTGCGTCTCCCACCTCTGCCCTCCCTCTTTCTCGAGTTTTATGTTTGAATCAATTTCCGTTTAATTTACTTTCTGTTAGTCAGATTACTCGGTCACTTAATTGTAGTGTTCACTTCTTTGCTGATTCTTGTGTCTTTCAGGAACTTGGGACGAAGAGGGTGATTGGTAGGGGTCGTGAGCAGAACGGCCTGTACATCCTTGAGTGCTGTCCAGATCAAGAATCGGTTCCTGTTGCTTGTTCAGGTGTGGTTGATCCTCTCCAACTTCACTGTCATTTGGGTCATCCGTCTCTACAGTCTTTAAAAAAGTTGTGTCCTAGTTTGAGTCGTCTATCTATTTTAGAATGTCAGTCGTGTCAGTTGGCTAAACACCATAGGAGTCCTTACCCCCTCACGAGTCAATAAGCGGGCTGCGTCCCCATTTGAGCTTGTTCATTCTAATATTTGGGGTCCGTGTCTAATTACTTCTAAGTCTGGTTTTCGGTATTTTGTAACTTTTGTGGATGACTTTTCAAGAATGACTTGGTTATATTTAATGAAATCTCGTTCTGAATTATTTTTTATATTTACCACTTTCTGCTCTGAAATTAAAACCCAATTTAGTATCTCTGTGCGTGTCCTTCGCAGTGATAATGCTAAAGAATATTTCTCTAATGACTTCACTTCCTATATGATTCAAAATGGGATGGTCCACCAATCCTCATGTGTTGTTACTCCTCAGCAGAATGGAGTTGCTGAACGCAAAAATAGGCATTTTTTGGAAGTTGCTCGATACTTGTTGCTTCATATGTCTGTTCCTAAAGTTTTTTGGGCTGACGCCGTTTCTACTGCCTGTTTTCTAATTAATCGGATGCCATCTTCTATCTTGCAGGGCCAAGTTCCTCATTCTGTACTTTTTCCTTCTCAATCTTTGTTTCCCCTACCTCCTCGTATTTTTGGTTGTCAATGTTTTGTGCAGGATAGTCGGCCTCAAGTTTCCAAGTTACATCCTCGCTCACTTAAATGTGTCTTTTTGGGTTACCCTCGCCATCAGAAAGGGTACAGATGCTTTTCTCCTGATTTGGGCCGGTATCTTGTGTCCGCTGATGTCACCTTCTTTGAGTCTACTCCGTTCTTTGTTCAGCTTCCTCCTCCGGTTATTGAGGAAGATGAAGAAATTCTCGTTTATCACACCCTTCGGTCTCATGATTTTGCGTCACATCCTTCCTCTAGTGTTCTCGTTCCGTCTTGTCCTCCACATCGGCCACCCATCCGACAGGTGTACGCTCGCCGGACTTGTGTTCCCTTTGCCGGTACTGCTCCCATGGATGTACATTGCTCTTCAGTAGACACATCACCTCCATCCACCTCTTCGTCACAGGATCCGACTCTAGACCTTCCCATTGCCCTTCGTAAAGGTAAACGTTCTTGTGTCACTAACCATCCTATTGCATCCTTTATTCATTATGACCATCTTTCCCCTTCCTCCCAATCTTTTGTTGCCTCTCTCGATGTTGTCACAGTTCCCAAAAATATTGTTGAGACTCTGGCTCATGATGGGTGGCGCCAGACTGGTGGCCAAGGGTTATGCTCAGACTTATGGTGTTGATTACTCAGAGACCTTTTCTCCTGTGGCCAAATTGGCCTCTGTTCGCATATTTATCTCGTTAGCTGCCTCTCATCACTGGCCCCTGCACCAGCTTGATGTTAAAAACGCCTTTCTTCATGGTGATTTACAGGAGGAAGTCTATACGGAGCAACCGCCTGGCTTTGTTGCTCAGGGGGAGTCTGGGCAAGTTTGTCGACTGAGACGCTCTTTGTATGGGTTGAAACAATCCCCCCGGGCTTGGTTTGGGAGATTGAGTGAAATTGTTGTGAATTTCGACTTGAAAAGGAGTAGCTATGACCACTTGGTCTTCTACAAAAAGTCCGAGGGAGGATGCATCCTCATGGTTGTGTATGTTGACGATATAGTGATAACAGGAAGTGACTTCTTAGGCATCTCAAAACTCAAGAGTTTCCTTCAAACTAAATTTCAGACAAAAGATCTTGGTCCTCTAAAATATTTCCTGGGAATTGAGGTAAGTAGAAGCAAAAAGGGCATTTTCCTCTCACAACGGAAATATGTCATTGACTTACTATTTGATGTTGGCATGTTGGGAACCAAACCTTGTGATACTCCGATGGTTCCAAATGTGAAACTCAATGCAGATGATGGAGAACTACTATCAGATCTCGAGAGGTACAGGAAATTGGTGGGCAAACTTAACTACCTTACTGTGACACGTCCAGATATCTCTTTCCCAATAAGTGTAGTCAGTCAATTCATGTCATCTCCTCGACAATCTCATTGGGATGCAGTACTACATATACTAAGATATTTGAAAGGAGCCCCAGGTCGTGGGATTCTTTATAAAGACAATGGACATTGTAGGTTAGAAGGTTATTCCGATGCAGATTGGGCTGGGTGTCCTGTAGATCGGAAATCAACTTCTGGGTATTGTGTGTTCCTTGGAGGAAATCTGATCTCTTGGAAAAGTAAGAAACAAAATGTAGTAGCAAGATTAAGTGCTGAGTCCGAATATCGAGCAATGGCTCAAACCTCTTGTGAATTACTATGGGTCTATCATTTACTTGATGAGATTGGGTTCAAGGTTTCTCTACCTATGAGACTATGGTGTGACAACTAGGCTGCCCTTCACATTGCCT
This sequence comes from Ormosia semicastrata, assembly GCA_029884595.1. NCBI lineage: Eukaryota > Viridiplantae > Streptophyta > Magnoliopsida > Fabales > Fabaceae > Ormosia > Ormosia semicastrata. Next base: position 79,304,449 of record JAQQTO010000063.1, on the reverse strand, counting down.
CGAACCCAGTTTTCCATGAACGGACAAAGCACATAGAAGCTGACTGCCATTTCATTCGAGAGAAGATCCAACAAGGACTCATATCTACAGGGCATGTCAGGACTGGTGAACAGATAGCAGACATACTCACGACGGGAATCGGGTCAATTATCTTTGTAACAAGTTAGGCATGATTAACATCTTTGATCCAACTTGAGGGGGAGTGTTAAGAGTAGATATTATGTATGTGCTTTATTTTGTATTGCTAGCCTATGTACTGCTAGCCCATTTATTGCTAGCCCATCTTACATATATAAATACACAACCTGCACCCATATTGGGTACAGTTTTCTATTCTTCTTATCTCATTACATTACTTATAAATCCTTAAACCCTAATTTGTCTTCCAAATCATCTAAACCATATTCCCTAACATTCTTTCTAAAACATCCATTATTCAACTTCTAAATAAAATTCTTTCCACCCTAATTACTCTTCCAACTCATTATCAAATATTTTAGATCTCCAATTCACTATTGCTTCTAATTATCAATTTTCATGTCTTTATCACCTAATCTTCTAGGTCCTTAATAACTAAACATTTTGCTCATGGATATCTCTTTTTGGACCAATGTGGCCGTGAGCCTCAAGGATTCAAAGGAACCAATTATTTCATTCTTCCACAACAATCATGGCATGCTACTTGTTATGTTCATCATATATTAATCAAATTCATGCTCATCATCAAAATCACATAATATCCATTAAGTCATCAAAATCATCTTTGCATACAACAACATCATACAAACGCACAAGATCAACAAGCATAAATCGAAATCACACATTCAGGTGGATGAATCCTCACGTGGACTCTCCAATCCCAACACAACCATTCGTTCCTCACCACCATAGCATGGTTGATGAGGTTAATCTCCCTCTTACCTAGGGTGTAGCCTTCAAGCTCCTTGTAAGTCCTTGTGTAGTAAATTTTCTCCACCAAGAGGTTCTTAGAATCAAAGCAAACATACAAGAATTAGTACCTAGGGCTTGAATAGGATTACCGTAGGTCAAAGTATGGTTTTACATTCTTTTAAAATGAAGTAAGAAAGAAGATTCAAGAACTTTACCTTAGGGCTTTAGAACTTGAGGTTTGAAGCAAAGCTTAAGGAAATGCTTGAAGATGGATGAACTAGAGATGGATTCCCACACAAAATGTCTTAGAATGATATAAAGACTCAAGATTCAAGGTTATCTTGAATTATTGATGATTTGGTGATGCCTTTTTGGGGGTTGGCTGTGAGCCTTCCAAAGAGAAAAGAAGAAAGTTTTGATAAATGGTCATTTATACACAAACATGGAAAGCTTATGAAAGATGAGAGCTTTACCTTAGGAGTTGTCAAACTCTAGATTGTAGAATCACTTGAACAAGCCCAAAATCCTCACCCAAATGGTCTTAGGAAAAGGATGTAGATTCAAGAAGGTAGATGAGTGAAAATGTTGGACGGTGGTATTGGACGGTGGTCTATGTGGACGGTGTTCCCACGATTTTTAGTGTAGATATTGTTTTTAGTGTTTTATTAATTTGTTGCTTATTTTCTAGGAGCTAGTTATTAATGTACAGCAGCTGCCTCTATATATAATCTTCATTGTACATTTTGTTTAGTGATGAGAAATAATATACAATTATTCACATACTCATATTTTGAGATGGTATCAGAGCAATTCCGATCCGGGACTGTCTCTGTTTTCGGCTGAGCCTTTTTTCAATCAGCCTTAATTGCCAACCAATCTTTGTTTTTTGGCCTTCATTGCCCCTTTTTCTTTTGGCCTTCACAGCCAAAACAATACCCGAACAGTACTGAACAGTCCCAAACAGTACCTCACAGTATCCAAACAGTATCAAATAGTACCGCACAGTATCCGAACAAGATCTTGAAACGATGCCGAAAACAGTCCCAAACAAGATCTTGCACAAGTATCCAAACAGTACCCAAAACAGTACCAAACAGTACCCCCAAACAATACCCAAAAAAAAAAAAACCCAAACAGTCAGCCTTTATTGCCAACCAAGGCCTTCATAGCCATTCTTCCGTCCAAGTAAGGTCACGAGGCGTCTCAGAGACCTCTGACCGGCCATCCACCTGAGCGCCGCACGCGTTTGGAGTTCCCGGCGTGTGGGAGTCAGGCGCCACCTTCCGGTCACCGGAGAACGACTCACCGGCGACCCCTGCTTCTGTGTTAGTGGTCGGAACTCCGGTCCAAAGTTGTTTGGATAGTGGGTTCGCCTTCTCGGGCATCTTTTACGGTTTTGCCTTGACTTTGTCACTCCAACGGTTCTGTTTTGTCTCTCACGATGTCAACAGAATGTGAGGTTTCAAATGTCTCTCTACACCGCCTTGAAAAGCTTAGGTACTTGTTCTTTGACTTATTTGGGTAAGTTACCTTTTTTTGTTGGATTCAATGTCTCAGGTACAATTTTTACCAACTCCTGGATTATGGATTCAGGAGCCACAGACCATATGATCAACAACCCCACCATATTTTTCACCTATTCTCCATGCCCAAGCAGTAAAAAAATATCCACAGCTGATGGTTCCTTGATCACTGTAGCCGGTATAAGAGAGGTCCAACTAAGCCCCCTAGTGACCTTAAAAAATGTCCTTCATGTCCCTAAATTGTCCACAAATTTGTTTTCTGTCCAGAAATTAATTAAAGATTTATCTTGCAAAGTGATTTTTTACAATGATCATTGTGTTTTTCAGGACAAGGATTCGGGGAAGATGATTGGACGTGTTAGGGAGCAGGATGACCTCTACCTCCTTGAAATACCTTGTTAGGTAAACACAACCAAGAGCAGACTTGGACACCCATATTCTTTTACCTCTAAACTTCCTTCAACTCAAAAAGACAAAATTTGGTTTGTTCACCGTAGATTAGGCCATCCATCCTTTCTTATTGTTAAGAATCTCTTTCCTTCTTTGTGTAAAGGTCTTGATATTGAACAATTTCATTGTGAAGTATGTGAACTTGCCAAACATAAGCGTGTCAGTTTTCCAATTAGTAATACAAGAAGTTCTGTTCCTTTTTCTCTTATTCACAGTGATGTTTGGGGTCCCTCTTCCATTCCTACTGTCTCTGGGACAAGATGGTTTGTGTCTCTTATTGATGATTGTACACGTGTTACCTGGATTTTTCTGCTCAAACACAAGTCTGATATTAGTACTGTTTTCCCAAATTTTTGTTCCATGATTAAAAATCAATTTGGGGTTGGTATTAAACGATTCAGGTCCGATAATGCTAAGGACTACTTTAATCAGACTCTTTTACATTTTTTCCAAAAAGAAGGAATAATCCATGAATCATCCTGTGTTCATACCCCACAACAAAATGGGTTAGCAGAGTGGAAAAATTGTCATCTTCTTGAAAAAACCCGAGCCTTATTGTTTCAGAGAAATGTCCCTAAGTCCTTCTGGGGGGAAGTTGTTCTGACTTCTACTTATCTTATAAATCGCTTGCCCACTAAAGTCTTGGGGTTCAAGAGTCTTATGGATGTCCTCTCCACTTTCTATCCTGATCTACACACTTCCAATAATCTTGTCCCTAAAATTTTTGGATGTGTATCTTTTGTCCATATTCACAGTCCAAACAGGAGGAAACTCGATCCAAGGGCTCTAAAGTGTATCTTTTTGGGCTATTCTTCGACCCAGAAAGGGTACAAGTGCTATCACCCTCCATCCAGAAAGTTCTATGTCTCCAGGGATGTTACATTCAGTGAAGAAGAGCCTTATTTTTCCCATCCTTATCTTTAGGGGGAGAAGTCAATGAAGGAAGATAAGGAAGATTTCCTGCTTGACTTGTCCTTACTTCTTGTGTCTAAAGGTCCTTCTCATAACCTTCCTGTTGTCCCTAATCCTCCTCCTGATGTCACTGTTGAACTTATGTCTGAACTTGTGTCCAAAACCATTCCTGACCCAGTGGTTGAGTCTGCTCTTGAGAACGTAAGGTATGACAAAGGCAAGGTGTTCACAAGAAGGAAGATGGCTGTTCCTGAACCTGTGTAGGCCCAAGAGTCCAACTCGGAGCCTTCGAATGAGGTAATAGTATCTAACCCTTTATTGCAAGATGAATCTGAATTTCATATGGATAGTAGTGACCAAATTCTTCTGATAGCCATCAAAAAAGGAACTAGAGAGTGCACAAAACGGCCACTATACCCCCTTTCACACTTCTTGTCCTTTGAGAATTTTTCACCATCCCATAAAGCCTTCCTTATAAGCCTAAATACCATTGCCATCCCTACCACCCTACCTGAGGCCTTGTCCAATGGAAAATGGAAACAAGCCATGAATGAGGAGATGGAGGCATTGAAAAAGAATAAAACCTGGGAGCTAGTGCAATTACCGGATGGAAAGAAAATTGTGGGCTGTAAATGGGTGTATACTGTGAAATATAGAGCAGATGGATCCATAGAGAGGTATAAGGCACGATTAGTTGCCAAAGGGTATACCCAAACTTATGGAATTGATTACCAGGAGACTTTTGCAACTTTTGCACCAGTTGCAAAGATGAACACAGTTCGAGTATTTTTGGCATTGGCAGCTAATTATGGTTGGGATTTACAGCAGTTTGATGTCAAGAATGCTTTCTTACATGGAGATCTCGAAGAAGAAGTCTACATGGAGGTCCCACCAGGATATGGGAGGAATTTGCATGATAATACTGTGTGTAAGCAGAAAAAGGCCTTATATGGCCTCAAGCAATCACCACAAGCGTGGCTTGGAAGGTTTGCTAGAATTATGTTGGTTATGGGGTACAAACAAAGCCAAGGGGATCACACACTGTTTGTTAAACACTCTCCTTCAGGGGGAGTCACAACTTTCTTGGTGTATGTTGATGACATAATAGTAACAGGAGATGATGTTAAGGAGAAACATATTTTGAGTCAGTGCTTAGCCAAGGAGCTGGAAATTAAAGCATTAGGGAGGTTAAAATACTTTCTTGGAATTGAGGTTGCTCATTCTAGGAAAGGTATATTCATCTCCCAACAAAAGTATGTTATAGATCTCCTAAAAGAAACGGGTCATATAACATGCAAACCGGCAAGTACTCCTATAGATCCCAATATGAAACTTGGTCTGGCAGAGGAAGATGCTGTAGTTGATAGAGAAATGTATCAGCTTCTGGTGGGAAGGCTTATTTATCTATCCTACACACGGCTAGATATAGCATATGTAGTTAGTGTGATCAGCCAATTCATGCACAATCCAAAAAAATCTCATTTGCGAGCAGCATATCGAGTATTACAGTACCTTAAGGGAACACCAGGAAAAGGCATTCTATTTAAGAGAAATGGAGGTGTGGTACTTGAGGCATACGCTGATGCGGATTATGCTGGATCACCAATGGACAGAAGATCGACTACAGGATATTGCACTTTTCTTGGTGGAAATCTGGTGACTTGGAGAAGTAAAAAATAGAATGTGGTAGCACGATCTAGTGCGGAGGCAGAATTCAGAGCTATGACTCAAGGTGTGTGTGAACTACTATGCTTAAAAATTATTCTTGAAGATCTAAAGATCAAGTGGGATGGTCCGATGAGACTTTATTGTGATAATAAGTCTGCAATCAGCATAACTCATAATTCGGTACAACATGATCGAACGAAGCATATTGAGGTTGACAGACATTTTATCAAAGAAAAACTAGAGAGTGGTTTAATTTGTACACCTTATGTGTCTACACAAGGTCAGCTTGCTGATGTACTCACAAAAGGGTTGAATAGTCCAACATTTCAAACTATTGTATCCAAGCTGGGAATGGAGAATGCATATTCACCAGCTTGAGGGGGAGTGTTGGACGGTGGTCTATGTGGACGGTGTTCCCACGATTTTTAGTGTAGATATTGTTTTTAGTGTTTTATTAATTTGTTGCTTATTTTGTTGGAGCTAGTTATTAATGTACAGCAGCTGCCTCTATATATAATCTTCATTGTACATTCTATTTAGTGATGAGAAATAATATACAATTATTCACAAACTCATATTTTGAGAGAAAACAACGAAAATGAGATAGGGGTTTTAGTGGAAGTGGCCGTGAGGTACATAGGAAAAATGAGAGGAGGGAAAATGGAAATCAAGTATTCTCACCTTAGGAGTTTCAAGCTAGGGCTTGAAAGAAAATGATGGAGATGAGAGAACTAGATGATGATCTCAACATAGAGAATCATCCATGAAATGTGTAGATAAAATGGATGAGGAAGGTGAAGGGTGGTAGCCATGAGGTGAAGGAAAGAAAATGGAAGGTGAAAGTGGAATGTGATTGCCGTGAGGTTGAGAGAAAATGGAGGAGAGAAAATGATGAGAGAGAATGAGATAGAAACTTTAGGGTAGAGAGAGAAAGTGATAGATAGTTTTGAAATGAAAAGGTGATGGATTTTTGGTGAAAAGATGACAACTTGTCATCTTTTCTTTCCTCACAAACCGTGCCCCCATCGGAGAATGGAACAAAACTTCCCTTGCAAGTTTCTCTTAAAGCTTCTTTGAGAAGCTTCGCATGTTTCCCAAAAATGTCAAATCATGTTGTCATGTGGTGATGTGACGATGTCACTTAGATGATATCATAAAAGTGACTAGATAGAAATAATCTACTAGATTTTTATTGCAAGTTATTATCCAACGGATAAAAGTTATAGTTATCATCGCCAGTATCTATTGTCCAATAAACAATAGGGCGTACCCAAATTTTATCCGTCAGATAAAATCTTGAAAAACAAAAATTTCGTAAACTGTCCGGCCTCGGGTTTAGTAAGATCCCCCATCACCGTTTCTACAGTCCAAGGTTTTCTGGCTTCGGGAAAAATATTTCATTTTTTCAGCTACGCTCAGTGTGCACACAAATCGAAAAATATATTAAAATAATCAAACAATTTAAACAATTCCAGAAAAATTCACAAAAATCACAAATATTATAAAATGAGTGTTTATCAGGAAACAAGCGATTCTCGGGGTGTTACACATGCTATCTCATTAACCGCATGCCTTCTTCCGTCCTCCAAAATTAGGTACCCCATTCTCTATTGTTTCCCAACCAGGATCTTTATTCTCTTCCTCTTCGTGTTTTTGCTGTACTTGTTTTGTACATGACCTCACTCCAGGAAAAGATAAATTGGTTGCCAAATCCCTTAAGTGTCTTTTCCTAGGCTACTCTCGGTTGCAGAAAGGTTACCGATGCTACTCCCTAGATCTCAAACGATACGTTATCTTTGCTAATGTCACTTTTTTTAAGACTCGTCCGTTCTTTCCATCTTCCTCTAATGAGCATCATGACTTTCACAGTATGTTACCAGTTGGTCCTTCTCCTGTTCAAGTTAGTCCCACACTGTTAAAGCCTTAGAAAGGATTCCGGTATAGTAGTATTATTTAATTAAAAAGATGAGCTACTAGAGCTCTTACAGCAAGGAAAATATAACCAGAGCCTAGAGCTCCTATTCCAGAGAGATACTCTCCTAACTGTCTTAATACCAAATGCATGAATGAATCACTTATTCCCTTCCAGACCTATTAAGGCATGATGCTAACCGAATTCCCCCCTACAAATGCGGTAACAGGTCACTAACTAATTCTCTCCCTCCTTTGGACCCACTTGCTTCCTTTCTAGAATATACCCTCCATATGATGGACTTCTTTGGATTCATGTCCAGCACTTGATCCAATTCACCTTGCCCACTTATCGGCACTAGACACGAGGGTCCTATCACTTTGCCTCCTCTGGAAAATCGCCTTGTCCTCAAGGTGAAATGAGGAAGCCGACTTTTGAGAACAAGATCATCTTCCCAGTTGTGTCTTCAACAGCTCTGCCTCTCCACTTGACCAACCATTGCTTAACTGTTCTTCCAGCAACATGAACCTCCCTCCTAGCCAATACACTTTCTGGTTCTTCAGCCTCATTCAACTCTACCTCCATGCCTTCGGGTAAAGTAGCTTCAGCAGAATAGTCCCCAATTGCCTTTTAAGTTGAGAAGCATGAAATACCGGGATGAATTCTAGAGGACTAGCAGTTTGAGCTTGTAAGAAACTGCTCCCAGCTTTTCCAGAATGGGAATGGACCAAAATATCTGGGAGCTAGCTTTTGGTTGATCCTTTTGGCCACTGTTTGCTGTCTATGGGGTCTGTGCTTGAGGAAAACCCACTCTCCTACTGAGAATTCCTGATTCTTCCTCTTACTATCAGCATATTTCTTCATTTGTTCTTGTGCCTTGGTTAAATGATGTTTCAATTGCCTCAAGGCCTCATCATGGTCTAACAACTCTGATGCTACCGCTTCCACCTTAGTCTCTCCTTGTAAAAACCGCACCAATGTGGGTGGCTTCCTCCCATACACCACCTCAAATGGAGTGGTTCCAGTTGATACCACAATTCAACCCAAGGGACCCAGTAAGACCAGTTCATAGGCTGTTCCGCTGCGAAACATCGCAAATAGGACTCCAAGCACCGATTAACAACCTCGGTTTGTCTGTCCGTTTCTGGGTGATATGAAGAACTCATTTTGAGCATAGTTCTTTCTAGTCAAAATAATTCCTTCCAAAAGAGGCTAATAAGAAGGGGATCGCGATCAATAACCATAGTTTGTGGCACTCCATGTAGACGCACTATTTCCTTGGCAAACAGCTCCGCAATTTTCCTTGCTGTATAGGGATGCTTCAAGGGTATAAAGTGTCCATATTTGGAAAGCCGGTCAACCACCACTAGTATTGCCTCAAAACCTTTCGACTTAGATAGACCTGTAATGAAGTCTAGGGAAATATCTTCCCAAATCTGATTTGGGATTGGCAATGGCTGTAACAAGCCAGAAGGGGAGGATACCGAGTACTTTTGTCTTTGACACACGTCACAACTTCTCACAAAGTCTTCGATGGTCTTCTTCATTCCCAGCCAATATAAGTTTCCAGCAACCCTTCTATAAATTCTCAGAAATCCAGAATGGTCCCCTGTGGGGGAGGAGTGGAATTCCTTTAAGAGTAGGGGTATGTAGGATGAAGTTGAGGAGATGACCAACCTGTTTTTGTAGAGTAAAATGCCCTTTTTCCAACAGAAACCAGGTTTGGACTCGGGTTCACATACCAAGTCAGCAATTACTTGTTTAAAAAAAAAGTCATTTTGCACTTCTTGCTGCACCTGCTGATCTTGCAACCAAATAGGGGAAGAGACATACACTCTTAATTCCCCTTCCTCATAGATTCTGGACAAGGCATCTGCAGCTTTATTTTCGGGCCCGGGTTTGTAGACTACATCAAAATGATAGCCCAAGAGTTTGGCTATCCAACTCTACTGGTCTGTTGTGGTGATCCTCTGTTGTAGCAGGTGACGGAGATTTCTTTGATCCGAATAGACCACGAAATTCCTCCCCAATAAATATGGTCGCCAATGCTGGACAGCCAACACCAAAGCCATTAATTCCTTCTCGTAGGCAGATTTGGCCAGGTTATTCTCGGAGAGTGCTTTGCTGAAAAAAGCTATTGGCTTCCCCTTTTGCATTAAAACTGCCCCAACACCTCTACCGGAAGCATCACTCTATTTCGAAGGGCTGCGAAAAATTGGGTAATGTCAGCACCGGAGAGGTGGTCATTACTCTCTTTAATTCTTCGAATGCCTTAAGTGCCTCGAGTCCCCAATGGAATCCTTCCTTCTTGGTCAGCTCAATAAGAGGTTTTGCGATCTTACCATAACCCGCAATGAACTTCCGATAGTAGCCCGTGAGTCCCAAGAACCCCCTTACTCCTTTGACATTGTGAGGAATTGGCCATTCAAGGACACTTTTTACTTTTGCAGGATCCACAACCACTCCCAAACCAGAGATGATATGGCCTAAATATTCCACCTGGTGGCTGCCAAAACTACACTTCTTTTCATTAGCCACGAAGTATTTTTTTGTAATATCTCGAGAACCCGAGAAAGATGGACTAGGTAAGTCGCCCAATCAGTACTGTACACTAAGATGTCATCGAAGAACACAAGCACGAATTTCCAGAGATATGGTTTGAAGATTTGATTCATGGTGGACTGGAAGGTTGCCGGAGCATTGGTCAATCCGAATGGCATGACCAAGTACTCGTAGTGTCCCTCATGTGTCCGGAACGCTGTCTTGTAAACATCCTCCTTCTTAACTTTGATTTGATGATATCCTGACTTGAGATCTAGCTTTGAAAAATACGATGCTCCATGTAATTCTACGATGCTCCATGTAATTCATCCAAGAGCTCATCAACCATCGGAATTGGATACTTATCGGGCACAATCACCTTATTGAGTTCTCTACAGTCAACACACATATGCCATGATAAGTCTTTTTTTTTCACCAATATCACTGGGCTGGAAAAAGCACTGGAGTTGTGCTTGATAATTCCCTGCCGTAGCATATCTTGCACATACTTCTCAATCTCATCTTTATGATGATGAGGTATCTATAAGGGTGAACACTTACAGGCCCGGCTCCTTTCTGTAATACAATCGAATGGGCGGTGCCTTTTTCGGGGGGCAGACTTGTTGTCTCCTTAAAAACTTCAGAAAATTGGGTTAGCAATTGTTGAAGCTCTGTTTGTTGCAGAGGTAAGAGTCCTTGTTCTAGTACAACCTCAGCTTCGCCGTTTACCCCTTCCAAAAGACTGTGAAGTGAGACTGGTTCCTGCTGATATTGCCAACTTCTCTTAAATTGACCCTGTAACTCCACTGTCTTTCCTTCCCATTGGAAACTCATGCTCATATCCTTCCAATTCATCACAACCTTCCCCAATTTTTGTAACCACGCCACTCCGAGAATCATGTCGATACCTCCCAAATCCAGTACATACGCATCAACCGTGGCTGTAAACTTTCCGAATTGGAGTTTCAGCTCGGAGCACTTCCCTGTCGTGGTCACCCGGTGGCCATCGCCTAAACGAATATCCATCACCCGGGTCGGAGACACTGTCATCCCTAACGCCATCGTGACTTGTGGCGAAATGAAGTTGTGGCTTGCCCCACTATCTACAAGGACCAGAATCGAGACTCCTTGCAATTTGCCCTCCAACCGCATGGTTGTTATTTCGGCCACCGTTGGCCTAGTGAAACCGAAAAGTCCCATGGTCTTGCAATCAAGCGTCGCCTCCTCTGTTTCTTCATCCACCTCGATGGCAATAATCTCACCTTTTTCGTTCACCGCCTCGTCGTCCCCCAAAATCAAGAGTCGCAGCTACTTCTCGGGACACTGATGTAAGGGATGGTACCGATCCCCACATCGGAAACACAAGCCCCGCGCTTTACGATCCATGAGCTCTGAGTATGGGAGATGCTTGATTCCCCAATTCCTTTTGCCGTTCCCTTTTCCTCCCTCTTCGCGGTGAGGTCGATTAGGAATAGTTGAGGAAGCTCCTCAAGTTTGGGCGCCTCTTGATGGCCCAAACCCCTGGTTTGTTCGAATTGGGCCTAAGTGGTGGGTTGACCCAATATTGTTTCTCCCATGGGGCCCCTGTTCCTGCTCCCTGCTTCCAGTACCTCCTCTAAAATGTCTCGAGGAATTGAAATGTGAACCCCCCATTCCACGCATCTCCACCTCTATGTCACGGGCCAATTTCATCGCCTGGGCTCTATTACGAGGGTTAAATGTTCGAACCCTTAGGTGTAACTCCTGACGAAGCCCCCCGAATAAAGTATCCCAAGTATTGCTCCTCTGGGAGACGACCAACCTGTGATGAAATGTACTCAAAGTCAGCGAGTATTCTTCTACATTTCCAGTTTGTTGAAGGTCAGTCAGCTCTTCGAATGGATTATCATTCCTCCTTCCCCCATACCTTTCGATCAGAGCTTGCTTCAGCTTGGGCCATGTCAAGTCATCTTCGGTTTCATTCAACAAGTTAACCAGTGGATGGTGGATCCCTCCATACTTAGCTTTGCCAATTTCACCTTAACCTCCTCAGATGACTCTTGCACCTCGAAATAAGTCTTTGCCCGTATTATCCATCCCACTGGGTTGGTTCCATCAAATGAGGGTAGTTCTACCTTCTTAGCCGCCATTCGATACTCTGCCAAGGAGTCTACGTTGGAGAATGAAGCACCTCCTCCACCACTGTCCTCTTCCTCCGTAGAACGACGACCTAGCAGTCTCGCCATCTCTGACATCATAGCTTGGCGAAACTCAGTCAAGGATTGCCTGACTGAATCCTCCAGCATAGTCATCCTAGCCTCCAACGCTTCTACTCTGTCGACCATTTTCGGTGGCATGGACAACCCTGACAGCACTGGTTCCCTCCTCGACAATCCAGCAGGTCGGACCAATGTTAAAGCCCCGGAAAGGATTCCGGTATAGTAGTATTATTTAATTAAAAAGATGAGCTACTAGAGCTCTTACAGCAAGGAAAATATAACCAGAGCCTAGAGCTCCTATTCTAGAGAGATACTCTCCTAACTGTCTTAATACCAAATGCATGAATGAATCACCTATTCCCTTCCAGACCTATTAAGGCATGATGCTAACCGAATTCCCCCCTACAAATGCGGTAACAGGTCACTAACTAATTCTCTCCCTCCTTTGGACACACTTGCTTCCTTCTAGAATATACCCTCCATATGATGGGCTTCTTTGGATTCATGTCCAGCACTTGATCCAATTCCTGCCCACTATCAGCACTGGACCCGAGGGTCCTATCACACACCTATCTTAGCTCCTCCCTTGATCACATATTAGCGATGACCATGTCCACACCTTGTTCCTGCATCCATCAACCCAGTTGATCAGACAACCATTCATGTTGCTTCAGATCCTGTTCTCAGTCTTCCTTGTGACTCATCTTCTACTCCATTGGACTCGCCGGCTCCGGCTCCTGCGCCAGAACTGCCCATAGCATTACAATTGGCCATGTTTATTGTAAGGAATTTGCTAACAAGTGCCCTGAAGCACTACACTAGTTAAGGAATTAAAAATAGAGTTTTAAATGAAAGTACAAGCATTTAATACCTTGAAAACCCAAAAAGCATTTAATAATTTATTCTTCAAGTAATTAAGAGAATTTAATGAAAGGTATTAAATGCTTAACCAATGCAGCAAGGGCACTGGTTAAGAAGACCCTTATTTTAATGGCCTTTGTACTAACATCAGATATTTAATAAGCCTCTGGTTTCATGTATTAACGTTTTTCATTTGTTATTATTGATACACTTTCGGTAGATCCCCATGTAAATGCTTTATCTCTGACTATGTTATGTGTTAGATGGTCAAAGACTATCAGTTTTCTTTTCCTTCACTGTGAAGTTACTTTGCAGATCTGGAGTAGCTTTTTTAATAATTTTTTAATAGCAGTGGGTGTGCCCTGATTCTGTAGAAAATTTACTATTAATTTTCTAGGTTTTAGCTAAAAGGGGTGCAAAGATTCCATGTAAATGTGCTCTCTTTACTTGGTTGTGGAGTATTTGGTTAGAGTTGAATGTCAGATTCTTTCAGCGAAAAAGATTCTTTCAACAAACATTTTTAGCCATAGAACTTATATGGGACGGTTATTTTCTTAGCGTCTTTGTGGGAATGCTGCTCATCATTTCTTTAGGGAGGTTCTTTTAGGGTGATAGGTAGAGGGATTGGAAGGCTCCCTAGATTTCTTTTCTTTTCTTTTTCTTTCTTTGTATTTTCTTTATGATTCAAGGAAAATTCTTCTATTATTAAAAAAACTTTGTTTATGATATTTGGTTAGCAGCAATTTCATATAAACCTTTCAGAACAATAGTGTCTCTTCAACTTCTTTTTATGGAATTTCTTTTTTTTTTTGCCTCACTTTTTTGTGATTATAAATTCACACATATGGCTGCTGAATATACATGCCAACCTGTAGCTTCTCCCTAGCCTTATTGTTCTCCTTGTTGACTGAGTATTGTTTTGGCAATTGCCCCTTTTTCTCAATGGCCTTTTTTTCCAATGGCATTCCTTTCTTTCAAGTAAGGAGAAGACCCTTAGAAGTCCCTGTAAGAAGAGTAGATCAGGTTGAGAATAGCCCAATAGTTAGAAGTAGAAGAAGACCAAGAAAGATTATAGGTGAAACGATTAAAAAAGATTTAGATTTAAATAACATTTCTGAAGACTTAGTTTATAATAGGACACAATAGCGTCGTTTGATTTATGTAGCTCTTACCTAGTGGGAAAATGTTTGGTTATTGTTGTATTCCTTTCTTTCAAGTGAACTTTTAGTTCCCAAGTCAAGTACTGTTTAACCTTTCTGCTAGGCAGTGATAAAAATACGAGAAGTTGAAGGAAATTATTAAATGTGGGCAATGTTGTGATGCCAGTATCCAGGTCATGGATTTGTGAGGATTAGCACTGTGAATTTTATTCACTATCTTCTTGAGTAATGGCTGCATGATGTAGAATTTTCAAGTACTTTCTATTGGGTTGTTTCATAAGAAGCTAATATTGCAAGCCAATCTGCTATTTTTGGCAGGTATGCATGGACAATCGCTAACTGCGCCACATGTGAAACCCAAATGGGGTGGCTTTTTACAGCCACGAAAAGAAAACTGAAACCCAGGTCATTTTGGGGGATACGTAGCGGTCAAGTTGCAGAAGAAAGGCGCTAAAACCTTCAATTCTGGTGTAGTAGCCACCTAATAATGAGTTGATCGGTATACATTTCACTTATCTCCAGCTTACTGTGGAAATTCATGTATTGTGCATGATGATATATGTATGTATTCCCTGCTTTTTATACAGCTTGAAAAAAATAATAAAACCACAGAAAGGTAATGAGATGCAAATTTATTTTTGTAACTCCCTGTAGGTATGGTGTTTTCACATTTTATAAAGGACGCTGTACACCTCTGGATCTGCAACGAGTTCACTTTGCATTGGCTTAACTCCTCTAGTTCTGTCAGTTCTGTTAGCTTCGTCCAGGCGTCTTAATTCTTGTGTTACCATCCGGTTTGAGAATCAAAATAAATTATCCAAATCAATCCAATTCATAAATAATAATATAACTCTTCAGAACTGGTCAGATTTAGACTCGGCAATTTTGTCTTGCCCCACGGGTATACAACCGACCTCATCCTGGGGCAGGTTTAAAATTTGGCCCACTGTAGGGTGGAACGAGTGCGGGTTTAATGTGTCTTGCGCCTTTTATCTTATTAAATATTAAACTGAACTATGTTATTAATAAAATTACTTTTAAAATTGTTATATTATTAAAAATGTTACTCTTATAATAATTATTTCAAAAATTATATATGTAGTGATATATAATTAGTTGATGGTATACAATTTTATACTTATAGTGTATTAAAATTAAACTCTTTTTATATGAGATGATGGATTACTTTTAAGATTGTGATTAATTATTTTATAAATTTAATTTAAGATACTCATAAGTGCATAACGGGATACTCATAAGTGCATAACAGGATTGGATTGAGAAAAAATTCACCCATATCTGTCCCATTATCGAGCTTAGTCAATTTTTAAGCTTTGAAACATATGGTTATTAGTGGTTCGCTGAACCAAATTTTAACTGAATTAAACCAATTTGATTATCTATATATATCCAGATCACCGCCCTCAAATGTTAATACTCAAGTATAAGATATTCGTGAATCTAATCGGATTATATGTGTGTGTTATAAGACATTTGTGAATCCAACCGGATTATGTGTGTTTGTAATACACACATAATCCAGTTGGATTCGCAAATGTCTTATACTTGAGATGCTTGTGTGTGTGGGGGGGGGGGGCAGCCTCTTAAGTTGCAACACAACATTTTGGATTTTCAAGGCTTCACTCGGCCACGCCACGCCACATAATCCAGTTGGATTCACAAAGTTTTATACTTGAGATGCTTGTGTGTGTGTGTGTGTTGTGGTACTGTGTTGCTTGCCTAGCCCAGATACCCCCTTGGGCTTTTGAAATGATGCTGCATGTGGCGTGTGGCGGGGGGGGCGAGGGGGCAGCCTCTTAAGAGTGTGTGTGTGTGTGCGCGCGCGCTTGTGGTGCTATGTTGCTTGCCTAGCCTAGATACCCCCTTGGGCTTTTCGAACGATGCTACATGTGGCGTGTGGGGGTGGGGGTGGGGACAGCCTCTTAAGTTGCAACACAGCAGGTTGGTCCATTTTAGATTTTCAAGGCTTCACTCGGCCACGCCACAAGCAACATCATTCGAAAAGCCCAAGGGGGTATCCAGGCTAGGCAAGCAACACAGCACCACAAGGATCATGCAACACCTCTCAGTCTCGCACAACAACGGCGAAGCACGCAATGGTCACGATCTGCACTCAAATCTTTCTGAGCACCTTCAAGAAGCTATAATACAAGTTCCAGAGGCAGAAGTTAAAACTTTTCATTGGCAGCCTAGTTGGCTTCTTAGGAGAACATGTAGAATTTCAAGGATAGGTGTAGTTGCTGACCACATTTGGGACCCATCCTAACTCCAAAATCATAAAAATCAAATACCTCATCATTTGTCAAACCCTGTATGTAACATCCTAATACTGGTACCCTAGTATATCTGACATATACCTAGATAAAACAGTATTAGTCATGCTACTTCTAACTTAATCATCAATTAATCCATAACATTTAAGCAAATAATTATGGAGAGTCATAACTAAAAGTCATACATATATACAACCTTATACATACAACTTTTACATTCTCAAAGCAAATATAAATTAATACATAAGCTTTGAACTAAAAACATAACTAAACTCATCTAGTTCTTCTATATCTTCATCTTCATACCCTCTTGAAGGGCCTTGACTTGGATTTACATGGAAACACAGTGGGGTAAGAAATAAAATTTAGTATGAATAACCAATACCAGTACTAACGCATTTATACTGAATAAATGTTCTCTGAAACTAAATATATTATACTAACTTTTCTGATCTAGTTATTCATTATCATGATATAAGTACTATATGAATATCACCTTATAATGAATAACGCTATGAACATTGGATTAATAGTTGTACTAGGAAAGTGAGACTATACTCACTACCACTAGAATGTTCACATTCTGACTTTATGTAAACAATGATCAAGCAACTATATAATCCTTCACTATGCTCATACATGTAGCTTAACTATTTTTAGGAACTGAATTCCTTCATCTGGCTTATTACTTACTTATACTTAGCCTGACATAGGATATGCTCATCTTTAGCCTAGCATTGGATATACTAATTCATGTTTTATTAGCTTCAACTTTAATAAATAAAGGAACCAAGTCTTCCTAAACACTCATTAAGGGAACCAAGTCTTGCTAGGGTTCAACCTCATTAAGGGAAACAATTTATTAGGGTTCAACCTTATTGCATAAGGGAGCCAGTCGCTAGGGTTTAACCTAATTGCATAAGGGAACTAGTTACTATGGTTCAACCTCATTGCATAAGGGAACCAGATACTAGGGTTCAACCTCTTTGCATAAGGGAACCGAACGCTAGGGTTCAACCTCATTGCATAAAGGAATCAGATGCTAGGGTTCAACCTCATTACATAAGGGAACCGGATGCTAGGGTTCAACCTCATTGCATAAGGGTATGTTAGGGTTCAACCTCATTGCATAAGGGAACCGAATATTAGGATTCAGCCTCATTGCATAAGGGAACCAATTCTTGTTAAACATTCCACTCAATCCTAACTTATTGAGAGAATAGAGTATTCTTCTTAAAACTAGCATAATCAATTCATCTTTAACTACATGAGAGTGAATCATGCCTATAGCTTTCTTGTCAAACTTTTTTCTAAACTACCTTACCATGACATCACTAATGGTATTATAAACCACACTAATGTGATAAAAGGTCCTAGACTTCTATTCCAAACAAATCCTTCTCTTAAAAAGTTTGGAAACTCAACTCATTGTTATATGCTAGGTGGGTTATTTTCTTTGTGAAATATCCCTAAAAATGTCTTAATACACTTAAAGAAGTATATATAAGTGATCCCAACTAATAGGGAACCTCAAAATGTCAAGAATAACATCTTTGAGAAATTTTGGTGCTCACGCCGCAGTACAACCCTTGTCACAACACGGCGCACTACTCTCAGGTGAATGTACTCTGCTACTCACGTCGCGGCACAGCCCTTGTCACGCCGCGGCGCACTGCTCTTGGCCACTTTCACGCCTCGGCGTGACTTCCTCATGCCGCGGCGTGAGTTACAGAAGCAGAATTCTGCAGAATTTTGCAGAATCTGAATTCTATCCCTTTGGGACCTTAGTTACTTCCAATCATTCAAGATCATTTTTCTTGTGATTTCTAATCTCAATCTAGGTCCCTAAACTTGTTGTAACTCTCATATAACCCATTAACTCACTTAGGCATAGATTTAGGCTAAAAATCTCTCTAACTTCCATTCATTATCTAAGCTCCTTCAATAATTCAAAATGGATTATCTTAAGTCATAAATGACTATCTTGCTCTCACTAAGCTGAACTAGCTTGACTTAATCCATGGAATCAAGAATCAAGCTAAGAACTAAGATTTAACTCTCCAAATCCCCTTTTCCATTCAAAATCCCTAACCCCATTCAAAAAGAATAAAGAGGGAAAAATGAATAGAAATCCCCTACCTATTGTGGTGTGATGATCTTCAAGCCTTGATCTTGGTCTTGATCTTCCTTTCTTCTTCTTCCTCTTCTCCTCTTTCCTTTCTTCTCCTTTCTCTATTTTCTTCCCTCGTTTTCTTTGTTTCTCTGTTTCTCTGCTTTCATCCGAGAGAATAGGAGAGAAAGTAATGGGAAAATGGGTAACTTAAGTTTCTGTGCTGATTATATCTACTAAGGACACTTGAATTATGCTAATTCAAGTTTTCCAACTTCCAACAACTTTAGAATAAATACTAGGATTCATCTAAATTGTTGTTTCACTTTTATTCTATTTTTCCAAATCTGCTAAGATCAATCTGGTATTAAAATACAAAACCATTGTACTTAAAAATACCAAACTAACTCTGATTCTTCTCAGATTTTAACTGCATCTTACTTAGCTTATTTGTGACCTAGAAACAAGTTATCCATACATGTTTCCCTCAACTTAGCAATTTATGCTACTATCTAAGTCATTTTAAGTTACTTTTTAACTTCTGTGTTGTAACAAAGTACCTAAACTGAATCAGTTTATCACAAAACTGAACTGACATGTTAAGCGAGTATTAGGTTACCTCTGTAACCCATTTACAAGCCTAACATGCATTGAGGGTGTTACATTTTGTCCCCTCCTTTTAAAATTTTATCCTCAAAATTGCTTCTCTCATGCCACAACTCTGGGCAAACTTGCTTAATATGGGACTCCAACTACCATAAACTCCTCCAATGCCATTTTCACCCTATACTATCTTCTGGAAAAATAGGCACATGGACACCTATTCTGCTATGTTCTTTTTCCTTCTAGGCCACCAAATGTAACATCTAGTCTATCACGGATACCCGGCCACCAGTCTATCACAGTCTGCAGCTCAAATGGTGAGAGCCGATTCCCTTGGGAATGTAAAGAACCTTGTCACGGGTTCGATCCCCGCGGAGGCTGCAGCCAGTGGGAATTTTGAGACACAGTTGTATAATACCTGACTAGATGTCTAAGCGGCACAGTGATAGACCGGTGGCCGAGCATCTGTGATAGACCGGATGTTACATTAAAAAGGCAATTCAAATGGTGAGAGGCGATTCCCTTGGGAATGTAAAGAACCTTGTCACGAGTTCGATCCCCGTGGAGGCTGCAGCCAGGGGAAATTTCGTGACGTGGTTATACAATACCTGAGTAGATGTCTGAGCAACACTGTGATAAATCGGTGGCTAGGCATCCATGATAGACCAGATGTTACACCAAACATTATCTGAAGGTCTTGGTACATCTTAGTAGCCTCTAGATGGATGTTATACTTTCTCTTGTGAGCTTCCTCTAGAATCCCTTCCTTGATTCTTGACTCTTTTGGAACACAAAATTTGTCTCTAAACTTCGTCATTCCATTCTCAGTCATAACAAAATCTTCTCGGGTTCCTTAGAGGATCTACTTACTCATGTCCCTTAGAGTTTCATTCTCTTCTTGAGTTTCTAAAATCTGAGTCCTTAAGTCATTTACTATGCTCACTCTACTCACTTTGAGACTATGTGGCATCATAAACACAGCTAGAATCAAATTCCTAAAACTCTTAAGAAGTTCACTCTCTTGGACCATCATCGGGGATGCATGTAGGAATTTTCTACTTAGTGCATCAGCTGTTGCAGTGGCTTTACCCGGATGAAACTATAACTCAAAGTTATGATCCTTTCATCACAACCAAGTTTTGTTTAGCATTCCATCCATCACCTCTGCCTCATGTTCAGCTTCTTCTGATCAAACAAGTGTTGCAAACTTATATGATCACCGAACACATCAAACCATCTACTAGCTTAACTCGTACTATACCTGTAAAGAGTTTTGCTCCTCTCTTAGGTGGTACTGAGTTACTTTCCTAGGAAATATCTCTGGATACTTCCTATCACAGATATATTTCCTAAGACTTGCTCAACTTTCACATTCAAGGAGAAAAAGGAGAATGAATCCTTAAGCACCCTCAACTAAGAAGTTGTTCACTTGTTTATATTCTCAAAACATAGACTCTAAGAAATAGGCACAGAAGAATCATCAAATATAAACCTCAATGTCCAATTTGATTAATCCAAAACCATGTCTAATCTAGTGTCCACATTAAGAAGAGATAAACCGATAAGATTCACAAAGGATATCTTACTTTCTATCTTTGCACAACAATCCAAACTTACTAAGGAAGTTATGACTAGCTTTCCTGTTGGTCTAGATAGGGATAAAACATGGGGATACTCAAACATAGATAAATATGATTTCTTTATGTTCTCATATGAAATCGTGGAGTGGGGGTACTCTTGAATCATATACTAAAACTTAGAGATCATCTTTAACTATGTGCTTACCACATATGAGATCGGGAGTTTGGGTCGGCTCTTTACTATTCAGAGTATATACTCTTACTCTAACTTGAGCTTTGAGGTTAGGCACTACTCCCTACTTCTTTGAACACTTGTTTAAAAGTGTTTTGATCAGCCATAAGTATAACATACTATTTGGCCAACTTAACAAGGTCTGCCCCCATGTTAACTCCCACATCTATCACACTTTAGTCCCTTCACTTTTACTTAAGTTCACTCATGTCCATGTAAAAGGCTCCCTCTACTCCTAGGGGGTGTGAACATTTACTCAAGTATTGTCTGGCATTGGCCCAACATTCAATTCCCACCTTCGGTCTGCAGCTCTTCCTAGGAATTGAACCCGCGACCAAGCCTTTTGTTTCCCTTAAAAGGAACGCCTCTCACTAATTGAGCTGCAGCTCAACTGGTCTTTATCTTGAGGATGCAGCTCAACTAGTCTTTATCTTGAGGATGACTAGGTCTAGAAGCACACTTCTTATACCTATCATCCTCTTACTTCCTCTAGTGAGAACCTTGCAACTTCTGTTCCACTTGAGGATAGTCGTAGGGACCCACAATATTCTCTTTGATTGGTACTAACAACACCATTCTGCCATACTCGATCAATTGAAAATAAGCCTTTCTTTGCCTATTTTGACCAATCAAAACTATGCTAGTCGAATAACTCTCATAGTATACTCGATTAACCTTGAACTCTTGTCAAACGAATAGTTCCCTCTATGTACTCGGTTAGCTTAACATACCATTCTGTAATGGTCTACTCGAATATTTCTCCATCTATTTTATTCGAACTTCCACTTCGGTCTGACTCGAAAAGAATATTGCAGAAGGATAAACTGAAAATTTCCAGAACAACAACTTTATTACTCTTTCATTTATTCATGATTTTACTTCGAGTATCATGAAGAACTCGATACTATCCATTCTTCGCTAGCCTTCACAAACAAAGAATGATGATCACAGAAAAATGATGCCATAACCCCTTAACTCAAAGTTCTATGAGTTGAAGTTCGATTATGTAGCTTGCTCTGTACTTATCACTTACTTCTTAAACTTAGTCATCTACTGGCGTACTAACATGTCACCTTGTTCAGGTCTTGAGAACTTTATCTTCTTGGCATTTTGCTCACCAAAACTCTACCTCCCTTTCTAACATATAGGAGACAACCAAAACTCTCAGGTCATCTGAACAAACCTCAACTGTGTGGATTTTCTCCATTCTCTTAAGCCAGTCCCTCCTACTTCCAATAGGTCTTACTTACTCTTATAGGATGTAGGATTGGCCTTTCTAAACTTTGAGAGATTTGGGGAGTTTCGGTCTTTTACTACCACCACTTCATACACTGACTGTACTAGTGGTACTAGCTGCTGAGATGAAATTACTTCCATCCCTTCTGAAACTTTGCTTGAGATAGCAATCTGCTTCCTCTTAGCAGTTGTCATCTCTCATAACTTCTTCAACTATTTTAGCTGAATCTTCACTAGAAGAATTCTCACTTCTCCTAGTTCGCCTTGGTGAAGTAATGGTTCTCCTATCACACTATGTGTAGCGATAACCATTAACACTTCAACCTAAGGCCTGTCATGCAATCCTATCCACATACCCCGTATATTGGACAAGAAATGCACAACACTTAACAAAAAACTCTAAGCTTGTCTAAAATTAGTCAGTCCACACCCCGACTCATAGGATGAACTACTTTGATACCATAATGTAACATCCTAATACCGGTACCCTAGTATATTTGACACATACCTGGATAAATAGTATCAGCCATGCTACTTCCATCTTAATCATCAACTAATCCATAACATTTAAGCAAAATAATTATGGAGAGTCATAACTAAAAGTCATACATATATACAACATTATACATACAACTTTTATATTCTCAAAGCAAATATAAATTAATACATAAGCTTTGAACTAAGAACATAACTAAACTCATCTAGGTCTTCTATATCTTCGTCTTCATACCTCTTGAAGGGCCTTGACCTGGATTTACATGGAAACATAACGGGGTGAGAAATAAAATTCTCAGTATGAGTAACCAATACCAGTACTAAAGCACTTATACTGAATAAATGTTCTCTGAAACTAAATATACTATACAAACTTTTCTAGTCTAGTTATTCATTATCATGATATAAGTACTATACGCATGTCACCTTATAATGAATAACACTAAGAACATTGGATTAACAATTGTACTAGGTAAGGGAGATTATATTCACTACCACTAGAATGTTCATATTCTAACTTCATGTAAACAATGATCTAACAACTATATAATCCCTCACTAAGCGCATGTTGGGAATCATGGATACATCACGCAGCGAAAAAACAAATATTCCCACCAAGGATCCATGCGAAAAGACCATAATCCGTGTTTAAAATTTACCTCTTGAAGCGAGATGAAAACACAAACGACGTGAATCACCAACACCGTAACAACACTGATGTCTCTATGGTATCCACACGAACAGACTCACGAACATCCAACGTTCGCAGATGGAGCATCACGTCTGTTACTCAGTGCTAGCTGCGAAGAAAAGAGAAGAAACTTGTCACTCACTCACTCACTCTTTCTGTAGATGCGGCTAGGGTTCTGTTATGTGTGCTTAGCAGCCCCTTAGCAATACTATTTATAAGAGTGACTGCCTTAAGTGAGTGTGAGCAGCAATAAGGTAAGCTATGTAACCCTAGGCTCATCTGTCACAAGTCTGACCCATATTTGAATCTGAGTCCAACTTGGATCTATTGCTCCAATTTAGTCTGCTCTATGTGTGTGACCCTACAGGTTCTCATAACATTGGCAGTAATATTAAAATCCCATTTTAATATTACAAGTAGTGAGCAGTATCTAGCAACACATCATTGCTACCCAAGTAATGAGAATGTCAGTGATTTGATATAACCTTTCCGCGACTAATGTTTCCGTGTCGTTTAGTCCCTTTGTCAAGATATCTAGATTGAATACAAGGCATGAAATGCGTCACCCTTGTATATTTCAATCCTTCATTTCCTGATATTCGAGTAGACTTTGTAACAACAAATGAGATCAATATCTCATATTGACTCATTTGAGCATGGCCATGCATTTCGCAGTCTCAGTCAATCAGGGGCCCGAAGATATCACTCTTGTTATGTAGGAGTAACAAATCTCATCTAGGTCACTCACATCCCTCTGCATGATTCGCGGTATGTCCAATAACTAACTTTATAATCACTTTGTTACAGATGATGTTTAATGGCATTAAAACACATAACTCCTCATGTAGGATTCATAGTGATTTTAGGTCAAAGGATCACAGACACCATTGTCACTATGAGAATCACTTATGACACTCACTAAACGATCCATGTAGCGTTCTCATGGCAGGTCAGTCCAGTATATCATTACTCTAATATGTACCTATGTAAAGACTTGATATCTCATATCCATGACCCATGAGATGTGGTCATCAGTCTACGCACATACTAGTCACATTGCATTATTGTTGTCCTAATTAACAATAATACATGACTAAGTACATTTAAGAATAGTGTTCTAATTTTATCTAATAGGATCTCATGATCAAGTCATCCACTTGATGTCCTTTGACGTCAAACTTACTATTCTAAGGACTTTATTATGTTTATCATAAATAACACAATAAATGAAATTTCCCATATATTAAAAAATAGCATAATACAATGTATATAAGTACTATCAAAATATATTGGCCTCTAGGGCATACACCAACAGCTCATACATGTAGCTTAACTATTTCTAGGAACTGAATTCCTCTATCTAGCTTATTACTTACTTATCCTTAGCCTAACATAAGACATGCTCATCCTTAGCCTAGCATAAGATATACTGATCCATGTTTTATTAGGATCAACTGTAATAAATAAAGGAACAAAGTCTTGCTAAACACTCATTAAGGGAACCAAGTCTTGCTAGGGTTCAACCTCATTGCGTAAGGGAACCGAATGCTAAGGTTCAACCTCATTGCATAAGGGAACCGGATACTAGGGTTCAACCTCATTGCATAAGGGAACTGGATACTAGGGTTCGACCTCATTGCATAAGGGAACCGGATGCTATTGTTTAACCTCATTGCATAAAGGAACCAAATGCTAGGGTTCAACCTCATTGCATAAGGGAATCAAATGCTAGGGTTCAACCTCATTACATAAGGGAACCAGATGCTAGGGTTCAACCTCATTGCATAAGGGAACCAGCAACCTCATTGTATAAGGGAATCAATTCTTGCTAAACACTCTACTCAATCCCAACTTAATGAGAGAATAAGTATTCTTCTTGAAACTAGCATAATCAATTCATCTTTAACTGCAAGAGAATGAATCATGCCTATAACTTTCTTCTCAAACTTGTTTCTAAACTACCTTACCATCACATCACTAATGATATTTTAAACCACACTAATGTGATAAAAGGTCCTAGACTTCTATTCCTAACGAATCCTTCTATTAAAATGTTTGGAAACTTAACTCATTCTTATATGTTAGGTGGGTTATTTCCTTTGTGAAATATCCCTAAAAGTGTCTTAATACACTTAAAGAAACATATATAAGTGATCCCAACTAATAGGGAACCTCAAAATGTTAAGAATAACATTTTTGAGAAATTTTGGTGCTCACACCACGGCACAACCCTTGTCACGCCGCGGCGTGCTACTCTTGGCTAATCTCACACCTCAGCGTGACTTCCCCATTCCGCGGCATGAGTTAAAGAAATTAGATTCTGGAGAATCTGAATTCTATCCCTTTGGGACCTTAGTTACTTCCAATAATTCAATATCAAATTTCTTATGATTTCTAACCTCAATCTAGGCCCCTAAACTTGTTGTAACTCTCATACAACCCATTAACTCACTTAAGCATAGATTTAGGCTAGAAATCTCTCTAACTTCCACTCATTATCTAAGCTCCTTCAATAATCCAAAATAGATTATCTTAAGTCCTAAATGACTATCTTACTCTCACTAAGCTGAAACCAACTTGACTTAATCATTAGAATCAGCAATCAAGCTAAGAACTATGATTTGACTCTCCAAATCCCCTTTTCCATTTAAAATCCCTAACCCCATTCAAAAAGAACAAAGAGGGAAAAATGAATAGAAATCTCCTACCTGTTGTGGTGTGATGATTTTCAAGTCTTGATCTTGGTCTTGATCTTCCTTTCTTCTTCTTCCTCTTCTCCCTTTTCCTTTCTTCTCCTTTCTCTCTTTTATTCTCTCGATTTCTTTGTTTCTCTGTTTCTCTTCTTTAAGCCGAGAGAATAAGACAGAAAGTAAAGGGAAAAAGGGTAACTTAAGTTCCTGTGCTGAAACTTATATCTGTTAAGGACAATTGAATTATGCTAATTCAAGTTTTCTAATTTCCAAAAACTTTAGAATAAATACTATAATTTATCTAAATTGTTGTTTCACCTTTATTCTATTTTTCCATATCTGTTGAGATCAATCTAGTATTAAAGTACATAACTAGTATACTTAAAAATACCAAACTAACTCTGATTCTTTTGAAATTTTAACTGCACCTTACTTAGCTTATTTGTGACCTAGAAACAAGTTATCTATATTTGTTTCCCTCAACTTTGTAATTTATGCTACTATTTGAGTCATTTTAAGCTATTTTTCAACTTCTGTGATGCAACAAAGTGTCTAAATTGACTCAGTTTGTCACAAAATTGAATTTGCATGTTAAGCGAGTATTAGGCTATCTTTGTAACCCATTTACAAGCCTAACATCTATTGAGGGTGTTACACCATACAACATCATCTTGTTGCCATTCCTTAACAACCTTAGTGCAATAGTGTCAACTTGTTAAATAGGTTAACCCAACGCATTTAAGCTCAACTCGTTTAACCCGAGTCAAAAATATAGGCTATGCTTGGAAGTGACGGACCTAGAAATTTTAAGCAATGAAGACAAAGACAATATTATCAATAGAAAATCATAAAAAAAAGTTTCAATAATTATATTTATATATCAAAAAATATATTAATACAAACTTGTAAAAGATCAATTTACAAAACAATCATAGAAAAAGAATAAATTTATGACATTCGAAGCAAAACAAACTAAAGAAAAAAACTCATTTTAGCATAATGAAAAAGAAAAGTATAAAACTTTATGGGGATAATAAGGAACTCCATAATTCCCATGAAGAAAATAAGCATCTCGATGAAGCAGTCATAGAAGAAGAGGTGGAGGAGAGCAAGGGAGATGTCTCTATGGTCGAAGTAGATGAGAGTAAGTCTGAACAGATAATGTCCTCTGTCCCCGCTAGTTTGCAAAGATAAATATGAGAGAAGAAGAATTTTGTACTATGAGTATATTGATACCAAACCCACGTGAATGATGTCAAAAAATAAAAAATAATATTATATGAGTATACTTAGGTACCAAATCACGTGAGTGATGTTAAAAAATGAAAAATAATATTATATGAGTTTTACATTTTGTTACTATGAATTTACTAATTTGTCTGCATATGAGAAAAAAATTACACATATAAAAAAATAAGAAAGACATATACCTATATAAGGTCAAAGAAAAGTTCCAATGTAGAGTGGAAGCATGTGTTCCCACTCATCAACACGTGAATCTGTCCCTGATGCCTGATACACCATATAAGGAGTAGTTAATAGTGTATAAGCTCATATTAGGTTTTATAAGGTATTTTGTGTACTTACTATAGTGAAATCTAGCTAGGAATTTTTATCCTACTATTATAACTTGATAACCTTATCAACTCCTCTACCACATGATAAGACTTGATGCGATATCTCTGCCTATCCTGCACTTCAACTTCATCCCTCTCACTTTAAGTCACTACTTCTCTACCAACAACATCGTTGTATCTTTGCTAGACCACTGTCGGATCACCACTATATCATCGTCGAACCATCACTAGACCATAGCCAGACTGCCATTGTATCACCATGGAACCACCAAATCTTTGGCATAGACCCATGATGGTCATGGTCTGGCAGTTGCGATGACTATTGGAACTCTTCGATCAATGGCAAGTCCTTGTTGTGCCTTTTTCTAACGTGGTCATTGGCCATGTTGACCACATTGAAAGCGGGTTCCTCAAATGAGATCTTGAGTTCCCTAAAGACCGGTGGCAGCTTTCGTCATTGTCGTGCTAGAGCTCCTCCATCTCCAAATCCATGTCCAATGAAATCTCGTTGGACGCCTTCTGCTTGTGTAGGAACTTTCCCTCCAAATCTTACTGTTGCCCTGGGCAACTGCAACTACAACTACGACGGGGTCATCATCGCCAATCTTAACAACGAAAGTCTCCACTAGACATCGGCGGCTATGGTGATGAAGGACGATAAATGTAGTGGCTATTTTCTTGATCGAGGAGGATAGGGAGGAGTTCGTGGGAGGAATATGGGTTTCTGGTGGTGGAGAACGTTCTGGAATGTTTGTTATAGTTAATTATTTTTAATTTTTTGAATTTTTTAAATTAAAGGGTAACATAGTCAATGACAAATATACAATATCAGGCTGTCTATACTATTTTCTACCAAATGTCTTATAGGATAAGAACTTATCAGCTTCTTTATACTATCAAGTGCGCCAAACACAACCATATTGATTTAAACGAGTTGGTAACTAGCCCAACGATCCTAAATAGGTTGCCTACTTTTTATTTTTTTTAGAATATTTTTTTACTTAAAAATTAACATATCCTTGAATAAAATCAAAATCATAGTTAAAATGAAATAAAAATCCAAATGTCCACTTAAAAACAACAACTTCGTATTATTATTTAAAAGTGGTTGATTGTAGTAGAAGTGGACTACAACCCCAAGCGAACCTTACTTGCAATGTTAAAAGTTTGAATCTTGGAGTCGCCACTTATAAAAAGGGCTTCACTTAATCACCATCCCAAGTTCAGAATTGTGTGAGCAATGCACAAAAAAAGCTTTAAGTTCATATTATTAAAAATTCAAAAAAAATAAGTAAATAAACGAGCTAATAGGCCAGCTTGCAGATGAACGAGCTTGGCTTTTTTAACCTATCTATAGAATAAATGAGTTGGGCTAAAAATACATTGATAGGTTAATAATTTTAAAGCCTGACCCACCAAATTTTAGCAAGTAAATGGGCCAACCTGACAGGTTTGGCCCATTTTAATGACCCTATCAACAACATTATCATGAAGTTTTTGATGTAACATCCTAATACCAATACCTCAGTATATTCCAAACATACCATGGTAAACAATATTAGCCATATCACTTTTAACTTAATAACAACATTCTAGATTCATAATAATCATACATGTTATTATAAAGAGTCATGAAGGAAAGAAGAGAGAATATATATATATATATATAGATAACATTAGCCACAAAAGGGCATAGTATACATAAAACTTATACAACCTAAAGCAATGTTATAACAAAGTACAAGCTTGAACAAAAGCAAAGAAAACCATCTATTCTATTCACTTCTCCTTGGAAGAGTCTCGACCTGAATTTATCATGGAAAAACAGCAAACAGGGTGAGAATTCACAAATTCTCAATAGTATAAACATATATACCTATATGGCATCATGATAACTCTAGTTGCTTCAGGGAAAAACAATTCCTTTAATAACATCTAAAAAGATGACAAAAGCCAAAAACTATTCATTTCTCTTCCCGAGACAAAACATTCAATTTTATTATATCTATGGTACAATTATCACATAATTAACCATTCACAATTAATAAACTAAATAATAATAGATTAAGATTGCAACAAGTAATTGAGTCACTACTCAACATCATAGGAATGTTTACATACTCTCTATGTAACATTCACCAAGCAACCTATAATCCTTAACTCACATCATTCCACAAAGAAGACAACTGCCCATATAATTGTCATTTGAGTGCAATGCTTATGTTATGTCATATGATTATGTCTATGCAATGCCCTAAAGATATGCTTGTGCAATGTTTTGTGCAATGTCATGAGACTTGATCATTCCTAGTAACTTGGTTCCTTATATTTTTCTAGGTAGGGAAAGAATCTGTTACCTCCTTAACCTACTTGGTAATGAGTGGACTATTCCATCTCACAATAGTGAGTCTACTGATGCCATCTCATAATACTGGTAACCCTAGCCCTAAAAGCCTCCTCGCTCTAAGAAGCTAGGACTAGTCCTCATTCAAAGAATCCTTGGACATACCTACAATTCTCTAGTCAAATGATTGTGTACACTATACAATGTTATAATATGTAGGAATATCAATTGTGTGAAACTATGCAGTGTTATATTCAAATCACATATACACACCACATTAGCTCATCAAACATCATGTTCATTGGCAAAGTGTTTTTCTCACCCTTTTACTTGACAATGAGTTTTTCTCTCTCCCTTGTCCCCGATAGAAATCTTTTCTCACTTCTCTACTATGACAAAGTATTTTTCTCACTCCCTTGCCTCACAAACTCATCCTTAACAAAGTGTTTTTCTCACTCCTTTGTATTAGGATAGATTATGTTGTGGCTCAACGCTAGCTAATAAAGGAGTCATTCTTAACAAACATGAATTTCTGACTCAACTTTATCACATAAAGGATCAAACTTATGTTTCTGGTATTCTCTTATATCTCAACTTCAATAAATAAAGGAGCAAAGCATTCATAGCACACTTAAACCAAAGCAAGTGTACAACCAAATCAATTACACAATTATAACATTTCTCAAGTACATAAAGTGCACATTCATTATATAAGTTACTTCATATAGTGAACTTAATAAAAACCCTTCATAATGAACAATATGGAACACTATTTATTCAAAATAGGGGTTCACTAAGCTATGATCAAGGTTTAGTAACCAATTGCAACTTAACTATGCAAGTTTTATCATAAGGTAATTGATTGGCTCTCATGCCTAAACGACTACCAATTGTTAAAGTGGCATTTTATGAATTCATAACTGATTACCAGCCTTGGCTAATCAGTTATGACCAACTGGGATGCGTTCTAGAAGTTCCAATAATTGATTAAGTCATAGCTCTAACCGGTTATTAGAAAACATGTCATTCTGTTATAAGCCAATAATCGGTTAGGCCTTGGTCCTAATCGGTTATTGCTTAACGTGACATTCTGAGGGGCACTAATAATCGGTTATGCTTTAGTCATAATTGGTTATTCTATGGAAATAAGTTTGCCCCAATGATTTAATATGTTAAGTTTTGATGATGACAAATACAAGACAAAAAGAATGATGCTTATGCTTGATAGATGTGCTTTATAGATAACAAATGCATTACAAAAGAATGTTGATCATGTTACATAAATGTGCTTAATGAGATATATTGTATCATGCATGATTATGTACTTTATCTAATTATATTTCACATAATAATCATGCAATAAGATATGTGTAACATTCTTCATATTATATATCCAATAATGCTTTGTATAAGTTATAATGAATTAATATTGGATTTGACTCTATTTAAATGAAAATGTGAAAAGTATTTTTTGTTGCATCCTACATAGAGCATATCTATTAGTAATTAATAAATATCTTATTTGGATATGTCTATAGACGTCTTATATGCATGTTAGACTAACTAGAGTTATAAATTTATGAATCATACATATGAAGATATTGAGTTATGAATTTGGACTAACTATATTTGTTTTAAGTAAGTAATACTTTGTAGGATAGTTTAAGTACCAAGAGTGAGCATTGTAACAAGAAAGTAAAAGATCACAACTATGCTCAACTCAAAAACAATGAGAATGAAAAGATGTTCCAAGCATTTGTAAGTTTTGAAGAGAAGTTTTTTTTGGAAGTTGGATTATATCAAGAATTGATGATGACAAAAAATCAAGTCCCAAGGTTCTTCAAGAGTAGCTTATAGGACTTAGATCTTGTGTAAAGGTAAATGAGAATCACACTAAGCTCAAATATGTTTTAACATCTTTAAAAATGTTTCTTACATTCTAAAATGCCCAACAAACTGTTTTTGGAAAGCTAGTCTTAGTGGTAGTTCAAATCTATGAAAAATAGCCAAGTTTATATTTTGAAAAACTGACCTTTGGTCACTCTTTTAATCATATCTTTCAAAATACTTTGACTTATGTTCTGAAATATTTCATATAGAAATAGACTCAAAGATCTTTCCAATGAGTGGTCGTTTGCTTAAAATGGATAAGAAACGAAGAAGTTATGACCATTTAAAGTTACTTTTCAAAACCAGAGGCTCCTGATCGATTAGGGATTTTCCCTAACTGATTATTCACCCTGTCAGAAGCCATTTTCACGTTCTGAAATGTCTTAACCGATTAGGCAATTGGCCTAACCGATTAGCATGATAAAAATGAGCATATTTCAAGTTTCTAAAGCTCCTAACCGATTAGGTAATTCACCTAATCGGTTAGCACAAGTAAAAGGAGCATTTTCCATGCTTAATATGACCTCTTTACCGATTAGGAAGTTTTCCTAACCGGTTAGTAGTGCTTTTAAAACACACGGGAAAGGAGGCTTAACCGATTAGTCCAAATGCTTAATAGGTTATTTGATAAGTCAGAAGGCTTTTCCTAAAAGGCCTAACCGATTAGGACAATGTCCTAACCGATTAGTTACAAACCAGAAACGTTCCTAACGGTCATAAAACAACTAGTTTTCTTAATTAATCATTTCCAAACTTTACCCAACAGCTCGAAATTTTAATGGGCTATAAATACAAGTGTTGGACATCAAAGAAATGTGGGGGAAACTATTAGAAAATGATTCTTGAGCATTGAATATGAGTTTTACCATTATTTCATCAATTACTATGTTTTTGAGCTATAAGTGTGTGAATCCTTGATAACTATAGTACTTCAATTTGTATTATCTACTGTTTGAGAGAGTTTCTATCTTCTACATCTTTGTATAATTTGTAAAGAGAGGGTGAGGTATCCTTCTAGAGAAAAGGGTGAGGTATCCCATGAGGGTGAGGCATCCCTCAAAAGTTGTAAAGGGTGAGGTATCTCTATTTGAGGCTCAAGCACAAGGGTGAGGTATCCCAAGGTGTATTGAGTGCTCTTAATTGTAAAAGTTTTCAAGCACCCGTTCAAGCTTGAAGGTTTTGTGGAAAAATCTTGGGTGATTCACTTGAGGACTGGACGTAGGCCACAAGTGGTTGGTGGCTGAACTAGGATAAATCTTAGTGCTTGCTATTCTCAACTCTATCTCTTTATATTTGTGCTTTAAGTATATATTCTTGAGTTAAATTTGATATCTAGCTTATTTGCATGATTTATCCCATAACCCAAGTTATATTTGAGTAATCCTTAATAGTTGTGCCTTTGCTATGCGTGTTCCACTGCACTTATTAATTGAGTTATTCAAAATGCATAATTTGTCAAAATTGCATTAAAATTAGTTATCACCCAATTCACCCCCCTTCTTGGGTAATGGTTGCCATGGCTAACAAGTGGTATCAGAGCTTCGTACTCTAGTAAAAGCTTAACCGCTTGGAGTTAAAAATCCCTGTTTGTTTGGTAACCATTAAAAGCTTTTCAAAATGAATGATTTTGAAATTAATAAACCATCATTCTTTGATGGTGTGAATTTCGTTTATTGGAAATATAGAATAAAAATTTATATGCAATCTATTGATATTGATTTGTGGGATATTGTGCTTGATGGATTTACTTGTAATGACTATGATAAGAAATATTTTTCCTTGAACATTAAAGCAATGCAAATATTGAGAAGTGGTAAATGATGATGCTTATGCTAAAATTAAGAGTTGCTCTAGTGCTAAAGATATATGGGATACTCTTGATAATATCTATCTTGCTCTAGTTGTACATAGAGAGCAAGAAGAGGAAAAGTCATTGAAGGAATCTTGTTGTGAAAAATATCCTCAAAATGATGCTCAATTTGAAGAGGTGGCAAAGCAAAACCAATTGGTATATACTCTTGAAGCTTTGATGCACAATAATGAGAAAAATGGTGATTCCCTTATAAAGGACTTTGAGGTAAATAATGTTATACCATATTATAGTCCTTCCTTTGATGAGCTACAATGTGCATATAATGAATTATATGATGGTTTGTTGAATTTAGAAAAGAAAAATTTATGTTGTTTGGAAAACACTTCTTTCATTGAAAATGAAATTGAGATTTTGAAAAATGAATATGCTTTTCTTGATGAGGAAATGCCTTTAAAATGTGAAACCTCAACCTCTTGTGAAAAATGTATTAATTTAGAAAATCAAGTTAAGGACTGATCTTCTAAATTTGTCAAAGCTAATGATTTTAATTGCTTACATTCTATACTTGTTAATGAGAATAAAATTAATGTTATTCCACATGAAAGTTCAAGCAAGGCTTATGACAAAAATAGTTTAGAATATAAAAATAACAAAAGGCTTAAGTTTTCCAAAAATGATCTTCAAAGGACCAAGCCATCATTAAATTCAATTATTTATAATTTTTGTGGTCATCTAGGACATATTTCTCATTTATGCAATTATAGAAGAAATTCTTATATGAGAAATAATATGATATGAGTTCCTAAAGATCCTAAATACCCTAATACTAACATTCAAGGACCCAAGATAGAGTGGGTACTAAAACGTCCTCCCAGTGTTTCAATTATGCAGAAAACTTCTCAAAAGGATGGACAAATTGGTCAAGTGAAAAAGGAATCATCAAGGGGAATGCTTCCAAAGCCCATTAGTAGAAGTTTTGATTAAAGAAGGAAGATGACTTCAACCAAAGCTTCTCAAGTACAAAATGTGGAACTTGCAAAGTTCAAAACACCAAAAGAGAAGCAATGGGTAAGAAAAAGAGTTTCCTTAATTACCAAGACCAAGGTATCAAATTTTTTTACCTCTTATGCACATTCACTTAAAAAGATAATGAATATGAGATATATTCCTTGTAGACCTTAGGTAAAGGATAGAATTATGTGTACTTGATAAAATCTGAATATTTTGTTTTGCACATGATTATGTTCATTCTTATTGTACCATAACTCATTAGCTTGTTATATATCTTAATACATAAGGTTCTATAATACCTAGGTATGCTTTCTATACTTTAATTTGTTATATATCATGAAAGTAAACTTGTTTGGTCTTTGGAATTGTTTTTGGCATGCTGAAGTGCTCTCTGCAAAGAGACAATAATCGGTTAGAGCAAATGTCTAACAGGTTAGGGATCAATTTTACTCCTCATCTAACCAGTTAGGGCCTCATTTCCATTTCACCTAATCAATTACCCTGTTTTCCCTAACTGGTTTGGCCACTCCAAATTAAACTCTCCCAACCGTGTCCTATTTTATCTAATTTGTCAAATTAACTTTGTCATTATGTTTTACAATCTAACCATGGTTGTTTTATCTCTTGAACATGATGCTTATGATCTTGACTTGCTTAACTATGCTTACTTTGAAATGATTTTTTTTTAATTGTTGAAATGAGCTTCATGCTATTATGGTTACATTGTTGCTGAATTATTATTGAATATTTTGCAATGGCTAAAATATACTATAGAAATTGATTATTTGATTTATTGTGCTCAATTTACACACTATGAAAGATTGATATTTATGAGAGCATAATTGATTAATAATCAATGACTAACCACTATGGATCCAAAATTGGTGGATACCAAAGAAAGTACCTTGAATTGTGATGTAGGGTAACTATTAGCTCAAGTATGCTTTGAAGTGAAATACAACCATGCTACTTGAGGTTGGGAAAACTTAAAATGGTCTAAGTTCTCCAAAAGTGATGAAAGCATAAAAAGAATGACATGGAGAACCACAACATTCTCATGAAGCCTTGAGGCATGAAAGTTGGAGTCACTCACAAAAACTCAAAGAGTACACTTTTGGTGACATTAATCTCTTATCCTTATTTGTGCTTTAAAATGAATATCATATGATATTTGGATAAGCAGAGATTTGTTTTTATGCCTTAACATGCCTTAAGTTGTACTTTTCTAGCATTATGTTTTAAAAGTGTCTTTACATATGCTAACATGCTAGATATGCATACATCTTGCTTGGAATGACATGTTATGGTAATATCTTTAGTCTTGAGCTTGTGATCAATTCTCTTTGTTTAAATATTGAAATTCATATGCTCATGAGCAGTTTTAATCCTTTTTCTTTTATGCTTAATTGCCTTATATATTTCTTGGAGATTGGAAAGTTAAATATTATACGTCTTCTTGTTTGATATTGCTTGATATGTTCATATCTTGAAAACAAGAAGCAAATGATTCGTTTTGTGTCTTGAAATTATCTTTTGGTTCTTTTGAAGAGGAAAAATTCTGAAATTGGGATGTTCTTGAAGTGGTTAGTATTGATGAAAAGGAAACCAAGCTAAGATGAAACAAACTGATACTTTAAGGACTGACTTCTCAAAGATTTTCTAATCTTGGAAGTGCAATAATCAGTTACTTGTTCATTGAAGGTATTCTGATTGTAGCTGTTTAGTGCTCTCTGCCAAGTCGAATAATCAGTTATCATCTCCCTATAATTAGTTATGAGCTCACGTAGTGTTATCTGGGAGACAGAATAACCGGTTAAGAATTGTCCCTTAACCGATTATACCAACATATAGCAATTGGGAAGTTTCTGTTCTCACCAAATAATCGATTAGCACTCCTCCTTAACCGATTATTCCAACTCACAGAGGCCTCTAATTTCTATTCCAAAACAAAAATAACTGATCAGCCTCACCTTCTAATCGGTTAGTCTCTCAACCCGTGGCCACCCATATGAATTCTTCTCACCATAACCGATTGCCCAATGTTTCTAATCGGTTATTCACTCAATCTGTGGCTGCCTATTTCTATTTTTCCATACCATAATCGGTTACCATACTTCACTAACTGGTTATTGGTCATTAAAAAGGACTCCTTGCCATGACCTCCTTCACATATCAAGCACCCACTCACTCAACACCATTTGTGTCTTGAACTTGGCTTTGAATTTTAATTTTTCTTATATTGAAGTATATTTTTGAAATGAATCATAAATGGTTTTAAAATTTACAATTCCATGGCTTTTCAATTCTTTCATTAAAATAAGGGAATTCTTTTTGTTCTTGATTGACATGTGTGCATACTAGAATTCCTTACTTGATACTACATGTCTTGCATGATCATTGTTTGCCCCAAATTGTTTATTTATATTTTAATAATGATCAAGCTTTTCTTGATAAACTTGAATCTTGCTTTGAAAATGCTTAAATTATGCTTTTGGATTCAAGTGCATATGTTCTTCCTTTATTCTTGTTAGAGCTAACATTGCATGGTTGATAATGTGGTAGATGTTTTACATTATATATCAATTTAAATTATGCTTGTAAATGTGTTTAAATGATATTTGATGCTAACCTATGTTTTAGAGAACTTTTAAAGTTAGCTTGCAAGTGCCTCTATGTACTTTAAGTATGGCAATCAAATATCAAAATGTCAAGCATATGTGGATAAATGACAAGAGTTGAATGAAGAGAGACATGATGAGACTTTCTTCAAGTGCAATGGAAATACTCAATGGAAGAAAGCACAAACTCAAAGGACCTATAAATGAAGAACATTCTAAAGAAGCATCACTCTCTCGATAAGTATCTCTATCCCTAAACTATTGTGATATTTTATATGTTATGAATTGTATGATACTTATTGATAATTTGATTTTAAATGATTAGATTTTTCATTACATGAGAAGTATGTTTAGCATTGACAAAGTGCCTAATTGGACATTAAATTGCTAGTTTTGTCATTGCATATAGGGTGGATGATATTAGTTCTATACATGCTTTGATCCCTATAGCATATTTCAACAGGATGAAAGTTTGATATATATGATTCTCTTGATCTATGGTTTTTTAGTGATATAACACTTATGAGAATCATGCTCTTGTTTGGAAAAGGATTTTTGGTTTGCTTAAAAAGTTTTTTTTATTATAAAAAATTCTCTTATCATATTTGAAAGAAGCTTTTAAAGTTCCATATCCTTGAGAATCATTTGAACTTATCTTAAGACCTTGAAAGTATTTTCACCTACTAATTATCTTGAAAATTTAGAAATCATTGGATAAGTGTTATAAATGTAGTATTCTCTTCATTTGTTTTGAAAAATTTTATTAAATCTTGAGAGAATATTTAAGAAAGTTTCCAAATAGATCTTTTGAAACGGTCTATGGAGCCCATCTTGATACTTCAAAAGATAAGCCTTGTTTTTCAAAGTGTTTTATCTCTTCAAGGCTCTTGTTTAATGAGAAAAAGAGGATATATACTTTCAAATGCTCCTTTGACTTGGATTTGATCACTCTCAAGGAATATGTGGTTTTAATATAAAACCCTTCTACCCTTCTAAAATTTTTTTAAAAATATAATGTGTTTTTGTAAAATTCTTTTTGAAATGGGGAGAAGTCTTAAAAATGATTTTTGATTAATGAATTAAGAATATGTACCTTTTGCCTTGCTTTTCTTTATGATAATGTGCTTACATGGTCTTGGCATGCATATTTCCCTTTATCTATCTTGTGCTTAAATAAGGGGGAGCTTATCTTGCTTATCTTACATATTTTTCTTCCATGTCCTTGTTGACTATAAATATATGCATGACTATGTTGAACTATTATGTTTTATATCTTGAAAATATACATATTTTGAGGGGGAGTCTAGCTCTTAAGTAGTTATTTATATCTCTTGGCTTATATCCTTGTTTGACATGAAGTACTTTATTGTTAATACTATCAACATGTCAACAAAGATCATCTCTTATTGTCTTTCCCTCTATCAATAAAAGAAGGTAAACAT
This sequence comes from Ormosia semicastrata, assembly GCA_029884595.1. Taxonomy (NCBI): domain Eukaryota; kingdom Viridiplantae; phylum Streptophyta; class Magnoliopsida; order Fabales; family Fabaceae; genus Ormosia; species Ormosia semicastrata. Next base: position 79,265,707 of record JAQQTO010000063.1, on the reverse strand, counting down.
TCTTAAACTTCATATCAATTAATTCTTTCATTGAGAAATGCTTGATATGTGATAAGTTGTATGATCTTTCATTTGAAAACGTCAAATCCATGATCTTACACGAATATTTTGTAACTTCTAACAAGTGATATCAAGTGGTACTTATTTATCATGTGGTATGCAAGAAACTATATGCTAGACATAATTGCTTAAGCTTATTGCTATCATATGCTAAATGTTGATGTACTAAAATATGACAAGTTTTGCATGAATAATCTTTTATATCTTGAAAGCATGCTTGTTTCACCTCTCTATTTTTTGAATCATGTGTAGAATCAAATAAGGGGAGATAGTTATGTTTTGAATAACTTGAAAAAGTTTTCAATTTTGATGATCCTACTCTTTTTGACAACACGAGTTTTATCTGTAAAGGAAGTGAAATATTATCTTTCCTTCCTAAGCCTTTTTGTTGATGTCAAATGGGAAGAGTGAAAATTGGAAAGAAAAATATGTTCTTGTGCTTATTATTTGATATGTTTGCATGAATATCCATTCTTGTATATTGCTAAACATATTTTTTCTTTGGTGATTTGTCATCATCAAAAAGGGAAAGATTGTGGAAATAAGTTTGCCCTAATGACTTAATATGTTAAGTTTTGATGATGACAAATACAAGACAAAAAGAATGATGCTTATTGTAACACCCCAAATTTTAGACTATGTTGCAAGAGCTGACAGAATTACACTACTTTGTGTTTTCTGTGCATTATAAAAATAATTTGATTATTTCGATACTATTTGTGATTATTTTGTGTGATTTGCTCCTGGTCAAGAAAATAATAATTTTCGGGCCGGGGAAATTCTTGTCTGATTATTTAGAGACGGGGATCTTACTTAACCCGAATCGAGTAACACGAAAAAGAATCTATTGATTTTTAGAATTTATCGTAAAATAATTCTATTTCTTGATAAATGTATGTTGCTTGATGCATAGTTGTTATTGCTATGAATTATTTTGACCCTAGGTATAGTATAATTTGCCATAATAATCAACCGACCAAAATTACGGAATTCTAATTCGACCAAAATTAAATCCCAATCCGACGAAGTTCCTCAACATTTTCCCAAATGGTTTTCATTTCAAAACCTGTTTCGACAAACCGAATTCGACAATTTCTTTTGAGAATAGATTCTTGTCGATCTTGACTTCATTTCAAGCCTATTCCGACAAACAAAGCTCTCGCAGTTTATGAATATACTCCTGTCGATAGACTCGGTCTTTCTCAAGCCTTACAGGGATCCAAAGATCAATCTCACGTAACTCATTCGACAATCCAAGATTTTTGAAGGTCTTGACATCGACAGAATTTGGACAAGATCCAAACACTTGGAAGAAATTTTCCTAACATTTTGATCCCGTCGGATTTAATTACTGAATGCAAGCATAAGTTAAATAGTGAGTTGAATCCGACACCTTCAGAGCATTTTCCCGACAACATCAATCGGTAGTTCGACAAAACCCAAAATACCTCAAGACTGGATGAAACTGATTCTCAATTCTTGAATCAGAAATCAAAGATTTTGGCTGTTATGGCTGCCTCTTCCGACAAAGATGATTTTTTTTTTGACCAAGATTATCTATTTCGACTAAGGTTATCTTTTCCGACAAAGACTATTTATTCAAAAACATGAAAGACTTCCTCAAATTCGACAAAATGATAGATGTTGCTGTTGGCAGAGAATCAGTCAAAATATGGTTCTCTTTTTTCCTCAATCTTATCGGACGATTCTCCAAATCAAAATGAAGATGACTGCTATGTAATCGACCTAACTAATCATAAATAGTACTACTATTCGTTGTCGAACACTATTTTATGTCGAAGGTTGCTCATTGTTGGACAAACACTTATCGTCGAATTTGATATTCAGACCATTTAGGCAATGTTAATATCCGTCGAGTGAGGATGCTCATGTCCGTTGAGTTAGAATGTCAATTTTCATCGAGTGAGGATGCTAATGTCCGTCGAATTTGAATGATAATATTCGTCGAGTTATAGTGCTAACGACCATCGAGTAAGAATTCCTGATTTCAGTAGAAAAACTTCTCTAATGTCAAAATCCGTCGAATTTGATCTTCTGACCATATAATATTTTGTCGATTCGACAATTGGAAGATTTCTCCAACGTCAACACCTGTCCGATAAATTAGGATATTTGTTGACCTTTTCAAGTTCATCCGACAGCCTTTCATTTTCGTTTGACAGAATCACCATTCGACAGAGTTCTCATCCGACAACACTTGATTTTAACCATTCTTGGGGAAATGATGTTCTCCCATCTTACCGAATTTTGTTATGTCGTTGTTCGTCAAAAATTTCCTTGGAAACTCACGTTCATGCAGCAATTTGGAGGGGTTCTACGTCGGCCACGTAGCAGCTTGAAGGAGGTTCTACAAGGTTCTTGAACAATCCAATAACCTTGAAAGTCAAATGAATGACATCAGCCACGTGCATTCAGAATAAGATATTTTACTTCATGTAAATCCTAAACTTTATTTAAGCTTATCCCACGGCAACCGCCTCATAATTTTACTCTCATAAAATTACATTTTCTCTCTCATCAAAAAGCATCCATCTTTTCTCTCAAAAATCTCATGAACAGAAGTATCAGTTTTCTTCCTTTTCTTTTCTTTGCTTCGGCCAAGCATCCTACCGATACCATCTATTACCTATAATTTTCATTCTCACCACTTCCTAAAGCCAAATAACCTTCTAAACACTTTCATTTAGAAAGTTTTCACAAAATCTCACTCTAAGTGCTTCAAAATCCAATTTCTATCTTACTTCCTTGGAGGAATTGTTGTGGCTTATACGAAAACAAGGAGAAGGAGAAGAGCTTAAAAAGCTTGAATCATCTATTTTCTATCTTGTTCTTCAAAGCTCAAGTTTGAAGCCTTGAAGAAGCTCTTGGTGGAGGGAGTTTGCTTGAAGGAGACATACAAAGAGCTTTGGAGGTTCTTAAAGAGGTAAGAGGGAGATTTAACCTCACCAACCAAGTTTTGGTGGTGTGGAGATGGTTGTGTCTGGTGAAAAACCCCTAAGGGTTTATTCACTTATTGTTTAACTACTTCTTTAGTTGTGATTGTGTTGTTGGTGATTTTATGTTTGTGATTGTGGTGTTTATGGCTTTGAAATTATGATTGCATGTGTGATAATATGTTTATTGTTTTGATAAATATTGGTATGTATGAAACTGAATGCATGTAAGTGTATGTGTAAATTAAGATGTGAATAATATGATGGATTAAACTGATAATTTAGAATTTGAAAGAAAAGGAATTGAATTTGGAAGAGTCGAATACAGCAAGATGAAATGATTTTGGAGAAACAATACAGATTATGATTTTATAGGAGCAATATTGTAATTTTTGTGTTTAATGGAGACATGTTGTAACTATTGATTTTTGAATGGTTATATTGTAAATATGGTTTTTGAGAGACTATTTCATAAATATAATTTGTATGAGAAACTATTTCGTAAATGTGATTTTATGAAGGACTATTTCGTCAATAGGATTTTTATGAGGGACTATGTTGTAAATTATGAATTTTATGAAAGATTATTTCGTAAAAAGGAATTTTATAAAAAAAATCATTTTGTAAATATGAATTTTTGAGGGACTATTTTATAAATATGAATTTTATGAGGGATGATTTCGTAAAATATGAATTTTTCAAGGGACTATTTCGTAAATGTGACTTTTATGAGGGACTATTGTGAAAATATTATTTGGATGAGGATTATAATGCAAATATTATGTTTTGAGGAGTTATTATGCAAATATGAAAAATGAAGTTGAGTTTTGGTGTTAACCGAGGAAACTAGTATTCTTAATTTAAAACATGTGAAAAGTATTTTACGTGATTGAGAAATGATGAAAAATTGATACGTGATTTGAGAAAATGCGAAAAATATGGTTTCGCGATGAAATTACAGTAATAATATTGTTGGGCCTATATGAGGACCCCGAATATGAGATAAAGAAAATTGAATTGAGAAGATGAGAGAATGAATTGAACTTAGAAAGGTGCATTTGAATGTGCATTGAAAAAAAGTCCGAGGGGCTGAATAAGATTGATTGCCGAAAGAAGGAAAGAACACACCTCCTGAGTGGGTGCGATGTGCGTAGTGTAGGTCACTCGTTGACCTTGGGGGCATCGGGTGCGGGTTGCCTACAATGGACAGAGAATAAAGCTTCAGACATCGTAGGTTAGACCGATGCAACACACCGATGATCCGGGACCGAGACACTATCCATAATCGAGATCGATAAAGACTGTGATGCATATGCTAGATGTGCAAATGCTAAATGAGCAAATGCTAAATGAGCAAAGAGAATGAGCACGTGGTCTGAGGCATGTAGTGCAGACAGATTCTTTTCGATCACTCTTTCGACTGAGTTTTAACTCCATGGAGTAGTAAAATTGAGTCTAGGTACATGAGTCTAGATGCATATATAGAGATACTGAGGGTATTTTCATAATTATTGATTTTGATAACTGAATTATTGAATAAGTGAATATTGATAAGGACATGGGCGTAATTATGAATTATGATGATAAATGATGTTGGTAGCATAATTGTAATTATGTATGATGTGTTGATATGAGATATGATGTGTGTTAGATAAATGATATTGATGATATAATTGTAATTATGTATGATGTATGGTATGAGAATTTGTATGTGTTTATCTTCATTGCTACCATACTGGTATTGGCGTAGGTGATCTCACCTCTTTGTCTGTCTATTTCTGTATTGTATTTATAATTGTAAAGAGATTGAGCAAGACGTTGAGTGAGAACGCAAGAAAGATCAGATTTTCGAGAAGGAAGTTGAGTTCTAAAGAGATGGAGATGCTGAGTTTTCGTAAGGTTTATGGGAACCGGAGGCATAGTGCGTCGAGCTTGCTGGAAAATGTATTTCTCACATAAATAGTAATAGGGAGCTTACTACCGTACTCCTGGTACGGTTAGTATTGTATATTTTGTGTCAAGCTGGATTCCTCCCTGTTGAGGAGTCTGAGGAGGACCCGTTTGAGGGTTCTGCATGTTTAGAGTTACTTGGGCATTATGTAATTTAATTAATGTGTAAATATTTTTAGAGTCCAATTTGTAAATATTAAAGTGTGACAGTACTACGACTTATGTATGTATAATGTAAAATTATATTGTAATAATGCTGTAATGTTTTAATTTCCGCTAAGTTTATCTTACTACCACCAAGAAATTTTACAACTCGTATTTATATTACAAGCATGATTCATAACGAAGGGGTGATATGATAATTGAGTAACACGAAGTGTGACGCCCTAAGGAGGGTGTTACATTAGGTGGTATCAGAGCCCAAGTTAGAGTCTTTTGGGTTTGTGGGTAGGTTTGTCTTGTTTGTGTTGTGTGAATCTCTGATACTGAATACAGAGATATGTTTTGGTTTCCGAAAGGAGACGATGTTATGTGAAATAGTTACGTTAAGTTCGTCGTATTTTGATTTTGTTTATCTTTGAAGAAAGATAATGGAACGAAGTGAACATGAGCATGTGGATGCGAGACGTGATGAAGATCGTATAGCCGCAGCTAGAAGTGTGATGCAAAAGATTATTGAAGTAGCAGTACAACAGAGACAGATGATCGTTCAGCAGCAGGAACTAATAATCGAACTTTATAGCTTATTAGGATTGGAGCAGCCGTCGGATGCGAGAAGCAGTAATTTGGAATCTTCGATAATCCAAGATGGAAGGAAGCGTAAAGTCGATCGTGTCCAGAAAAAGCGGTGTGTACGACCATTGAGGAAGCAACAATGAACAAAGAGGGGGAGTACTAGTGGCAACGATTTTGGTCAGACTGTGGCATCATCACTGAAATGTTTCAAGTGTGGGAAAAATCATCTTACCAAAGATTGTCAGCATAAAGGGTTTATTTGTTATCGATGTGGGAAGCCTGGATATTTCTCCAGAGATTGTGATCAACTAAAGATGGAACTTTCCATTAGTGATACACGTATTTCAAAATCTCAAGAAGAAGAAGAAGAAGAAGAAGAAGAAGAAAGAGCCGGTGCAGAGAGTGTAGTGAGACCATTCAAATACAAAAAACTTGAGGAGCAAGGAAATTGTGCCATAGAGGGTAATCTTAAAAATGTATTGTATAATGCGTAAGGTAACCCAGTCTTTTGTGATCTGTGACTGTGTAAAATCTTTTTAGGTTATCTGTGTTTTGTTCTTTTCATAATACTACTTCAACTTCGAAACTTGTTATTACTACTCGAGTCTGTCTGAAAATACCTTATTATTATTAGAGTTTGAAACTTTTCTGTTGATCTGGTTTATCTATTTCTTGTTCAAATAGACTGAGTAAATCAATTTGACTTATCCATGTCTTCGTTATAGTGTGATCGGAGTATTTCTACTCTTCTTGTTAAACTTGTTGTTTATACTCAAGTTTTCTAACTTTATCCTATACCTATTGAATATCAAATCTTTTCTGTTGATTTGATTTATTTATCTAAAATTACATCTATTTGAGAATCTGACTCTATAAATGGATTGGTTATTTTCCAACCATATCCTACTAGATTGATACAAGGTAACCTTAGTGTTTCGTTGACCTGAGATTTTTGGATTTGAATCCAGAAAGTTCATTTCTAAAATTTTTGGACTATGTTCATTTCGAAATCTATTAGATCATTTCAAATTCTTATTGGGCTAATCTAGTAACCTATTGAATAGTCTTATTATTTTTCCTTATGACTTTCAAAGTGTCTTTCATGTATCTCAATTAAGAAAGAGTTATGCGTAAAACTAGTCGAATGCAAGTTCATTAGAAGTTCAACTTGTGAATTTAGATTGAGTGTTAAGATAAAATAGAAAGATGGTGACGTATACTTCAAGGCAGTGGAACATACATGAGAAGAATCATTCGATTTACATTTTAGAATATGCGATAGTTGTTTTGTCACAAAAATTTGAAGATATGTTCTTTCCTATAAAGTCTACCATAATTTCAAGGGTTTGAAGTACCTGTACAATCAAGAGGGGCTACGATATAAGGAAAAGACGGTAGATAGAATTTTCAAAGGATTTGTTGAGAGCTTGTGTTCTAGAATAAGCTGGTTGTTGGGGTGAATTTCTACCATTGATAGAATTCACATACAACAATAGTTTTCGTTCGAATATAGGGTACCTACCCTATGAGGCATTGTATGGGTGAAGATGTAGAACGTCATTGTGTTAGCATCATGATGTTGAAAGTACAGAGGTAGGACCAGAAATTGTGCAGCAAACTACTGAGAAAGTAAAGACGATGTAAGGCAAAATAAGGACAACTCAGACACGACAAAAGAGTTATGAAGATAAAAGACGAAGACCGCTTGAATTTGAAGAAGGTAACCATGTGTCTCTACGTGTGACACCTATGACAAGAGATGGACAAGTGATTAAGTCGAGGAAACCCACTCCGAAGTTTATTAGACAGTATCGGATACTCTGTTGGATATCGTACAAATAAAGGAAAATTCAACCTACGAGACGTTTCTAGTCAAGATTGAAGATCAAAGGACAAAGTAACTTCGAGATAATGAAATCGCATTGGTTAAAGTGGTTTGGAATGATATATGTGGTGAAGCAATTTGGGAATTGGAAGATAAGATAAGAGAGTAGTATCCATTTTTATTTTAAGTGTGTCAAGTTTCGAGGACGAAACTTATTTTAGAGGGGGAGAGTTGTAACACCCCAAATTTTAGACTATGTTGCAAGAGTGATATAATTACACTACTTTGTGTTTTCTGTGCATTATAAAAATAATTTGATTATTTCGATACTATTTGTGATTATTTTGTGTGATTTGCTCTCGGTCAAGAAAATAATAATTTTCGGTAGGAAAATTCTTGTCTCGATTATTTAGAGACGGGGATCTTACTTAACCCGAATCTGAGTAACACGAAAAAGAATCTATTAACTTTTAGAATTTATCTCAAAATAATTCTATTTTACTTGATAAATGTATGTTGCTTGATGCATAGTTTATTGCTATGAATTATTTTGACCCTAGGTATAGTATAATTTGCCATAATAATCAACCGACCAAAATTCTGGAATTCTAATTTGACCAAAATTAAAATCCCAATCGATGAAGTTCCTCAACATTTTCCCAAATGGTTTTCATTTCAAAACCTGTTTCGACAAACCGAATTCGACAATTTCTTTTGAGAATAGATTCTTGTCGATACTGACTTCATTTCAAGCCTATTCCGACAAACAAAGCTCGACAGTTTTATGAATATACTCCTGTCGATAGACTCGGTCTTTCTCAAGCCTTACAGGGATCCAAAAGATCAATCTCACGTAACTCATTCGACAATCCAAGATTTTTGAAGGTCTTGACATCGACAGAATTTGGACAAGATCCAAACACTTGGAAGAAATTTTCCTAACATTTTGATCCCGTCGGATTTAATTACTGAATGCAAGCATAAGTTAAATAGTGAGTTGAATCCGACACCTTCAGAGCATTTTCCCGACAACATCAATCGGTAGTTCGACAAAACCCAAAATACCTCAAGACTGGATGAAACTGATTCTCAATTCTTGAATCAGAAATCAAAGATTTTGGCTGTTATGGCTGCCTCTTCTGACAAAGATGATTTTTTTTCCGACCAAGATTATCTATTTCGACTAAGGTTATCTTTTCCGACAAAGACTATTTATTCAAAAACATGAAAGACTTCCTCAAATTCGACAAAACGATAGATGTTGCTGTTGGCAGAGAATCAGTCAAAATATGGTTCTCTTTTTTCCTCAATCTTGTCGGACGATTCTCCAAATCAAAATGAAGATGACTGCTATGTAATCGACCTAACTAATCATAAATAGTACTACTATTCGTTGTCGAACACTATTTTATGTCGAAGGTTGCTCATTGTTGGACAAACACTTATCATCGAATTTGATATTCAGACCATTTAGGCAATGTTAATATCCGTCGAGTGAGGATGCTCATGTCCGTTGAGTTAGAATGTCAATTTTCGTCGAGTGAGGATGCTAATGTCCGTCGAATTTGAATGATAATATTCGTCGAGTTATGGTGCTAACGACCGTCGAGTAAGAATTCCTGATTTCAGTAGAAAAACTTCTCTAATGTCAAAATCCATCGAATTTGATCTTCTGACCATATAATATTTTGTCGATTCGACAATTGGAAGATTTCTCCAACGTCAACACCTGTCCGATAAATTAGGATATTTGTTGACCTTTTCAAGTTCATCCGACAGCCTTTCATTTTCGTTTGACAGAATCACCATTCGACAGAGTTCTCATCCGACAACACTTGATTTTAACCATTCTTGGGAAATGATGTTCTCCCATCTTACCGAATTTTGTTATGTCGTTGTTCGTCAAAAATTTCCTTGAAACTCACGTTCATGCAAGCAATTTGGAGGGGTTCTACGTCGGCCACGTAGCAGCTTGAAGGAGGTTCTACAAGGTTCTTGAACAATCCAATAACCTTGAAAGTCAAATGAATGACATCAACCACGTGCATTCAGAATAAGATATTTTACTTCATGTAAATCCTAAACTTTATTTAAGCTTATCCCACGGCAACCGCCTCATAATTTTACTCTCATAAAATTACATTTTCTCTCTCATCAAAAAGCATCCATCTTTTCTCTCAAAAATCTCACGAACAGAAGTATGAGTTTTCTTCCTTTTCTTTTCTTTGGTTCGGCCAAGCATCCTACCGGTACCATCTATTACCTATAATTTTCATTCTCACCACTTCCTAAAGCCAAATAACCTTCTAAACACTTTCATTTGGAAAGTTTTCACAAAATCTCACTCTAAGTGCTTCAAAATCCAATTTCTATCTTACTTCCTTGGAGGAATTGTTGTGGCTTATACGAAAACAAGGAGAAGGAGAAGAGCTTAAAAAGCTTGAATCATCTATTTTCTATCTTGTTCTTCAAAGCTCAAGTTTGAAGCCTTGAAGAAGCTCTTGGTGGAGGGAGTTTGCTTGAAGGAGACATACAAAGAGCTTTGGAGGTTCTTCAAGAGGTAAGAGGGAGATTTAACCTCACCAACCAAGTTTTGGTGGTGTGGAGATGGTTGTGTCTGGTGAAAAACCCTAAGGGTTTATTCACTTATTGTTTAACTACTTCTTTAGTTGTGATTGTGTTGTTGGTGATTTTATGTTTGTGATTGTGGTGTTTATGGCTTTGAAATTATGATTGCATGTGTGATAATATGTTTATTGTTTTGATAAATATTGGTATGTATGAAACTGAATGCATGTAAGTGTATGTGTAAATTAGGATGTGAATAATATGATGGATTAAACTGATAATTTAGAATTTGAAAGAAAAGGAATTGAATTTGGAAGAGTCGAATACAGCAAGATGAAATGATTTTGGAGAAACAATACAGATTATGATTTTATAGGAGCAATATTGTAATTTTTGTGTTTAATGGAGACATGTTGTAACTATTGATTTTTGAATGGTTATATTGTAAATATGGTTTTTGAGAGACTATTTCATAAATATAATTTGTATGTGAAACTATTTCGTAAATGTGATTTTATGAAGGACTATTTCGTCAATAGGATTTTTATGAGGGACTATGTTGTAAATTATGAATTTTATGAAAGATTATTTCGTAAAAAGGAATTTTATAAAAAAATCATTTTGTAAATATGAATTTTTGAGGGACTATTTTGTAAATATGAATTTTATGAGGGATGATTTCGTAAAATATGAATTTTTCAAGGGACTATTTCGTAAATGTGACTTTTATGAGGGACTGTTGTGAAAATATTATTTGGATGAGGATTATAATGCAAATATTATGTTTTGAGGAGTTATTATGCAAATATGAAAAATGAAGTTGAGTTTTGGTGTTAACCGAGGAAACTAGTATTCTTAATTTAAAACGTGTGAAAAGTATTTTACGTGATTGAGAAATGATGAAAAATTGATACGTGATTTGAGAAAATGTGAAAAATATGGTTTCGCGATGAAATTACAGTAATAATATTGTTGGGCCTATATGAGGACCCCGAATATGAGATAAAGAAAATTGAATTGAGAAGATGAGAGAATGAATTGAACTTAGAAAGGTGCATTTGAATGTGCATTGAAAAAAAGTCCGAGGGGCTGAATAAGATTGATTGCCGAAAGAAGGAAAGAACACACCTCCTGAGTGGGTGCGATGTGCGTAGTGTAGGTCACTCGTTGACCTTGGGGGCATCGGGGTGCGGGTTGCCTACAATGGACAGAGAATAAAGCTTCTGTATCGTAGGTTAGACCGATGCAACACACCGATGATCCGGACCGAGACACTATCCATAATCGAGATCTGATAAAGACTGTGATGCATATGCTAGATGTGCAAATGCTAAATGAGCAAATGCTAAATGAGTAAAGAGAATGAGCACGTGGTCTGAGGCATGTAGTGCAGACAGATTCTTTTCGATCACTCTTTCCGACCTGAGTTTTAACTCCATGGAGTAGTAAAATTGAGTCTAGGTACATGAGTCTAGATGCATATATAGAGATACTGAGGGTATTTTCATAATTATTAATTTTGATAACTGAATTATTGAATAAGTGAATATTGATAAGGACATGGACGTAATTATGAATTATGATGATAAATGATGTTGGTAGCATAATTGTAATTATGTATGATGTGTTGATATGAGATATGATGTGTGTTAGATAAATGATATTGATGATATAATTGTAATTATGTATGATGTATGGTATGAGAATTTGTATATGTTTATCTTCATTGCTACCATACTGGTATTGGCGTAGGTGATCTCACCTCTTTGTCTGTCTATTTCTGTATTGTATTTATAATTGTAAAGAGATTGAGCAAGACGTTGAGTGAGAACGCAAGGAAGATCAGATTTTCGAGAAGGAAGTTGAGTTCTAAAGAGATGGAGATGCTGAGTTTTCGTAAGGTTTATGGGAACCGGAGGCATAGTGCGTCGAGCTTGCTGGAAAATGTATTTCTCACATAAATAGTAATAGGGAGCTTACTACCGTACTCCTGGTACGGTTAGTATTGTATTTTGTGTCAAGCTGGATTCCTCCCTGTTGAGGAGTCTGAGGAGGACCCGTTTGAGGGTTCTGCATGTTTAGAGTTACTTGGGCATTATGTAATTTAATTAATGTGTAAATATTTTTAGAGTCCAATTTGTAAATATTAAAGTGTGACAGTACTACGACTTATGTATGTATAATGTAAAATTATATTGTAATAATGCTGTAATGTGTTAATTTCCGCTAAGTTTATCTTACTACCACCAAGAAATTTTACAACTCGTATTTATATTACAAGCATGATTCATAACGAAGGGGTGATATGATATTGAGTAACACGAAGTGTGACGCCCTAAGGAGGGTGTTACACTTATGCTTGATAGATGTGCTTTATAGATAACAAATGCATTACAAAAGAATGTTGATCATGTTACATAAATGTGTTTAATGAGATATATTATATCATGCATGATTATATACTTTATCTAATTATATTTCACATAATAATCATGCAATAAAATATGTGTAACATTCTTCATATTATATATCCAATAATGCTTTGTATGAGTTATAATGAATTAATATTAGATTTGACTCTATTTAAATGAAAATGTGAAAAATATTCTTTGTTGCATCCTACATAGAGCATATCTATTAGTAATTGATAAATGTCTTATTTGGATATGTCTATGGATGTCTTATATGCATGTTAGACTAACTAGAGTTATAAATTTATGAATCATACATATGAAGATATTGAGTTATGAATTTGGACTAACTATATTTGTTTTACATAAGTAATACTTTGTAGGATAGTCTAAGTACCAAGAGTGAGCATTGTAACAAGAAAGTAAAAGATCACAACTATGCTCAACTAAAAAACAATGAGAATGAAAAGATGCTCCAAGCATTTGCAAGTTTTGAAAAGAAGATTTTCTTTGGAAGCTTGGATTACATCAAGAATTGATGATGACAAATGATCAAGTTCCAAGGTTCTTCAAGAGTAGCTTATAGGACTTAGATCTTGTGTAACGGTAAATGGGAATCACACTAAGCTCAAATATGTTTTAACATCTTTAAAAATGTTTCTTACATTCTAAAATGCCCAAGAAACCGTTTTTGGAAAGCTAATCTTGGTGGTAGTACAAATCTATGAAAAATAGTCAAGTTTGTGTTTTACAAAACTGACCTTTGGTCACTCTTTTGATCATATCTTTCAAAATACTTTGAGTTATGTTCTGAAATATTTCATATGAAAATACACTCAAAGATCTTTCCAATGAGTGGTCGTTTGCTTAAAACTAATAAGAACGAAGAAGTTATGACCATTTAAAGTTAGTTTTCAAAACCAGAGGCTCCTAACCGATTATTCACCCTATCAGAAGCCATTTTCACGTTCTGAAATGTCCTAACAGATTAGGCAATTGGCCTAACCGATTAGCATGATAAAAAGGAGCATATTTCAAGTTTCTAAAGCTCTTAACTGATTAGGTAATTCACCTAATCGGTTAGCACAAGTAAAAGGAGCATTTTCCATGCTTAATATGACCTCCTAACCGATTAGGAAGTTTTCCTAACCGGTTAATAGTGTTTTTAAAACACATGGGAAAGGAGGCCTAACCGATAAGGCCAAATGCCTAACCAGTTATTTGATAACTTAGAAGGCTTTTCCTAAAAGGCCGAACCGATTAGGACAATGTCCTAACCGATTAGTTGCAAACCAGAAACGCTCCTAACAGTCATAAAATGGCTAGTTTTCTTAATTAATTATTTCCAAACTTTACCCAACAGCTCTAAATTTTAATGGGCTATGAATACAAGTGTTGGGCATCAAAGAAATGTGAAGGAAACTATCAAAAAATGATTCTTGAGCATTGAATACGAGTTTTACCATTATTTCATCAATTATTCTATTTTTGAGCTATAAGTGTGTGAATTCTTGATACCTATAGTGCTTCAATTTGTATTATCTACTCTTTGAGAGAGTTTCTATCTTTTACATCTTTGTAGAATCTGTAAAGAGAGGGTGAGGTATCCCTCTAGAGAAAAGGGTAAGGTATCCCTTGAGGGTGAGGCATCCCTCAAAAGTTGTAAAGGGTGAGGTATCCCTGTTTGAGGCTCAAGCACAAGGGTGAGGTATCCCAAGGTGTGTTGAGTGCTCTAAATTGTAAAGGTTTTTAAGCACCCATTCAAGCTTGAAGGTTTAGTGGAAAAATCTTGGGTGGTTCACTTGAGGACTAGACGTAGGCCACAAGTGGTTGGTGGCTGAACCAGGATAAGTCTTAGTATTTGCTATTCTCAACTCTATCTCTTTATATTTGTGTTTTAACTATATATGTTTGAGTTAAATTTGATATCTAGTTTATTTGCATGATTTATCCCATAACCCAAGTTATATTTGAGTAATCCTTAATAGTTATGTCTTTGCTATGCATGTTCTGCTACACTTGTTAATTGAGTTATTCAAAATGCATAATTTGTCAAAATTGTGTTAAAATTAGTCATCACCCAATTCACCCTCCTCTTGGGTAATGGTTGCCATGGCTAACATATTCTGCTCTTATGACATCCTGGTACGAGCAAATAATCGGTTAGGCCTTGTCCCTAACCGGTTATTTGATGCGTTTTCAACCAGAAAATAAGGCAAAACACAACCTTTTCCTATCCTTTCCATTATCTTCATCAACTTATCATCAAAACTCATCTTGCACATATATTCACGCTAGTATATTAGTGAAAAACCAACAAGGATCAATCACAAGAGTTTCTCAAACCAAACCAAACCTAAAGGTTCAACAACAAAACCAATCCATTAAACCCATAATTCCATTTTCATGTTTATAAAGATTCTAAGCCAAACACAAGCTCATAAACTATAGACACATCATTTACACAGTTTCCTTCACAAACATCAAAACTCAACCATAAACATTCACACCAAAAGTGGAACCAAAAAGAGAACAAAAGTGAAGAAAAGAAACTAAGCAACCCCCTACTATAACTCCTTGAAGATGGTGACAGTGGGCTATGGTGCTTCCTAGCTTTTCTTCCCTTCCCCTTTCCTCTTCCTTTGTTTCTTTTCTTTCTATTTTTCTTCTCCCCCTGTTGCCTCAGCTGCTCTCCCCACGTGATAATGAAAAGGTGAGAGAGTGAAAAGTGAGCTAAGAATGAAAGAGAGGCAAGAAAGTCAAAGCAATAGTGGATGGGACGGTGGAAACATGTGGAGAGATAAGGATAAGTTGAGATATTTTGCTGGAATATTATATCTCTTGGGAATACTTTTGATCTTACAAATCCAAGCTTCCTAACTTCCAAAAGTGTTATGAAAAATCCTAGGATTCATCTTAATCTTATTTTTATCATTACTTTTTTGTTCATACACCTAAAATTGTCACTTAAGTCCTATTACTCTTCCTCAAGTTAAATTAAACCTAAGGAAATAAGATAATATACTTACAAATATCTTCCTTCCTCAAATCATGACATTGTGATTATCTCCTCTTTTTACTTATAAATTCTTTGATCCTAATTAGTCCCCCAAATCATCTGAGTAATATTTTCTAATATTCTTTCTAAAACTTTCATTATTTAAATTCTAAATAAAATCTTTTCTATCCTAATTACTCTTCCATCCTATTATCAAATATTTTAGGTCTCCAATTCACTCTTTCGTCCAATTATCAAATACCATGGCCAAAATCAATTCTTTTCAATGGTAAAAACTTTGTTTATTTCCTTTTTTAACTTATAAAGTCATAAATCATACTCTTGCCACCTAACTATCTAAGTTCTTAATCCATAAAATATTTTAGCCTTGAACACCCTATTCTCCACATCATGGTCGTGAGCTACAATGGTTATTGGGACCAAAATACTCTTCCTTTCTAGCACAATTTAAAGCATACAACATGATTTTTGAGCATTATAATCACACTATAACAAGTTCACGCATACCATCAAAGTAGTAAAATCATATAAAGCATATAACCACAAGTCACAAAGTCATACAATTATGGTGAATAAATCCTCACATGGATTTATCACCCTCAAATGAATTTGTTCCTCACCACCATAAGTGGTTAATGAGGTTAATCTCCCTCTTACTTAAGATCTAGCTTCCTAACTCCTTGTAGGTCCTCTTGAAAAAGCTTCTCCTTTTAAGAAGATCCTTAAAACAAAACAACACACAAGCATCAACATCTAGGGCTTGGAAACAAGATGTTTTAGAAGAAACCCACAACAACAAAGTGTCTTAGGATGGAGTTTTGATTCAAGAAATGTGGATAAATAAAATTAAAGAAGATTAAAAGAGTGGGTTGAGGGGTGTGGCTGTGAGGCTTTCCAAGAAAAAGAAGAGAGTTTTGTATTTTGGCTTCTTGATTCTTGATAGAAAGATAGAAATGAACTAAGTGATAGCAAAAAATCAAATCTTTAGTCCCCCAAGGACCTATGGCTGTGAGCTTTGGGAGAAAGAAATGGAAGAGAGTGTTGGTTATTCATAAACAAGATAAGAAAATCTCAAGAGGGATAAGAACTTTACCTTAAAATCCTTGAACTTGAGATTTCAAAAAAATCTTGAAGAAACACTTGATGATGGGTGGACAAAGTCAAGATCTTCACATCTAATGGCCTTAGGAAGAGATATGGATTCAAGAATGTGATTGATTAGAATTAAAGTAGAAGAGATGGTGGATTTTTAGGTGGTGGCCGTGAGGTAGGGAGAGAAAAATAAGAGAAGAAAAGATGAGAGAAAATAAGAGAAGAAAGTGTGTAACTTTTGGTGAAGAGAGAGAAAGTGATAGAAAAGTTATGAATTGAAAATTGAAGTGGAAACTTGTCAAGAAGTCTCTCCACTCTCTCTTGGCCATGCAACACTCTTTGGGAGAAGGAGCCAAGCTTCTCCCAAAGCTTCCTCAAGAAGCTTCTCCCTTTGTCTAAAAAGTCAAATGTGATGTCATTAAGTGATGTCACTTGGTTAATGTCATAAAAGTGACTAGATAGAAATAGTCTACTAGATTTTTATTATAAGTTATTATCTAATGGATAAAAATCACAGTTAACAAAGTCGGTATGTAATATCCTAGAAAGTCATGTTAAGCTTGTATATGGTTACAGAGGTAGCCTAATACTTACTTAACGTGTCTGTGTAATTTTGTGACTTTCTGAGTATGTTTAGGCACTTTATTGTAACACTATGTGAGAAATATAACTGTTATTTGCTCTGGAAGTGGCTTAAACTGCTTAGTTAGTGGAAATAATTGTGGAGAGTTTGTTTCCAAGTCATAAATATGGGAAATGTGCTACAGTTAAAGTTTAAGAATTTTCGAAGTTAGTTCGACATTTTTAAGCATACTGGTTGTGTGTTTTAGTGTCTGTTTGACCCACAGATGATATGAAAATATCAATTTTTGGTGAAATAGAATTTTTAATGAATCTCAGGATTTATTTTGAATCTGTTGGAAGCTACGAAACTAGATTCAGTGGAATCTGGGTGTTCTTAGCAGATTGGGATTTTGGTACCCAACTAAGAGAAGTCTAAATAAACTTCCCTTCTTGTTAAATATCCCACGGTAGGGATATTTGGGAGGCAGAAACAGAAGAGAAAATGTGAGAAAGAAGAGAAAAGAAAAGAAAGAAAATAGAGGAGAGAAAGAGAAGGAAAGAAGAAGAAAGAAGAAGGAAGAGAAGGATCAACCATCGAAGGAAAGGATCCAAGTGAAGGCCTTGCTTCATCTTCATCATCTTGATCTTGAGGTAGGAGGAAATCTATTTGTGATGTTTGTTTTCATTCTTTTCTTTTGGTTCAAGAAAAACTTGAAGAGGAAATGAGGTTTGATGAGTGATTTTATGATTTATAAGTTGAATCTTGATGTGTTTAGTGTGGTTGAGTTAGAAACTGAATTGTTGATGTGTTAGGATGAATTTTTCATCATTTGGAGCCTTAATTCCAATTCTAGGTCATTATTAGGGGTTTTGGTCAAGTTGGAGATTTTGAATCATAAGTGTCAATTTAAATGAAATTGATGTTGTTTATGAGTTGTTATGTGTAGTTTGACCTTATTAGAGGTTGGAAATCACTTGAAAACGGATTTTTAGTGATTGGAAGTGGTTTTAGTTCCAATGGAACAGTAACCTGTAATTGCAGAATTATGCAAAATTTGAGTTTTACTATTTACGCCGCAACGTTGGACTTTTAATGCCACAACGTTGGGAAGAACAAGCGACGTGCGCTGCAATGTTGAATGTTTACGCCACAATGTTGAATGTTTACGCCGCAACATTGGGAGTTTTTCCTGCCAGTACTTGAACCCAAGACTTGGGCGCTGCAATGTGGAACAGGGGACGCCGCAACGTTGGTGCCAGAAAATAACTATGAGTTGTGTTTGATGCTCTGGATCATTCTAGTGGCGTAGTTTTCTTCCTTTGTGCTTCTTAATGAGTGTTGAGATACTAGTAGGAGTATTTAATGAAGTGTGAATATGATGAATCATATGGTTTCGTAGTGCTAATTATATGGAATAATTAGGCATGATTATATACATATTGTATATTATGTTGGATTGAGGAAATAAGTTTTCCAAGTGAGGGAGTTTCTCATGGTTTGCTCTTTTAAGAGTGTCAAAGTACTTCTATAAGTATTTGATGAAGTATTATGAATTGAACCTGAAATGCATATAAATCAATTGTGAAACTAGTTACGGGAAGTAATTAGTAATTGTTTTGTGTGAGATGTTTGGGAAGCGCATTGGAGTGAGTAATATCCTCTTTGTGTTGTTGGAAGCATAGATTGGTGAGTAATATTCTCTCTATGTTGTGAGTAGTAAGGTGAGTAATATCCTTATTACATTGTGAAGTAAGGAGGTGAATAATATCCTCTTTGCTTTGTTTGGCCTTTTGAAAGTGGGTGTTCTATGTCAGGTAAGGCGTTTAGTACCCTTCCTGATATAATGAAGTATGAAAGGATAAAATTCCTTGTTCATTATCGATAACCGTGTAGTTGATGAGACTTCACTACCTGGGGGGGATGAGACTTCCTCTGTGATAATGATATATGCTGGATGAGACTTCTAGTACTTGTTCAAGGCTGTGGATAAAACTATGGTCTTCCATCGCTTTGTTCAAGTTTCATACATTCATGACATTGCCATGGGATTGGAGTCTTGGATGTGGTATCATGCATTATGCATTTTCATACTTAGGAATCTGCATAGACATAATCATTAGTTATAATTAAGCATAACATGGTAATTGTATGGGCAATTGCTATCATGACATTTTTATGCATTGTAATTGTATGGGCGATTGCTTGTATGTATATATATATATATATGTTGATGTATATATGTTGGTATTGGAATACTTCTACTGAGATATGTTTTCTCACCCCGGTTGTATTGCCATGTAAATCCAGGTGCGAGCTCTTCGAAAGGGAAGAAGAAGATGTATGAAGACTAGCATAGTATAAATACTGTTTTGAGCTGAGCTTACTTTTCATTCTCTCATTTTTTTCCTTTCTCTCACTTTTTCTCTCATCTCCATTCTCTCTCCACTACCACGACCTCAACACCATTGTTGGCCACCTAAGCTTGCTTGCTCAAGCCAATCTAAATTCTTGAATCCTCTTATCATCTTGTAGCTTTCCTCTTCGGTGATCATCTTTTGATTCTTCCATCTTCATCACTCTCTACCAAGCCCTAAAACTTGAAGCTTTGAGATAAAGTTCTTGATTTTCATCTTTTCTCTTCTCATTTTCGTGATCCTTGGTCACCTTTGTGATCAAGGACTCATCTTTTCAAGCTTTGATTGTTGATTGTGTGAGTTTGACTATCCTAGGATTTCATTAGTGGTGGTGGACGAAAATTGCAAGGAAGCATCAAGGAGGTTGCTTTCTTTTGTTCTCTTTAGATAAGAGGGAGATCATCCTCTTCAACCTATTATGGTGGTGAAGAGCACGTTTTTGTGTTGATGGTAAGGAATCCATGTGTGGGTTGCTCACTTTGTTGTGTGATTTTTGGTAATGTTGTGATTGGTTGTATTGTATGACTTTAATACTTGCTATTGTGTAACTTGATGGATTTGGAATGCATTGGATGCTTGGATGTATGTATGGAAAGCAAAGGATTCTTGCCCCTTTGGTTTGGAGGCTCACGGCCAAGAGGCCCTTTGATGGGTCCAAGATGGAACTTTTGTGTTAATTTGGGACTTAAGCAATTAAATGATGAGTGGTTAGGGAGGTGATGAAAAATGTTGGATTCCTAGTCCCTTGGAGGCTCACGGCCTCATTGGGCACTCAATATGAGACTTTTGTACCAAGTTAAAACTTATTTAATTAAATGAGTAGACACTTAATTAGGAATTCATAATATGAAAAGAATAAAGAACAAAACTTTATCCTATAGCCTACAGTGATTTTTGGGCCAAAGAAAGAACATGAGTATGAGTTAGGTTTTGAGAAACTTAAAATGATTATTCTAAATGAGTTTGGTCTAAAACAAAGGAAAGAACTTATTTAATTAAAAGTAATATAGATTGAATGAAAAATACTGTAGAATTTCCCTAGAGAGGTTAATAGAAAAAAAATAATGAAATTGAGGCGTAACTTTCATATCAAACTTTAAAAAATAGGTTTTCACCCTTGAGATTTGGACAAAGACTTGTTGTGGGTCCATAAGTGGGACCAAGGATTGTTGATAATTGATTAGGCCTAATGTGGCGTGTAATCATGGACAAGTCATATTATTATTAAATATCTGTATATATGTGCATCGAGTCATCATGCATTGTAAAAATCTGTTGGACTCTGTTTGTAAGGCTGTATGCCTAGGAGACGAATCACACCTACGTGCGGGTGCGAATAGACTAGTGTGGGTCACTTGTTCACCTTAGGGGCGTCAGGGTGCAGGTATCTCACAATGGACAGTTGGTACCTTCTTTGTGCCGTTGGACAGACCGATGCAAATGCACCAACGATCCAGACCGAGACACTATCCTATATCGCGATCTTATGAAGAATGCCTTGTATAAGCCATGTTGCGCAGTTTGTTGATATTGAAAGCACTTGATTTAAATCTAATGAGATACAAGCATGTCTCCTTGATCATTCTCTCCGATGTTGTGTTTAGCTCCATGGAGTAGGATTTTGGTATCTTGTGCATGTGCATAGTCTGTCAACATATTTATCTTGCATGAATATATATGATTATGAAACTGTTTCTTTTAATGATGTTATGACTATTTGTATTATCAAATTGTTTATCATCTGAATCTTGATACTGTTTATTATGTTTGCCATGCTGTATGGCGTCTTGCACCATTTCTGGTTCTTTACTACCATAACTGGTATTGATGTTGGATATCTCACCTTTTTTTTGTATTTTGCTATTCTTTTTATATTTACGCTTCTTAAAAGACAGAGGCGAGGAAGAGCCTGAGTTTCCTGGTTTTAGGGTGAGTTAGTCTTCTGTTTGGATATGGCATCCCGGCGAGGTTTTCTTGGGTATGCCAGACTGAGGTTCTACGGAGGCATTGACTATTGGCACGTTGACTTGATCACCGAGCGTTTCGTCTATATGGGAGATGTGACTCTATCTTTGGCTTGGGGTCGTTATGATCCTCCTATTTTCTCTTTTGATGTTGCTGTATCGCTGGAGTTCTACATACCGATACGTAAGGTGTGGGGTGATCGTGGGTATACTCCACATGAGGATTCATTCCTATCCTCTGCACGAGCTCCTACTCATGAATCTGTTGCTCCTGTAAGGATTTCTTCTTCTGAGCAGGATCCTAGGGAGGAACCTGAGGAGGACCTCTCTGAGGCTCCTTCTCAGTAGTTGTTAGGGGTATGATACTTTTTGTAGTCGTGGTGGCTGTCTGTATATAGCTTTTTGGGCATGTAAAGCTTCTGTTTTCTTTTGTTAAAATTATTGGTGTATATAGATACTTATGTTATGTATCCTCTGTATAAAAGTATGGCTTGATATTCACGTTAATTTTCGTTAAGTTTTTGTTTTCTGCTTGCTGAAGAAAAAAAATAAAAAAATAAATATATATACATAAAAGAGAAATTGCCAAGTTGCTATATGATTTATAAATGAACAGATTACCGCCTATATGTATATAAACCGGGTCTTAGTGGATATTTTTTTTGAGTTTCGTATGTTTGGTGTGACATCCTCCACCCGAAAAAGGGGGCGTTACACAAATTGAGGAATACAATAAAATAATCAAAGTCACCGAAATAATTCATAAAAATTCACAAAAATCACAAATAATATAAAAAGCATATAGAACAGAAAATAAGGAATTTTTGGGGTGTTACATGGTGAATTTGGAAATGGTTGGAGTTTTGTGGTTTTTGACCTAAATCTATGCCTAAGTGAATAAATAAGTTGTATAAGTGTTGCAACAATTTTAGGGGCCTAGATTGGTGCTAGAAATCACAAGGAAACCGATTTGGAATGATTGGAAGTGAGAGGAGAACCATTGGAATAGTACCACGGTTCTGCAGAATTCTGTAAAATCTAGTTTCTACTATGTGTAACACCCCGAAAATTATTTATTTTATCACATATAATTATTTTATAATATTTATGATTTTTAGGAATTTTTTTAGAATTTTTCGGAAACATCGAATATTTTAATATATTTCTCATTTTACGTGCACACTGAGCAGAGTTAGTGAAACACCCCGAAAATTGTTTGTTTTGTGATGAATAGTCATTTTCTAATATTTGTGATTTTTTAGAATTTTTTTAGATTTTTCTAGAAACGTTAAATATTTTAGTATATTTCTCGTTTTGCGTACACATTGAACGGAGCTGGGATAACGAAATGTTTTCCCTAAGGCTGATAAACCTTGAACTATTGACTTGTCGACGGCGGATCTTACTAAACCCGAGGTCGGGCACAGTTAACGAGGTTTATATTTTTTGAGATTTTATCTTATAAATAAAATCATTGTACCAAATTTTTTTTGATGAATAGTAAATACCATTTTCATTAACTGTAACTTTTGTTCACTGAAAAATAATTCTAGCAGAATAATTAATCATCTGTTCTAGAGTGTTCATTGAGGAGACAGCCTTACTTTTTACTTTATCGAGAAACGTGTAAATCTTCTCCAAGAAGCTTCACATTCTCTCTCCTCCCCCACACCAACACGGCTGCTGCACTTCTTGGGAGCCAAAATTGTGCATTAATTTAATTAATTAATTTATTCAAATTTTCAAAAATCCTAAAAAGCTATCATCTTTATTTTTCTATTCACTTCTCTTTCTACCTTCATCTTCCTTTGCATTTTCTCCTCCTTCTCTCTAGAAGAGGCTCATGGCCAGCCCCTCTCCCATGCCTCCACCATCACAAAAATTCCAACCAAATACATTTTCTTCATCTCCTCCATCATCTAAACATTTCTCTAGTTAGTGGTTTCTTGAAAAGCTTTCATCTTCACCACTTTCTTCAAGCTTCAAGCTTAGGGTTTTTGGGTAAGGTTCTTGATTCCTCACTCTCTTTTCCCCATTTTCATTTTTATCATCTCCTTTGTGACCATCTATACCTTATTTTTCAAGCATTGGTGTTATCTTGATGAGATTGAAATTTCTAGGGTTTGGTTAGGTGTGAATCCAAAAATTTGCAAGGAGTTTCAAGGGATTCTCTTGTTTTCTTCTCTTTGGTAAGAGGAAGATAATCCTCCTCAACCTCTCTTGGTAGTAAGGAACCTTATTTTGTGATTGATTGTGAGAAAACCCTATTGAGGGTTATTCTTTGTTTTTATGATTAGATGTTGTTGTTAATTTGTTTAAGTTATTTGATTTATTTGTTATGTATATTGATATACTTGGTTGGATTGGAGCACTTGAAATGGAAGAAAATGACCTAGATTTCCTCAAGGGGGCTCACGGTTTTGGAGCCAAAATTAGGGTTCTAGGTGAAAATTTATAACAAGTGGAAGACATCGCTAATCAAGTGGACAACTTGTAATTAATGGATTGAAAATTTGGAATCCTAAAACTTAGTGAGGCTCACGACCTCTAGGGTTAATGATAGCCTAATCATGTAACTTCATACAACTATGACATTTAATTAATCAAGTAAATAAATAAGATGATTATGTGATGGAAGGAAATTAATTAGGTAACCAAATAGAACTCTTTGAACTATAAGAACAAATGAGGATGTGTGAGACTTGGTAAGTGATAACACCATGAAATGTAGTTATTTATGCCCTATATTTGTGCTTTATGGCATGCTTAGTCCTTGATCTTAAGCATATTTGGAAGGTTTTATGCTTATATTTGTGGAATTCCATTTTGAGAACTTCCTTTATGTTTTTGAGCATTTTGTGCATATTTATTGATTGATTAAGTAGATTTGCAATTATATTTAACTTGGTGGTTTCTCTAATGTAGGAAAGGCTCAAAAGAGACAAATTGATGCAAGCCAAGGCCCAGCATTGGAGGAAAGAAACCAAGGAAGCATTCTAGAGTTCCACGCCGAGGCGTGGAAATGTGCACGCCGCGGAGTGAGGGTCTCAGCCAGCTACATACTGACAGGACAGACAGCTCCACACCGAGGCGTGGGAATTTGTACGCCGCAGTGCGCATCGGCGAGCTGAGCCTATTTATTCTATTTTTCACGCACCCTCTCGCTCTCTCTCAGTTTTCTTTCTTTTAGGTTTCAGGTTTTTAGTTTTCTGGGTTAGAGGCTGCGGCTAGACCTCCATTGGAGGTGGAGATGGAGCTTGGGGAGCTAAGGATGGAACCCTCTTTCCTTTGGAGGAGGATCCGAGCTTCAATGGCGAAATCCATAAGCTTTCTCGTTTTCTCTTTTCTCTTCCTCATTTCTTGAACATGTATTTTGTAATTTGTTCTCATGTTCATTGTATAGCTGAGCTTTATTTAGGGATGACTTTGGATCCTTTTATTTATATTAATGATTTGTTCTTCTCTGAGTCTGTGTGGATCTTTGATTTTGTTCAATCATATTGTGCTTAATGCTCTTGAATGTTTGGCCAACATTTGAGTGATTTGATAAAATCTAATGAACCTAGACATAGGGATTTGGGTTTGAGATCGTATGTATGGTTGATGCATGTTTGATTCTATTCCAATGGCGGGATGAGTTGATTCGCTAATGGGATAGACATATACCTCTTAGCCATGCATAGCACGTGTTTGAGAATAAACCTTAAAGAGTAGATTTTATGTTAACCCTCAAGGACACTTAGTGAGTTGGGCAAATGATACTATGGTTAGATGACCCAGACATAGGCGTTTAGCTAATGTAGATTCTCAAGCTAACATAATCATTGCATTCATATTTATGAGGAGGATTGCTTGTTGTTAGTTGATGTAAAGGGTGAAGGAGGATTTCCCTAAGCTCTAACCGTTTATCCTTATTGCTTTATGTCTTTACTTTCTTTACTTTTATCCATTTTTATGTTCTTGAATAGAATTAGGTAAGCTATCGGTTAATACTTAGCATTGGAAATAAAATTATTCTCGTGGGAACGATATCTGTACTCATCATTTTATTACTTGTGTGACCCGTGCACTTGCGGTTAACAAATGGGCAAACACGTTTTGACCCCAACAGTAAGACTTAGAAATAATTCTTTAAGTGAAACTTAATTAATTTGGGCAATTAGAAATTAACTTAGGATTTCATAAGTTGGAAAGAACCAAGAATAAAATTTTACCATAAGACTTAGAGTAATTTTAATTAAAGAAAGAACAAGAGAGAGTGAGCAATAGTGTTAAATAATTCCATAATATATATACTAAAAACGTAATATACTATTTAAGGGTTTAATTATATTGATTTCAGGTCCATGAGTTGACCCAGAATATGTTGGTGCTTGTCTTAGCCGAAATAAAGCATGTTATGAAAAGCATATTTCACTGAATATACGTTGTATACATGCGTTTTGAAAGTCCGTTAGACTATTGTTAAGGCCATGTTGCCTAGGAGATTGAACACACCTTTGCGCGGGTACGAGTAGACTAGTGTAGGTCATACTGTTGACCTTGGGGGTGTCGAGGTGCGGGTACCTCGCAATGGACTGTTGGTAGCTCTTCTGTCCGTGGGGCAAACCGATGGAAACGCATTGACGATCCGGACTGAGACACTGCCCTATATCATGATCTAATGTAGAATGTCTGTACAATGCCTTGATGTGCACGTGGATAAACTGATGAATTATAGCACTTTGGCCGCGGTAGCCGAGTTGCAGACATGTCTCCTGATCTTTCTCTCCGACTGTTTGTGTCTAGCTTCATGGAGTAGGATTTTGACATTGTACGCATGTGCATAGTGAGTCCATATATTACGTAGCATTTAATCCTTATTATAATTGGAACTATTGTATCACTGATGTATAACTGCCTAGAACTGCTTAGTTGTTTATTACTGCTATTTAATGCTTATTATTATTGCTGTTGAAATGCTATGTGGGTGCTTCGCGCC
Source organism: Ormosia semicastrata (assembly GCA_029884595.1). Lineage (NCBI taxonomy): Eukaryota > Viridiplantae > Streptophyta > Magnoliopsida > Fabales > Fabaceae > Ormosia > Ormosia semicastrata. The sequence goes on along the minus strand of JAQQTO010000063.1, from coordinate 79,239,169 downwards.
GTTACGTTTCTCTACTACCATAATTGGTAATGATGGTAGGATATCTTACATCTTTCCTATATTTCTATTATTTTCTATCTGTATATTGTGTCCCATTGAAGACGTCGGCAAGGAGGGTGAAGCTCCCGAATTCCCCGGCTTTTGGCCCAACCGCAACTAGCACCTACTGTTGGATCATGGCGGCACGCTCACGTGGATTTTTAGGTTATGTGGGTTTGACCTTCCTTGGAGGGCCAAACTGCTAGCCCGTCAACCTAAATTTTGATCGTTGTGTCTACCTGGGAGACGTGTCGATTTTGCTGGCTTGGGGGCGTGATGAACCGTCGATCTTCACTTGCAGCGTCAGTCTACATTTGGAGTTTTATCTGCCCATCAGGGAGATGTGGGGTGATTATTATTGCACCCCACAGGAGGATTCTTTTGATTCCACTGCTCGGGCTCTGGCTCGTAACTCGGTGGCTCCTATGGAGGTTTCCTCGGATGAGGAAGATCCTGAGGAGGATCCCGAGGAGCATCCTGACACGATTCCTCCTCATCTTAGGGATTGATACTGTAGATAGCTACTTATGGCTATCAAGGTTTATTTTGGGGGCCTGATGTGTCGTTATTTTGGTGGGCTATATATTTATGATCTCTTGGGGCATACATGTATAATTTTACTTTTTGTATATTCAGGCGCTGTAATCAAACAAGTTTAATATAATGATATATTGTGTTTCATGTATGATCTGTTTGATGTATGCTTTATTTCTATTTTACTATTCATTATAAATATGTCTTATCACTATTTTTATTAATTATAATAAAAAAAATATCCTCGCTAATTTAATTACACGATTAATTAACCAAGTAAATTTATATTTATAATTAAAGAACCGGGTCTTATCTTATATTTTTATTTTTCGCATTGTAAATGACAATGTGACGTTCCCTCCCAAAAGGGGTGTTACATTAAGTTGGTATTTGAGCCTCGGTTTATGTTTCTTTAAGTCTTGTGATTGAGTCTGTCCTGTTTGTGCTGTGTGAATCTCTGTGTTTGGTATTCCGCATGAATGCATCTGACTTTCCTTGTGTTTTTCAGCTAATCTGATTTGAGAAAGTAAGATGGCTCGAGGTGGAGACATGGCAGCTGCTATAGAAGTGATGCAAAGGATGGCTGAGGTCATCGCATAACAGATTGAATGAGCTACTCAACAACAAGAGAGAGTTGCTCAGCAACAAGAGAGAGTTGCTCAACAGCTCGAAGCCACTGCTGACGCTCAAAACTTGGCGGAGTTTCGTCGCCACAATCCTCCCTAATTCAAAGGAGAGTTCGATTTGGACAAAGCTAGTCTATGGATCAAAGAGCTAGAGAAAGTCTTCTGAGGCATGAATTGTGCCAAGAATAAGAAGGTGAGTTATGCTACTTTTATGTTGGTTGGCAATGCTGAGAACTGGTGGTGCGGGACGCAAAGAATTCTGGAGGCTAAAAATCGTGAGATCACTTGGGATTTATTCAAGGATAAATTATTGGATAAGTACTTTCCCGCAAGTGCGAGGCACGCGAAGGAGATGGAGTTTCTCAACCTAAGGCAGGGGAACATTACCGTTAGTGAATATGCAGTGAGATTTGAAAACTTATCACGGTTTTCAATGTACTTTCAGCACTAACCGAATGAAGCCTAGAAGTGTCAAAATTTTACAGAAGGACTGAGATATGAAGTGAAGAAAGTTGTTATCACGCTGAAAATCAACGAGTTCTCGGAGCTGCTAGATACGTGCTGCGAAGTGGAAGCTCTGGAGCAATCTAGAGATACGAGGAGCAGGAACTTTGGATCTACAAGGTTCCAAAAGGGCAGGGGCAACAGTTCCAATCGCTTCCAAAAGAAGCCCTATTCCCGGTCAACGGGAAGCCAGCAACAGACAGCAGGTGGAAGTTCTGGTGGAAGTTCTACTGGGAACTGGACCGGCCAAAATGTGGCGTATCCCTCCAAATGCCTGAAGTGTGGGAAGGAACATCTCACGAGGGATTGCACTATAAAGGGGATTATCTGCTTCAGATGTGGCAAACCTGGCCACGTATCCCGAGACTGCAACCAAGCAAAGACTGAACCTTCAGTCAATGCTACAAGGGCCAACAAACCACAAGTAGGAGGACGGGTCTATACCATGAGCGGAGTCGAAGCCTCCGAGTCAAAAAACTTAATTCAAGGAGAAGGCACCATAGAAGGTAACCTTTTGACTATACTGTATGACTCTGGGGCAACCCATTCTTTCATATCTTATGACTGTGTGCTACGACTTGGTTTACCAGTGTCTACCTTACCTTTTGATCTGACTGTTTCTACCCTCACTGATAAATTGGTAGTTACTACCAAAGTCTATTTAAATTGTCCCTTGATTGTTGAAGGTTGAATCTTTTCTGTCGATTTAATCTGTTTACCCTTTTCTCAGCTAGATATAATTTTAGGGATGGACTGGTTGTCTTCCAACCATGTTCTATTAGATTGTTCAAGAAAAATCATAGTTTTCCCTGTGGATAAGGATTCTAGATTCTTGACGGCTAACCGAGTTCAAGCTCTCTTGAAAGAAGGAGCTCACAGATACATGCTACTGTCTTCTTTGAAAGTGAAGAGTGAGGTTGACGTGAACACAATTCCAGTGGTGAATGAATTTCTCGAAGTCTTTCCTGAGGATGTACCTGGCTTCCACCGACGCGAGAAATAGAATTCGCTATCGACCTTGTACCGAGAGCTGGTCCCGTGTCTATAGCACCTTATAGGATGTCACCAATAGAATTAGCTGAACTTAAGAAGCAGTTAGGGGAGCTTTTGGAAAAGCAATTCGTTAGACTAAGTGTGTCACCTTAGGAAGCACCAGTACTGCTAGTTCGAAAGAAGGACGGTTCATCAAGGTTGTGCGTGGACTACAGACAGCTAAACAAAGTGACAATCAAGAATAAATATCCACTCCCAAAAATTGATGACTTAATGGACCAACTGAAGGGAGCAGCAGTGTTTTCAAAAATCGACCTGCGATCTGGGTATCATCAGATACGAGTGAAGACGGAGGATATACCCAATACTGCTTTTCATACTCGATACGGCCATTACGAGTATCTTGTGATGCCGTTTGGTGTGACAAATGCCCCTGCTATCTTCATGGACTACATGAACAGGATCTTTCATCCTTACTTGGACAGGTTTGTTATTGTCTTTATCGATGACATCCTGATATACTCTCAAAATTAGGAGGATCATGCTGAACACCTCAGTATAGTTTTCCAAATTCTGAAGGAGAAACAACTATATGTCAAACTGTCAAAATGTGAATTTTGGCTAAAAGAAGTTAAGTTTTTGGGTTATGTAATCTCGAGGGATGGGATTGCGGTGGATCCATAAAAAATGGAGGCAGTGCTACAATGGGAAAGGCCTAAGTCAGTGACGAAGATTCGTAGCTTCGTAGGATTGGCTAGATATTACCGGAGGTTCATCGAGGGATTCTCTAAGATTGCAGGACCTCTCACTCAACTCACGAAAAAGAACCAAGCTTTTGAGTGGACCGACAACTGTGAACAGAGTTTCCAAGAGTTGAAGAATCGACTAACTACCTCGCCAGTGTTAGTCCTACTCGATCCGAATGAACAGTTCAAGGTGTATTGTGACGCTTCATATCAAGGACTAGGATCTGTACTTATGCAACACGGAAGAGTGGTGGCTTATGCTTCAAGGCAATTGCGAGTACATAAGAAGAACTACCCGACGCACGACTTGGAATTAGCGACTGTGGTTTTCGCTTTGAAGATATGGAGACATTTCCTCTATGGTGCGACATTCAACATCTTTAGTGATTATAAAAGTTTGAAATATTTGTATGATCAGAAGGAGTTGAACATGAGACAGCGGAGGTGGTTGGAGTTCCTGAAGGACTATAATTTCCAACTTCTGTATCACCCCGGTAAGGCAAACGTTGTGGCAGACGCCTTGAGTAGGAAAATGATCAGTGTCTCTACCCTGATGATCAAGGAAAAAGATCTAATAGAGCAGTTCAGAGATGTATGGTCTTTTATGGAATTAGAACCAGGAAAGATTTGCATGAACATGGTCACCATCTCAAGTGAGCTAATGGAGGACATACGGGAAAAGCAGAAGGTTGACAAGTTCTTGTAAGAAGTGAGAGAGCTAATGAAGAAAGGCAACGAAACAACATTTGCGGAAGGAATAGACAAAATTTTGAGATTCTGAGGTAGAGTCTGTATTCCCCGTGACCAAGAGCTTAGAGAGTATATTATCAACCATGCTCACACAAGCCAGTTGAATATGCATCTGGGCATAACAAAAATGTATCAAGACTTGAAGAAGTTGTTTTAGTGGCATGGAATGAAGAGTGACGTCACTAGACGTGTATCGACTTGTCTGGTTTGTCAGAAAGCTAAAGTAGAACATCAAAGACCCACAGGATTGCTGCAACCATTGTCTATTCCTGAATGGAAATGGGATAATATTGCAATGGATTTTGTGGTCGATTTGCCAAGGACAGGAAAAGAACATGACTCGATTTGGGTAATTGTGGATCGACTCACGAAATCAGTGCATTTCCTCCCGATCAACATAAGGTACAATCTGGAGAAACTGACCCAGCTGTATATTGGGGAAACTGTTAGACTGCACGGTGTGCCTACAAGTATGATTTTGGATAGGGATCCAAGATTCACTTCAAAGTTCTGGCAGAGTCTACAAGATGCATTAGGGACAAAGTTACGTCTAAGTTCTGCTTATCACCCACAGACCGATGGCCAATCGGAGAGGACGATCCAATCATTGGAAGATTTGCTTAGAGCTTGCACCATAGAACAGACTGGATGTTGGGATGACATTCTACCATTGATAGAATTCACCTACAACAACAGTTATCATTCAAGCATAGGGATGGCACCCTATAAGGCTTTGTATAGATGGCGATGTCGGATGCCTTTATGTTAGTACCAAGATGGCAAGCGCCTCACTATTGGACCAAATGTTATACAGCAGACAACCAAAAAAGTTAAGATGATTCAGGAGAAGATGAGGATGGCTCAGAGCCGACAAAAGAGCTATGCGAACAAAAGAAGAAAGCCTCTTGAGTTTGAGGAAGGCAAGCATGTATTTTTGAAAGTCACACCTACGACTGGGGTGGGCCGGGCCTTGAAATCTAGAAAACTCACTCCAAAATTTCTTGGACCATACCAGATTATTCACCGAGTAGGTCCAGTAGCCTATCAAATAGCCTTATCCCCTTTCCTCTCAAACATTCACAACGTCTTCCATATGTCACAACTATGAAAATACATTCCTGACCCAAGTCATGTCATAGCACCAGATACTATACAATTAAAAGAGAACTTAACCTATGAGGCACCTCCTATGAGAATTGAGGATAAAAGGATAAAGCAATTAAGAGGCAAGGAGATCTCATTGGTAAAGGTAATCTGGAACGAAACGACTGGAGATGCAATATGGGAGCTGGAAGATAAGCTGAAGGAGCAACACTCACAACTATTCTAAGGTATGAAAATTTCGAGGATGAAATTTTTTTTGGAAGGGGAGAGTTGTAACACCTCAAAAATTATTTATTTCATCATATATAATCATTTTATAATATTTATGATTTTTAGGAATTTTTCTGGAATTTTTCGAAAACGTCGAATATTTTATATATTTCTCATTTTACCTGCACACTGAGCAAACTCATTGAAACACCCCAAAAATTGTTTGTTTTGTAATGAATAGTTATTTTTTAAAATTTGTGATTTTTGAGAATTTTTCTAGATTTTTCTGGAAATGTCGAATATTTTAGTATATTTCTCATTTTACGTGCGCGTTGAGCGGAACAGGGATAACAAAATGTTGTCCCTGAGGCTGGTAAATCTTGAACTGTCGACCTGTCGACGGGGGATCTTACTAAACTCGAGGCTGGACACAGTTTACGAGATTTATATTTTTTGAGATTTTATCTGATAAATAAAATTATTGTACCAAATTTTTTTTGATGAATAGTAAATACCATTTTCATTAACTGTAACTTTTGCTCACTAGAAAACAATTCTAGCAGAATAATTAATCATCTATTCTAGAGTGTTTATTTAGGAGTCAACCTTACTTTTTACTTTATCGAGAAACGTGCGAAGCTTCTCAAGGAAGCCTCAAGGAAGCTTCTAGGAAACTTCCTCCCAAGCTTCTCCAAGAAGCTTCACCCTCTCTCTCCTCCCCCACACCCACATGGCTGCTGCACTTCTTGGGAGCCAAAATTGTGCATCAATTTAATTAATCAATCTATTCAAATTTTCAAAAATCCTAAAAAGCTATCATCTTTATTTTTCTATTCACTTCTCTCTATACCTTCATCTTCCTTTGCATATTCTCCTCCTTCTCTCTAGAAGAGGCTCACGGCCAGCCCCTCTCCCATGCCTCCACCATCACAAAAATTCCAATTAAATACATTTTCTTCATCACCTCTATCATCTAAACACTTCTCTAGTTAGTGGTTTCTTGAAAAGCTTTCATCTTCACCACTTTCTTCAAGCTTCAAGCTTAGGGTTTTTGGGTAAGGTTCTTGATTTCTCACTCTCTTTTCCCTATTTTCATTTTTATGGTCTCCTTTGTGACCATCTATACCTTATTTTTTCAAGCATTAGTGTTATCTTGATGAGATTGAAATTTCTAGGGTTTTGGTTGGGTGTGAATTTGAAAATTTGCAAGGAGCTTCAAGGGATTCTCTTGTTTTCTTCTCTTTGGTAGGAAGATACTCCTCCTCAACCTCTCTTGGTAGGAAGGAACTTTGTTTTGTGATTGATTGTGAGAAAACCCAATTAAGGGTTATTCTTTATTTATATGATTTGTATGATTAGATGTTGTTGCTAATTTGTTTAAGTTATTTGACTTATTGGTTATGTATATTGATATACTTGGATGGATTGGAACACTTGAAATGGAAGAAAATGACCTAGATTTCCTCTAGGGGGCTCACGGTTTTGGGGCCAAAATTAGGGTTCTTGGTGAAAATTTATAACAAGTGGAAGACATCGCTAATCAAGTGGACAACTTGTAATTAATGGATTAAAAATTTGGAATCCTAAAACTTAGTGAGGCTCACGGCCTCTAGGGTTAATGATAGCCTAATCATGTAACTTCATACAACTATGACATTTAATTAATCAAGTAAATAAATAAGAGGATTATGTGATGGAAGGAAATTAATTAGGTAACCAAATAGAACTCTTTGAACTATAAGAACAAATGAGGATGTGTGAGACTTGGTAAGACTTAGAAATAATTCTTTAAGTGAAAATTAATTAATTTGGGCAATTAGAAATTAACTTAGGATTTCATAAGTTGAAAGGAACCAAGAATAAAATTTTACCATAAGACTTAGAGTAATTTTAATTAAAGAAAGAACAAGAGAGTGTGAGTAAGAGTGTTAAATAATTCCATAATATATATCCTAAAAATGTAATATACTATTTAAGGGTTTAATTATATTGATTTCGGGTCCATGAGTTGACCCAGAATATGTTGGTGCTTGTCTTAGCCGAAATATAGCATGTTATGAAAAACATATTTTGCTGAATATACATGCATTGAGTCATCATGCATTGTGAAAGTTCGTTGGACTATTGTTAAGGCCATGTTGCCTAGGAGATTGAACACACCTTTGTACGGGTGCGAGTAGACTAGTGTAGGTCATACTGTTGACCTTGGGGGCGTCGAGGTACGGGTACCTCGCAATGGACAGTTGGTAGTTCTTCTGTCCGTGGGGCAAACCGATGCAAAGGCACCGACGATCCGGACTGAGACACTGTCCTATATCATGATCTAGTGTAGAATGTATGTACAATGCCTTGATGTGCACGTGGATAAACTGATGAATTATAGCACTTTGGCCGCGGCGGCCGAGTTGTAGACATGTCTCCTGATCTTTCTCTCCGACTGTTTGTGTCTAGCTCCATGGAGTAGGATTTTGACATTGTACGCATGTGCATAGTGAGTCCATATATTACGTAGCATTTAATCCTTATTATAATTGGAACTATCGTATTACTGATGTATAACTGCCTGGAACTACTTAGTTGTTTATTACTGCTATTTAATGCTTATTATTATTGCTGTTGAAATGCTATGTGGGTGCTTCGCGCCGTTATGTTTCTCTACTGCCATAATTGGTAATGATGGTTGGATATCTTACATCTTTCTTGTATTTCTATTATTTTCTATCTGTATATTGTGTCCCATAGAAGACATCAGCAAGGAGGGTGAAGCTCCCGAATTCCTCGGCTTCTGGCCCGACCATGACTAGCACCTACTGTTGGATCATGGCGGCACGCTCACGGGGATTTTTAGGTGATGTGCGTTTGACCTTCCTTAGAGGGCCAGACTGTTAGCACATCAACCTAAATTTCGATCGTTGTGTCTACTTGGGAGACATATCAATTTTGCTGGCTTAGAGGCATCATGAACCTCTGATCTTCACATGCAGTGTCAGTCTATATTTAGAGTTTTATCCGCCCATCAGGGAGATGTGGGGTGATTGTTATTACGCCCTATAGGAGGATTCTTTTGATTCCACTGCTCGGGCTCCGGCCCGTAACTCGGTGGCTCCTATGGAGGTTTCCTCGGATGAGGAAGATCCTGAGGAGGATCCTGACACGATTCCTCCTCATCTCAGGGATTGATACTGTCGATAGCTACTGATGGCTATCAGGGTATATTTTGGGGGCCTGATGTGTCATTATTTTGGTAATCTGTATATTTATGATCTTTTGGGGCATACATGTATAATTTTACTTTTTGTATATTCAGGCGCTGTAAGTAAACAAGTTTAATATAATGATATATCGTTGTTCATGTATGATCGATTTGATGTATGCTTTATTTCTATTTTACTATTCATTACAAATATGTCTTATCATTATTTTTATTAATTATAACAAAAAAAATATACTCGCTAATTTAATTACACGATTAATTAACCAATTTATATTTATAATTAAAGAACCGGGTCTTATCTTATATTTTTATTTTTCGCATTGTAAATGATAATGTAACGTTCCCTCCCAAAAAAGGGCGTTATACTATGCATGTCACGGCATGTGTGTCACCCCGATTTTTCATTTTTCTTGAAATAAATGAGTTTTATAATATTTAAGAGTTTTTGTGAATTTTTGAGAATTTTTAATTATTTTAAATATTTTAATATTATTTTGATATTTTAATATTATCTTGAAAACTATATGTCCGAATTTCATTTTTTTAAAATATATGAGTTTTATAATTTTTATGAATTTTGTGAATTTTTGTAGAACTTTTAGAGTTTTTTTTTTTATTATTTTAGTGTTATTTTGAGTTGTGTGTGGGACCAGGGTGGACCCGAGGCGGGCTCGAAAAAATAAAAATTTTTCTTGGACCAGAAAGTTCTGGACTGTCAAGGTGGGATCGGGGGATCTTACTAAACCCGAAACCGAGAACAGTTGACAGGGATTTTCTATATCTGAGTTTTCTATTATCCGTTGTATAATAATAGCAGTAGCAGTTATCCATTAGGTAATATCTATTAGAAAAATATCTTGATGACTCAGCTGGTGATTCTGCATTATGACTCACCATACTGACTCAGCTATTCTAGAAAATTCTATGATGACTCACCTAGTTAATATCTAAGAATAAATATCTACCGAGAAAGCATCTTAATAAAATATCTCAAGTATAATTATGAAAACTGAAAATATCTCAATTAAATATCTTAAAGATCATGATGGCTCATCATTACTAAGCTTTATGATCAACCAATAGAAATTAGTCAACAAAGAGGGCTTGACTTTGATTTGCACCCTTGGATAATAAGACTTAGTTTTGAACATCAACCATTGATCTAATCAACGGTTGAGAAACAAACTTAATGAAGAAGCTTTGGATGATCACCATTGATTTAATCAATGGTGTGGCAGTAAACTTAGGAAGCTTTGGATGTTCACCAATGATCTAATCAATGGTTGTAAAGACAAGCTTAATAAGGAAGGCTTTGGATATCTACCGTTGATTTAATCTAGGGTGGAGATTGGTCTCACAAAATGGCTAGGACCATTTGTGACCATTGGATGGAAAGTGTGTAGAGAAGATCTTGACCCTCCATTTTTGAAGATGCATCTTATGGCTAGGATTTCATGGAGAAGAGATCCAATGACTTATATTTGATCATATCACTTGGAAGCTTCTACCAAACATCAACCATTGATTTAATCAATGGCTCTTGAAGCCTAAAATGGTGGCTAATGTATTTGGACAACTCCTAAGTGTACAAGGGCGGAGGCCACGGTTTTGAAGACTAAAATGGCTTTAGGAAAGTGTTCATTTCATTTCATTAATCATCTTTAACATTTCCTAAGCCAAAGCTTCACAAATTTTCTCTCCTTTCTCTTCCCCATGCTTACGGTTAAGAGGCCTAGTTCATACCTCCACTCTTCAATAATTTTAACCAACCTTGTTTCTTGAATTCTTACCTTATTCTAAGCAACTTTCATGTTGAAGACTTTCTCTAAATCATCCATCTTCAAGTACTTTTCCTAAGATCTAAGTTTGAAGGGTAAAGGGTGAAGTTCTTGATATTCTTTTCTAGATCTTATATTTAAAGTTCTAAATCATGTTTTGATCTGTGGTTTTCTTATTCAAGTCTTAGATATTGATTATGTATGTTTACTTTGATTTTTAAGATAGCTTTTGGTGGTGAAGGACTTGTAAAAGAAGTAAAACAAGGAGCTTTGGAGGTTTCTCCAAGAGGTAAGAGGGAGATTACCCTCATCAACCATTAGTTGGTGGTGAGGAATGGATGTGTGTGTAGTGAAAAATCCATAAAGATTATGTCACTTGTTTGTTTAAGAGCTTTCCATATTTATGATTGTTTCGTGATTGAGATGTTTATTGCTTTGATAACATGTTTTAGTATGTGTTTATAATGCATGATGAATTGTGTATGTTTTAAGATGTGAATTACATGACAAAGGAAAATATGTTGGTTCCAAAGAACCATGGAGGCACATGGCCGCAAATTAATTTTTGGGAGCAAAAGATTCTAAGTATTTTACTAATTATGAGTTTTAGATAAAATGATAATAAGTTGATGATTTTGAGGATTTGCAAAGAAAATGGACAAGGAAATGAACAAAGATTTTTATGATGAAGGTATTTATGATTTTCAGCTAATATGCCAAGGATTGGTAAATTAAGAGTTTCATGAATGGTAAAATTGGATGATTAGAAGGAAAAAGGAAAACAAAAGATATGATAGTTTCAATGACTATGTAGTTACGGTTTTGTAAGTTTGAAATGATTTTACTTTATGTAAAACTTTGATTTAGAAATGAAGAGTTAATTGATTTAATACAAGAAATTTATAAAAGGATTTAAGAAATGGAAGAAAAAATACTTTGTCACTTGAGAGATGGAGATTTCGTTGATGAAAGAAAAAGAGAGGTTGGAAGTGTTTGAACCTCCACTTATTTTGAAGAGGACTGATTTTAGAATTGATTTAGAATTATGGAGAATACGTTAGTGACTTGAAATTTACTAACGTATAGCTCACCCATTGGGTTTGAGGTGCATTAGGAAATTTTAAGTTGGAATAATTGATTTTGAAGGAATATTGATTTTGAGTGGAAATGGTGAAAAATATTACGTAGAAGATTTTTAAGTGAAGAATACGTGGAAAATGAAGTTGGAAATGGTATTGAGTTTTGAAAATCCAAAATGATGTTTGGAATATTGAGAAATATTTTACGAAGTTGAAAAATGATGAAAAAGGGTTTACGCGACTTAAAAGTATGATTTTTAAGTTACGCGATTTTGAAAACACGTTAAAAATGATAAATTGAAAATACAGTAAAGATACTATAAAGAATTAATGTATTGAAAGGGAACCTTTTTAATAATGAAATTGAAAGATATGCATTGAGGCATATGATGAAATTGAGACATGCATTGAGTTATTTGTGCATTAAACAGAACTTGCATTGAGATATTCGTGCATTGAATGGAATATAACTAATAGCTATTATGGCCTTTGTGGTTGAAGAGGGAATGAGAATTGAAAAGTGAGATCTATGATGGATCTTGGGGGCGTCAAGGTACGACAGTCGATCCAGTGGGCAGAGGCAAGTACCTTGTGCCACATGGCGACGCAATCCATTGCAACGCATTGATGATACCCAACAAGAACACGATTCTTTTCGAAGACTGGAGTTTGTTTGTGGGCTAAGGCTGGACAATTAACGAGAGCATTCTTCTCGAAATCGTGAAAACCTTCATGAAGTGGGAAAATTAGTCTAGTATGCATACACATGAGTCAGAACATATATTATTGTGGCATAAGAAATGTTCATATGATGTGACATCATCATTTTATATACTGAGGATATCTGTTATGATGAAATTGGTACTGATGATTTAACTGAGATATATGTTTACTGGAATTGTGATGAAATGATAAGGAAGTATGATGAATTGATAGGGAATTGTGATGAATTAATAACATGAATGAAACTGTGATATCTGTGCATATGGAATGACTTTGTCATTCGTATCATTTGCTTGTTACCACTTTGGTATTGATGAAAGGGGATCTCACGTCTTTGTTATATTGTTTTGTTGTGGTTGTATTGTTAAAATTATATATAGTAGATAGAACGAGTTTCTTAGACATGATTGGAGGCAAATATTCTAAGTTTGGTGATAACATCGAGGAGTGACCACCCCGGATTGGTTGGTGTGCAGCTTTGAGGATGAACAGATATATGACGCATCAAGAGGGATACAAGATGGAATAAGTATGTTGAGTTTTTCTCGTTAGTATTTTACTGTGCTATTGAGTAGGACCCGTAATGGGATTTGCTACTGTTTAGAATTGAGTCTGTAATTTTTATGTTTCCTAAATAATTGTTAAATATTATGTGGTGTCAATAATGTATATTAATCAGTTTAAATCTATTTTTCAGTATTACCTATAAATTTCAGTAAGTTTATGTTTCCACGAAAAGAAATTTTAAAACCCATGTTTTATAACTCAAACCTTTTATGAAATCATTTTCAGATTATGAGCTTTGTAGTCGGAAATGTGATGCCCTACGAAGGGTGTTACATTAGTTGGTATTAGAGCCCAAGTTAGAGTCTTTAGGTTTGTAGGTAGGTTTGTCTTGTTTGTGTTGTGTTTTTTCTTTGACACTAAACCCAGAGATATTGTTTGGTTTCCGAAATGAGACGATGTTGTTTGAAATAGTTACATTTAGTTTTGTCATGATATTAGTTTGGTTTTTGAACAAAGACAATGGATCATAGTAGATGTAGGCATGTGGATACGAGACGTGATGAAGATCGTATAACCACAGCTAAAAGTGTGATGCAGAGGATGACTGAAGTAGTGGTACAACAAAGACAAATGATCGCTTAGCAACAGGAACTGATAATCTAACTTTACAGTTTATTAGGATCAGAGTAGTCTCAGGATGTGAGAAGCTGTAACTTAGAACCTACGATAATTCAAAAAAGATAGAAATGTAAGGTCAACAGATTTCAGTAAAAGCCGTATGTACGACCACTAGGGAAGCAACAACGAACAAAGGGAGGAAGTACTAGTGGCAACGATTTTGGTTAGACTGTAACATCACCAATAAAGTGTTTGAAATATGGAAAGAGGCATAAGACTAGAGACTGTATGATCAAGGGTATAATTTGCTTTAGATGTGGGAAGTCTAGTCATGTCTCGAAGGATTATGATCAACTGAAGATGGAACCTTTCGTTAGTAATACATGTGTTTCAAAATCTCCAAAAAAAGAAAGAGCCGATAGAAGCGTTCAAATATAAAGACTTAAGAAACAAAGAAGCTGTACCATAGAAAGAAATCTTAAAACTGTGTTGTATAACTTGCAAAGTAACCCATTCTCTTGCAATCTATGACTGTGTAAATCTTTTGGGGTACTATGTAAATCTTTTGGGGTTATCTGTGTTTTGTTTCTTTTTATAGTACTACTTCAACTTCTAAACTTATTATTACTACTCAGCCTGTTTAAAACTATCCTATTGCTATCCTCAATTAGAACTTTTCTGTTGATTTGGTTTGTTTACTTCTTTCACAAATAGACTGAGTAAATCAATTTGAGTTATCCGTGCCTTTGTTATCTTTCGATTTGAGTATTTCTACTTTTCATGTTAAACTTGTTATTTATACTTAAGTTTTCTAAATCTACCTTGTTTTTGTTAGAGATCAAATCTTTTCTGTTGATTTGATTTGCTTATCTAAAATCATATCTATTTAAGAGCCTGACTTTATAAATGGATTCGTTATTTTCCAACTATATCCTACTAGATTGTTTCAATGAAACTTTAGTGTTTCCTTGAACTAAGATTTTTGGATTTGAATCTAGAAATTGAATCCAGAAAGTTTATTTCTAAACTTATTGGACCATGTTTATTTCTAAATCTATCAAACTATATCAAACTCTTTGTTGGATAAATTCAGTAATCTACCAAATAGTCTTATCATTTTTTTTTCTAATCTTCATAGTGTCTTCCATGAATCCTAATTGAGGAAATTATTTTTGATTTAAAACATGTCATTGTATCAAATGCAGTACAATTAGAAGAGAACTTGACCTGTGAGACATTTTCTGTTAAGATTAAAGATAGGCAAATGAAACAACTTACCTTGGAGAAGGAAATCTAGAACTGTGCGACGAGAGATACAACATGGAAACTAGAAGATCAAATGAAGGAAGTTGCCGTCTCCAAAGATCGATTTACGTTTCGATTATTATTAGATTTACGTGAAAAAAGAAAATATTTTAAGGCAGATTTGTCGTTGTCCTTGTTGGCGATATCTTGATCTATTCTCGAGGTTCGAATGAGCATGCTAAATATCTGGATGCAGTTCTTCAAATTTATGAAGAAGAAGAAGTTATACGCGAAGCTGTTCAAGTGCGAATTTTGATTAAAGAAGTGGTAGTGATGTATGTTTTAAGGCAAGGAAATCGCATGAGAAGAATTATCCGAATTTATGTTTTTGATTTTACGATGGCTATTTTACGTTGAAGGTTTAAAGATGTTTCTTTTCTACAATGTCTACGATGATTACATGAGCTTGGAGTACCTGTTCGATCAAGAAGAGTTTGATACGAAGAAAGGATGACAGCTAAAAATTTCCAAAGGGGCTACGATTAATATTCAAATAATCTAATGGAGGAAATCCAAGAAAAGTAGAAGGCTTATTTGCAACGATATAACTGGAGATGTTATGTGGAAGTTGAAGACAAAATATAGGAGTAATAACTTTTTGTGTTATGTAAGAAATTTCGAGGACAAATTTTTTTTTAGAGGGGGAGAATTGTAACACCCCGATTTTTTGTTTTTCTTGAAATAAATGAGTTTTATCATATTTGTGAAATTTTGGGAATTTTTAATTATTTTGAATATTTTAATATTATTTTGATATTTTAATATTATCTTGAAAACTCGTATGTCCGAATTTCATTTTTTTCTGAAAATATATGAGTTTTATCATTTTTATGATTTTTGTGAATTTTTGTAGAACTTTTTGAGTTTTTAATTATTTTAGTGTTATTTTGAGTTGTGTGTGGGCCCGGGGTGGACCCAAGGCGGACCCAGAAAAATAAATTTTTTTCCTGAACGAGAAAGTTCTGGACTGTCAAGGTGGGATAAGGGGATCTTACTAAACCCAAAACCGAGAACAGTTAACAGAGATTTTCTATATCTGAGCTTTCTATTATCCATTGTATAATAATAGCAGTAGCTGTTATCCATTGGGTAATATCTGTTAGAAAAATATCTTGATGACTCAGCTGGTGATTCTGCACTATGACTCACCATACTGACTCAACTGTTCTAGAAAATTCTATGATGACTCACCTAGTAAATATCTAAAAATAAATATCTACCGAAAAAATATCTTAATAAAATATCTCAAGTGTAATTATGAAAACTGAAAATATCTCAATTAAATATCTTAAGGATCATGATGACTCATCATTACTAAGCTTTATGATCAACCAATAGAAATTAGTCAATGATGACACTTTTCGTGCAAGTATACACGTCGCTCAAGTAATAAAGTGAAAAGTATGAGTAGATCCCACGAGGACTAAAACTAATTTTTCAACTAAGTATTGGTATAGAAAGCTTTACTAATATCCAAACAACAATAAATTGAGGTGTAAAGAATAAAGACTTAGAGTAACCTAACTTGAAACAACAAATAACACGTAATAATATTAACTAAATATCAAATTTCCACGATGGTAAAAACCTAGGATTGTAACCCTTCTTGATATTTCACTTGGTTTAAATCATACCCATTAGCCCACTCAATGTTACTTGAAGAATTAATCTAGAACTCTAGTGTAAACATACCCCTCTCCCGATGGCAATATGACCTTTCCCTCTTAATCAACACATAATATCCCTATTAGAGTCAATTAACAAAGAAGCATTATATCGAACAAGTTCTATGCAAGATTACACAAGGTCCTAAGCATATCCTTATGTCTTAGAACAAAACCCCCAATTCAACCTTTGAGTTGGAGGTTCAAGTGTCACCCATTCTAGTTCTAGATTCAATTTCCCTTTCTCAAGTTCAAATCAAATCCAAATATCTATCAATTGGTGGCCAAACAATCAATAACATGAAGTATAAGAATGGATAATAACTTCTCATAACATTGAAATGGGTAAACAAGCATTAAATAAACCAGGCTACATATCAATAGGAATTACAATCTTAGAAATGAATTTAGCTCATGTTCAACATTTGGGGACAATCAATTAAGTCAAATAATACATCCATCAAAGCCATAACACAAAAAAATGAGAAAACCACAAAGAAACCCAAAAGAAATGATGAAGAAGATAAAGGACAAGCTAGCTCCAATGGTGGATTGCAAGCAACTCTTCAAGAATCTCCTTGTTGTAACACCCTTTCTGGGGAGGTCACATTTATGATGCAGAAAAGTAAAATAAATAAAATCCTTACCCAAGTTATAAAACATTTGATACTTAAATAATATTTGTGGTATATTTTTTTTTCCTTTAATAATTATAACATTAAATAAAATAATACAGAACACAAAATTAAACAAAGTATAATCACGCCATAATATACATATAATTCTTCTTTATTACACACCTAATTTACATCTATTGATATCTAATAAAAATAGTAAAAGACAGACATATTACTCAAACATAATTGTTAAGACATGAGCCCTCGTCATAAGACAGCTTTCCCTAGTTAGGAATGTCTTGACCGATAGAAAATCGACCCAAAACTATGTCGAAGTTCTCTCTAGGAGTATAGTGAAACTCGTCCCACAACTCCCTAATAGGTAAAATAATCTCTACGAAAGTAACCATATAACGTGTAGTCATTAACCCATGTCGAGTCCTACTTACGACAAAGTCACGTTACCACTTTGTACTCTATGTGTCCTGTGTCCCAGTGGACATACCAAGCCTCTGCGCCTTCGAGAAATTGTAGTCTAAAGAAACCTAATTGTCCTCCTCTTGCCGTCATTGTAGTCTTCGATGATATAAACGTAAAAATAGAAACAGATAAAACAATACAAGAAAGAGGTGAGACAATCTACACCATTACCCGCATGGCAATAAAGAAAACGACAATACAAGAAAATATCACAACAGTACATACCAACATTTCATGCATAATATAACAAAGTAATACATATTAAAATAACACATACCATTATATCATGCATAATATATTAAAGCAATATATAGTAAAATAACACGTATCATACATAATATATTAAAATAGTACATCATATATTTTATCACAAAATATGGTAAGCAATAAAGTGCGATGATGCATGAACAGTAAAATGCAGGTAATGCATGAACACACACTGACTCGTTCCTACTCCATGGAGCTAAACACGAATATCTGAGAGAATGATCTGAATAGAAAACTAATAATACTTTATGGCTGCCCAACCAAGCTATTGCACTGTCAATACATCGTGTCTATAGCCCACAGTCCAAAACATCGTGTAGCAGTACATAGTCCATACATCGTGTACCACAGGCATAGTACTTAATAGTCCCCTCAAGATCTTGACTAAGAATAGTGCTTGTCAAGATCATTAGTGTGTTGCCTGTTACCACGACCCAGAGGTGCTACCACTGTCCACATATGGAATCCTTCGCACACTAATGCCTCCAAGTTCATAAATGAACCACACTACGCTTATCACACCAAACATAGTGTAATTCACGTCATCAATCAATCGCCAATTATCCACTAAATTGACACAACACTCTAAACATGATCTAAAATTTCAAAAATACCCTTATTATCCAAATTTTACCATAATTACGAAAAATTACCAAAATGCTCTTTATCACCAAAAATCAAAGTATAGTACGTCCCACCTGACAGTACTAACAAAATACCAAAGTATAGTACGTCCCACCTGACAGTACTACACCACAATATGTCCGGGTCCACCACTTTGGCCCGACAGAAAAACTCACTGTATCGATCAATCGCGTAGGAATTTTATCGCATTTTCACAATCTCGTTATTTTCACCAACGTTTTTAAATCGTGTAAATATATTTTGACATTTTTAAACATCATAAAATTATTTTCTCAATCGCGTAGGATTTTTAATTCATTTTCTTAACCGAATAACTTAAAATCATTATTTTTAATATGTATAAAACTATATCTAGTACTTTTAAAATACGTAGAGTATTTTCCTTGTGTTCTAAATATAGTATGGAATCTTTTGATTTTAAGCGTCAGATTTTAATAAATTTTGGCAGCATTTTGCCTATAAAATCAATATAAGGTATTTTTAACGTTTTCCTCTAAATATAGTTTATTTTATTTTTACCCAATAATTTCACTTTGAAACTCACTAACGCGCTTCAAAATTTATAAAATGAGCTCTACGTTAGTATTTTTCAAGCGTTTGATTTAATTCTTATTTAAACTAAATTCTACTAAGTTAAAATTCTAAGACTGAATTAATTCCTTTGATTTTCTCAATGATTCTTTGGAATCGATTTGTTTAATAAAATCATTACCTATCCTATCTTAGAAAATAAAATGGAATGTTGGCCAAATCAAAGAAAAATGATATTTGATTATACATTAAATGGCATGTTGGCCATAATTAACTTAAATCATTTTTAATTTAATTATTTTACCTAGATTACTCAAATCAGTAATTTAGAAAATTGCTGAGAATATTTTGGTTCTCTTTTTGGATGTAAGGCCGTGAGCCTCATAGTGTATTCTTTGGAATACTCATGCATTTCGTACATGTTATTCACATCCTACTTTAATAATTATACAGTTATAAACACATACAATTATTAAATCACATATAATATACATACAATATATTTAAAGCCATAAACATGCATAGCGAAAATAATAACAGCTATAATCATGCATAGCAAAATAAATCACAAATAGGAAAGCATTTAAAGAATCACAAAAATAATAAAACCATAAACAATCACACAAATAAATAATAAATACAATAACCAACCACACAAATGAATCCTTATGGATTCCATACACACAAACAAATCCATTTTCCCATCACCACTTAGGGTTGATGAGATTAAATCTCCCTCTTACCTCTTGTAGACAAATTAATCGGTAAGATCTCCTCCTTTCTTCTAAATTTCGTACAAGCTCCAAAACAATTCCTAAAATTCTTAAATAATTAGTAAAAACAAATACAAGGTACAAAATAGAGAAACCATGGAACAAGCATGGTTAGAAAAATTAAAAATTCAATTTTGAACCATAGAAACCAAACTTACCCTTAGGTAAGTAAGCAAAAACTTGGATTTTAGGCAAGATAGAGTAGGAATTTGGGAAAACTTTGTGAATGAAAAGTGTTTAGAATAGGATTTGGGTTTAAGAAAAGCTAAGAGATAAAATTATAGAGGTTTGGTGGTGTGAGGTGAAGGCTTGACCGAACAGAGAGAAGAAAATGAAAGGAAAAGCATGCATGGGTTCTTGGCATTTTTGGAGAGAAGATGAAAGCTTTAATTTAGGATAAGTGTGAAATAAAAGTGAAGAGAGAAAATAGAAGAGGCTCTTGCCGTGAGGTGCCTTTGTGAGTGAGGTTGAGTGTTTGATTTGGCTTAGTAAATATCTATTCACTTGGATAGTAAATATCCATTTGTGCACATGGCTTATGTCACCTTTTGGCCACCTAAAGGGCATGTAAGACGGTTCAAGAACCATGTAGAAGCCTCCCCCAAGCTGCTGCAAAACCG
Source organism: Ormosia semicastrata (assembly GCA_029884595.1). Taxonomy (NCBI): domain Eukaryota; kingdom Viridiplantae; phylum Streptophyta; class Magnoliopsida; order Fabales; family Fabaceae; genus Ormosia; species Ormosia semicastrata. The sequence goes on along the minus strand of JAQQTO010000063.1, from coordinate 79,218,842 downwards.
TGGGATTCAATTTGTTATTAATTCAACCTCATTACTGGCTAATTAAGTAGTTTTCGATGAAATTAACATAACAGAATACTATATGATGAGAGAACATTATTTCTCAAGTATGGCCAAAGATCAAGTCTGTCGGATAAGCATTCTGTCAAATGATAATTCTATCGGACGAATGGTGATTTTGTCAGACGAATATCAAAAACTGTCGGATAAACTAAAAGTTAACAGAATTTCCAATTCGTCGGATGGGTGTTAACGTAGAAGAAATTTTCAAATTGTCGAACCGACAAGAATACTATATGATTAGAAATTCAAATTCGACGAATTTTGACATTAAAGAAGTTTCTTTACTGAATGACTAGAAATTCTTACTCGACGGTCATTAGCATCACAACTCGACGAACATTATCATTCTATTTCGACGAACATTGACATCCATACTCGACGGAAATTGACATTCTTACTTAACGGACAAAAGCCTTCTCACTCGACAGATTTTAATATTTTCACTCGACGAATCTTAACATAGTACCAAATAGTCAGAAGATCAAATTCGATAAATTTGAACAGAAGTTCAAATTCGACGGATATCTCAAATTCGACGGATATAGTATGGTCTTAAAATATTCAATTTTGACGGATTTTGACATTGTTTCAGAAAGTCCAATTCGACGAATATGAGCATCTCCACTCGACGGATATTAACATTGCCTAAATGGTCTGAATATCAAATTCGACGATAAGTGTTTGTCCAACAATAAGCAACCTTCGACATAAAATAGTGTTCGACAACGAATAGTAGTACTATTTATGATCAGTCAGGTCGATTACATAGCAGTCATCTTCATTTTGATTTGGGAGAATCGTCCGACAAGATTGAGGGAAAAAGAGAACCATATTGTTTTTGACTGATTCTCTGCCAACAACAACATCCATCGTTTTGTCGAATTTGAGGAAGTCTTCCATGTTTTTGAATAGATAGTCTTTGTCGGAAAAGATAACCTTAGTCGAAATAGATAATCTTGGTCGGAAGAGATAATCTTTGTCAGAATAAATGGTCTTGGTCAGAAAAAGTAGCCATAACAGCCAAATCTTTGATTTTTGATTCAAAAACTGAGAATCGGCTTCATCCAATTTTGAGGTATTTTGGGTTCTGTCGAACTACCAATTGATGTTGTCGGGAAATGCTCTGGAAGTGTCAAATTCAACTCACTATTTAACTTATGCTTGCATTCAGTAATTAAATCCGACGGGATCAAAATGTTAGGAAAATTTCTTCAAGTGTTTGGATTTTGTCCAAATTCTGTCGATGTCAAGACCTTCAAAAATCTTGGATTGTCGAATGAGTTACGTGAGATTGGTCTTTTGGATTCCTGTAAGGCTTGAGAAAGACCGAGTCTATCGACAGGAGTATATTCATAAAACTGTCGAGCTTTGTTTGTCGGAATAGGCTTGAAATGAAGTCAGTATCGACAAGAATCTATTCTCAAAAGAAATTGTCGAATTCGGTTTGTCGAAACAGGTTTTGAAATGAAAACCATTTGGGAAAATGTTGAGGAACTTCTGTCGGATTGGGATTTCCAGAATTTTGGTCGAATTAGAATTCCAGAATTTTGGTCGGTTGATTATTATGGCAAATTATAGTCGGATCGAATAATTCATTGCAATAGCAACTATGAATAAAGTAACGATATTTATCAATAAAATAGAATTATTTTACGAGATAAATTCTAACCATTAAGAGATTCTTTTACTGTGTTACTCGATTCAGGTTAAGTAAGATCCCCCGTCTCTAAATAAATCAGATAAGAATTTTTCCGGCCCGAAAATTATTATTTTCTTGACCAGGAGCAAATCACACAAAACAATCAAAAACAGTATCGAAATAATCAAATTATTTTTATAATGCACAGAAAACACAAACAGTGTAATTCTACTATTACTATTCACATAGTCAGAATTTGGGGTGTTACAACTCTCCCCCTCTAAAATAAAGTTTCGTCCTCGAAACTTGACATATTTAAAATAAAAACAGATACTGCTCTCTTAACTTCTCTCCCAACTCCCATGTTGCTTCACCACATATATCGTTCCAAACCACTTTAACCAATGCAATTTCTTTACTTTGAAGTTACTTTGTCCTTCGATCTTCAATCTTGACTGAAAACGTCTCGTAGGTTGAATTCTCCTTCATTTGTACGATGTCTAACGGAGTATCCGATACGGTCCGATAACTTCAGAGTGGGTTTCCTCGACTTAATCACTCGTCCAACTCTAGTCATAGGTATCACACGTAGAAATACATGGTCACCTTCTTCAAATTCAAGCGGTCTTCGTCTTTTATCTACATAACTCTTTTGCGCGTCTGAGCTGTCCTTATCTTGCCTTGAATCGTCTTCACTTTCTCAGTTGTCTGCCGCACAAATTCTGGTCCTACAATCTTACTTTCACCAGTATGATACCAACGCAGTGGCATTCTACAGCGTCTCCCATATAATGCCTCACAGGTATCATCCCTATGCTCAAACGAAACTATTGTTGTATATGAACTCTATCAATGGTAGAAATTCATCCCCACAAGTCCTTTAAAAATTCTAACCATCATCTCTGTTTTATATCCAAGTCACTCTTGATTGAACAGGTACTTCAAGCTCTTGAAATTATCGTAGACTATATAGGAAAGAAAATATCTTCAGGTTTTCCTTGCAAAACGACTATCGCAATATCCAAAAACGTAAATCGAACAATTCTTCTCATACACGTTCCACCGCCTTGAAGTATACGCCACGATCTTTCGATTTGATCTTAACACTCAAACTAAATCCACGAGTTAGACTCCTTCTAACGAAATTTACGTTTGACTAATTTCGCGCATAACTCCTTCTTCTTCTTCAAAATTGAAGAGCTGCATTGAGATCTTCAGCATGTTCCTTTGATTTCCGAGAATAGGTCAAAATATTGCCAATAATGACAAATTCGCCTAGATGAGAAAGAAAGATCCTATATATTTGTGAACATCGTTAAAACATTCCCTACCCCGAAAGGTAGTACTGAATATTCATAGTAGTACTGAATATTCATAGTTCTTGCAACGCATCTGAAAAACTGTCTTGGAACATTCTCTACCTTTACGTGAATCTGATAACGACTAGCACACAAGTCGATCTTGGAGCAAACAGTGAGTTTCTTCATTTGATCTTCTAGTTCCTCTGTCGTTACATCATTCCAGATTTTCTTATTCAAAAGAAATTGTTCCACTTTGCCTATTTTTTTTTTCTTAACAGAAAATGTCTCATAGATCTAGTTTTCTTCTAATTGCACTGTATTTGATACTATGACATAAGTTGGATCAAGAATAATCCTCCTTAATGGAAATACATGAAAGATACTATGAAGGTTATAAGGAAAAGTAATAAGACTATTCAATAGGTTACTAGATTAGTCCAACAAGGAATTTGAGATGGTCTAATAGATTTCGAAATGAACATAGTCCAATAATTTTAGAAATGAACTTTCTGGATTCAAATCCAAAAATATCAGGTCAAAGAAATGCTAAATTGCATTGCAACAATCTAGTAGGATATAGTTGGAAAATAACCAATCCATTTAAAAATCAGGGTCTCAAATAGATGTAATTTTAGATGAACAAATCAAATCAACAGAAAAGATTTGATATTCAATAGAAATAGGGTAGAATTTAGAAAACTTTGAGTATAAACAACAAGTTTAATCAAGAAGAGTAAAAATGCTCAAATCACTCTATAACAAAGATACAGATAAATCAAATTGATTTACTTAGTCTATTTGAGAAAGAAATAGACAAACCAGATCAATAGAAAAATTTCAAACTCTAATAATAATAGGATAGTTTTAAAGAGACTCAAGTAGTAATAACAAGTTTAAAAGTTGAAGTAACATTATGAAAAGAAGTAAAACACAAATAACTCCCAAAAGATTCACACAATTACAGATCACAAGAAAATGAGTTACCTCGCAAATTATACAGCACAGTTTTAAGATTACCCTCTATGGCACGACTTTCTCGCTTCTTAAGTTTTAATATTTTAAACTTTCTTATTACACTCCTTGCATTGGCTCTTTCTTCTTTTTGAGGTTTTGAAACATGTGTATTACTAATGGAAGTTTCCATTTTCAGCTGATAAAACTTTTTAAATAAGTGTTCAGGCTTTCCACACTTCAAGCACTTCGTTGGTGATGCCACAGTCTGACCAAAATCGTTGCCACTCGTACTTCCTCTCTTTGTCCGTTGTTGCTTCCCCAATGGTTAGACATATGACTCTCGCTGAAAACGATTGAACTTACGCTTCTTTCCATTTTGAATTATCGAAGGTTCTAAGTTACAACTCCTCGCATCCGATGGCTGCTCCAATCCTAATAAGCTATGAAATTCGGTTGTCAGTTCCTGCTGCTGAGCGATCATCTGTTTCCGTCGCACTGCTACTTCAATCATCTGTCTTCGAGCTGCGGTTATACGATCTTCATCACGTTTCACGCCCACATACTCATGTTCGTAACGTTTCATTATCTTTCTTCAAAGATAAACAAATTCAACATACAACGAACTAAACGTAGCTATTTCACACAAAAAATCGTTTCCTTTCGGAAACCGAAACATATCTCTGTGTTCAATTTCAGAGATTCACACAGCACAAACAAGACAAACCTACCCACAAACCCAAAAGACTCTAACTTGGGCTCTGATACCAACTAATGTAACACCCTTTCTGGGGAGGTCACATTTATGATGCAGAAAAGTAAAATAAATAAAATCCTTACCCAAGTTATAAAACATTTGATACTTAAATAATATTTGTGGTATATTTTTTTCCTTTAATAATTATAACATTAAATAAAATAATACAGAACACAAAATTAAACAAAGTATAATCACGCCATAATATACATATAATTCTTCTTTATTACACACCTAATTTACATCTATTGATATCTAATAAAAATAGTAAAAGACAGCATATTACTCAAACATAATTGTTAAGACATGAGCTATCGTCATAAGACAGTTTCCCTAGTTAGGAATGTCTTGACCGATAGAAAATCGACCCAAAACTATGTCGAAGTTCTCTCTAGGAGTATAGTGAAACTTGTCCCACAACTCCCTAATAGGTAAAATAATCTCTACGAAAGTAACCATATAACGTGTAGTCACTAACCCATGTCGAGTCCTACTTACTGACAAAGTCACGTTACCATTGTACTCTATGTGTCCTGTGTCCCAGTGGACATACCAAGCCTCTGCGCCTTCGAGAAATTGTAGTCTAAAGAAACCTAATTGTCCTCCTCTTGCCGTCATTGTAGTCTTCGATGATATAAACGTAAAAATAGAAACAGATAAAACAATACAAGAAAGAGGTGAGACAATCTACACCATTACCCGCATGGCAATAAAGAAAACGACAATACAAGAAAATATCACAACAGTACATACCAACATTTCATGCATAATATAACAAAGTAATACATATTAAAATAACACATACCATTATATCATGCATAATATATTAAAGCAATATATAGTAAAATAACACGTATCATACATAATATATTAAAATAGTACATCATATATTTTATCACAAAATATGGTAAGCAGTAAAGTGCAGATGATGCATGAACAGTAAAATGCAGTAATGCATGAACACACACCGACTCGTTCCTACTCCATGGAGCTAAACACGAATATCCGAGAGAATGATCTGAATAGAAAACTAATAATACTTTATGGTGCCCAACCAAGCTATTGCACTGTCAATACATCGTGTCTATAGCCCACAGTCCAAAACATCGTGTAGCAGTACATAGTCCATACATCGTGTACCACAGGCATAGTACTTAATAGTCCCCTCAAGATCTTGACTAAGAATAGTGCTTGTCAAGATCATTAGTGTGTTGCCTGTTACCACGACCCAGAGGTGCTACCACTGTCCACATATGGAATCCTTCGCACACTAATGCCTCCAAGTTCATAAATGAACCACACTACGCTTATCACACCAAACATAGTGTAATTCACGTCATCAATCAATCGCCAATTATCCACTAAATTGACACAACACTCTAAACATGATCTAAAATTTCAAAAATACCCTTATTATCCAAATTTTACCATAATTACGAAAAATTACCAAAATGCTCTTTATCACCAAAAATCAAAGTATAGTACGTCCCACCTGACAGTACTAACAAAATACCAAAGTATAGTACGTCCCACCTGACAATACTACACCACAATATGTCCGGGTCCACCACTTTGGCCCGACAGAAAAACTCACCAGTATCGATCAATCGCGTAGGAATTTTATCGCATTTTCACAATCTCGTTATTTTCACCAACGTTTTTAAATCGTGTAAATATATTTTGACATTTTTAAACATCATAAAATTATTTTCTCAATCGCGTAGGATTTTTAATTCATTTTCTTAACCGAATAACTTAAAATCATTATTTTTAATATGTATAAAACTATATCTAGTACTTTTAAAATACGTAGAGTATTTTCCTTGTGTTCTAAATATAGTATGGAATCTTTTGATTTTAAGCGTCAGATTTTAATAAATTTTGGCAGCATTTTGCCTATAAAATCAGTATAAGGTATTTTTAACGTTTTCCTCTAAATATAGTTTATTTTATTTTTACCCAATAATTTCACTTTGAAACTCACTAACGCGCTTCAAAATTTATAAAATGAGCTCTACGTTAGTATTTTTCAAGCGTTTGATTTAATTCTTATTTAAACTAAATTCTACTAAGTTAAAATTCTAAGACTGAATTAATTCCTTTGATTTTCTCAATGATTCTTTGGAATCGATTTGTTTAATAAAATCATTACCTATCCTATCTTAGAAAATAAAATGGAATGTTGGCCAAATCAAAGAAAAATGATATTTGATTATACATTAAATGGCATGTTGGCCATAATTAACTTAAATCATTTTTAATTTAATTATTTTACCTAGATTACTCAAATCAGTAATTTAGAAAATTGCTGAGAATATTTTGGTTCTCTTTTTGGATGTAAGGTCAGTGAGCCTCATAGTGTATTCTTTGGAATACTCATGCATTTCGTACATGTTATTCACATCCTACTTTAATAATTATACAGCTTATAAACACATACAATTATTAAATCACATATAATATACATACAATATATTTAAAGCCATAAACATGCATAGCGAAAATAATAACACTATAATCATGCATAGCAAAATAAATCACAAATAGGAAAGCATTTAAAGAATCACAAAAATAATAAAACCATAAACAATCACACAAATAAATAATAAATACAATAACCAACCACACAAATGAATCCTTATGGATTCCATACACAAAACAAATCCATTTTCCCATCACCACTTAGGGTTGATGAGATTAAATCTCCCTCTTACCTCTTGTAGACAAATTAATCGGTAAGATCTCCTCCTTTCTTCTAAATTTCGTACAAGCTCCAAAACAATTCCTAAAATTCTTAAATAATTAGTAAAAACACATACAAGGTACAAAATAGAGAAACCATGGAACAAGCATGGTTAGAAAAATTAAAAATTCAATTTTGAACCATAGAAACCAAACTTACCCTTAGGTAAGTAAGCAAAAACTTGGATTTTAGGCAAGATAGAGTAGGAATTTGGGAAAACTTTGTGAATGAAAAGTGTTTAGAATAGGATTTGGGTTTAAGAAAAGCTAAGAGATAAAATTATAGAGGTTTGGTGGTGTGAGTTGAAGGCTTGACCGAACAGAGAGAAGAAAATGAAAGGAAAAGCATGCATAGGTTCTTGGCATTTTTGGAGAGAAGATGAAAGCTTTAATTTAGGATAAGTGTGAAATAAAAGTGAAGAGAGAAAATAGAAGAGAGGCTTCTTTGCCGTGAGGTGCCTTTGTGAGTGAGGTTGAGTGTTTGATTTGGCATAGTAAATATCTATTCACTTGGATAGTAAATATCCATTTGTGCACATGGCTTATGTCACCTTTTGGCCACCTAAAGGGCATGTAAGACGGTTCAAGAACCATGTAGAAGCCTCCCCAAGCTCTTTGCAAAACCGTGGGATTCAATTTGTTTTTAATTCAACCTCATTACTTGCTAATTAAGTAGTTTTCGATGAAATTAACATAACAGAATACTATATGATGAGAGAACATTATTTCTCAAGTATGGCCAAAGATCAAGTCTGTCGGATAAGCATTCTGTCAAATGATAATTACATGGACGAATGGTGATTTTGTCGACGAATATCAAAAACTGTCGAGATAAACTAAAAGTTAACAGAATTCCCAATTAAATCGGATGGGTGTTAACGTAGAAGAAATTTTCAAATTGTCGAACCGACAAGAATACTATATGATTAGAAATTCAAATTCGACGAATTTTGACATTAAAGAAGTTTCTTTACTGAATGACTAGAAATTCTTACTCGACGGTCATTAGCATCACAACTCGACGAACATTATCATTCTATTTCGACGAACATTGACATCCATACTCGACGGAAATTGACATTCTTACTTAACGGACAAAAGCCTTCTCACTTGACAGATTTTAATATTTTCACTCGACGAATCTTAACATAGTACCAAATAGTCAAAAGATCAAATTCGATAAATTTGAACAGAAGTTCAAATTCGATGGATATCTCAAATTCGACGGATATAGTATGGTCTTAAAATATTCAATTTCGACGGATTTTGACATTGTTTCAGAAAGTCCAATTCGACGAATATGAGCATCTCCACTCGACGGATATTAACATTGCCTAAATGGTCTGAATATCAAATTCGACGATAAGTGTTTGTCCAACAATAAGCAACCTTCGACATAAAATAGTGTTCGACAACGAATAGTAGTACTATTTATGATCAGTCAGGTCGATTACATAGCAGTCATCTTCATTTTGATTTGGGAGAATCGTCCGACAAGATTGAGGGAAAAAGAGAACCATATTGTTTTTGACTGATTCTCTGCCAACAACAACATCCATCATTTTGTCGAATTTGAGGAAGTCTTCCATGTTTTTGAATAGATAGTCTTTGTCGGAAAAGATAACCTTAGTCGAAATAGATAATCTTGGTCGGAAGAGATAATCTTTGTCAGAATAAATGGTCTTGGTCAGAAAAAGTAGCCATAACAGCCAAATCTTTGATTTCTGATTCAAAAACTGAGAATCGGCTTCATCCAATTTTGAGGTATTTTGGGTTCTGTCGAACTACCAATTGATGTTGTCGGGAAATGCTCTGGAAGTGTCGAATTCAACTCACTATTTAACTTATGCTTGCATTCAGTAATTAAATCTGACGGGATCAAAATGTTAGGAAAATTTCTTCAAGTATTTGGATTTTGTCCAAATTCTGTCGATGTCAAGACCTTCAAAAATCTTGGATTGTCGAATGAGTTACGTGAGATTGGTCTTTTGGATTCCTGTAAGGCTTGAGAAAGACCGAGTCTATCGACAGGAGTATATTCATAAAATTGTCGAGCTTTGTTTATCGGAATAGGCTTGAAATGAAGTCAGTATCGACAAGAATCTATTCTCAAAAGAAATTGTCGAATTCGGTTTGTCGAAACAGGTTTTGAAATGAAAACCATTTGGGAAAATGTTGAGGAACTTCTTTCGATTGGGATTTCAATTTTGGTCGAATTAGAATTCCAGAATTTTGGTCGGTTGATTATTATGGCAAATTATAGTCGGATCGAATAATTCATTGCAATAGCAGCTATGAATAAAGTAACAGATATTTATCAGTAAAATAGAATTATTTTACAGATAAATTCTAACCATTAAGAGATTCTTTTCTGTGTTACTCAGATTCAGGTTAAGTAAGATCCCCCGTCTCTAAATAAATTAGATAAGAATTTTTCCGGCCCGAAAATTATTATTTTCTTGACCAGGAGCAAATCACACAAAACAATCAAAAACAGTATCGAAATAATCAAATTATTTTTATAATGCACAGAAAACACAAACAGTGTAATTCTACTATTACTATTCACATAGTCAGAATTTGGGGTGTTACACTTGTTGCCCAAACTCCAAATCAAACTTCCTAGGTTTCTCTTGGTGTTCTATGGTTGCCAAGGCTCCAAGAATGTCAAGAGAATGTTTTCCAATGAATCCCCACGAAATGGATGCCTTACATCATTAAAAACCCTCTTTTTGGAGCTAAAACAACGTAGCAGAATTTTAACAGGATGCCGCGGCCTCCTGGAAGTATGCCTCGGCATAGTTTGTGGTTTCCACCCAAACATTATTTTTTTCATCAAAATACAACCAATACTTAATTTCTTAAGTCTCTTAACTTGTTCCCTCAATTCAATGATCCTTCTTGAGCTTTTGCACTCTTCTTTTTCTCCAATTCTCTTCTTCAAAACTTTATCTCAATTCTTCCAACTCTTCATGAACCATGAAATTCAACCACCTATCAAGCATGAAAATTAAATGAGTCCTCATTGCACAAAAACATTTCATTAACTTGTTAATATTGATCAAAAGAGTGCTCAATAGGTTCCAACTCCCTTATAACTCCTACAATCAACTTCAAGCTCAATATATATCAAGAAAATACGAGGAAACTAACACAAATTAACATCAATGGTGATCATTTAACTCTACTTTTGTAGAGTTATCACACCTCCAAACTTAGAATTTTGCTAGTCCTTGAGCAAAACAATAAAAATCTCAACACTTTACCTTTAGCAAGATATGATAAAAAAAATAAAAACAATCTTGCAAGTTGTGAAAAACAATTGCCAACTAAACCCTCAAAACATTGTTTTCACACTTTGCATCTCAATCATCCCAAACATCATACTCAAGCATTTTCACTCATGAAACACCATTGCTGGTTAAATTGAGTTTCTTATGTGAGTGTGTGTGATCTAATCGCCAAATCTCAGTAATCAACTGGATGAGATTATGCAAATGAGATCCTAGAATGATGAAACTTAGAAAATCATACTTCCACCCCCTCTCCACTAATGTAGGATAAACATGGCATGTAGATCAAAAGGTCTTATTGAGCTTGTAATGACAGACCAAGGTGGGGGCTATGAACAAAAGATAGGATAAATCAAAAACTTTGGATAATGATCAAATGCATCTCTAATTTGCTCAATAGATGCTACATAAGGGCCACACTAGGTGTATTCCATGCCTCTTAATCCCTTCAACAATTTTGTTCAAACTTTTCAAATGATTTTCCTTTCATCATCTCTTTATTTTCCTTTTCATGCCTTATTTTTTAAGAACCACAATTGTATATACAGTTCTATTCTATGCTTCACACACTTTATCTTGTAGAGACACATAATTATATGGCCCGTAATCACACAAGTATTTAGAAATGCAATCAACCACTATCCAAAGCATAAGGTGTGATATTAAATGCATGGCTCAAAGGTTTTGGTAATCATGGATTCATAGAACAAAATCACAAGGCTTAAACATCACTAGGCTCAAACAAGGTGCTATGAATACATTTATGTCAAGGTTAAGCTTGAAAGGCTCAAACGATCCAAACATTGCCTAAATCATCTCTACACACCAAGCCTAACCTAGGATTTTGCCTTGAGAGGACTTGATAATCAATCCTAAATCCAAAAACCTAGGAGATTCACATATCATAATCCTTCTCTAAATGATCAAGCAGAAGTTAAGCAAAAGGATCATGTGTGAAAAGATAAGCTACTCAACTTAACCAGCAACTTACTCAACAAGATCAACACATTTCAAACAACACTTAGGATTCAAGAGAGTCAAGCATGTCTACAATTCAATCTTATCAGGGATGGCAAACCATTCAAACATAATATTGCAAGTTCAATCCAAGGCTTTTCCATACAGAATCACATTTCCCTACAAACAACCAAAACAACCCTAAAACTTAAAACTGCACATTGTCCCTAATGTGACACAACTACAAACAGTAACAACAAGAAGACACAACACTAATACTAGACAATAAAAGTCAACCTACACATCATCTACTAATTACAAGTAAAGAAAATGAAAAGAAAAACTCCCTCAAGTGGTGACGAAGCACTAGTTAGAGTGCATGCAATCTTCCATGTCCTCATCTGTATCTGGCTCAGGCAGAGGCATTGCAGGATAGTGCTCCATGTCCATGTTAATCTGAATAGCCATTGCTCGCATCATCACAAATAATACATTTTCCTGAGTCTCTAGGCGATCAAAATGGCGATCTTGTCGGCGCTCCATCCTTTCTTGGCGCTCCTCCAAATGAGTCAATCGTTGAGCTACAGTCATTAGAGGAAGAGGACGCTGAGATGAACTAGCACCTTTTGTAGAAGGGGTCTTCATGAGGCGGAGGCACAAGTCATTGTCCATTAGGCCGTTGAGGTATAATCTTTCTTTATCCCTATCCCAAGTAACTCCGGCTTACTCACACAAAAAAGTAATAAGAGCAGGAAACCACATGCTGTGATGGGTAGAAGTGGCAGTCTGGAATATGGCATTATGAATGACTTTGCCTACATCCATGGTGTATCCATTTAAAATGGTGTGAATCATGATGGCTCTCTCCCTTGTTACATGATTCCTATGTGTGGTAGGGGCTAATCTTGTAGCAACAAAGTATAACCACACCTTAGCATATGGCAATAAGGAATTCTTTAGAATGTTAAAAATTTTATCATGATTCACACTCCATTCAATGCCAGGATGAGCAAAGTGTGTCAACATCTCAATCAAATCAAGTTCTCCAGCTTTAAATGCACTATATTCATCATTTGGAATGCAAGGCAACCCATACACAATATTGATAGCTTTAACAGAGAATGAAACTTTTTTACCTCGGACGAAGACCTTGCCATTCTCATGCTCTGGAGCATTTGCATTGAACTATCGCACTACCGGCATGATAGCTAGGTGGGGGTGCGAGCAAAATGGCACCCAATTTCGTGACATGATGGCCGTGTGCAGCTGGAGGTTTCTCTCTGGAGTAACTTGAAGCTTCCTCTCTGGAATTATGGACTTGTGCTTGGCATTATTGTTGAACCTCCTCCAAGCATCTTTTGAAACAAACTTAGTTTCATCAAAAGCATTGGTGCTACTGGAGGCACCCATAGAAGCCGTGGACTTCCTCTTTGGAGCCATGAGAAATCAAATTCAAACAACCAAAGCTCCTTCCCACTTAGAATCAACTGGGGTTATGGTGAATGTAGGAAAAAAAATGAGAGTGATTGAAGAAACAGTGCTTATGGGCCGAAAAAGTAAAAGGTGGGTGGTGGAGAAAATCACCACGGTGGTGAAAGATGTAGAGGAGGTGAAATATGGAGGTGGATGTATGGGAAAATCATAAAAAGGAAGCTTTAGGTGGTGGGTTGCCGAAAAAAAATGAAAGAAAATGGCCAGAAAATGGTTAGAAAATCGAAGCTCCTAACCGCAAAAAATGGAGGAAGAAAATAGGAGGGAATGAGATGGTGTGCTAGGGAGAACAAAGTGTGGAGAAGAAGAATTAGGAAAGGATGATGTGGTAGTGAGATGGTGTGGCAACAATGGAGGGAAAGTTGGAAGGGAGAATGGGTTTACTATTTGGGAGAGAAAAGTTGCGGCTGGAGGGGATGAAATGTTAGGGCATTATGCCTATTTTATTCTCCTTTCTGTTCTATTTTTTTTTATAAGCCGGCTGCAGCCTTGGGTTAGGATGACGCGGTCTCCAGCATGCGTCAATTTAACAGCCTGACAAACTAGGCCACGACCTTAGAAAAGGATGCCGCGGCCTCCTGCGTGCCTCAAAATTTTCTCTGACAAACTAGGCCACGACCTTGGAGAGGGATGTCTCGGCCTCCTGCGTACCTCAAAATCTCTCCCTGATAGACAAGGCCGCGGCCTTGTAGGTGGATGCTGCGGCCTCCTGCGACATGTGAAATCAACTCCTGATGGAGTGTGCCGCGGCCTTGGAGAAGTGTGCCACGGCCTCCTGGGTAAATTTTCACTAATTTGATATTTTCTACATGCTCTTTCGTCCAACCAAATGGTATTTAATCCATTGTCACTTAGATCACTTGGGAATTGATTTGTGTTGCTCAAAACCACTTGAAGAAACACCTATAACATCAACAACAAAAGACTTAAACTCTAAACACAAAAATTATCAATCAATAAGTATCAAACTAAGAATCAAAAGCAAAAAAGGTTAAGAGCTTGGGTTGCCTCCCAAGTAGCGCTTGATTTATAGTCGTCGGCTTGACTTTGATGCCCTCCTCAATTGAGATTGATATAGGTTATTGAGGATGTGCTTTGATCAAAGTCACTTCCCCAATATCTTTTTAATCTTTGACTATTCACCAAGAATACTCTCCCTTCCTTCAAATCATTGAGTTCAACTGCACCACTTGCTAGCACTTTTGTTATTAAGAATGGTCTGGACCACCTTGATTTGAGTTTCCCAGGAAAGAGCTTCAACCGGGAATTAAATAAGAGCACATATTGGCCTGGTTCAATATTTCGCTCTAGGATCTTCTTGTCATGCCACTCCTTCATCTTTTCTTTATAAATCTTGGTATTTTCATGGGCTTCTCTTCTGAATTCATCAAAAGCATCAATCTCAAGAAGTCATTGCTCCCCTGTAGCCTTCATATCAAAATTGAGCTTTTTGATTGCCCAATAAACTTTGTGTTCAAGTTCCACAGGAAGATGGCAAACTTTTCTAAACACCAGCTTATATGGAGAAGTACCAATAGATGTTTTAAAAATGGTCCTATAAGCCCAAAGAGCATCATCCAATCTCTTGGACCAATCTTTCCTGCTTGGACACACTATCTTCTCTAATATCCACTTGATCTCTCGGTTAGACACCTCAGCTTATCCACTAGTTTGTGGATGATAAGCAGTAGCAATTCTATGCTTGATGTCATATTTAACAAGAAGAGCTTCCAGGTACTTGTTGCAAAAGTGTGATCCTTCATCACTTATGATTGCTCTCAGAGTTCCAAAATGTGTAAAGATATTCTTCTTCAAGAAATTCATCACAACTTTGGAATCATTGGAAGGTAATGCAATCGCTTCCACCCACTTAGACACATAATCTACAGCAACTAAGATGTATTGATTTCCATAAGATGGAATAAATGGACCCATGAAATCAATCCCCCACACATCAAACAATTCAACCTCAAGAATAGCTCGCAATGGCATCTCATATTTCTTGGAAATGTTACCCACTCTTTGACATTTATCACACCTCATAATAAATCTATGAGCATTTTTAAATAGAAAAGGCCAATAGAAGCCACATTGAAGTACCTTGGCAGCTGTTCTATCACTTGCATGGTGTCCTCCATAGGGAGATGAGTGACAATGATAAAGAATATCAGAAATTTCTTCTTCAGGTGCACACCTTCTCAACATTTGATCTACGCACTTCTTGAACAAATAAGGCTTATCCTAATAGTAAAAGCATACTTCATGTAAGAACCTTTTCCTTTGTTGTGAAGATAGATCCGAAGGGAATATACCACTTACTAGATAATTCACAAAGTCTGCATACAATGGAGATTTTACCTCCTTAACCACCAAGAGTTGCTCATCAGGAAAAGTCTCATTAATCAACACCTCATTAGAAACCACATGCTCTAGCCTAGATAAATAATCAGCAGCTTGATTCTCTGTCCCTTTTCTATCTCGAATCTCCAAGTCAAATTCTTGTAATAGAAGGATCCACCTAATTAGCCTTGGTTTGGAGTCTTTCTTACTAATCAAATATCTAATAGCTGAGTGATTAGTGTAGACAATTACCTTCGCTCCAACTAGGTATGACCGAAACTTATCAAAAGCAAACACCACTGCAAGTAACTCTTTCTCCGTAGTGGTGTAGTTGATTTGAGCATCAATGAGGGTCTTGCTTGCATAATAAATAGAGTGAAAAATCTCCCCCTTCCTTTGGCCCAAGATGGCTTCAATAACATAATCACTTGCATCTCACATGAGCTCAAAAGGAAGAGCCCAATCCGGTGCAATGATGACAGGGGTAGTAATCAACCTTATCTTCAACTCCTTAAAGACTTTAAGACACTCATCATCAAATCGAACAGGTATGTCCTTATCCAACAAATTGCATAGCAGTTTGGAGATTTTAGAGAAATCCTTAATGAAGCGTCGATAGAACCCAGCATGACCAAGAAAACTCCTAATTGCCTTAACTGAAGAAGGGGGAGGTAGCTTGTCAATCACTTCAATTTTGGCTTTGTCCACCTCAATACCCTTATTTGACACCTTGTGACCAAGAACAATACCCTCTTGTACCATGAAATGACACTTCTCCCAATTAAGCACTAAATGGGTTTCTTCACATCTTTTCAACACTTTGGCCAAGTTCAACAAGCATTCATCAAAAGAATCACCAAAAAAGAAAAAATCATCCAAGAAAATTTCCAAGAACTTCTACACCATATCAGAAAACATAGCCATTATACACCTTTGAAAGGTGGCAAGAGCATTACACAAACCAAATGGCATTCTCCGAAAAGTAAATGTACCGTATGGGCAAGTGAAGGTAGTTTTCTCTTGATCTTCTGGGGCTATAGCAATTTGGTTGTAGACCGAATAACCATCCAAGAAACAATAAAACTCCTTCCCCGCCAATCTGTCAAGCATTTGATCAATAAAAGGAAGCGAAAAATGATCATTCCTTGTGGCCTTGTTTAGCTTTCGGTAGTCCATACATACTCTCCATCCTGTGACTGCTCTTGTTAGAATCAATTCATTATTGTCATTCGCAACAACAGTCATACCGCCCTTCTTAGGCACACATTGGACTGGACTTACCCAAGAACTATCTGAAATAGGGTAAATGATGTCGGCATCCAACCACTTGATGATCTCTTTCTTCACCACATCTTTCATGATAGGGTTTAGCCGGCGTTGGTGCTCAACTGAAGGTTTACATCCATCTTCCATCAAGATTTTATGCATACAAAATGATGGACTAATCCCTCTCAAATTCGCAATTGACCAACCCAAAGCCTTTTTATGTGCTCTCAAAATTCTAAGAAGTTTCTCAACTTGCAAATTTGATAATGAAGAAGCCACAACTAGTAAAGTAGAATTCTCACCAATAAAAAAGTATCTCAAGTGTGAAGGCAATGGCTTGAGCTCCAATACCGGAGGTTGTTCAATAAAAGGTTTTGGAACTTCCTTTGAACTAGATGCTAGATCAAGAGTTTCAAATTGATGGCCAAATCTAGATAACTTGGGAAAAGAATCTAACCACTTCACAATCTCAAGCACTTCTTCACAACTCTCCATAGAAGTCAACATGCATAATGAAGCATCCAAAGGATCAACTTGAGAAGCAACAAAAGCATCTTCGACAACATCATCAAGTACTTCTCTGTAATCGATTACAGGGCTTCTTGAACGTGTTCTTGTCTTTCTGGGCTCATTGTAATCAATTACCAGATTGGTGTAATCGATTATAAGGCCTCTGTTTGCTATGTAATTGATTACAAACATCATGTAATCAATTACCATGGCCTTTGAACACATTTTTCAAGTCCAATTGAGTATGTAAGCCATTTCTAACACTTAGATCATTGGATTAAACAAAAATGCCTTCATGAATATTGAATCCAAGATTAAAATCAACATTTCTTGAAAAACATGTTTAACTTTGAATTTACAAGCTGATTTTGAAAATGATGTTTGGAAAACCATTTGAGAATCATTGAGATACTTAAAGGGCATTTTACATTGCTATTCTAAGACCTATATCTAATATACTTCTTTTGATCTTGGTCTTCTCTTTTGATCTTGATCTTCATCTTTGGCTTTGTTATCATCAAAAACCCATTTGATATGCTTCAAGACATAAGCATTCACATAACTTTCTCTCATTTTATCTCTTCTTCCTCTCCTCTCCAACCACACGACCACACCTCTTCCTCCACCCTTCATGTTTGTTTAATTTCAAGCAATCACATTGCTTGAAACTGCATATTGTTTGAAGATATTTTCATGTTGAAATCACCCCTAAAGCTCTCATCTCCATTTTCTCTCCTTCACCTCACGACCACCACCCCAAATACCATATCTTGTAACACCCCAAAAATTATTTATTTTATCATTAATCATCATTTTATAATATTTATAATTTTTGAGAATTTTTGTGAATTTTTTCGAAAATGTCAAATATTTTAATATATTTTTCATTTTACGTGCACACTGAGCAGAGTCAGTGTAACACCACGGAAATGATTTATTCCATCATGAATAGTCATTTTCCAATATTTGTGATTTTTGGAGATTTTTTTAGAAATTTTCAGAAATATTGAATATTTTAATATATTTTTCATTTTACGTGTACACTAAGCAGAGTCAGTCAACCGCTCCGAAAAATTGTTTATTCATGAAGAATATCCATTTTCTAATATTTTTGATTTTTAGGAATTTTTGTGGATTTTTCTGAAAATGTTGAATATTTTAGTATATTTCTTGTTTTACGTGCCCACTGAGCGGAGCCGGGATAACAAAACATTTTCCCTGAGGCTGGTAAACCTTGAACTTTCAACGTGTCAACGGGGGATCTTACTAAACCCGAGGTCGGGCACAGTTTGCAAGGTTTATGTTTTTCGAGATTTTATCTGATAAATAAAATCACTGTATCATAAAATTATCCGATGAATAATAAAATATTATTTTCATCAACTGTAACTTTTATTCACTGAGAAAATAATTCTAACAGTGTAATTAATCATCTGTTCAAGTGTATCTAATTAAGGAGACAAACTTACTATGCACTTTATTGAGAAATGTGCAAAGCTTCTCAAGGAAGCTTCAAGGAAGCTTCTTGGAAATTTCCTCAAAGCTTCCCAAGGAAGCTATGCATTCCCTCTCTCCTCTCTCCATGGTCACGGCAGCAGCACCCTAGGGAGCACAAAATTGTGCTTTAATTCCTTTAATCAAATCTATTCAAGTTTTCAAAATTCAAAAGCTACCACCTTTATTTCCTATGCACTTTCTCTCTCTACTTTCATTTTTTTCAAGCTTTTTCTCCTCCTTCTCTCTACCAAAGCTCACAGCCAGCAGCCCCATGGTGCACTCATCCATCACAAAAATTTCATCTACCCCAATTTCTTAATCCTCTCCACCTACTAAACACTTCTCTAATTGGTGGTTCCTTGAAAAGCTTCCATCTTCACCATTTTCTTCAAGCTTCAAGCTTAGGATTTTTGGGTAAGTTTCTTGATTCTTCACTTCCTTTTCTCATTTTCGTTTCTATGGTCTTCTTGGTGACCACCTATGCCTTATTTTTCAAGCATTGGTGCTATTTTAATGAGATTGAAAGTTTAGGGTTCTTGGAGGTACCAAATCCGAAAATCCAAAGAGCTTCAAGGGAGTTCTTTGTTTGTTCTTCTCTTAGGTAAGAGGAAGACACTCCTCCTCAACCTTTATTAGCACTAAGAAACCTTGTTTGTAATTGATCATGAGAAAACTCTATTGAGGGTTATTCTTTGTTTGCATGATTAGTATGTTTACATGTTGTTTTCAATTTGTTTATGCTATTGGATTGATTGTTTGTGTATATTGGTATTTTGGAATGGATTGGATGGCATGAAATGGAAGAAAATAATGTTGGAATCTCTCTTGGATGGCCACAGTTTTGGGGGCCCAAAATTGGGGTTCTTGGTGAACAATTGTAATAAGTGGGAATCATAATTAATCAAGTGTATATTATGTAATTAATGGAATGAAAAATTTGGGAACCTAATCCCCTAGGGAGGCCATGGCCTCTAGGGCCTTTTTGGGGCTTAATTATGCAATTTTGGTAACCTTAGAACTTAGATAATTAAGTGATTAAATTATTGGTGATAGGATGGAAAATTAGCAAAATTGGAAGACTAGGTTATACTTGGAGATTCATAAATTTTAAAGAATCAAGAATGAAATTTTTTATAAGACTTAGGGTAAATTTAATTAGGACAAGAATAAGAGAGTGTGAGACTTTGAGATCTTAGAATAACCTTCCAAGTATATGAGAATAAATTACATTAAAAAATATTTAATTAATTATGAGAATTCATTTAGAGATGAACCTTGTAAGAAAGGCTAACTTAAAGTAAGAATTCATAATAAACCTTAAAAATGTATTAATTTATTTAATTCCAATATTAGGATATTGTGGGTCCATGTGAGTGACCAATGATGTGTCGATTCTTACTTTGGCCAATTGTGGCATATTATGGAATAGTATGTAATGATGATCATACATGATTATGCATAGAGTCTTTATGCATTGTGAAAGTCCTTTGGACTGTTGTTAAGACCAAGTTGCCTAGGAGATTGAACACACCTTAGTGTGGGTGCGAGTAGACTAGTGTAGTTCATATCATTGACCATGGGGGCGTCAGGGTGCGGGTACCTCGCAATGGACAGTTAGTAGCTCTTCTGTCCATGGGGCAGACCGATGCAAATGCACTGACAATCCTGACCGGTCACTGTCCTAGTCGTGATCTAGTGTAGACTGTCTGTACAATGCCTTGATGTGCACGTGGATAAACTGATGAATTATAGCACTTTGGCTGCGGTAGCCGATTTGCAGATGTGTCTCCTGATCTTTCTCTCCGACTATTTGTGTCTAGCTCCATGGAGTAGGATTTTAACTTTATGTGCATATGCATAGTGAGTCCATGTATAATCTGGCATTTATTCATTATTATAATTGGAACTGTTGTGCTACTGATATAAATAACTCCTTGGAACTACTTGGTTGTTCATTACTGCTACTTAATGTTTATTATTTTTATTGCTGTTAAAATGCTATGTGGGCGCTTTGTGCCATTTTTTTTTCTTGCTGCTATAATTGGTAATGATGGTAGGATGTCTTACCTCTTTCCTGTATTTCTGTTATTTTCTATCTGTATATTGTGTCCCATCAAAGACGATGACAAGGAAGTTAGAGCTCCCGATTTCCCCGACTTCTGGCCTGATCACGATTTGCATCTACTGTAGAGCATGGAGGCACACATGTGCGGATTTCTAGGTGATATGTGTCTGACCTTCCTTGGAGGGCCAGAATGCTGGCACATTAACCTGAATTCCGACCGCTATGTCTACCTGGGAGACATGTCGATCTCTTTGGCCTGAAGGCGTCATGAGCCACCAATCATTACCTGCTGCATTAGCCTGCATTTGGAGTTTTATCTGCCTATCTGGGAGATGTGAGGTGACGGCTACTACACCCCGCAGGATGACTCTTTTGATTCCACTGCTCGGGCTCTGGCCCGTAGCTCTGTGGCTCCTATGTGGGTTTCCTCAGATGAGGAAGACCCCGAGGAGGTTCCCGAGGAGGACCTCGCGTAGGATCTTGAAGAGGATCCTGATACGATTCCTCCTCATCTGAGGGACTGATATTGCTGGTAGCTACTGATGGCTGCCAGTGTTTTATTTTGGGGGCTGATGTCTTTTTGTAGTGGGCTATATATTTTTAATATCTTGGGGATGTATATGTATGATCCTTTGAGTAGGTATAGTTTTACTTTTTGGTATATCGGGCTTTATAACTAAACAGATTGATATAAATACACACACACACACACACACACACACACACACACACACATATATGAATATGCAATGTTAATTAAATGCATGCTTTACTTCTGTCTTGCTCTTTTATTGCCTTTTACGGTAATCATCGTTATTATGCCTTATCACTAAATTTTATTAATTAAAAACAAAAAAAATATTCGCCAAATTAATTACATGTCTAAATCAAGTAAGTTTATATTATATTATAATGAACCGGGTCTTAACTTATATAATTTTATTTCCGCATTGTAATTGACAATGTGACGTTCCCTCCCAAAAAGGGGCGTTACATTAAGTTGGTATCAGAGCCCCGATTTATGTTTCTTTGGGTCTTGTGATTGAGTCCGTCTTATTTGTGCTGTGTGTTTCTCTGAAAACTAAACACAGAAATGTATTGTTTGGTATTCCTAGTGGATGCAACTGACATTCCTTGTGTCTTTCAGTTACTCTGACTCAAGACAGTAAGATGGCACAACACGAAGACATGGCAGTTGCTATAGCGGCGATGCAGAGGATGGCTGAGGCCGTCGCATAACAAACCGAACAAGCTACTCAACAGCAAGAGAGAGTCGCTCAATAACAAGAAAGGGCTGCTCAACAGCTCGAGGCTACTGCAGATGCTCAGAACTTGGGGCAGTTTTGTCGCCACAATCCTCCTCAATTCAAGGGAGAATTTGATCCGAACAAAGTTAGTCTGTGGATTAAGGAGTTAGAAAAGGTCTTTCGAGGCATGAACTGCACTGAGAACATTAGTGAATACGCAGCCAGATTCGAGAACTTGTCCCAGTTTTTGACGTACTTTTAACATCAACCAAATAAAGGCTGGAAGTGTCGAAGATTCACAGAAGGACTGAAGTATGAAGTGAAGAAGGCTGTGATCACCCTGAAGATCAATGAATTCTCGGAACTACTTGATACATGCTATGAGGTAGAGGCTCTAGAGTAATCTAGAGATATGAGGAACAGAAACTTTGGGCTCACAAGGTTCCAAAGAGGCGGTGGTAATAGTTCTAACCGCTTCGAAAAGAAGCCCTACTCCCGACCAATGAGAAATCAGCAACAAACCATGGGTGGAAGTTCTGGTGGAGATTCTACTGGGAACCGGACTGGACAGAACATGACATATCCTTCAAAATGCCTAAAGTGTGGGAAAAATCATCTCACAAGGGACTGCACCATAAAGGGGATCATCTGCTTCAGATGTGGCAAACCTGGCCATGTATCCCGAGACTGTAATCAAGCGAAGGCTGAACCTTCGATCAATGCTGCAAGAGCCAAGAAACCACAAGCTGGAGGGTGAGTTTACACCATGAGCAGAGTTGAAGCCTCCGAGTCCGAAGACTTAATTCAAGGGGAAGGCACCATAGAATGTAACCTTTTAACTGTATTGTATGACTCTGGGGCAACCCATTCTTTCATATCATATGACTATGTGCAAAGACTTGGTTTACCAATGTCTACCTTACCTTTTGACTTAACTGTTTCTACCCCACCTGATAAACCTGTAGTTACTACCAAAATCTGTCTAAATTGTCCATTGATTGTTGAAGCTCGAACCTTTTTTGTCGATATGATCTGTTTACCCCTTTCCAAACTAGATATAATTTTAGGGATGGACTGGTTGTCTTCCAACCATGTTCTATTAGATTGTTTAAGAAAAACCATAGTTTTTCCCCTAGATGAGGATTCTAGATTTCTGACGGCCAACCGAGTTCAAGCTCTCTTGAAAGAAGGAGCTCACAGATACATGCTACTGTCTTCTTTGAAAGTCGAGAGCAAGGTTAATGTGAATACAATTACAGTGGTGAATGAGTTTCCTGAAGTCTTTCCTGAGGATGTACCTGGTCTACCACCGGCGCGAGAAATAGAGTTTGCTATTGACCTTGTACCGGGAGCTGGTCTCGTGTCTATAGCACCTTATAGGATGACACCAACAGAATTAGCTGAGCTCAAGAAGCAGCTAGAGGAACTTTTGGAAAAGTAATTTGTCAGACCGAGTGTGTCACCGTGGGGAGCACAGGTACTGTTAGTTCGCAAGAAGGATGGTTCATCAAGATTGTGTGTGGACTACCGATAGCTGAACAAGGTGACGATCAAGAACAAATATCCACTCCCAAGAATTGACGACTTAATGGAGTAATTGAAGGGAGCAGCGGTGTTTTCGAAGATCGATTTACGATCTGGGTATCATTAGATACGAGTAAAGACGGAGGATATACCCAAGACTGCTTTTCGTACCCGATACGGTCATTACGAATACATCGTGATGCCATTTGGCATGACGAATGCACCAGTTATCTTCATGGACTACATGAACCGAATCTTTCATCCTTACTTGGACAGATTCGTTGTGGTCTTCATTGATGACATTCTGGTATACTCTCAAAATCAGGAGGATCATGTTGAACACCTCAGTATAGTTCTTCAGATTCTGAAGGAGAAGGAACTATACGCCAAACTGTCAAAATGCTAATTTTGGTTGGAAAAAGTTAAATTTTTGGGTCACGTAATCTCCAAGGATGGGATTACGGTGGATCCATCAAAAGTAGAGGCAGTACTACAATGGGAAAGGCCAAAGTTAGTGACAGAGATTCGTAGCTTCGTAGGTTTGGCAGGATATTACTGGAGGTTCATTGAGGGATTCTCCAAGATTGCCGGACCTCTTACTCAACTCACGAGGAAGAACCAAGCTTTTGAGTGGACCGACAGTTGTGAACAGAGTTTCTAAGAGTTGAAGAATTAGCTGACTACCTCGCCAGTGTTAGTGCTACCTGATCCAAATGAACAGTTTGAGGTGTACTGTGACGCTTCAAACCAAGGACTAGGATCTGTACTTATGCAGCATGGAAGAGTAGTGGCTTATGCTTCAAGGCCATTGCGAGTGCATGAGAAGAACTACTCGATGCATGACTTGGAGTTAGCGACTGTGGTTTTTGCTCTAAAGATATGGAGGCATTTTCTCTACAGAGCGACGTTCAACATCTTTAGTGATCACAAAAGCCTAAAGTACTTGTATGATCAGAATGAGTTAAACATGAGGCAGCGAAGGTGGCTGGAGTTCCTGAAGGACTACGATTTTCAATTTCTGTATCACCCTGGCAAGGTGAATGTTGGGGTAGACACCCTAAGTAGGAAGATGATCAGCGTCTCAGCCCTGATGATTAAGGAGAAAGATCTGATCGAACAATTCAGAGATGTATGGTCTTTTGTGGAGCTAGAACTAGGAAAGATCTGCATGAATATGGTTACCATCTCAAATGAGCTAATGGATGACATACGGGAAAAGCAGAAGGTTGACAAGTTCTTGTAAGAAGTGAGAGAGTAGATAAAGCAAGGTAACGAAATCGCGTTTGCAGAAAGAACAGACAAAATTTTGAGATTTCGAGGTAGAGTCTGTATTCCCCGTGACCAAGAGCTTAGAGACTATATTATCAACCATGCTCACACAAGCCAGCTGAATATGCATCCGGGCATAACAAAGATGTATCAAGACTTGAAGAAGTTGTTTTAGTGGCATGGAATGAAGAGTGACATCACTAGACGTGTGTCGACTTGACTGGTTTGTCAGAAAGCTAAAGTGGAACATTAAAGACCAGCGGGATTACTGCAACCGTTGTCTATTCCTGAATGGAAGTGGGACAGCATTGCAATGGATTTTGTAGTGGGTTTGCCAAGGACAAGAAAAGGTCATGACTAGATTTGGGTAATCATGGACTGACTCACAAAATCAGCACATTTTCTTCCGATCAACGTAAGATACAAACTGGAGAAACTGACCCAGATCTATATTGGAGAGATTGTTAGACTACACGGTGTGCCTACAAGTATTGTTTCGGATAGGAATCCGAGATTTACTTCAAATTTCTGGCAGAGTCTACAAGGAGCATTAGGGACGAAGTTACGTCTGAGTTCTGCTTATCACCCACAGACTGATGGTAAATCAGAAAGGACAATTCAATTTTTGGAAGATTTGCTTAGAGCTTGCACCAAAGAACAGACTGGAAGTTGGGATGACGTTCTACCGTTGATAGAATTCACCTACAACAATAGTTACCATTCAAGCATAGGGATGGCACCCTATAAGGCTCTGTATGGACGACGATGTCGTACACCCTTATGTTGGTACCAAGACGGTGAGTGCCTTACTATTGGACCAGATGTTATACAGCAAACAACTGAGAGGGTTAAGATGATTGAGGAGAATATGAAGACGAATCAGAGCCGACAAAAGAGTTATGCAGACCAAAGGAGAAAGCCTCTTGAGTTTGAGGAAGGCGAGCATGTATTTCTGAAAGTCACACCTACGATTGGGGTAGGCCGGGCCTTGAAATCTAGAAAACTCACTCCAAAATTTCTTGGACCATACCAAATTATTCACCGAGTAGGTCCTGTAGCCTATCAAATAGCCTTGTCCCCTTTCCTCTCAAACATTCATAATGTCTTCCATGTGTCACAACTTTGAAAATACCTCCCTGACCCAAGTCATGTCATAGCACCGGACACAGTACAATTAAAAGAGAACTTAACCTATGAGGCACCTCCTGTAAGAATTAGGGATAGAAGGATAAAACAACTAAGAGGCAAGGAGATCTCATTTGTGAAGGTAAACTAGAACGAGATGACTAGAGATGCAACATGAGAGCTAGAAGACAAAATGAAGGAGCAACGCCCACAATTATTCTAAGGTATACAAATTTTGAGGACGAAATTTCTTTTTAGAAGGGGAGAGTTGTAACACCCCGAAAATTATTTATTTTATCATTAATGATCATTTTATAATATTTATAATTTTGGGAAATTTTTGTGAATTTTTTTGAAAATGTCAAATATTTTAATATATTTCTCATTTTACGTGCACACTGAGCAGAGTTAATGTAACACCACGGAAATGGTTTGTTTCATCATGAATAGTCATTTCTCAATATTTGTGATTTTTGAAGATTTTTCTGTAATTTTTCAGAAATGCTGAATATTTTAATATATTTCTCATTTTGTGTGCGCACTGAGCAGAGTCAGTTAAACGCTCCGGAAAATTGTTTATTTCATGACGAATTTCCATTTTCTAATATTTGTGATTTTTAGGAATTTTTTTGGATTTTTCTGAAAATGTCAAATATTTTAATATATTCCTCATTTTGCATACGCGCTGAGCGGAACCGGGATAACGAAACGTTTTCCATGAGGCTGGTAAACCTTGAACTTTCAACGTGTCGACAGGGGATCTTACTAAACCTGAGGTCAAGCACAGTTTGCGAGGTTTATATTTTTTGAGGTTTTATCTGATAAATAAAATCACTATATCATAAAATTATCTGATGAATAATAAAATATCATTTTCATCAACTGTAACTTTTATTCACAGAGAAATAATTCTAACAGTGTAATTAATCATCTGTTCAAGTGTATCTAATTAAGGAGACAAGCTTACTATGCACTTTATTGAGAAATGTGCAAAGCTTCTCAAGGAAGCTTCTTGGAAATTTCCTCCAAGCTTCCAAGGAAGCCATGCATTCCCTCTCTCCTCTCTCCATGGTCATGGCAGCAGCACCCTAGGGAGCACAAAATTGTGCTTCAATTCATTTAATCAAATCTATTCAAGTTTTCAAAATTCAAAAGCTACCACCTTTATTTCCTATGCACTTTCTCTCTCTACCTTCATTTTTTCAAGCTTTTTCTCCTCCTTCTCTCTACCAAAGCTCACGGCCGGCAGCCCCATGGTGCACTCATCCATCACAAAAATTTCATCTACCCTATTTTCTTAATCCTCTCCACCTCCTAAACACTTCTCTAGTTGGTGGTTCCTTGAAAAGCTTCCATCTTCACCATTTTCTTCAAGCTTCAAGCTTAGGTTTTTTGGGTAAGCTTCTTGATTCTTCACTTTCTTTCCTCATTTCCGTTTCTATGGTCTTCTTGGTGACCACCTATGCCTTATTTTTCAAGCATTGGTGCTATTTTAATGAGATTGAAATTTTAGGGTTCTTGGAGGTACCAAATCCGAAAATCCAAAGAGCTTCAAGGGAGTTCTTTGTTTGTTCTTCTCTTAGGTAAGAGGAAGATACTCCTCCTCAACCTTTATTAGCACTAAGAAACCTTGTTTGTGATTGATCGTGAGAAAACCCTATTGAGGGTTATTCTTTGTTTGCATGATTAGTATGTTTACATGTTGTTTTCAATTTGTTTATGCTATTGGATTGATTGTTTGTGTATATTAGTATTTTGGAATGGATTGGATGGCATGAAATGGAAGGAAATAATGCTGGAATCTCTCTTGGATGGCCATGGTTTTGGGGGCCCAAAATTGGGGTTCTTGGTGAACAATTGTAACAAGTGGGAATCATAATTAATCAAGTGTATTTTATGTAATTAATGGAATGAAAAATTTGGGAACCTAATCCCCTAGGGAGGCCATGGCCTCTAGGGCCTTTTTGGGGCTTAATTATGCAATTTTGGTAACCTTAGAACTTAGATAATCAAGTGATTAAATTATTGGTGATAGGATGGAAAATTAGCAAAATTGGAAGACTAGGATATACTTGGAGATTTATAAATTTTAAAGAATCAAGAATGAAATTTTTCATAAGACTTAGGGTAAATTTAATTAGGGCAAGAACAAGAGAGTGTGAGACTTTGAGATCTTAGAATAACCTTCTAAGTGTATGAGAATAAATTACATTAAAAATTTTTTAATTAATTATGAGAATTCATTTAGAGATGAACCTTGTAAGAAAGGCTAACTTAAAGTAAGAATTCATAATAAACCTTCAAAATGTATTAATTTATTTAATTCCAATATTATGATATTGTGGGTCCATGTGAGTGACCAATGATGTGTTGATTCTTACTTTGGCCAATTGTGGCATATTGTGGAATAGTATGTAATGATGATCATACATGATTATGCATAGAGTCTTTATGCATTGTGAAAGTCCCTTGGACTGTTGTTAAGGCCAAGTTGCCTAGGAGATTGAGCACACCTTAGTGCGGGTGCGAGTAGACTAGTGTAGGTCATATCGTTGACCATGGGGGCATCGGGGTGCGGGTACCTCGCAATGGACAATTGGTAGCTCTTCTGTCCGTGGGGCAGACCGATGCAAAGGCACCGACGATCTTGACCAGGCACTGTCCTATGTCATGATCTAGTATAAACTGTCTGTATAATGCTTTGGTGTGGATGTGGATAAACTGATGAATTATTGCACTTTGGCCGCGGCAGCCGAGTTGCAGACTTGTCTCCTGATCTTTCTCTCCGACTGTTTGTGTCTAGCTCCATTAAGTAGGATTTTGACTTTGTGTGCATGTGCATAGTGAGTCCATGAATTATCTGGAATTTATTCATTATTATAATTGAAACTGTTGTGCCACTGATATAAATAACTGCCTGGAACTGCTTGGTTGTTCATTATTGCTACTTAATGTTTATTATTTTTATTACTGTTAAAATGCTATGTGGGCGCTTTGCGCCGTTTTGTTTCTTGTTGCTATAATTAGTAATGATGGTATGATGTCTTACCTCTTTCCTGTATTTTTGTTATTTTCTATCTGTATATTGTGTCCCATTGAAGATGATAGCAAGGAAGTTGGAGCTCCCGATTTCCCCGACTTCTGGCCTGATCACGATTAGCATCTACTGTAGAGTATGGAGGCACGCATGTGCGGATTTCTAGGTGATGTGCGTCTGACCTTCCTTGGAGGGCCAGAATGTTGGCACATTAACCTGAATTCCAACCGCTGTGTCTACCTGGGAGACGTGTAGATCTCTTTGACCTGGAGGCGTCATGAGCCGCCGATCTTTACCTGCTGCATCAGCCTACGTTTGGAGTTTTATCTACCCATCCGGGAGATGTGGGGTGACCGCTACTAGACCCCACAGGAGGACTCTTTTGATTCCACTGCTCGAGCTCCAGCCCGTAGCTCTGTGGCTCTTATATGGGTTTCTCCAGATGAGGAAGACCCCGAGGAGGACCTCGCAGAGGATCTTGAAGAGGATCCTGATACGATTCCTCCTCATCTGAGGAACTGATATTGCTGGTAGCTACCGATGGCTGCCAGTGTTTTATTTTGGGGGCCTGATGTCTTTTTGTAGTGGGTTGTATATTTCTGATATCTTGGAGATGTATATGTATGATCCTTTGGGCAGGTATAGTTTTGCGTTTTGGTATATCGGGCTTTGTAACAAAACAGATTGATATAAATACATACATATATATATATATATATATATATGAATATGCAATGTTAATCAAATGCATGCTTTACTTATATCTTGCTCTTTTATTGCCATTTACGGTAATCATCGTCATTATGCCTTATCACTAAATTTTATTAATTAAAAACAAAAAAAAAATATTAGCCAATTTAATTACATGTCTAAATCAAATAAATTTCTATTACATTATAATGAACCGGGTCTTAACTTATATAATTTTATTTCCGCATTGTAATTGACAATGTGACGTTCCCTCCCAAAAAGGGGCGTTACATATCTCACCTTTAAAAAATTCTAACAACCACATTTCTTGAATCAACATCCTTTCTTAAGACCATTTGGATGAAGATTTTGGCTTGTTCAAGTGATTCTACAATCTAAGATTTGAAACCTTCTAAGGTAAAGTTTTCATCTTTCCTAAGCTTTTCTTGTTTGTTTGTGAATGAATATTTTTCAAATATTTTATTCCACCTCTTTCTCCCAAGGCTCACGACCAAGACTACTTTGAAGGATCAAAGAATTGATTTTTACGCTATCACCTAGTTCATTCCCATTTTTCTATCAAGAATCAAGAAAACAAAGTATAAAACTCTTTTCTTTTCTCTTGGAGAGCCTCACGGCCACACATTCAACCCACTCTCTTAATCTTCTTTAATTTTATCCATCCACATCTCTTGAATTAAAACCCCATACTAAGACATTTTGTTGTTGTGGGTGCTTTCAAAATCATCTTATTTCCAAACCCTAAATGTTGATGTTTGTGTGTTATTTTGTTTTAAGGATCTCCTTGAAAGAAGAAGCTTTTCAAGAGGACTCACAAGGAGCTAGGGAGCTACACTTAAGGTAAGAAGGAGATTAACCTCATCAACCACTCATGGTGGTGAGGAACGAATAGTTGTGTTAGGAGTGGAGAGTCCACGTGAGGATTGTAACACCCCAACTTTTGGGATAATTACAATATAGTCCTGAAATGTACTATTTTGTGAATTCTGTGAGCAGTAAATTTAATTTGACTGTTTCGTGAGTGTACTTGACTGTTTTATGTGATTTGCTCCGACTTGGGGAAATAATAATTTTCTGGTCGAATAAATCTTATTTTAATTAATTAGAGCTGGGGGATCTTACTAAACCCAATTCTGATTGATATATATATTAATCTCGTAATTTTTTGGATTTAACTGTGCAATAAAATAATTTTATATTTTTATAATATTATTTTATATTACAGTACCTACTGTCTCAAAAACAAAAAAATCTGCTTCGATTTGACCACAGATCTTTAAAAGTACTGTGAGACTCGCGTTTAGGAAAAACAGTCAACTGTGCTGACTGTACAAATTCTAGCCAATGAGAGCAAGTCAACAAAAGTGGCTTGACTTTCTAAACCAATAGGAATTGGTCAACGAAGGGAGCATAGACTTTCATTTGGACCGTTGGATGAAGACTTAGTTAAGAAGCCTTTAACCTAAGCCGTTGATCTAATCAATGGTGAGATTAGAATGATAGATTTATGACCAATTGATATCTACCTTAGATGTGATCTATGGCTAGGAATTAAAGATGAATCAATGGTTAGAATTAAGTCAAAAATTGTAGGCTTGAATTTGGTTAGTAGTTAATTAAGCTTAATTTGACTAATCTAATTACTTAATTAGTAAACTAAGTGAACTAGTTTAGTTCTTAATTAATTATAATCTAAATACTAATTAGATATCCTAATATTGATTAAAGGTTATAATATATGTTAATATATGTTAAATTAATTAGTTATATTATTAGTATGTTAATTAAGATTGGTAGGGATAATTAACCTAACTAATTACCTAATTAATTAGCATGTAATTAGGTGTAATTGGAGAACAATTAAGACACTAAAAAGAGGAAGACCCACACGGTTTTGGGCAGCAGCAAGGAGGCTTGAGTTGGCTTGGTTCTACATGGTTCTTGAACCATCCAATGACCTAAGCCATGTGCTTAACCAATGTGAACACTCTAGGATATTTTTACCATGCAAAAGTTGAACACTCAACCTCACCAACACTCACTCACGGCTGCAGCTCTATCTATTCACTCTTTACTTTTTTATTTCACACTTATCACATTTAGCTATCCATTTTCTCTCTCTAAGATATCAAAAACTCAAGCACACTTCTCTTTCACTTTCTCTCCCTAGATTCGGCCAACACCCACACCCACACAACCAAACCTTCATAATTTCATCTCATCATATTTCCTAAACCCAAATCCCATTCTAAACACTTTTTGTTCACAAAGTTTTTCCAAATTCCTACTCTATCTTGTCCAAAATCCAACCTTTTGCTTACTTACTTAAGGGTAAGTTTTGTTTCTATGGTTCAAAATTAGATTTCTAATTTTTCTAACCATGATTGTTCCATGGTTTTTCTATTTTGTACCTTGTATGTGTTTTTACTAATTGTTTAAGAATTTTAGGGATTTGTTTGGGAGTCACACGAAATTTGAAGGAAAGGAAGAAAACTAACCGATTAAATTGTCTACAAGAGGTAAGAGGGAGATTTAATCTCATCAACCCTAAGTGGTGATGGGAAAATGGAATCGTTTGTGTATGGAGAATCCATAAGGATTCATTTGTGTGGTTGTTTTATTGTTTTTATTATTTGTGTGATTGTTTAAAAGTTTTCCTATTTGTGGTTTATTTTGCTATGCATGATTATAGCTTTTATTATTTTTGCTATGCATGTTTATGGCTTTAAATATATTGTATGTATATTATATGTGATTAAATAATTGTATGTGCTTATAACTGTATAATTATTAAAGTAGGATGTGAATAACATGTACGATTTGTATGAGTGTTCCAAAGAACACATTTGAGGCTCACGGCCTTCTCATAAAATTAGAGAACCAAAATGTTCTCCACAATTTTCTAAATCAATGATTTAATGAACCTAGGTAAAATAATGGATTTGAAAATGATTTAAGTTAATTATGGCCAATATGCCATTTAATGTATAATCAAATACCATTTTATTTTTAATTTGGCCAACATGCCATTTTATTTGCTAAGATAGGATAGGTAAGTGATTTACAACATAAATGGATTCCAATGATTCATTAAGAAAAATAAAAGGAATAAATTCAGTTCTAGAAATTTAACTTAGCAGAATTTAGTTTAAGTAAGAAATAAAACAGACGCTAGAAAAATACTAACGTAAAGCTCATTTTATAAATTTTGAAGTGCGTTAGCAAGTTTCAAAGCGTAATTATTGGGTAAAAATAAAATGAACTATATTTAGTGGAAAACGTTGAAAATACCTTATACTGATTTTATAGGCAAAATGCTGCCAAAATTTATTAAAATCAGACGCATAAAATGAAAAGATTCCATATTATATTTAGAACATAAGGAAAATACTCTACGTTTTTAAAAGTACTAAATATAGTTTTACACATAACAGAAATGATGATTTTAAGCTATTCGGTTAAGAAAATGAATTAAAAATCTTACGCGATTGAGAAAATGATTTAAAAGCATTTTACGATATTTAAAAACGTCCAAAATATCTTTACGCGATTTAAAAATGTTTGTGAAAATGACGAGATTGTGAAAACACGTTAAAATTCCTACGCGATTGAAAGATACAGTGAGTTTTGTTGTCGGGCCAAAGTGGTGGACCCAGACATATTGTGGTGTAGTACTGTCAGGTGGGACGTACTATACTTTGTTATTTTGTGACTAAGGGTATTTTGGTAATTTTTCATAATTATGGTAAAATTGGATAATAAGGGTATTTTTGTAATTTTAGATCATGCTTAGAGTGTTGTGCCAATTTGGGTTATAATTGGTGATTGATTGACGAGGCGAATTACACCGTGTTTTGGTGTGATAAGCGTAGTGTGGTTCATTTATGAACTTGGAGGCGTTAGTGTGCGGAGAATTCCACATGCGGACAGTGGGTTGCTCCTCTGGGCCGTGGTAACGGGCAACACACTAATGATCTTGACAAGCACTATTCTTAGTCGAGATCTTGAGGGGACTATTAAGTACTATGCCTGTGGTACACGATGTTGGACTGTGTACTACTACACGATGTTTTGGACTGTGGGCTATAGACATAAAGATTTGACAGTGCAATAGTTTGGTTGGGCAACCATAGAGTATTATTAGTTTCTAATCGGATCATTCTCTCAGATATCTGTGTTTAGCTCCATGGAGTAGGAACGAGTCGGTGTGTGTTCATGCATTACCTGCATTTTACTGCTTACCATAATCTGTGATAAAATGTATGATTTACTGCTTTAATATATTATGCATATTATGCATGATATAATGATATGTGTTATATTAATATACATTGCTTAATATATTATGCATGATATATTGATATGTACTGTTGTGATAATTATTTTGTACTGTCATTTTCTTTATTGCCATGTGGGTAGTGATGTAGATTGTCTCACCTCTCTATATATTTTCTCAAAATTATTATATTATATTCGTAAAGAGTTAGAGGAAGAAGAGGATTAGCCTCTTGAGATACAGTATCCTGACGAGCAACAGTCGGGCGAAGTATACGAGGAGGAGGAGCTGGTAGATCACACTGATCATTAAGACTGATCTTGAGATCATGGCATTGCCAGGATTCTTCGGGTTCGTGAGACTGGAGTTTCATGGGGGTTCCTAGGCATGGCGTATGCATGTGGACCGAGGGACAGTTGCTTATGTGGGACGTTTAACTGTGTCCCTATGTAGAGAGTATGACGGAGAGGTCATATTCACTACTATGCTTTATTTACATTTAGAGTTACCTCTGACTATTAGGCGTTATTGGCAGGCAATATTCCATGCGCCTAGTGAGCTCAGTAGCGAGTCGACAGCTCGGACTCGTGTCCGTCGTGCTGTGAGATCTCATAGATGTGAACTTTTCGATGGTTATTCTGGAGGTTCTGGAAGATGATCCATCGGAGGGTTATATATCTCGAGATACACTTAGGCAGTACTATGTTATAGCTTTGTGTCAATTCTTTACTGCTTTATTAAATACATGTAGTTGTAAATTATGTGTGTACTAAAAGAGAATCATATGTATATTATGGTAAGTTTATGTTTGTTATATTTTGTATTTCGTGTTATTTATTTAATGTTATAATTATAAAAGGAAAAAATATATCACTACAAATATTATGTAAGTATCAAATGTTTTACAACTTGGGTAAGAATTTTATTTTATTTTATTTCATTGCATTAATAAATGTGACATCCCCACAAGGGTGTTACATTAGTTGGTATCAGAGCCCAAGTTAGAGTCTTTTGGGGTTGTGGTTAGGTCTGTTTTTGCTTGTGTTGTGTGAATCTCTGTGTTTTGTTTCCAAAAGGTTACATCTGACAATGTTTTGTCTTGTTAAAGAAAGAAGATGTCTGGAGGAAGAGGAACGCGTGCAAATGCGACACGTAATGTAGACCCAGTGATTGCTTTATTCTTTGAGGCTATGCGAAAGAAATGGCGAAGCGATTACCCAGCAAAATCAAAGAGCAGCTCAACATCAAGATGCAACTGCTGATGCTTTGAATTTGTCTGAGTTTAGGCACAACAATCCGCCACAGTTTAGAGGCGAGTTTGACCCTGAGAAAGCAAGTCTTTGGATTCAAGACTTGGAGCGAGTATTCGAAGGAATGGGGTGCGCGGAAAATAAGAAGGTAACTTATGCTGTGTACATGTTGAGAGGAGATGCTGAAAATTGGTGGAGAAATACCCGCCAATTATTGCAAGCTGAAGGAACTGAGATCACCTGGGAGGTGTTTTGTGAAGTATTTCTGGAGAAGTACTTTCCCAGTACTGCTCGACATGCCAAGGAGATGGAATTTCTTGGTCTACGTCAAGGGAATATGACTGTTGGAGAATATGCTGCAAAGTTTGAGAGTTTGTCATAATTCTCAAGGTATTTCCAAAACTGACCAGATGAGGTATGGAAGTGCCAGAAGTTTGAAGATGGGTTAAGGTTAGAGCTGAGGCGTGCAGTTCTACCAATGCGAATGAGGGAGTTTCCTGTGTTGATGGATACTTGTCGATGATTGGAAGCGTTGGAGCCGTCCAGAGATCAGAGAAATCATAATTTTGGACCGACTAGGTTCCAAAGAGGAGGTAGTAGTAGTAGTGGTCGATTTCAGAGAAAGCCTTATGCGAGACCGTCAGGGAGTCAACCTCAACGTCCATCTGTTGGGGGAAGTTGTAGTGGAAATCGAGCTGGTCAGAGTGTGGCGTTTACGCCGACATGTTTTAAATGTGGCAAGAGTGGCCATATCTCTACAGATTGTCGATCAAAGGAACGATCTGTTTCAACTGCAGAAAACCTGGACATGTTTCTAGGGATTGCACTCAGCCGGAGAGGAAGCCTGCTATGAGGAATGTCTGTGCTACTCAGCCGAGGTCTGGAGGGCGAGTGTATACGATGATTGGAACCGAAGCTTCTCAATCTGAAGATCTTATTCAAGGAGAAGGTGTCATTGAAGGTAATCACCTGACTTTGCTATATGATTCGGGTGCAACACACTCATTTATTGCATATGATTGTGTGGAACGTTTGAAACTGCCTGTGTCTTCTCTGAGTTTTCAATTGATTGTTTCTACACCACCGCCAAGCTTTTGTTACATCCAAGATATGTATGAACTGTCCTGTTGTTATAAAGGATCGTAAATTTTTGGTCAACTTGATTTGTTTACCTCTTGTTGAGATAGACATAATACTAGGAATGGACTGGTTATCTTCTAACCATATCCTTATAGACTGTGCGAGCAAAACCATAGTTTTTCCTAAGGAAGAAAGTTCTGGATTCTTGACTGCTGTTAAGGTCAAGTCATTGTTGAGGGATGGAGCTCAAGGGTTTATGTTGCTGTCTTCTTTGGAAGTCAAGTGTGAGAAGGATGTGAGCACTATTCCTGTCGTCAATGAATTCCCAGAGGTTTTTCCTGACGATGTACCTGGTTTACCACCGAAAAGGGAGATCGAATTCTCCATCGACTTGGTACCAGGAGCAGGTCTTATTTCGATTGCACCGTACCGAATGTCGCCTGTAGAATTGGCAGAGTTGAAGAAGCAATTGGAGGAACTGTTGGAGAAGCAGTTTGTGCGACCTAGTGTTTCGCCATGGGGAGCACCAGTACTGCTAGTCAAGAAGAAGGATGGAACTTTGCATCTTTGTGTTGATTATCGATAGCTGAACAAGGTTAGTATAAAGAATAAATATCCATTACCGAGGATTGATGACTTGATGGATCAGTTGAAGGGAGCCGCTGTATTCTCTAAGATAGATCTGCGATCAGGTTATCATCAGATTCGTGTCAAGGTCGATGATGTACCTAAAACAGCTTTCCAAACTCGTTATGGACATTATGAGTATCAAGTGATGCCGTTCGGAGTGACGAATGCTCCTGCAATATTCATGGACTATATGAATAGGATTTTTCATCCGTACTTAGACAGATTTGTCGTTGTCTTTATCGATGACATTCTGATCTATTCTCAAAGTCAAGAAGAGCATGCTGAACATCTCAATATAGTTCTCCAGATTTTGAAGGAGAAGAAGCTGTATGCGAAGTTGGCAAAGTGCGAGTTTTGGTTGGAAGAAGTTCAATTCTTAGGTCACGTAATTTCTAAGGAAGTTATTGCGGTAGACCCATCAAAGGTGGAGACTGTTTTACAGTGGGAAAGGCCTAAGACTGTGACTGAGGTTCGAAGTTTTGTTGGATTAGTCGGATATTACCGAAGGTTTATTATAGGTTTTTCCAAGATAGCTGGACCACTTACGCAACTCACGAGGAAAAGCCAAGCTTTTGATTGGACAGAAGAACGTGAAGTGAGTTTTCAAGAGCTGAAGAAGAGACTAACGACTGCACCAGTGTTAATTTTGCCGGATCCTAATAAATCTTTTGAGGTGTATTGTGATGCATCTTATCAAGGGTTAGGATGTGTGTTGATGCAGGATCGGAATATGGTAGCTTATGCTTCAAGACAGTTGAAGGTTCATGAAAGGAACTACCCAATGCATGATTTGGAGCTAGCTGCAGTAGTTTTTGCGTTGAAAGTGTGGAGGCATTTTCTGTATGGAGCTATGTTCAATGTCTTTAGCGATCACAAGAGCTTAAAATACTTGTTTGATCAAAAAGAATTGAATATGAGACAGAGGCGATGGTTGGAATTTTTGAAGGATTATGATTTTTAACTTCAATACCATCCAGGAAAAGCGAATGTGGTGGCAGATGCCTTAAGTAGAAAGGTGGTTAGCATTTCTACTATGATGATAAAGGAGAAAGAGCTGATGAATCAATTCAGAGATCTATGGTTATCAATAGAATTGGTACCTGGAAAGATTCGTCTAAGTAGAGTTGTGGTTTTGAATGACTTGTTGGAGATAATAAAGGAGAAACAAGATGAAGATGCGTTTTTACAGAATGAGAAAGAATTGTTGAAGCAAGGTCATAAAGCGACGGTGGAGGAAGGATCTGATGGAATCTTGAGGTTTGAAGGAAGAGTTTGTATACCTGATGATCCCGAACTTAGGAGAGCGATTTTGGATGAAGCTCATACAAGTAATTTGAGTATGCATCCGGGGATGACGAAGATGTATCAAGACTTGAAATGACTGTTTTGGTGGCCAAGAATGAAGAGAGATGTAGCTGAACGTGTGACGTCTTATCTTGTCTGTCAGAAGGCAAAAGTGGAACATCAAAGGCTTGCTGGTATGTTACAACCTTTGACTATTCCAGAGTGGAAGTGGGATAATATCTCGATGGATTTCGTTACTGGATTTCCGAGGACAAGGAAGGGTCATGATTCGATATGGGTTATAGTTGATAGGCTTACGAAATCAGCGCATTTCTAGCCAATCAATATTAAGTATTCGTTGGAATGCTTGACCCAGATATATATCGACGAAGTTGTTAGACTTCATGGTGTGCCTGTAAGTATAGTTTCTGATAGAGATCCGAGGTTTACGTCAAGACTCTGGCAAAGTTTGCAAGAAGCTATGGGGACTAAATTGCGATTGAGTTCTGCATATCATCCATGCAAACTGATGGTCGACGAGAGAACGATTCAGTCGTTGGAAGATCTGTTGCGTGCTTGTGTGTTGGAACAACAAGGGAGTTGGGATGAATTTCTGTCTTTGATAGAATTCACCTACAATAATAGTTTTCACTCAAGCATAAGAATGGCACCCTATGAAGCACTTTATGGACGACGATGCCGAACATCTTTGTGTTGGTATCAGGATGGAGAGAGTATGACTATTGGTCCTGATCTTGTACAGCAGACTACGAAAAAGGTGAAGATGATATAGGAAAAGATGCGAACGACTCAAAGTCGACAGAAAAGCTATGCTGATAAACGAAGACGACCCCTGGAATTTGAAGAAGGCGATCATGTGTTCTTAAGAGTTACGTCTACGACGGGTGTCGGAAGAGTTCTTAAATCAAGAAAGCTTACACCTAAGTTTATAGGGCCTTATCAAATTATTTGTCAGATTGGTCCTGTAGCTTACCAAATAGCTTTACCGACTTTTCTATCCAATCTCCATAATGTATTTCATGTGTCTCAGTTGAGGAAATACATTCCCGATCCAACTCATGTGATACAACCTGATGAAGTGCAGCTGAAGGATAATTTAACATATGAAACACTTCCTGTTAGAATCGAAGACAAAAGAGTGAAACAACTTCGAGGGAAGATGATTGAGCTGGTGAAGGTAGTATGGAACGATGTAACGGGAGATGCTACATGGGAATTAGAGGATAGGATAAGGGAGTAATACTCTCAATTGTTTGATGTATGATGAATTTCGGGGACGAAATTCTTATTAGTAGGGGAGAGTTGTAACACCCCAACTTTTGGGATAATTACAATATAGTCCTGAAATGTACTGTTTTGTGAATTCTGTGAGCAGTAAATTTAATTTGACTGTTTCATGAATGTACTTGACTGTTTTATGTGATTTGCTCCGACCTGGGGAAATAATAATTTTTTGGCCGGATAAATCTTATTTTAATTAATTAGAGCTAGGGGATCTTACTAAACCCAATTCTGATTGATATATATATTAATCTCATAATTTTTTAGATTTAACTGTGCAATAAAATAATTTTATATTTTTATAATATTATTTTATATTACAGTACCTACTGTCTCAAAAACAGTAAAAAATCTGCTTCGATTTGACCACAGATCTTTAAAAGTACTATGGGATCCGCGTTTAGGAAAAATAGTCAACTGTGCTGACTGTACAAATTCTAGCCAATGAGAGCAAGTCAACAAAAGTGGCTTGACTTTCTAAACCAATAGGAATTGGTCAACGAAGGGAGCATAGACTTTCATTTGGACCGTTGGATGAAGACTTAGTTAAGAAGCCTTTAACCTAAGCCGTTGATCTAATCAATGGTGAGATTAGAATGATAGATTTATGACCAATTGATATCTACCTTAGATGTGATCTATGGCTAGGAATTAAAGATGAATCAATGGTTAGAATTAAGTCAAAAATTGTAGGCTTGAATTTGGTTGGTAGTTAATTAAGCTTAATTTGACTAATCTAATTACTTAATTAGTAAACTAAGTGAACTAGTTTAGTTCTTAATTAATTATAATCTAAATACTAATTAGATATCCTAATATTGATTAAAGGTTATAATATATGTTAATATATGTTAAATTAATTAGTTATATTATTAGTATGTTAATTAAGATTGGTAGGGATAATTAACCTAACTAATTACCTAATTAATTAGCATGTAATTAGGTGTAATTGGAGAACAATTAAGACACTAAAAAGAGGAAGACCCACACGGTTTTGGGCAGCAGCAAGGAGGCTTGAGTTGGCTTGGTTCTACATGGTTCTTGAACCATCCAATGACCTAAGCCATGTGCTTAACCAATGTGAACACTCTAGGATATTTTTACCATGCAAAAGTTGAACACTCAACCTCACCAACACTCACTCACAGCTGCAGCTCTATCTATTCACTCTTTACTTTTTTATTTCACACTTATCACATTTAGCTATCCATTTTCTCTCTCTAAGATATCAAAAACTCAAGCACACTTCTCTTTCACTTTCTCTCCCTAGATTCGGCCAACACCCACACCCACACAACCAAACCTTCATAATTTCATCTCATCATATTTCCTAAACCCAAATCCCATTCTAAACACTTTTTGTTCACAAAGTTTTTCCAAATTCCTACTCTATCTTGTCCAAAATCCAACCTTTTGCTTACTTACTTAAGGGTAAGTTTTGTTTCTATGGTTCAAAATTAGATTTCTAATTCTTCTAACCATGATTGTTCCATGGTTTTTCTATTTTGTACCTTGTATGTGTTTTTACTAATTGTTTAAGAATTTTAGGGATTTGTTTGGGAGTCACACGAAATTTGAAGGAAAGGAGGAAAACTAACCGATTAAATTGTCTACAAGAGGTAAGAGGGAGATTTAATCTCATCAACCCTAAGTGGTGATGGGAAAATGGAATCGTTTGTGTATGGAGAATCCATAAGGATTCATTTGTGTGGTTGTTTTATTGTTTTTATTATTTGTGTGATTGTTTAAAAGTTTTCCTATTTGTGGTTTATTTTGCTATGCATGATTATAGCTTTTATTATTTTTGCTATGCATGTTTATGGCTTTAAATATATTTTATGTATATTATATGTGATTAAATAATTGTATGTGCTTATAACTGTATAATTATTAAAGTAGGATGTGAATAACATGTACGATTTGTATGAGTGTTCCAAAGAACACATTTGAGGCTCACGGCCTTCTCATAAAATTAGAGAACCAAAATGTTCTCCACAATTTTCTAAATCAATGATTTAATGAACCTAGGTAAAATAATGGATTTGAAAATGATTTAAGTTAATTATGGCCAATATGCCATTTAATGTATAATCAAATACCATTTTATTTTTAATTTGGCCAACATGCCATTTTATTTGCTAAGATAGGATAGGTAAGTGATTTACAACATAAATGGATTCCAATGATTCATTAAGAAAAATAAAAGGAATAAATTCAGTTCTAGAAATTTAACTTAGCAGAATTTAGTTTAAGTAAGAAATAAAACAGACGCTAGAAAAATACTAACGTAAAGCTCATTTTATAAATTTTGAAGCGCGTTAGCAAGTTTCAAAGCGTAATTATTGGGTAAAAATAAAATGAACTATATTTAGTGTAAAACGTTGAAAATACCTTATACTGATTTTATAAGCAAAATGCTGCCAAAATTTATTAAAATCAGATGCATAAAATGAAAAGATTCCATACTATATTTAGAACATAAGGAAAATACTCTACGTATTTTAAAAGTACTAAATATAGTTTTACACATAACAGAAATGATGATTTTAAGCTATTCGGTTAAGAAAATGAATTAAAAATCTTACGCGATTGAGAAAATGATTTAAAAGCATTTTACGATGTTTAAAAACGTCCAAAATATCTTTATGCGATTTAAAAATGTTTGTGAAAATGACGAGATTATGAAAACACATTAAAAGTCCTACGCGATTGAAAGATACAGTGAGTTTTGTTGTCGGGCCAAAGTGGTGGACCCAGACATATTGTGGTGTAGTACTGTTAGGTGGGACATGCTATACTTTGTTATTTTGTGACTAAGGGTATTTTGATATTTTTTTGTAACTATGGTAAAATTGGATAATAAGGGTATTTTTGTAATTTTAGATCATGCTTAGAGTGTTGTGCCAATTTGGGTTATAATTGGTGATTGATTGACGAGGTGGATTACACCGTGTTTTGGTGTGATAAGCGTAGTGTGGTTCATTTATGAACTTGGAGGCATTAGTGTGCGGAGAATTCCACATGCGGACAGTGGGTTGCTCCTCTGGGCCGTGGTAACGGGCAACACACTAATGATCTTGACAAGCACTATTCTTAGTCAAGATCTTGAGGGGACTATTAAGTACTATGCCTGTGGTACACGATGTTGGACTGTGTACTACTACACGATGTTTTGGACTGTGGGCTATAGACACAAAGATTTGACAGTGCAATAGTTTTGTTGGGCAGCCATAAAGTATTATTAGTTTCTAATCGGATCATTCTCTCAGATATCTGTGTTTAGCTCCATGGAGTAGGAACGAGTCGGTGTGTGTTCATGCATTACCTGCATTTTACTGCTTACCATAATCTGTGATAAAATGTATGATTTACTGCTTTAATATATTATGCATGATATATTGATATGTACTGTTGTGATAATTATTTTGTACTGTCGTTTTCTTTATTGCTATGTGGGTAGTGATGTAGATTGTCTCATCTCTCTATATGTTTTCTTGAAATTATTATATTATATTCGTAAAGAGTTAGAGGAAGAAGAGGATCAGCCTCTTGAGATACAGTATCCTGACGAGCAACAGTCGGGCGAAGTATACGAGGAGGAGGAGCCGGTAGATCACACTGATCGTCAAGACTGATCTTGAGATCATGGCAGTGCCATGGATTCTTCGGGTTTGTGAGACTGGAGTTTCATGGGGGTTCCGAGGCATGGCGTATGCATGTGGACCGAGGGACAGTTGCTTATGTGAGACGTTTGACTGTGTCCCTATGTAGAGAGTATGACGGAGAGGTCATATTCATTACTATGCTTTATTTACATTTAGAGTTACCTCTGACTATTAGGCATTATTGGCAGGGAATATTCCATGCACCTAGTGAGCTCAGTAGCGAGTCGACAGCTCGGACTCGTGTCCGTCGTGCTGTGAGATCTCATAGATGTGAACTTTTCGATGGTTAATATGGAGGTTCTGGAAGATGATCCATCTGAGGGTTATATATCTCGAGATACACTTAGGCAGTACTATGTTATAGCTTTGTGTCAATTCTTTACTGCTTTATTAAATACATGTAGTTGTAAATTATGTGTGTACTAAAAGAGAATCATATGTATATTATGGTGAGTTTATGTTTGTTATATTTTGTATTTCGTGTTATTTTATTTAATGTTATAATTATAAAAGGAAAAAAATATATCACTACAAATATTATATAAGTATCAAATGTTTTACAACTTGGGTAAGAATTTTATTTTATTTTATTTCATTGCATTAATAAATGTGACATCCCCACAAGGGTGTTACAAGGATTCATCCACTCGATTGTGTGACTTTTAAATTTATGATTGTTTGACATTATATGATTATATGATGTGTTGTACGCAAGAGATGATTTGGATGGCTTAATGAATATATGTGATGATATGATTTTGATAGTAAGCATGAACTTAATTAATTGTGATGACTAAAGTATGCGGCATGCCATGATTATATTGTAAAAGAATTGATTTTTCGTCCCCTTGATCTCTTGAGCCTCACGGCCATCTTGGCCTAGGAAGAGGTATCCATGAGAAAAATGTTTATTGATTAAGGACATAGATGATTAGGTGATAAGGATAATGATTCATGAGGGTACAAGTTGAAAGAGGAAAGAAACAAGTTTTTACCATTGAAAAGAATTGATTCTGGCCAAGATGTTTGATAATTTGATGAAAGAGTGAACTTGGAGACATAACATAGTTGATAATAGGATGGAAGAGTAATTAGGATGGAAAGGATTTCATTTAGAAGTTGAACAATGAAAGTTTAGAAAGAATACTAGAATATATTGCTTAGATGATTTGGGAGACTAATTAGGATCAAAGGATCGATAAGTAAGGAGAGAAGAAAACCACAATGTTATGATTTGAGGGATAATGACTTTTAAATATATTACTGGGAATGGTTTTGAGAATAGTTTGGAATAATA
The DNA here is from genome assembly GCA_029884595.1 of Ormosia semicastrata. NCBI lineage: Eukaryota > Viridiplantae > Streptophyta > Magnoliopsida > Fabales > Fabaceae > Ormosia > Ormosia semicastrata. The sequence continues at coordinate 79,174,273 of JAQQTO010000063.1, read as the reverse complement.
ATAATGATTTGTTATTGGGGATCTAGTTGGTTGAGATGATAATAATGATTTATTAGTGGTGAATCTACTTAGTTTAGAATAAGGATAATGATTTATTGGTGGTGAATCTAATTGGTTTAATGATAAAGAAATAAAGATTTTGATGATAAGAATGGAAAAGACTTTATTAAATTAAAAACAATATAATTTTTGAAAGAATATTAGTGAATGATATTTTGAGGAGTTTTAGTAATGAAAACTTGAGGTATTTTAGGGTTTAGGGAAAGGAAAAAGAATTTGTGAGCCCAAGGTGATAAATGATAATTTTCTGAATTATGCAATAAAGGTATCTTGTATTTGAAAGTAACAGTAAGGTTACTGTGGGACATGAATGATGCTTCTCTAAATTTTGTGATGAAGATATCTTGTGTTTGAAAGTAACAGTAAGGTTACTGTGAGACATGAATGATGATTTTCTGCATTATGTGACACAGATATCTTATGATTGAAAGTAACAGTAAGGTTACTGCCGGGCTGACGTACTGGACCCGAGTGGATTATGGAACTAAAGTACTGGACCTAGATGGATCATTGGTATTATGCAATTGTATGGGCGGTTATATAATATCATTGATACTAATGGTATTGGACAATTGTATGGGCGGTTGCTTTACTACCATTAGGGAATGGTACAACGGTGGTTTGTTTTCATCGTTCATGCATTGGACATTATACAATCGACTTTTGTGCCTAGGAGTGAATGAGAACTTACAGGATAAGTGTGATCCATGATGGATCTCAGGGGGCATCAGGGCGAGGTGTTCCACTTAGTGACCTATTGTCACTTGTATACCCCTTACTATGGACACTGTTGCAACGCACGATGAGGACTCGACAAGCACTATCCTTTTCGTGGTCCGACGTAGACTGTATTTTGAGGGGGGACAAGTCTTCTAGAACGTTCATCTCTGAATTGTTAGGTCTATGGAGTAGGAATTGGTTGCATTATGCATAAGGACGGTCAGCATACACATCGTGCATATGCATAGTCAGTGTACATCTCGTTGTGGTATAGTCGGTGTTTACGTATTTCGATGTACCTTGTTGAATCATATGTTAGTTTGATAACATGACTACGCCTATTGATCTGTCTTTTACTTGTTGATCTGTCTTATACCTGTTGATCTGTCTTATTCCTATACTGCTATGATTATACCTATTATTTCTTGATATCGTTGTATGTGAAAGGCATTATTGTCTTTCGTGATGTTTCTTGCTGCCATGATGGTATTGATGTAGGGGATCTCACATCTTCTATTGTATTATTTTGTCTGTTTCTATTTTTGTACTTGTGATGACAAAGACTATGATGGCAGCGAGGCAAGATCCGCGAGGTTTCACTAGGCTACATTTCCACAGGGGCATCGGAGCGTGGAGAGTTCAGTGGGATACGGGGCGCATTTGATATGACGGAGATGTCATTTTGCTTTGGAGTAGGACTCAATATTAGGCGGCTACGTTTACTATGGATGCAGTTGTTCACTTGAAATTTTACATGCCCTTTGGGGAGCTTTGGGATGATTGGGGGGCTTCCTCTAGGGAGGACTCTATGGGGTCAACTGCTCGGACTCTCGTCTGTAGTGACATACCTTGACTAGGGGCTTTGTCTGCTAGGGATCCCGAAGGAGATCTAGATGAAGATCGAGCGGGTGCAGGACCCTGTTCTTCAAGTGTTTGGTTTTAGATAAGGCTCAATCTTCATTTAGTAATTATATGTATATATTTACTTTTTGGAACGCTTAAGTTTTATGCTTTTGGAACATGATGTAATGTAATTATGGATGTAACAAACTTTTTTTTATGAAAAGTCTATTTTATGGTTCTTATGTTTTGTGTTTTTAAAATTTGACCAGTTTATGTTATCCACGAAAAGATCTTTTGAAACTCATATCTTATACTATTAACTTTTATAACTTGAGTAAAGGATTTTAACGGAGTCGGTCTTAAATGTAATGCCTCCCAGAAGGGGGTGTTACAATAATCATGTGCTATATATAATATTTAACTTTTACCAAGTATACAAGATTTTATCCTTTACCCAAGGCCTACAAGAAATATACATCATATTCATTATCTTTTTAAGTTAATGTACATAAGAGGTATAAACTTTTGATACCTTGGCCTTGGAAATCAAGGAAATACTTTTTCTTACCCATTGCTTCTCTTTTGAAGTCTTGAACTTTACAAGTTCTACATTTTGTACTTGATAAGCATTGGTTGAATCCATCATCCTTCTTTGACCAAAACTTTTACCATTGGGCTTTGAAAGCATTCTCCTTGATGATTCCTTTTTCCTTTGACCAATTTATCCATTATTTTGAGAAATTTTCTGTATAATTGAAACACTAGGAGGATGTTTAGGTACCCACTTTATCTTAGGTCCTTAAATGTTAGTAGTATAGCCTTTAAGATCTTTAGAAACATATACCATACTATTTTTGATATAATGATTTCTTCTATAATTACATAAATGAGAAATATGTCCTAGATGACTACAAAAATTGCAAACAATTGAATTTAATGATGACTTGATCCTTTGAAGATCATCTTTAGAAAACTTAAGCATTTTGTTGTTATTACACTTTATACTATTTTTGCCATAAACATTGCTTGAATTTTTATGTGGAATTATTTATCTAACATTTCATAAATGCCCAACAACTTAACTTTATAGCCAAATGCAATTAAAAGCCATTGGAGGTAGTTGGAAACATTAAATGCTCTTAATAGAGCCATTGCGCGTGTGTTCTGCTTGCCCAAATAACCAGTTAGGAAGTTGTCCTAATCGGTTAGGTGTAACGCCCCTTTTTGGGAAGGAGGGTCACATTGTCAATTACAATGCGAAAAACAAATTATAAAGTTAAGACCCGGTTCTTTATAATATAATATAAACTTACTTGATTATAGTCATGTAATTAAATTGGTGAATATATTTTGTTTATAATTAATAAAATTTAGTGATAAGGCATAATAACGATGATTACCGTAAATAGTAATAAAAGAGCAAGACAGAAGTAAAGCATACATTTGATCAACATTGCATATTCATATATATATATATATATATATATCAAATTTGTTTAGTTATAAAGCCCGATATACCAAAAAGTAAAACTATACCTGCTCAAAGGATCATACATATACATCCCCAAGATATCATAATATACAGCCCACTACAATTAAGACATCAGGCCCCCAAAATAAAATACTGGTAGCCATCAGTAGCCACCAGCAATATCAGTCCCTCAGATGAGGAGGAATCGTATCAAGATCCTCTTCAGGATACTCTACGGGGTCCTCCTCGGGAACCTCCTCGGGGTCTTCCTCATCCGAGGAAACCCACATAGGAGCCACTGATTGACGGGACAGGGCCCGAACAGTGGAAACAAAAGAATCCTCCTGTGGGGTGTAGTAGCGATCACCCCACATTTCTCGGATGGGCAAGTAGAGCTCCAAACACACGCTGATGCTGCCCGTGAGATGGGCGGATCATGACGCCTCCAAGCTAGTGAAATCGACACCTCTCCCTCATAGATAAAACGCTCAGAATTTAGGTTGATGTACCAACAGTCTGGCCCTCCAAGGAAGGTCAGATGTACATAACCCAGAAATCCACACGGGCACGCCGCCATGATCCGTCAGTAGATGCTAATTGTGACTTAGCCAGAAGCCAGGGAAATCGGAAGCTCCAACCTCCTTGCCATTGTCTTCGATGGGACACAATATACAGATAGATAATAACAGAAATACAGGAAAGAGGTAAGACATCCTACCATCATTACTAGTAATAGCAGTAAGAAATAAAACGGCGCCAGGCGCCCACATAGCATTTCAACAGTAATAGTAATAACAAGCATTTAATGATAGTAATAACAACCAAACAGTTCCATGCAGTATATATATCAACAATACAATAATTCCATTTATAAAAATAAACAGATGCCAGATAATACATGGACTCACTATGCACATGCATACAAAGTCAAAATCCTACTCCATAGAGCTAGACACAAACAGTTGGAGAGAAAGATTAGGAGACTCGTCTGCAACTCGGCTGCCGTGGCCAAAGTGTTATAACTCATCAGTTTATCCACGTGCACATCAAGGCATTGTACAGACAGTCTACACTAGATCACGACATAGGATAGTGCCCGGTCAGGATTGTCGGTGCGTTTGCATCGGTTTGCCTCACGGATAGAAGAGCTACTAACTGTCCATTGCGAGGTACCCGCACCCCGACGCCCCCATGGTCAACAATATGACCTACACTAGTCTACTCGCACCCGTACTAAGGTGTGTTCAATCTCCTAGGCAACATGGCCTTAACAGCAGCCCAAAGGACTTTCATAATGCATAAATAGTCTATGCATAATCATGTATGATCATCATTATATACTATTACACAATATGCCACAATTGGCCAAACTAAGTATCAACACATCATTAGTCACTCACATGGACCCACAATATCATAATATTGGAATTAAACGAATTAATACATTTTTAAGGTTTATTATGAATTCTTATTTAAATTTAGTCTTTCTTACAAAGTTTGTCTCTAGAGAAATTCTCTTAGTCAATTAAATTCTCTATTGTAATTTATTCTCATACACTTAGAAAGCTATCCTAAGAGTCTTGAAGTCTCACACTCTCTTGTTCTTGCCCTAATTAAAATTACCCTAAGTCTTATGAAAAATTTCATTCTTAGTTCTTTAAAATTTATGAATCTCAAGGTATATCCAAATCTTCCAATTTGCTAAATTTTCTATCCCATTAACAATAATTTAATCACTTGATTTATTTATGTTTCAAGGTTACCAAAGTTGCATAATCAAGTCCCAAAAGGCGCTAGAGGTCGTGGCCTCCCTAGGGGATTAGGTTCCTAAATTTTTCATTCCATTAATTACATAATGTGCACTTGATTAATTATGATTCCTACTTGTTACAATTGTTCACAAAGAACCCCAATTTTGGGCCCCCAAAACCGTGGCCATCCAAGAGAAAATCCCATATCATTTTCTTCCATTTCATGCCTTCCAATCCATTCCAATACATCAATATACACAAACAATCAATCCATTAGCATCAACAAATTGCAAACAACATGTAAACATACCAATCATGCAAACAAAGAATAACTCTCAATAGGGTTTTCTCACAATCAATCACAAACAAGGTTTCTTAGTGCTAATAGAGGTTGAGGAGGAGTGTCTTCCTTTTACCAAAGTGAAGAAAGCAAGGGAAGCCTCCTAGAATTTCCTTGCAATTTTCGAATTGGACACCACCAAGAACCCTAAAATTTCAATCTCATTAAAATAGCACCAATGCTTGAAAAATAAAGCATGGATGGTCACCAAGAAGACCATAGAAACAAAAATGAGAAAAAGGACGTGAAGAATCAAGAAGCTTACCCAAAAACCTTAAGCTTGAAGCTTGAAGAAAATGGTGAAAATGGAAGCTTTTCAAAGAACCACCAACTAGAGAAGTGTTTAGGAGGTGGAGAGGATTGAGAAAATGGGGTTGGATGAAATTTTTGTGATGGATGGGGTTTGGAAGGGCTGCTGGCCGTGAGCCTCTAGAGAGAAGGAGGAGAGACAAATTTCAAAGGAAGAAAAAGGTAGAGAGAGAAAGTACATAGGAAAATGAATGAACACTTTTAGGTTTTTGAAATTAATGTAGTATAATTAATTGTGTAAAAGTACAAATTTCCCTCCTATTTTGGGTGCTGCAGCCGTGGGGCTTGGGGATAGAGGAGAGAGAGTGCATGGCTTCCTTGGGAAGCTTGGAGGAAATTTCCTAAAAGCTTCCTTGAGAAGCTTTGCACATTTCTCAATAAAGTGTAAAGTAAGCTTGTCTCCTTAATTAAATACACTTGAACAGATGATTAATTACACTGTTAGAATTATTTTCCCAGTGAATAAAAGTTACAGTTGATGAAAATAATATTCTATTATTCATCAGATAATTTTATGATACAGCGGTTTTATTTATCAGATAAAACCTCGAGAAACGTAAACTTCACAAACTATGCCTGGCTTCGGGTTTAGTAAGATCCCCCATCGACACGTTGACAGTTCAAGGTTTACCAGCCTCAGGGAAACATTTCATTATCTTGGCCCTGCTCAGCGCGCACACAAAATGAGAAATATACTAAAATATTTGACATTTTCAGAAAAATCCACAAAAATTCTCAAAAATTACAAATATTAGAAAATATATATTTGTCATGAAATAAATAATTTTTCGGAGCATTTGACCGACTCTGCTCAGTGCGCACACAGAATGAAGAATATATTAAAATATTCAGCATTTCCAAAAAATTTCAGAAAAATCTCCAAAAATCACGAATATTGAAAAATGACTATTCATGATGAAACAAGTCATTTCCGAGGTGTTACACTGACTCTGCTCAGTGTGCACGTAAAATAAGAAATATATTAAAATATTCGACATTTCTGAAAAAATCCACAAAAATTCCCAAAATTTATAAATATTATAAAATGATGATTAATGATAAAATAAACAATTTTTTTTTTTGGGTGTTACAACTCTCCCCTGCATACCTTAGAATAATTATGGGTGTTGCTCCTTCATTTTGTCTTCTAGCTCCCAAGTTACATCTCCAGTTATTTCATTCTAGATTACCTTCACCAATGAGATCTCCTTGCCTCTCAGTTGCTTTATCCTTCTATCCTCAATTCTTACAGGAGGTGCCTCATAGGTTAAGTTCTCTTTTAATTGTACTGTGTTTGGTGCTATGACATGACTTGGGTCAGGAAGGTATTTTCGCAGTTGTGACACATGAAAACATTATGAATGTTTAAGAGAAAAGGAGGTAAGGCTATTTGATAGGCTACAAGACCTACTCGGCGAATAATTTGGTATGGTCCAAGAAATTTCGGAGTGAGTTTTCTAGATTTCAAGGCCCGGCTTACCCTAGTCGTAGGTGTGACTTTCAGAAATACATGCTCGCCTTCCTCAAACTCAAGAGGCTTTCTCCTTGGTCTGCATAACTCTTTTGTCGGCTCTGAGCCGTCCTCATCTTCTCCTGAATCATCTTAACCTTCTCAGTTGCCTACTGTATAACATCTGGTCCAATAGTAAGGCGCTCGCCGTCTTGGTACCAACATAAAGATGTACGACATCGTCGTCCATACAGAGCCTCATAGGGTGCCATCCCTATGCTTGAATGGTAACTGTTGTTGTAGGTGAATTCTATTAACAGTAGAACGTCATCCCAACTTCCAGTCTATTCTATGGTGCAGGCTCTAAGCAAATCTTCTAATGATTGGATTGTCCTCTTTGATTGACCATCAGTTTGTGGGTGATAAGCAGAACTTAGACGTAACTTCGTCCCTAATGCCTCTTGTAGACTCTGCCAGAAATTTGAAGTAAATCTCGGATCCCAGCCGAAACAATACTTGTAGGCACACTGTGCAGTCTAACAATTTCTCCAATGTATAATTGGGTCAGTTTCTCCAGTTTGTACCTTATGTTGATTGGGAGAAAGTGTGCTGATTTTGTGAGTCGGTCTATGATTACCCAAATCGAGTCATGACCTTTTCTTATCCTTGGCAAACCCACTACAAAATCCATTGCAATGCTGTCCCACTTCCATTCAGGAATAGACAATGGTTACAGCAATCCCGCTGGTCTTTGATGTTCCACTTTAGCTTTCTGACAAACCAGACAAGTCGATACCCGTCTAGTGACATCACTCTTCATTCCATGCCACCAAAACAACTTCTTGAAGTCTTGATACATCTTTGTTATGCCCGGATGCATATTCAGTTGGCTTGTGTGAGCATGGTTGATGATATACTCTCTAAGCTCTTGGTCACGGGGAATACAGATTCTACCTCGGAATCTCAGAATTCCGTCTGTTCCTTCCGTAAATGCTGTTTCGTTACCTTGCTTCATCTGCTCTCTCACTTCTTGCAAGAACTTGTTAACCTTTTGCTTTTCCCGTATGTCATCCATCAGCTCGCTTGAGATGGTAACCATATTCATGTAGATCTTTCCTGGTTCTAACTCCACAAAAGACCATACATCTCTGAATTGCTCTATCAGATCCTTTTCCTTGATCATCAGGGTTAAGACGCTGATCATCTTCCTACTTAGGGCATCTGCCACAACGTTTGCTTTGCTAGGGTGATACAGAAATTGGAAATCATAGTCCTTCAGGAACTCCAGCCACCTTTGCTGCCTCATATTCAACTCTTTCTAATCATACAAGTACTTCAAACTCTTGTGATCACTGAAGATGTTGAACGTCGCTCCGTAGAGAAAATGCCTCCATATCTTCAGAGTAAAAACTACAGCCGCTAACTCCAAGTCATGCGTCGGGTAGTTCTTCTCATGCACTCGTAATTGCCTTAAAGCATAAGCCACACTTCTTCCATGCTGCATAAGTACAGATCCTAGTCCTTAGTATGAAGCGTCACAGTACACTTCAAACTGTTCATTCGGATTGGGTAGCACTAACATTGGTGAGGTAGTTAGCCGATTCTTCAACTCTTTGGAAACTCTATTCACAGCTGTCGGTCCACTCAAAAGCTTGGTTCTTTCTTGTGAGTTGAGTAAGAGGTCCAGCAATCTTGGAGAATCCCTCAATGAACCTCCGGTAATATCCGGCTAAACCCACGAAGCTACGAATCTCCGTCACCGACTTAGGCCTTTCCCATTGTAGCACTGCCTCCACTTTCGATGGATCCATCGCAATCCCTTCCTTCGAGATTACGTGTCCCAAAAACTTAAGGTACAAACTAAAGAACTATACAGAGGTACAAATTTCATAGTCATATAAATTACATATCCCGCTAACGCCTCTTTTTGGGGAGCATCACATTGTCAATTACAATGCAGAAAATAAATTATAAAGTTAAGACCCGGTTCTTTATAATATAATATAAATTTACTTGATTATAGTCATGTAATTAAATTGGCGAATATTTTTTTTTTGTTTATAATTAACAAAATTTAGTGATAAGGCATAATAACGATGATTACCATAAATGGCAATAAAAGAGCAAGACAGAAGTAAGCTTACATTTGATCAACATTACATATTCATATATATATATATATATATATATATATATTTATATCAAATCATGTTTAATTACAAAGCCCGATATACCAAAAAGTAAAACTATACCTGCCCAAAAGATCATACATATACATCCCCAAGATATCAGAATATACAACCCACTACAATTAAGACATCAGGCCCCCAAAATAAAACACTGGTAGCCATCAGTAGCTACCAGCAATATCAGTCCCTCAGATGAGGAGGAATCGTATCAGGATCCTCTGCGAGTCCTCCTCGGGAACCTCCTCGGGGTCTTCCTCATCCGAGGAAACCCACATAGGAGCCACTGAATGACAGGACGGGCCCGAGCAGCGGAAACAAAAGAATCCTCCTGTGGGGTGTAGTAGCGATCACCCCACATTTCCCGGATGGGCAACTAAAACTCCAAACACACGTTGATGCTGCCCGTGAAGATGGGCAGATCATGACGCCTCCAAGCTAGTGAAATCGACACCTCTCCCTCGTAGATAAAACGCTTAGAATTTAGGTTGATGTACCTGCAGTCTGGCCCTCCAAGGAAGGTTAGACGTACATAACCTAGAAATCCACACGAGCGCTCCGCCATGATCCGTCAGTAGATGCTAATCGTGACTTGGCCAAAAGCCGGGGAAATCGGGAGCTCCAACCTCCTTGCCGTCGTCTTCGATGGGATACAATATATAGATAGACAATAACAAAAATACAAGAAAAAGGTAAAACATCCTACCATCATTACCAGTTATAGCAGTAAGAAACAAAACGGCGCCAAGCGCCCACATATCATTTCAACAGTAATAGCAATAATAAGCATTTAATGACTGTAATAACAACCAAATAGTTCCAAGCAGTATATATATCAGCAATACAACAATTCCATTTATAAAAATAAACAGATGCCAGATAATACATGGACTCACTATGCACATGCATACAAAGTCAAAATCCTACTCCATGGAGCTAGACACAAATAGTCGGAGAGAAAGATTAGGAGACTCGTCTGTAACTTGGCTGCCGCAACCAAAGTGCTATAACTCATCAGTTTATCCACATGCACATCAAGGCATTGTACAGACAGTCTACACTAGATCACGACATAGGACAGTGCTTGATCAGGATCGTCGGTGCGTTTGCATCGATTTGCCCCATGGACAGAAGAGCTACCAACTGTCTATTATGGGGTACCCGCACCCCGACACCCCCATGGTCAACAATATGACCTACACAAGTCTACTCGCACTGCACTAAGGTGCGTTCAATCTCCTAGGCAACACGGCCTTAACAACAGCCCAAAGGACTTTCACAATGCATAAAGACTCTATGCATAATCATGTATGATCATCATTACATACTATTCCACAATATGTCACAATTGGCCAAACTAAGTATCAACACATCATTGGTCACTCACATGGACCCACAATATCATAATATTGGAATTAAACGAATTAATACAATTTTAAGGTTTATTATGAATTCTTATTTAAATTTAGTCCTTCTCACAAAGTTTGTCTCTAGAGAAATTCTCTTAGTTAATTAAATTCCCTATTGTAATTTATTTTCATACACTTAGAAAGCTATCCTAAGAGTCTCGAAGTCTCACGCTCTCTTGTTCTTGCCCTAATTAAAATTACCCTAAGTCTTATGAAAAATTTCATTCTTAGTCTTTTAAAATTTTTGAATCTCAAGGTATATCCAAATCTTCCAATTTGCTAAATTTTCTATCCCATTAACAATAATTTAATCACTTGATTTATTTATGTTCCAAGGTTACCAAAGTTGCATAATCAAGTCCCAAAAGGCCCTAGAGGCCGTGGCCTCCCTAGGGGATTAGGTTCCCAAATTTTTCATTCCATTAATTACATAATGTACACTTGATTAATTATGATTCCCACTTGTTACAATTGTTCACAAAGAACCCCAATTTTGGGCCCCCAAAACTGTGGCCATCCAAGAGAAAACCCTACATCATTTTCTTCCATTTCATGCCTTCCAATCCATTCCAATACATCAATATACATAAACAATCAATCCAATAGCATCAACAAATTGCAAACAACATGTAAACATACTAATCATGCAAACAAAGAATAACTCTCAATAGGGTTTTCTCATAATCAATCACAAACAAGGTTTCTTAGTGCTAATAGAGGTTGAGTAGGAGTGTTTTCCTCTTACCAAAGTGAGGAAAGCAAGGGAAGCCTCCTAGAATTTCCTTGCAATTTTCAGATTGGACACCACCAAGAACCCTAAAATTTCAATCTCATTAAAATAGCACCAATGCTTGAAAAATAAGGCTTGGATGGTCACCAAGAAGACCATAGAAACGAAAATAAGAAAAAGGAAGTGAAGAATCAAGAAGCTTACCCAAAAATCCTAAGCTTGAAGCTTGAAGAAAATGATGAAAATGGAAGCTTTTCAAAGAACCACCAACTAGAGAAGTGTTTAGGAGGTGGAGAGGATAGAGAAAATGGGATTGGATGAAATTTTTGTGATGGATGGGGTGTGGAAGGGCTGTTAGCCGTGAGCATCTAGAGAGAAGGAGGAGAGAAAAATTTCAAAGGAATAAGAAGGTAGAGAGAGAAAGTGCATAGGAAAATGAATGAACACTTTTAGGTTTTTGAAATTAAAGTAGTATAATTAATTGTGTAAAAGCAAAATTTTCCCTCCTATTTTGGGTGCTGCAGCCATGGGGCTTGGGGAGAGAGAAGAGAGAGTGCATAGCTTCCTTGGGAAGCTTGGAGGAAATTTTCTTGAAGCTTCCTTGAAGCTTCTTTGAGAAGCTTTGCACATTTCTCAATAAAGTGGAAAGTATGCTTGTCTCCTTAATTAAATACACTTGAACAGATGATTAATTAAACTTTTAGAATTATTTTCCCAGTGAATAAACGTTACAGTTGATGAAAATAATATTTTATTATTCATCAGATAATTTTATGATACAGTAATTTTATTTATCAGATAAAATCTCAAAAAATGTAAACCTCACAAACTGTGCTTGGCCTCGGGTTTAGTAAGATCCCCCATTGACACGTTGACAGTTCATGGTTTACCAGCCTCAGGGAAAACATTTCGTTATCCTGGCTCTGCTCAATGCGCACGTAAAACGAGAAATATACTAAAATATTTGACATTTTCAGAAAAATTTACAAAAATTCCTAAAAATGACAAATATTAAAAAATGGATATTTGTCATGAAATAAACAATTTTTCGGAGCATTTGACCGACTCTGCTCAGTGTGCACGTAAAATGAGAAATATATTAAAATATTCAACGTTTCTAAAAAATTCCAGAAAAATCTCAAAAAATCACGAATATTGGGAAATGACTATTCATGATGAAACAAGTCATTTTCGAGGTGTTACACTGACTCTGCTCAATGTGCATGCAAAACGAGGAATATATTAAAATATTCGACATTTTCGGAAAAATCCATAAAAATTTCTAAAATTTATAAATATTATAAAATGATGATTAATGATAAAATAAACAAAATTTTTTGGGGTGTTATATTAGGAGTCAAAAATTGACTCAAGATTCATTTCTTAACTAATTAGAGGGAGTTCTTAATCAGTTAGGAGTCTCAAAAATTGACTCCAGATTTATCTTCTAACCAGTTATAAGGAGTGCCTAATCAGTTAGGAGTTAGGAGTCTCAACATTTTCTTTCTAAATTTCATAATAACCGATTTGATGATATGTCTAATCGGTTAGGAGCTTTCATAAATTACTTCTTACTTGCCCAATAACCGATTAGAGGAAGGGCCTAACCGGTTAAAAGCTTTTTAAAAATGGCTCCTGACTTGCCTAATAACCAATTAGGGAAAGGACCTAATCGGATAGGAGCATTTAAAAAAAGCCTTGACATGCTTTTGTTTTGACAGAAAAACCTGTTATGTGAACAGTAATAACCAGTTATTAGTTTGTCAAGAAAGCAAGATTTCCAGAGGGTTTTTCAATCTTTCTAAAAACCATTTTGCTCAAACTTTGATCTTTATAAATCCTGATTTTTCAAACTAATTTAGGTTGAGTAAGAAAACCAGTTGATGAGTTTAGTGTGAATCCTACAAATACCGTTACACAAGATCTAAAACTTATATTCTAAGCTTGAAGCTCTTTAGGACTTGACCTTTGCATTTTCGTTCCTTTCTTTGTTTGTTATCATCAAAACTATTGTTTTAGTCAATGCTAATCACATTCTCCCCCTTTTTTATAATGACAAATAACTATTGAGAAAAGGTTAGTTCAAATAAATATTGGAATTCATAAAAGGTTTTAGAGACTTACTCCCCCTCTATTGTTCAAGAGGTGATTGAATCAGAGATGCACAACTCCCCCTTTGTTTTGGAATCCCAAGACCATTGAGAATATACCTTCTACTATTTTACCTTTTTTTTCTCAAAACCAGAAACCTTCTCCCCCTTTTGTCATGATAAATATATATATATATATATATATATATATATTTGGAAAGGGAGTTCATAACCATTGCTATGTAACAAATATCCAATAAAAAATATCCAACAATAATGTAAGCATATTTTAACAGTCATTCATTAAAAAAAATTCAAGTCATACTAATCATAGTTAAGCATGTCATGATTTTAAGATAATGAACATCATATCCAAAAGATAGCTTTAGTCAAAATAAAGAAGCTATAACTGAAATTAGTACTCCATGCCTAAGCCCCATGATACTTTGGTGCTGGATAGCGACACTCAAGCCTATCCAGGCGATCTTCCATAGCGCTCAAGTGATCATAGATGATTGTGTTCCTGTGTTCTTGATAGGTTTTAAGATCTACAATGCGGGTTTCGATACTAATTTGCATATTTTCAATGGCTTCCAAGATGCAGTCATCATTGGTGGCAGGGACCTCTTCCATAGACACGTCAGCAGAGGCAGTCAGAATTCCTCCTTGCTGTGCTACTACCTCACGTCCACGACCGTAGACCCATTCATCATTCACTTTCTTCACTTGCATACAGTTTAGAGAGGCAACTCCAAACTTGTGGGGACTGATATTGTGAATAATTCCATCATCCTCTAAGCTGACCTTATATTAATCTAGAATTTTAGAAACCAATAAGGTGTAAGGAAGATCCATCATTGCCTTTTCCTTAGCTTTCATCATGTAATGCATAATGTAATGAGGCCAATTGATCTTTATGCGTCTTTTAAGTGCCCACAACAAAAAAATGTCTTCTTCTTCAACTAAGGCATAGTTGCTTGCCCTTGGTACCAAGATATGTGTGATTATAAAGTGAAGAAGACGATCTTGTAAATTCAGAAGGCTATTAGTGAAAGATCCTTTTAGCACTTGAATGCCTGGTTGAAGCATTCTTGCTACTTCTTGATCTCGATCAAATCCTTCCCATGAGTTGTGATTTTCCACAGGAAGTTTGTCTCTAGAATAAGTGAGACCAAACAGGGGAGTCCACTGACTTGGTGACACAATGATTCTATGTCTCTTAAATTCAAAAACCAGATTTTCACCAATAATATTTAAATTATAGAAATAAACTTTTGTGGGTTCAAGATAGAAGTACCCGGGGTTGGTGGTGACAAGAGTTTTCAACCTATGAAATTCTAAGAGCTCTGTGAGGGATGTGAATCCTTCTTTGACGAAGAAGTTCCAGTCCATATCTTTGGGCTAAATGAGGCGTCGCGCATGAAAATGCAGTGTGTATGCCTTCATCTGATTTTTGTAAGAGAAGTGCCTTCCAATGTTGAGGCTAATGGAGAAGTCTTGGTCAGTGGGTGAAATGGGTGTTAGCAAGGGTACATTAGGATTTTTGGAGCGAGAACGCTTGAGGTGAGATGAATTGCTTGCCATGGTTGAAAATGGAGGCTAGGGCTCGATTTAGGAGAGACAAAATGTGAGAGAATGTGAAAATTTGGAAGAAAATGGAAGTTTTGATTGGTGGAAAGTAATGGAAAGTGATGAAAAATGAGTTTTAATGGTTGATTTTGGTTGGATTTGGAGAGGGAGAGGTGTTTGAGTGAGTGGGTGCTTGAGGAAGAAGATGACAATAGAGGAAAGGGGTGATACATGAGTGAAGGGGGTTCATGGCTGGGAGTGTTTTGAAGCCCAATAACCAGTTATAGGGGGTTGTGTAACCAGTTAGGTGGGTTAAAGAATGTGGCCCCTAACCGGTTAAAGAGTGGCTCTATTAATCAGTTATTATCTTATGACAAAGAGTTCTAGGAAACTCCAATTCTCTAATAATCGATTAGTGAAGTGTCCTAATTGGATATTTTGCCTAGCAGAGAGCACTTCACCCACTTCAATTAATTCCAAACACCCTACTAACATATTATTTTCTTTTTCTAACTGATTATTGCACTTTCAAAAACCAAGAATTCTTTAAGAAATAAGTCCATAAAGCACCAATTTGTTCCATTTAGCTTGGTTTCACTAACCACTTTAAAAGCATCCCAAACACAGAATTTTCTTCATCAAGAGAACCAGAAAGCAATTTTCTTCAACAGGAACATGATTAATAGAAATTGGGAGACTTAAGCGTGGATCAAGCACTTGCAAAACAAATTTGGGGGACACTTCAATGCTCAAGTCAGTATTGGATTCAAGATAAAATGCAAGATAATTATGCAATGAACTTAATTATGACACATTATGCAGTAAGTGCTAGGAATTTTTGCGGATACATCACGTAGTGGAAAACAGGGATTCCCACCAAGGATCCATGCGAAAAAGCTATAATCCAAGTTATTAAAAGATTTACCTCTTGAAGCGTGAATCACCAACACTGTAATAGAAATGATGTCTCTGCAGTATCCACACGAACAGACTCACGAACGTCCAACGTCCACAAAGAGGAGCCTCACGTCTCTCACACAGTGCTAGCTGCGAAGAGAAGAGAAGAAACTTGTCGCTCTCTCACTCACTTTTCTGTAGGTGCGGCTAGGGTTCAGAAATTATCTATCTTAGCAGCCCCTTAGCAGTACTATTTATAATAGTGACCGCCCTTAAGTGAGTGTGAGCAAGAATAAGGTAAGTCAGCAACCCTAGACCCATCTGTTATGAGTCTGGCCTATATTTGAATCCGAGTCCAACTTGGATCCATTGCTCCAATTTTAGTCTGCTCTATGTGTGTGACCCTGCAGGTTCTTATTACGTTGGCAGTAATATTAAAATCCCAATTTAATATTACAAGTAGTGAGCGGTATTTAGCAACACATCGCTGCTACCCAAGTAATAAGAATGTCAGTAATTTGACATAACCTTTCTATGACCAATGTTTCCGTGTTATTTAGTCCATTTGTCAAGATATCTAGATTGAACACAAGGCATGGAATGCGTTACCCTTGTATAGTCCAATCATTGGATTCCTTATACTTGAGTAGACTTTGTAACAACATATGAGATCAATATCTCATATTGACTCATTTGAGCATGGCTATGCATTTCGCAGTCTCACTCAATCAGTGGGCCCGAAGATATCGCTCCTGTTATGTAGGAGTGACAAATCTCATCTAGGTCACTCACATCCCTCTGCATGATTCGCGGTATGTCCAATAACCAACTTTATAATCACCTTGTTACAGATGATGTTTGATGGCATTAAAACACATAACTCCTCATGTAGGAATCGTAGTGATTTCAGGTCAAAGGACCACAAACACCGTTGTCACTATGAGAATCGCTTATGACACTCATGTAACGATCCATGTAGCGTTCTCATGGTGGGTCAGTCCAGTACATCATTACTCTAATATGTACCCATGTGAAGACTTGATATCTCATATCCATGACCCGTGAGATATGGTTATCAGTCTATGCGCATACTAGTCTCAATGTATTATTGTTGTCCTAATTAGCAATAATACTTGATTAGGGACATTTAAGAATAGTGTTGTAACCAAAAGGATCTCACGATCAAGTCATCCACTTGATGTCCTATGGCATCAAACTTACTATTCTAAGGACTTTATTATGTTTATCAAAAAAGAACACAATAAATGAAATGCCTTATATATAAAAATAGCATAATAGAATGTATGTAAATACAGAAAATGTATTGGCCTCTAGGGCATACACCAACAATCTCCCACTTGCACTAGAGCCAATTAGGCATATATCTAATGCCTAAAGACCTAGTGTGACCCTCATACTTCTGCTGTGTAAGAGGCTTCGTCAGTGGATCAGCAATGTTATCATCTGTTGGTACTCTGAATATCTTCACATCTCCTCTATCAATGATCTCTCGAATGAGATGGAAGCGCCTAAGTATATGTTTGGATCGCTGGTGAGATCTAGGCTTCTTAGCTTGTGCAATGGCTCCATTATTATCACAATAGAGGTCCACTGGGTCCACAATGCTAGGAATAGTGCCAAGTTCAGTAATGAACTTCCTAATCCAAACGGCTTCCTTTGCTGCATTGGAGGCAGCAATATACTCAGCCTCTGTGGTAGAATCGGTGACTGTCTCCTGCTTTGAACTCTTCTAGCTCACAGCCCCACCATTTAGGCAAAAAACATAACCCGATTGCGATCTGGAGTCGTCCTTATCGATTTGGAAGCTAGCATCAGTGTAACCTTTTACAACTAGCTCTTCCTCGCCTCCATATACCAAGAACGAATTCTTAGTCCTTCTCAAGTACTTAAGGATGTTCTTGATAGCAGTTCAGTGACTCTCACTGGGATCAGACTGGTACCTACTCGTCATGCTCAAAGCATACGAGATGTCTAGTCGAGTACATAACATGGCATACATGATAGATCCAATTGCAGATGCATATGGAATCTTGCTCATGCGATCCCTCTCATCCTGGGTGGAAGAGGATTGAGCCTTAGATAGGCTTACACCATGTGACATAGGCAATAGTCCTTTCTTGGATTCATGCATGTTAAATTGTCTTAACACTTTGTCTATGTATGTACTCTAACTTAGGCCAAGAAGTCTCAGTGATCTATCTCTATAGATCCTGATACCTAATACATAAGTGGCTTCGCCCAAGTCCTTCATAGAGAAGCAGTTCCCTAACCAAGTCTTTACAGACTGTAGGGTAGGGATGTCATTTCCAATAAGTAGTATGTCATCTACATACAATACCAGAATGACAATAGTGCTCCTACTAACCTTCTTATAAACACAAGATTCTTCTTCATTCTTAATGAAACTAAACTATTTTATTGTATTATCAAAACGAAGTTTCCAGCTTTTGGAAGCTTGCTTCAATCTATAGATAGATCGTTGCAACTTGCACACCTTTCCAGCATCCTCTGGAGTGGCAAAACCCTCAAGCTGTGTCATGTACACATCCTCAAGAAGATTTCCATTAAGGAAAGCAGTTTTGACATCCATTTGCCAGATTTCATAATCATGGTATGCTGCAACAGCAAGTAAGATCTGAACGGATTTAAGCATCGCAACTGGGGAAAAAGTCTCATCATAGTCTACACCATGAATTTGTTTGAAACCTTTAGCCACCAATCGCGCCTTAAAGGTATGCACATTACTATCCATGTTGATTTTCTTCTTGAAAACCGACTTGCACCCAATGGGTTTTACCCCTTCAGGTGGGTCAACCAAGGTCCATATCTGGTTAGCATACATGGAATCCATTTCAGATCTCATGGCCTCAAGCCATTTCTCAGATTCTAGGCCAATAATGGCTTCCTGGTAAGTCATAGACTCATCTTGATCCATGAGCAATACGTCACCTTGTTGGGTCATGAGAAATCTATTCTCTCTGGTTGAAGATGTATCCTGTTAGACCTACGCAGGTCTTGTGCTACTAGAGCAGGTTGCTGTTCCACAACATTTTGTGGAGGCTGCTCTATTTCCACCATTGGTTCATTGTTGCTTTGTGAAACTTGAACTTCTTCAAGTTATACTTTTCTCTCACTGGTTCCTTTGGAGATAAACTCCCTTTCTAGAAACACAGCTATCTGTGCGACAAACACTTTGCCCTCAGTAGGATTATAGAAAAAGTATCCCTTGGTTTCCTTTGGATACCCCACAAAGAAGCATTTATCTGATTTAGGTCCAAGCTTATTAGAAACTTGACGTTTCACATAAGCTTCGCAGCCCCAAATCTTCAAGAAAGACATACTGGGCCATCTCCCAGTCTATATCTCATATGGTGTCTTTTGAACCATCTTAGATGGAACACGGTTAAGTGTGAAAGCTGCTGTTAACAGAGCATGTCCCCAGAAGGAGCCTGGAAGGTTTGCATGACTCATCATGGATCGGACTATGTCCAACAAGGTCCAGTTCCTCCTTTCAGAGACACCATTCCATTGTGGTGTTCCTGGTGGTGTGAGTTGAGATATTATCCCACACTCTTTCAGATGATCATCAAACTGTTGGCTTAAGTATTCTTCTCCTCAATCTGATCGAATGATTTTAATACTCTTGCCAAGTTGGTTTTGTACTTCATTCTTGAACTTTTTGAACTTTTCAAAGGATTCTGATTTGTGCTTCATAAGATATACAAATCCATATCTACTGAAATCATCAGTAAATGTAATGAAGTATTGAAAACCGCCTCTAGCGACTATGTTTAGTGGCCCACATACATCACTATGTATAAGGCCTAAAAGATCACTAGCCCTTTCACATTGTCCAGTGAATAGGGCCTTTGCCATCTTCCCCAATAAACAAGATTCATATGTCTCATATGATTTGAAATCAAACGAGTCCAAGAATCCATCTTTATGGAGTTTGGAGATGCGTTTCTCATTTATATGGCCCAAACGACAATGCTAGAGAAAAGTTGGGTTCAGATCGTTTGATTTAAACCTTTTTGTATTTATGTTATAGACGGGCGTTTCGAGATCAAGTACATAAAGTCCATTACTTAATTGTGCACTACCATAAAAAATATCATTCATATAAATGGAACAACACTTGTCCTTTATAATAAAAGAAAAACCTTTCTTGTCTAAACAAGAAACAAAAATGATATTCCTACTAATAGCAGGCACAAAATAGCAGTTCTCTAACTCTATTATAAGCCCAGTGGGCAAAGATAATAAATAAGTCGTGACAGCTAATGCAGCAACCTTTGCTCTATTTCCCACTCGTAGGTCAACTTCGCCCTTCGTCAATGGTCTACTGCTCTTTAGATCCTGCACATTTACACAAATGTGAGATCCACATCTAGTATCTAATACCCATGATACAGAAGTAGATAAATTGACTTCAATAACAAAAATACCTGAAGTGGAAGTCTCACTTCCCTTCTTCTTTTTGAGCTCCTCCAGGAATTTGGCACAGTTCCTCTTCTAATGTTCGGTCTGACCACAATGGAAGCATGTACCTTCCTTAGCCACTCCACCCACTAGTTTCAAGCCAGAAGTGCTGGGCTTGGACTTATCCTTGCCCTTGCCCTTCTAGTTGTCCTTGGGCTTTTTCTGCTGTTTCTTGCCCTTATTCTTTTGGACCATCATTATGGCCTTCCCTTTGCCTTTGTAGATGTTCTGCTTAGCAGTTCTCAACATGCCTAGCAGCTCTGGTAGTGATTTGTCAATCTCATTCATGTTGTAGTTCATGACAAATTGACTAAAACTTTCTGGCAACGATTGCAAGACTAAGTCAGTGGCCAACTCTTGGCCCAAAGGAAAACCGAGTCTCTCTAGGTTTTCAATGTACCCAATCATCTTGAGTACATGAGCACCAACAGGGCTTCCTTTTACCAGCTTGCACTGAAACAGTGCTTTAGAGACCTCAAATCTCTCATGCCTGGCCTGCTCTTGATAGAGCTTTTTAAGGTGTACGATCATATCGTATGCATCTATGTTCTCATGTTGCTTTTGGAGCTCAGAGTTCATGGTGGCCAGCATTAGACATCCAATGTCCAAGGCATCATCTTGATGCTTCTTATAAGCATCTCTTTCAGTTCTAGGGGCATTAGCAGCAGGTGGCTCAAGAATAGGCTGTTCCAAAACATACAGCTTTTTCTTTTGCTTAATGACAATCCTCAAATTCCTGTACCAGTCTAGAAAATTCGTTCCAGATAACTTGTCCTTCTTAAGGACGGATCGCAATGATAAAGCACCCGATGTGTTTGTTGTCATAGTAATCTATTAACAGAAATATGCAAAATATAAGTATCATGCCATAAACATATTTAATGAGGTCTTTTAATTAAATATGTCTCCCACTATTTTATTCAAGTCAATGACCCTCAGCATTGACTCGGAAAATCCCATCGTAAGATTTCCTAGTGGGCCAAGATCCATATTTCACCTAGTTTTGAGTCAGCTTTGGTTGATCACCCAAAATTCAGTTATTTAGGTTGGAAACACTTTCCAATTACATCATATGTAACTCTTGGGTAGTTGGGTGAATAACACTTATTCAAGTCCATCTAATGGACTAAAGCCCAACTTCATGCCTCTAAGCCTTCAAACCTATTGAAATAGCGTAGTTAAGTCAGACCCAATAGTTGGCAGTTAGATATTACCTTTATCCCATCATGTCTTACTAATATAGATAAAGGCATCCTGCTTTGGCAGACCTGTACTTGATCGATACTAGTCTTGACGAGTGCCACACATTGGAAGGCATCACATAATGACTTAATATTTGCTTTGAGGGAATTTTTATTATTATTATTACTAGATCTCACCATTTATTAAACTGTTTATCATACCATAAACATTATCCATGCATCTCATACATAAAAGCATATAATAAAAGTGACATGGTTATGGCCCCAAAGAGTAGCATTAACTAAGCCAGCTTCACCAAGCATCTCCCATCAACGTCCTCACTTGATGCCGTCTTCTTGCCTCCACATTATAATTACATTATATAGAAACCTCTTTTACATTCAAGGGGAGTTAGGTGAGAAGAGAATGTACAATCAGAATGTAGAGAGAAAGGCACGACACGCAGGTCATATTTATTAAAACCAAAATGCATAAAAGGAGGACTATGGCCATAACCATGCACCATGCATCACAAAAACATATAAACTCATAACAATAATACATTATTATTTTCACGAGTCATAAAATTGGATATAAAATATCGCGTTTTCGAAAAACACCCTACGCAGAGGTAGCACGGGGAACCCCAAGCCCGAACAACATGAACACTTGCGCCTCCCTTAAACCTTTGTGCCGCGTGGAAGCCCAAGCCCAAATAACATGAACACTTCATGTGCTGCGGGGAACCCTTGCGCCGTCGTTTAACACTTGAATCTCTGGCACCTCCTTGACGGCTTGACATCAACACTTGATGCTGCTACCGCAAAACAAGAATAGGGTTTCCAAAACCCCTTGCGCTGCGCCTCTTGTGCAGAAATAAGGATTCCATAACCCCTGCTGCCGCAAACCAAGAACAAGGTTTCCTAAACCCTTGTGCTGTGCATTGAGAATAAGGATTCCATAACGCTGTACATATCACATACATACCAGAAAGCTTCGCAAAAACATACATCTTAATACAAAACGGTTTTCACAGAACATATGAACATCTTCATGGGTTTCTGAAAACAACATCACGGTTTTGCATACAACATAAGAAATAGAATATGTTTTCGCAAAGAGTTTCATACAGTTTTCAGAAATAACATATTAAAGATCATATCTTTTGTCAAAAATAAGAACAGAAAACATGTTATCTCACGTAAATGAAAATAGAAAACCGAATCATGGTTTCGTAAAAAGCTTTGATACCACTATTGGGAACTTTTGCGGATACATCATGCAGTGGAAAATAGGGATTCCCACCAAGGATCCATGCAAAAAAGCCATAATCTAAGTTTTTAAAAGATTTATCTCTTGAAGCATGAATCACCAACACCGTAATAGCAATGATGTCTCTGCGGTATCCACATGAACAGACTCACGAACGTCCAATGTCCACAAAGAGGAGCCTCAAGTCTTTCACACAGTGCTAGCTGCGAAGAGAAGAGAAGAAACTTGTCACTCTCTCACTCACTTTTCTGTAGGTACGGCTAGGGTTCAGAAATTATCTATCTTAGCAGCCCCTTAGCAGTACTATTTATAATAGTGACTGCCTTAAGTGAGTGTGAGCAGCAGCACGGTAAGCTGTGCAACCCTAGACCCATCTGTTATGAGTCTGACCCATATTTGAATCCGAGTCCAACTTGGATCCATTGCTCCAATTTTAGTCTGCTCTATGTGTGTGACCCTACAAGTTCTTATTACGTTGGCAATAATATTAAAATCCCATTTTAATATTACAAGCAGTGAGCGGTATCTAGTAACACATTGCTGCTACCCAAGTAATAAGAATGTCAGTGTTTTGACATAACCTTTCCGTGACTAATGTTTCTGTGTTATTTAGTCCCTTTGTCAAGATATCTAGATTGAATACAAGGCATGGAATGCGTCACCCTTGTATAGTCCAATCATTGGTTTCCTGATACTCAAGTAGACTTTGTAACAACAAATGAGATCAATATCTCATATTGACTCATTTGAGCATGGCAGTGCATTTCGCAGTCTCACTCAATCAATGGGCCCGAAGATATTGCTCCTGTTATGTAGGAGTGACAAATCCCATCTAGGTCACTCACATCCCTCTGCATGATTCGCGGTATGTCCAATAACTAACTTTATAATCACCTTGTTGCAGATGACGTTTGATGGCATTAAAACACACAACTCCTCATGTAGGAATCGTAGTGATTTCAGGTCAAAGGACCACAAACACCATTGTCACTATGAGAATCGCTTATGACACTCACGTAACGATCCATGTAGCGTTCTCATGGTGGGTCAGTCCAGTACATCATTACTCTAATATGTACTCATGTGAAGTCTTTATATCTCATATCCATGACCCGTGAGATATGGTCATCAGTCTATACGCATACTAGTCTCAAAGTATTATTGTTGTCCTAATTAACAATAATACTTGATTAGGGACATTTAAGAATAGTGTTGTAACCAAAAGGATCTCACGATCAAGTCATCCACTTGATGTCCTATGACATCAAACTTACTATTCTAAGGACTTTATTATGTTTATCAAAAAAGAACACAATAAATGAAATGCATCATATATAAAAATAGCATAATAGAATGTATGTAAATACAGAAAATGTATTGGCCTCTAGGGCATACACCAACAGTAAGATTGTTCATTATGTAGAAAAATTGTGTAACAAGAGTTCAGATGCATGATTGGTCTAATATGCCAAGTTCACTTCTTATATGAAAGAATGCTTCTTTGTTTAATGGTTTAGTAAAGATGTCATCTAGTTGTTTAGTGGTTTCAACAAATTCAAGCATGCAATCTCCTTTTTGAACATGATCCTTTATGAAATGGTGCCTTATCTCTATGTGTTTTGTTCTTGAGTTCAAAATGAGATTTTTTGATAGATTGATTGCACTAGTGTTGTCACACTTTATAGGGATGTGATCAAGTTCAATACCATAGTCTAGAAGTTACCGTTCATCCAAAGGATTTGTCAACAATAACTCCCAACCATAACATATTCAGTTTCACCTGTAGACAATGTCACACTATTTTGTTTCTTGTTATGCCAAGAAACTAGTGAGCTTCCAAGCAAGTGGGATGTCCCACTAGTGCTCTTCCTATCCATTTTGCATCTAAGAAAATCAAAATTGGAATAACCAATTAGACTACATGAGGTACCTTTAGGTACCACAAATCCATTTATGAAGTACCTATTAGATATTTCATAGTTCTTTTTACAACACTTAGGTGTGATTCTTTAGGATTTGCTTGAAATCTAGCACACACGCACACACTAAACATAATATCAAACCTACTTACTGTAAGATAAATGAGTGAGCTAATCATACCTCTATATTTTGTGATTTCTACAGATTTACCTCCTTCATCCTTGTCTAAATAACAAGAAGTGCCCATTGGTGTAGCCATATGCTTGGTGTTGTCCATTCCAAATTTATTGAGCAGCTCCTTGCAATACTTGGATTGACTTATGAAGGTCTCATCGCTTGTTTGCTTAATTTGGAGACCAAGGAAAGAGTTGAGCTCACCCATCATAGATATCTCAAATTCATTTTGCATGATATTGGAAAATTCTTTACATAGAGTTATTAGTGGCACCAAATATTATATCATCAACATAAACTTGAACAAGAAGTATGTTATGCATTTTATGCTTGATGAAGAGAGTAGTGTCAACCTTGCCTCTAGAGAAGCCTTTTTATAAAAGGAATTTGCTCAACCTTTCATACCAAGCTCTAGGAGCTTGTTTTAAACCATACGAGGCCTTTTCAATTTAAAGACATGGTTAGGCAATTCAAAGTTTTCAAAACCAGAAGGTTGTTCTATATACACTTCTTCTTATGTAAAACCATCTAAGAAAGCACTTTTAACATCCATTTGAAAAATTTTGAAATCCATGATGTATGCATATGCAAGTAGCATTCTTATGGCCTCTAATCTAGCTATTGGAGCATAAGTTTCTTCATAATCTATTCCTTCTTCTTGATTATAACCTTTTACAACTAACCTAGCTTTATTTCTTGTTATGAAGCCTGTTTCATCTAGTTTGTTCCTAAAGACCCATTTTGTGCTAATTATAGGATGATCATTGGGCCTTGAAACTAATTCCCAAACTTGATTTCTCTTAAATTGGTTTAGTTTTTCTTGCATGGCCAAGATCCAATGTTCATCATTAATTGCCTCATTTATGTCTTTAGGTTCAACTTGAGAGACAAAAGCCATATGATTACATGTATCTCTAAGAGAGTTTCAAGTGATTACCCCTTTTGATACATCACCTATCACTTTGTCAAGGGGATGATATCTTGACATCCTCCATTTGTTGGGAAGGTTCATGATTTGTGAATCCTCTTGCCTTGGGGGATCAATTGATCTTTCTTCTTACTCTTTGGCTTCTTTTTCTTGATTCTCCAAGTAAGTCTTTGCCAAACTTTCTGTAACATCATCAACCAAATCCTTTCTCAGACCATTTGGGTTAGTTTCATCAAATGCAACATGAATTGATTCCTCATCGGCCATTGTTATTTTATTATAAATTCTAAAGGATTTACCGCTAAGAGAATGACCAAGAAATATTTCCTCATTGGATTTAGCATCAAACTTGCAAAGGTTTTCTTTAAGATTGACCTTATTAAAGGCCTATTCATAACATAACAAGCGATACTTACCGCATCAGCTCAAAAATACTTAGAAAAGTTTATCTCATTGAGCATAGTTCTTGCTAACTCCTCTAAAGATCTATTTTTTCTTTCAACCACTCCATTTTGTTGTGAAGTTCTAGGAGTAGAAAAATTATGCTCAATGTCATTTTCATTACAAAATATTTCAAAATATTAGTTTTCAAATTCCCCACCATGATCATTTCTTATGGATACAATGCTATAATTTTTCTCATTTTGAACAACCTTTGCAAGTTTTCTAAACGCATGAAAGACATCATTCTTATGAGTAAGGAATAGGATCCATGTATATCTAGAATAATCATCCACAATAATAAGAGCATAGTAATTACCCCCAAAGCTCACAGTTCTTGATGATCTAAAAAGATCCATATGAAAAAGTTGTAAGGTTCTAGTAGTGGAAACAACATTTTTAGCTTTGAAAGAGACCTTTACTTGTTTACCCTTTTGACATACATCACAAAGTCTATTTTTCTCAAAATTGAACTTTAGTAAACCAATTACTAAATCTTTAGAAACAAGTTTGTTTAGATGATGCATATGAATGTAAGCAATTCTCCTATGTCATAGCCATGAATCACTCTCCTTACTCATAAGACATTTTACATTTTGAAAGGTAATATCATCTAGATTAATCATATATATGCTATCAACTTTATAACTAACAAACTTAACTTGTTTATCTTTTTTGTCTTCAATTATGCAACAATTTGAATCAAATATAATTCTATTTCCTTTATCACATAATTGACTTATGCTAAGCAGGTTATGTTTAAGTCCTTCTACATACGAGACATTTTCAATTGAAATAGAGGGATTCTTACCAACTTTTTCAACTCCAAGGATCCTTCCATTGTTGTTGTCCCCATATGTGACATGTCCATGCTTCTTTGGTGCAAGAAATGAGAACTTGGATCCATCACCTGTCATGTGCTTGGAGCAACCACTATCAAGATACCAACTTGAGTTTTTGGTCTTCAAGCATACCTATAACACACATTCAAGTTTTAACCTTTGGTATCCAAATTCTCTTGGGTCCTTGTGTGTTAGCATTGGACAAGGTGTCCTTCGGAACACAAACCCTCTTAGTTCCAACCTTGGTGTTGATATTCTTTCTTATATTACATGTTGATGCACTATGCTCTTTCTTATCACAATGAAAGCATTTGATAAATGGGCTATTTGATGTACTTGAGGAAGCAAAGAAATTCTTATAAGACTTTTGATGGTTATTTGGATTATATCCCAACCTGACTTTTTGAAAAACACATTTTTGCTTCCCTAGTAACACATTTAAATTATCTTTTTCAAAGGTAAATTTTGCAAGAGCATTTTTCAAATCCTCAACCCCCTTTTCAAATGATTTACATGATGAGCAAGGTAATTGAATGGATGCATTATCAAGTGAAGAGCAAGTCATGCATATTGAGTTAGTATCAATAAGTTCTAAGTCTCATTTTTAATTTTAAGCTCATTAATTTCCTTGTTTAACATGACAACTTTGGATTATTTGGATTATATCCTAACTCGACTTTTTGAAAAACACATTTTTGCTTCCTTAGTAATACATTTAAATTGTCTCTTCCAAAGGTAAATTTTGTAAGAGTATTTTTCAAATCCTCAACCTCCTTTTCAAATGATTTACATGATGAGCAAGGTAATTGAATAGATGAATTATCAAGTGAAGAGCAAGTCATGCATATTGAGTTAGTATCAATAAGTTCTAAGTCTCATTTTTAATTTTAAGCTCATTAATTCCTTGTTTAACATGATAACTTTGTTTACCGCTAAGGAGATTATTTTGTTGGAGGATAAACCATTTTTGTGAGCCTCATGGATTCATTATGTAATTCTTGAAAAGCATCTTGTAATTCACTATAGGAAGGTAAAGAATCTAGGTTTGAAGATGTTACCTCGGTGTCGCTTTCTTCTTCTTCTTCACCTCTAGCCATGAGACATAGATGAGCTTTTTCATTTTCTGAACTATCGAAGGAGTCCATGCCATTTTCTTCTCATGCTATGTTGGCTCTCCTTCCTTTCTTTTCTTTAAGGGGTTTCTTCTCAAACTTCTCTTATTTCTTAAGATATATGGGACATTCCATCTTCATATGTCCCGATTTACCATATTCATAATATGTTGGAGTTGATGAGGTTCCTTCCCCTTTGTGATAGGTCTTCTTGGGAGGAAAAGGTGCTCTTCTTTGGAATCCCTTTTTTTAAAGAATCTTCTAAACTTTCTCACAAGGAGACTAAGATTCTCCTCATTAAGCTCTAGATTTTCTATACTATCTCCATCATCTTCATCATCATCTTAAATTTTAGATGAGATAGGTTTGAGTGCAATTCCCTTCTTCTTCTTGTCATGCTCCTTATTTTGATTGAGTCTATTTAGCTCCAATGCATGCTCTTGGAGCTTCTCGAATTAGGTGGCCAAAGTCATTGTTGATAAGTTCCTTGATTCCATAATAGCTGTCACCTTAGGTTGCTAATTCCTACACAAACACCTCAAGACTTTGTTAATAATATCTTCATTAGGAAAAGTCTTTCCCAATGAAACAAGATGATTTATAATGTGTATAAATCTTTTTTGCATTTCTTGAATGTTTTCTCCTTGATTCATTCTAAACAATTCATATTCATGAGTGAGAGTGTTTATTCTTAATCTTTTTACCTCACTTGTGCCCTCATGAGTTACTTGTAGGGTATCTCACATTTCTTGGGCAGTCTTATGATTTGACACCCTAAATAATTCATCATACCCCAAGGATGTGGTAATGATGTTCTTGACTCTCAAGTTGTATTGAACCTTCTTTTTTTCTTCATCCGTCCATTCACTTCTAGGTGTATTAGTTCTTACACCATCAACTATACGTGTGGTAACAAAGGCACCATTTTCAATGGCATCCCACACATCAATATCAATAACTTTAATAAAAAATTTCATTCTTTCTTTCCAATAGGCATAACCATCACCATTGAAATAGGGAGGCCAATTTATAGAAGAACCTTTGTTAGAAAAATCATTTGAAGCCATCACTTCTCTTGAAGCTGATAAACTCATTACACAAGAGTCTAGCTCTGATACCACTTGTTACCAAGTGGCCTCAAAACTCAAGAGGGGTTGAATTAAGTTTCAAAAATATTTTCACAATTCTTTCACAAAAACTTTGATTATCAATTTTCGTTGAAGCTATTGTTTGTTAGAGATGAATAGATAGAGGAGATAGAGACCTTTCACTCTTAAATGAATCAACCATGATAAATAGAATTTAAATAATACAATAAAATAGTGCATAAAGTAAAAAGTAAAGTTTAGAGAAAATAAACACAAAACTTTATCCTAGTTCAGCCACCAATCTACTTGTGGCTTGCGTCCAGTCCTCAAGTAAACACCTGAGATTTTCACTATAACTTCAAGCTTCAAACAAGTGCTTGACAACCTTTACAAACTTAAGCACTCAACACCTTAGGATATCTCACCCTTTGTGCTTAAGCCTCTACTTTAAAAGGATACCTCACCCTTTACAATCCTTTGAGGGATACCTCACCCTCTTTACAGATTTAACAAGATATAGAAGAATTGAAACTCTCTCTCTAGAGTGGATAATGCAAGTTGAAGCTTATGGGTATCGAAGATTCATACTTTTAAAGCTCAAAAATAGAGTATGATTGAAGCGATATTAAAAACAAGTATTCAATGTTTAGGAATGATTTTCAAATTATTTTTCTAACATTTCATAAATGCCCAACAACTTAAATTTATAGCCAAATGCAATTAAAAGTCGTTGGGGGTAGTTAGAAACATTAAATGGTCTTAATAGAGCCATTGTGTGTGTGTTCTGCTTGCCCAAATAAGCAGTTAGGAAGTTGTCCTAATTGATTAGAGTCAAAAATTGACTATAGAGTCATGTTCTAATCGACTAGAGGGATTTCCTAATCAGTTAGGAGTCTCAAAAATTGACGCTAGATTTGTCTTCTAATCGGTTAGAGGGAGTGCCTAATCAGTTAGGAGTCTCAACATTTTGCTTCTGAATTTCATAATAACCGATTAGAGGATATGCCTAATCAGTTAGGAGCTTTTATAAATTACTTCTTACTTGCCGAGTAACCGATTAGAGGAAGGGCCTAACCGGTTAGGAGCATTTTAAATATGGCTCCTGACTTGCCCAATAACCAATTAGAGAAAGGACCTAATCGGTTAGAAGCATTTAAACAAAGTCTTGACACGCTTTTGTTTTGACAGAAAAACCTGTTATGTGAACAGTAATAACCAGTTATTAGTTTGTCAAGAAAGCAAGATTTCTAAAGGGTTTTTTAATCTTTCTAAAAACCATTTTGCTCAAACTTCAATCTTTATAAATCCTGATTTTGCAAACTAATTTAGGTTGAGTAAGAAAACTAGTTGATGAGCTTAGTGTGAATCCTACAAATACATTTACACAAGATCTAAAACTTATATTTTAAGCTTGAAGCTATTTGGGACTTGTCCTTTGCATTTTCCTTCCTTTCTTTGTTTGTTCTCATCAAAATCATTGCTTTAGTCAATGGCAATCACAAAGAGTTCAAGTGAAATTTGACCCCTAATACTTTCATATCAATGTTTTTCAACTTTACCTAATTAATTAAATTTTACTCTTGCTCTTTTTATTTATTCTTTCTTATTATTATTTTTACTAACTTTCTTTTCAATAGCTTGAATAGTATCGATTTGATGAATTTAGTAATTGATAACATAATCTTCATGGGAATGATACTTAACTCACTCATTATTACTTTTGTGATTCGGTGCACTTGCCGATATCATAACAATGATTAAGCTTTCCTTCTCACAGGATTAGAAATTAAGTATTTAATGACTTAATTTATGAAATTTGGATGGATTCTAGCTTCACAAACTTTATCATTGTTTTGATGCAGGTATTTAAGATGAGAAGATCTTGGAATATATAAGGAAAATAAAAAGTAGCTTAAATATGGAAGAAAGCATAAAAGGAGGAAGATTCGACATGCTATGCCTAGGCGTGGATTTACCACGCCTAGGCACCAAAGTCTCTATTTTCAAAAGGAGGCCAGATAGAGAAACCCACGACTAGGCGTGCGAAAGTTGCACCTAGGCGTGGAAAAGCTATGCCTAGGCATGGGAAAAGCCTAGGTCCGCGAATTTATTCCTTTTGTCTTATTTTGGAAAGCATTTATAGGGACTTTTGATTTTTCTAAAAACGAGTTCTAGAGGGAAAATGAGAGGAGATTTCTACTTGGAATAGCGGAGATTCAAGTGACGAATCAAGACCAAGGGCGGAAGATCAAGTTTGGATTCTCTCCACTTTTGTTCATTCTTTCTCATATTCTCTCTTGATTTGTAATTTGATGGGTTTCATGATTTCAAGTATTTTCTCTTCTTTTTTTATGTGTGCCTAAACTCTAATCGAGGGGCTCTCTAGGATCTTGCTATGAATTTGAATACTTTGTAATTTCTTTGAGTTTTTATCAATGAATTTGGTTTTGTTCTTTCACATTCATGCTTAATGCTTGTTCTTGATTGGCCACCAATGGCATGATCTTAGTGTTTTCAAATGAATTAGACATAGGGATTTGGGAATATGAACATGGTATGGTTGATGTATGTTTAATTACATTCAAGTGATTTGGGTTTATTGATTAGCTAATGGGATAGATATATACCTCCATGGCTATGCATAGCTTGTCTTTGAAACTTAGTCTTAATGAGTGATTCTTATGCTAACTCACATGGATACATAGTGGATTAGATAAGTTTCACATAGCTAATTGACCTAGACATAGGCTTTTATCTATAATTGGTTTTCTGCTAGCAAATTTAATCCTTTGGTAGATTTTTTTGAATTACAAATATTTATTGAAGTAGCAAGTGAATAGGGACCCTTAGGCTTTAATCATTCTTGTCTTTCTCTTGCGGATTTGGTTTTTTGTGTATCTTTTCTTGTTTCTTTTAAGTTGTTATTTTCATTAAAAACCATTCTTATATTTCATTGCTTGGATAAGAACTTTGTGGAAATTGGTTAGGTATTAGCACTTTTCTAGTTGTCAATCCCTTGTGATATGATACTTTAACTCTCATTATATTACTTGTTTAACTTGTGTACTTGCGGACCCAATGATGAACCTTCAAAATCTCATATTTTTATGATTCAATATCTTGGTTTTTCATCATCTTTTGATATTTTTTATTGAACTTTGTTCTCAAGTGTTATTCTGTTTCTATTATTTTTAATTGTGTTCTTATTACAGGCTTTAATTGTTTTTATAGGTAAATTTACACGGAAGAAAACTGGACAATTTTTAGAAGGAGAAAAAGCACAAATTCTCTCTGGTGGTTCAGCGCCCAAGAGCCAACACTCGCAGAAAGTCTCCAATCTCTCTGATGTCCCAGTGCCTAGTGCCTAAGCGCACAACACGTTACACAGTGCATTTTTTATTTACATTCTTAGTGCTTGAGCACCCAAAAGCCAGCGCCTAGGCGCTGGTCGAGTAACAGTACATGTTATTTTTTTATAGATAGAAGAGTTACATCATAATTCTAAAAGAGGCAAAAACCCCTAATCCTAAGAGACACTTTTGTGATGACAAACCTTTAAGAGGTAGATCAGAAGAAAGAATTACTATGAATCCTTGGAGGACGGCTTCGAAGGGAGGATTCATTTCTTGAAGGCTTGAAGATCATAATTGCCATAAAAGGGGTTTTAATTTCTCTTTTCCTCTAGTTTTTCCCTTTCTTTGGGTTTTCTTTCCATGGATTTGCATTATGATATGGGTTTGTTTATATTGAACATGAGTAGCTAATCCCATAGCTAGGGCTATGGGGGATCTTATTTTCTTAATTAATTAATTTTCATCTCGATTGTAATTAAGGTAATTTCTTTTAGGGTTTATTATATTACTTGTATTCTTGTCTTAACCTGATCTCTTCGGCATATATTAATTCATTGTTTGATTGGTGACCATCCGCACTCAATGAGTGGACCTATATGATAAACCTAGGATTAGATTGGTGAATGACCAAACATCAATTTATTCTATCAATGGAATTAATGATTATGTTAGTTCATCTATTGAATTGGGGCTTAATGCATTTTAATTAATTCAACTAAATGACCAAATAGGTGATTTAATTTAGGAATAAAATATTATCTCATCCATGACCATTGGGATTTAATAGCAAATAAGAGAATATTGGCAAGAAAATTACCTTATATCATAAATGAGTAAACATCTGATTAATTGGATTCAAGTGAACCTTACACTATAGTTTCTTCCTATTTGATTATCTTTACATTGTTTAATTGTCCGTTATTCTTCTTTATTTGTTTTCAGATTTTAATTTAAATTTCTCTTACACTTTCAATTGTTTAAATAACTAAGAGTTTTATGAATCTAGTAATTACCACTTATTACTCGAGGGATCGACAACTGGGACTCAAGTACTATATTACTTTGCAATAGAGTGCAGTTACTCTTAGTGTATTTTATGCGTATCACCCAAACAAGTTTTTTGCACCATTGTCGAGGATTGAGTTTAGATTTGGTGTTACTTCTTATATCGATTCACAATTCTTAATTCAACTTTTGTTTGGTTGTTTTGTTTTGTTTTAGGTACTTGGCTCTTGTATGCGAAGGACTCGAAGTGTATCTCAATTTTCTTATGATCCTGAGATTGAGAGGACATTTCGAAGATTGCTAAGAGAACAAGTACAAGGGCAGCCACTTAATTTTGATAGCGATTCTGAGATGGTAGAAGAAGAGAATTCTAAAAGACTCTTGAGGGAGTATGCCACTCCAAATGCTCGAGATATCCGATCTAGCATCAGAAGACTAAATGTAATAGCTCATACTTTTGAGATCAAGCCCGCCATTATCCAGATGGTCCAATCTACTTTGCAGTTTGTGGATCTACCTCATGAAGATCAAAATGCTCACCTGGCTAATTTTTTGGAGATCTGTGATGCCTTCAAGCACCAGAGGATGACTGATGATGCAGCTCACTTGAGGCTCTTTTCTTTGTCTTTGAGGGATAGGGCCAAGGCCTAGCTTCAATTATTACTTGTGCATTCCATCACTACTTGGGATGAACTTGCACATAAGTTTTTGGACTGATTCTTCCCTCCTGTGAAGTCAATGAAGTACAGAAATGATATCCTTTACTTCAAGCAGTTTGAGAGAGAGACTTTATATGAGGTATAGGAGCGATTTAAGGAGATGTTAAGGAAGTGCCCCCGTCATGGTATAGTAAAAGGGATGTTGGTACATATTTTCTATAATGGTCTAGAAACATCCATTCGATCTATAATTGATGTAATAGTTGGAGGTGCTCTCATGAGCAAGACTGTAGACATGGCCTACGACTTTTTGGAGGAAATGGCCACTAACAACTATTAGGCTATATTTGGTACACATGATAGTATAGTATAAGATAAGATAATAGGATAGTATAAAGTATGATAGTATAATTAATAGGATAAGACATAATCCTATCTTTTGTTTGATAACAAAAGGATAAATTAACTGATTGTATAATTTTTTTTAAGACCAAAATATCCTTTAGCATAAAAGTTAAAATAATTAGAAAACAATAATAAAAAAGCTTTATGGTGGTGGTGGTGGTGGTGGTGGTGGTGGTGGTGGTGGTGGTGGTGGTGGCGGTGGTGGTGGCGGTGATGGTGGTGGTGGCGGCAGCGATGGCGGCGGTGACGATAGTGGTGGGGGTGGCAGCCACGGCGGCGGTGGCGGTGGTGGTGATGGTGGTGACGGAGGTGGTGGTGGTGGTGGGGCGGCGGCGACACGGTGGTGGTGGTGGTGATGGCGGCGGTGGTGATGGTGGCGGTGGCCACGGTGGTGGTGGTGGTGGTGGTGTGGTGGCGATGGTGGTGGTGGTGGTGGCGGCGGTGGTAATGGCGGCGGCGACGGTGGTCGTAGTGGTGATGGTGGCGGTGGTTGCGGTGGCGGTGATGGTGGTGCTGGTGGTGGTGGCGCATGGGAGAGAGTGATAAAAATGAAATTGAGGATAAGATTGGAATAGAAATCCTATCATGTCTTATCATGTATTAGGGGAGGGGATAGAGTTATCACCTTAGAATAGGATAAAATGACTTGACCTGATTTCATTATACTATCAGTTGAATGCACCAAACATTGAATAAGACCTGATAGTATTAACTTATACTATCATGTCTTCTTTATACGATACACCAAACGTAGCCTTAGTAGCTAGCAGAGAGGGTTACTCCTAGGAGAGTGGCAATCAGTATACATGAAGTTGATGCTCTCACATTGCTTTCAGCTCAAGTAGCAACACTTTCCAAGGAGTTTGACATCATGGCAGTCAATTCAGTGGCAAGTGGAGCTAATAACTTAGTTGAGATTTGTGATCATTGTGGGGACCTTCACTCTACTGCGAATTGCACAGCTAGCCTGGAGAGTATGTAATATGTATATGCCAGTCAATTCCACTAACCTAGTCACAACAATGCTTTTGGCAACACTTACAACTCTAGTTGGTGAACCATCCTAATTTCTCTTGGGGTGGAAATTCTCAAGGTTCTTCTTCTTCTCAGCCCAAAGAAAAACCCTTTGCTCCTCCCAATTTTCAACAACAGAGGTTCCCTCATGCCAAAACTTTAACTTCAACTTCTAACTTGGGGAATATGTTTGCTCAATTCATGACTAGCCAATAAAACTATATGACTAAAACTGATTCAAGGATTGCCTCCCACAATGCCTTGTTACAAAGCCAAGCAGCTTCCTTAAGGAATCTTAAGACTCAAGTTAGCTAACTTGTCTAAGCTTTAAACAATAGGCCCTTCGGGAGTTTTCCAAGTGACACCATTAACAATCCTAAAGGTGCTTCTAATGAGAATTGTAAGGCTATATCATTGAGGAGTGGGAAGGAAATTGAAGGGAATCCCAAGACTAAGCTACTTGAAGAAGAAGTTGAGATTAAAAAAGATGAGGTGGTTGTGAACAATAATGTTGAAAAGAATTAGGAAATTACAAAGGGGAAGGTTGAGGGTAAGAAGAAAGAGGACAAGCCTATACACCACCTCCACATTTCCCCAAACAGCTAGCTAAACAAAAACTTGATGCTCAATTCTAAAATTTTTGGAGATTTTTAAGAAACTTTACATCAACATATTATTTGCTGAAACTTTGGAACAAATGCCTAGTTATGTGAAGTTTATAAAGGATATCTTGTCCAAGAAGAGAAGGCTTGGGGATTATGAGACTGTAGCTCTCACAAAGGAATGCAGTGTCATCTTACAAAGTAAGTTACCTCCCAAGTTGAAAGACCCTGGAAGTTTCACAACTCCATGCATCATTGGTAGTCAATTATTTGGTAAAGCTTTGAGTGATCTAGGGGTAAGCATAAACTTGATGCCCCTATCTATCTTCCAACGGCTAGGGTTGGGGGAGGTGAAGCTAACTTTAGTTACTTTACAATTAGTTGACCGTTCACACATTTATCCTAAAGGAGTCATAGAGGATGTCTTGGTCAAGGTAGACAAGTTCATTTTCCTAGCTGATTTCATCATGCTAGACATCGAGGAGGACCACAATGTACCATTGATTCTTGGGAGACCTTTCCTAGCCACCGGTAAAATTATCATTGATATGTAAAAAAGTGAACTTACTATACAAGTCAATGATGAAAAGGTAACCTTTAATATTTACAAAGCCATGAAATTTCCAAATGATTGTGAAGAATGCTCCTACATAGGTATGATTGATCAAGTAGTCAATAATGCATATAGAGGATGATGTTATGGAATGTATTAAGCTACTTGATTTTTCAGGAATCCAAGCTTTGAACCCAAGTTCTTAACTGTAAAATCTAGCTAGGACAATAAATAAAGCGCTTCTTGAGAAAGGCAACCCAAGTTCTTAACTCTATCTCTTAGTTTAGGGCAATTTTATGCATGAATGGGAGTTTTTCTTTATGGTTTAAATATGTTTTTTGATAAATTTATATTGTGTGTTTTTCAATTTTTTTGTCTTGTTAATTTTACACAATGTTTGATAATGTTTCTTAGTTATTTTTTGTAAGAGAAGAAGTTATGGAAGAGCCAAAAAAAGGATTAGAGGGCTGTTGCTGCATAATTATATAGTCCAGGACCCCACGCCTAGGCGTGGATTTCCACACCTAGGTGCCACTGTCTCAGCCTAATCAGACTGAGTTTTGCAGAGAGTGTCACGCCTAGGCATGATATCTCTTCCAAAAAAAAATTTTGAATTTTTGCATGCCAAAGTTCTTATTTGAATATTCAATGATTGCATGGATTAAGAATTGCCTCATTGCTTAGGAATCACATGCAAAACTTCAAATTTTGTGTTTTCTATAATTGTGTGAGTGTGTTTCCCTTTTTATATGTGTGGTGGATTTTGGAATGTGAATGGATTGCATGATTAGAGAAAATTTATGAAATGCATGTGTATGGGCAACTTGCATCTTAGGAGCTTGTCTGATTCCTTTTTAAGGTGAAATCCTAGGCGATGCATTTTTAAGGAAATGACTAGGGCACTTATTTTGACCGATTGAGCTTTTCAAGACAACCTTAATTGGATGATATCCCTAGGTCTCCTTTGAAGCTTGGTGTGTGTGTATGGCTTAAATTTTTCCTTCTTTAATCCCTATTTTCCACCCCTTCACCCCTTTCTGTGAAAAATCATTTTACCTCCATCACATGTCCCTTATTGAATGCATGATTAGGCATTTTTGTTGATTTGAGCCAAATTATCCTGTAAGGTACTAAGGAGAATAGATCAATTGGGAACTAGTTCTTAGAAAAACAAAAGAAATTGTTCTTCAAAAAAATATATATATACGCCTAGGTATGACGAGGATTCCTGCACAAAATGCAGCCCACTTCTGCAAAGAAAATAAACATATACATATATTCTTCCAACAAAAGAGAGAGAAAGGGGACCATTTATTTGTCTTTTACTTATTTGGCTTAAATCAATGGAAATGTGTGATTATGTGTTTAATATGTGATTTTAAATCCTTCTCCTCCTTTCTTAACCATTACCCTTAGCCTCACATTACAAGCTCAAAAGACCCTAATGATCTTTGATTATATGTTGCCTACATTAGTGGAGAAAGGGATGAAATACATTCTTATGAGAGTGCATGTGCATTTTATAAATCCATCCTAGAAATCCATCCAACTTGTTTTTCATGATTAGGAAAGGATCTTAAACATATAAATTTGGGAAATCATTCATGCATGAAAATTGCATTCAAAGGTAATCATGATAATTGAAATTTTTCTTGAATGTGTGGGCCATGTTGAGAGGTTGAGAAGTAATTCATGAGGGTATGAATGATGATTGGAAGCTAGCTATGCTCTAGTTCAATTTATTCCTTGATTTTTGTGTTTAATTGGGCCCCTTCTTCCCTTGATTGGCTTAGGTTGCTCAAGGACTACTAGCAAATCTTTAGGTTTAGGGGTGTGATAACTCCAAGAAATAGAGTTATTTCACTTGAATTTGAATGTTTATTTACATGTTAGTCTTAAATTTTCAAGTCCATAAGTTCATTTCATGTATGATTTTGATGATTAAGCTTTCCTTCTCACATGATTAGAACTTTATTTATGAAATTTGGATGGATCCTAGCTTCACAAACTTTATCATTGTTTTGATGCAAGTATTTAAGATGAGAAGGCCTTGGAAGAGATAAGGAAAGTGAAAAGTAGCTTAAATATGGAAGAAAACATGAAAGGAGGAAGATTCGACATGCTACGCCTAGGCTTGGATTTACCATGCCTAGGCACCAAAGTCTCAGTTTTCAAAAGGAAGCCAGACAGAGAAACCCATGACTAGGCATAGGAAAGTGGCACCTAGGTGTGGAAAAGCTGCGCCTAGGCGTGGGCATCTAGCTGGCAGTGCTTGTTTTGTTGTCATGCCTAGGCGTGGAAAAGCTACGCCTATGCGTGGGAAAAGCCCATGTTCACAAATTTGGCCCTTTTTATTTGATTTTGGAGAGCATTTGTAGGGACTTCTGATTTTTCTGAAAACAAGTTCCTAAGGGAAAGTCAGTGGAGGAGAATTCTACTTGGAATAGAAGAAATTCAAGTGACGAATCAAGACCAAGGGCGGAAGATCAAGCTTGGATTCTCTCCACTTTTGTTCATTCTTCTCATTTTTCTCTATTGATTTGTAATTTGATGGGTTTCATGATTTCAGGTGTTTTCTCTTCTTTTATGATGTGTAACTAAACTCTAATCTAGGGGCTCTCTAGGATCTTGTGATGAATTTGAATACTTTGTAATTTCTTTGGGTTTTTATCAATGAATTTGGTTTTGTTCTTCCATATCCATGCGTAATGCTTGTTCTTGATTGGCAACTAATTGCATGATCTTAGTGTTTTGAAATGAACTAGATATAGGAATTTGGGAATATGGACATGGTATAGTTGATGTATGTTCAATTACATTCAAGTGGTTTTGGTGTGTTGATTAGCTAATGGGATGGACACATACTCTGTGGCCATGCATAGTACGTGTTTGAAACTTGGTCTTAATAAGTGATTCTTATGCTAACTCACATGGACACATAGTGGATTAGATAAGTTTCACATGGGTAATTGACCTAGACATAGGCTTTTATCTATAATTGGTTTTCTGCTAGCAAAATTAATCCTTTTGGTAGATGCTTTTGAATTATAAATATTCATTGAAATAGCAAGTGAATAGGGACCCCTAAACTTTAATCATTCTTATCTTTCTCTTGCGGACTTGGTTTTCGGTACATCTTTTTCTTATTTCTTTTAAGTTATTATTTTCATTAAAAACCACTGTTATATTTTGATTGCTTAATAAGAACTTTATAGAAATTGGTAAGAATTGATCTGCCAAGAGATTGAGAAGAAAGAAAAGGCTTATCTAGAAGTAGCCTCCTCACTAAAGTAATCATTGGACTCTCTTTGTACCAAGCATTCTGAGGTGCATGTGGAGCTTAAAGATGTCTATATTGAACAAGATCACCTCAAATCCAATTGGCAAGCAGTTCAACTTATGTTCCACATGGATAAGAAGATTTATGAAAATGGTGCAAGAGATTAATAATGTTAAAAAGGGATTTTCTAATGAACATATTTTATTTTATTTTATTTGAAATGGATGGCCATGTTTGTGGCCTTTATTATTGCTACATGATGAGCACCGAACTCAATCAAAATTGTAATTGAGTTATAACTATGGCTTGTAGCATAGGAAACAACACCGAATCGTCTTTCAATGATTGTAAATGTAATTTGATCATATCAAGGTAAAATTAGGGGGAAGAGATTTGAGAACTCAGAATATGTAAATATTAGAGTTAAAGTGAGAATTTCAATTAAAAGGACAATCAATTCAGAAACCTATCCGAATTTGGGTTGATTCCATCATAGATCATTCAACGAACATTTGAAGTGCATTTGAATGGTTAATTTGGATTTAACTTAAATCTCTGCATCAAATCCAAAATTCATACTAGATAATCATCTAGAATTCAATTAACAATTGACACACAAATTTGCAATCGCACAATTCATATTAGATCTATGTTAATTTGATCTCTGAATTCAATTAACCTAGGCACAAATCAGTAACCTAACCTCTGTATTTTTGTGATTAATTCATATCAATCAATCCTAAATCCCATCACAATTCTCAATCTTAAATTGAGATCCAATCAAATCAAACATAAACAAAATCACCATTCATACAATCAAGATCAAGAAGAAGAAAAATAAGAGGAATTCAAATACAATTCAAACACAAAAATAGAACCAAGATCTCAAGAATCCAAATCATAATTTCTTCAAGAATCTCTAAATTGATTACAGAAGTTTAGCTAAACATAGTTATCACCATGAAGGAGCTTGAGGAAGAAGGAAGAACGAAGAAGAAGAAGAAGAGAGAAAGATCTAGATCTAGAGAGAAAAGTGTAGAATGAGATGATGATCTTGATTTTCTACCTCGATCCTCTATAACTACCCCCTAATTTGGCCTCACATGATTAGAACCCCATTAGTTACAAAGTTGGGTCTATTATGAGTAATTGGGCCTAAACCTCATGTTAATTGGAGGTATACAACTCAAGTTATGGACAAATTATTCTCAAAGGATCTCTGATTCCATTAGTTGATTTCAAAGGATGAAAACTCTATCGAAACATTGTATTTTAGAAAAGTGGTCTTCATATAAATTGAAAATATATTTCTTAGCTTTCAAATGTCACTAGTTTCAGGCCCATATCGAATCTAGAAACCAAGTTATGCCTTGATTAGTGTACATTACTCAGGTTCCTATAACAAAACCCATGTTCTGACTTCCAGGCCCAGTTAGCTCCACTAGATGTCCGAATTAGCCTGGAGCTCTTCATAAAAATTGTAGATCTCTCTCTCATATTTCCTACAAGGTAGGATACATAATTTTTAGACATGTAAAACTCAAGATATGGCCAAAATACAGAAATAGTGTAAAATCTCAATAATGTTGGAAAAGATCAATTAAGCCCAATTTGAGCCCAAACTTATAAAATATGACCAAGCTCAATCAATTAAGTACATGGAGAGTGTAAATGACTAAAATTAAGGGTTTATCAATGTATAAAATATGTGATTACAACTGCATTAGTATCTTTAATTCATGCATTTATGGTCTATACTGCCTTAGATGTTTTCAATTAATAGAATTATTAATTTGACTAGTTTACACGTCTTGTAATTAATAAGCATTACTAAAGTAACAACTGTTGGTGTATGCCCTAGAGGCCGATACTTTTTCTGTATTTACATACATTCTATTATGCTTATTTTAATATATGAGGCATTTCATTTATTGTGTTCTTTTTTATAAACACAATAAAGTCCTTAGAATAGTAAGTTTGATGCCATAGGACATCAAGTGGATGACTTGATCGTGAGATCATTTTTGGTTACAACACTATTCTTAAATGTCACTAGTCAAGTATTATTGTTAACTAGGACAACAATAATGCATTGAGACTAGTATGTGCATAGACTGATGACCACATCTCACAAATGATGGATATGAGATATCAAGTCTTCACATGGGTACATATTAGAGTAATGATGTACTGGACTGACCCACCATGAGAACGCTACATGGATTGTTACGTAAGTGTCATAAGCGATTCTCATAATGACAATGGTGTTTGTGGTCCTTTGACCTGAAATCACTACGATTCCTACATGAGGAGTTATGTGTTTTAATGCCATCAAACGTCATCTATAACAAGGTGATTATAAAGTTAGTTATTGGACATACTGTGAATTATACAGAGAGATGTGAGTGACCTAGATGGGATTTGTCACTCCTACATAACAAGAGCGATATCTTCGGGCCCCCTGATTGAGTGAGACTGCGAAATGCATGGCCATGCTCAAATGAGTCAATATGAGATATTGATTTCATTTGTTGTTACAAAGTCTACTCGAGTATCAAGAAATGAATGATTGGATTGTACAAGGGTGACGCATTCCATGCCTTGTGTTTAATCTAGATATCTTGACAACGGGACTAAACAACACGGAAACATTGGTCATGGAAAGGTTATGTCAAATCACTGACATTCTTAGTACTTGGGTAGCAGCGATGTGTTACTAGATATCGCTCACTGCTTGTAATATTAAAATGAGATTTTAATATTACTGCCAATGTAATAAGAACCTGCATGGTCACACACATAGAGCAGACTAAAATTGGAGCAACAGATCCAAGTTGGACTCGGATTCAAATATGGGCCAGACTCATAACAGATGGGTCTAAGGTTGCACAGCTTACCTTGCTGCTGCTCATACTCACTTAAGGTAGTCACTATTATAAATAGTACTACTAAGGGGCTGCTAAGACATACAATTACAGAACCCTAGCCGCACCTACAGAAAAGTGAGTGAGAGAGCGATAGGTTTCTTCTCTTCTCTTCGCAGCTAGCATTGTGTGAGAGATGTGAGGCTCTTCTTTGCGGACGTTGGACATTCGTGAGTCTGTTAATGTGGATACTGCAGAGACATCATTTTTATTACGGTGTTGGTGATTCACGTCCTTCCTTTTGATCACGCTTCAAGAGGTAAATGATTTTAAAAAAACTCGGATTATGGCTTTTTGCATGGATCCTCGGTGGGAGTCCTATATTTTTTCGCTATGTGATGTAACTACAATTCCAAACAATCTCACCTCTTGTTTGTACTATTATTGTCCTATGTGATTTTGGTTAACGACTACAAAAGGGACGAGGTTGAATCTCCTAGATTTTACTTGGTTTGATCTCCTACGTTCGGTGATGACGGCAAGAAAGGATTCTATTGGTTTTGTTAGGATTGTGTTCACCGGGGGTGCCAATGCTTAGCGAGTCGATGGGCCGGCGAGCGTATATGGTATGTTGGGGATCTGATCTTGACTATGAGGAGGACGATCCTATCCTGACTCTCACTACATCAGTGCATCTGGAGTTTGCCTTGCCCATTCGGGAACTATGGGGTGATCCGCTTCATACCCTTAGAGAGCACGAGGATTCTATGACATCGACTGCTAGGGCACCTACTCGTGAGACCGCACTCTGTCCTGTCCTTGTGTCTTCAGATGAATCGGGGGAGGATCCCAAGGTGAATCTGATGGAGTGCCTAACTCCTTAGTCGTGGG
Source organism: Ormosia semicastrata (assembly GCA_029884595.1). Taxonomy (NCBI): domain Eukaryota; kingdom Viridiplantae; phylum Streptophyta; class Magnoliopsida; order Fabales; family Fabaceae; genus Ormosia; species Ormosia semicastrata. Next base: position 79,130,360 of record JAQQTO010000063.1, on the reverse strand, counting down.
TGTCGTTATGAGTAGTTTATGCTTCTATTGCATTACCTATATGAAGGTTCTTTTGAGTATAACTACATTTTGAAGTATAACTTGGTGTATTTTTTTTTGAGCGGTATGAGCAATGCGCTGCGCTATGTATATTTTAAGGTAATTTTCCAGTCTTATGTGCTGTATTTTGAGTATATCTTATTGAATTATTTTTTCAAATGACTGCATGTGTATCTATTCATTTGTGGCTCATATTTTCTTTATATGCACAATGATTAAATTTGGAAACTTGTTATTTTAGTTGTAGCATGCCAAAAATTTAGTGTTCATGGTATAATGATGATTGTGCCATGGTTACTAAATCATAGGGTGTTATAGGCTACCTCAAGGCTGGGTCAAATCCTATTTTTGGTCAACACAGCCCATGTCATATGACACGGGGTAGGCCGTGTACGTCTTTGTCTTCACAAGGGAATTCAACTTTGAGCCTTGACCAATAACATGGCCCGTGTCATATGACACGGCCCTACCCATGTTTGAGTCTGGTAACACACTTCCAGCTAGTTTAAAAGTCAAAAAAACTTGTTTGATCTTTAGTTTTCTTTTCTTCTTTTATTCTGAACAATGTCTTTCTTTAAGTCTTCATCTATTTTTGAATTTGCCATGTGTGGCTAGTTTTTTTGTTTGGTTAAGGGAAAATAAAACCCTAGTATTGATTATGTGAACCTCATATATCTTTTTATATCAATTCAGTTGTGTTTTTATTCATATGTTTCTGATCTTAATTCGGTATAAAGGTTTTTATACTCGTTGCTATTTTTGAAAGTGGTAAAACTAGGATTGCTATGCGCGGTTGCGGTAGTAAGACTAGTGAAGCATATAATCCAAGTAATTCAATCCCAGAGTATGATTGGATTTCGGTGTGATTAGTTTTCTAAATCTTAATGCAATCATTAGGGAGAGATAAGAGCGGTTGCTTTATAACTAACTAGTGATTAGGATCTAATTTGAGTGGTTGCTAAATTAATCAAAACCTAAGGAAAACAGAGACTTCATGTCACAATTGTATGAAAACATAATTGGTTTATATTGGTATAAAGAATATGTGAGTTAGTATAATCATATAAAGCTAGTGGTATATTCAATCTCTTAACCATTGTCTTTAAATTGATATTTCAAATCGTGTTTACTGTTATTGATTTTGATTTAACTTCTGTTTTTAGCTTTAATTAACAAAACCCTTTTTTACTGTTTAGTATTTTAGAGTTTGAATTAGGATTCAGTTTTTAGTGTTAATTGAATTAGTTCTCTGTGGATCGACCCTTGCTTACTACAATTGGTTACAAGGTTTTTATATTTTTGGTGGAACTTGACAATTGTTTTTATATTATTTTTAATGACAATCCTCATCACACCAAATTTTGGACCGTTGCTAGGGAACTAATTGTCTAATTGCGCTATTAATTTGTTTCCTCCTTTTCTCTCTGTTTTTGTTTTAGTTTTAATACTTTCAATTGTTCTTTTCAACTGTCTTGTAGGTGTTGATGTCTAGTAAAGAGGTGAATGAGCAATTGGGGAACTTAAGGTAATACTTTGAACAAATCAGCTCACAACTTCAATTCCCCCTCCAATTCACACTTGCTGACGTTGAAACTGCCCGTCATGTAACACCCTTGTGGGGATGTCACATTTATGATGCAATAAAATAAAATAAAATAAAATTCTTACCCAAGTTGTAAAACATTTGGTACATAAATAATATTAGTGGTAAAATTTTTCCTTTTTATATTTATAATATTAAATAAAATAACATGGAACACCAAATAAAACAAAACATAATCACACCATAATATACATATGATTCTTGTCTGAAGTATACAATTTATTTACAGCTATTAATATTTAATAGAAATAGTAAAAGATAGTATACTACTCAAACATAATCCCTAAAACATGAGCCCTTGTCAGAAGACAAATTCCTTAGTTTGGAATGTCTTGACTGATAGAAATTCGACCTAAAAGTATATCGAAGTTCTCTCTAGGAGTATAGTGAAACTCATCCCACAACTCCCTAATAGGTAAAATAATCTCCACGAAAGTAACCGTATAACGTGTAGTAACGAACTCATGTCGAGTCCTACTTACTGATAAAGTAACGTTACCACTGTACTCTATGTGTCCCGTGTCCCAGTGGACATACCAAGCCTCTACGCCTTCGAGAAACTGAAGTCTAAAGAAACCTAATTGATCTCCTCTTGACGCCATTGTAGTCTTTAATGATATAAACATAAAATAGAAACAGATGGAACAATACAATAAAGAGGTGAGACAATCTACATCATTACCAGCATGACAAATAAGAAAACGACAATACAAAATAATTATCACAACAGTACATACCAACATATCATGCATAATATATCAAGCAATACATATTAAAATAACACATACCATTATATCATGCATAATATATAAAAGCAATAGATCATACATTTTATCATAGATTATGGTAAACAGTAAAATACAAATAATGCATGAACATAATAAACATTTAAAATGCAGAAGATGAATGATACACACACTGACTCGTTCTTACTCTATGGAGCTAAACACGGATATCTGAGAGAATGATTCGAATAGAAACTAATAATACTTTATGGCTGCCCAACCAAACTATTGCACTGTCAAATTTTGTGTCTATAGTCCACAGTCCAAACATAGTGTAGTAGTACACAGTTAATACACCGTGCACTACAGGCATAGTACGTAAAAGTCTCCTCAAGATCTCAATTAAGAATAGTGCTTGTCAAGATCATTAGTGTGTTGCCCGCTACCACGGCCTAGAGGTGCTACCACTGTCCACATATGGGATTCTCCGTACACTAACGCCTCCAAGTTCATAAATGAACCACACTACGCTTATCACACCAAAACACGGTGTAATTCATCTCGTCAATTAATCGCCAATTATCAACTAAATTGACACAATACTCTAAGCATGATCTAAAATTATAAAAATACCCTTATTATCCAAATTTTACCATAATTACAAAAATACACTTAGTTACAAAATACCAAAGTATAGTATATCCCACTTGACAATACTACACCACAACATGTCCGGGTCCATCACTTTGGCCCGACAGCAAAACTCACTGTATCGTTCAATCGCGTAGGAATTTTATCGCATTTTCACAATCTCGTCATTTTCACAAACGTTTTTAAATCACGTAAATATATTTTAACATTTTTGAACATAGCGTAATGTTTTTAAATCATTTTCTCAATCGCGTAAGATTTTTAATTCATTTTCTTAAACAAATAGCTTAAAATCATCATATTAAATATGTTTAAACTATATCTAGTACTTTTAAAATACGTAGAATATTTTCCTTGTGTTATAAATATAGTATGGAATCTTTTCATTTTATTTGTCTGATTTTAGTAAATTTTGGCAGTATTTTGCCTATAAAATCAGTATAAGGTATTTTTAACATTTTTCTCTAAATCCTATTTATTTTAATCTTACCCATCAGTTACACATTGAAACTTACTAACGCGCTTCAAAACTTAGAGTGAGCTATACGTTAGTATTTTTCAAGCGTTTGATTTATTTCTTACTTTAAAATAAATTCTGCTAAGTTAGAATTCTAGAACCAAATTTATTCCTTTTATTTTCTCAAAGATTCATTAGAATCAGATTATTTTGTAAATCCATTACCTAACCTATCTTAGAAAATAAAATGGCGTGTTGGCCAAAATCAAAAATAAAATGACATTCAATTATACACTAAATGGCATGTTGGCCATAATTAATCAAAATCATTCTTAAACTTATTATTTTACCTAGATTCATTAAATCATAGATTTAGAAAATGGTTGAGAACATTTTAGTTCTCTGTTTGATGTAAGGCCGTGAGCCTCATTCTGTGTTGTTTGGAACACTCATGCAAATTATTACATGTTATTCACATTCTACTTTAAGAATTATACAATTATAAACACATGCAATTATATAATAACATACAATATACATACAATATATTTTAAAGCTATAAACATGCATAGCAATTAAAATCAATAATAAATATTATAAACATGCATGGCAATTAAATCAATCACAATTAGAAAAGCATTTAAACAATCACAAAGATAATAAAAACCATAAACAATCACACAAATGAATCCTTATGGATTCTTCACACACATACAAATCCATTTTCTCATCACCATACAAGGTTGATGAGATTAAATCTCCCTCTTACCTCTTGAAGACAAGCTTTTCAAGCTCTCCTCCTCTCCTTGAAATTTCGTGCAACCTCCAAACAAATTCTTAAAATTCTTAAACAATTAGTAAAAACACATACAAGGATCAATATTGAAAAACCATGGAACAAACATGGTTTAGATAATCAAAAATCAAACTTTAAACCATAGAAACAAAACTTACCCTTAGGAAAGTAAGATAAAGGTTGGATTTTGAACTAGATAGAGTAGGCTTTTGACAAAACTTTATGAATGAAAAGTGTTTAGAATATGATTTGGGTTTAGGAAATATGAAGAGGTAAAATTATAGAGGTTTGATGGTGGTGTTTGGGTGCTTGGCCGAACCATGTGGAGAGAAAATAGAAGAGAAAATAAAAGAGAAAATATGCTTGGTGTTCTCAGGAATTTTGGAGAGAAAAAGATGAATGTTTTTTATGTGAGAGAAAATAAATATTGTGTGAGTGAAAAATAAGTGGGCGGTTGTACCGTGGGATAAGCATAGAGAAATTAGGATTTACTTGAAGTAAAATATCCAATTTGGGTGCACATGGCTTATGTCACCATTTGGCCACCTAGTGTGCGTACAAGATAGTTCAAGAACCATGTAGAACTTGTCAAATTTACCTCCCAAGGCTGCTGCAAAATCGTGTGGTTCAAGGGCATTTAGGGATTCAATTTATTTTTAATTCAAGTCTAATTACTTACTACTTAAATAACTAATTAATTAGGTTTAGTTTCTCAACCAATCCTAATTAATTATCCAACTATATATGCCTCTAGCGTCCAATTTGTGAGGCTACCTTTTTGACAAAAATCAACACGACAGAATGATGTAAGGTACATTATTTCACAAGAATGCTAAAAGTCAAGTTCTATCGAATGGAGATTCTATCGAATGAAGATAAAAAACTATCGAATATACTAAGTCAGCAGAAATCCTAATTCGACGGACGGGTGTTGACATTGGAGAAACCTTCCAAGCGTTGAACCGACGAAAGTACTATATGGCCGGAAATTCTAATCCGATGGATTTTGACATTAGAGAAGTTTCTCTACTGAATGGTTAGAAATTCCAACTCGACGAACATCGACATTCTAACTCGACGGATATTGACATTGTCCTAAATGATCAGAAGATCAAATTTGACGATAAATGTTTATCCAACAATAAGCAGCCTTTGACATAGAACAGTGTTCGACAACGAATAGTAATACTATTCATCATCAGTTAGGTCGATTACATAGCACTCATCTTCATTTTGATTTGCAGAATCGTCCGACAAGATTGAGGGAGAAGGAGAACCAGATTATTTTTATTGACTGATTCTCTGCTAATAGTAACGTCCATCTCTTTGTCGAGTCTGAGGACATCTTCCATGTTTTTGAATAGATGGTCTTTATCGGAATCGATGGTCTTGGTCGGAAGAGACAGCAATAATAGCTAAAATCTTTGATTTCTGATTTAAGAACTGAGAATCAGCTTCATCCAATCTTGAGGAACTTTGGTCGGATTGGAATTCCAGAATTTTGGTCGGATTGGGATTACTGGCCAATATTCAATGCTTGCTAATCATGTTCACATCCACACCATTGATTTGATCTACGGTTAAGGTTAAAGGCTTCCTAACTAAGTTTTCATCCAACGGTCCACATTAAAGTCCATGCTCCTTTTGTTGACCCATTCCTATTGGTTCAAAATAGTCAAGCCACTTTCGTTGACTTGCTCCCATTGGTTTAGAATTTGGTCCAGTCAGAATTGTTGACTGCTTTTCCTAAACGCGGGTCCCACAGACTTTTAAAGATCCGTGGTCATGTTGAAGTATATTTCTACTATTTTTGAGACAGTAGGTACTGTAATATAAAATAATATTATAATAATATAAATTTATTTTATAATAATATAAAATTATTTCATTACACAGTTAAATCCTAAAAATTACAAGATTAATATATATATCAATCAGAATTGGGTTTAGTAAGATCCCCCAACTTTAATTAATTTAAAATAAGATTTTTTCGGCCAAAAAATTATTATTTCCTTGGCTCGGAGCAAATCACATACAACAGTCAAATACACTCACAGAATTCATAAAACAGTACCTTTCAGGATGATATTGTAATTATCTCAAAAGTTGGGGTGTTACACGTCACATAGACCTTTCAAGTTCTGAGGCATCTGAGATATCTGAGACACTTGAAGAAGTAGTGATGGTAGAAAATATGTTAAGGACGTTGGGTGCTCCAAATTTGGATCAACAGCCTTTATGCATAGAAATTCTAGAAAATGAAGAGGTCTTTGAATGGAAGTTCGACTTGATCCATCTCTTACCATCTTTCAATGGATTAGCCGGAGAGGACCCCAACAAGCATCTAAAGGAAATCCATGTGGTGTGTTCTAGTATGAAGCCTGCAAGAATCCCAGTGGAATAAGTTAAGCTGAGGGCCTTCCCATTCTCTTTGAAAGATTCAACAAATGAGTGGCTATACTACTTGTCACTCGGATCCATTCAGACATGGCAGGACATGGCTCGGGCTTTCCTAGACTAATATTTCCCTGCCTCAAAGGCCGCCACCAATAGAAAAAAATTTGCGACATCTAACAAAGGCATAGGGAATCGCTACATGACTACTGGGAGAGGTTCAAGAGACTGTGTGGTAGTTGCCCTCAACATCAAATAAGTGAGCAACTTCTGATCCAGTATTTCTATGAGGGTTTGCTAGTTATGGAATGTAACATGATTGATGCTACTAGTGGAGGAGCTTTAGTTGAAAAGACTCCTCAAGAGGCTAGGAATTTGATCTCGAGGATGACAGCTAACACTCAACAATTCTGCACCAAGAATGACACTAGAGTGAGAGCAATTAAAGAGGCCGACACAACTAGCTTGTAGTAACAAATGATCCAGTTGACTGCCATGGTTCAGAAGTTGATAAACAATGGGAAAGCACCAGTACATGCTTGTAGGATTTATTGCTCTTCGGGACATCCCACCGATATGTGTCCCACTCTGCAAGAGGACACAAATGAGGAGGCTAAGGTAGTAGGGGGATATTATGGACCATCCAAAATCTACAACCCCTACTCCAACACATATAATCTGGGGTGGAGAGATCATCCAAATTTTAGCTATGGAAAGCAACCCCAGAATCAACCTCCAACCCAAGGACCTCCAGGATTTCTGCAAAGGCAAGCACCCTTCCCTCCGAGGCAACAACAAGTTCAAGCCCCAAGGCAACATGAGCCTTCATTGGTAGAGTTAATGAGACGAATGGCCACTAATAATATTCAGTTTCAATAAGAGAAAAGGGTCACCATTAACAACTTGCAGAACCAAGTGGGGCAGTTAGCCATTGAAATCAACAAGGTTCAGAGTTAGCTTTTTGGAAAACTTCCCTCGTAACCGGAGGTGAATCCGAGGGAAAATGCTAGTGCAGTTACCTTACAAAGTGGAAAGACGTTAGATGAGTCTACTTCTTCTTCACCAATCATTAAAAAGAAAGCTCAAGATCCTGAGGAGGTAGATGAGAAAGGGCAACACTCTAAGGCCCCTAAGGTAAGTATTTCTGACCCACTCCCTAAGTATGTCACTAAGGCCCCGTTTCTTAGTAGATTGGCTAAGAGTAAGAAAGATGAAGCAGAAAAAGAGATCTTAGAGACTTTTAGGAAAGTGAAAGTTAACATTCCTTTGTTAGATGCCATTAAGCAAGTGCCTAGGTATACTAAGTTCCTAAAATAATTATGCACTAAAAAAAGAAAGTTAAAGGGTAATGAGAGGGTCCAAGTGGGAGCAAATGTTTCAGCTATTTTTAATAAAAAAAACTCCCAACTAAGTGTAAGGATCCTGGCATATTCACCATACCATGCACAACAAGTAACACAAGGTTTGAAAGGGTAATGTTAGATTTAGGTGCATCTATAAATGTCATGCCTTATTCTATTTATGCATCCTTATATCTTGGTCCTCTAAAACCAACTGGTGTTATCATTCAATTGGCTAATAGATCTAACGCATACCCGAAGGGTGTTGTTGAGGATGTACTTGTGTAGGTGAATGATTTGGTATTTCCAGCAGACTTCTATGTGCTGGATATGGAAGAAGAAAAATCCCCCAACTCTACTCCTATTTTATTGGGGAGACCATTCTTGAAGACTGCTCAGACAAAGATCAATGTGCATTCAGGGACATTGACCATAGAATTTGATGGAGAGTTGATCAGATTCAACATCTTTGAGGCGATGAGATACCCTAGTGATATGCACTCTACTTGTTTACTTTATTTTTTTGATTCCTTTGATTCTTTAATCTCTGCTGCATTTAAGTATAACCATTTTAATGCACTTGATATAGTTTTGACTCACAGCTTAGAGTTACAGGATGAGAAGAAAGATGCTGAAGAATAGCCATAGAGCTAGGATATTCATGATGTAGTAACAGCCTTGCATGAGCTCTCCTCCACTTTAAAAGGGCATGATGTTTCATATGTTGAGCTACCAGTTACTAATGATGCACCTAAACCTTCTGTTGTACAAGCATTAGAGTTGGAACTCAAGGAGTTACCGGCTCATCTTAAATATATATTCTTGGGAGAGAAGGACACATTTCCAGTGATCATTGCTAAGTCACTCACCCAAGAGAAAGAGGAGAAATTGGTGGCTATTTTGAAGGAGCATAAGACGGCCATTAGTTGCACTATAGCAGATATTAAGGGGATCAGCCCCTCCATTTGTATACATAGGATTTTAATGGAGGAGGGAGCTAAACCAGTGCACGATCCTCAAAGGAGATTGAATCCTCCTATGATGGAATTTGTGAAGAAGGAGATACTGAAGGTCCTAAGTGTGGGGGTGATTTACCCTATTTCTGATAGTAAGTGGGTAAGTCCGGTCCATGTAGTACCAAAGAAATCGGGGATTACTGTGGTAAGAAATGCTGAGAATGAGCTTATTCCCACTAGGCTGCAAACTGGGTGGCGTGTTTACGTAGATTATAGAAAATTAAATGCAGCCACTTGAAAAGATTACTTCCCTTTGCCTTTTATTGATCAAATGTTGGAGAGATTAGCTGGTCATACTCATTACTGCTTTCTAGATGGATTTTCAGGCTATAATCAAATTGCTATTGCCCCAGAAGACAAGACAAGACCACTTTTACTTGTCCTTTTAGAAATTTTGCATATAGGAGAATGCCTTTTGGATTGTGCAATGTACCAGGGACATTTCAGAGGTGCATGATGAGTATATTCTCTGATTATATAGAGAATATTATAGAGGTCTTCATGGATGACTTTAGTGTATTTGGGACTAGATTTGAAAGCTGTTTGGAGCATTTGCATATGGTCTTGAAGAGGTGCATTGACACTAATCTTATGTTGAATTGGGAAAAATGCCACTTCATGGAAGAAGAGGGTATAGTGTTAGGTCATGTTATCTCTGCTAGGGGAATCGAGGTGGATAAAGCTAAGGTAGAACTTGTGCGTTCCTTGCCCCCTCACTTGTGTGAGGGAGATTCGCTCGTTTATTGGTCATGCAGGGTTCTATCAGAGATTCATCAAGGACTTCTCCAAGATATCTTTGCCCCTTTGCACACAACTTCAGAAAGACGTCCCATTCCATTTTGATGAAAAATGCATGGAAGCTTTCACCAAACTCAAGGAGTTGATGACTACAGCGCCTATCATTAGGCCACCTAATTGGGAGCTACCCTTTGAGATAATGTGTGATGCCAGTGACTTTACGGTAGGGACTGTCCTAGGACAGCGAGTGGATAGGGTGCCTTATGCTATTTACTACGCATCAAGGACCCTAAATGATGCTCAATTGAATTACTCTACTACTGAGAAAGAATTTCTAGCTGTGGTTTTTGCTTTAGAAAAATTTAGATCATATTTAATTGGTTCTAAAGTAATTGTTTTCTCTGATCATGTAGCTTTGAAGTACCTACTTGCGAAGAAGGATGCAAAGCCTAGATTGCTCTAATGGATTCTATTGCTTCAGGAGTTTGACTTGGAGATTAAAGACAAGAAGGGGAGTGAGAACCTGGTGGCAGATCATTTGAGTACGTTGGTGACTGAGGAGGAGGAGACACCTATCCAAGAGGGTTTCCCGGATGAGCAACTACTGGCTATTGAGACTTCAATCCCTTGGTATACTGATATTGCTAATTACTTGGCCACCAAGGACTTTCCTGAGGGCTTGAACAAGGCACAGCAAGATAAGCTGAGGAGTGATTAAAAGTATTACATCTGGGATGATCCTTACTTTTGGAAGCATTGTACAGATCAAGTGATTTGGAGATGCATTTTGAATTCAGAGACTTACTCCATTCTCTCTTTTTGTCATACCTATGCATGTAGAGGACATTTTGGCATGAAGAGGACAACCAACAAAGTACTTGACAGTGGTTTCTACTGGCCTACAATCTTTAAGCATGCTTATAACTTCTGTAAGTCATGTGACCGCTGGCAAAGAATAGGTAATATTGGTCAGCAAAATCAAATGCCTCAAACTCCAATAATCTTTATGGAAATCTTTGATGTTTGGGGCATTGACTTCATAGGATGATTTCCTCCCTCTTTTGGTTTCTCCTATATTCTTTTAGCTATTGATTATATGTCTAAATGGGTGGAAGCTAAGGCCACTAAGACTGATAACTCTAAAGCTGTTGTGGATTTTGTGGTCTAATATTTTCTCTAGGTTTAGAACTCAAAGGGCCATCATTAGTGATCAAGGAACTCATTTTTGCAACAGAACTTTTGAGGCCCTTTTGAAGAAATATGGTGTGGTGCACCGGACTTCTACTCCCTACCATCCACAGACGAATGGGCAAACTGAAGTGTCCAATCGGGAGATCAAGTCTATCCTTGAAAAGACTATGAATCCAATGCACAAGGATTGAAGTACTAGAATTGATGATGCTTTATGGGCTTATAGGACTATATACAAGACTCTGATTGGCATGTCTCTATTCTGATTGGTGTATGGGAAGCCTTGTTACTTGCCAGTGGAGCTGAAACATCGATCTTACTGGGCTATCAAGCAAGTTAACTTGGACTTGGAGGGTGCTGGAAAGCAAAAGAAGCTCCAAATACAGGAGTTGGAAGAACTGAGGAATGAGGCCTTTAAGAGTGCCATCATTTACAAGACTAAAACCAAAGCATTCTATGATCACATGATCTCCAGGAAAAGCTTCAACAAAGGCCAAAGAGTGTTGCTATACCAATCCAGACTCAAATTGTTTCCAGGTAAGCTATGTTCTAAATGGATTGGACTATTTGTAGAAACTACTATTTTTCCTTCTGGTGCAGTGGAGATCATGAATGAGGTATCTGGAAAGACATTCAAGGTCAATGGACACCATCTCAAGCCTTACCATGAGCTTCCGGAGAATGCAGAAGTTGAGGACATGCCTCTTCTCCATCCATCTTATGCAAAACACTGAGGAGCATCACAATGTGTAGCTGAGGACAATAAACTAAGTGCTTATTGGGAGGCAACCCAACCAGATTTATTTTCCTTTCCCTTTCTATTTTATGTTATTTTAGTATTTTTTTCTTGTTTAGCTTCATAATTCAGTCCATTTTGATGTGTTTCTTGCTTGATGATACCTGCATCTTTGCCATTATTTATGTTTTGAATTGCTAAGTTTGGGTTTGAGTGCATGAGTTAATGGTTTGTTAAGTGCGTGCAGTCATTATGAGTAAATTAGAGTGAATTTCCAAGTCAGAAGCCAACATGGGGTGGGCCGTGTCAAGTGACACGACCCGTGTTCCTATGACAGTAACCCATAGCTATTCACAGACTATGACAGGGCCCATGTTTTCATAGGCAGCAGGCCTTGTTTTCCCACAGAGAGGTACATAGGGTAGGCCGTGTCAGGTGACACGTCTCGTGTCCTCATAAACCCAGGGGCTATACCTTCACAGAGGAGACCACGGGGTGGGCCGTGTCAAGTGACATGGCCCGTGTTTTCAAGTTCATCAACCCCTTCTCCTTCACAGAATAGAACACGGGGTGGGCCGTGTCAACTCACACGGCCCATGTTGTCGTTCTAGTAGCCCTAAAACCCTAATTTAGGGTTTTTTTTTGCCCCAATTTCCCCAATTCCCCCAAATCTTCTTCTCCCCTGCGCGAGCCCCCTTTTCCCCCCCACCATTTTCATCCCTCCATTTCCACCCAAACCTCCATTCCTTTCCATCATCTTTTCCACCATCCAAAATCTCGTTCCTTTCCCCTTTCTCTCTGTTTCTTCCACTCCCTATCCCTAAACTTCACCATGCCTCCCAAGAAAAGAATAAAGATGCAGGCTCGAAAGGAGGTCCCTCCTCCACCACCCCCGCGTGAGCCATCTCCACCTTAGGTGCCGGTCAATCCCATAGATAGAAAAGCGGTGGTTCCCACTCGATTCTTGAATGTGGAAACCCTTAGGGCTATAGGGTTGTATGATGAGGTTTTTGCTTTGTTAAGTAAGATTGGCTAGTTAAAGTTTACATAATTGAATAAGCCTACATATGCTGAGCTGACTAGGGAATTCTTATCTAGTTTCACTTGTAAATTATATCCTTTGAGTGATCAAATTGCATGGTCTGGTGAGATCACATTTAGGATACTAGGCACCCCTCATACCATTGACATTCACCTATTTCGTGTTATTTTTGGCTTTCTTAAGGAGCACAATGCTGTCCCGTGGTTTTAATCCTAATCATGTGTGAACTGCTTTAACTGTGTCTAGGTCTAGTAGTTACAACCCTAAGGTTTCTAAGGCCTCTAGGCTTAGGTCTCCTGCACATAAATACATTCAGAAATGGTTAGCTAATACCATTTGTGGTAGGGGGAAAGCTAAGGCACCATTAGTCGATCTGAATTATTTTTCCTACATTGCATGATTGAGAGGGCACCCTTAAATGGGGGGTATTGGCTTTGTAATCAGTTTCAGCATATAGGGACCACTAAAGCTAGTCATATAGTGCTTGGGGGTATGTTTCTGCTATTGCTGCTCATTATGATTATCTAGACCTACTGGAGGAGGCTCTGGTCCAGGGTCCCAGTGCTATTGATGGGGCCATTCTGGTGGCTATGAAGCTGTGTATCCGTCAACATGGTGCTCTCCTCTTAATCAGAGCTGATGGAGATGTCATGCCTAGGCCAGCTCCAATCCTTGAGCCCTAGGAGGATGCTGCGGTCTCACCACCTCCAGAGTTTGCCCCTCTAGAGTTTGCTGATGATGCAGGCCCCTCCACTCAGCCTAGTGTTGCATCCTATGATAATATTTTGGCTTATCTTGACCACCTGGAGCTAGACCATGCTGCTCACTTCCAAAGATTAGAAGACCGGTTTCAGCAATTTGATGACCACTTTCAGGCATTGGAGGCCTCTCATGATCAGGGGATGGATGCTATTGATGGCTAACTTGATATCTGTCTTCAGCACTTCTCTTATCCCCCTCCTCCATCTTGATGTATCTCCAATTTCTTTTGAGATATTGTATTTGATTTTGACTGGCTTATTGGATATTGTATTAGTTCCCATTTTGATTTGACTTTGCTTCATGATACTGGAATTAGTTTCTTCCTATGTTTTTGCGTATGCTCTGTTGATTTACTCGTGTTCATTTTCTTTGTTGTGTATGCTTTGACATTGAGGACACTGTCTGTTTTAAGTGTGGGGGGGGGGTCTGACCTTAATTGCATGTTTTGATCTTAATTGTATATCTGGTGCATGTCTTTCCAACCAGTTTTTAGAGTGAGTTGAGCAGTGAGCAAGCGATTGATTTTTATTGATAGGTTTTTAAGCCTAAAGAAACTGACTTTCTTGCTTCTAAACCAGCGTTGAGAGGTTTTGAAAATTGAAAGGGTTAATTAAAAAATATGATAAAATTTTCACCTAGTGAGTTTTTGGGCCTTGATGTGAATGGCTAATTTTAAGTCATTTATGTTCTTTGTTGTGTGATTCCACTTGTGATTATATACTCTTCAGAACTTGATTTGACTCTCTTTTAAACTGTAAATGACCATTGCATATTTTTGAGATAATAAATGCATTTCTTTCTTTCAGCTACTGGCCAAATAGTTGTCCTTGCATTTTGATCCATTGTTTAACCCCTTTGAGCCTGAATGATGTCCTTTCTTTTTATTATAGCTCAATATAAGCCTAACAGTGAAAAACCATTGCTACCCTACCTTAGGGAGTAGTGATAATTATGTTGGGAATTATATTTGAATAAGTGTGGGGTGATTACATTGTGATGAAAGCATTTATAAAAAAAAAAAATAACTTTCAAAAGAGAAAAAAAAGAAATGAAAAAGAGAATAGTAAAGTTGATTGTTGAATGGAGAAAGTCAAGCAAAAGGTGAAGATGGATTGAAAAGTGCTGGGGTGATTTTGCAAAAGCGTTTGAATTTTATATTCCCCTTAGCTCTTCTATTTCCGATGGTCTAACTTTGCTTATCCTTGGTATATCCTACCTTGACCTTGACCCCATTACAACCTGATTAAATACCTTTTGATCTTTGTGTGCATATGGCTTAAGTGGTGGAGAAGTAGAGGCTTGTTAAGCCTATGATAGGGTATGTTTTCATGAGTTGGTTGAGAGTAAATATAAGCCTAAAACACTTGAGTGAAAGAGAGTATAACAATAAGGATTTATCATGTTGATTTAACCTTGATTTTTGATTGACCTAACTTGCTGATTTGGATTGTTAAGAGAGGAAATTTTTGATTGCTTAGATTCCTTGAAAGGACTAACATGTGTAGGTTTTTGCTCATTGGTTAGTACTTTCATTACCTATTGGGAAGCATGTGTTTGATTCTATGTTTTTTTTTGCCCAGGAGTGCAAAAGGCTAAGTATAGGGGTATTTGATCTGTTGATAATTTCAGTATCTTAAATGCCTTTTGTTTTATCTAATTGAACTCCATATGTGCTTAATTGTTGACATTTAGCTAAGTTTCTAATTTAGAGTTTAATCAGATGTTTATTGTGAAACTATGCTTAAATGTGGTTATAAACACTCATAAATGAATTATGCTTTTCAGAAGATCTTTGAGTGTTTGAGTCCATTAGCATCAAACCAAGCTTGATGACCATTTGAGGAGAGAGATGAATACATAAGAAGATCAGTTTTACCCTTAGAAGCAAAGGAAGAAGAGCATTTGTGAAGAATCAAGGTTACATTTGAAGAAAGTGAGTGACACGGCCTGTGTCATATGACAAGAAGTGGGCCGTGTACTCCTCTGACTACCTCAAGGCTTGGTCAAATCCTATTTTTGGTCAACACGACCCTATATCATATGACACAAGATAGGCCGTGTACGTCTCTGTCTTCACAAGGGAATTCAACTTTGAGCCTTGACCAATAACACAGCTCGTGTCATCTGACACAGGCTAGACCATGTTCTTCTCTGACTTTTAAACTAACTGGAAGTGTGTTACCAGACTCAGACATGGGTAGGGCTGTGTCATCGGTTCAGAAACCTAAATTCAAATTTTGATGCTGAATTAGGTGTCCAAACTTATAAATAGGGTTGCCTAGAAACCCTAAAGCATATCTCTGGACTAGAAGCCGTGAAGAAACTGAAGGAATTACAAAGACCAAGAAAGAGGGAGATTTGATTCAAGATTGGAGACTTGGATTCGAGCGATTGAAGATCAATCAATCTAAAACCTTGGAAACTAGTTTGATCTTTAGTTTTCTTTTTTTCTTTTATTCTGAACAATGTCTTTCTTTAATTCTTCTTCTGTTTTTGAATTTGCCATATGTGGCTAGTTTTCTTATTTGGTTAAGGGAAAATGAAACCCTAGTATTGATTATGTGAACCTTATATATCTCTTTATATCAATTCAGTTGTGTTTTTATTCATATGTTTCTGATCTTAATTCGGTATAAAGGTTTTTATACTCGTTGCTATTTTTGAAAGTGGTAAAACTAGGATTGTTATGCGCGGTTGCGATGGTAAGACTAGTGAAGCATATGATCCAAGTAATTCAATCCCGGAGTATGATTGGATCTTAGTGTGATTGGTTTTCTATATCTTAATGCAATCATTGGGTAGGGATAAGAGCAATTGCTTTATAACTAACTAGTGATAGATCTAATTTGATCGGTTGCTAAATTAATCAAAACCTAAGGAAAACAGAGATTTCATCTCAAAATTGCATGAAAACATAATTGATTATATTAGTATAAAGAATATGTGAGTTAGTATAATCATATAAATCTAGTGGTGGATTCAATCTCTTAGCCATTGTCTTTCAATTGATATTTCAAATCGTGTTTACTATTATTGATTTTGATTCAAATTCTGTTTTTAGCTTTAATGATCAAAACCCCTTTTACTATTTAGTGTTTTAGAGTTTGAATTAGGATTCAGTTTTTAGTGTTAATTGAATTAGTTCTCTATGGATCGACCCTTGCTTACTATAATTGATTGCAAGGTTTTTATATTTTTTGTGAAACTTGGTAACTGTTTTTAATATTATTTTTAATTATAATCCACATCACACTAGTTCTCTAGATTTTGAAGGAGAAGAAGTTGTATGCCAAGTTGTCAAAGTGTGAATTTTGATTGGAAGAGGTTAAGTTTTTGGGTCATGTGATCTCGAAGGATGGAATTACAGTGGATTCGTCGAAAGTTGAAGTAGTTCTACAATGGGAAAGGCCAAAGACTGTGATAGAGATCCATAGCTTCGTGGGATTAGCTGGGTATTATCAAAGATTCATTGAAGGATTTTCTAAGCTAGCAGGACCTCTCACTCAACTTACAAGAAAGAATCAAGCCTTTGTATGGACTGATAATTGTGAAGAGAGTTTTCAAGAATTGAAGAGACGACTGACTACTTCACCAGTTTTGGTTCTACCTGATCCCAGTGAACCCTTTGAAGTGTATTGTGATGCTTCACATCAAGGATTAGGATGCGTGCTCATGCAAAATAGGAAAATGGTGGCTTATGCTTCAAGACAGCTGAGAGTACATGAAAAGAATTATCCTACGTATGATCTGGAGTTAGCAGCGGTGGTGTTTGCTTTGAAAATATGGAGGCATTTTCTGTATGGAGCAATGTTCAACGTCTATAGTGATCATAAGAGTCTAAAGTGCCTGTTCTACTAAAAGGAGCTGAACATGAGGCAAAGGAGGTGGTTAGAATTTTTGAAGGACTACGATTTCCAACTCTAGTATCATCCTGGAAAGGCAAACGTGGTGGCAGACGCTTTAAGTAGAAACATGCTGAGTATCTCTGCTATGATGATCAAGGAAAAGGAATTAATAGAACAATTTCAGAATATATGGATGCCTATGGAATTAACACCGGGGAAGATTTGTTTGAATATGGTTACTATCTCAAGTGATTTGATGGTAGAAATCTGAGAGAAACAAAAAGATGAAGAGTTTCTACAAAATGAGAGAGAGCTGATGAAGCGAGACATTGTGTCAATAGTTTAGGAAGGACATGACGGTATTCTAAGGTTCCAAGGCAGGGTTTGTGTGCCTAGTGATCCGGAGCTAAGGAAATTAATTCTTGATGAAGCCTACACGAACCAGTTAAGTATACACCATGGAATGACAAAAATGTACCAAGACCTGAAGCGGTTATTTTGGTGGCATAGAATGAAGAGGGACATTTCCAAGTACGTGTCATGTTGTCTAGTTTGTCAGAAAGCCAAGGTTGAACATCAGAGACCTTCAGGAATGCTGCAACCCCTAGCTATTCCCAAATGGAAATGGGATGGCATCACGATGGATTTTGTGGTTGGATTACCGAACACCCGAAAAGGTTATGACTCGATATGGGTAATTGTGGACCGGCTTACAAAGTCTGCTCACTTCTTACTGATTAACATAAGGTATCCGATGGAGAAGTTAGCCCAACTGTATATTGGTGAGATTGTTAGACTTCATGGTGTGCCTTCCATTATTATCTTCGATAGAGATCCGAGGTTCACGTCGAGGTTTTGGAGAAGTCTTCAAGAAGCAATGGGAATGAAACTTCAATTAAGTTCTGCTTATCATTCTCAAACCGATGGTCAATCGGAAAAGATGATACAATCGCTGAAAGATCTACTGAGAGCTTGTACTCGAACAGACTAGAAGTTGGGATGAAGTTTTACCTTTGATAAAGTTCACCTACAATAACAGTTTACACTCGAGCATAGGGATAACACCCTATGAGGCTCTATACAGACGATAGTGTAGAACACCTTTGTGTTGGTACCAAGATGGGGAGCACCTTACGATCGGACCTGATCTCGTGCAGCAAACAACGGAGAAGGTTAACATGATTCAGGAAAAGATACGGATGGCTTAGAGTAGACAAAAGAGCTATGCAGATAGAAGAAGAAAGCCTTTCGAGTTTGAAGAAGGCGAGCATGTGTTTTTGAAAGTCACGCCCACGATTGGGGTCGACTGAGTTCTTAAATCTAGAAAACTTACTCCTAAATTCATTGGACCTTATCAAATTCTTCGTCGGATAGGTCCAGAGCTTACCAAATAGCTTTACCACTTTTTCTTTCTAACCTTCATAATGTCATTCACGTGTCGTAACTGTGAAAATATATTCCTGATCCAAACTATGTCATAGCACCGGATACAGTACAATTAAAAGAGAGTCTGACCTATAAGACACTTCCCGTAAGGATTGAGGAAAGGAGAGTGAAGCGACTTAGAGGAAAGGAGATTCCATTAGTGAAAGTGATATGGAATGATCGAAGATGCGACGTGGTAGTTAGAGGACAAGATGAAGGAACAACATCCACATTTATTCTGAGGTATAAAAATTTCGAGGACGAAATTTCTTTTTAGAAGGGGAGAATTGTAACACCCCAAAAATTTCTTATTTCTTGATATATATTCATTTTATAATATTTGTGATTTTTGAGAATTTTTCTGGAATTATTTAAATTGTTTGATTATTTTAATATTTTACTCGATCTACGTGCACACTGAGCAGGGCTAGGAAAATAAAATATTTTCCTTGAGGCTAGAAAACTTTGGACTATGAAAACATAGACGGGGGATCTTACTAAACCCGAGACCGGGCACAGTTTACAAAGTTTTATTTTTTAAGATTTTATCTGATAAATAAAATTACAGTATATTTTATTATTTATGGGACAATAATTATTATTTCTGCTGACTATAACTTTTGTCCACTAGATAATAGCTCTAGTAGAGTGTTAGTCATCTTTTTTAGAGAGTATTTTAATGACATCACCAAGATGACATCATCACCATGACATCACCCTTCACTTTATCAAAAATTGTGTGAAGCTTCTCAAGGAAGCTTCACCTTTCCTCTCTCCTCCTTGGGCTCCACGGTTTTGGAGGGAAGGAAAGATGACAACCTTACTATCTTTTCACTCAAAGACATCACTTTCATTTTCATTCTAAAAAGCTATCACTTACTCTCTCTACCTTTCTCTCTTCTCTCCCTCATGTTCTCTCTTCTCTTGTTCCTCTTCACCCACACGGTTCCAACACCATTTGTGGCCATCCATCCTTGCTTCCTCCAACCAACCTTGATTCTTGATTCTCCTTGTCACATAGAAGCTTTTCTCCTTGGTGAGCATCTATTGATTCGTCCATCTTCATCATTTTCTACCAAACCCTAAAGCTTGAAACTTTGAGGTAAAGTTCTTAACTTTCATCCTTTCTCTTCTCATTGTTGTGGTTCTTGATCACCCTTGTGATCAAGGACTCTTCTTTACAAGCTTTGGTTATTGATTAGGTGAGTCTGACCATCCTAGGGCTTTCTTGTTAGTGGTGGACGAAGTTTTGCAAGGAGCTTGCTTTCTTTGGTTGTTTCTTTAGGTAAGAGGGAGATCATTCTCTTTAACCAATCTTGGTGGTGAGGATCACGTTTTTGTGTTGATGATGAGGAATCCATGTGTGGGTTGCTCACTTTGTTGTATGATTTTCTTTGATAATGAGGGTTTTAGTTGTGTTGTATGACTCTAATACTTGATATTGTGTAACTTGATGGATTGGAATGCTTGAATGTTTGAACGTACATATGGAAAACACCTCTTGGTGCAAATACACGGGTTGTGTAGTTTGACACGGCCTAGGCTGTGTTGCTATCTGGAAACATAATTTCCATAGACTTCTTGAGTCAGAGAAGAACACGGCCTAGGCCGTGTTTGAGGACACGGCCGTGTAATCGAGTAGTTCAGATTTGAAACATTTACTATACTTCCAGAGGAGTACATGACCTAGGCCGTGTAAGGGGACACGACCGTGTTAAGCAGGCCGTGTTAGGGGACACAGCCATGTTTAGGGAAATGATGGAAAATTGTTAGATTCTTAGTTCCTTGGAGGCTCACGACCTCATTGGGCACCCAATGTGAGATTTTTGTATCAAGTTAAAACCTAGTTAATTAAATGAGTAGACATCTAATTAGGA
The DNA here is from genome assembly GCA_029884595.1 of Ormosia semicastrata. NCBI lineage: Eukaryota > Viridiplantae > Streptophyta > Magnoliopsida > Fabales > Fabaceae > Ormosia > Ormosia semicastrata. The sequence continues at coordinate 79,109,723 of JAQQTO010000063.1, read as the reverse complement.
ATTCATAATATGGAAAGAATAAAGAACAAGCCCTTAACCTATAGCTTAAAGTGGTCCTTGGATAAAGAAAGAACATGAGTGGGGGTGAGGTAGTGAGGAACTTAGAAATGATTTATTTAAGTGAGTTTGTTCTAAAACAAAGGAAAATACTTATTTAATTAAGAGTAATAAAGGTTGAATGAAAAATACTAGAGAGGTTTGATAGGAAAAATATGTATTCTTTTTTGAGAATTGGACAATGACTTGTTATGGGTTCATAAGTGGGACCAAGGATTGTTGATAATTGATTGAGCCTAATGTGGGTGAAATTATGGACAAGTCATACTATTATTAAAATTCTGTATATCTGTGCATTGAGTTATCATGCATTGTGAAAGTCCGTTGGACTCTATTGAAAAGCTGTATACCTAGGAGATGAATCACACCTATGTGCTGGTGCGAATAGACTAGTGAAGGTCATTTGTGGACCTTAGGGCTGTCGGGCTGCGGGTATCTCACAAAGGACAGTTGGTAGCTCCTCTATGTCATGGGATGGACTGATGCAAATGCACCGATGATCCAGACTGAGACACTGTCCTTATCACGATCTAGTGTAGAATGTCTTGTACAATACCTTGATGTGCACGTTGATAAATTAATGAACTATAGCACTTTTGGCCATGGCAGCTGAGTTACAGACATGTCTTCTTGATCATTCTTTCTGATGTTGTGTCTAGCTCCATAAAGTAGGAATTTGGTACCTTGATCATGTGCATAGTCTGTTCACATATTTATCTGGCATAAATATATATGATTTATGGAATCGTTTATTTTAAGGATGCTATGACTATCTGTATTATTAAATTATTTCTATCTATATCTTGATGTTGATTATTATGATTGCCATGCTGTGAGACGTCCTGCGTCATTTCTGATTCTCTACTGTCATAATTAGTATTGATGTTGAATATCTCACCTCTTCTCTATATTTTTACTATTCTGTTTGTATTTATGCTCTTAAAAGACCGAGGCGAGGAAGAGCCTGAGTTTCTTGATTTTAAGACGAGTTAGTTTTTTGCTTGGCAATGGCATCCCGGTGTGGTTTCCTAGGGTATGCCAGGCTGAGGTTCCACAGAGGTATTGACTACTGGCACGTCAATTTGATCACTGAGCACTGTGTCTACATGGGAGATGTGATGATATCATTAGCTTGGGGTTGCTATGATCCGCCTGTCTTTTCTTTGGTTGTGGTTATATCGCTGGAGTTCTACATGTCGATACGTGAGGTGTGGGGCGATCGTGAGTATACTCCACACGAGGACTTGTTCCTGTCCTTTGCACGAGCTCCTGCTCGTGAATCATTTGCTCCTGTAAGGATTTCCTCTTCCGAGCAAGATCCTACGGAGGAACCTGAGGAGGATCCCTCTGAGGCTCCTTCTCAGTAGCTTTTGGGGGCATTATATTTTTTGTAGCCTAGGTGGCTGTTTGTATATAACTTTTTTGGGCATGTAAAGCTTTTGTTTCTTTTGCTAGCTATTGATGTATTTATTGACTTATGTTGTGAAACTAAACATATATATATATATATGGCATGTATCTTTTGTACAAATGTATGGTTTGATTTTCATGATGAGTTCTGCTAAGTTTATATTTTTTGCTTACAAAAGGAACAAAATAATAATAATAATAATAAAAGAGAATATGCTAAGCTAGGATACTACATTGATAAGTAGGCCAATACTTATAGATATAACAAATCGAGTCTTAATAATAGTATTCCTTTGAGTTACATATGTTTGGTATGACGTCCTCCTGCCGAAAAAAAGGGGCGTTACATGTTCTCATTTTATAAGTTGTATAGAAAACTTATTTCCATAAACACAACTCATAAAATATCATCTCAAAGATTAGCCATCGCCCATACAACTGCCATGTCATGATTATGTAATGATTAGTAACCACCCATACAATTGTCATGCTATGCGAAATTATGCCTCAAGTTCATGTCTATGCAAAAGCCTAAATATGAATGTGGATAATGTTATGATTTCTTAGACTTAGCGAAGGAACTCATCCTCAGTCACTTAGGAAATGTATGATATGCATGAGCCTTAAACAAAGCAAAGGATCCCAGTTTTATAAGCCTTGAACAAGCACTGGAACCCAGTTCCAGAAGTCTTCTCCCTGGGTAGTGAACTCATTAACTACGTGGTCTTCAACAATGATCACTGTGATAGGAAGAGTTGGTTACCTTCTCATTCAAAATCATATTTAATCACCAAGAGTGAGGTCCTCATCCTCATCAACATAGTTATGAAAAACAATGATGCCAATTACTATAATAACTAGGATGCCAATTGGTTTACATCCATAACTACAAGTGTGAAATACATTGATGTCAAGTACTACAATAGTTACCATATCAGTTGGTTTACATTCATCTCATCTCAAGCATGAACAACAATGATGCTAAGTATTACAATAATTAACATACTAAATGATTTACATACATTACAAAACACTTCATTAAATACTCCTATTAGAGTCTCATCACTCATTAAGAAGTGTAAAAGAAGAAACTACACAAGTTAAGCACTTCATTTCAACTAAATAAAAGTCCTATTGGATTCTGGACTAGGCGCTCAGTATTGAGCGCTCAAGCACTGGGGTGGTAGAGGCTCTCCTTTGTTTTCCCTGTCATTGGCGCTAAGGCGCTCAAGTGCTCACCGCGTGCTTAGGCACTCCAACATGGGTGCTCAAGTGCTCCTCGCGCAACTTGAAGCTATTTTTTGTCTGGAATTGGGTGCTCAAGCGCCCAACTAACAACGCCCAAGTGCTATTTTCCAGAGGCCAAATTCTGTAGAATTCTACCGAACAACCACTATTCCATTGGGGAACAATGGTCTTCCAATCACTCAAACCTCAATTTCAAGTGATTTTCAACACCTCACATGGTTCATTAACACATTGCAACTCTCATACAATTTTTAAATCACTCCCACATGGATCAATGAATCATTCATCATCTTAAAAACCTAAAACCCCTCTTTTAGCTCAAGAGAAGCCATAAGTGTTTACGGGTGAAAAATGCATCACCAAGCATACCACAAAGCAAAAACAAGCTATCCTTAAGTTCTACAACAAGATTCAAGCCAAGAACACCAAAAATCACATTAAAAACCCATTACTCACATCAAGCCAATTCATGAGCAAGATGGAGAAATCGAAAAGAAAGTGTACAATAATTTTCCCCTACCTCTAACTTCAGAAATTGAAAGAACTGAGAAGCTCTTATCCTCCCTTTCCTTCTTCCTTTTCTTTGTTAGTTGATTCTCCTCCTTTGTCTCCTTTCTTTGCTTTGTCTTTGCTTCTCCATGATGGTAGCCATGATAAATGAAGAAAAATGAGACAAATATCTCATTTAAAGACATAAAGTCAAGGCAGCAGAAACAAAGAGGGAATCGTGTAACACTTGGTCACTTAAGTGACTTACTAGTAACTTCTGATCTATTAAGAACACTTAGATTTCACTAAATCAAGTTTGCTAACTTCCAACAAAGTTTAAAATAAATCCTAAGATTTATCAAGAATCTTATTTCACTATTTTCATATTTTTTCATATCTGCTGATAGTTAATCCGGCATTAAAACACACACTCAATATGCTTAAAAATACAAAACTAACTCTGATTAACTCAAATTTTAACTACACCATCTTCCACACATTTATGACTTAGAAATAAATTTTTCACATTTATTTCCATTAACTAAGTAGTTTAAGCCAATTTTGGGGCTATAACAACTATTTTTTACACATAGTCTTATAGCAAAGTGACTAAATGTAACATCCTCTAAAACATGTTAGACTTATAATTAGTTACAGAGGTAGCTTAATACTTGCTTAACATGCCTGTTTAATTTTGTGACAATCTGAGTTAGTTTACGTATTTTGCTGTAACCCGAAAGGTGAAAAATAGCTTAAAATGACCCAGATATTATCATAAATGGCTTAGCTAATGGAAATAAATGTGGATAATTTGTTTCAAGGTAAAAAATGTTTAGAATGTGACATGGTTAAAATTTGAGAATAATTAGAGTTAGTTTAGTATTTTTAAGCATACTGGTTGTGTATTTTAATACTAGATTGACTGGTCACAGACATAGAAAAATGTGATAATGGTGCAACAAGATTTTTGAAGAGTCTGAGGATTTATTTTAAATTTTTTGAAAGTTAAGAAACTTAGTTTGGAGAAATCTAAGTGTTCTTAATAGATATAGTTGATACTGCTAAATATCTAAGTGACTTAAGTCACCTACGTTAGGCAACCCTTTTTATTTGACTTCCTTGTGTGATTTGTTTCACTTTTTACTTGTTTCTCACTCACGGCTGCAAAACAGAAGCAACAGCAGAAGGAGAACAAGGAGCAAAGGAGGAAAGAAAGAAGAGGAAATCAAAGGGGAAAGGCAAGCTTGTGATCTTCTAGCCATCATCATCAAAGTTTGAGGTAGGGGATTAGAGTTTTGTAGCTTCTTATATCCATTTTTACCTTTGGTGCATATTGATGTATAATAGGTCAAATTGGGTTTCAAAGGTGTTTGATGTGTTTTTCTTGCTTGGATGTGTTTCAATGGTTGCTTATGACTTGTTCATGGTATGAGTTTGAGTTAGAAACTTAGAACTCTTCATTTTGACTCTTGATGCTCAAAGTGAGAAGTTAGGTCTTTGAATGAGTGATTTTGTCCTTGAATCAAAAGTTAGTGGTTTAAGTTGGTGATTAATGATTCTTATGTGTTAGTGAACTAATAAGGGACCTAGACTCACCTAGAAACTATTTTGGAATGACCAAATCTCATGCAAAGTCCCAATGGAACAGTGCACAGTTTTGTAGAATTTTGTAAAACCTAAATTCTGCTACTTGCGCCACGACGTGAGTGATGCCATGCCAAGGCTTGAGTCTCAATAATAGAACCTGAAGCAGCGTGCCACGGTGTAGAATGCACCATGTCGAGGTGTGAAAGCAGCGCACCGCGGTGTGCAAGGGGCTGCGTCGGGGTGTGAGATGCAGGACTTTCTAGCATTGTGTTTTTGGTGTTTTAGAATTTTCTAAGTGTTGGGATCACTCATATATGCCTTTTTAAGTGTGTTGAGGCACTAATAGAGGTATTTCTTGGAAAGAATGACCACCTAGCATATGTGAGGAGTTGAGAAACCTTAGGCATCCTTGAGATGGAGAATGCCATGGGAACTACCTAGGACCTTGTTCAACATGAGGTTGACTTTGAAATCATTTATGAAGTGATGATGTGAGCTTCTAATTATCAGTGTGCTAGTGACATGATTCTTACTACTTTGATGGATAAGTGAGGCTAAGATTTATATGTTCTAGCATTGCTTTTTCACTAGATTGTGAGGATCTTGTGATTGTTTCAAATGTGATTTGGAAATGCTTTTGTGTATTTGGTTTTCAAACTTGTTATATGCTATTTCCTATGTATTATATCCTTAGATGGTGTGCACAACCATATGGCCTGAGAATGAGGTGTTGGATCTAAATTCTCCTAGCATTCATGCTACTATGGTCAGGGTTACCGGTATGGGGGTGGACATAGTACTCTTACCTTAGTAAGGGGAAGGTATTCACCTATTACCAAGTAGTGTATAGGCTTTTAGGCTTATTTTGCTTAGTATATACAAGAGAATGTGGTTCTCAAGAATGTGTAGGTAACATGTATTTTCTAAAAACTAAAATCTGCATTAGCATTGCATACTCTTATTATTAGCACATTGCCTGAGCATAGTCATACATCATAACATAAAGCATTGCATTTGTTGATGACTGTATGGGTTGTTGTCTTACTTGGTTGCTCGTCTACTTGATGATATCTTACGATTATATGGGCAGTTGTTTGATATCATTGTTCGATATAAATATGAGTTAGGTTATTACTTGTAACACCCCCTTGGGGTACCACATTTTCCATTAAAATTTCAAAAACGTAACAAAACGCGAAAACTGTTTAATCTTGTAAAATACCGATTTCAAATTTTCTTTCTCAAGGGCATAAACTTAAACAAAACGTAAACAACACATGGATGTAATTACTGAATAATGCACACCAAAAAGAATATATACATAAATGGCATAGATCACAGTCCACCCAAAATACACATTTTTGTACTCAAAAGACATATACAACTATTCAACAAAACAAAAACTAGCCCAAGTCTATATGTCTAGGGAGTAAAGTCCTTCACTGGATCCTCTGTTGGATCCTCCTCTGGATCCTCCATCAGGTCTTCCTCCTCGGACACCTCACCAAACAGATCCCTTAGCCAGAGCAAGAGCTCACGGACAGGTGTCCTAGCAGATGACACCATAGAGTCCTGATCCTCCCTCGGGGTGTAATGAAAATCACCCCATAACTCCCTGATCGACATAACAAACTCCAGACATACCGAGACGTTAAGAGAAAAGAAAAGATCCCCATTGCAAGTCCTATGAACAGACAGGGTCACATCTCCTACATATCTAACTCGTTTAGTATCCCAGTCGATACGCCAAGCATCCGTACCTCCATGGAATTGAACTCTAACAAAACCAACAAACTCTCTTCTAGTCGCCATCACACAAGACAAAATAATAGGAAAGCTATAATTTTCTTCATCTTTCGTTCAGTCTTTATTAGCGTGTACATATAAAATAGAATAATATAATAGAGAGGTGAGATTTCCTACATCAATACCAACATGACAGCATAAAAATAATAAAGAACAGTAATTACAGTTATGGCATCAAGTATCAGATAATTTAGCAGATATACAATATCACGATGATATGTGGACAGACTATGCATATGTACAAAGGACCAATTCTTACTCCATGGAGCTAAACATAATTTCGGAGAGAATGATCTAGAAGACATGTCTGTATCTTGTCAGCCTCAAGTCAGGTGCTATAGTTTCTCAATTTGCGCATCATGGCTTATACAAGACAGTCTACAGAAGATCGTGAATAGAATAGTTCCTGGTCGAGATCGTCGGTATGTTGCTCAGTCACCACGGCTCAGTGGAGCTATCGACTAGCCTTTTGTGGGATACCCGCACCCCGATGCCTCCAAGTTCAACAAGTGAACTACACTACGCAATTTGCACCTACAATAAGGTGTAATTCAACTCCTAGGCAAAAAGCCTCAACTGACACCGCCGGTATAATGCATAAACAATGACTCAATGCATACACACATATTAATATTATGATTTTCCATAAACATAAGCTACTCATGAGCCAAACCAATCATCAACTTCTCTGGGTCCGGTTTGAGAGCTTGACAACACACTGCTGCTATTTTCAAAGGTATCTTTATCTCTTAAATTTAGGAATCGTCACTTTTAAATTACATAAAACATTATCACAATTATTTCTAACATGTAAAACTTTTATTTCACTTTTAAGCTTAATTATTTTGAAACTTTCAAGGCTTAATATAGAAATTAACTTTAGTTCTAATACTCTTCTAGCTAGGCTCCTCTAGGTAATACCTCCTAATATTTTTCCCGAAGAACATAAAAAGGAAACCATATTATCTTAACCTCATAAATTCTTTTCCTTTCCCCTACACCCTAAAAGTATCTTAAGTTTTCATTATCTCTCTCTCAAGCTTATTTTTCCACTCAAGGCCGAAATCCCTCTCTTATTAAATGACTAAATCTTATTTTATCACTCCTTCATTTTTATAAATTCTTAATCAAATTCCCTTTTCACCTAAGCATCTACGTTCCAAATCAACACAAAAGTTTTGTCTTGGATACCCTATTTAGGGTCACTTGGTCATGAGCCCTAAGGTCTTTGGACCTCAAAATTTTCATCTTCAACAAGATTCCAAGCAAACATCATATTTCAATCATTAAAATTTTTTATTCTACTAAGATTATGCACAACATTAAGCCATAAAATCACAGGACAAATAATTACAAAAATCACCAAAAGTCAAAACGATTAACTGAACAACCCTCACCTTCTTCATTATCAATACATCAATTCATTTCTCACCACCATGAAAGGTTGATAAGAGTAATCTCCCCCTTACCTTAGTTGATGATCAACCACTACTTAGGTGCTTTCTTGAATCAAACTTTCTCTTCCAAGATGCTCTTGAAAAATGAAAACAACATGCAAAGGAGTTAACATCTAAGCTTGGAATAGAATGACCATGAGATCAAAATCATGGTTTTAGAAATCTAAAATGAAGAGAAAGATGAAGATGGAGGAATTTCATCTTAAAAGCTTTCAAACCCTAACTTGAAGAAGCACTTGAAAATGGATGAACAAGGTCAAGATCACAACGCCAAAGTGTCTTAGAAAGAGGTTTTGATTCAAGAAATGTGGATGATTAGAATTAAAGAAGATTGGAGAGTGGTTTTGGGGGTGTGGCCATGAGCTTGATGGAGAGAAAATGAGAGGAAAAGGTGAGAGAGAAAAATGTGTAGCTTTTTGGTTGATGTGAGATGAATGGAAAGTGATAAAAATGAATTAAATGAAAGCTTACACTAGAAGCCTCTTGGCTCCCCCTTGGCCGTGCACTTCTCTCCTTGGGAGGGTGTCCAAGGCTTCTCCAACAAGCTTCCTCAAAGCTTCCTTAGGAAGCTTCCTTCTTATTGGTCCATAATTAATGAGACATAAAGGTGTGGGTCCTAAGGGTGATGTCATAAAGAGAAACCTCTAGAAAAGGGTGACTAGGCTTATATCTAAAACCATCGACTAAATCTTTACTAAAAGTTATTATCCAATGGACAAAAGTTACAGTTAACAAAACTAGTGTCTATTGTCTAATGGATAATAGAATGTACCCAAATTTTATTTGCTAGATAAAATCTTAGACAAAGAAAACTTTGAAAACTATCTCTGGTTTCGAGTTTAGTAAGATCCTCCGGCCCTATTTCAACAATCCAAAATTTTCTGAAAATAAATATTAAAATAAGCAAAATAAGTCAAATAATTCATAAAAATCCACAAAAATTCACAAAAATCACAAATAACCGAAAAGCAAGAGAGAAAAGAAATTGGGGTATTAGAACTCTCCCTTTCTAAAAAGAATTTCATCCTCGAAATTCATCATACCTTAGAACAAATACGGATATTACTCTTTCATTATGTTTTCTAGCTCCCATGTTGCATCTCCAGTCACATCATTCTAGACTACTTTTACCAATGCAATTTTCTTGCCTCTGAGTTGCTTCACTCTCCTATCCTCAATCTTAATAGGAAGTGTTTCATAGGTCAAGTTCTTTTTTAGTTGTATTGTATCCGAATCTATGACATGGGTTGGATCAGGAATATACTTTTGCAATTGAGACACATTTAAGACATTATGAAGGTTGGAAAGAAAATGTGGTAAAGCTATTTGGTAGGCTACCAGACCTATCCGACGAAGAATTTGATACTGTCCGATGAATTTAGGAGTGAGTTTTCTGGATTTAATAACCCTTCCGACACTAGTCATTGGTGTAACTCTAAAATACACATGCTCATATTCCTCAAATTCAAGAGGTCGCCGTCTCTCATTGGCATAACTTTTTTGTTGACTCTTAGTTGCCCTCATTCTTTCCTGAATCATCTTAACTTTCTCAGTTATTTGATGTACAAGTTCAGTTCTTACTGTGAAACTTTCGCCATCTTGGTACCAACACAAAGGTGTTCTATATCGTCGCCCATACAACGTCTCATAGGGTGCCATCCCAATGCTTGTGTGGAAATTATTATTATAGGTGAACTCTATCAAAGGCAAGAATTCATCCTAACTCCCAGTCTGTTCTAAGACACAAGCTCTTAACAGATCTTCTAAAGATTGGATTGTCCTTTCTGACTGACCATTTGTTTACGGGTGATATGCAAAACTTAGATGAAGCTTCGTTCCCATGGCTCCTTGCAAACTCTGCCAAAAGCTTGATGTAAACCTTGGGTCTCTATCAGAAACAATACTCGAGGGCACACCATGTAGTCTAACAATCTCATCGATATACACTTGAGTCAATCTCTCCATCGAATACCTTATATTAATTGGAAAGAAGTGCACTGACTTCGTAAGTCGATCAATAATTACCCATATTGAATCATACCACTTTCTAGTCTTTGGCAGTCCACCTATAAAATCCATTGCAATACTATCCCATTTCTATTCTGGAATAGTCAAAGGTTGTAGCATTTCAGAAGGCTTTTGGTGTTCCACATTGGCTTTTTGGCAAACTAAACAAGACAACACATACTTGACAACATTCCTCTTCATTCCTTGCCACCAATATAATCATTTCAAATCCTGGTACATCTTAGTAGTTCCTGGGTGCATACTCAACTTGCTCTTATGGGCTTCATCAAGAATCATCTTCCTAAGCTCAGAATCACTCGATACACAAACTTTATCTCTGAATCTTAGGATCCCATCTGGTCCTTCCGTGAATTCAGATACAACACCTTGCTTCCACAGCTCCTTCTCATTTTGTAAGTATGAGTCACTTCCCTATAATCCTAGGCTTCATTATTACTAGTATTAAGTTGTTACAGGCTGTGTATAACTCCTTAATAGCTTTTGAGTTGACATAGGGCCTTGTCTAAGCTAAAATGATCCTCTTTTGTTCTAAAAACATAATGTCTTCGCTTACTTTCACTCCAAATGTGATAAACCTTTTTAAATCTGCAAAAACAAAGACAATAATAAGGATCCATATAAATTCATCAATAAACACAAGCAAATCACCATAATTTATCTGATTTAATATTATAAAATATAGGCTTATCAACCCTCCACTCTTGAGCTTTGCTTGTCCTCAAGTAAAGAATATGCATCAAAAACAAGATTAAACTCAATATCTAGAAACATGAATCAAGGAAAATTTCACAATTAAAGAATTCAATCAAGTTCGGCAATCAAATCCAATCCAGCAAGATCATTTAGCACTTAATACAATTAGAGGCTTGGGTCTAGCTTACATCTTTTCTCCTTACTAACCAATTGAGGTCACTCATCTTTCCATTGCTCAAGTGTTTAAGGACAAGGAGATCACTCTAGTTTCTCTTGATAAATGTGTGGAAATAGGTTTGCCCCAATGATTTAATATGTTAAGTTTTGATGATGACAAATACAAGACAAAAAGAATGATGCTTATGCTTTATAGTTGTGCTTAATAAATGACAAATGCATCACAAAAGAATGTTGATCATGTTACATAGATGTGCTTAATGAAATATATTGTATCATGCATGATTATGTATTTTATCTAGTTATATTTCACTTAATAATCATGCAATGAGATATATGTAACATTCCTCATATAATATATCCAATAATGCTTTATATGAGTCTTAATGAATTAATACTCATAATGAATTACTATTAGATTTGATTCTACTTAAATGAAAATGTACAAAATATTCTTTGTTGCATCTTACATAGAGCATATTTAGTAGTAATTGATAAATATCTTATTTGGATGTGTCTATGAAAGTCTTATATGCATGTTAGACAAACTAGAGTTATATATTTATGAATCATGCATATGAATATATTGAGTTATGATTTTGGACTAACTATGTTTATTTAAGTGAGTAATAATTTGTAGGATAGTCTAAGTACCAAGAATGAGCATTATAATAAGAAAGTAAAAAGATCACAACTATGCTTAACTCAAGAAGGATGAGAATGAAAAGGTGTTCCAAGCATTTGTAAGTTTTGAAGAGAAGATTTTCTTTGGAAGCTTGGATTACATCAAGAATTGATGGTAGCAAAAGATCAAGTCCAACATCTTCAAGAATAGCTTATAGGACTTAGATCTTGTGTAAAGGTAAATGAAAATCACACTAAACTCAAATAAGTTTTAAACACCTTTACAAGTGTTTCTAAAATGCTTAAATGCCCAACAAAATGTTTTTAGAAAGCTAGCCTTGGTGGTATTTCAAATCTATGAAAATAAGTTAAGTTTGTGTTTTACAAAATTAACATTTAGTTACTCTTTTGATCATAAATTTCAAATTACTTTAAGTTTTGTTATAAAACTTCTTTCATATGAAAATAAACTCAAAGATCTTTCTGATGAGTGGTCATTTGTTTTAAACGGATAAGAAATAAAGAAGTTATGACCATTTAAAGTCAGTTTTCAAAAACAATCAAGTTTGAGTTTTGCAAAACTGACCTTCAGTTACTAATTTGATCATATCTTTCAAAATACTTTGAGTTTAATTCTGAAACTTCTTTCATATCTATTTTCAAAGATCTTTCCAATGAGTGGTCATTCGCTTTAATCGGATAAGAAATGAAGAAGTTATGACCTTTTTAAGTTAGTTTTGAAAACCAGAAATGCTGTAATCGATTACACAAATCCTGTAATCGATTACCACTTTGGCAGAAGCCATGTAATCAATTACCAAAAGTGTGTAATCGATTACCAAGTGCCCAGAAATGTTTCTAACGGCTATAAATGACTAGTTTTCATAAAAAAATTATTATTAAACACTACCAACGGCTATTTTATCATTTGGGTTCTATAAATAAGTGTAGATTGAAGCATTTACACTTGGAGAAACTCTTGAACACTTGGTTTGATTCTTGAATCATCAAAATCATATTTTGAGCTTTAAAGTGTGAATCATTTATACCCATTGAGCTTCAACTTGTATTATCCATTCTTGAGAGAGTTTTCTATCATCCATACTTTGTTCTTCAAGTTGTATATCTACTCTTGTGAGAGTTTCTATTCTTTCTATTCACCTTAAAATCATTATAAGAGGGTGAGGTATCCAAAAGGTGTTGTTAGTGTTCTTGATTGTAAAGGTCATCAAGCACCTGTGAAGCTTGAAAAATTGGAGGCTCTAGCACAAGGGTAAGGTATCCCAAGGTGTGAGGAGTGCTCTTGCATGTACAAAGATTTTCTTAACACCCGTGAAGTCTAGGAGATAGTGAAGAAAATCTCAAGTTAAACTTGGAGACTAGACATAGGCCAAAAGTGGTTGGTGGCTAAACCAGGATAAATCTTAGTGTTTTCTCTTCTCAACTTTATCTCTTTATATTTGTGCTTTAACTATATATGCTTGAGTTGATCTTGATATCTAGTTTATTTGCTTAATTTAACATTTAACCGACGTTGTATTTGAGTAATCCTTAATAGTTGTGCCTTTGCTATGCATGTTCCGCTGCATTTATTAATTGAATGATTCAAAATGCATAATTTGTCAAAGTTTCATTAAATCTAGTCATCACCCAATTCACCTCCCTCTTAGGTAATGGTTGCCATGGCCAACAAAATGCATTGCCATAGGCTTGGTTATCAATCTAATCTCCACTTCCAAGTTTACATACAACACAAAAATCAAAAGAGCTTTCTTTGGTTGTAACAGGGCCAAGGGGAACAATGAAGGATAGGAAAAAGATAAATAAGGGTAAAGAATTTTTATGGATAAATTGATACTAAACAGAATCAAGTTCAAAAGATAATAAGTAGAACATAATGCACAATGGTAAAACAGATTCTCACTTTTAACCCAATATTCTCATTATTCTTCACCAATAATCCTTTTCTTTCTTTTTCCTTTCTCCATTTTCTTTTAGACTTTCTTTTTCTTTTTCTTTTTCCTTTTTTTAACCCTTGAAGAGAAAAACAACCCTTAATGACTTTTTAATTAACACATCAGTTGCTCCATTATTCTAAAAATAATTAATAAATATAACCTGATTATTCAATTAGGTATCCAAAGAAATCAATTTCAAGCTCAAATGGGCCAACTAAGGGCTTATTTTCTCAATGCAACTCGGAAAGTCAAGAAAGAATTATGCCTAATTGCCTTAATCATGTTCAAGTATGTATGTGAACCATTAAAGTTTCAACAAGATATCAAAGCAAGTTCTAACACACATCAATCAAGAAAAAACTCACTCCAGAAGAAACATAGGATTTTATTTATGAAAAATCCAATCATTAAAGCTCAAAACTCACTTTCTAACTAAGTTAATAGAGAGAACAAATGCAAGCAGACATGACTAATTTTCAACTAAGATGCTAAATTTCACTTTACTTAATTGAAAAAGATTGCTTTGCACAATATCAACTCATGAACAATGGATTCCCCTCTTAAACATATCTCTATCAGCTCAATATTTAATTCAGGAAATTAATACACAATTCCTACTTGATTACTATCAATACTCAAGTGTTCATTGATTTCACAAAAATTTTAAGAGTAGCCCCCACACTTAAGATAAACATTGTCCTCAATGTGGAAAATAAAAATAAAAATAACAGAACATAGGATAATGAAACTTCCCTAAAAATTAAACACAAGATCACGAAAGTGGTAGGGAAGGTGGAGCTTGGGAAAGGAATGTAGCCATGAACTCAAACATCTGATCTAACTGAGCAGCAACATATTATCAAAAACTGCACAAGAAAAACAAAAAGTGTCAAGACATTTTTTATTTATTTATGGGAAAAACTAAACAAAAATTGAAAAATAAAAAATAAGGATAGAAAAAAGGTTGCCTCCTATGAAGCGCTAAGTTAAAGTCATTAGCTTGACTATGGGCTAGTTCTATGCTCAGATGAGGCGGATGGAGTGGTGCTCAGTCCCCACTCCTTCTTCATATTGCTTCACTCTCTGGCCATTTAATCTTGAATGGTTGTTGGCCTTCTTTCTTTACCTCAAGCACACCGTGTGGTAAGACTCGAACAATTTCATATAGTCTATACCATTTTTACCACAACTTACTGGGAAAGAAACGTAGATATGAGTTATATACAAGAATTTTATCCCCAATCTTAAACTCACACTGCTTAATTTGCTTGTCGTGCCACTTCTTTTTTCTCTTCTTATAAATCTTAACATTCTCAAAGTCGGTGGTAGCCATGGTCGAGGTCTTCTCTAGCATATGATCAGTCACAGATTCTTGCAGATATGAAAATAAAATACTATCTGCAACATCTGTAAAAACTATGCACTTACATTAATTAAAGGAACTAAGATTTTTGACAGAATTAAAAATATTAAAAACCACTTCCTCATCATTTAATCGCAAGGTCAACTCCCCTTGATGGACATCAATCATAGTCTTTCCAGTGGCAAGGAATGGACACCCAAGTATGATTGGGACCTTGGAGTCCTCCTCCATGTCCAATGCAATGAAGTTTGCTGGAAAAATAAATTTGTCTACTTTCACCAAAACATCCTCCAATACACTATGAGGGTAAGTGATGGATCTATTAGCCAGCTGCAGTGAAAATGTTAGTAGGCTTTGGCTCCTGCATTCCTAATTTCTTAAAAATAGAGAAAGGCATCAAATTAATTCTAGCACCTAAATCATATAATGCTTTATCAAAATAAGAGTTACCAATAGAGTAAAGAATAGTAAAACACACTAGATCTTTTAATTTTAGTGGTAGCTTCTTCAAGAGAATGGCAGAGCACTCTTGATTGAGTCTTACCATCTTAAAATCCTCAAGCTTGTGCTTATTCATAAGTATTTCCTTCAAGAACTTTGCGTACTTGGGCATTTGGGAGATGACTTCAAAAAATGGAATGTTAATTTGTAATTTCTTGAACATCTCCAAGAATTTGGCAAATTGCTTGTCCTGAGTGTTCTTGAGCCTTTGAGGGAATGGAATAGAAGGCTTTTGTGGCTCACTTACATGTATCACGGAGGGTGCTTCACTTGCTTTCTCGTTTTTCATAGTAGTTGACTCATCAAGAATATCTCCATGCTTTTGCAATTGCTCATCCTTTTTATTGGAGAGATCCACAAGCTCCTTGCTACTTCTCAAGGTAATTGCCTTGGCATGTTCCTTCGGATTAGGCTTGGTAGTACCAAGCAATGTCCCCGGTGTCCTTTGTAACATCCTAGTACAAATATCTTGATATATCTAAGATAAACAATAGTAGCTGTAATACCCCAAAAATTATTTATTTCATCATAATCATTTTATAATATTTATGATTTTTAAGAATTTTTCTAGAAATATCAAATATTTTAATATATTCTTCATTTTACGTGCACACTGAGTGCAGTTGGAAAAACGAAATGTTTTCCCTGAGACTGGTAAACTTTGAACTGTGGAAACGTCGATGGGGGATCTTACTAAACTCGAGATTGGACACAATTTACGAGGTTTATATTTCTTAAGATTTTATCTGATAAATAAAATCATTGTACAGTAAAAAATTTTCCAATGAACAATAAATATTATTTTCATTAACTGTAACTTTTGTTCACTGGATAATAGCTCTAGCAGAGTGTTAATCATCTATTCTAGGATGTTCACTTTGTGTAACCACACTTCACTTTATTGAGAATGTGTGAAGCTTCTAAAGAAAGCTTCAAGGGAAACTTCTAGGAAGTTTCCTATCAACCAACACACTTTCTCTCCTCTCAAATGGGCTGCATGGCTGGATGGAAGGAAAACAAAAGATTGCAAGCTATCATTTTATTTCACTTCTCCTATTCACATTTCATTTCTCCTTCTCTCCCTCACGCACATTTCTTGTAACACCCTCCCTAGGGCGTCACATTTTAAAATAAAAACTTAAACCAATTATAATTATTTTATAAAAGCTTGAGTTTCAAAATACAAATTTTAAAATTTCTTTTTCGCAGAAATATAAACTTACCAAAAATTAAGAGTAACAATGAAATTAGATTGAACTGATTAACATACATATGCCATACACATCACAAAATAATCAACAATAAATTAAAACATGAAAATTACAGACTCAGAGAAACAGTAGTAAACCCAAAGAAAGTTACTACTAATAGCACGGTAATAACACTAACGAGGAAGAATAAAACTCAACCTAAAAAAAAATTCCATTTCTTCACCAACTGCATCATGTTGAAGTTTGGAAGATCACTTCTTGACGCTTTGTCACCATCTTCGAATATTGTCTCCAATAAGCTTCAAAATACGCTTCGCCTACTACACGAATTTAAACAATACAAACCAAACAAAACAATACAATAAAGAGGTGAGATCCCTTTCACCTTTACCAAGATCTGATGAGCAAAGAATGATACGAATGACTAGATCATTCCATACACACGATATCACAAATTTAGTCATATTATCGATTTACAATTAATTCTAATAAGCATATATTGTAATCGAATAAACCACAATAACATTACCAGGATAGATATAACAATTCACACTATATAAAATGCCATAACAATAAATCATAATAATATAGAATAAAGATTAAATGCAATATCAACATATAATATCCCAAATAAAAGATCATAGGTAAACGATCACGGATAAAAGATAATAATGTACCACATATAAACATATACAATGTGACACAATCCTACTCCATGGAGCTACAATACACACAACGATATCGTAGAGAATGAGTTGAGACTTCTATTAATCTTGCTTGACCAATCCAAATATTGCCTTGTCAAAACTTTGTGTCTATAGCTTTGGCTACCTACCCAACCATATTGCCTTGTCAAAACTTTGTGTCTATAGTGACCGTTGTGATTGCTATTGCACTGTCAATACTTTGTGTCTATAGCCCACGAAAAATAATCATAATAAAAACAATGGCATAGCATACAACCCAGACACACAGTCAAATAATTGTATACTACAGGCAGTCTGATAGTCCTCTCAAAACTTGATTAAGGATAGTGCTCGTCGAGAACATAAGTGTGTTATCATGTACCACGGCCCAGAAGGAGCTACCTCCTGTCCACATATGGAATAGTGCACACTATGAACTCCAAGTCCATATCAGGAACTGAACACACTATGCCTATCACATCGACAACACGATGTTATTCATCTCGTCAATCAAATCACCAATTTGGCACGACTCAATGCATGAACAAAGCAATAATTACCAAAACGTCCTCAAGTCTCAAATAATTACAGGAATGTCATCAATTCTCAATTATTTACAAAAATACCATCAAATCTCCATTATTTACAAAAACGCCACTAAACTTCCATTATATACAAAAATGCCATCAAACTTTTCATTATTTACAAAAATGCCATCAAACTTTAAATAATTACAAAAACAACCTCAGATTTCAAATAATATCAAAAACGCCCTCAATAGCGAAAATAATTACATAAATGCCCTCAATGGCATAAATAATTACATAAATGCCCTCAATGGCATAAATCTCAAAATACAGTACGCTCCCACTTGGCGCACTATCTTTTTCATAAAACCAAATCACAATACGCACCCACTTGGCGCAACATAACTTCTCATATATCTGGGTTCACCACATTGGCCCAATAGTAAAATTTGCTGTTTTTGTCAATCGCGTAGAAATTTTATTTTATTTTCAAAATCTTGTCGTTTTCACAATATATATCACATTTCCAAATCGCGTAAATGTAATTTGCTGTTTTCTCAATCGCGTAATATTTTTATATCATTTTCTCAATCGCATAAGCTTTTTAAATCATTTTCTTTTCCGTTTTCCTCAAATAAACAGTTTTTGACTAATAAACAAAATTATTAAGCAATTTAAAACCATTTAAAATATTTTTTTCCAAGCTACTGTAAAATATTTCAAATTAATGTATAATCTTTGTAAATACTAACAATACTTAAATTAGTTTCTAAAATTCAATTCGACCATTTCATTTTTAATAATCAAAACATTTTGATAAAATTTCCTTTAACATGCTTACTTACCTTAGATTATTTAGAATCCAATTTTTCTCACTTTTTGGCATGTTGGCCGAAATCTCATAGCATAAATAAAATTCTAAAAATTCATTTCTTTGTTCTAATTCACTTGAATTCACTTGATATTCATTAAAAACATTGTAAATCACCTTAATTCCTTCCATTCAATGGTATGACCGAACCTAGGGTTTTGCATTCTTTGGAATGCTCATGCATTTCTAACATTATAATAACACATACAATACATATGCCACATATTTCAACACTATAGGCATGCAAAATATTCTAAAGCTATAATCCTGCATATAAAAATAAATAAATCACCAACCGAAAAACACTTAAATAATCAAATAATTAACACAAGCCACAACAATTCAAACCACCACAATTACACAAACCGAATCCTCATGGATTCTTCATACACAGACAAAAACATTCCTCACCACCAACACATGGTTGATGAGGGTAATCTCCCTCTTACCTCTTGAAGACAAAATAACCGGTTAGTCTCCTCCTTCTCCTTGAAATTTCGGGTAGCCTCCAAACAAAATCCTAACAATTTAAAACAATTAGTAAAAACTCATACAAGGTTTAATATGGAAAAACCATGGAACAATCATGGTTAGAAATATTAAAAATCAAGATTTAAACCAAAGAAATCAAAACTCACCTTTAGGGAAGTAAGCAAAAAGCTTGAGTTTGGACTAGCTAAAGTGGTTTTTTAGCAAAACCTTGAGAATAAAAATTGCTTAGAATGGTGTTAGGCTTTAGGAAATGGTGTTGATAAAAATTATAAGGGAGTGAGTATGTGGGTTGAGATATTGACCGAATAAAAGAGAAGAAAATAGGAGAAGAAATAGTTAAAGCACAACTTGAATTAAAATAAAATCAAGAGATGAAGGATTAAAGATTGGATGGTGTGGTTTGGAAGTGAAGACCGAATGGTGCTCCAAGAAGTCCTTCTACGTGAGCTTGGAAGAAAAGGAGAGAACAAAGAAATATTTGGTATTTTCTCAAGTGTGCAGGCCGTAGGAAAAAGTGAGAAGGAATAAGGCCTTAAGGCTTTAGTTAATTTCAAAAACTAATCCTAGCCATTCATCCACTCAATGGTTGAGATAATGTCTTGGCCTCCAAGGGTGCTTGTGATTGGTTGAACCAAGCCTAGTCATAGTCATGACAAAGCTTGTCTTGAACCTTCCAAAGCTCCTCCCTTGCCTTGGCCGTAGAAATCAAATGAAAGGCCACCAATATTGACTTTGTTTTACTTGGTTTAATTGACAAAAAGTGTTAAAAATTAAATTATAATATTGGCTTCACAAAAATTAGCTTTGCCGTGGAATCACATGCAAAAAGGCCATCAATATTGACTAGTCTTACTTGGTTAATTAATGAAAGATAGTAAGAATTAAATTGAAATATTTTGCCTTCCAAAAAGTAGCTTGGCCGTAGACTTCAACCAAGAAAGGCCATCAATATTGACTTTTCTTCATTTGTTTAATTTAGGCATCCTACGTGAATTCACTTGGTGAATTGGATATTAGAGCACTTTGTTCTCCTTTACTAATTAAGTATAAAAATTGTTTTCCATATATATCTAATTATATGCTAATAAATTGGTTAATTAGTTAGGTTGATTATCTTAACAAATCTTAATTAATATACTAATCACATAACTAATTAATTTAACATATATTAACATATATCATAGCCTTTAGTTAATATTAGTATATCTAATTAACATTTAGATTATAATTAGTTAAGAATTAAACTAGTCTACTTAATTGTTTATCTAATTACATAACTAGTTAATTAGACAAATAATTACATATTTTATAATCTCTAAACAATATTAGCACATCTAATTAATATTTAGATTATAATTATTTTATAACTAAACTAGTTTAATTAATTTGCTAATTAAGTAATTAATCTACTCAAACTAAGCTTAATTAATTTACTAATCCTAAAGTCAAGTCTACAAATTTTGACTTAATCCTAGCCATTGATTCATCTTTAAATCCTATCCATTGATCAAATCCATGGTCATCATCCAAGCTTATCCATCAAGATTCAATCCTAGCCATTTATCAAATCTATGGTCAACATTCAAGCTTATCCACCAAGATTCAATCCTAACCATTCATTAAATCTATGGTCATCAAGATTGCATCTAATGGTCCAAAATGGTCAAGCCACTTTTGTTGACTTTGTCTTTATTAGTTTGACTTCTAGGTGTCTTATTTCTATTGGTCCAAGTTTCTTGTTTCTATTGGTTACTTTATTTACACGTGGGTCCCGCACACACACAGTATCGGGTCCACTATCAAAATTTATACTGAGTAATAAAATAATACTAAAAATTATTTTATCACACGCTTAAATTCTAAAAATTACTGAAACTAATTTATATATCAATCAATTGGGTTTAGTAAGATCCCCAACTCTAATTAATTAAAATAATATTTTTCCGACCAGAAAAATTATTATTTTCCTGTCCCGGAGCAAATCTCACAAAAAGTCCAAATAAAATCACAGACAGTAATATCAAACACTGTATCATGTAGAAAAACCAAAAACAGTACATTCGGGATGAAATGGTCATTTTTCCATCTTTCCCCATCACGAAGCAAAACACTCAAAACGGTCAAATAAAATAACAGACAGTATTATATGTCTGTATTTCATACAGAAAAACAAGAAACAATAAAATAAGGATACATCGGTCTTTTACCCAAAAATTGGGGTGTTACAACTCTCCCCTCCTAAAAAAAGAATTTCGCCCCCGAAATTCGTAGCGGTTTCGAGAATAGTCTAGGATACTACTCTTGCATCACCGTTTACGTCACCTCCGTCATTCCAGATTACCTCGACCAACGAAAACTCCTTGCGTCGCGTAAAACATGGAGTACTATTTTAGTATGGTTCCTCATAATTTCAAGAATAGATCAGAATGTCATTAATAAAGATAATGACAATTCTGTCGAGAGAAGGATGAAAGATACTATCCACCACGCTTCCGCTACGCCACTCTGATCAGTATCACTTGAAATTTCCATGCCTTTGTACAGCTTCACTCTCTGGCCTTTGCTTTTAACAGGAAGTGTCTCACAATACAAGTTCTCTTTTTAACAATACTGTATCTGATACTATGACACGATTTTGACTAAGAATATCCTTTCTTTTGCAATTGCAATACACAAAAAGATATTATAAAGATTTAGAAAGAAAAGGTAGAGAAACTATCTGAATTGTTACCAGACATGTCCAACAAAGAATTTGACATTACCCGATTTTAAGAATGAGTTTTCTGAGACACTAAAATTCTACTAAAACAATTTACAGGATATGATTAAAATAACCAATCCATATATAAGATCACATCTATCCTATGAAAGAGGTAGACAATTTAGATTAACCGAAAAGATTATTTAAGGAACTAGATAGTAATAACGGATTTGATAACAAAAGTAGAAATAGATAAGTTAAAAGGTAACAAAGATACCAGTAATTCTAATTAACCCAAATAGTCAATTAGTCATAAAAGAATGGGTTAAACCAAAGTACATTTCGCAAATGCGTCATATGAAAGATATCATAAAGACATAGAAACAAGAGATGATAGAATCATCCATACCACCGAACCTATCCAATAAAGAAATTGATATGGTCCGTTGAATTTAGAAGTAAACTTTTTAACTTGAACAATTTGACCAACTGGTCTAACAGAGCATGGATGGTTAGAAAAATACCCAATCCATATTTTTAGATTGTGTCTGTTTTGAGAAAGAAGCATACCAATTAAATCAACAAAAAAAATTTAATTATTTAACAGACTTAGGATGGTTTAAGCAACTCAAGTAATCAAACACAAGTTTTAAGAACCAGAAATAGAAACAACCAGGTCAAAAGATAATGAAGACACGTAAAACTCTAATTGACCCACACAATTATATGCCATAAAGAAATAGGTTACCTTCGAATTATACAAGATAGTTAAAAATCACCTTTTTATGATACACACTTCTTTATTTAGATCCTCGCTAAAACACTTTTGCTCCACTTGATGAATCGTTGTTCCATTCCACTTGAGATGTCGAAACACATCCTGCTTCCTCACGTGTACGTTTACTACAAATCATCGCCTTTCTTCAAAGACAGATGAATCATAATACAATGGAAACCAAAGTAACCATCTCAAACAACGTTGTCTCCTCTCGAAGTCCAAACACAGAGAGTTACACAACAAAAACAAGACAGACCTAACCACAAACCCCAAAAAGACTCTAACCGTGCTCTGATACCAACTAATGTAACACCCTCCCTAAAGGCGTCACATTTTAAAATAAAAACTTAAACCAATTATAATTATTTTATAAAAGCTTGAGTTTCAAAATACAAATTTTAAAATTTCTTTTTCGCAGAAATATAAACTTACCAAAAATTAAGAGTAACAATGAAATTAGATTGAACTGATTAACATACATATGCCATACACATCACAAAATAATCAACAATAAATTAAAACATGAAAATTACAGACTCAGAGAAACAGTAGTAAACCCAAAGAAAGTTACTACTAATAGCACGGTAATAACACTAACGAGGAAGAATAAAACTCAACCTAAAAAAAAATTCCATTTCTTCACCAACTGCATCATGTTGAAGTTTGGAAGATCACTTCTTGACGCTGTCACCATCTTCAGAATATTGTCTCCAATAAGCTTCAAAATACGCTTCGCCTACTACACGAATTTAAACAATACAAACCAAACAAAACAATACAATAAAGAGGTGAGATCCCCTTTCACCTTTACCAGTACGGTAGCAAAGAATGATACGAATGACTAGATCATTCCATACACACAGATATCACAAATTTAGTCATATTATCGATTTACAATTAATTCTAATAAGCATATATTGTAATCGAATAAACCACAATAACATTACCAGGATAGATATAACAATTCACACTATATAAAATGCCATAACAATAAATCATAATAATATAGAATAAAGATTAAATGCAATATCAACATATAATATCCCAAATAAAAGATCATAGGTAAACGATCACAGATAAAAGATAATAATGTACCACATATAAACATATACAATGTGACACAATCCTACTCCATGGAGCTACAATACACACAACGATATCAGAGAGAATGAGTTGAGACTTCTATTAGTACTGCCTAGCCAATCCAGCTATTGCACTTTGTCAAAACTTTGTGTCTATAGCTTTGGCTACCCCGACCAGCTATTGCACTGTCAAAACTTTGTGTCTATAGCTGACCGTTGTGATTGCTATTGCACTGTCAATACTTTGTGTCTATAGCCCACGAAAAATAATCATAATAAAAACAATGGCATAGCATACAACCCACATACACAGTCAAATAATTGTATACTACAGTACGATAGTCCTCTCAAAACTTGATTAAGGATAGTGCTCGTCGAGAACATAAGTGTGTTATCATGTACCACACCGTAAGAGCTACCTCCTGTCCACATATGGAATAGTGCACACTATGAACTCCAAGTCCATATCAGGAACTGAACACACTATGCCTATCACATCGACAACACGATGTTATTCATCTCGTCAATCAAATCACCAATTTGGCACGACTCAGTGCATGAACAAAGCAATAATTACCAAAACGTCCTCAAGTCTCAAATAATTACAGGAATGTCATCAATTCTCAATTATTTACAAAAATACCATCAAATCTCCATTATTTACAAAAACGCCACTAAACTTCCATTATATACAAAAATGCCATCAAACTTTTCATTATTTACAAAAATGCCATCAAACTTTAAATAATTACAAAAACAACCTCAGATTTCAAATAATATCAAAAACGCCTCAATAGCGAAAATAATTACATAAATGCCCTCAATGGCATAAATAATTACATAAATGCCCTCATGGCATAAATCTCAAAATACAAGATGCGCTCCCACTTGGCGCACTATCTTTTTCATAAAACCAAATCACAATACGCACCCACTTGGCGCAACATAACTTCTCATATATCCGGGTTCACCACATTGGCCCAATAGTAAAATTTTCGTTTTTGTCAATCGCGTAGAAATTTTATTTTATTTTCAAAATCTTGTCGTTTTCACAATATATATCACATTTCCAAATCGCGTAAATGTAATTTGCTTGTTTTCTCAATCGCGTAATATTTTTATATCATTTTCTCAATCGCATAAGCTTTTTAAATCATTTTCTTTTCCGTTTTCCTCAAATAAACAGCTTTTTGACTAATAAACAAAATTATTAAGCAATTTAAAACCATTTAAAATATTTTTTTCCAAGCTACTGTAAAATATTTCAAATTAATGTATAATCTTTGTAAATACTAACAATACTTAAATTAGTTTCTAAAATTCAATTCGACCATTTCATTTTTAATAATCAAAACATTTTGATAAAATTTCCTTTAACATGCTTACTTACCTTAGATTATTTAGAATCCAATTTTTCTCACTTTTTGGCATGTTGGCCGAAATCTCATAGCATAAATAAAATTCTAAAAATTCATTTCTTTGTTCTAATTCACTTGAATTCACTTGATATTCATTAAAAACATTGTAAATCACCTTAATTCCTTCCATTCAATGGTATGACCGAACCTAGGGTTTTGCATTCTTTGGAATGCTCATGCATTTCTAACATTATAATAACACATACAATACATATGCCACATATTTCAACACTATAGGCATGCAAAATATTCTAAAGCTATAATCCTGCATATAAAAATAAATAAATCACCAACCGAAAAACACTTAAATAATCAAATAATTAACACAAGCCACAACAATTCAAACCACCACAATTACACAAACCGAATCCTCATGGATTCTTCATACACAGAACAAAAACATTCCTCACCACCAACACATGGTTGATGAGGATAATCTCCCTCTTACCTCTTGAAGACAAAATAACCTAAGTTAGTCTCCTCCTTCTCCTTGAAATTTCGGTAGCCTCCAAACAAAATCCTAACAATTTAAAACAATTAGTAAAAACTCATACAAGGTTTAATATGGAAAAACCATGGAACAATCATGGTTAGAAATATTAAAAATCAAGATTTAAACCAAAGAAATCAAAACTCACCTTTAGGGAAGTAAGCAACAAAAGCTTGAGTTTGGACTAGCTAAAGTGGTTTTTTAGCAAAACCTTGAGAATAAAAATTGCTTAGAATGGTGTTAGGCTTTAGGAAATGGTGTTGATAAAAATTATAAGGGAGTGAGTATGTGGGTTGAGATATTGACCGAATAAAAGAGAAGAAAATAGGAGAAGAAATAGTTAAAGCACAACTTGAATTAAAATAAAATCAAGAGATGAAGGATTAAAGATTGGATGGTGTGGTTTGGAAGTGAAGACCGAATGGTGCTCCAAGAAGTCCTTCTACGTGAGCTTGGAAGAAAAGGAGAGAACAAAGAAATATTTGGTATTTTCTCAAGTGTGCAGCCGTAGGAAAAAGTGAGAAGGAATAAGGCCTTAAGGCTTTAGTTAATTTCAAAAACTAATCCTAGCCATTCATCCACTCAATGGTTGAGATAATGTCTTGGCCTCCAAGGGTGCTTGTGATTGGTTGAACCAAGCCTAGTCATAGTCATGACAAAGCTTGTCTTGAACCTTCCAAAGCTCCTCCCTTGCCTTGGCCGTAGAAATCAAATGAAAGGCCACCAATATTGACTTTGTTTTACTTGGTTTAATTGACAAAAAGTGTTAAAAATTAAATTATAATATTGGCTTCACAAAAATTAGCTTTGCCGTGGAATCACATGCAAAAAGGCCATCAATATTGACTAGTCTTACTTGGTTAATTAATGAAAGATAGTAAGAATTAAATTGAAATATTTTGCCTTCCAAAAAGTAGCTTGGCCGTAGACTTCAACCAAGAAAGGCCATCAATATTGACTTTTCTTCATTTGTTCAATTTAGGCATCCTACGTGAATTCACTTGGTGAATTGGATATTAGAGCACTTTGTTCTCCTTTACTAATTAAGTATAAAAATTGTTTTCCATATATATCTAATTATATGCTAATAAATTGGTTAATTAGTTAGGTTAATTATCTTAACAAATCTTAATTAATATACTAATCACATAACTAATTAATTTAACATATATTAACATATATCATAGCCTTTAGTTAATATTAGTATATCTAATTAACATTTAGATTATAATTAGTTAAGAATTAAACTAGTCTACTTAATTGTTTATCTAATTACATAACTAGTTAATTAGACAAATAATTACATATTTTATAATCTCTAAACAATATTAGCACATCTAATTAATATTTAGATTATAATTATTTTATAACTAAACTAGTTTAATTAATTTGCTAATTAAGTAATTAATCTACTCAAACTAAGCTTAATTAATTTACTAATCCTAAAGTCAAGTCTACAAATTTTGACTTAATCCTACCATTGATTCATCTTTAAATCCTATCCATTGATCAAATCCATGGTCATCATCCAAGCTTATCCATCAAGATTCAATCCTAGCCATTTATCAAATCTATGGTCAACATTCAAGCTTATCCACCAAGATTCAATCCTAACCATTCATTAAATCTATGGTCATCAAGATTGCATCTAATGGTCCAAAATGGTCAAGCCACTTTTGTTGACTTTGTCTTTATTAGTTTGACTTCTAGGTGTCTTATTTCTATTGGTCCAAGTTTCTTGTTTCTATTGGTTACTTTATTTACACGTGGGTCCCGCACACACACAGTATCGGGTCCACTATCAAAATTTATACTGAGTAATAAAATAATACTAAAAATTATTTTATCGCACAGTTAAATTCTAAAAATTACTGAAACTAATTTATATATCAATCAATTGGGTTTAGTAAGATCCCCAACTCTAATTAATTAAAATAATATTTTTCCGACCGAAAAAATTATTATTTTCCGTCCCGAGCAAATCTCACAAAAAGTCCAAATAAAATCACAGACAATAATATCAAACAACAGTATCATGTAGAAAAACCAAAAACAAGACATTCGGGATGAAATGGTCATTTTTCCATCTTTCCCCATCACGAAGCAAAACACTCAAAACGGTCAAATAAAATAACAGACAGTATTATATGTCTGTATTTCATACAGAAAAACAAGAAACAATAAAATAAGGATACATCGGTCTTTTACCCAAAAATTGGGGTGTTACAACTCTCCCCTCCTAAAAAAAGAATTTCGCCCCCGAAATTCGTAGCGGTTTCAGAATAGTCTAGGATACTACTCTTGCATCACCGTTTACGTCACCTCCGTCATTCTAGATTACCTCGACCAACGAAAACTCCTTGCGTCGCGTAAAACATGGAGTACTATTTTAGTATGGTTCCTCATAATTTCAAGAATAGATCAGAATGTCGTTAATAAAGATAATGACAATTCTGTCGAGAGAAGGATGAAAGATACTATCCACCACGCTTCCGCTACGCCACTCTGATCAGTATCACTTGAAATTTCCATGCCTTTGTACAGCTTCACTCTCTGGCCTTTGCTTTTAACAGGAAGTGTCTCACAATACAAGTTCTCTTTTTAACAATACTGTATCTGATACTATGACACGATTTTGACTAAGAATATCCTTTCTTTTGCAATTGCAATACACAAAAAGATATTATAAAGATTTAGAAAGAAAAGGTAGAGAAACTATCTGAATTGTTACCAGACATGTCCAACAAAGAATTTGACATTACCCGATTTTAAGAATGAGTTTTCTGAGACACTAAAATTCTACTGAAACAATTTACAGGATATGATTAAAATAACCAATCCATATATAAGATCACATCTATCCTATGAAAGAGGTAGACAATTTAGATTAACCGAAAAGATTATTTAAGGAACTAGATAGTAATAACGGATTTGATAACAAAAGTAGAAATAGATAAGTTAAAAGGTAACAAAGATACCAGTAATTCTAATTAACCCAAATAGTCAATTAGTCATAAAAGAATGGGTTAAACCAAAGTACATTTCGCAAATGCGTCATATGAAAGATATCATAAAGACATAGAAACAAGAGATGATAGAATCATCCATACCACCGAACCTATCCAATAAAGAAATTGATATGGTCCGTTGAATTTAGAAGTAAACTTTTTAACTTGAACAATTTGACCAACTGGTCTAACAGAGCATGGATGGTTAGAAAAATACCCAATCCATATTTTTAGATTGTGTCTGTTTTGAGAAAGAAGCATACCAATTAAATCAACAAAAAAAATTTAATTATTTAACAGACTTAGGATGGTTTAAGCAACTCAAGTACTCAACCACATGTTTTAGAACCAGAAATAGAAACAACCAGGTCAAAAGATAATGAAGACACAGAAAACTCTAATTGACCCACACAATTATATGCCATAAAGAAATAGGTTACCTTCGGAATTATACAGTATAGTTAAAAAATCACCTTTTTATGATACACACTTCTTTATTTAGATCCTCAGTCTAAAACACTTTTGCTCCACTTGATGAATCGTTGTTCCATTCCACTTGAGATGTCGAAACACATCCTGCTTCCTCACGTGTACGTTTACTACAAATCATCGCCTTTCTTCAAAGACAGATGAATCATAATACAATGGAAACCAAAGTAACCATCTCAAACAACGTTGTCTCCTCTCGAGTCCAAACACGAGAGAGTTACACAACAAAAACAAGACAGACCTAACCACAAACCCCAAAAAGACTCTAACCGTGCTCGATACCAACTAATGTAACACCCTCCTAGGCGTCACATTTTAAAATAAAAACTTAAACCAATTATAATTATTTTATAAAAGCTTGAGTTTCAAAATACAAATTTTAAAATTTCTTTTTCGCAAAATATAAACTTACCAAAAATTAAGAGTAACAATGAAATTAGATTGAACTGATTAACATACATATGCCATACACATCACAAAATAATCAACAATAAATTAAAACATGAAAATTACAGACTCGAGAAACAAAGAGTAAACCCAAAGAAAGTTACTACTAATAGCACGTAATAACACTAACGAGGAAGAATAAAACTCAACCTAAAAAAAAATTCCATTTCTTCACCAACTGCATCATGTTGAAGTTTGGAAGATCACTTCTTGACGCTGTCACCATCTTCAGAATATTGTCTCCAATAAGCTTCAAAATACGCTTCGCCTACTACACGAATTTAAACAATACAAACCAAACAAAACAATACAATAAAGAGGTGAGATCCCCTTTCACCTTTACCAAGATTTGTAGCAAAGAATGATACGAATGACTAGATCATTCCATACACACGATATCACAAATTTAGTCATATTATCGATTTATAATTAATTCTAATAAGCATATATTGTAATCGAATAAACCACAATAACATTACCAGGATAGATATAACAATTCACACTATATAAAATGCCATAACAATAAATCATAATAATATAGAATAAAGATTAAATGCAATATCAACATATAATATCCCAAATAAAAGATCATAGGTAAACGATCACGGATAAAAGATAATAATGTACCACATATAAACATATACAATGTGACACAATCCTACTCCATGGAGCTACAATACACACAACGATATCGAGAGAGAATGAGTTGAGACTTCTATTAGTACTTGCCTGCCTACCAATCCAATTATTGACTTGTCAAAACTTTGTGTCTATAGCTTTGGCTACCCCGACCACTATTGCATCATTGTCAAAACTTTGTGTCTATAGTCGACCGCCGTTGTGATTGCTATTGCCTTGTCAATACTTTGTGTCTATAGCCCACGAAAAATAATCATAATAAAAACAATGGCATAGCATACAACCCAGACACACACAAATAATTGTATACTACAGCGGTCGATAGTCCTCTCAAAACTTGATTAAGGATAGTGCTTCGTCGAGAACATAAGTGTGTTATCATGTACCACTACCCGAAGGAGCTACCTCCCGTCCACATATGGAATAGTGCACACTATGAACTCCAAGTCCATATCAGGAACTGAACACACTATGCCTATCACATCGACAACACGATGTTATTCATCTCGTCAATCAAATCACCAATTTGGCACGACTCAATGCATGAACAAAGCAATAATTACCAAAACGTCCTCAAGTCTCAAATAATTACAGGAATGTCATCAATTCTCAATTATTTACAAAAATACCATCAAATCTCCATTATTTACAAAAACGCCACTAAACTTCCATTATATACAAAAATGCCATCAAACTTTTCATTATTTACAAAAATGCCATCAAACTTTAAATAATTACAAAAACAACCTCAGATTTCAAATAATATCAAAAACGCCCTCAATAGCGAAAATAATTACATAAATGCCCTCAATGGCATAAATAATTACATAAATGCCCTCAATGGCATAAATCTCAAAATACAGTACGCTCCCACTTGGCGCACTATCTTTTTCATAAAACCAAATCACAATACGCACCCACTTGGCGCAACATAACTTCTCATATATCTGGGTTCACCACATTGGCCCAATAGTAAAATTTGCTGTTTTTGTCAATCGCGTAGAAATTTTATTTTATTTTCAAAATCTTGTCGTTTTCACAATATATATCACATTTCCAAATCGCGTAAATGTAATTTGTCTTGTTTTCTCAATCGCGTAATATTTTTATATCATTTTCTCAATCGCATAAGCTTTTTAAATCATTTTCTTTTCCGTTTTCCTCAAATAAACAGTTTTTGACTAATAAACAAAATTATTAAGCAATTTAAAACCATTTAAAATATTTTTTTCCAAGCTACTGTAAAATATTTCAAATTAATGTATAATCTTTGTAAATACTAACAATACTTAAATTAGTTTCTAAAATTCAATTCGACCATTTCATTTTTAATAATCAAAACATTTTGATAAAATTTCCTTTAACATGCTTACTTACCTTAGATTATTTAGAATCCAATTTTTCTCACTTTTTGGCATGTTGGCCGAAATCTCATAGCATAAATAAAATTCTAAAAATTCATTTCTTTGTTCTAATTCACTTGAATTCACTTGATATTCATTAAAAACATTGTAAATCACCTTAATTCCTTCCATTCAATGGTATGACCGAACCTAGGGTTTTGCATTCTTTGGAATGCTCATGCATTTCTAACATTATAATAACACATACAATACATATGCCACATATTTCAACACTATAGGCATGTAAAATATTCTAAAGCTATAATCCCGCATATAAAAATAAATAAATCACCAACCGAAAAACACTTAAATAATCAAATAATTAACACAAGCCACAACAATTCAAACCACCACAATTACACAAACCGAATCCTCATGGATTCTTCATACACAGAACAAAAACATTCCTCACCACCAACACATGGTTGATGAGGGTAATCTCCCTCTTACCTCTTGAAGACAAAATAACCTTAGTCTCCTCCTTCTCCTTGAAATTTCGGGTAGCCTCCAAACAAAATCCTAACAATTTAAAACAATTAGTAAAAACTCATACAAGGTTTAATATGGAAAAACCATGGAACAATCATGGTTAGAAATATTAAAAATCAAGATTTAAACCAAAGAAATCAAAACTCACCTTTAGGGAAGTAAGCAAAAAGCTTGAGTTTGGACTAGCTAAAGTGGTTTTTTAGCAAAACCTTGAGAATAAAAATTGCTTAGAATGGTGTTAGGCTTTAGGAAATGGTGTTGATAAAAATTATAAGGGAGTGAGTATGTGGGTTGAGATATTGACCGAATAAAAGAGAAGAAAATAGGAGAAGAAATAGTTAAAGCACAACTTGAATTAAAATAAAATCAAGAGATGAAGGATTAAAGATTGGATGGTGTGGTTTGGAAGTGAAGACCGAATGGTGCTCCAAGAAGTCCTTCTACGTGAGCTTGGAAGAAAAGGAGAGAACAAAGAAATATTTGGTATTTTCTCAAGTGTGCAGCCGTAGGAAAAAGTGAGAAGGAATAAGGCCTTAAGGCTTTAGTTAATTTCAAAAACTAATCCTAGCCATTCATCCACTCAATGGTTGAGATAATGTCTTGGCCTCCAAGGGTGCTTGTGATTGGTTGAACCAAGCCTAGTCATAGTCATGACAAAGCTTGTCTTGAACCTTCCAAAGCTCCTCCCTTGCCTTGGCCGTAGAAATCAAATGAAAGGCCACCAATATTGACTTTGTTTTACTTGGTTTAATTGACAAAAAGTGTTAAAAATTAAATTATAATATTGGCTTCACAAAAATTAGCTTTGCTTAGTGGAATCACATGCAAAAAGGCCATCAATATTGACTAGTCTTACTTGGTTAATTAATGAAAGATAGTAAGAATTAAATTGAAATATTTTGCCTTCCAAAAAGTAGCTTGGCCGTAGACTTCAACCAAGAAAGGCCATCAATATTGACTTTTCTTCATTTGTTCAATTTAGGCATCCTACGTGAATTCACTTGGTGAATTGGATATTAGAGCACTTTGTTCTCCTTTACTAATTAAGTATAAAAATTGTTTTCCATATATATCTAATTATATGCTAATAAATTGGTTAATTAGTTAGGTTAATTATCTTAACAAATCTTAATTAATATACTAATCACATAACTAATTAATTTAACATATATTAACATATATCATAGCCTTTAGTTAATATTAGTATATCTAATTAACATTTAGATTATAATTAGTTAAGAATTAAACTAGTCTACTTAATTGTTTATCTAATTACATAACTAGTTAATTAGACAAATAATTACATATTTTATAATCTCTAAACAATATTAGCACATCTAATTAATATTTAGATTATAATTATTTTATAACTAAACTAGTTTAATTAATTTGCTAATTAAGTAATTAATCTACTCAAACTAAGCTTAATTAATTTACTAATCCTAAAGTCAAGTCTACAAATTTTGACTTAATCCTAGCCATTGATTCATCTTTAAATCCTATCCATTGATCAAATCCATGGTCATCATCCAAGCTTATCCATCAAGATTCAATCCTAGCCATTTATCAAATCTATGGTCAACATTCAAGCTTATCCACCAAGATTCAATCCTAACCATTCATTAAATCTATGGTCATCAAGATTGCATCTAATGGTCCAAAATGGTCAAGCCACTTTTGTTGACTTTGTCTTTATTAGTTTGACTTAGTGTGTCTTATTTCTATTGGTCCAAGTTTCTTGTTTCTATTGGTTACTTTATTTACACGTGGGTCCCGCACACACACAGTATCGGGTCCACTATCAAAATTTATCTTGAGTAATAAAATAATACTAAAAATTATTTTATCGCATTAGCTTAAATTCTAAAAATTACTAAACTAATTTATATATCAATCAATTGGGTTTAGTAAGATCCCCCAACTCTAATTAATTAAAATAATATTTTTTCGACCGTAAAAATTATTATTTTCCGTCTCCGAGCAAATCTCACAAAAAGTCCAAATAAAATCACAGACAAGTATATCAAACACTGTATCATGTAGAAAAACCAAAAACAGTACATTCGGGATGAAATGGTCATTTTTCCATCTTTCCCCATCACGAAGCAAAACACTCAAAACGGTCAAATAAAATAACAGACAGTATTATATGTCTGTATTTCATACAGAAAAACAAGAAACAATAAAATAAGGATACATCGGTCTTTTACCCAAAAATTGGGGTGTTACATTTCTCTCTTTCTCTCTTCTCCTACACGGTCGCACACCACCATTGTTGAGCCTTCAAGCTTTTTTTCTCAAGCCAACTTAGACTATTGTTCTTCCTTATCATCTTGAAGCTGTCTTCCTTGTTGGACACCTCTTGACTCTTCCATTTTCACCATTTACTGCCCAGCTCCAAAGCTTGAAGCTTTGAGGTAAAGCTCTCAACTTTCTTTTCTTTTTCTCCTCATTTTCGTGGTCCATGGTCACCATTGTGATCAAGGACTACTTTTTTCAAGTTTTAGTGGTTGATTTGGTGAGTTGACCATCTTAGGTTTTCTTGTGGGAGGTAGACAAAAAGCTTGAAAGAGAGCTTACCTTCCCTATCGTCTCTTAAGGTAAGAGGAAGATTATTCTCTTTAACCCATTTTGGTGGTGAGGAACTTATTGTTGTGTTGATGGGATGAAAACCTATTTGTGGGATACCCTTTTGTTTGAGTGATTTTGGCTGCATTTTGATTGGTTGAGTAGCATGATTTTGATGTATGTTGATGGATCTTGGAATGCTTGAAGGATGGAATGGATACTGGTGATTTTCTGCATTTCTAGAGGATTACACGGCCTAGGCCGTGTGAGGGCATACGGCCATGTAATCCAGGCTTGCCAGAAAATGGTATGGGCATTTTTCTGCAGAAATCCAGAGCTGTACACGGCCTAGCCCGTGTATTTTGGCATGGCCGTGAAATCGAGGCTGTGTAATTCCTCAAGGCCGTGTAACTTGGGTGGTGAATGATTGTAGGCATTTCTAGCCCCTTGGAGGCTCCCAGTCTCCCTAAGCACTTGTCAGGAGGCTTTTGTACTAGGATGAACATAATTAATTGAACAATTAGACACTTAATTTGGATTTCATAATATGGAAAGAATAAAGAACAAGTCTTTAACTTATAGCTTGGAGTGGTCCTTGAATAAAGAAAGAACATGAGTATGGGTGAGGTTGTGAGAAACATAATGAAATTAAGGTTGGACTTTTATAATAAGTTCGAATGGTACGTAAGCAACCTTGAGATTTGTTATTGGCTTGATGTGGATCCGTGAGTGGGATCAAACCTTGTTGATAAATGATTTGACATGTGATTCTAGACGTGAAATGCTATGACTGTGAATCTATATATATGCATACAGATATGCATTGAATCTATGTGCATTGAGCATGATTTGAAACATGCATGGAAAGTCTGTTGGACTATTGTTAAGGCCAATTTGCCTAGGAGTTGAATCACACCTATATACGGGTGCGAATAGACTAGTGTAGGTCTCTTATTGACCTTTAGGGCATCGGGGTGTGGGTACCTCGTAATGGACAGTTAGTAGCTCTTTTGTCCGTGGGCCAAACCGATGCAAACGCACTGACGATCCAGGCCAGACACTATCCTATATCGAGATCTGTGTAGAATGTCTTGTACAATGCCGTGATGTGCACATTGATAAATTGAGAATTTTAGCACTTGAAGGCCTCGGCAGCCACAATATAGACATACCTCCTGATCATTTTCTCTGACATTTTTTTCTAGCTCCATGGAGTAGGATTTTTGGTATCATGTGCATGTGCATAGTGAGTCGCCATATCATTTGACATTTACTTATTTGTATGAAAATTTAATTTGTTGTCTTATTACTATTATAACTTCCTGTAAATGCTAAGTTGTTTACTATCTATTTTAATACTGGTTACCATTTTTGAATTATTATGTGGGCGTCATGTGCCATTTTGTTTCTTTACTTCTATAATAGGTAATGAATGTAGAATGCCTTACCTCTTTTCTGTATTTTCTACTATTCGGTTTTACTTATGTAATTCTTTGAAGACATCGGCGAAGAAGGGGAAGTTCACGAGTTCCTCAATTTTTGGCCCGACTTTGACTAGCACCTGCTTTTGGATCATGACAGCACGTCCAAGAGGATTTTTAAGTTATGTGTGGTTGGCTTTCCTCGAAGATCCAGACTGCTGGCACATTAACTTTAGCTCGGATCGCTGTGTCTACTTAGGAAATGTGTCGGTGTCGTTAGCATAGGGGTTTTATGATCCGCCCATCTTTATTTGCAGTGTTAGGTTACATTTAGAATTTTATATGCCCATTAGGGACATGTGGAGTGATCGTTACTACACCCCACAAGAGGATTCATTCCTCTCCACTGCCCGAGCCCCGACCCGTAATTCGGTGGCTCTGATGAGGGTCTCTTCTGATGAGGAAGACCATGAGGAGGATTCTGATACGGCTCCTTCTCCTGATACTGTTGATAGTCACTGATGGTTATCTATGTTCTTTTTGGGGCCTTGATACTCATTTTGGGGGTCTGTATATCACTTTTGGGGGCTTGTAAAGCTTAGGCTTCTTTTTGATGAGCCTTGATGTAATTAATGACTTACAGTCTATACTTAAATAGTATATATATATATATATGATGTACCTTTTGCATGGATGTATGGATTAATCTTTATGTTTTTCCACTTATAATTAAACAAAAATATATATATACATACTTGTGTATTTCTTATAAGTATTAGTACATTTGAATATTTCATTGATGAACAAAGGTTATTGAATATAAATATATACATATAATAAAAAGAAAAAAAAATATTCACCATTTTATTTATACAACTATAATCAAATAAGTTTAATTATAATTTAATGAATCAGGTCTTAATTTATATGATTTATTTTTTGCACTGTGGTTATAGTGTGCCGTTCCTTCTCTAAAAAGGGGCGTTGCACTAAGTTTGTATCAGAGCCCCAATTTTTTTTTCTTTGGGTCCTTGTGGTTAAGTCTGACTTGTGTGTGCTGTGTGATTCTTTGTGATTGGTATTCCAGGAGGATACATCTAATTCTTCATTGTGTGTTTCAGTTAGTATTACTTGAAAGAACGAAATAGCACGAGGCGAAGATATGGCAGCAGCGATTGAAGCGATACAAAGGAAGGCAGAAGTTATTGCCCAACAAACGGAGAGAGCTGCCTAGCATCAGGAGAGGGCTACCCAACAACTCCAAGCTATGACTGACGTTCAAAATTTGGAGGAGTTCCGTCGCCACAACCCTCCCCAATTCAAAGGAGAATTTGATCCGGAGAAAGTTAGTTTATGGATCAAGGAGCTAGAGAAAATCTTCAGAGACATGAACTGTGCCAATGACAAGAAAGTGACTTATGCTGCTTTTGTGTTGATTGGGGATGCTGAAGACGGGTGGAACAGAGCATAGAGGGTGTTAGAGGCAGAAGGTCACGCAATTACTTGGGAGTTATTCAAGAATAAGTTCCTAGATAAATATTTCCCCACAAGCACCAGGCATGCAAAAGAAATGGAGTTCCTCAGCTTGAGACAAGGAAGCTTGTCTATTAGCTAATCCAAGTTTTCGACGTATTTCCAGCACCAGCCAGACGAGGTGTGGAAATGTCAAAACTTTGAGGAAGGACTGAGGCACGAAGTGAAAAGAGCAGTTATCACCTTAAAGATCAATTAATTTTCAGAGCTGCTAGATACATGTTGCCAGGTGGAAGCTCTAGACCAAGCTCGAGACACAAGAAATCAAAACTTTAGACTTACTAAGTTCCAAAGAGGAGGTGGCAACAACGCAAACCGTTTCCCAAAGAAGCCTTATTCCCAACCACCGGGAAATCAACAGTAGACATCTGGTGGAAGTCCCAGTGGAGGTTCTGGTGAGAACTAAACTGGGTAGAATGTGACATTTTCTTCAAAATGCTTAAAGTGCGGGAAAGATCATGCAACTAGAGACTACACCATCAAGGGGATTATCTGTTTCCGATGTGGAAAGCCTGGACATGTCTCCAGAGATTGCAACCAAGCTAAGGCTGAGCCTTCAGTCAATGCTACACGGGCTGCAAAGCCGCAAGCAGGAGGCAGAGTGTACACCATGAGCGGAGAAGAAGCCTCCAAATCCAAAGATCTGATACAGGGAGAAGGTGTCATAGGAGGTAATCTTTTAACTGTACTATATGACTCTGGGGCAACCCACTCTTTCATTTCCTATGATTGTGTGCAATGACTTAGTTTACTTATGTCTTCCTTACCTTTTGACTTGACTATTTCTACTCCCACTGATAAACCTGTTGTTACTACCAAAGTCTGTTTGAATTGTCCATTGATTGTTGAGGGTCGAATCTTTTCTGTTGATTTGATTTGTTTACCCCTTTCTCAGTTAGATGTAATTTTGAGAATGGATTGGTTGTCTTCCAATCATATCCTATTGAATTGCTCTAGTAAAACTATAGTTTTTCCAGTGTTACTAGTCCGAAAGAAGGATGGTACTTCGCGATTGTGTGTGGACTATCGCCAACTGAATAAGGTCACGATCAAGAATAAGTATCCACTTCCAAGGATAGACGATTTAATGGATCAACTAAAAGGAGCAACAATGTTCTCTAAGATCGATCTATAATTGGGCTACCATCAGATTCAAGTCAAGGTGGAGGATATACCTAAGATGGCTTTTCGTACCCGATACGGTTATTACGAGTACCTTGTGATGCCGTTTGGTGTAACGAATGCACCAGCTATATTCATGGACTACATGAACAGAATATTTCGTCCTTACTTAGACAGATTCGTTGTTATCTTCATTGACGACATCCTGATCTACTCTCAAAATTAAGAGGATCATGCTGAGCACCTCAGTATAGTTCTCCAGATTCTGAAAGAGAAGAAGCTGTATGCCAAATTGTCGAAGTGTGAATTTTGGTTGGACGAAGTCAAGTTTTTGGGCCATGTAATCTTGAAGGAAGGGATTGCAGTGGATTCGTCAAAGGTGGAAATAGTTCTACAATGGAAACAGCTGAAGACAGTGACAGAAATTCGATGCTTTGTGGGTTTGGCTGGATACTATCAGAGGTTCATTGAAGGATTCTTTAAAATAGTAGGACCTCTCACTCAACTCACAAGAAAGAACCAAGCCTTTGAATGGACTGATACTTGTGAAGAAGGTTTCCTAGAAATGAAGAGACAGCTAACTACTTCACCAGTGTTCGTCCTACCCGATCCGAATGAACCATTCGAAGTGTACTACAATGTGATGTGTGAAATCCGTAAGTGTACGATTTCGTCGTCAAGTAATAAAAATATCGAATTCACAAGGACTGTATCTAAGAATACTAATTAATTAATTAATTCAATTAAATTAAACAAAAAGATTATAATTATTGATTGACAAGAACGTAGTAACAAAGCAATTAAATAAATAAATACTAGAGTGCAAAATTAAGAACAAAAATAGCAAGTTATTAAGAAAGGTTTTTCAGATTCAAGAAAGCTTCCAAGATTGGGGTAACCACAATGATACAAGACAAATCTTAATTGACAACCCTTTTATTAAAATTAAAATTCAATTGAAGGTGAATTACCCTAAATCAGTTAATATTCTTTCTCAAGAGACAAGAATCGTGCCCAATTAAACCAATTCCTACTCTCGTGGTAATTGAATTTAAATTAAATCTATTACGCTTTATGGTAATTCATTGAATCCTCGAAAGGTTAAACCTACTATTGTGATTTAGACCTTAAGTTCAATTCTTATGGTTCCAACACCTAGGTTCACCTTTCAGTACGTCCCTAGATATCTATGAGATGCAAATATGTGACTAGCAAATTTACATGAATAAGCACAATAAGGGTTGAATCAAAGAACATTCAAGATTAATAAAAAGGGAAACAAAGTCAATTAATCATCATCAATGTATCAAAGGGCATTGCCCAATCCTAGAAACAAAGAGAACTACTCAGACATGGAGAAGAAGAAACAAGAAAACATATTCATGAACATCCAAACCCGTAATCAAAGAGAAAGAGGGAAAAAAGATCAAGATCCAAAGCCTCTGAGTGTGCCTCCTTCAACCAAATTAGAATCCCAAAACTGTATTCAGAACATCTATAAATAATCCTAGGGTTTCAACTGGTCCAAGCCCATAAAAAGAAATAAAAAATAAAACTTAAAAACTGACTCGGACTGCGATCCACGGCCGTGGGAAATTCCACGGCCGTGGGAAATTCCACGGCCAAGCCATTGATCTTGCTGTCTGAATTCTACCAGGCCGTGGAATTCTCTGGAGTTTCTCTTTTGCTTCTTCAAGCTGCTGCTCGATCTGTGGCCGTGGGGAATTCCACAGGTAGGCCGTGGATCTCTCTGGAGTGAGTTTTTTGCACCTTTTGCTATTTATAAAGCTCCAACTTCAATCATGCAAGCTTTCCATTTATTTCAAGGCTAATTGAGCATCAATCCTACACAACAACATCACAAACACCGCAGTTATCCGAACTAAAGGAAAAACAAATAGAAAGAGAAACTAAAATGCCTAAAAATGCATGCAAAACAAGAACAAAATATGATGTTGTTTCACACACATCAAATCCCCCCAAGCTTAAGATTTTCCTTGTCCCCAAGTAATAACTAAGGCCAAACCAAGAAGTAGGATCAAGAGACAATAATGAATGAGGAACCCAAGAAAACATCCAACCAAGCAATAGGCAAAGGCAAACTAAGAATTAGAGAGGTAATCAAAATCAAGTCCAATTAGAGGCTAAAGTTCTCAGAAATCATGCTCCTCACTAAATTAGGTTCACTCTACTAACCACACTCAAAGTGTTTAAGGTTGAAGACAATGTGCTCAAGATTCCTCAAAGAAACAGCATTTCTATAAGCTTGATAAGAAACCAAATTTCCACTAATAATCAGCATGCATGCAAGAATCAAAAGGTCTTTCAAGGGTTGTAATGGGGTCATAGGAATGATGTTAGGTAGGGTAAAGAAAGGAAAGTATGCACAAGGAGTTAACAAAATTTTCAATAAGCACAAGAAATCCAATAGAACATAAATGGAGCAAAGGCAATTTTTCAATCAAAAGCATAACTCCACATTTCCAAGCATTTTCTTCCTTACTTTTCCTTTATCTCTTTCTCTTCTTTTTCAAGCTTTCATCTCATGATTTTCTTTTATTTGCTTTTTTTATTTCCCTTTATATTTTTTTCTTTTCTTTTTTCATTTAAGAAAGAGAATGGTCAAAAACATATGATTCCCAACATAACTTTACACAACTTTCAAACTCAATTTGCTCTATTTAATATTCTAAATAATTACCGACAATATATTATCATAGGCATCAAGAAAAACAATTATGAATAGGCTCAAAATGGGCAACTAGTGGATGAAAGTGTGATAATTATTTCAGAAGGCCAGAAAAATACCTAAGATGCCTCAATCACATTCAAGCATGCAAATAAAAATTTTACCTCAAAAATGGTTTCAAATCAAGTTCTAAAGCACAAAATCAATGAGGAAATATCACTCAATGCAAAGAATGGGAGCAAAAATCATATAGTGCATAAATCCCATACAGGCTCAAAACTCACATTTAGAGGTTCAAAAATCAATGAGAAGCACAAATTCAGAGAACATATGCTAATTATCAACTATCAAGAGATCACCTCTACTATCAATTAAAACAATGCATGTTGCCTACCACAAGAATCAACAAATTGGGTTCCAAATCAATACCATCTCAAAATCCTCAAAAGAGAGGGAAATAAGTTCAACCAAAAAGCCGAGAGATATGATGGTGTGAAAATGCAATAAGAAGATACAATGCAATATAAGACATGAGAATGCATGAAACTAATAATCTAAAATAAAAATAAAAATGAAAATGAAAATACCCCCAAGCTTAGAACTTACATTATCCCCAATATAAAAATCTATAACTAGAGAAGGGAGAAAAGAAAAGAACTCACTACGGTGGTGGGAAATCTTCTGGTGTTCAATCCATGACCATGGAATTTCCATGGGCTGGGTGTGGAACTTTCTGACTTCACTCTCATTCTAATTTGAGCTTCAAAAGGGTCAAACCTAGACAAGATCGATGAAACAAAGATCAATCCAGCAATCCAACATACAAAATCAAAAGAAAAAGAAGAAATTTAAAGGAAAAAATAAAAAAAACTAGGTTTACCTCCCAAGAAGCGCTTGTTTAAAGTCATTAGCTCGACTTTGGTCTGGTTTCTGTGCTCAGGTGATGTCAACGGAGTAGTGCTCAGTCCCCACTCTTTCAAAATGTTTCATTCTCTGGCCATTTATCATGAAAGGCTCATGGCCTTCTTTCTTCACCTCAAGCACACCGTAGGATAAAACTCAAACAATTTCATATGATCCTAACCATTTCGACCATAACTTACTAGGACAGAAACGTAGAAGCAAGTTATTGACAAGAACTTTATCCCTGAGTTTAAATTCACGCTTCTTGACACAATTGTCATTCTGCTTCTTAGGTCCTTTCTTGCAGGGCTTGGACTTCTCAAATTTTGTAGTACCCTTAGGCAAGGTCTTTTCTAGCATAGCATCAGCCACTGATTCCTGCACACTTGAAAGCACAACACTATCCACAACATTAGTAGCATCTATGTGATTACATGAATCTAAGGAATTAGAATTATTTTCAAATTTAAAAACATCAAAAACTACTTCCTCATCATTCAATCGCAAAGTTAATTTTCCTTCATGGACATCAATGATCGCCCTTCCAGTGGCAAGGAATAGATGCCCAAGTATGATCTGCATTTTAGCATCATCTTCCATATCAAGCACAACAAAATCCACTAGCATATAAAACTTACCAACCTTAATAGGAACATTCTCCAAGATGCCTATGGGGTACTTGACAGACCGATCCGCCAATTGAAGGGAGATAGTTGTGGGTTTTAGTTCACCCACCTCCAACTTCTTACACACAGAAAGAGGTATAAGACTAACACTAGCCCCCAAATCACAAAGAGCTTTATCAAAATTTGTGTTACTAATCAAATAAGGAATAGAGAAGCTACCTGGATCTTTAAGCTTAGGAGGTAATTTATTTTGAATTAAAGCACTACACTCCTTAGTTAAAGCTACTGTCTCATATTCCTCGAGCTTCCTCTTATTAGACAAAATGTCCCCAAGAAACTTAGCATAGGTAGGCATTTGTTTCAACGCCTCAGTGAATGGTACATTAATGTACAATTTCTTAAAGATCTCTAGGAACTTCCCAAACTGCCTATCTAACTTCGCCTTAGCCAATCTTTGAGGGAAGGGAACTGGGGGTTAGTAAGGTTCAGGGGGTACATACTTAGATACCTTCTCAGTAGTTTCCTCTTCTTCTAAGGGTTGTGTCTTAGTTTCTTTATCCTTAATTCCCTTATCTTTTTCACTCTTCACCTTACCCATGGAATCTTCTAATTTCTTTCCACTCCTCAAACTCACAGCTTTACAATGTTCATTACCTGGGTTGACTTCAGGTTGACTAGGAAACTTACCTTGTTGCCTATGTGAAGTGCTTGCTTGTTGGGCAATCTGGGTTTCCAATATCTTATTATGAATAGCCAAATTGTCAACCTTAGCTGGCAACTCTTTAATTGCCTCAGTCACAACTTGCCCATAGTGCCTAAACTCCTTATTTTGCTTAGACTGACTCTCAGCAAATTCTCAAGAAGATACTCGAGTCCAGATTTTTGTTCC
This sequence comes from Ormosia semicastrata, assembly GCA_029884595.1. Taxonomy (NCBI): domain Eukaryota; kingdom Viridiplantae; phylum Streptophyta; class Magnoliopsida; order Fabales; family Fabaceae; genus Ormosia; species Ormosia semicastrata. The sequence continues at coordinate 79,065,843 of JAQQTO010000063.1, read as the reverse complement.
TATTGGAGTCTAGAAGAGGGTTTAGTATTACCTTACCCAACTTGGTACTGACTATTCCGGTAAGAGAAGTTAGGATGTGACCTCCAACCGGGGTTGTAAGTTTGAGAATACGGATCATTCCTCCCCTTTTGGTTGAAGTCATGGAAATTATGGCATGATTCCACTTGCTCCACCAGTGCACCTTGTGAGGATCCAATTCCAACTTGGTATTCGGCACCTATGTGTCCCTGTGCTCCATAAATCTTACAAAAGTTATTAGAAGCACCTATAGCATTAACATGAGCTTTTTCAAGCATGTCAAAATGTTTATTCAAAGAATCAAAATTTGACATGATTAAATCAACACTGTCTACCTCAAACTTACTTCCCGAGAGTTTTCTCGGGTTATGGCCTCTTTCATTGGCCCATTGGTGATGATTTGCAACAACACTCTCTATAATCTCATAAGCTTCTGTGAGCCTTCTATTCATCAAAGCTCCACCAGCCGCGGAGTCAAGAGACACCTTCGAAGAATATTCTAGATCATTGTAGAAGGTGTGGATGATTAACCATTTTTCTAACCCATGGTGTGGGCAGGCTTCCAGAAAGCCTTATATCTATCCCAAGCTTTTGACAATGACTCTCCTTCTTTCTGAACGAAGCTTGTGATTTGGGTCCTTAGATGAGCAGTCTTGGAAGGTGGGAAGAATTTGTCCAAGAAAGCTTGCTCCAATTAGTCCCAAGTAGTGATTGTCTCAGCGAGAACAGACTTCAACTAAGCTCTAGCTCTATCTCTCAATGATAATGGAAATAAATGGAAACGAATAGCAACAACAGAGGCGCCTTCAATCTTGAGGGTCTTATAGAACTCCAAGAACATATCCACATGATCATTCGGGTCCTCTGATGGCAATCCTCCAAACTAGTTTTGCCTTATCATAGAAAGTAGGGCAGGAGGTATGGTGAAGTGCCTAGCTTCAATGTCTGGCCGAGCAATTCCAGATCGCAAACCCCGAGCATTAGAGGCTGCATACTTTTTCAGCGGTTTATTATCCTTAGCTTCAGCCATGATAAGAGTTGGTTTAGGTACTTCTCTCACTCTTTGCCCTTATTGTCTTCTCCTTCTACGAAAAGTTCTTTCAATTTTAGGATCTGCTTCAAGAAGAGTCCCAGAACATCTAGTACTTTGCATAAACAAGAGAAAGCTGCAGAAAGTCAAAGAGAAAAATAAGAACGTAAGAACCAAATAAAAAGAAAAAGGTTTAAAATAATTAAATTAAAAATTAAACTGATATTCAAGAAAAACACAGTCCCTGACAACGGCGCCAAAAACTTGATGTGTGAAATCCGCGAGTGTACGGCTTCGTCGTCAAGTAATAAAAAGATCGAATCCACAGGGACTGTGTCTAAAAATACTAATTAATTAATTAATTTAATTAAATTAAACAAAGAGATTATAATTATTGATTAACAAGAACGTAGTAACAAAGCAATTAAATAAATAAATACTAGAGTGCAAAATTAAGAACAAAAACAACAAGTTATTAAGAAATGTTTTTCAGATTCAAGAAAGCTTCCAAGATTGGGGTAACCACAATGATACAAGACAAATCCTAATTAACAACCCTTTTATTAAAATTAAAATTCAATTGAAGGTGAATTATCCTAAATTAGTTAATGTTCTTTCTCAAGAGACAAGAACCGTGTCCAATTAAACCAATTCCTACTCTCGTGGTAATTGAATTTAAATTAAACCCATTACGCTTTATGGTAATTCATTGAATCCTTGAAAGGCTAAACCTACTATCGTGATTTAGACCTTAACTTCAATTCTTATGGTTCCAACACCTAGGTTCACCTCTTAGTACGTCCCTAGATATCTATGAGATGCAAATATGTGGCTAGTAAATTTACATGAATAAGCGCAATAAAGATTGAATCAAAGAATATTCAAGATTAATAAAAGGGGAAACAAAGTCAATTAATCATCATCAATGTATCAAAGGGCATTGATCAATCCTAGAAACAAAGAGAACTACTCAGACATGGAGAAGAAGAAACAAGAAAACATATTCATGAACATCCAAACCCGTAATCAAAGAGAAAGAGGGAAGAAAGATCAAGATCCAAAGCCTCTAAGTGTGCCTCCTTCAACCAAATTAGAACCCCAAAACTATATTTAGAACATCTATAAATAACCCTAGGGTTTCAACTGGTCCAAGCTTATAAAAAGAAATAAAAAATAAAACTTAAAAACTGACTCGAACTGCGATCCACGGCCGTGGATCTTGCTGTTTGAATTCCACGGTCGTGGATCCTTCCACGGCCAGGCCGTGGAATTATCTGGAGTTTCTCTTTTGCTTCTTCAAGCTGCTGCTCGATCCATGGCTGTGGGGAATTCCACAGGCAGGCCGTGGATCTCTCTAGAGTGAGCTTTTTGCACCTTTTGCTATCTGTAAAGCTCCAACTTCAATCATGCAAGCTTTTTATTCATTTCAAGGCCAATTGAGCACCAATCCAACACAACAACACCACAAACACTGCAGTTATTCGAACTAAAGGAAACACAAATAGAAAGAGAAACTAAAATACCTAAAATGCCTAAAAATGCATGCAAAACAAGAACAAAATATGATGTTATTTCACACACATCACAATGCTTCATATCAAGGATTGGGAGCTGTGCTTATGCAAAATAGAAAAGTAGTGGCTTATGCTTCGAGACAGTTGTGAGTGCATGAGAAGAACTATCCAGCACATAACTTGGAGTTAGCAGTTGTAGTTTTTTCCTTGAAGATATGGAGGCACTTCTTGCATGGGGTGATGTTTAAAATTTTCAGTGACCACAAGAGCTTAAAGTACTTATATAATTAAAAGGAGTTGAATATGAGACAGCGCAGGTGGTTGGAATTCTTGAAGGATTATGATTTTTGACTTCTGTGTCACCCTGGAAAGGCATATGTCGTGGTAGATGCATTGAGTAGGAAGATGCTCAGTATCTCAGTCATGATGATCAAGGAAAAAGATTTGATAGAGTAATTCAGGGATGTATAGTCTTTCGTGGAATTAGCACCGAGAAAAATTTGCATCAACATGGTTACCATCTCAAGCAAATTAATGGAAGACATCCAGGAAAAGTAGAAAATTGATAAGTTTTTACAGGAAGAAAGAGAACTGATGAGGTAGGGCACTGAAATGACATTCGAGGAAGGAACAGATAGAATTCTAAGGTTCAGAGGTAGGGTTTGTATACCCAAGGATCAGGAGCTTAAAATGTATATTCTCGAACACGCTCACACGAGCAAGTTGAGTATGCACCCGGGGATAACTAAAATGTACCAAGGCCTGAAGAAGTTATTTTGGTGGCATGGAATGAAAAGTGACATTACCAGATGTGTGTCTTCTTGTCTAGTTTGTCAAAAGGCGAAGGTTGAGCATCAAAGACCGTTAGGACTGCTGCAACCTTTATCTATTCCCAAATGGAAGTAGGATAACATTGCGATGAATTTTGTGGTTGGATTACCGAAGACCAGAAAAGGCTATGACTCAATATGGGTAATTATTGATCAACTCACGAAGTCAGCGCACTTTCTACTGATCAACATAAGAAACAACATGGAAAGGTTGACTCAGCTATACATTAGAAAGATCGTTAGACTACATGGTGTACCTACCAGAATTGTTTCTAACAGGGATCCAAGGTTTACTTCCAAGTTTTGGCAAAGTTTGCAAGAAGCATTGGGAACAAAGCTACGATTGAGTTCTGATTACCATCCACAAACTGATGGGCAATCGGAAAGGACGATCTAATCGTTGGAGGATTTGCTCAGGGCTTGCGCTATAGAATAGACTGGAAGTTGGGATGAAATTTTACCATTGGTAGAGTTCACCTACAATAATAGTTTTCATTCAAGCATAGGGATGGCATCCTATGAAGCTTTGTATGGATAACAGTACCAAACACCTTTGTGTTGGTACCAAGACAGAGAGCACCTTACTGTTGGACCTGACATTATACAGTAGATGACTGAGAAGGTCAAGATGATTCAGGAAAAGATAAGGACGGCCCAAAATCGGCAGAAGAGCTATGCGGATAAGAGAAGAAAGCCTCTTGATTTTGAGGAAGGCGAGCATGTGTTTTTGAAAGTCACGCCAATGACTTGGGTTGGCCGAGTTCTGAAATCTAGAAAACTTACTCCTAAATTCTTTGGACCTTACCAAATTCTTCGCCAGATAGGTCCAGTAGCTTACCAGATAGCCTTAACCCCCTTTTCTTTCAAACCTTCACAATGTCTTTCATGTGTCACAATTGCGAAAGTATATTCCTAACCCAAGCCATGTTATAGCACCGGACACAGTACAATTGAAAGAAAACATAACCTATGAGGCACCTCCTATAAAGATTGAAGATAAGAGAGTAAAACAACTCAGAGGAAAAGAAATCTCATTGGTGAAAGTGATCTGGAACAAAAAGACTGGAAATACAACATGGGAATTGGAAGACAAGATGAAGGAGCAACACCCACAATTGTTCTAAGGTATGAAAATTTCGAGGACAAAATTTCTTTTTTGAAGGGGAGAGTTGTAATACCCCAAAAATTATTCGTTTCATTATGAATAACCATTTTATAATATTTATGATTTTTGAGAATTTTTCTGGATTTTTTGGAAATGTTGAATATTTTAATATATTTCTCATTTTGCGTGCGCGCTGAGCACAGCTTGGAAAATGAAATGTTTTCCCTGAGGCTGGTAAACTTTGAACTGTGGAAACATTGACGGGGGATCTTACTAAACCTGAGATCGGACACAGTTTATGAGGCTTACGTTTTTCAAGATTTTATCTGATAAATAAAATCACTGTACAGTAAAAAGTTTTTTGATGAATAATAAATATTGTTTTCATTAACTGTAACTTTTGTTCACTGGATAATAGCTCTAGCAGAGTGTTAATCATTTGTTCTAGGATGTTCACTTTGTGTAACCACACTTCAGTTTATTGAGAAGCTTGCGAAGCTTCTCAAGGAAGCTTCAAGGGAAACTTCTAGGAAGTTTCCTATCAACCAGCATACACTCTCTCCTCTCAAATGGGCTACACGGCTAGAGGGAAGGAAAACAAAAGATTACAAGCTATCATTTTATTTCACTTCTCTTATTCACATTTCATTTCTCCTTCTCTCCCTCATGCACATTTCTCTCTTTCTCTCTTCTCCTACACGGCTGCACACCACCATTGTTGAGCCTTCAACCTTTCTTTCTCAAGCCAACTTAGACTATTATTCTTCCTTATCATCTTGAAGCTTTCTTCCTTGTTAGACACCTCTTGACTCTTCCATTTTCGCCATTTACTACCCAGCTCCAAAGCTTGAAGCTTTGAAGTAAGGCTCTTAACTTTCTTCTCTTTTTCTCCTCATTTTCGTGGTCCTTAGTCACCATTGTGATCAAGGATTCCACTTTTCAAGTTTTAGTGGTTGATTTGGTGAGTTGACCATCTTAGGTTTTCTTATGGGTGGTGGACGAAAAGCTAGAAAGGGAGCTTACCTTCCTTATTGTCTCTTAAAGTAAGAGGAAGATTATTCTCTTCAATCCATTTTGGTGGTGAGGAACTTATTGTTGTGTTGATGGGATGAAAACCCATTTGTGGGATACCCTTTTGTTTGAGTGATTTTGACTACGTTTTAATTATTGAGTAGCATGATTTTGATATGTATTGATGGATCTTGGAATGCTTGAAGGATGAAATGGATATTGGTGATTTTTTGCATTTTCAGAGGATTACACGGCCTAGGCCATGTGAGGGCGCACGGTCGTGTAATCCAGGCGTGCCAGAAAATGGTCTGGCATTTTTTTGAAAAAATCCAGAGTCATACACTGCCTAGGCCGTGCATTTTGGCACGACTATGAAATCAAGGCCGTGTAATTCCTCAAGGCCATGTAACTTAGGTGGTGAAGGATTGTAGGCATTTCTAGCCCCTTGGAGGCTCCCAGTCTCCCTGAGCACTTGTTAGGAGGCTTTTGTACTAGGATGAACATAATTAATTGAATGATTAGACGCTTAATTTGGATTTCATAATATAGAAAGAATAAAGAACAAGTCTTTAACTTATAACTTGGAGTGGTTCTTGAATAAAGAAAGAACATGAGTATGGGTGAGGTTGTGAGAAACATAATAAAATTAAGGTTGGACTTTTATAATAACTTCAAATGGTACATAAGCACCTTTGAGATTTGTTATTGGCTTGATGTGGATCCGTGAGTGGGATCAAACCTTGTTGATAAATGATATGACATGTGATTCTAGACGTGAAATGCAATGACTGTGAATCTATATATATGCATACAGATATGCATTGAATCTATGTGCATTGAGCATGATTTGAAACATGCATAGAATGTTCATTGGACTATTGTTAAGGCCAATTTGCCTAGGAGTTTAATCACACCTATGTGCGGGTGCGAATAGACTATGGTAGGTCTCTTATTGACCTTGGGGGCGTCGGGGTGCGGGTACCTCCCAATGGGCAGTTGGTAGCTCTTCTGTCCGTGGGCCAAACCGATGCAAACGCACCGACGATCCGGACTAGACATTGTCCTATATCGAGATCTGTGTAGAATGTCTTGTACAATGCCATGATGTGCACATTGATAAATTGAGAATTTTAGCACTTGAAGGCCTTGGCAGCTACGATACAGACATACCTCTTGATCATTCTCTTTGACGTTTTTGTCTAGCTCCATGGAGTAGAATTTTTGGTATCATGTGCATATGTATAGTGAGTCGCCATATCATTTGACATTTACTTATTCGTATAAAAATTTAATCTGTTGTCTTATTACTATTATAACTGCCTATAAATGCTAAGTTGTTTACTATCTGTTTTAATATTAGTTACCATTTTTGAATTGTTATGTGGGCGTCATGCATCGTTTTGTTTCTTTACTGCCATAATAGGTAATGAATGTAGAATATCTTATCTTTTTTATATATTTTTTGCTATTTTATTTTACTTATGTAATTCTTTGAAGACGTCGGCGAAGAAGGGGAAGTTCACGAGTTCCCCAGTTTTTGGCCTGACTTCGACTAGCACTTGCTTTTGGATCATGACGGCATGTCCACGAGGATTTTTGGGTTATGTGCGGTTGGCTTTCCTCAAAGATCCAGACTGCTAGCACATTAACTTTAGCTCAGATCGCTGTGTCTACTTGGGAGACGTGTCGATGTCGTTAGCGTGGAGGCATTATGATCCGCCCATCTTTACCTGTAGTGTTAGGTTACATTTAGAATTTAACATGCCCATTAGGGACATGTGGGGTGATTGTTACTACACCCCACAAGAGGATTCATTCCTCTCCACTGCCCGAGCCCCGGCCCGTAATTCGGTGGCTCCGGTGAGGGTCTCTTCTGACGAGGAAGACCCTGAAGAGGATCCTGACATGATTCTTTCTCTCTCTTCTTAGGAGCTGATACTGTCGATAGTCACTGATGGCTATCTGTGTTCTTTTTGGGGCCTTGATATTCATTTTGAGGGTCTGTATATCATTTTTGGGGGCTTGTAAAGCTTAGGCTTCTTTCTGATGAGCCTTGATGTAGTTAATGACTTACAATCTGTACTTAAACCGTATTTATATATATATATATATATGATGTACCTTTTGCATGGATGTTTGGATTAATCTTTATGTTTTTTCGCTTATAATTAAACAAATATATATATATACATACTTGTGTATCTCTTATAAATGTTAGTGTATTTGAATATTTCATTGATGAACAGTTATTGAATATAAATATATACATATAATAAAAAGAAGAAGAAAAAATATTCACTATTTTATTTATACAACTATAATCAAATAAGTTTAATTATAATTTAATGAACCGGGTCTTAATTTATATGATTTATTTTCCGTATTGTGGTTATGGTGTGACGTTCCATCTCTAAAAAGGGGCGTTACAGTAGCTATGTCACTTACCACATAACTAGCTAATAATATATCTATAACAACCATACATGTCATTATAGAGAGCCTTAAGAGAATGCGAAAAACTTAAAACTCATACATAACTAAATATTTATGCAACTTTACCACAGAAGGGCATATAATAAAACATAACTCTTTTAAACTACAAAGCAAATATAAACTAACATACAAGCTTTGTCTACCAAAGCAATAAAACTATACTGGTCTTCATGTTTCGTCTTCCTTCCCTTAGTAGGGTCTGTACCTAAATTTATGTAGAAGAATAACTGGGGTGAGAATTATAATTCATAGTAAAAACAATTCTAATACCAGCTAGTTATACATTGTATAAACAAATATATAACAACTAACATAGGAGTTTTCTCCACTTTTCTCATAACTACACACTACCTAGTAGTGTGGTCTAAAACTAATAGCCTGCACACTGTTTGATATAGACCACTGCCCATATAATTATAAATACTAACAGCAACAGACAATACCCATACAACTGTCTGTAAATGCAATGCGAATGATAGATAATATGATTATGCCTAAGAAGATCCTAAAGAAATGTCTGTGCAAGGTTTTATTTTAAGATATATGTAGAGTTTTTTTTTTTTTTTGAAAACTAAGAATTTACTAGGAACTGGTTCAGTATATTATCCTATGGTAAATAGAGGGAATGTTCATCCTCACATTACACGTATCCTAGCGCTATCGAGAAGTTCAGGTTGAGTCCATGTTCAAAAGAACCTTCTGGACTTCCCACTTATCTCCCTTGGCCTTGGCACTATCGAGATATTAGGGTTGAGTCCTTGTTCAAAGAACCTTTCGGACACCCTATCTATCTCCCTTGGCCTCCATGATTGTGCATTGTATCAAAGGATACACATCAAGATCAATATTACTAGACCATTTTCATATACATATATACATACTTATATACTTAGTTTGTTTAAGACCCAAGTATATTCTACTAGGAACTTTGGCTTCTTATGTTTACCCTTTGTAGAGAGGAGAATATGTAACCTCATACTACATGTAACCCTAGCACTTGGTCAGGAATAACATGTCCCCTTAGGAACTTCTGATTCCTTTCCTTCTGGTCAAATGACCTTTTGTCCTATAAAGTCACATTCTTCAGAAAACACTACCAATCTATCCTAGTTCATTTGCATCTAATACACCACATTATCACTCATTATATCTTAAGTGATATAAACACCACATAAAGTGGCCTAAGGTGCTAGATACCTATCTAAGGCAAACCATAACTCTAGATTGCTCAAAGATTCTCATAACTTTCCTATAGACTCAACTCAATCTAATGAAAGAGTCAATCTTAACTAATGCCTCATTCAACCTTGCTTAAGGAAATAAATGAACATTTCTCTAGAACTTTGCATACTTAATGAATATAACAAGCTTACAAGTCACCATTCTTCCTTTTGTGTATTCTACAACGCACAAGATCCCACTTAACTAGGGACTTAGTACATAAACATTCCCTCTTAGGAAATAAATACATAACCTTGTCTCCAACCAAGTAAAATCTAATTCAAGAGTGGTTCTCACTTGCAACTCTTGGTTGCTTAAGGGTCTAGGTACCTTCCCAAGGTAATCCACTACTCTTGGATCTCCTAATGGTCATACCTTCCTCATCCTTACTAGAGTGAATATCACAATCCATCCTAGTATACTTATGTCCAATGCACCATCTTATCACATTTTGAGTGACATCTAATGCAACACTAAGTTGCCTAAGGTGCTACATCCTTACCTAAGGCAAACCACCTCTTTTGGATGCTCAAAGGCTTATGTTTTATTATGCTTGATAGGTGATAATATCCCTCTTGAATTATCCCTACTTGTGCCTTAACACACTTTAGGAAACATATACAAATGATTCCCACTAGTTAAGAACTTCAAAACATCAAAAATGACATGTTTGGCATTTCTGGTCCTCACGTCACGGCACACGACTAGGCACGCCGCGGCGCCCTGCTCTCTATCTGTTGAAAACTAAAAACTAGAGCCTTACGCGCCATGACACGGCATTGGTACACCGCAGTGCACTCAGCAAATTCAACCTCATGCCACGACACAACGTCCTCAAGCTGTAACACCCTTTGTAGGGCATCACATTTCCAACTACAAGCTCATAATCTGAAAATGATTTCATAAAAGGTTTGAGTTATAAAACATGGGTTTTAAAATTTCTTTTTACAAAAATATAAACTTACTGAAATTTATAGGTAATACTGAAAAATAAATTTAAACTGATTAATATACATTATTGATACCACATAATATTTAATAATCATTTGGGAAACATAAAACTTACAAACTCAATTCTAAACAGTAGCAAACCCCATTACGGGTCCTACTCAATAGCACAGTAAAATACTAACGAGAAAAACTCAACATACTTATTCCGTCTTGTATCCCTCTTGATGCGTCATATATCTGTTCATCCTCAAAACTGCACACCAACTAATCCGGGGTGGTCACTCCTCGATGTTATCACCAAACTCAGAATATTTGCCTCCAGTCACGTCTAAGAAACTCGTTCCATCTACTATATATAATTTTAACAATATAAGCACAACAAAACAATATAACAAAGAGGTGAGATCCCCTTTCATCAATACCAAAGTGGTAACGAGGAATGATACGAATGACAAAGTCATTCCATACGCACAAATATCACAGTTTCATTCATGTTATCAATTTATCACAATTCCCTATCAATTCATCATACTTCATTATCATTTCATCACAATTCCAGTAAACATATATCTCAGTTAAATCATTAGTACCAATTTCATCATAACAGATATCCTCAGTATATAAAATGATGATATCACATCATATGAACATTTCTCATGCCACAACAATATGTGTTCTGACTCATGTGTATGCATACTAGACCAATTTTCCCACTTCATGAAGGTTTTCACAATTTCGAGAAGAATGCACTGGTTAATTGTCTAGCCTTAGCCCACAGACAATCTCCAGTCTTTCTGGTTAATTGTCCAGCCTTAGCCCACAGACAATCTCCAGTCTTCGAAAAGAATCGTGTTCTTGTCGGATATCATCAATGCATTGCAATGGATTACTTCACCATGTGGCACAAGGTACTTGCCTCTGCCCACTGGATCGAATGCCGCGCCTTGACGCCCCCAAGATCCATCATAGATCTCACTTTTCAATTCTCATTCCCTCTTCAACCACAAGGGCCATAATAGCTATTAGCTATATTCCATTCAATGCACGAATATCTCAATGCAAGTTCTGTTTAATGCACAAATAACTCAATACATGTCTCAATTTCATCATATGCCTCAATGCATATCTTTCAATTTCATTATTAAAAAGGTTCCCTTTCAATACATCCATTTTTTATAGTATCTTTACTGCATTTTCAATTGCGTATCATTTTTAACGTGTTTTCAAAATCGCGTAACTTAAAAATCATACTTTTAAGTCGCGTAAACCCTTTTTCATCATTTTTTCAACTTTGTAAAATATTTCTCAATATTCCAAACATTGTTTTGGATTTTCAAAACTCAATACCATTTCCAACTTCATTTTCCATGTATTCTTCACTTAAAAATCTTCTACGTAATATTTTTCATCATTTCCACTCAAAATCAATATTCCTTCAAAATCAATTATTCCAACTTAAAATTTCCTAATGTGCCTCAAACCCAATGGGTGAGCTATACATTAGTAAATTTCAAGTCACCAACGTATTCTCCATAATTCTAAATCAATTCTAAAATCAGTCCTCTCCAAAATAAGTGGAGGTTCAAACACTTCCAACCTCTCTTTTTCTTTCATCAACGAAATCTTCATCTCTCAAGTGACAAAGTATTTCTCTTCCATTTCTTAAATCCTTTTATAAATTTCTTGTATTAAATCAATTAACTTTTCATTTCTAAATGAAAGTTTTACATAAAGTAAAACCATTTCAAACTCATAAAATCATAACTACATAGTCATTGAAACTATCATATCTTTTGTTTTCCTTTTTTCCTTCTAATCATCTAATTTTACCATTCATGAAACTCTTAATTTACCAATCCTTGGCATATTAGCCGAAAATCATAAATACCTTCATCATAAAAATCTTTGTTCATTTCCTTGTCCATTTTCTTTGCAAATCTTCAAAATCATCAACTTATTACCCTTTTATCTAAAACTCATAATTAGTAAAATACTTAGAATCTTTTGCTCCCAAAAATTAATTTGAGGCCGTGTGCCTCCATGGTTCTTTGGAACCAACATATTTTCCTTTGTCATGTAATTCACATCTTAAAACATACACAATTCATCATGCATCATAAACACATACTAAAACATGTTATAAAAACAATAAACATCTTAATCACCAAACAACCATAAATATAGAAAACTCTTAAACAAATAAGTGAAATAATCCTTATGGATTTTTCACCACACACACATCCATTCCTCACCACCAACACATGGTTGATGAGGGTAATCTCTCTCTTACCTCTTGGAGAAACCTCCAAAGCTCCTTGTTTTGCTTCTTGTACAAGTCCTTCACCACCAAAAGCTTTCTTAAAAATCAAAGTAAACATATATAATCAATATCTAAGACTTGAATAAGAAAACCACGGATCAAAACATGGTTTAGAACTTTAAATATAAGATCTAAAAAAGAATATCAAGAACTTCACCCTTTACCCTTCAAACTTAGATCTTAGGAAAAGTACTTGAAGATGGATGATTTAGAGAAAGTCTTCAACATGAAAGTTGCTTAGAATAAGGTAAAAATTCAAGAAACAAGGTTGATTGAAATTATTAAAGAGTGGAGGTATGAACTAGGCCTCTTGGCCGTGAGCTTGGGGAAGAGAAAGGAGAGAAAATTTGTGAAGCTTTGGCTTAGGAAATGTTAAAGATGATTAATGAAATGAAATGAACACTTTCCTATAGCCATTTTAGTCTTCAAAACCGTGGCCTCCCCCCCTTGTACACTTAGGAGTTGTCCAAATACATTAACCACCATTTTAGGCTTCAAGAGCCATTGATTAAATCAATGGTTGATGTTTGGTAGAAGCTTCCAAGTGATATGATCAAATATAAGCCATTGGATCTCTTCTCCATGAAATCCTAGCCATAAGATGCATCTTCAAAAATGGAGGGTCAAGATCTTCTCTACACACTTTCCATCCAATGGTCACAAATGGTCCTAGCCATTTTGTGAGACCAATCTCCACCGTAGATTAAATCAACGGTGGATATCCAAAGCCTTCCTTATTAAGCTTGTCTTTACAACCATTGATTAGATCAATGGTGAACATCCAAAGCTTCCTAACTAAGTTTACTCCCACACCATTGATTAAATTAATGGTGATCATCCAAAGCTTCTTCATTAAGTTTGTTTCTCAACGGTTGATTAGATCAATGGTTGATGTTCAAAACTAAGTCTTCTTATCCAAGGGTGCAAATCAAAGTCAAGCCCTCTTTGTTGACTGATAACTCTACAAAAGTAGAGTTAAATGATCACCATTGATGTTAATTTGTGTTAGTTTCCTCGTATTTTCTTGATATATATTGAGCTTGAAGTTGATTGTAGGAGTTATAGTGGAGTTGGAACCTATTGAGCACTCTTTTGATCAATATTAACAAGTTAATGAAATGTTTTTATGGAATGAGGACTCATTTGATTTTCATGCTTGATAGATGGTTGAATTTCATGGTTCATGAAGAGTTAGAAGAATTGAGATAAAGTTTTGAAGGAGAGAATTGGAGAAAAAGAAGAGTGTAAAAGCTCAAGAAGGATCATTGAATTGAGGGAACAAGTTAAGAGACTTAAGAAATCAAGTATTGGTTGCATTTTGATGAAGAAAGCAATGTTTGGGTGGAAACCACAAACTATGCCGAGGCATACTTCCAGGAGGCCGTGGCAATAGTATATCTGTTTGTGAAGAGTCATCGCAGGAGGCCGTGGCACACTTCCAGGAGGCCGCGGCATCCTGTTAAAATTCTGCTATGTCGTTTTAGCTCCAAAAAGAGGGTTTTTAATGATGTAAGGCATCCATTTCATGGGGATTCATTGGAAAACATTCTCTTGACATTCTTGGAGCCTTGGCAACCGTAGAACACCTAGAGAAACCTAGGAAGTTTGATTTGGAGTTTGGGCAACAAGGAGATTCTTGAAGAGTTGCTTGCAATCCACTATTGGAGCTAGCTTGTCCTTCATCTTCTTCATCATTTCTCTTGGGTTTCTTTGTTGTTTTCTCATTTTTCTGTGTTATGGCTTTGATGGATGTACTATTTGACTTAATTGATTGTCCCCAAATGTTGAACATGAGCTAAATTTGTTTCTAGGATTGTAACTCCTATTGATATATAGCTTGGTTTATTTAATGCTTGTTTACCCATTTTAATGTTATGAGAAGTTATTATCCATTCTTATACTTCATGTTATTGATTGTTTGGCCACCAATTGATAGATATTTGGATTTGATTTGAACTTGGGAAAGGGAAATTGAATCTAGAACTAGAATGTGTGACACTTGAACTTCCAACTCAAAGGTTGAATTAGGGGGTTTTGTTCTAAGACATAGGGATATGCTTAGGACCTTTTGTAATCTTGCATAGCTCTTGTTCGATATAATGCTTCTTTGTTAATTGACTCTAATAGGGATATTATGTGTTGATTAAGAGGGAATGGTCATATTGCCATCGGGAGAGGGGTATGTTTACAGTGGAGTTCTCGATTAATTCTTCAAGTAACATTGAGTGGGCTAATGGGTATGATTTAAACCAAGTGAAATATCAAGAAGGGTTGTAATCCTAGGTTTTTACCATTGTGAAAATTTGATATTTAGTTAATATTATTACGTGTTATTTGTTGTTTCAAGTTAGGTTACTCTAAGTCTTTATTATTTACACCTCAATTTATTGTTGTTTGGATATTAGTAAAGCTTTCTATACTAATACTTAGTTGAAAAATTAGTTCTAGTCCTCGTGGGATCGACTCGTACTTTTCACTTTATTACTTGAGCGACATGTATACTTGGACAAAAAGTGTCATCAAGTTTTTGGTGCCGTTGCCGGGGACTAATTGCTAATTTTTCTTGCTAATATTAGTTCGTAAATCACTTTACTAATAATTCAGACTTGTTACTTTTGTAAAAGGTTTTTCATTTCTCATTTTTCTTAATTATTCTATTGGAACTCTTCTATTTTTTAGGTACTCTTCGTTGTTGCATCGACGCACCCAAAGCCTTGAACTTGTTGATCTTGATCCAAAAATAGAGAGAACTCTTAGACAGATTAGAAGAGAACGACAAGAGGCAGTCGGTAATCTATCATCAATGGCAGAAGAAGGAAGTCCAAAATCCTTGAGGGATTATGTTATCCCTCAAGTTCAAGATCTTAACTCTAGCATTCAAAGGCCAGCTATTCAGGCTAACAAATTTGAAATGAAGCCAGCCATTATTCAAATGATCCAGATATCCGTCCAATGTTGCGGTTTGCCCAATGAGGATCCGAACGATCATGTCAGGAATTTTCTTGAAATTTGTGATACTTTCAAACATAATAGGGTTTCTGAAGATGTTATTCGGTTAAGGTTATTTCTTTTCTCATTGTGTGACAAAGCCAAGAGTTGGTTTCATTCTTTAACTGAGGGGTCTCTCACTACTTGGGATGAATTGGCTCATAAGTTCTTGGAAAGGTTCTTTCCCCCATCCAAGACAGCTCAAATCGGGAAAGAGATTTTTTCTTTTTCTCAGTATGAATGTGAGTCACTCTATGAAGCTTGGGAATGATATAAAGATCTTCTTCACAAATGCCCTCATCATGATATTAATAAGTGGCTCTAGGTGCATACATTCTATACTACTTTGAACGGGCTGTTGATAACTACCATTGATGCAGCAACAATATTCAATGGCCTAAAAAACATGATCGTTCAGTGGCCCATTGGACAAATGAGGGGCCCAATGATGGCATCCAACAATATTCACTGGCCTTCAGAGAAATAGGGTCCAAGACAAAACTACTGGAGTCTTTGAGGTTGATGCTCTCACGGCTTTTAGTGCTCAGATTTCTGCACTTTCACAGAAGTTTGATGGTTTGGGTGTTAAATCACAACAAAGTCCCTTTGTTACATGCCATTTTTGTGGAGATGCACATTCTTCTGAGCAGTGTAATATGAATTCTAAGGCTGTAAATTTTGTTGGATGCTTTAATCAACCGAAAAACAGTCCATATTCCAACACTTATAACCCAGGATGGCGGAATCACCCCAATTTTGCTTGGAATCAGAATCAGAATGCCTCTTCATCAAGATCTCAAGGGCCTCCTCTGGGTTTTAATCAACCAAACAATGCTCCTCAACAAGAGAAGAGGCCATCTTTAGAAGATATGTTCATGCAATACATGGCTAAGAATGATGCGGTGATCCAAAGCCAAGCGGCCTCTCTTCGAAATTTGGAGAATCAAGTGGGCCAATTGGTAGCAGCTATAAACAACCGTCCACTTAGAAATCTTCTTGGTAACATAGAGCCTAATCCGAAATAAGAGAATAAGGAGAATTGTAATGCAATCACTCTTAGAAGTGGTAAGACAGTGGTTGCTAATCCGGAAAAGGCTCTCACCTTTCAAAAGGAGCCTCAAAAGGAACAGGAGAAAGAAAAGCAAGTTCAGGAAGAAGTTCAATCTACACGCCAACCTTCTCCACCTCTTTCATTTCCTCAAAGGTTGTAGAAGTACAAGGATGAGTCTCAATTCAAGAAATTCTTAGAGGTATTCAAGAAACTTCACATCAACATACCATTTGCGGAAGCATTAGAACAAATCCCAAGTTATGTGAAATTTATGAAAGACATACTATCCAAGAAAAGAAGGTTGGGTGAATTTGAGACAATTGCATTGACGGAGGAATGTAGTGCTATTCTTCAAAACAAGCTACCTCCTAAGCTAAAGGACCCCGAAAGCTTCATTATCTCATGCACCATTGGGAGCCATTTCTTTGGTAAGGCATTATGTGACTTGGGAGCAGGCATTAATTTGATGCCTTTATCTATTTTTCAAAAGTTGGGATTGGGAGAAGCTAAGCCTACATCAGTCACTCTCCAATTGGCGGATAGATCATATACTTTTCCTAGGGGAATTATAGAGGATGTGCTTGTAAAGGTTGATAAATTCATATTCCCCTCGGACTTCATTGTGTTGGATATGGAAGAGGATCATGAGGTTCCAATCATCCTTGGGAGACCTTTTCTCGCAACTAGAAGGACTTTAATAGATATGCAAAAAGGAGAGCTTACTATGAGGGTCCAAGATCAAGAGGTAACTTTTAATATTTACGAGGTAATTCAACACCCTGCGGATAATGAAGAATGTATTTGTATAAGGGAAATAGAGTTATCGTTGACTCTAATTGTTGCATAATTGAAAGTAGGGATGACAAGCAAGTTAAGTAGTTTATTGGTCATAGAGTTGATAATATCTATATGATTAACCTAGATGATATAACTTCTCAAGATGCTAAATGTCTTATAAATAAGGAAAACGATTCATGGCTTTGTCATAGAAGAATTTCCCACATTCACATGGATCATCTAAACAAATTGGTTTCAAAAGAATTGGTATTTAGACTAACTAAACTCAATTTTGAAAAATATAAACTTTGTGATGCATGTCAAAAGGAAAAACAAGTAAAGGTCTCTTTCAAAGCTAAAAGCATTGTTTCTACCTTTAGACCTTTACAACTTTTGCATATGGATCTTTTTCGACCTTCAAGAATTATGAACTTTAGTGAGAATTATTATGCTCTTGTGATTTTAGATGATTACTCTAGATACACATGGACACTATTTCTTGCTCACAAGAATGATGCTTTCAATGCATTTAGAAAACTTGTCAAGGTTATTCAAAATGAGAAAAATTATAGCATTGCATCTATTAGAAGTGATCATGGTAGGGAATTTGAAAATTAAGAGTTTGAAATGTTTTGTAATGAAAATGACATTGAGCATAATTACTTAACCCCTAGATCTCCACAACAAAATGGAATAGTTGAAAGAAAAAATAGATCTTTAGAAGAATTGGCTAAAAATATGCTCAATGAAACAAACCTTCCTAAGTATTTTTTGGTAGATGTAGTAAGTATCGCTTGTTATGTAATGAATAGGACCCTAATAAGGATGATTTTAAAGAAAGCCCTCTATGAATTATACAAAGGAAGGAAACCAAACATTTCCCATCTTCATGTCTTTGAATGCAAATGTCTTGTTTTGAATAATGGAAAAGATAAGTTAGGTAAGTTTGATGCAAAGTCTAATGAGGGGATATTTCTTAGTTATTATCTTAGTAGTAAATGTTTTAGAGTCTATAATAAGAAAACTATGACCATACACTACAAAAAAACATGTAAATTACGACAGTTTTAATATGGCAATTCTAAAAAACTGCCGTAATATACAACATAAACGTCAGTCTTATGCCTGTCATATTTTACGAATAAAAAATGACAGTTAAATGTATGAAACGGAGGTTTTAACTGCCGTTATTTTCATTTTAAAAAATTCAAAAAATTTTCTTTGCTCCGTTCCCTCACAATCTGTGGCTCTCTCCCTCTCACTTTCTAAAATATTTCAGTTCCCTTTTATTCTTACCCGCTCACTCTCTCTCTCGTGCTCTCCCCTGACTCTTACTCTCTCTCTCTCGTCCTCTGCCTCACACTCAGTCGTGAAACTCAAAGCCATCCAGATCTGCTCTCTCTCTCTCACTCTCACTCTGTCCAGATCTGCTCTCTCCCTCAAGCGCTAAGGCGTCATCGATGTCTTCGCCTACACCGGCGGCGCCTCCATGGAGATCAACCAGGCCCTCACACGCTCCTCCGCCATCTACAATGTCCTCCCTCGCCACGAGCAAGGCAGCGTCTTTGCCGCCGAGGGCTACGCTCGCTCCTCCGGCTGCCCCAGCATCGGCATCACCACCTCCGACCCTGACGCCACCAACCTCGTCAGCGGCCTCATCGACGCCCTCCTCAATAGCGTCCCCCTTGTCGCTATCACCGGCCAAGTCCCACGATGAATGATTGGCACCAATGCGTTCCAGGAAACCCCTATTATTGAGGTAACACGATCCATCACCAAGCACAATTACCTTGTTCTTGATGTAGATGATATTCCTAGGATTGTGAATGAGGCATTTTTCTTAGCAACTTCTTGATGTAGATGATATACATTCCACTAAAATATTTTTGTTTGATCTATAGAATATCTGATTCTGATAAATCATAGAAATAGAAAAAGAAAGCCATCTTTTGATTACCACCAATGAGTTATAGATAATGCAGTACTCATCATTGTTAAATTTGGGACTGGGACTTGATGATTAAATATTAAAAAAAGAATTAAATTCAGATACATCTAATTTAATAGTTTTAGATATTAAACTTAATATCTGATTCATGTATTTAATATATTATAGATAATGGACTTGACGATCATTGTTAAATTAGATGTATCTGGATATGTTTGAATACCTAGTGGACTTGACAAGAACTTGGGGCGAGATTTCTTCCATTTCTTTTCTTTTTTTTAGAAACTAAAGAGCAATTATTAAACTGAGAATTGAAGGTTGGCAGAGTTCTGCCCTTATATCTGGGAAACAGGGGTGATTAACTTCAGTTAGAATGAAAATGAAGGATCAGTCACATGAAAGAGACTGGCTTAGGACTTACGAATCGGAAGGCTGACAACTTCAGGGAGTGGTATTCCGAGGTATTTGTTTTCGATTATCATCTATTAGATAGTTTCTACTTGTGCTTTTGACTCTGTGTTTGGTCAAAATTGCTCATCCAGATCTAGTCTTGTTTCACTGTGTGACAATCTCAGTAGTTTATGTGTTGTTTGACTTTGGTTTTCGATTAATTGGACAGGTAGTTGTTAATTCAGAAATGATTGAGTACTATGATATTTCTGGCTGCTATATTCTGAGGCCTTGGGCAATGTCAGTATGGGAGATCCTGTAAGTAAGTTTCCTAATTCTTCTTAAATTAGATTAGATGCACCATATTGTTTGTTTTAGATAAATAGGTGAATGCATTGATGTAGAGTAATAGTATGCTTGTTTTATGCTGAAACTTCTCTCAATTAGCTCTAGTGTCAATGCATAAATATCATTCCATCACATTAGTGGTGTTTTTTTAAGAAACCCAGCTTCCTTAAACATGACACACAGATTTCTTTCTTTTAATCTTTACATAACTCAATTGCTTTAAAATTCTTTTTTCGTGTCAACGACAATGTGCAGGCATTTTTTGATCCAGAAATAAAGAAAATGAAAATCAAGAACTGCTACTTCCCTTTGTTTGTGTCTCCGGGAGTTTTGGAAAAAGAGGAAGAACACGTTGAGGGATTCTCTCCAGAGGTGAGAGTTTGTGTATATGTTTTGCCATCAGTGCACAACTCCATTACATAAGCAATTATTGGACTTGGACTATTAAATTATTCTTGTACTCTACATGTCTTGCTGAATTTTGTACCTAAATACATCTTTAGAGTCTTAGACTTTATATATTGCTGGACTTTGTACTTGAATACATCTTGGGATTCTTAGACATTATATATTGATGGACTTTGTACCTGAATGCATCTTGGATTCTTAGACTTTATTAATGGACTTCTACTTGGTTAAGGGACGTCTTCCTTGTTAGTTGATGACTAGATAGTAACATGATTGGCTTTGCTCAGATGTATTCCTTGTTGATCATGCTGAGGGATGAACTAGCTTTGCTTAGATATATTCCTTTCTTGATTGCTCTAGCTTTTGATTCTTTAAATTATTGGTCTAGGAGGAATGGAGGATACTTTATGATATCCTTTGATTGTGTACTGCTTTAGTTTTCTTCAATATTTCTTCTTTTATCTAAAAAATAATAACTTTGATACTCAGTCAACAATGATTCTAGTTGATATTATGTCTAACTTAGAATTGATCCTTAATTTAGTTCTGTTTAGTCAATGTATCTACATGCTTTTCCAATGAAGTTGTTTTAGTTTTAGATTGCAAACCTGATTGTGTTTATTTTTTTGTCTTTTTTCCATCAGCGTCAACACATGAATCCATTAAAAGCATGGAAGTAATCAAATTTCGTGGAATAATTAACTGATAATTTACCTGATTGTGTATATTTTATTTTTAATTTTTAAATCTAATGACTACCAAAACAAATATGATAGCAGCTTTCTATTCATTCCTTCTGGTGTATTGTTCCATTTGATCTGAGCTTTTCATTTTTTTTTGTTGGTGTTAGGTAAATTACGACAGTTCTGACTGCCGTAATTTACCCTTTTTTGGTTGGTGTTAGGTAAATTACGGCAGTTCTGACTGCCGTAATTTACCTTTTTTTTGGTAGGTGTTATGTAAATTATGGCAGTTATAACCGCCGTTTTATGCCAAAATTAAACTGTTGTTTTATACATGGTAAATTGTGGTGGTTAATGGGAAACCGCCGTATTATACCGAACGACAAAGGTAATTACATCAGTTTTGGAAACCGCCACTGATGAAAAAAATGGTAGTTAAAACTGCCGTAATATGCCAAAAAAAATTGCCGTAATTGACCCTTTTTTTTGTAGTGATAGAAGAATCTATACATGTTACATCTGATGAGACTAACCCCGTTGGACTGGGAAAGGATGATGTTGATGATTTTGTAGAAATTTGGACTAATACTCACTTGAAGAACAAGAAAGAATAGCAAAGGAAAGAAAGTCAAAGTGAGAAAACACCACCATAACAAGAGGAGTAACAATCAAATGGTCTTCTAAAAGAATGAAGAACTTCAAGATACCACCCTCTTGACAAGGTTATTGGTGATGTTTCACAAGGGTTAACAACTCGAAACTTGCTTAGAGATGCATGTAATCATATGACATTTGTTTCTCAAGTTGAACCTAAAGACATAGATGAGACCATTAATGATGAACATTGGATCTTGGCTATGCAAGAAGAGTTAAATCAGTTTGAAAGGAATTAAGTTTGGGAACTTGCTCCAAGACCCAATGATCATCCTATTATTGGCACCAAATGGGTCTTTAAAAACAAACTTGATGAAACAAGAGTAATAATAAGAAATAAAGCGAGGTTGGTTGCTAAAGGATATAATCAAGAAGAAGGAATTGATTATGAAGAAACTTATGCTCATGTTGCTAGATTAGAAGCCTTTAGAATGTTACTTGCATTTGCTTGCATTATGGATTTCAAGCTTTACCAAATTGATGTAAAAATTATTTTTCTAAATGGTTTTATTCAAGAAGAAGTGTATTTGGAACAACCTCCTAATTTTGAAAACTATGAGTTGCCCAACCATGTTTTCAAATTAAAAAAAGCCTTGTATGACTTAAAACAAGCTCCATGAGCTTGGTATGAAAGGTTGAGTAAGTTCCTTTTAGAATAAGATTTTTCAAGAAGCAAGGTTGACACAACACTTTTTATTAAAAACAAAAAGCATGACATTCTCCTTATACAAATTAATGTTGATGATATTATATTTAGTGCTACTAATGAATCTTTGTGTAAGGAGTTTGCTAGTACTAAGCAAAGTAAATTTGAAATGTCTATGATGGGTAAGCTTAACTTCTTCCTTGGCCTTCAAATCAAGCAAACAAAGCATGAAACTTTCATTAGTCAAACTAAGTATTGTAAGGAGTTGCTCAAGAAGTTTGGGATGGACAATGCTAAACAAATGGCTACACCAATGAGCACCTCCTGCTCTTTGGATAAGGATGAAGAAGGTAAACCTATAGAAATCACTAAATATAGAGGTATGATTGGCTCACTCCTTTACCGTATTACAAGTAAATCAAATATAATGTTTAGTGTGTGCATGTGCACTAGATATCAAGTTTGTCTTAAAGAATCTCATCTAAGAAAGAATAATGAAATATCTTATTAGTAGTACACAAATGGACTTGTGGTACCCCAAGGGTGCCTCATATAGTTTAATTGGTTATTCTGAATCTGACTTTACCAAATGCAAAGTGGATAAGAAGAGTATTAGTGAGACACGCAACTTGCTTAGAAGCTCTTTAATTTTTTTACATAGCAAAAAACAAAATAGTGTGATATTATCTAGGCTGAAGCTGAGTATGTTGTAGCCATAAGTTGTTGTGCTCAAATCCTTTGAATGAAGCAACAACTTTTGAACTATAGACTCCATCTTGATCACATCCCTATAAGATGTGATAACTGTAATATCCTCTTTAGCATGTTAGTCTTGTGTATGGTTACAGTAGTAGCAAAATACTTGTTTGATATGTCTGTTTAATTTTGTGACTTTTTGAGTTAGTTTAGGCACTTTACTGTAACACTGAAGGTGAAAAGTAGCTTAAAATAGCTCAGATATTGGTATTAAAGGCTAAGTTGAAGGAAATAAATATAGAGAATTTATTTCTAGGTCACAAAAGAACTAAGTATGATGTAGTTAAAGTTTGAAGATAAACTGAGTTAGTTTGGTATTTTTAAGTACACTGAGTGAGTGTTTTAATACCAGATTGATGAGTCACAAATATAGAAATAAAATTAATATTGAGATGAATCTTAAGATTTATTATAATACCTATGGAAGTTAGGAAACTTGATTTGGTAAAACTTAAGTGTTCTTAACAGATAAAAAGTTTCAGCAAAATATCTAAATTTTGCTTAAGTTTCCATAGCTCTTCCAACAGCTAACTTTCTTGACTTTTCTTAGTTTTTCACTCCTTTCACACTTCATTTCTTTCTCTTTCTCATGGAAGCAGAGACAGCAGTAGTGAACGAAGAAAAAGAGAGGGAAGAAAAGAAGAGGAGGAAGAAGGAAGAAGAGGAAAGGAAGAGGAAGGCTAAAGGCAAAGCTCAAGCTTGAGTTCATCCTTACTATTAGAGGTACGTGTGTTTATGCTCATGTGTATCTTTTTTTCCATCTCCATATTTTCCTTTGATGTATGCATGTTGGAATGAAAAATGGGTCTTAAGAAGATTATGATGGTTTTTTGCTTGGTTGTTGTCTTCAATGATAGAGCATGACCTGTCTTAGCCTAATCTATGCATGGTTGTTGATTAGAACCTTGGAAAAACTCATTTAAATACTTAGGTTACAAGTTCAGAAATAGGTATGTACATGATTCTATGCTAGATGAGTTGATTGTGAGCATGAGGATTTTAGCATGCTTAGGGACCATTTTAGGGTTAAAAGCCACTTAAAACCTAAAAGTAAAGGTTTAAAACTGGTTTGAAAACCAATAGAATATTAACAGAAGTTTCAGGTTCCTGGTGCCTAAGCGCCTGGTTTTTGGCCACTTAAGCGCCCAAGGTGATTAAGCACTTAGAAAGTGGGCGCCTAAGTGCTCTAGTCTAGAGGGCTCAGGAGCTGAGCAATTAAGCACTTAGAGTTTGGGTGCTTAACAACAGATAAAATAGAGTAGAGTTTTTTCTATCATACAATTATTAAGCGCTGAGAAAGTGGGTGCCAAAGGCAGTGAGTACTAGAATTTTTATCTTAAAGAATTTGAGTTTCCTACTTGTTGGGATTCCTTATACATGCTTTTAGTGTGAGTTAAGATACTACTAAGGTATTTCATGAATGGAATGACCATTTAGTATGTATATATCAACCTTAGTGCAACCAAAAGAAATGGATTGCCCTAGGTAAGTATCTAGCACCTTTGGCAACTTAGTGTTACATAGATATCACTTTAATATGATGATGTGGTGTATGAGATGCATGTATGCTAGGATGGACAGGTAGTATTTTTTTAATGTGTGTAACCTTACATGATGTGCACAATCATTTGGTCAAAGGAGATAAATAGAAAAGTCCAGAAAGTTATTTGAACAAGGATTTAGTCCTAGTTTCTCAGAGTGCCAGGGTTGCGAGTAGTGTGAGGATGCTGCAACATTCCCTCCCTGCTACAGGATAATACAAGAAGCCACAGTTCCTAGTAAAACATCTTGGTTCATAAATGGACTAAGTATGTATGTATGTATGAATGTAAGTTAACTTGGTTTCTTTAGTTATTAAAGTTAAACCTTGTTAAGTTTTAAAACATATCTTACTTAGCATGTGTTAAGATTATGTTTATTATGTTATGCATGACTAGTTGTGGGATATCTGTACTAAGAATTATTAATCCTCACCCCGTTTGTTATTCTATGACAAATCCAGGTCAAGACTCTGCTAAGGGAAAGAAGAAAAAGAAGTTAAAAGACTAGAGTAGTTTTAGTTTTATTGCTTCTAGTACAACGTCTGTATTTATTTAAACTTGATTTGTAATGTAAAAAGAGTTATGTATTACATTATGCCCCTTGTGGCTAGCGATGTATATATATGTATGAATTTTTTTTCCACATCCCTCAAGACTCTCTATAATGACTACTTTGGTGATTATGGATATATTATTATGTTAATATGTAGTAGGTGACGCTGTTAGTGCTGTTTATCCTTGTGTATGTGAGATATAACAAAATATCAGTATTAGGGCATTATAATAACACTAGTGCAATTAATTTAATTAAGAACCTAATCTTACACTCTAGGACTAAGCATATAGAGATTACGCACCACTTTATAAGAGATCATGTACAAAAAGGGGTTGTCTGCTTGCATTTGTGAAAGCATCAAAACGAATAACTAATATCTTTACAAAACCTTTAGCAAAAGAAAGTTTCTTTAATATAAGAGGTGAACTTGGCATAATTCATCAATCAAGTATTTGGTGTGAATGTTTGTTTGCTACATAATTTTTCTTGTTGATTTTATTTCATGAATCCTATACTGACTTGAGTGTTTGAAGTTCCCATAAATTTGTTTTCCAGGTGCTTTCATCATGATCAAGTCCTCTAATTTTCTCAAGAAATACTTTGCTAAAGGTTGCTAAAGTTTCAAGTTTTCTGATATAAAATAGGTCACTTGGAATGTGAAAAATTTATAAGTTTGTGGAATTACAAGGAATGTGAATTTTGATTCAAAGCAATGGATTACAAGGAATTATAATGGTTTGCAAAGCTAATGGAATGGTTAGAAATTTGGTTTCTACATAATGGAATGAAGAAAATTGAGGTTTTGGAACGAAGTAATCAATTACAAGAGTTAGTAATTGATTACAAAGGCTCTAGAATGTAGTATTTTTTTAAGACAGCACTATGGTAATTGATTACAAGGGTGTGTAATCGATTACACAACCCCTGAAACTTGCATAAAAAAGGCAAAAGAACAATAATCAATTACCATCTCCTGGTAATCTTTTATGAGAAGCCCAAAACAACAAAATTCAAAGTGGTAATCGATTACCAGTCACGGTAATCGATTACAAGGGACACAATAGCCTTGTAATCAATTATGGGCTCATTGTAATCGATTACATTGTGGATTTTTAAAGCCCTAGACACTCCTTTCTACCATTTTCAACTCCTTTCTTCCTTTTCTCTCTCTAAAACTCTAAAAACCTAGCCCCTCTTCCATTAAATTTGACCTTATTTTTCCACCAAATTCCTCTATTCCACCACCAAATCATCACAAACACTCATCCTTCCTTTTCCCCCAATAACCCACTCATCAAAAACACCTCTACATCACCCAAATTCATCTTTTCACCATCTCTCTCTCCTTTCTCTAGAAATTGTGACCTACTCTCCAAATCCCAGTTAAATCTCCATCAATTTCCTCCTTTCCTTTCCCAATCAATACTAAAACACTTCATTCTTTCTCCCTACCTCTATTCCACATCATAATCACCCTAAAGTGGCTAAATCATCAAAGGGTACAAAAAGGCCAAGAATAGGGAATGTTGCCGACAAAGCTCCATAGGAACCCCTTCCAAGTTTGGATCTCTCCCATCTATTCAGCAGTCCACAGTAAGCGGAGAACTACAAAAAGAACTTTCAGATCAGAAAAATCACCTAATGATGATATTTGGATAATAACTTTTCTCTAATGAGCCTTTTAAGTGTTATAATTTACTACAAGATATTGGTTTGATTATGTTTTTGAGCATTAGAAAAGATATCTATCCTGATTTAGTGAGTTTTCTATACTAATTTGAAGTATGAAAATGCCACTCTAATCTCTGAAATCAAGAAAGTGAAAATAGTGATAAATCATGAAATGTGGATAAGGTTAACTAGGCTGAGATATGATGGTGTAAATTTTACTTGTATTACTAATGTTTGGGTTGATGAATATGAGTATAAATTTGGTTTGAATACGTTGCTTTGGGCTAGCTATCATGCAAAAAAATAAAGTTATGCTGAGTGGACTAACCTCTGAAAATTGTTTGGTGCATTACATCCTAGTCAGAGCTCTTATTTCAAAAGAAGGAAACTACTCCCAAGTGCAATCTAATGATGTGCTAACTAATTGGTCATTGAACACTGGCAAGCTGATTAATTACCTTATGCCATCCTCATCACTAAAATACTTCAACAACTTCATATTCCACTCATTGGAGAAGTAAAGGACCAAAGCACAGATGGTCTAGATTCCATTGATGAGCACACCTTCACCAAGATTAAGATGAAAAATATTGGTGATGAATGATTCTACATTGACCATGGCATGGATGGAAAATTGCCTAAGGCAATGTAGATGATGCGGAGAATGTTGAAGAGCCAATCACGCCTGCACCACAAGGAGGAGCTCCATCACAAGTCACAATGGATCAACTACTCGAAGAGATAAGGAGACTTTGGACATACATTCGAGCGACCATAAAAGGAGTTCACGATTGGCAGGACTAATTTAAAGGAATTATGCTCAACGCATGAACCGTGTTGATCGAGAGATAGCCTTCATTCACTCCATGATGGAAGTTGCTGACATTGAGCAGACTGTCACTACTACTTCCCCCACCACTTCTATTACCCCTACTCAGCCTCAACCAACTCCTAATGATGATGATGATGATGGCTCCTCCAAGCACGATGATGATGCTAATAGCGATGAGATCAAATGAGAAGATAGGGCTTAATCATAATGATCCTCTTGTATTGTCTATCTTTTATACTTTTGGCTAACCATTAGTTTTTATCTTGACCTTATTAATACATTTTATTTAGTGTAACTCTGATATTTGGCTTGATAATTTTAGATGTTAATCATTATGTTAACCCTATTATGCTATTGGGTTATTTCTTTTGCTTATTTCATGATGCCTTTTCTTTTGGATAATACCAAAAAGAGGAGAGTATGAATTGCATGAGAAAGGAAGAGAATTGCATGTAAATTATTTGTCATAAATATTTTTGTCTGAACTCTTCTACTTGAATCTCATGCATGGCTTAAGGGAGAGTACTGCGCTTTTATCTCTAATTTACCATTATTGGTTTGTCATCATCAAAAAGGGGGAGAATGTGAATGCTTATTTCATGAAGGTTTAGATGATAACAAAGTCATGACAAAGACTAAGTCCAAAGGAAGCTCTAAAGAATGTTTTATAAGACTTAGAATCTTTTTGTGAGAAGTGATCTAAGATATCTCAAAAAGTTTAAAATGATTTTTAAAATGTCCATCATGAAGCCTTTTAGTTAGTGGTTGTTGTTTTTGAAAATTTTAGGTGGTTTTACACAAAATCATGTTTTAATCTTGGGTTATAAAAATCTTGTTTGAATCTTTGAAAAATCCAAGTTTTAGGTGTTGGAAATGTTTACCAAGCTTATTTAGGCTCAAAAGTTGGTTTTAGAATGGTTGTAATCTCCTACAAGAGCTTAGTAATCCGTTAGGAGCATATCAGAAAGCTTGTAACCGATCACCATGAGGTTGTAATTGATTACAAGCTTCCCAAAATTGGTTTTCCTCAAAACGAAAGCTTTGTAATCGATTACCATGAGCCCAAGAATAGTTTTTCTAAAGTTGGTAATCGATTACCATGTGTTGTAATTGATTACCAAGAGCTTCAAACACCCAAAATGGGTTTTTAAGGCATGGCAATTGATTACCATATACTTGTAATCGATTACCATTCCTCTGAAACTTGTAATGAATAGTTTTTAATGCACTTAATGTTGCACCAACTCTCTTTAATAGCTCTATTTCATTGATGGGCTATAAATACAAGTCTTGGGACACTTAATGCTAACTCTTGAACATCTAACAACTTATTTCAAAGTATTAAATTCGTACTTAATTCTTTCATCTATCTTGCTCTTTTTTAAACCCTTTTTAGATATTTTTGAGAGCTTCATAGTGCTTCAATTTATATAATTTGCTCTTTGAGAGAGTTTATTTTCTTCAATCTTTATTGCAAAACACTTGAAAGGGTGGAGGATCCTTTTAGGAAACAAAGAGGCTTCTACACATAAAGGTGGATGATCCTTGAAGTGTAAAAAGGGTTCAAAGCTTATAAAGGTTTCTCAAGCACCTATTGAAGCTTGAAGAATAGTAGAAACTCCTGGGTGGATGATCCTAGGAACTGGACGTAGATCACAAGGGTGATTGAACCAGTATAAATCTTGTTTGCACTATTTTTTACCCTTATCTCTTTACTTTTAAGCTTATTTATTAAATTTGCATACTTGTTGCTTCATCCTCTACTCATTCAGTTTCTTTAAATTTGTGAGATCTTTTTGTTGTCATAAATCCATTCACCATATAAGAAAATAGCTTCAATAAAAATCAAAAGAGGCTTATTTGTAAAAAGTTTTGAAAAACTCAATTCACCCCCTGTTGATTTTTGAAGCCACTTAGTAATACCTTCTATATAAAAAACATAAAGTTTACTCCCCTTTCTTCATCTAAAATGGTGATGAGTTCACCATTCTTTTTTTTTCAATTTCTCTTCTTCTTCCTTAAAATACCTTCAGAACATGGTTCAAGACTTTCAAACCTTTTAATATGGTACCCCTCTGTCTATGCTTATTCATTGGCTAAGGCCAATGTCTTCTTTGAAGATTCCTTACTTATGGCCATAGTCAACCCAAAGTACTTCTCTAGCTATGCTTTCGAGGGTTTGGCCATGCTTGAGTCGGTCTAGCAACTTGCCAGTCTGTATCAGATAGATTCTGCTATTTAGTAAGGCCTGCTCATTTCCCTCCAACTCTTTTAATCAACATGTAGGATTAATGTACCCTACATCAATAGAAGGAGTGGAGAAAAAAGTTGGCACCTTAGAACAGAGTTACCTCTAACCCAACTAGCGACTTACTTCTATCTCCTTGGTTCCATCCAAATCAGTTGCGGTAGTGTGGAAAGGTTGAAGTCTTGGTAAAGAAATTTCTTTGCCTCTACTTCATTGGCTAGGTCAGCTTAGTCGGTTATAGAATTCGGCCTTTGGAAGTATTCCATAGAAGAACTCTAGATTATAGTCTTAGGAACAAAGCTTTGATTTTTTATATTAGTTTTTGTTTTTATGATATTTCTTCATAATTTGTTGACATATCAATGAAACTCCTTTTTCTATATATTTTGCATTAAACAAATTAGACCATAATCGAATTAATGAAGTAATTAATTGCTTTAACCTAATTATTTTGTAATGGCCAAATTAATGGAAACGATTTAGCCTAAAATAATCAAGCATAAATTTGAAGGTCTTTAGCCAAATTGTAACTGCAACAAATGGCTGGGTCGATATTCGATAAGGTGACCTCAAAACTTAGCCATAAAGTGAAATAATGGCCTAATTATGCAATTAATCCATATGAATTTTCTTTCTACCAAGAATTAGCTAAGAATTAATTGATTAGACAATGGTTGACTAGCTTTTAAGTGGTCAATATATCAAAGGCCACTTTAACACTTAGGCAAAAATTAGTAAATTCACATAAGATTGAAAAAAAGAATCTAATTTAAATTGGTGTTTTGAAATGATAGGTGTCACTTTCCAAGTGGTTCTTTTAAACTGGTACCGCTAATTCAAATTTTGCACTAAGGAACTTATCCTCTTCCACTAATAAAAGAACTAATGTATTTTGAAAATTTAAATTGACTATTATCCTTGCAAAAGGTATTTATAGCAACATACCTCATTCCTCTTTTTCTTTCTCTATCTGCCAATTTCTTTTCTTTTAGAATCCCAACTCTTAAAAATCCCTAACTTTCCAAAGCTCTTTTATTCTCGATGGCTGGTGATCGTTCATTTTTTTCTGGACCATCTTCTTCACTTTCTTCTGGCATCTCTAGGAGTCAACTTCATGAAACTCCTAACACTCAGGTCACAATGTCAGAGATAGTTGAAAGGGTTCTTCAAGACCCATCTCCTGACATAACTCAACCTGAATTACTTCGATCCAAGGTACTGGTTACTTCTTATCTCACTTTTGGTTTTTACTTTCATGGCCCATCTATTTCTTCAGCTAACTATATCAAGGAAAGCTATTATCCTTTCAATAAAGAATGGCACCTTTATTTACCAACCCCAAATTCTAGTATACCCCTGGACAGAGAAAAGAGTCATTCAAACTTCCCAGCAAATCTCTAAGGATTACATTGGTTGGCTTGATAGGATTAAAATTGTTAAAGCCAAAAAGTGGAAAATGAAAGGATTTATAGCATTATTCAAATTTCCAATTAAGAAATCCAAGATATCTCGCCTATGATAGGAGTGGCCATAACCTTATGGAATCCCACTACTAGTGGATTTGCTTTTCACTATAGGTTTATGAGCCATACTTTGTTTGATGTGGTGGCCATTACCAGTCTTCGGCTTGATTCTCTAGCCATTCTTCTGATTTACAAGTCATTGGATAGTTCACGATCATTCAAGAAGAATTAAGGTCTAAAAGGAAAGATAATAACTATTCTCAATGAATTAGCCATTTTAGGGGTAAGGAGGATGTAACATCCTCAATAACATGTTGAACTTATTTATGGTTATAGAGGTAATCTAATACTTGCTTGACACGCTGGTTTAATTTTGTGATAAACTGAGCTAGTTTAGGTACTTTACTGCAATATAGAATGTAGAAAGTAGATTAAAATGATTCAAATAATAGCATAAAAGGCATAGTTGAAGGAAATAAATATAGAAAATTTATTTCTAGGTCACAAAACTATGAACTAAGATGTAGTTAAAGTTTCAAGATAATTAAAGTTAGTTTGGTATTTTTAGGCATACTGGTTGTGTGATTTAATACTGGATTGACTTGTAACATATATGGAAAAGTTGGGTAATGATAAAACAATGATTAAGATGAATCCTAGATTTTATTATAATACCTAAGGAAGTTAGGATACTTGAATTTGTGAGATTAAAGTATTCCTAAGAGATAATAAAGTTTCAGCAAACCTTGGTTATATCATATAAGAAGTCAATTTTGATTTATATTCTTCATTTTCTCACAGCTAAAGCAGAAAATAGGGGAGATAGAGCAAAAGAAAGGAAATGAAAGAAAGAAAGGAGAGAAAGAGGAGAAGGAAGGAAGATCCAAGAGCCAAGCTCAAGCTTGAACACCAACTGCACTTCAAGAGGTAGGGGTGCTTGAACTATACATACTATCTCTCCCCTTCTCTGTCTTCAATACATAGTGTTTGTTGTTGGAGAAAATATGGGTTTTGGGTGGTTTATGTTGTGTTCTTGCATGTTTAGTGTTTAAAGGGCTGAGTATGGTTAGTATAAAGCTTAATTAACTCAAGGGTATTAGTTTGCACCTAGGAACATCCATGAAACTCATGGAGTTTGAAGATGGAAAGTGGGTATTTTTGGATGTTTGATCTTTGGTCATAAATCTAAGGTAGATGGATAAACTTAGTGTTTGATGATTCTATTATGTTAGAGATCATGTTTAGGATGGGAAATCATATAGAATCCATGATATAAGGAATAGAACTTGGTTAGAAACCAAGTTGTGAAGAAAACTCGTTTCTGTAGATTTTCTAGTGCTGGATGGTGCCTGGGTGCCATTTTCCATGCCTAGGCACAGACTAAGAAATCTCAGTCTAGGAGCAGCCATAGAGTATAGCGCCTAGGCGCCAGTGAACCATGCCTAGATGCAATTGTACCCAAATCTTGATAGTTTGTAGTGTTTATAGCATAACTTGAGTTGTAATCATCGAAACGACCTGGTACTTATTTCATTTGAAAGCTAAGATATAAGGCTTCACGTAGTAAAAATTTCAAATTTTTAGAACAACCCAATTAGCACCAATTTCAGTTTGAATCTAAGTTAGATTATGTAAGAATAAGCATTCTGATGCTTAGTAAATCAAATTGCATAATTTCTTGCTCCAAGTGTAAATTACATAAGACCAGTGTCATTTTCTGAAGCTAACATGTAAGGGTATGAGTAGTAAAAATTTCAAGAATTTTACACTCTTTATACATTCCCAGTTTCATTTTAAAGTAAAGTCAGATTCTGCGAAAATAGGTAGTTACCCTATTTCAACTTATGCATTTTGTTGCATAACTATAGCTACACTATGTCAAATGAAGTGAGGGTTTTTTCATTTGAAATATATGAGATAAGGCTAATTGCCTATAAAATTCCATAATTTTAGAAGTTCGGATGTACATTTGGTGCATTCATGAAAATCAGCCTTTCTAGGCAACCAAACTAGAAAATGTCAAGATATGTATCTTGTTGAAATAGGGTTTCCTACTTGCTTGGACCCTTGATACATGCTTTTTAGTGTATGTTAAGGTAATACTAGGAATAATTCAAGATGAGAATGACCATCTAGTAAGTTTATGAATGGTATGAACCTTAGAACAACCAAAGGTAGTGGATTTGCCTTGGAAAGGTACTTAGAACCTTAAGCAACAAAGTGTTGCATTTGATAACCACTCTTACACCAAATTTACTTGAGTAGTGATAGAGTTATGTATTTAGTTCCTAAGTGAGGGGATGTTTGGTGTACTAAGTTCACTAGCAAGTGGGACATAGTGCACTACTAAATACATAATAGGTTCAATTATGACTTGTAGCTTGTGATACTCGTAAGATGAGGTAGAAGTATGTTTAACTTATTTATTAGTGAAGTTGAGTTAGAAAGGTATGATGAATGAGATGTACTTCCTTAAATACTAAGTTAAGTATGGAAGTTCAAGTCTTTAGGTATTCCAAAAGTTATGAGTTACCTAAAATAGGTATCTGGGACCTTAAACACTCTAGTGTAGTATAGGTTACTACTAGGGTGTGATAATAGGGAAAGCTAGATACAACCAAGATAGGTATATTGTACTTATCTAGATGCATGAATTACTCACTTGCAATTAAAGTTGAGTTAAGTATGCAAAGTTCCAAAGAAATACTCATTTATTTCCATAAGTTGAACTAGAATGAAGCATTAGCTATGATAGAATCTTTCACTAGGTTGAGTTGAATCTATAGGAAAGGTTTCTAGTGTGTATGTTTTAATATTTAACATTGCATGTTTTCGCTTGCTTTTCCAATGTATAGTAACCTATATGATGTGCACAATCATTGGCCAAAGGAGATAATGGGAAAATCCAAAAGCTCCTTCGGATGAGGACCAGTACTAGATTCTTAAAGAGCCAAGGGTTACAGGTAGAGTGGGGTTGTAGCTCTTCCTCCCTACCATAGCAGATTACATGGAGCATTCAAGCTCTCGAAATGAGCAGGTATTCATAGTTTTCAAAATAAAACTCTGCATGGATTTCAAAATAAAACCTTGCATTGACATAGCTATAGGACATTTCTTAGACATAATCATATTGAATATTACAAGCACTACATTTGAATGACAGTTGTATAGGCAATTATCTGTTACTATTGATATTTACAATTGTATGGGCAGTTGTTTATATTTTGATAGTATGTCAATTTTTTGTTGAACCACACTACAAGGAAGTGTGCAGTTATGAATAATAGTGGAGGAAACTCCTATGTTGGTTATTAGAGAATTGTTTATACAATGTTATAACTAACTGGTATTGGAATTACTTTTTCTGAGAATTATAATTCTCACGCTAATTGTGTTTCCATTTAAATCTAGGTCAAGACTCTTCAAGGGGAAAGAAGATGAAGTATGAACACTAGTATAGTTTATATGGTTTTGTAGACAAAGCTTATGTATTTCCTTTATATTTGATTTATAATGTATAAAGAGTTATGTATTAAAATATATCCTTCTAAGGCAAGGATATATATATATGTGTGTGTGTGTGTGTGTGTGTGTGTGTGTGTGTGTGTGTGTGTGTGTGTGTGTGTACGAGTTTAATATTTTCCATATTCTCTCAAGGCTCTCTATAATGACTCGATTGTGATTATGGATATACTATGAGGTAGTTAAGTAAGAAGTGGCGTAGGTAGTACTGTTTATCTTCGTATATATTAGATATATCCAGGTATCAGTATTTGGGCGTTACATTATGGTATCAGAGTAGTTCATTCTATTGAGCCGGGATATGGACTAACTGTGCTTTAGGCATAAGTAGATGTTTCTATTTTAGGTTGTGCATTCTTTTATCTTGATGTGAGATATGTGAATAGAATTGCATGATAGCCCTAGGTATGGATGCTAATAGTTACTGTTGCATTGTTACATGATATTGAGACTAATCAACTCAATATGTATTATTGCGTGTGTACAGGAAACTATGGCAACTACTGGGCAAACCTATGAGACTAGGAGTCTTGCAAGTAAAGAAATAACTAGAGCTCTTAGAGAAATGGCTCCTGCAATGAGAGAGTATACTGACATTAGTAGAAGACTATTAGAAAAGCAAGAAAATGACTCACTTGAAAAGTTGATAGACAATAGAGAGCTCATGCGGGATCAGGATTTCTTAGGGTTCAGTGAAGTTACTCCTTTGTTCTTTAAAGGAGAGCATGGTTAGATCAGAGTTGAAAGATGGCTTCAAGAAATGGAAGAGATCTTTGTGGTCATAGCTTGCACTAATGAACAGAAAGTGTCCTTTGCTTCTTATATATAAATAGGAGAGGCAGAAAGCTGGTGGGTCGAAACCAAGAAGTTACTAAAGATAGTTGGTACTCAAATCACTTGGGAGGTGTTTAGAGCTACCTTCTTGGACAAATATTATTCCCTTGAGTTGCAGAAAGTAAAGGAATTGGAATTTTTGAGGCTTGAACAAGGAGATATTATTGTAGATCAATATGTAAAGCTTTTTGAAGAATGTTCTAAGTTCTCTTCTTATTTTATGAGTAATCTAGATGAAGACTGGAAGTGTGTAAAATTTGAAATAGGACTTAGAGAGGATATTAGAAGGGTTGTGAAACAAATGGAGATTAAAGACTTTTGCACTCTAGTTAGTGTGTGTAAAGTGGTAGAAACAGATAATCTCAAGACCACAATGGAGCATGAATTAGAAAGTTCCCTTGAGAGGAAAAAATCAGATGTTGAGATTAATGAGGGTACTTCTTGGTCTTAATTTTTACCAAACAAAAGAAAACAAATTCAACTAGAAGCTTGGGGTGATGATAAGTATAAGTTGGGTGCTTCTAAAATGAGCAACCCTAAAGAAAAAGGTAAAGCGGACTCCAAGGTACCAAGATGTGCCAAATGTAAGAAGATACATGGAAGTAGATCGAGCTTGGCGGGTGTCACGACTAGGTTCAGGGCAAAATAACAACTTATAGGATTTTAAAAAATAGAAAATGGAGTCACCGCTAATTTTATTTAAATTAGGAAAAATTAGAAGACCTTTCTTTGAAAATAATCTTTGAAAACCAGATCGGATTCGAGAGTTGGTTATGGTAGGGAAGGGTGGAAACTTAATCTCACAGCACCCCTAACACACTCGTCCTTAAATGGTACGTTAAGTTAATTGTGCAAAAAAACTTGGTAATATCAAATATATTTATTTTACTTATCTTAAAAATATTGTAACTATTTTTTTTTGAAAAAAAGAAAAAAAACAATTGAATTGTGAAAATTTAATTTTTGGCTTGACAAAATAAAGATTCTGCTCCTACGTATCTCCGGATGCAATGAGGAACTCAAAGTCATATAGTTCTTTAGAAAATAAGTGTGAGTTAGT
The DNA here is from genome assembly GCA_029884595.1 of Ormosia semicastrata. Classification (NCBI taxonomy): domain Eukaryota; kingdom Viridiplantae; phylum Streptophyta; class Magnoliopsida; order Fabales; family Fabaceae; genus Ormosia; species Ormosia semicastrata. The sequence continues at coordinate 79,028,974 of JAQQTO010000063.1, read as the reverse complement.
CAATTTTAATTATAAAAAAAGAATTTTGAAAAGGAATTTTGTTCAAAAACAAAACCATTCTTGCACAAGATTCAAGTTAGCATCAGGCTACTCAATAAACCATTATAATCCAAATGATATTGAAGATAACATCTATTATTCAATCATCATCATTCGTCATTAGATTAATTAAAAGATTATTTTTTTATCATTTAAAAAAAATGCACAAGGACAAATTAGAAAACACAATTTTTCATGAGACAAGTAAATACAAAAACATGATTAAATATGAGTATCACAAACCAAACAACTCAAAACGAAATTTACTTTTTGACATTTTTTATTTTTATTTTATTTTTAATTTTTTAATTTTTATTTTTTTGGCTTCCCGTTATTTACAAGACATAACATAAAAGCATACCATTAAATTAAGTAAACACTATCAAACAAGAACTAATCCTAAATACACAAGCCATTAAACTCAAATATATTTTTTTTATTTTTTCTATTCCATTTTTTTGTTTTTCTATTTTTTCTGACTTAAAAAAAAAAAAAAGATAACCTTAAGTTAGAAATGGGCTGTTGGCCTAAGATGATTGTGGTTCAGCCTAAACCCCAAAAAAAAAAGAAAATAAAAGAAAGCAAACAAAACAATTAAAAAGATAGAAAGGCCAAAAGAATATTCTGGATACTTATTTCAATCAACAATAACAGCAAAATGGGTTAAAAGGGGAGGACCCGTGAAATGGGGACGGCACAGTGGCTGGCTCATGGACATTGACAATGGTCGAGTTGTTCGGTGTGGGCGTCGGCTTCTGGTGTGGCAATTCGGTTCCTAGTCCATCGACTGGTGTGGTGGCTGTCGGATCCACTCCCGATTATACGACAGCGGTTACGGGTCGCACTGAGCTGGAGCGTTCTGGTGCTGGGCTCACGGATCTGGGTCTGGTATAGGTGGAGGTGCGATGAAGACGGTGGCCTCGGGGCGGTCTGGGTGGAGTGGTGCCGATGGACTCATTCAGATTTGGTGCGGCACATCTCGGGTTGGTCGAGCAGTGGTGCGGGGTTGCTGTTTTTCTGGTGGTGTGATGGAGGTGGTGGTGTTTTGGTTGTTGATGGTGGTTTGTGGTGGTTAATGGTTGTTGATGGTGGTTTGTGCTTTGGTTAATGGTTGTTGATGGTGGTTTGGATGGAAGTTGATGGTGGGATGCTTGAAGGGTGATGTGAGAGTGGTGAAAGGTTGAAGATGAAGTTGGTGGTTAGTGGTTGTTGTTAATGGTTTTGGGTGAATAGGTGGTTAATGTTCGTTATTAATGGTGGTGATGGAGGTGTATTATGTAGATGATGATGGAGATGGTGAAATGGAAGGTTGAAGATGGTGGTTATGGGAGGTTGTTGGTTTGATGGGTGAGGTTTTGGTTAGTTGTGTGAAGATTGTTGTTATGGGTGAAGGATGATGAAGATGAAGTGGTTTTAAGGGTGTGTGAAGTGTTGAGGTTGTTGAAAGGATCAATAGGTTCGTGGGTGGTGGTGTTGAAGAATGAAAATAAAAGATGTAGTATGCAGCCTGTCTGTGGAGATGGAGAAGTGAATGTTGAGGCTACTCTCCCCTTTTGATTGCTGCTTGGGAATTTATAAAGGGAAAATTAGGTTTTTAGGGTGATGGTAGCTAGGGTTTGGCTACAAGTAGGGAGACAAGTTAGGTGAAGATGATAGATCTGAGTTGATCCATATTTGATGGGTCACAAATTGGTTTGGACTCAATGTGGGTAGTTAGAGAAAAATTAGGTTAAGCTCAAGAAAGTTTAGGTCATCTTCTCTTCTTCTTTTCTTTCTACCTTTTTTTCTTTTTCTTTTTTTTTTTTTTTTTTTTTTTTTATTTTTCTCTTTTTATTTTTATTTATTATTTTTTTATTTCTAAACAAAAGGGTTGTAATGCCCCAGACAAAATTAGGTGTTCACGGTTGCCCCTCTGTACTTGTTTCTTGCTAGATAAAAAGAATAACTATAGTTTTTCATTTTATCATTGTAAGGAACGAGTAAAGACATGAACTCAAATTTTGTCCGAGAATCATAAGATGATAAATTCAAAACAAATGCGAGAATAATAAAATATGAAGAGTCGATGCGTTCAAAAGAAATGACAGGAATTTTAAAATTCAAGAAGCCGATGCTCTCAAAAGTAAATGACAGGAATTTAAAATGCATGGAGCTGATACGCTCAAAATAAATGACAAGAAATTAAAATACATGAAGCTAATGTGCTTAAAAGTAAATAATAAAAAATTAAATGCAAGGAGTCGATGGACTCAAAAGAATGACAAAAAATTAAAATGCATGGAGTCGATGTGCTCAAAGATAAATGATAAGGAAATTAAAATGCATGGAGTCAATGCGCTCAAAAGAATTGACAGATATTAAAATGCATATAGTCGATGGACTCAAAATTAAATGACAAAAATGTAAAATGTTTGGAGCCGATGCGCTCAAAAGAAAATGACAAGAATTTAAAATGACAGTAGCCAATGCGCTCAAAAGTAAATGACTGAAATTTAAATGACAGGAGTTGATACGCTCAAAAGTAAATGTCAAAAATTTAAACGACAGGAGCCGATAAGCTCAAAAGTAAATGACAGGAGCTGATGAACTCAAAATAAATGACAGAAATTTAAATGACAGGAGTTGATGCGCTCAAAAATAGATGACAGGAAATTAAAATGCATGGAATATGCCTATGAGCCTAAAACTAAATGCACTGGGCCTTTGAGCCAGATGTTGATTTCTTTTTTTAAAATGTGCAAGTGTACACAGTCAAACAAGTAATAAAGTGTGAGTAAAGATCGTTCCCACGAGGATTTACTTGTATTGAATATAAGTCCTAGAATTAACCTTTCCTATTTAATGTAATAAACTATAGCGAAATTTTTAAGCATGTAAAGTAAATGGAGTAATGAGGTATCAGAGCAACGAGTAATAAATGCAAGGAATTAATGAAAGCGATAAATGAAGTGTTTAAAACAGAGATGAGAACAGTCAGGACTCTAATCCTTTGTAATTTTTAACATCAGGGTAATCTATGCTTCAGGATGCTACAGCATTTAGCCCATGGGATAAAGTTTTGCTTTCCAGCAGTAAACACTGAGTTCATTAAAAGCGTCTTATTCCTAAGTTCAAATTAATTTCCCTCAGTGGTCATAGAAGTACGGCCAGCTATTAAAGACTTGAAGGCTATTCCTAGCTCTTTCAACACAATTAATTTTCCAATTAATTGTTCTATCTTTATCTTCTAATCAAGTCCACTAACTTGGTTTTTCTAAACGAAATTAGTTGATATTTCAGATTAGTTGATTAGGCTAAACAGAAATTAGGCATTACAACAGAAAAGAAGAAAATGAATAGTATCCATAATATTGGATTACCCTTCAGTACAAATTACAAATTCATAAAATCCTAACTAGAAGAATTTAGCTCATAATGAGCTTGAAGACAAAGCAAGCAAAAGAATTGAGAATTAAAGGCATCCTTCGTAAAACACAGAAGCTACGAAATGACCAGCAGCTGACGGCTCCCTGCACAGCTCCCTTACTAAGATGGTACCCCTGTACAAAAGTCACACTCTCCTTTTGTACTAGCCCCCCCAAAAATAGGGTTACACTCTCTCTCATGCTTCACTTTTTGGGCCTTTACAAAGTCAAATATTAAAATACTTCTTGGCCCAACTTTCGAGTACACTCAGCTGCTGCATTATATTCTCTCTCTTCCTTTTAAGCACAGTACATCAGGTATTTTGTCTTCTAGTGACCAAGAGCTGAGCTGGAAATGATTTTATCTTATAGTGGCTTTCTTCCCCAAAGCTGCAGCATTCCAAAACATTCCAGCGCCTTCCTTCAGCAATTTACACCTTTAAGACCTGCTCAAAATTAAATCAGACCTTCATCAATAACAGATCAGAATTTACAGCTTTTCAAAATTAATCAAATTAAACACAGATATTTACTCAATCAAATAAAACTTGAAGTTCTTCTCCTAAATTGATCAAAACAAGAGAAAATAACTAAGCTAAAAGGATAGTAATAACTCTTATTTCTAAGAGTTATCACACCCCCAAACTTGAACCATTGCTTGCCCTCAAGTAATGACATTCAACAAGCAATCACAGAACCAAATCAAAATAGTATAAGCCAAATCCATGCCAATCCTCAGATGCAATATTTAGAATTATGCTCAACCCACCATACCCTTTTCTTAATCACTTTCCATAATGTGTGTGTGATTTCCCTAAACTCTCAACTCGGTTTTAGCAAGGAACTCCAACCAAACCACCCCTCAACAGAGTCTTAGGTGCATTTTCCAAATGTCCTTCGGATTTAAGGGTGAAGACTCACCAGATTATCTTCCTAAGAATAGGGGCTTAACACATTATTGGGCTTGTCATATTGCGCATTTCACTCTATTTTATGCTGTGTTAATGTTTCACTCAATCATCCATCACATGCAACTCTATCATATGCTTGACAAATTTCTATCAATCAAGAGCACATACACACATTGTACACAACAAGAGGACTTAGTGGGTTGTAATGAGGCTAAGGTTCGGGTGTGGATTTTTGGGAAAGTAGCTACTTAGGTGGAGTTCAAGATCTTTGTCAAAATTACCCACTCCCAAATTTAGACATTTTTGAATTTTTACCCATTTTTCTGGTAACGAGGGGAAAGGTTTTTTTTTTTTTTGAAAATTATTTTATATTTATATTTATATTTTTATTTTTATTTTTATTTTTTTTTTAGAATAGAAAATGGGCAACCCGTCACCTGCAAACTTGAACGTTGGTTGTCCTCAACCAATGTGCTTAGAACCTATAAGTAGGTAACACTTTGACACAGTCCTAAACTCCAACTAACAGGGTAGTACATTGTTTTTCAGGGATTGGGAGCTGGTAATGTGGCTTGTCACCAATCAAGAAAGTCTTAGGCTCAAAGGGGTTCACAAAGGGTAATACATGAGGGTTGGCCTTTGAAGTCTCAGTAGTTAACAAAAATAGTGCCTCAAGTCAATTTGTGTGCAACAGTGAAATATGCAATCAATCACAGAAATAAGTCAAGTTCTGCAGAGAAAATACATGTATGGAATGCATGCTGAACCAAATCTGTTGAAGTCCAAAAGCTCACAGGATTGATGCTGTAGAGTTCTACAACACCACATTCTTCTCACTCACCCCAAACTTAGGTTGAAATCTAATTCAGACCTCACCCGTTGTTCCTTGGACAAGGGTCTTTGCAACCTAATTCCCCCAATTGATTAGTGTCTTTTGAAAGAAGTCCTTCTGTTAAAGCCAATTTGAGCTAGGGATTGTGTGGGGAGAAAGGATTAATTCAAGGTATGAATGTATTTCACATGCAGTGAGGTAAAATGTGTCTTCATCAGATGCACATGGACAGTAAATACCATTCATTCATTAATCATGCAGTCAAGGTATATCCAAAAACAAGTAAGGCCCCCACTGATCATTGAGCCGATTATATTTAAATAGTGGGGGCAGACAAAACTACAATTGTAAAACAGAAAGTAAAACAAATAAAAGTAAATTAAAACAAACTAAGAAAGATCAAGGGAAATCCTGGTCATCTGATGCTGCAGCATGCTGCAGCACCTTGGGTGTTTCTTCTTGCTCAAGGCTGAGCCAATCTTGCACTGCTCCTTCTACTGCCGGATCGGGCGATCTGCTTCATTGTTGTCTTAGTTGTTGCTGGAGTTTCTTTGGTAATAGCCAACTCAACACTTCTCTCTTTTTCAGCTTCATCTTCCTCCTCCCTGCCACCAGCGCTTGGCTAAGCCTTGGAGGCTGTAATGGACTTGAGTTTCCCAACTCTTCCTATAATAGGCATGTTATCTTCAGAGTTAGCACTGGTTGCAGTGGGAGTCGCCTTAGCATTTACAACATTTTTAGTGGTTTTTCTGATCATGGGAGGAGCTCGGTGCTTGATTTTGCCCTTCTTTGATGGAGGGGGGTCTTCTGGTGCTTCATCAATCATCTTTTCTTTTCCTCTCTTGGATCCTCTTGGTTGAGTTGGAGGTGGTGGTGGATCTCTGGGTGGTGGTGGTGGTGTCCAGTCAGAACTAACTTCATTGTTATTTATCGAGTGCTCACTAGCAGTGGGATTCATAGAAGGGAGTTCAGGGTCTTGTTCTAGTGTAAGAGGGTTAGCAGGTGCAGAATCTTTAGCAGGGTGGGTTTGTTTCTTGGGTACAGGGGAAGAGTACTGGAATGGGTCAAAGAGCGCATCAGGAAACAGGAGAGGATAGCTACCTTGCCTCAACTTGTTGATTCCAAGGGTCCTTTGCACCCACAGATGTTGCTCTTTAGCAAACTCCCAGAATAATTGCTACTGCTTTAAACTATGCTGCAGTATGTGATAGCATTGATCCACTTTTGTGTTCACATCATCTGGCTATTCCTGCGGTCCAGATGGAGGAACTGAACCTTGTACCTTTGATGTGGAAGCCCCAAAACGTTTGATAGCTAGCAGATCGATGGCTCCCTTGTTGTCCGTAATTTCATCCTCAGACAAGGCCTTTATTCTACATCTCAAACATAAAGTAGTGATTAACGAAGGGAAAAACAACAATCCTTTCTTCTTGAATGCGCAAGCAATATTTTCCCTCTCAATTAGTTGTCCTACATCCACCTTCTTCTTCATCAGAATGCAGTACAATAGGACTAACCTTTCCTTGTTTACTGTTTCTAAGTGCGCGGTGGGGAGAATCTTGGTTCTGATGACATGATACCAAACCTTGGCGAAGGGGGTGAGATCAGGCCTGGCTATTTTCCAATTCTCATCTGACTGAATCCAGTTTGCCCCTTCCACCGTGACTTCTCTCATCATATCAGTCAGCTCTGTTTCCTCAGCATTTTTCAATAAAATCAGGTATTCAGATTCAACACCCTTCAAGCCCCACCTTCTGTTCAACGTGGCGGCAGAGAATGACACCTTTGAACCCCTCACTATGATATATTTCTGTTTTGGTGCGGTCAGATTGGCATAAAACTCGCGCACAAAAAGGATGATGGGTTCTCTTGGGTGAGTCACGAACTGCTTCCAGTTGTGATTGTCTATGAGCTCAGCAACATCCTCAATGAGCCCATAATGAGGGGAGTCCAAAATGAAGAAACCCTTCTCCAAATGGAAGTTCCGCTTCTTGATTTCCCTCTCAAACTTTAATCTCCCTTCTTCATCCATAAAACGCAAATTAGTTTCCTCATCAGAAGAGGGTGAACTGGCAGCAACGAGCTGTTTGGAAGACTGAGCTGGTGCTTTAACCATGGTATTTGGAATGGTATGAAAAAGGATTGGGTTGATGGTGACAGAAAGAGATGGGTAAGACAGAATGTGTGAGTGGGGTTGCGTGTGGGGCTAAGGCAGAGAAGACAGTGGCTTTAATAGAGAGAAAGGGAGATTCAGGTGAGAGGTGAAGGATGGAGATGAGTGGTGGAGAAGAAGGTGACATTAAGTGCGTGGTGTGGAGAAACGTACATTCCCACACAGGCTCTTGAACTTGGAAAACTAAGAAAATTTAATACTGTTGCACGTGGGCTCTTACGCTTGCTCAACTGTCACCACCACTGCACTGTTAACTGGGCCTGACGTGACCACACACCACCCTGCCTATGATCAACCTTGTGCCTAGGATGCTCTATTCTGTAAACATATGTTAGTCAGCATTTATATATACATACATACATATATATATATATATATATATATATATATATATATTATTTTATTTATTTATTTATTTATTTTATTTTTATACTAAACTAACCTATTTTAACTGAAATTTAAAAGATAATGTAAAGGATATAAAGCTGGGCTGCCTCCCAGTAGCGCTTGGTTTTGTGTCTTCAGCCTGACTTCACACTGGTGGTTAAGGATCTGAAAGATGAGTGGTGGCCTTCATTCTTGCACACGGCTCACCCCAATATTGCTTCACTCTTTGTCCATTCACCTTGAACTCTCTTCCAGAACTTTCCTCCAATAAATCCACAGCTCCATGAGGATACACCTTGACCAATTTAAATGGTCTAGACCACCGTGATTTCAACTTCCCAGGGAATAATTTTAATCTAGAATTAAACAAGAGCACTTGCATTCCTTCAACTAATTCCCGGGGTTGGATTTTCTGATCATGTCATGCTTTGACCTTGCTCTTATATACTTCAGCATTTTCATAAGCAAAGAGCCTAAACTCTTCGAGTTCATTCAGCTGTAGTAACCTTGCTTCTCCAGCTGCTTGTGCATCAAAATTCAACTTCTTTATAGCCCAGAATACCTTGTGTTTCAGCTCTATTGGTAAATGGCAAGCCTTGCCATAAACCAATCTATAAGGAGACATACCAATGGGGGCTTTGAATGTCGTTCTGTAAGCCTAGAGAGCTCATCTAAGTGCACAGACCAGTCCTTCCTAGAAGGATTCACTATTTTTTCAAGGATTCTTTTGATCTCTCTGTTGAACACTTCAGCTTGTCCACTAGTTTGAGGATGGTAAGCAGTAGCCACTTTATGTTTCACTCTATATTTTGCAAGCAAGTTGGCAAACAGCTTGTTGCAAAAATGTGTCCCTTCATCACTGATTATGGCCCGAGGAGTGCCAAATCTGGTAAATATGTTCTTGTGCAGGAATTTTGTGACTACCCTGGCATCGTTTGAAGGCAATGCTAATGCTTCTACCCATTTAGAAACATAGTCTACTGCAACTAAGATGTAGGCATTTCCATAAGATATAGGGAATGGTCTCATAAAATCTATTCCTTATACATCAAACAACTCAATCTCCAAAATAGTGTTGAGTGGCAGTTCTTGTCTGTTGGAAATGGTTCCTGCCCTCTGACATCTATCACAAATCTTGGTAAACTATTGAGCATCTCTGAATAAAGTGGGCCAAAAGTATCCTGATTACAAGACCTTTGCAGCTGTTCGTTTTCCTCCAAAGTGACCACCATAAGGAGCAGCATGGCAATCATTAAGGATAGCTTGCATTTCTTCCTCAGCAGCACATCTCCTCATGATTTGGTCTTGGCATCTTTTGTACAGGAAAGGTTCATCCCAGTAAAAGTGTTTAACTTGATGCAGGAACTTCCTTTTCTGTTGAGAGTTCATTTCCACTGGAATTACCCCACTGACCAGAAAATTCACAATGTCTGCGTACTGAGTCTTTGCGGATTTTCAATCGAAGAAAAGGTGTTCATCAGGGAAATTTTCTTTAATTTCTCCTGGAGGCTTGGTTTCTCCTGTCTCAACAAATCTGGAGAGATGATCAGCTACCTGATTTTCAATTCCCTTCTTATCTTTGATCTCCAAATCAAATTCTTGAAGCAAGAGCACCCATCTGATAAGCCTTGGCTTGGCATCCTTCTTGTCAATGAGATACTTGATTGCTGCATGATCTGTGTATACCACTACCTTGGTTCCCACCAAATATGATCTGAACTTGTCGAATGCAAACACTACTGCCAACAATTCTTTTTCTGTAGTGGTGTAATTGATCTGAGCATCAATGAGAGTCTTGCTAGCATAATAGATAGTGTGGAAGATCTTGTTATACCTCTGACCTAGCACAGCTCCCACTGCAAAATCACTTGCGTCACACATCAATTCAAATGGCTTCTCCCAATCCGGAGCTACTATTACGGGGGCAGTGATCAGAGCTTTCTTCAGAGTTTCAAAAGCTGATAAACATTCTTCTGTGAAATTAAATGCACTATCATGCTCTAGCAGTTTGCAGAGTGGCTTGGATATTCTAGAAAAGTCCTTGATGAATCTCCTATAAAACCCAGCATGCCCTAGAAAACTTCTAATGCCCTTAACAGAATTGGGTGGAGGAAGTTTTTCTATCACCTCAATCTTAACCTTGTCCACCTCTGAGCCTTTCTTTGACACTTTGTGGCCTACCACAATACCTTCCTTGACCATGAAATGGCACTTCTCCCAATTTAGCACTAAATTGGTTTCCTCACATCTGTCCAGCACCTTTTCTAAATTGCCCAAGCATCCCATGAATGAATCTCCAAAAACTGAGAAATCATCCATGAAGATTTCCATAGTTTTCTCAATAAAGTCAGAAAAGATGGCCATCATGCACCGCTGAAAGGTTGTTGGAGCATTACAAAGCCCAAAAGGCATTCGTCTGAAAGCAAATGTACCATAGCGACAAGTGAAGGTAGTTTTCTGCTGATCTTCGGGTGCCACTGCTATCTGATTGTAACCAGAATAGCCATCCAGAAAACAATAAAACTCTCTTCCAGATAACCTATCAGGCATCTGATTAATGAATGGTAGTGGAAAATGATCATTCCTTGTGGCCTTATTCAACTTTCTATAATCCATACATATCCTCTAACCTGTGACTGTTCTTGTAGGAATCAGCTCATTCTTCTCATTTTTCACTACAGTAACTCCTCCTTTCTTTGGAACGCACTGCACGGGACTTACCCATACACTATCTGAAATGGGGTAGATGATTCCTGCATCAAGCCATTTAATGATCTCCTTTTTTACTACCTCTTTCATAATTGGGTTCAATCTTCTCTGGCCTTCAATACTGTTCTTGGTATCTTTCTCTAACAGAATTTTGTGCATACAAAGGCTAGGACTGATTCCTTTAATGTCTGCCATTTGCCATCTAATAGCTTTCTTGTGCTTCCTCAAAAGTGAAATAAGACTACTTTCTTGCTCAGAAGTTAAGAAAGAAGAGATGATGATAGGGAGAGTTTCCTTTTCTCCAAGATAAGCATACTTCAGATGAGAAGGTAGTTGCTTCAATTCAAGAATGGGAGGTCTTTCAACAGAGGGAACATTCTCCGTGAAGGTGTCTGCAGATATATCTAAGGATTCATATTTTCTGATCCAGGATCTGTGTGCCAAATTCCCTTCAACTGACTGCGTTAACTGTTCATTTCCAAAATCAGTTTCCTTATTCAGTTCAGACTCATGCTCTAAGTCTCGGCCTGATGCTATCAATTACTTTTGCACCAGAGAATCAATATCAGTAATGACAAAACAGCTTTCCATATCTTCATCAGGATAATGTAATGCATTAAAAACATTGAAAGTTACTTGCTGATCATTCACCCTCATAGTAAACTCTCCTTTCTGCACATCTATCAATGTTCTTCCAGTTGCCAAGAAGGGTCTTCCAAGGATGATTGGAATTTCCTTGTCAGTCTCAAAGTCTAGAATAATGAAGTCCACTGGAAACACAAACCTGTCCACTTTGATTAGGACATCCTCAATCTTTCCTTCTGGGTAAGAAATAGACCTATCAGTAAGTTGCAAAGTCACAGCAGTGGGCCTGGCTTCACCAATGTTCAGTTGCTTGAAAATGGACATAGGCATCAGATTAATACTTGCTCCAAGATCACATAAGGCTTTTCCACAATAAGTATTTCCTATAGAACAAGGGATAGTAAAGCTGCCTGGGTCCTTCATTTTCTGAGGAACTTTATTCTGTAACAGCTGGCTGCTCTCCTTTGTCATTGCCACTGTTTCGAATTCTCCCAATCTCTTCATCTTAGTAAGAACGTCCTTCATAAATTTGGTGCAGTTGGGCATCTGCTGTAGAGCTTCAACTAGAGGTATGTTAATGTGTAGCTGCTTCAGAATATCCAGAAACTTATTGAATTGCTTCTCTTGAGCTGCCTTCTTCAACCTCTGTGGAAATGGAGGAGGTGGCCTCTCTGGAACCATCTTGGATTCAGTCCACTTAGGAATAACTTGCTCTGTATCTTCAGGCCGTGGAACTGATTCATGTTTAGGTTCCTCGGTTTCAGCTGGTTCAGTTGTCTTTGTTCCCTGCTGGTTAGATGCTATAGCATCCTGTAGCACTTTATCACTCCTCAGGGTTACAGCTTTAACGTGTTCCTTCCCTTTATCATTTGAAGATGATGGAGACTCTGTGGAAGCGGGTAAAGTACCAGCAGGTCTGTTAGCTAATGCATTGGCCAGCTGACCTACTTGGTTCTCCAAGTTTCTTACAGCAGCTCCTTGATTCTGGATTTGAGCTTTAGTTTCAGCCATGAAAGTTTTCAACATAGCTTCCAAAGATGGCTCCTTTGCAGGAGCATGGTTCTGCTGCTGTATATTCTGTTGCTATTGTTGGTAATGTGGAGATGCATAACTAGCAGGAGGATTCAGAGTGTTGCTGTGATTATTGTAGCTGAAATTAGGATATTGCTTCCAGCCAGGATTATATGTATTGGAAAAAGAATTGTTCCCTCTATTTCCCACGTAATTCACTGACACTGGATTGTCAGGACATTCTTCAAACAGATGCCTTCCTCCACAAAAAACACAAGCTACTGAATTTACTGGAGCCATAGTAGGTTCAACCATAACAGGTTCCTTACTGGTGTTAGCCGCAGTTAAGTTTTTCAGCATGTTGGTAATGGCAGCAAACTGAGCAGACATAGCAGCTATCTCCTTCACTTCATGAATACCTGCCCCACCTTTAGAAGAATTTGCTCTGTTGGTTGGCCACTGATAACTATTGGCAGCTATGCTCTCAATTAGCTCATAAGATTCATTATAAGACTTAGTCAAAAGAGCTCCTCCAGAAGAGGCATCCAACATCAACCTCGAAGGAGGTAATAATCCATTGTAAAACGTTTCCATTTGAATACACACAGGAATGCCATGATGAGGGCACTTTCTTAATAGATCTGTAAACCTCTCCCAAGCTTCATACAATAATTCATCATCATTTTGCCTAAAAGAAGTAATATCATTCCTCATTCTGGCATTATTAGTAGGTGGAAAGTATTTTGTCAGGAACCTTTCAGCCAGTCTATTCCAAGTAGTAATTGAATTGGGTTCCAAAGAGTTCAACCAAGTCTTTGCTCTATCTCTCAATGAATACGGGAAGAGTCTCAATTTGAATGCATCATCACTTACCCCAGGGATCTTGAAATTGCTAGCCACTTCCAGAAATTACCTTAAATGCAAGTGAGGATCTTCAGTAGGGGCACCACTGAACTGCCCAACAGTTTGAAGCATTTGAAACATCATTGGCTTGAATTCAAACTGCTGGGTAGTTATTGCTGGCCTAACTATCCCAGTATTCATCGTTTGGGGATCAAAGACTGCATAGTCCCTGATGGACCTCTCTTTGTCATTTGCCATGTCAATCATACTAGGCTGCTCCTCATCAGTTACAAAAAGATTAGCCATGAAGCCTAACTCAGAATGTTGGGTCAAAGCACATTGTTCTTTGGTTCTCTTCCTTAAACTCTTAGCTGTTTTCTCTATCTCCAAGTCAATTTGAAACTCGGGTTCACCCTTGCTGCACATATAGATTGCAATACCTATTGCTGAGCACAGTACACCACACTTTTAGAAGTAACAAAATAGATAAAGTTAACAAAAGAATTTAAATATTCAACACCATTGTCAATCCCCGGCAACGGCGCCAAAAACTTTTTGATTTCTTTTTTTAAAATGTGCAAGTGTACACAGTCAAACAAGTAATAAAGTGTGAGTAAAGATCGTTCCCACGAGGATTTACTTGTATTGAATATAAGTCTTAGAATTAACCTTTCCTATTTAATGTAATAAACTATAGCAAAATTTTTAAGCATGTAAAGTAAATGGAGTAATGAGGTATCAGAGCAACGAGTAATAAATGCAAGGAATTAATGAAAGCGATAAATGAAGTGTTTAAAACAGAGATGAGAACAGTCAGGACTCTAATCCTTTGTAATTTTTAACATCAGGGTAATCTATGCTTCAGGATGCTACAGCATTTAGCCCATGGGATAAAGTTTTGCTTTCCAGCAGTAAACACTGAGTTCATTAAAAGCGTCTTATTCCTAAGTTCAAATTAATTTCCCTCAGTGGTCATAGAAGTACGGCCACTATTAAAGACTTGAAGGCTATTCCTAGCTCTTTCAACACAATTAATTTTCCAATTAATTGTTCTATCTTTATCTTCTAATCAAGTCCACTAACTTGGTTTTTCTAAACGAAATTAGTTGATATTTCAGATTAGTTGATTAGGCTAAATAGAAATTAGGCATTACAACAGAAAAGAAGAAAATGAATAGTATCCATAATATTGGATTACCCTTCAGTACAAATTACAAATTCATAAAATCCTAACTAGAAGAATTTAGCTCATAATGAGCTTGAAGACAAAGCAAGCAAAAGAATTGAGAATTAAAGGCATCCTTCGTAAAACACAGAAGCTACGAAATGACCAAAGAAATGACGGCTCCCCGCACGCCTCCTCACTTACTAAGATGGTACCTCTGTACAAAAGTCACACTCCCCTTTTGTACTAGCCCCCCCAAAAATAGGGTTACACTCTCTCTCATGCTTCACTTTTTGGGCCTTTACAAAGTCAAATATTAAAATATTTCTTGGCCCAACTTTCGAGTACACTCAGCTGCTGCATTATATTCTCTCTCTTCCTTTTAAGCACAGTACATCAGGTATTTTGTCTTCTAGTGACCAAGAGCTGAGCTGGAAATGATTTTATCTTATAGTGGCTTTCTTCCCCAAAGCTGCAGCATTCCAAAACATTCCAGCGCCTTCCTTCAGCAATTTACACCTTTAAGACCTGCTCAAAATTAAATCAGACCTTCATCAATAACAGATCAGAATTTACAGCTTTTCAAAATTAATCAAAGTAAACACAAATATTTACTCAATCAAATAAAACTTGAAGTTCTTCTCCTAAATTGATCAAAACAAGAGAAAATAACTAAGCTAAAAGGATAGTAATAACTCTTTCACCAGAAAAAACTCATGCAGTGGACCTTGAGCCAGAAAACTTTATGTAGTGGGCCTTGAGCCCAAGAATTGAATGTACTTGAGAAAAACATTTTTACCAAAGCTTTGAACCAAATGCTTCTTGGAAAATTTTGACCAACCAAACCCACATTCAAAGGGGATCACTGTCAATCTCATCTTGTTCAAATTTCTCTTCATTGGATATAGCCTGCGTAGAAACTTGTGACTTTCTTCCTCTAAAGGTTCTTATTTCCACTAGACACACTTCAATCCGGATCATCTATTGAGGATGTCATTCCCTTCATCGATTGAAACTTTAGATCTCCTTTGACTTGAGTTATTCAACAAGAGGCTAGCATTAGATAGTTAAATTGTACTATTATACTCATGTTCACCCAATCTGAAGCATCATGTACCAGATATGCATGGATTCAAAAGTACAATAGGAAACGAGCTTAGACCACCCTTGCGGGTTTTCAGCCTAACGAGCTGTTTTTTAAAAGCAATGAACAAGATACTTGTATGAGCACAACCTTTTGTCTCAAAATTAAAACTTATGAAAATAAAGATAATCATTCATTGATTAGAATGGACTTTTAGGGATTATAATATAACATTCTAATTTTTCATTTTTCTTGAAATAAATACGTTTTATAATATTATGAGTTTTTTTGAAATTTTGAGAATTTTTAATTATTTTGAATATTTTAATATTATTTTGATTATTTTAATATTATTTTTAAAATACATACCCGAATTTAGTTTTTTCTAGAAATATATGAGTTTTATAATTTTTATGATTTTTGAGAATTTTTGTAGATTTTTCTGAGTCTGTGATTATTTTAGTATTATTTTAAGCTGTATGTGTGCTTGAGGCGAGCCCGAAAAAATAAAAATTTTTCCTGAACCAAAAAGTTTCGGACTGTCAAGGCGGGATCGGAGGATCTCACTAAACTCGAAACTGGGAACAGTTGACAATGATTTTCTATATTTGAGTTTTTCATTACCCATTGTGTAATAATAGTAGTAGCTGTTATCCATTGGGTAATAGCTATTAGAAAAATATCTTGATGACTCAGCTGGTGACTCTGCATTATGACTCATCATACTGACTCAGCTATTCTAGAAAATTCTATGATGACTCACTTAGTAAATATCTAAGAATAAATATCTAAGAATAAATATCTACCGGGAAAATATCTTAATAAAATATCTCAAGTGTAATCATGAAAGCTGAAAATATCTAAGCTAAATATCTTAAGGATTATGATGGCTCATCATTACTAAGCTTTATGGCTAACCAATAGGAATTAGTCAAATATAGTGGCTGGACTTTGTTGTGAATCGTTGGATGGGAAACTTGATGGAAATGCCTTAGATCATCACCATTGATCTAATCAATGGTATGAAAGCAATCTTGATCAAGAAGCTTATGATATTAACCTTAAATTCAATCAATGGTTAGGAGATGAAGTTGATTTTAATGGTTAGGATTTAGTCAATAAAAATGGCTAGATTAGTTACTAAGTAACTAGATAATCTAACTTAGTTACCCTGATAGCTTAATTAGTAATCAAATGAACTAGTTTAGTTGCTAAGTAATTAGAAGTTAGTTACTAGATAAATATCTAATTATTTAGAAACATGATTTAAGCATGACACATGTAATGACATAATAAAGTAATTAACTAGTTAAAATATAACCAAATGGCTTAACTAAATTAATTTAATTGTAACTAGATGGTAAGTTAGGTAACTAATTAAATTAACTAAGTGTAATTAGACTTTAGTTGGAATTAAAAACTTAGTTGATTGCTCCTTGACTCCCACGACTGCCTAGCATGGTCTAGGAGGTTCTTGATTCATCTTTCATAATCAATTGATGACAACTTGATGACCAAGCCCATGTGCACTCATGTGAGCCCATGTGCTTATGTTTAATATTGCAAAACAAATCATAACCCTCCTACATACTCATTCCCACGGCCATGCACTCCACAATAGCCTATTTCATTTTCATTTCTTATTAACTTTGACACTTAAACAATTTTCTCTCTTCTCTCTTTTCCAATTATTCAAGAACACCAAGAACAAACATCATGAACTCCATCTTCTTTCCTTCTTGAACCATTTGGTCTTCACTCCTAAATCCCACTTCCAAGCTTCAATAATTTTATACAACCTTAGATCTTGAACCTATACGCAATCCTAAGATACTTTGTAGTTAAGATCTTAGCCTAGTTCAATCATCTTCAACTTTGTTTATTCAAGTTGAAGATAAAAAAGCCCATGTTTTTCCTCTTGTGAAGGATTCAGCCAACCACCCAAACACCACATTCCAAGTTTGTTTAATTTTATCCAACCATATTTCTAGAATCCTCACATCATTCTAAGAATTTTTTATGTTGAGACTTTGGTCAAAATCCATTATCTTCATGCTTGAATCTTGGATTTAAGTTCTAGGGTTTCAAGGTAAAAATCTTGGAACTTGACTTCTTATTTTATTTTTGATATCCTAAGACCATGATTGATCTATGGTCATCTTAATCAAGCCTTAGATACTAATTTTTATGTGTTTATTGTGATTCTAAGATCTACTTGGTGGTGAAAATCTAATACAAAAAGAGTCCTACAAGGAGCTAGGAAGCATCAACCAGGTAAGAGAGAGATTAACCTCATCGGCCATATATGGCAGTGAAGGAATGGAATTGTTTGTGTTTGGGAGTGGAAAATCCATGTGAGGATTTATTCACTCGATTTTGTAATTATTGGTTTGTGCTTGTTAGATTATATGGTGTGATTGTTTTATTACTTTGATAAGTATGCATGAATTGTGTATGTGTTTGATATGCTTATAGTTTTGATAGTATATTTGCCTATGTGAATTTAGAAGCATGATGATACCTGTGTAATTTAAGATGTGATTCACATGATGAGAAAATTGGTATGAGGACTCCAAAGAGTCTGAAGGTACACGGCCTAATCACTATCAAGAAGACCAAGGATTTTAAATTATTTTTCAAATTAAGGATGAAATGATTTTATGACAAGATATTCAATTGAGTAATTTTATAAGGATTAACAGTGTTAAGAAATGATTTATATATTAATTTTGAAGCAATATGCAAATTCGGCCAACATGCCAATTTTTGATGTTCAAGATCCAAAATTATTTTACTAAGTGTAAACTTAAGTGTTTTAATAGTAAGAACTCAATTTGGTAAGTTTTGAAATTTAAATGAATGTAATTTTAATTTTTAAAATTGATCTAATTAAACTATGTAGTAGAATAAATGTCAATACTTGAAATTTGCTGACGTATAGCTCACCTTCTGAGTTTTGAAGCACGTTAGAAAATTTTGAGCTGTAATATCCAAGTAAAACTATGAAACATAATTTTCTGGGAAATAGTGGAATTACTGATTTTTAGAGGGACCATATTGAAAATTATATTTTTAGAGGGACTATATTGTAAATATTATTTAAAAATGGACTATTTTGGGAAATATTATTTAAAGATGGACTACCTTGGAAATATTATTTGAAGAGGGGCTATTACATAAATATTATTTTATAGAAGGACTAATATGCAAATAATGAAAATAAGGTTAATTTTTTATATTAAATGAGAAAAATCTTATTTTGAATTTAAAATATGTCAGAAATATTTTAGGTGATTTAAAAATAGTAATTTTTAGTTACGCAATTGAGAAAGCATTTTAAAATCTCTACACGATTAAGAAAATGTTGAAAAACCTTTACGCGATTTGAAAACGTAACAAAAATGTTACGTGATTATGAAAATGCAAAAATATTACTACGCGATTGAAAGGAACGAGTTTTGCTGTAAAGTAACGTTTTGAACTAAATGATTTATGAAACTGAAGTATTGGAACTGAGTGGATCTTTGGTATTGTCGATTGTATGGGCGGTTATATAATATCATAGATACTAATGGTATTAGACAATCTGTATGTGCATGTGTGGTTGCGTTAGTATCATTGGGGACAGTATAACGGTACTTTGTTTTGAACAAAAGTGTTTTTGAACATTATACGATGATATTGCCATATGATGGTCTGTGAATAAGAAATATTGTGTGATCAGTGGTAGTATATGATTGAATCATTTATAATTCATAGAAAAATGTATTTGCTTGAATTATGGTGGGGTTTTATGCTGCGTTTTATGCCTAAAGAGTGGACGAGAACTCACAGGATAGTGGGGAGGAATCCTGTGGGACGTCAGGGCGCGGCGATTTACTTGTTTGACCATGTGTCATATAATCTCTACACAAATATTTCCCCTGGCCGTGAACACCGATTGCAACGCACTATCATCCCTACAGCCACTATTGCTTTTGATTATCCAGCTAAGACTGTCTTTTTAGGGGGGACAGATCTTCTGGGCATTCATCTCTAAATTTGAGTAAACTCCATGGAATAGGAACTAGTTTCATTGTGCACAGTCGAAATTTAATACTATTATGATATAGTATCATTATGAGATAACATGATTGTGATATTATCATTATGTTGAATATTGATTTGTAAATTTATTGGATTGTTTATTTAATGTCATGAATGTAACTGCTGATTTTATATTAATCTATGGATTATATGTATGGAATGACATTATTGTTCGTATCATTTCTTTGCTGCCATATTGGTATGCGATGTAGGGGATCTCACCTCTTTGCTGTTTTATTCTGTTTGTTTCTATTTTATGTTTACATCTGTGAAGACGACAATGACTGCAATGAGGGATCAGTTAGGTTTCTTTAGACTATAGTTTCTTGAAGGCGCTGCTGCTTGGCGTGTCTATTGGGACATAGGACACATAGAGTATTGTGGTGACTTTACTCTATCAGTAAGTAGGACTCGCCATGGGATCGTTACTTCGTTTTATACAGTTGCTTATGTAGAGGTTATTTTACCTATTAGGGAGTTGTGGAATGAATTTCACTATACTCTTAGAGAGAACTTCGATATATCTTTGGGTCTGTTGGTGTATGCCCTAGAGGCCAATACTTTTTCTGTATTTACATACATTCTATTATGCTTATTTTAATATGAGACATTTCATTTATTGTGTTCTTTTTTGATGAACATAATAAAGTCCTTAGAATAGTAAGTTTGATGCCATAGGACATCAAGTGGATGACTAGATCGTGAGATCCTTTTGGTTAGAACACTATTCTTAAATGTCCCTAGTCAAGTATTATTGTTAACTAGGACAACAATAATGCATTGAGACTAGTATGTGCATAGACTGATGACCACATCTCATGGGTTATGAATATGAAATATCAAGTCTTCACATGGGTACATATATTAGAGTAATTATGTATTGGACTGACCTGCTATGAGAACGCTACATGGATCGTTACGTGAGTGTCATAAGCGATTCTCATAGTGACAATGGTGTCTATGGTCCTTTGACCTAAAATCACTACGATTCCTACATGAGGAGTTGTGTGTTTTAATGCCATCAAATGTCATCTGTAACAAGGTGATTATAAAGTTGGTTATTGGACATACCGTAAATCATGTAGAGGGATGTGACTGACCTAGATGGGATTTGTCACTCCTATATAACGGGAGCGATATCTTCGGGCCCCCTGATTGAGTGAGACTACGAAAAGCATGGCCATGCTCAAATGAGCCAATATGAGATATTGATTTCATTTGTTGTTACAAAGTCTACTCGAGTATCAGGAAATGAATGATTGGACTATGCAAGGGTGACACATTCCATGCCTTGTGTTCAATCCAGATATCTTGACAAAGGAACTAAACGACATGGAAACATTGGTCACAGAAAAGTTATGTCAAATCATTGACATTCTTATTACTTGGGTAGCAGCGATGTGTTGCTAGATACCGCTCACTGCTTGTAATATTAAAATGAGATTTTAATATTACTGCCAACGTAATGAGAACCTGCAGGGTCACACACATAGAGTAGACTAAAATTGGAGCAATGGATCCAAGTTGAACTTGAATTCAAATATGGGCCAGACTCATAACAGATGAGTCTAGGGTTGCATAGCTTACCTTGCTGCTGCTCACACTAACTTAAGGTAGTCACTATTATAAATAGTACTGCTAAGGGGCTGCTAAGATACACAATTTACAGAACCCTAGCCGCACCTACAGAAAAGTGAATGAGAGAGCGACAGGTTTCTTCTCTTCTCTTCGCAGCTAGCACTATGTGAGAGACATGAGGCTCCTCTTTGCGGATGTTGGACGTTCGTGTGTCTGTTCGTGTGGATACCGTAGAGACATCGTTTCTATTTCGGTGTTGGTGATTCACGTCCTTCCTTTTGATCATGCTTCAAGAGGTAAATATTTAAAACTTGGATTATGGCTTTTCGCATGGATCCTTAATGGGAATCCTTTTTTTTCGCTACGTGATGTATCCGTAATTCCCTACAGGGTCGAATTTCTATCAGTCGAGACATTCCCAGCTAGGGAATTTGTCTTCTGACAAGGGCTCATATCTTAGGTGTTATGTTTTTTTTGAGTATGTAAAGATAATGAATGTGTAGTTGTAGTAAACTCTGTTTGAATGAAAAGTATTTAATTCAGTTATTATATTTTGAGTTACTTTAATTTGATCAATTAATATTTTTCCTCAAAAAAGAAATTTTGAAACCCCCATTTAAATGAAATTAAATATTTTATAAGTTGGGAATTAATTAATTATCATTAGTTGGTATGAATGTGATACCTTTCGGAGGGGGTGTTACATGGAACGTGGCGAAGGTTAGTGGTTATGAAATGAAAGATATATGGCTCAAACAAGTATTTAAGGGTTGAATGGGACCAAGGATCCTTGTTCAAAATTAAATTTTGTCAATTGCCTTTACGCTTTCAAACACACTTTTCTTTTATTGTTCTCCATTTCTTTCCTTTTTCTTTTCACTTCAATCATTCACCTTTGTCATAACCTATTTCATTGTCATGACCCATTTCCTTTTTCTTTATTCACCTTTTTCTTTTTTTTTTCTTTCCCTTCTCAATTACATCAATTAACGCCTCAGACCACCAATTGTTCAGAGGTTTCAAGTTGCTAGAGGGCGATTAGTGTAGATAGGACGGGTTAGGATATATGGACACGGCGAGTTGACTTGGTATGAGATCTGGTGAGCTGAATGAGTGGGTGAAGGTGCTCAATAAGAAGGGTAATGATTTGGGTTATATGGAGGGGCTCGGTAGTTAGGGTAAGATGGTGGATGGTGGGTTTGGTTTTGCACGTAGCTCACTTCTGGCTCCTTTTTCTTAAGGAAAAACTCCATCTTGAAACCACTTTCATCATTGCTAGTTGGCAATTTACCAACTTTTACCAGAATTTCAATCCTCTCCCCGGCAGCTATTAACTTAACAAAGTCTAGATAAGTAACACTCGCCATTGTCACAATATAAGGAGCTCCCAGAGTCCCTAGAAATATGAGAACATTTCTGTCAACGTCAACGGTGGTTGCACTTGGGCTGCGAGAGCTCTCCATCTCTGGGCATACTGCTTGAAGGCCTTCTCATTTTTCTTTTACAGTGTTCCCAACTGTTCCCGAGTTGGAGTTGTATCTAGGTTGATCCGATACTGTCCCATGAACAGGTTTGCCCAGTCATTCCAAGAAAAGATTTTGGAAAGGTCTTGTTGGATACATCATTCCAAAGCAGGCCCAATCAAACTTTCATGGAAGAAGCTGACAAGCAACTTCCAGTCCTTTGACCAAATAGATATTTTGGTAATGTAGGTTTTCAGATGGAAAAAAGAGTTGGTGCTCCCATCATATTTGTCAAATCCTCGGACCTTAAAGTCCTTGGGGATGACAATGTTAGTGTAACGACTCGGGACTGCCTGCAGGATTGATGAGTGTCTCCACAAACCAACACGGGTCTTTTCAGCGTGCTTTGTCCTCACTCACACGCATCCTAGGAAACTTCCCAGGAGGTCACCCATCCCACAATTGCTCTAGGTCAAGCACGCTTAACCATGAAGTTCTTATGTTCTAGGCTCCCGAAAAGAAGTTGTAACTTGTTGATATGGCTACACCAAATCAATTCCTTTAAGCCATCCTCAACTATGTAGTCCCATACCTACACAGTCTCTGAATCCCTCTCATTCCGGTGCGTATTCAGTTCATTCATGTAGACCCTCCGCCTAGAAGCATGCCAGGAGCCGCTCCTTGACCGTGCCTCATTGCACCGGCGACACTCCCCGCCCTCATTGGCCCCGGGACGCCACATGCCCACCAGCTTCCGCTTGGTTCATCCCCGAACCACACCGTACTGGGAGAGGTCCCGTCTCTGATACCATTTGTAACGACTCGGGACTGCCTGCAGGATTGATGAGTGTCTCCACAAACCAACACGGGTCTTTTCAGCGTGCTTTGTCCTCACTCACATGCATCCTAGGAAACTTCCCAAGAGGTCACCCATCCCACAATTGCTCCAGGTCAAGCACGCTTAACCATGAAGTTCTTATGTTCTAGGCTCCCGAAAAGAAGTTGCAACTTGTTGATATGGCTACACCAAATCAATTCCATTAAGTCATCCTCAACTATGTAGTCCCATACCTACACAGTCTCTGAATCCCTCTCATTCTGGTGCGTATTCAGTTCATTCATGTAGACCATCCGCCTAGAAGCATGCCAGGAGCCGCTCCTTGACCGTGCCTCATTGCACCGGCGACACTCCCCGCCCTCATCGGCCCCGGGACGCCACAGTTAGCAGTAGAGCACAACTCTTCTATCCCAAGGGGATTATAGGTGCTAGAACCTTTGATTACTTTGATTTGTTCTTCCATCTATTCTTCTTCCATCTTATCCTTTTGAATTGCCGCATGACCACTCCCAGCAGGAAATCTTGTTGTCATTGGGATGGACATATGTGGTTGTTCCCATATGAATTCAGCATTACCATGAACCTCATTTTGAGTATCCTCTGAAGAATGATACCCTTCTCTAATAGGAATCACTAGTAGTGCAGTATTCGAGGTCCTTCCCACAACAGGCATCTTAGTAGTGATCCCAAGGTTTGTCCTCTTGGAAGTGATAGTTGGCTGGCGCAGATGTGCGCCAGTCACTCTTGTGCTTCCGGCCGCCCCAATCATGGTGAGAGTCTCCCTCATGGCCAATAAAGTTTCCTCCATTCTTCTCTAAGACTCTGTCATTTCATCCATCTTCCCTTTAATCTCATCGACTTCTATACTCAAGTTTCTGCCTTCGCTCTCAGTAGCCATTACTGCAAGCCTTGTTCGAGCCCTTGTGTTATGAACTCGGGTTTGGTTAGTGTAACACTCTGGAAATTATTTATTTTGCCATAAATAATTATTTTATAATATTTATAATTTTTGAGAATTTTTGTGAAATTTTCTAGAAACATTGAATATTTTAATATATTTCTCGTTTTGCGTATACGCTGACCCGAGCCAGGAAAACGAAATATTTTTCCTGAGGCTGGTAAACCTTGAACTGTAAAAATATTGATGGGGGATCTTACTAAACCCGAGGCTGGGCACAGTTTACGAGGTTTATGTTTTACGAGATTTTATCTGATAAATAAAATCACAGAATATTTAATTATCTGAGAGACAATAAAATATTATTTCTGCTAACTATAAATTTTGTCCACTGAGTAATAGTTCTAGTAGATTATTTCTATCTAGTTGCTTTCATGACATCATCTATGTGACCTTACACTTCACTTTATCGAGAAGCGTACAAAGCTTCTCAAGGAAGCTTCAAGGTAAACTTCTAGGAAGTTTCCTCCTAACCACTCCTCTCTCTCTCTCCTCTCGTTTGTGCTGCACGGTTGGGGGAAGGAAAACTCACATTTCATTTCTCTCATTTTCTCCTCCCTCACGCACCTCTCTCTTTCTCTCTTCTCCCACACGGCTACACACACACACACCATTGTTGAACCTTCAAGCCTCCTTGCTCAAGCCAACTTAGACCATTGTTTCCCCCTCATCATCTCCAAGCTTTCTTCTTGTGGGTGGTGGACAAAAAGCTTGAAAAGAGCTTACTTTCCATATTATCTCTTTTGGTAAAAGGAAGATTATTCTCTTCAACCCATTTTGGTAGTGAGAAACTCTTTGTTGTGTTGATGGGGTGAAACCCATTTGTGGGGTACCCATTTGTTTGAATGATTTTGGTTATGTTTTGAATGTTTGGATAGAATGACTTTGATATATGTTGATGGATTGGTGACTTGGTTGAGCCATAAGTGCTTGAATAATATGATTATAATGTTGTAGTTAAGGTTTGACGGTTTGGTTTGGGTTAAAATGATTTACAGACTCTGTTTTCTGCAAATTTTCACTTTATAATCGATTACATGGTTCATGTAATCTATTACCAAGCTTCTGGAATACGAAATGTGCTTCTGGAGAGCTTGTAATCGATTATATGGCAAATGTAATAGATTACAAGGTTTCTGGACAGCTTGTAATCGATTACATGGCTTATGTAATCGATTACAAGGCTTCTAGGCAAGATGTAATCGATTACATCCAGCTTGTAATCGATACAGGGCTTCTGTTAGGCTTGTAATCGATTACCTAGCCTATGTAATCGATTACCAGGCCCCAAATTTGAGGATTTTAGCCTGAAAATGATGGAATTAGAGCTCTCTAACCCTGATAACTTAAATACAAACCTTAAATCTTGAATTGAATGTTTAGCATTTATTAAATTGTGAAAAAGACTATTCGTCCTAACAAATCGGATAAATGACTTTATGATTTTATTAAATCATATGTGATTGATTTATGAATTTGAACATCTATGGTGAGTATGATTGAAACAAGCATTTAGAAAATTTTTATAAGAAAAGTATATCATTGTTGGATATACATGAATAAGCATTGAGTCATCATACATTGTGAAAAGTCCGGTGGACTATTGTTTAGGCCAAGTTGCCTAAGAGTTGAATCACACCTATGTGCGGGTGCGAATTGACAAGTGTAGGTCTTTTATTGACCTTGGGGGCGTCAGGGTGTGGGTACCTCGCAATAGACAGTTGGTAGCTCTTCTGTCCATAGGACAAACCGATGCAAACGCATCAACGATCCGAATTGAGACACTGTTCTATATCGAGATATGTGTAGAATGTCATGTACAATGTTATGATGTACACTTTGATAAATTGAGAATTTTAGCACTTGAAGGCCTCGGCAGCCGCAATACAGATATATCTCCTGATCATTCTTTCCGAATGTTTTGTGTCTAACTCCATGGAGTAGGATTATTGGAACCATATGCATGTGTATAGTGAGTCGCCATATCATTTGACATTTACTTATTTATATGACAATTTAATTTGTTATCTTGTTACTATTATAACTGCCTGGAAATGCTAAGTTGTTTATTATCTGTTCTTAATGTTGATTACCATTTCTAAAATGTTATGTGGGCGTCATGCGCCGTTTTATTTCTTTACTGCCATAATAGGTAATGAATGTAAAATTAATGAATGTAAAATATCTTACCTATTTTCTGTATTCTCTGCTATTATATCTATATTTATGTTCCATCGAAGACGTCGGCGAAGGAGGTGAAGTTCACGAGTTCCCCGGTTTTTGGCCCGACTTCAACTAGCACTTGCTTTTGCATTATGGCAGCACGTCCATGAGAATTTTTGGGTTATGTTCGTTTGGCCTTCTTGGGAGGTCCAGACTGCTGGCACATTAACTTCAGCTCAGATCACTGTGTCTACATGGGGGACGTGACGGTATCATTGGCTTAGGGGCATTATGATCTGCCCATCTACATGTTGGGGATTGCGGATACGTTTCGTAGCGAAAAAATAGGTTTGCCATCGAGGATCCATGCGAAAAGCCATAATCCGAGTTTTAAAATATTTACCTCTTAAAGCGCGATCAAAAGGAAGGACGTGAATCACCAACACTATAATAGTAATGATGTCTCTGCGGTATCCACATGAACAAACTCACGAACGTCCAATGTCTGCAAAGAGGAGCCTCACGTCTCTCACACAGTGCTAGCTGTGAAGAGAAAAGAAAAAAACCTATCGCTCTCTCACTTACTTTTCTATAGGTGCAGCTAGGGTTCTGAAAAATTGTATCTTAGCAGCCTCTTAGCAGTACTATTTATAATAGTGACTGCTTTAAGTTAGTGCGAGCAGCAGCAAGGTAAGTTGTGCAACCCTCGACTCATCTATTATGAGTCTGGCCCATATTTGAATCTGAGTCCAACTTGGATCCATTGCTCTAATTTTAGTCTGCTTTATATGTTTGACCCTGCAGGTTCTTATTACGTTGGCAGTAATATTAAAATCCCATTTTAACATTACAAGCAGTGAGCGGTATTTAGCAACACATCGCTGCTACCCAAGTAATAAGAATGTTAGTGATTTGACATGACCTTTCCGTGACCAATGTTTCCATGTCGTTTAGTCCCTTTATCAAGATATCTAGATTGAACACAATGCATGGAATGCGTCACCCTTGTATAGTCCAATCTTTCATTTCCTGATACTCGAGTAGACTTTGTAATAATAAATAAAATCAATATTTCATATTGACTCATTTGAGCATGGCCATGCATTTCGCAGTCTCACTCAATCAGGGGGCCCGAAGATATCGCTCCTGTTATATAGGAGTGACAAATCCCATCTAGGTCACTCACATCCCTCTACATGATTCGCGGTATGTCCAATAACTAACTTTATAATCATCTTATTACAGATGACGTTTGATGGCATTAAAACACACAACTTCTCATGTAGGAATTGTAGTGATTTTAGGTCAAAGGACCACAAACACCATTGTCACTATGAGAATCGCTTATGATACTCACATAATGATCCATGTAACGTTCTCATGGTAGGTCAGTCCAGTACATAATTACTCTAATATATGTACCCATGTGAAGACTTGATATCTCATATTCATGACCCATGAGATGTGGTCATCAGTCTATGCACATACTAGTCTCAATGCATTATTGTTGTCTTAGTTAACAATAATACTTGACTAGGGACATTTAAGAATAGTGTTCTAACCAAAAGGATCTCACGATCAAGTCATCCACTTGATGTCCTATGGCATCAAACTTACTATTCTAAGGACTTTATTATGTTTATAAAAAAAGAACATAATGAATGAAATGTCTCATATATAAAATAGCATAATAGAATGTATATAAATAAAGAAAATGTATCAGCCTCTAGGGCATACACCAACACTACACCTGTAGTGTTAGGCTACATTTAGAGTTTTACATGCCCATTAGGGACATGTGGGGTGATCGTTATTACACCCCACAAGAGGATTCATTCCTCTCCACTGCCCGAGCCCCGGCTGTAATTCGGTGGCTCCAATGAGGGTATCCTCGGATGAGGAAGACCCTGAGGAGGAACCCGAGGAGGATCCTAATACAATTCCTTCCTTCTCTTCTTAGGGGCTGATACTGTCAATAGTCACTGATGGCTATTCGTCTTTTGGGGCTTGATATTCTTTTTGGGGGTCTGTATATCATTTTTGGGGGCTTGTAAAGCTTAGGCTTCTTTTTTATGAGCCTTGATGTAATTAATGATTCATAGCCTATATCTATACAGTATATATATATGATGTATCTTTTGTATGGATGTATGGATTAGTCTTTATGTTTTTTCGCTTACAATTAAACAAAAATACATATGCATATTTATGAATCTTTTATAAGTGTTAGTACGTTTGAATACTTTATTGATGAACAGTTTTAATCATGGTTTAATGAACCGGGTCTTAATTTACAATCTTATTTTTCCACATTGTATTTAATGGTGTGACGTTCCCTCCTAAAAAGGGGCGTTACACTAGGTTGGTATCAGAGCCCCGATTTATGTTTTCTTTGGGTCTTTGTGGTTAGGTCTGATTTTTGTGTGCTATGTGATTCTCTGTGATTGGTATTCCGAAAGGATACAACTAATTCTTCATTGTGTGGTTCAGTTAGTATTACTTGAAAGAACGATATGGCACGAGGCGGAGGTATGGCAGCAGCAATAGAGGCGATGCAGCGAATGGCTGAGGTTATCGCGCAACAAAATGAAAGAGCTGCTCAACAGTAAGAAATGGCTACTTAATAACTCGAAGCTACAGCTGACGCGCAAAATTTGGCGGAGTTCCATTGCCACAACCCTCCTCAAGTCAAAGGAGAATTTGATCCAGAAAAGGCTAGTTTATGGATCAAGGAGCTGGAGAAAATCTTCCGAGGCATGAACTGTGCCAACGACAAGAAAGTGACTTACGCCGCTTTAATGCTAATTAGGGATGCTGAAGAATGGTGGAATGCAACACAGAGAGTGCTAGAAGCTGAAAGTCGCCCTATCAATTAGGAGGTATTCAAGAATAAGTTCTTGGATATATATTTCCCCGCAAGAGCCAGACATGCAAAAGAAATGGAGTTCCTCAGATTAAGGCAAAGGAACTTGTCCGTTAGTGAATACGCCGCTAGGTTTGAAAGCTTATCCAAGTTTTCAACGTATTTCCAGCACCAGCCAGACGAGGTGTAGAAATGTCGCAAGTTTGAAGAAGGACTAAGGCATGAGGTGAAGAGAGCAGTTTTCACCTTGAAAATTAACTAATTTTTGGAGCTGCTAAATACGTGTTGCCAGGTGGAAGCTCTAGATCAAGCTCGAGACATAAGAAACTGAAACTTTGGACCTACTAGGTTCCAAATAGGGATGGAAACAAGTCAGGCCAGGTCAGGCTTCACCCTAAACAGGCCAGGCCTGTGTTACAAATATTTAGCCTGAGCCTGACCTGTTACCTGTCAAAGGCCTTTTTTTGGGCTTGGCCTGACCTGTTTAAGAAGCCTGGCCTGGCCTGAAGCCTGTTTAGAAGCCTGTTTAATATTAAGGCCTCTAAATAGGCCAACAGGCCAAGGCCTTCATATAGGCCTTAAATAGGCCTAAGCCTTTAAACAGACCTTGAAAGGCCATTAAAAAAATAGAATATAATTTTATAAATAAATATAAACAGGCCGGCCTAATAGGCCTAACAGGCTTTGCTGAGAGGTCAGGCCTGACCTACTAAATGAAACAGGCTTTTAAAAAGGCCTGAGCCTGACTCATTTTCTAAACAGGTCAGGTCAGGCCAGGCCTAAAACAGGCCCCTAACAGGCCGGCTGGCCTATTTCCATCCCTAGTTCCAAAGAGGAGGCAGCAATAATGCAAACCGCTTTCAGAAGAAACCTTATTCCCGACCACTGGGAAATCAGCAGCAAACATCTGGTGGAGGTCCCAGTGGAGGTTCTGGTGGGAATCGAACCGGACCAAATGTGGCATCTTTGCCAAGGTGTATGAAGTGCGGGAAGGATCACGCAACTAGAGACTTCACCATCAAGGGAATCATCTATTTCCGATGTGGGAAGCCTGGACATGTCTCCAGAGATTACAACCAAGCAAAATCTGAGCCTTCAGTCAACGCCGCATGAGCTACAAAGCCGCAGGCAGGGGGCGTGTTTACATCATGAGTGAAGCTGAAGCCTCCGAATCTAAAGATCTGATACAAGGAGAAGGTGTCATAGGAGGTAATCTTTTAACTATACTGTATGACTCTGGGGCAACCCACTCTTTCATTTCATATGACTGTGTGCCATGACTTGATTTACCTGTGTCTTCTTTACCATTTGACTTGACTGTTTCTACTCCCTTTGATAAACTTGTTGTTACTACCAAAGTCTGTTTAAATTGTCTGTTGATTGTTAAGGGTCGAATCTTTTCTGTTGATTTGATCTGTTTACCCCTTTCCCAATTAGATGTAATTTTAGGAATGGATTGGTTGTCTTCCAACCATATCCTTTTGGATTGCTCTAGTAAAACCATAGTTTTTCCTATAGATGAGGATTCTAGATTTTTTACGGCCAATCAAGTTCGAGCTTTCTTGAAAGAAGGAGCTTAGGGATACATGTTATTGTCTTCCTTGAAAATCGAGAGTGAGGCTAATATGAAGGCAATTCCAGTGGTCAACGAGTTTCCTGAAGTCTTTCCTGATGATGTACCTGGTCTACCACCGAAGCGAGAGATAGAGTTTGCTATTGATCTTGTACTAGGATCTGGTCCTATGTCTATAGCACCTTGCAGAATGTCACCATCGGAGTTGGCAGAGCTTAAAAAGTAGTTGGAAGAGTTTTTGGAAAAGTAGTTCGTTAGGCCCAGTGTGTCACCGTAGGGAGCACCAGTGTTGCTAGTCCAAAAGAAGGATGGTACCTCGCGATTATGTGTGGACTATCGCCAGCTGAACAAGGTCACAATTAAGAACAAGTATCCACTATCGAGGATCGATGACTTAATAGATCAACTGAAGGGAGTAGCAATGTTCTCTAAGATCGATCTACGATTGGGTTACCATTAGATTCGAGTAAAGGCAGAGGATATACCCAAGACGGCTTTTCATACTCGATACAGTCATTACGAATATCTTGTGATGTCGTTTGGTGTAACGAATGCACCTGCTATCTTCATGGATGGTGGGAATTGCGGATCAAAATATCGCGCAGCGGAATAATAGGATTCCCACACAGGATCCATGCGAAAAGTCCATAATCCGAGTTTTTAAAATTTACCTCTTGAAGCGTGATAAACACAAGCGAGGTGAATCACCAACACCGTAATAGCGACGATGTTTCTGCGGTATCCACACGAACAGACTTGCAAAAGGAGTCACGCCTCTGTTTCGCGGTGCTAGCTGCGAATAGAAGAGAAGAACCTTTCACTGTCTCTCACTCACTTTCTTAGGTGCGGCTAGGGTTGTGATGTAACATCTCTTGCAGCCCCCTTAACAGTACTATTTATAATAGTGGCTGCCTTAAGTGAGTGTGAGCAGTAGCAAGGTAAGCTGTGCAACCCTAAAACCCATCTGTCATGAGTTAGGCCCACAATTGAATCCGAGTCCAACTTGGATCCTTATTGCTCCAATTTAGTCTGTTCTAAGTGTGCGACC
The DNA here is from genome assembly GCA_029884595.1 of Ormosia semicastrata. Classification (NCBI taxonomy): domain Eukaryota; kingdom Viridiplantae; phylum Streptophyta; class Magnoliopsida; order Fabales; family Fabaceae; genus Ormosia; species Ormosia semicastrata. The sequence goes on along the minus strand of JAQQTO010000063.1, from coordinate 78,997,261 downwards.
CTGCAGGTTCTCATGACGTTGGTAGTAATATTAAAATCTCATTTTAATATTACAAACGATGAGCGGTATCTAGCAACACATCACTTTGCTACCCAAGTAATGAGAATGTCAGTGATTTGACATAACCTATCCGTGATCAATGTTTCCGTGTAGTTTAGTCCCTTTGTCAAGATATCTAGATTGAACACAAGGCATGGAATGCGTCACCCTTGTATAGTCCAATCATTCGTTTCCTGATACTCGAGTAGACTTTGTAACAATAAATGAGATCAATATCTCATATTGACTCATTTGAGCATGGCCATGCATTTCGCAGTCTCACTCAATCAAGGGGCCCGAAGATATCGCTCCTGTTATGTAGGAGTGACAAATTCCATCTAGGTCACTCACATTCCTCTGCATGATTTGCGGTATGTCTAATAACCAACTTTATAATCACCTTGTTACAGATGACGTTTAATGGCATTAAAACACACAACTCGTCATGTAGGAATCGTAGTGATTTCAGGTCAAAGGACCACAAACACCATTATCACTATGAGAATCGCTTATGACACTCACGTAACGATCCATGTAGCGTTCTCATGGTGGGTCACCCGAGACATCATTACTCTAATATGTACCAATGTGAAGACTTGATATCTCATATCCATGACCCGTGAGATGCGGTCATCAGTCTCTACACATACTAGTCTCAATGTACTATTGTTGTCCTAATTAACAATAATACTTGACTAGGGACATTTAAGAATAGTGTTGTAACCAAAAGGATCTCACGATCAAGTCATCCACTTGATGTCCTATGGCATCAAACTTACTATTCTAAGGACTTTATTGTGTTCATCAAAAAAGAACACAATAAATGAAATGCCTCATATATAAAATAGCATAATAGAACATATGTAAATACAGAAAATGTATTAGCCTCTAGGGCATACACCAACAATGGACTACATGAACAGGATCTTTCATCCTTACTTGGACAGATTCGTTGTTGTCTTCATTGATGATATCTTGATCTATTCTCAAAATTAGGAGGATCATGCTGAACACCTCAATATAGTTCTCTAGATTCTGAAGGAGAAGAAGTTATATGCCAAGTTGTCAAAATGTGAATTTTGGCTGGACGAAGTCAAGTTTTTAGGCCATGTGATCTCAAAGGAAAGGATTGCAGTAGATCCATCAAAGATGGAAGCAATTCTATAATGGGAACGATCGAAGATAGTGACAGAAATCTGAAGCTTTGTGGGTTTGGCTGGATACTATCAGAGGTTCATTGAAGGATTCTCTAAAATTGCAAGACCTCTCACTCAATTCACAAGAAAGAACCAAGCCTTTGAATGGACTGATGCTTGCGAAGAAGGTTTCCAAGAATTAAAGAGACGGCTAAGTACTTCACCAGTGTTAGTCCTACCTGTTCCGGATGAACAGTTCAAAGTGTACTACGATGTTTCATATCAAGGATTGGGAGCTGTGCTTATGCAGAATAGAAAAGTGGTGGCTTATGCTTCGAGACAGTTGTGAGTGCATGAAAAGAACTATCTAACTCATGACTTGGAGTTAGCAGCTGTGACTTTTGCATTGAAGATATGGAGGCACTTCTTGTATGGACCAACATTCAACATCTTCAGTGACCACAAGAGCTTGAAGTACCTGTACGATCAAAAGGAGTTGAATATGAGACAGCGTAGGAGCTTGGAATTCCTGAAGGATTATGATTTCCAACTTCTGTATCACCTTGGAAAGGTAAACGTCATGGCAAACGCATTGAGTAGGAACATGCTCAGTATATCAGCCATGATGATTAAGGAAAAAGATCTGATAGAGCAGTTTAGGGATGTATGGTCTTTCGTGGAACTAGAACCGAGAAAAATTCGCATGAACATGGTTACTATCTTAAGCGAATTAATGGAACATCCGGGAAAAGCAGAAAAATGATAAGTTCTTACAAGAGGAAAGAGAGTTGATAAGGCGAGGCAATGCGACAACATTCGAGGAAGGAATGGATGGAATTCTAAGGTTCCGAGGTAGGGTTTGTATACCCAGAGATCAAGAGCTAAGGAAGTATATACTTGAACACGCCTACATGAGCAAGTTGAATATGCACCTGGGAATAACTAAAATGTACCAAGACTTGAAGAAGTTATTTTGGTGGCATGGAATGAAGAGCGATATTACCAGATGTGTGTCTTCTTATCTGGTTTGCCAGAAAGCAAATGTGGAACATCAGAGACCGTCAGGACTATTGCAACCTCTATCTATTCCCGAATGGAAGTAGGACAATATAGCAATGGATTTTGTGGTTGGACTGCCGAAGACCCAAAAAGGTTATGACTCGATATGGGTAATCGTTGATCGACTCACGAAGTTAGCACACTTTCTACTGATCAACATAAGATACAACATGGAGAAGCTAACTCAACTGTACATCAGTGAGATTGTTAGGCTACATGGTGTACCTACCAGTATTGTTTCTGACAGGGATCTAAGGTTTACGTCAAAGTTTTGGTAGAGTTTGCAAGAAGCATTGGGAACAAAGCTACGGTTGAGTTCTGCTTACCATCCACAAACTGATAGGCAATCGGAAAGGACAATCCAATTGTTGGAGGATTTGCTCAGGGCTTGCACTATAGAACAGACTAGAAGTTGAGACGAAGTTTTACCGTTGGTAGAGTTCACCTACAACAATAGTTTTCATTCAAGCATAGGGATGGCACCCTATAAATCTCTGTATGGACGACGGTGCCAAACACCTCTGTGTTGGTACCAAGATGGTGAGCACCTTACTGTTGGACCTGGTATTATACAGCAGACGACTGAGAAGGTCAAGATGATTTAGGAAAAGATGAGGACGGATCAAAGTCGGTAGGAAAGCTATGCAGACAAGAGAAGAAAGCCTCTTGAGTTTGAGGAAGGCAAGCATGTGTTTTTGAAAGTCACACCAACGACTAGGGTAGGCCGAGTTCTGAAATCTAGAAAACTCACTCCCAAATTCCTTGGACCATACCAAATTCTTCACCAGATAGGTCTAGTAGCTTACCATATTGCCTTACCAACTATTCTTTCAAACCTTCACAATGTCATTCATGTGTCACAACTACGGAAGTATATACCTGACCCGAACCATATCATAGCACCGGACACAGTACAATTGAAAAAAAACTTAACCTATAAGGCACCTCCTGTAAAGATTGAAGATAGGAGAATGAAATAATTCGGAGGAAAGGAAATTGCATTAGTGAAAGTGATCTGGAACGAAAAGACCGGAGATGCGACATGGGAACTGGAGGACAAAATGAAGGAGCAACTGCCACAATTGTTCTAAGGTATGAAAATTTCGAGCACGAAATTTCTTTTTAGAAGGGAAGAGTTGTAACACCCCAGAAATTATTTGTTTTGCATAAATAATCATTTTATAATATTTATGATTTTTGAGAATTTTTGTGAAATTTTTTGGAAATGGTGAATATTTTAATATATTTCTCATTTTGCATGCGCGCTGAACGAAGCCGAGAAAACGAAATATTTTCCGTGAGGCTGGTAAACCTTGAACTGTGGAAACGTCGACGGGAGATCTTACTAAACCCGAGGCTGGGCACAATTTACGAGGTTTATGTTTTATGAGATTTTATCTGATAAATAAAATCACAAAATATTTAATTATCTGAGAGACAATAAAATATTATTTCTACTAACTATAAATTTTGTCCACTGAGTAATAGCTCTAGTAGATTATTTCTATCTAGTTTATGACATCATTTAAATGACCTCACACTTTACTTTATCGAGAAGCATGCGAAGTTTCTCAAGGAAACTTCAAGCGAAACTTCTAGGAAGTTTCCTCCCAACCATTCCTCTCTCTCTCTCCTCTCTTTTGTGCTGCACGATTGGGGGAAGGAAAAATCATATTTCATTTCTCTCATTTTCTCCTCCCTCACGCACCTCTCTCTTTCTCTCTTCTCCCACACGACTACACACACACACACCATTATTGAACCTTCAAGCTTCCTTGCTCAAGCCAACTTAGACCATTGTTTCCCCCTCATCATCTCCAAGCTTTCTTCTTGTGGGTGGTGGACAAAAAGCTTGAAAGGAGCTTACTTTCCATATTGTCTCTTTTAGTAAGAAGAAGATTATTCTCTTCAACCCATTTTGGTAGTGAGAAACTCTTTGTTGTATTGATGGGGTGAAACCCATTTGTGGGGTACCCATTTGTTTGAATGATTTTGGTTATGTTTTGAATGTTTGGATAACATGACTTTGATGTATGTTGATGGATTGGTGACTTGGTTGAGCCATAAGTGCTTGAATGATATGATTATGATGTTGTAGTTAAGGTTTGATGGTTTGGGTTGGGTTAAAATGATTTAGAGACTCTGTTTTCTGCAAATTTTTGCTTGGTAATCCATTATATGGTTCATGTAATCGATTACCAAGCTTTTGGAACTGCGAAATGTGCTTCTGGAGAGCTTGTAATCAATTACATGGCAAATGTAATCGATTACAAGGATCCTGGACAGCTTGTAATCGATTACATGGCTCATGTAATTGATTACAAGGCTTCTGGGCAAGATGTAATCGATTACATCCAGCTTGTAATCGATTACAAGACTTCTGTTAGGCTTGTAATCGATTACTAGGCCCCAAATTTGAGGATTTTAGCCTGAAAATAATGGAATTAGAGCTCTCTAACCTTGATAACTTAAATGCAAACCTTAAATCTTGAATTGAATGTTTAGCATTTATTAAATTTTTAAAAAGACTATTCGTCCTAACAAATCGGATAAATGACTTTATGATTTTATTGAATCATATGTGATTGATTTATGAATTTGAACATCTATGATGAGCATGATTGAAACATGCACTGAGAAAGATTTTGTAAGAAAAGTATATCATTGTTGGATATACATGAATATGCATTGAGTCATCATGCATTGTGAAAAGTCCAATGGACTATAGTTTAGGCCAAGTTGCCTAGGAGTTGAATCACACCTATGTGCGGGTGCGAATAGACAAGTGTAGGTCTCTTATTGACCTTAGGGGTGTCATGGTGCGAGTACCTCGCAATGGATAGTTGGTAGTTCTTCTGTCCGTTGGGCAGACCGATGCAAATGCACCGACGATTCGGATTGAGACACTATCCTATATCGAGATCTGTGTAGAATGTCTTGTACAATGCCATGATGTATACTTTGATAAATTGAGAATTTTAGCACTTGAAGGCCTCGGCAGCCGCGATACAGACATATCTCCTGATCATTCTCTCTGAATGTTTTGTGTTTAGTTCCATGGAGTAGGATTATTGGTACCATATGCATGTGCATAGTGAGTCGCCATATCATTTGACATTTACTTATTTATATGACAATTTAATCTGTTATCTTGTTACTATTATAACTGCCAGAAAATGCTATGTTGTTTATTATCTGTTCTTAATACTGATTACCATTTCTGAAATGTTATGTGGGCGTCATGCTCCGTTTTATTTCTTTACTGCCATAATAGGTAATGAATGTAGAATGTCTTACCTCTTTTTTATATTCTCTGCTATTATGTCTATATTTATGTTCCATCGAAGACGTCGGTGAAGAGGGTGAAGTTCACGAGTTCCCAGACTTTTGGCCCGACTTCAACTAGCACTTGCTTTTGGATTATGGCAGCATGTCCACGAGGATTTTTGGGTTATGTGCGTTTGGCCTTCTTGAGAGGCCCAAACTGCTGGCACATTAACTTCAGCTCGGATCGCTGTGTCTACGTGGGGGACATGACGGTATCATTGGCTTGGGGGTGTTATGATCCGTCCATCTACACCTGTAGTGTTAGGCTACATTTAGAGTTTTACATGCCCATTAGGGATATGTGGGGTGATCGTTATTACACCCCACAGGAGGATTCATTCCTCTCCACTACCCGAGCCCTGGCCCGTAATTCGGTTGCTCCGATTAGGGTATCCTCGGATGAGGAAGACCCTGAGGAGGAACTCGAGGAGGATCCTGACATAGTTCCTTCCTTATCTTCTTAGGGGTTGATACTGTCGATAGTCACTTATGGCTATCCGTCTTTGGGGCTTGATATTCTTTTTGGGGGTCTGTATATCATTTTTAGGGGCTTGTAAAGCTTAGGCTTCTTTTTGATGAGCCTTGATGTAATTAATGATTCATAGCCTGTATCTAAACAAGATATATATATATATATATATATATCTTTTGTATGGATGTATGGATTAGTCTTTATGTTTTTCTGCTTACAATTAAACAAAAATACATATACATATTTATGAATCTTTTATAAGTGTTAGTACGTTTGAATACTTCATTAATGATCAGGTTATTGAGTACACATATATATACATGTAAAGAGATATATATATATATTCATTATTTTATTTACACAACTATAGTCAAATAAGTTTAATCATGGTTTAATGAACCGGGTCTTCATTTACAATCTTATTTTTCCGCATTGTATTTAATGGTGTGACGTTCTCTCCCAAAAAAGGGCGTTACAATTGGTGTCTTCTTTCCTAGGCCGCGTAATGGTTCCTTTTGTTTGATTTATCAAAACAAAATAACATTAGACGAAGAATGAGATGAAATGAATGATATGCATGAGATGCATAAGATGAAATGAATGAATTTTATGATGAAAACATTTTCTCTTCTTTTTTTTTCTTTTCTCTTTTTTTTCTACAAAAAAAACTAGGAATGCCATTAAAATACAAGATGATGTATCTTTTTCTTTTTTTGAATGATAGAAATGCTATGAAAATGCAAGATAATATATCTTTTTCTTTATTTTTGAATGCTAGGAATGTCATAAAAATGCAAAATAATGTGTTTTTTTTCTTTCTTTTTAAAAAAAAAGCTAGGAATACCATGAAAATGCAAGATGATATTTTTTTTAATGATAGGAATGCTATGAAAATGCAAGATAATGTATCTTTTTTTTTAAGAAAATACTAGGAATAAAAATGTAAGATGATGTATTTTTTTTTAAGTTGTTTTTTTCTAAAAATGTTATGAATGCCATGAAAATGCAAGTTTTTTTTTTAGAATGCTAAGAATGTTATGAAAATGTAAGCCATGAGTAATGCAAGATGAAGTATCTTTTTTTCTTTTTTAAGCAGATTTTTTTTAAAAAAAATGCAAGAATGAATGACATAAAAAATGGATAGATAAAGAAGAAGGATTTTTTTAAAAAGAAAAAAGAAAAAAAATGAATACTGGGAATGAAAATGTAATATGATGTATCTTTTTCCCTTTTTTATGCTGAATTATTTTTAAAAAAAATGTAAGAATGAATGACATGATGAATAGATAAGTAAAGAAGAATTTTTTTTCTTTTTTCTTTTTTGCTAGGAATGAAAATATAAGATGTTGAATTTTTTTCTTTTTTTTTTGGATGATTTTTTTTTCAAGAAAAAAAATGCAAAAATGAATGACATGAGGAAGAGATAAAGAAGAATTACGCTCTCTTTGTACCCCTAGTTAGGTGGAACTTAAATGTTGGATTTCCTTAAGGTCGTAACTTTAATTTTGGTTACCATTATGTTCAATCTATCGGTGCAAGGTTTTCGGGACAGATCTAAACTTCTAAAAGTCATGGTCCCTAGACTGCCCCTATCTCAAAAGACAAGGACCTAATTCATGAATTAATCACAAATAGTGATAAACACTCTCAATATGACTACTCCATGATACTGGTAACAATTTGAGTGGTGTCTCAACAAATGTCAAGTAAGCATAAAGCCCCTTAATAACAAAAGTCGAGACCCCTCTTATTCCTCGGGTTCGCACAGACTCGGGTATAGAGCCCAAAAAGTATGAGGTAAGTGATAGTGATATATGTGAGGGAGCATACAAACCTATACAAAAATTTAAAAAACCAAATTACCCCCCAACCTGGAAAAACATACATACAACAGCCATCCAGCAATCATCTGTTACCAAGTGGCCTCAATACTTAAGAGGGCAGGTGAATTGAGTAAGTAAAACAAGTTTGCAAATCTTTCGCAAATCGTTTGATAACCAATTTTCATTGAAGCTATTGAATGATTAGAGATAATTAGATAGATGACATAAACACTTTAACTAATATATGTGATAGCCAAAGGAAACAATATTCAAGCAATTCAATAAAATAGTGCACAAAGTAAAGAGAAGGGTTTAGAGAAAACAAACACAATGATTTATCCTGGTTCGATCACCAATCCACTTGTGATCTACGTCCAGTCCCCAAGCAACAACTTGATATTTTCCACTATATCTTCAAGCTTCAATGGGTGCTTGACAACCACTACAACCTTGAGCACTCAACACTTTGGGATACCTCATCCTTATGCTTGAGCCTCTATTTCCAAGGAATACCTCACCCTTTTACAGTTTGGAGGGATGCCTCACCCTCTCTAGAGATTATACAAAGATTGAATAGGTAGAAGCTCTCTTCAAAGAGCAGATAATACAAATGGAAATTCAATGGGTATTTGATTCATAGTTCACACTCAGAAACAGAGTATTAATGGAGGAAAAGATGAAAACTCATTTTTAATGCTCAACCAAGGTTTTTTAGATTGATTGTCTAACATTCATAAATGCCCAACAACTTCTATTTATAAGTCATTGAAGTTTAGAGCCATTGGGAGATGGTTGGAGCATTAAATGTTTCGTAACTATCCATTAATTTCTGTTTATGGAAAGCTCTCTTATTCGAATAAGAGAATCCTTATTCGAATAAGGCTTTAAATAGCACAAGCGTGTTTTCCTCTGTAATGTGTTATTCGAATAACATCTTAGTTATTCGAATAACCACTTAAATATATGGCTTCTGGAAAAACATGTTATTCGAATTTTGGATTTCCTGAGATCTTGTTATTCGAATAACAGGTTTGTTATTCGAATAACCATTTAAATATAGTTTTGTTGAAAGGCTTGTTATTCGAATAATGAATGTATTATTCGAATAACTTATTCATGTTAAAACATTTTTTGAACCATTTATTCGAATAATACAGGGCTTATTCTAATAAATCTTTACCTGAAAGATTATTTGGAATCTTTAACTTGTGTTATTCGAATAAGGAATCCCTTATTCAAATAATACATGTGAAAAACATGTTTTATGCCTTTTTAAGTGTTGCTCTTGATTCCATATAATCTTGCAAGCTTATGGACATGAGATGGTTGATTCTTTGGAAATTAAAAACCATATTGAAGCCTTGAAAACTTGTGTGCTATTTTGAAATGTAAGATTGAGCAATTGTGAATCTTTATATATACCTTTACAAATTGATTGAAGTCCTAAAAGCTATACTTGATGGTCTTGAGACTCCTGGACTTGATCTTGCAACATCTTTAAGTTTGTTATCATCAAAACACATTCTTTATAAGATACTTGGCAATCACATTCTCCCTCTTTTTGATGATGACAAACAACCATTGATAACAGAGTTAGCTCATTTGTAAATTGGAAATCACAGGATTAATCAAGGAGACTTGCTCCCCCTCTAGTTTGTAAGAGGAGCATAAATTATCAGAGACAAGTGCAACTCCCCCTTTCTTTTGGAGTCTCTTGATCTTTTTCAGATTAGTCTTTTAGATCTGTCTTTTCTCAACACAATCTACAAAACCAAAATTTGTCAAATGTAATTGTCTTTAAGTACAATTTAACAAAGTTAACTTCTTTAGCTTGTTCTTCTCCCCCTTTTATCATGATCAAAAAGATGGGGCAAGACATGCATATACCCAGTATTCACAAACATGCTTTTATATCATTTAGCAAGGAATTAAATGAGCATTTAGTAAGAGATGTAAGGCAAGAACAGGCTTAGAAAGTGCGAAGTTAGCAAGGAAGCTAAATCATACTTTATTCATTTATTGCAAGCATGGCCAAGGATATATAAGTTCAGATGTAGGCAGCCAAAGATAAATCAAAAACATCAAAAACAAGGATAAAAAACATTCCTATGATAAAAAAATAAGTGTCTGGTGGAGGAGGAGGTGAGTCTGGTACAGGGGCAAGGGCAGGAGGTGCAACTCGTAGGGCAGCAATCTCGCATTCAACACCTTCTATTCTGTCAAAGAGAATAGAAAAGGTGTGTTCCATGTAAGCACGATTGTCAAGCAGAGTGGTCATAATGCCTTCTAGGGTTACTGGAGCAGGAGCAGGGGCTTCAGTAGGCTGATCAGTAGGAACAGGGTCATCAGCAAGAACAAAGGCATCTGCAATGTCTTCGTCTGCTGCAGCTTCTTCTAGTTCATCAGGGTATACCCAGCCTCCAACATTGTCCGGAACCATCTTCATTTTCTTCAGAGTAAATTCCCCAAAGATGTTGAAGTGGTTCAATTCCATTGTTCGTTCAGTTTGCCTGAGCAGGGAATATTTCTTTAAAAAAACTGAGATAAGGAGGGCATATGGCAGGTCAGAATTCTTGATGGTCTTGACTTTCATCATGTATTTCCCAATGAAATTTGGCCAATTGATCTTCCAATTTTTGTTTAGCACCCAGAGAAGAAAAATATCATCATCAGTTAGATAAGCATAGTTACCTCCACGAGGAGCAAGAATGTGCACGTATGAGTAGTGAAGAAGCCTTTCTTGACTTTTCAGCATCCCACTTTTCAGACCAACCTTAGGCCCAACTGTTCTAGGCTTCACTAGTAATGACACAACTTCTTCTCTTTTGTATGCCTTCACATAAGGTCTGCTATCTGGCTCCACAGCAGCACCCATGGCTTCTATTTTGAAGAACATCATCCAATCAGCTGGAGTGATGACAATTTCCTGGTCCTTTACTTCAAAGATGAGATTAGGACCATCCATCTTCAGGTTGCAGTAAAACATTTTCACCAAATTTAGGAAAATAGAGTCCTTGTAGCTGCAGAGATCGAGCACACCCTGATGGGAGAGATTATCAAGGAAATCAAATCCTCCATCGTCTTCAAAGAACTGTCGATCCATATATTTGGGCTGAATGACGTCTCTGGTCCAGAATTCTTCCCTGAAGCATTTGAGATTGTCATTATTGGACGAAAGCCTTCAAAGATCAATAGGGTTATTGGTGGGAGCGATTTTGCTACGTGGGCGTTTGGAAGAGGATGCCATAGTGGAGTTTTGGTGGGATATGGAGAGAAGGAGTAGATGGGTGTGATACGAAGAAGAGAAAACAGAGAAAGGGGGGGAAATGAGAACTTATGAAATGAGAGAGGAGGCTAGTGAAATCCTTATATAATTCACGTGTTATTCGAATAATAGTGGTGTTATTCGAATAACAAAGTGGTTCCTGAAGCGTATTGGCTCACTGCCAAGTGTTATTCGAATAACAATGTTGTTATTTGAATAACAGCGTAGTAGCTTAATCATTTGTGGGATTCTATCATTTGTTATTCGAATAACATACTTTGTTATTCGAATAACTTGAAAATGGTTTTTGCCACTGATATGCTTTATTCAAATTACCAGTTGGTTATTCGAATAACCAGTTGATATTAGGATTTTATAACACATTCTGTGAGGTGTTATTCGAATAAGGGAATCCTTATTCGAATAATACAAACATATTAGAAAATTAACTAGGCTTTAATGGTAGGTTTTATTTGAATAATGGACTTATTTGAATAGGGCATGGGATAAAAAAAATAGTTTTACGCATCAACTTGTAGAGGATCAATTTTTCTATCATTCATTTGGTTCAAAGACATGCCAATTTAATTCCAAACAACATATAATCAGCTTTAAACCATTCAAATCAGTTCTAGAACATCTTAAATCAATTCAAATCATCATACAAGCATATAATCTAATCATATTATGTTTCAAATCACACAATTGTGCAAGAATACTATTTTTACCAAGAATTTCACCTTTTTGGTGAAATTGTGAGGTTGTTGAGTTGCTTCGGAGTCTTGAACATGAGGGAGCACCTGCAAAATAACTTAAGGGAAATATCCGACGCTCAAGTCAGTATTGGATTCAAATATGATTAAAAACTCAGAGATTATGCAGCAAAGTGGCATGATTATGCAGAAAAACACAAGTTATGCATTAGTTTTAGGATTATGCAGCAAATAGTTAATTTATGCATGATTGATCCAATATTCCAAGTTCATTTCTTATATAGAAAAATGCTTCTTTCGCTAGGGGCTTAGTGAAAATATCAGCTAGTTTCTTAGTGGTTTCTACAAATTCAAGCATACAATCACCCTTTTGAACATGGTCTCTAATGAAATGATGTCTTATTTCAATATGTTTAGTCCTAGAATGCAAAATGGGATTTTTGGACAAATTAATCACACTAGTATTATCACATCTTATGGGATGTGATCAAGCTCAAGACCATAGTCCAAGAGTTGTTGTTTCATCCAAAGGATTTGAGCACAACAACTCCCAGCTGTAACATATTCAGCTTCAGTTGTAGACAATGCCACACTATTTTGTTTCTTGCTATGCCAAGAAACTAGTGAGCTTCCAAGCAAGTGGCATGTCCCACTAGTACTCTTCCTATCCATTTTGCATTCAGCAAAATCAGAGTCGGAATACCCAATAAGGTTACATGAAGTACCTTTAGGGTACTATAAACCCATTTGTGATGTGCCTATTAGATTTTTCATTATTCTTTTAACAACACTTAGGTGTGATTCTTTAGGATAAGCTTGATATCTAGCATACATGCATACACTAAACATTATATCAGGCCTACTTGCAGTGAGGTAAAGGAGTGAGCCAATCATACCTCTATATTTTGTAATTTCTACCGATTTACCTCCTTCATCCTTGTCCAAATAGCAAAATGTGCCCATAGGAGTAGCCATATGCTTGGTATTGTCCATTCCAAACTTCTTGAGCAGCTCCTTGCAATACTTGGATTGGCTGATGAAAGTTCCTTCTCTTGTTTACTTGATTTGGAGACCAAGGAAGAAGTTGAGCTCACCTATCATGGACATTTCAAACTCACTTTGCATAATATTTGAAAATTCTTTACAAAGAGAGTTGTTAGTAGCTCCAAATATAATGTCATTAGCATAGATTTGAACTAGAAGTATGTCATGCATTTTGTGTTTTATGAAAAGGGTAGTGTCAACTTTGCCTATAGAAAAGCTTTTTTCTAAAAGGAATTTGCTCAACTTTTCATACCAAGCTCTAGAAGCTTATTTCAAGTCATACAAGGCCTTTTTCAATTTAAAAACATGGTTGGGCAATTCAAAATTCTCAAAATCAGGAGGTTGTTCCACATACACCTCTTCTTGTATAAAACCATTTAAAAAGACACTTTTAACATCCATTTGATAGAGTTTGAAATCCATGATGCAAGCATATTCAAGTAACATTCTAATGGCCTCTAATCTAGCTACGGGAGCACAAGTTTCTTCATAGTTTATGCCTTCTTCTTGATTATAACCCTTAGCTACAAGCCTAGCTTTGTTTCTTATTATTAAGCCTGTTTCATCAAGTTTGTTCCTAAAGACCCATTTGGTGCCAATTATAGGATGATCATTGGGCCTTGGAACTAATTCCCAAACTTGATTTCTCTCAAATTGGTTTAGTTCTTCTTACATGGCCAAGATCCAATGCTCATCATTAATGGCCTCATTTATGTCTTTAGGTTCAACTTGAGAGACAAAGGCTAAGTGATTACATGCATCTCTAAGTGAGTTTCGAGTGATTATCCCTTTTGATACATTACCTATCACCTTATCGAGAGGGTGATATCTTGAAGTCCTCCATTCCTTGGGTAGGTCCATGATTTCTGAATCCTTTTACCATGAGTGATCAAGGAGTCTCTCTTCTTGCTTCTTGGACTTTTTCTCTTGATTTTCCAATTGCATTTTTGCTAAGATTTCTACAACATCATCAACAAGCTCCTTTCTCGGCTCATTTGGGTTAGTTTCATCAAATGCAACATGTATAGACTCTTCTATAGTCATAGTTCATTTGTTATAGACTCTAAAGGCCTTACTATGTATAGAATAACCAATGAATTTTCTCTCATCAGATTTTGCATTAAACTTTTCCAAATTATCCTTTTCATTATTTAAGACAAAACATTTACACCCAAAGACATGGAAATGTGACACATTTGGCTTCCTTCCTTTATACAATTCATATGGGGTTTTCTTTAAGATTGGCCTTATTAGGGCTTTATTCATAACATAACAAGCGGTGTTAACCGCATCCGCCCAAAAATACTAAAGAAGGTTGGCCTCATTGAGCATAGTTCTTGCCATTTCCTCTAAAGATCAATTTTTCCTTTCTACAATACCATTTTGTTGTAGTGTTCTAGGGGCAGAAAAATTATGCTCAATGCCATGTTCATCACAAAAGGTTTCAAATTCATGGTTTTTAAATTCACTACGATGGTCACTTCTTATGGATGCAATACAAAAACCTTTTTCATTTTGGATAATTTTGGCAAGCTTTTTAAACCATTGAAAAGCATCATTTTTGTGGGTTAAGAATAATGTCCATGTAAATCTAGAAAAATCATCCACAATCACCAATGCATAGTAATTCCCACCAAAGCTCATGGTTCTAGAGGGACCAAAAAGATCCATGTACAGAAGTTGTAAAGGTTTAGAAGGTGAAACTATGTTTTTAGCTTTAAAAGAGACCTTTACTTGTTTTCCCTTTTGACATGCATCACAAAGTTTGTCTTTTTCAAATTTAAGCTTTGGAAGACCAATTACTAGTTCTTTAGAAACCAATTTGTTTAAGTGATCCATGTGAATGTGAGCAATTCTTCTATGCCATAACCATGAATCATTTTCTTTACTCATAAAGCATTTAGCATCATTTGAGGAAATATCATCAAGACTAATCATGTATATATTATTGACTCTATGATCAACAAACTTAACTTGCTTATCATCCTTTCCCTCAATTATGCAATAAGAAGAATCAAATATAACTCTATTGCCTTTATCACACAGTTGACTAATGCTAAGCAAATTATGTTTAAGTCATTCAACAAGTAAAACATTATCAATGGATGATGAAGGAATCTTACCAACTTTGCCGATTCCAAGAATCTTTCCTTTGTTGTTATCACCATATGTGACATGACTATGTTTCTTGTGGGTAAGGGAGGAGAATTTGGAGCCATCACCGGTCATGTACTTGGAGCAACTACTATCAAGATACCAACTTGAGCTCTTAGTCTTCAAGCACACCTACAACACACATTCAAGTTTTAACCTTTGGTACCCAAATTGTCTTGGGTCCTTGTGTGTTAGAGTTAGGCATGATGCCTTTAGGAACCTAAACCCTTTTTATTCCAACTTTAGTATTTATGTTCTTTCTAACATTGCAAGTGGATGCACTATGCCCTTTCTTACCACAATGAAAACATTTGACAAAGGGACTACTTGAGGTTTTTGAGGAAACAAAGAAGTTCTTATAAGACTTTTGATGGTTATTTGGATTAAATCCCAAACCAGCTTTTTGAAAAACACATTTTTGTTTCCCTAACAACACATTCAAGTTGTCTTTTTCAAAACTGAATTTTGCAAGAGTGTTATTCAAATCTTCAATTTCTTTTTCAAACGATTTGCATGATGAACAAGGTAATGATATGGATGTATTATCATGTGAGGAACAAGCCATGCATAATGAATTAGCATCAATGAGTCCTAAGGTCTCATTTTCAATTTTAAGCTCATTTATCTCCTTGGTTAAAATAGAAACTTTGTTTGCCAATAGGGAGATTGTTTTATTGGAAGACAAAACCATTTTTGTGAGCCTCAAAGATTCATCATGCAATTCTTGAAAGACATCTTGTAATTTATCATAAGAGGGTGGAGATTCTAGGTTAAAAGATGTTACCTCGGTGTCGCTTTCTCCACTTTCTTCTCCTTGAGCCATGAGACAAAGATGGGCTTCTTCATTCTTTGAATCGTCGGAAGAGCTTAAGTCATTGTCCTTCCAAGCTATATATGCTCTTCTTCCATTCTTTTCCTTGGAAGGCCTTTTCTCAAACTTCTCCATTTTCTTGAGATACATAAGACACTCCATTTTCATGTGCCCCGATTTTCCGCATTCGTAGCATTTTGGTGGAGTAGAGGATCCTTCTCCCTTGTGATACACTTTCCTTTGAGGAAAGGGTGGTCTTCTTTGAAATCCCTTTTTCTTTAGGAATCTTCCAAACTTTCTCACAAGGAGACTAAGATTCTCCCCACTTAGCTTAATATTTTCAGTATCCTCTTCACCATCTTCATCATCATCTTCAATTATAGAAGAGGTGGCTTTGAGTGCAATTCCCTTCTTCTTTTTATCATGCTCTTCACTTTGATTGAGCCTATTTAGTTCCAACTCATGTTCTTGAAGCTTTCCGAATAAGGTGGCTAGAGACATTGTTGATAAATCTCTTGATTCCGCAATAGCCATTACTTTGGGTTGCCAATTCCTGGTTAGACATCTCAAAAATTTGTTAATAAGATGCTCATTAGAAAATGTTTTTCCCAATGAGATAAGATGATTAACAATATGAGTAAACTTCTTTTGCATATCTTGAATACTCTCACCTTGATTCATTCTAAACAATTCGTATTCATAAGTAAGAGTGTTTATTCGAGATCGTTTTACCTCACTAGTACCTTCATGAGTTACTTGTAGGGTGTCCCACATTTCTTTTGCGGTCTTGCAATTTGATACCTTAAAGAATTTATCATACCCCAAGGATATGGTGATGATGTTCTTAGCTCTCAAATTGTATTGAACCTTCTTTTTATCATCATTGGTCCATTCATTTCTAGGTGTATTACTTTTCACACCATCTTTAGTTTGTGTTGGAACAAAAGCACCATTTTCAACGGTGTCCCACACATCTAAGTCAATAGTCTCAATAAAAATTTTCATCCTTTCTTTCCAATAGGCATAACCATCCCTATTGAAATAAGGAGGTCTGTTTATAGAAGAACCTTCATTTGAAAAACCATTTGAAGCCATCACTTCTCTTGAAGCTGCTAAGCTCTTTATACAACAGTCTAGCTCTGATACCACTTGTTACTAAGTGGCCTCAATACTCAAGAGGGGGGTGAATTGAGTAAGTAAAACAAGTTCGCAAATCTTTCGCAAATCGTTTGATAACCAATTTTCGTTGAAACTATTGAATGATTAGAGATAATTGGATAGATGAGATAAACACTTTTACTAATATATGTGATAGCCAAAGGAAATAATATTCAAGTAATTCAATAAAACAGTGCACAAAGTAAAGAGAAGGGTTTAGAGAAAATAAATACAATGATTTATCCTGGTTCGATCACCAATCCTCTTGTGATCTACGTCCAGTCCCCAAGCAACAACTTGAGATTTTCCACTATATCTTCAAGCTTTAATGGGTGCTTGATAACCACTACAACCTTGAGCACTCAACACTTTGGGATACTTCACCCTTATGCTTGAGCCTATATTTCCAAGGGATACCTCACCCTTTTACAGTTTGGAGGGAGGCCTCACCCTCTCTAGAGATTATACAAAGATTGAATAGGTAAAAGCTCTCTTCGAAGAGCAAATAATACAAATGAAAATTCAATGGGTATTTGATTCACAGTTTACGCTCAGAAACAGAGTATTAATGGAGGAAAAGATGAAAACTCATTTTTAATGTTTAACCAAGGTTTTTCAGATTGATTATCTAACATTCATAAATGCCCAACAACTTTTATTTATAAGTCATTGAAGTTTAGAGCCATTGGAGGTGGTGGGAGCATTAAATATTTCATAACTATCCGTTAATTTCTGTTTCTGGAAAGCTCTCTTATTCGAATAAGAGAATCCTTATTCGAATAAGGCTTTAAATAGCACAAGCGTATTTTCCTCTATAATGTGTTATTCGAATAACATCTTTGTTATTCGAATAACCACTTAAATATATGGCTTTTGGAAAAACATGTTATTCGAACAACATTCATGTTATTCGAATAACTCATTCGAATATTTGATTTCCTGGGATCTTGTTATTCGAATAACAGGTTTGTTATTCGAATAACCATTTAAATATGATTTTGTTGAAAGGCTTGTTATTCGAATAATGAATCTATTATTCGAATAACATTTAAATAAAATGATTTCCTGGAGATGTGTTATTCAAATAACACTTTGTTATTCGAATAACTTATTCGTGTCAAAACATTTTTTGAACCATTTATTTGAATAATACAGGGCTTATTCGAATAAATCTTTACCTGAAAGATTATTTGGAATCTCTGACTTGTGTTATTCGAATAAGGAACCCCTTATTTGAATAATACATGTGAAAAACATGTTTTATGCCTTTTTAAGTGTTGCTCTTGATTCCATATGATCTTGCAAGCTTATGGACATGAGATGGTTGATTCTTTAGAAATTAAAAACCATATTGAAGCTTTGAAAACTTGTGTGCTATTTTGAAATGTAAGATTGAGCAATTGTGAATCTTTATATATACCTTTACAAATTAATTAAAGTCCTAAAAGCTATACTTGATGGTCTTGAGACTCCTGGACTTGATTTTGCAACATCTTTAAGTTTGTTATCATCAAAACACATTCTTTATGAGATACTTGTCAATCACATCATCTACCCTAAGGTTTCAACAATTAAGCACAAAATATATATACAAGTCACAATATGTGTAACACCCCAAAAAATTATCTATTTCATCATAAATAATCATTTTATAATATTTATGATTTTTAAGAATTTTTCTAGAATTTTTCAGAATAGTCAAATATTTTTATATATTTCTTGTTTTATGTACACACTGAGCAGAGTCAGTGAAACACCCCAGAATTGTTTGTTTTGCGATGAATAGTCATTTTTCAATATTTGTGATTTTTAGAATTTTTTTGAATTTTTCTGAAAATGTCAAATATTTTAGTATATTCCTTGTTTTACGTGCGCACTGAGCGGAGTCGGGATAACAAAATATTTTTCTTGAGGCTGGTAAACCTTGAACTATGGATATATCAATGGGAGATCTTACTAAACCCGAGGCTGGGCATAGTTTACGAGGTTCACGTCTTCCAAGATTTTATCTGATAAATAAAATCACTGTACTGAAATTTTTTTGATGAATAGTAAATACCATTTCCATTAACTGTAACTTTTGTTCACTGGAAAATAATTCTAGTAGAGTAATTAATCATCTATTCTAGAGTGTTCATTTAGGAGACAACTTTACTTTTTACTTTATCGAGAAGCATGCGAAGCTTCTCAAGGAAGTTTCCTCCCAAGCTTCTCAAGGAAGCTACTCACTCCCTCTCTCCTCTCTCAACCACACGGCTGCTGCACTTTCTTGGGAGCCAAAATTGTGTATCAATTTAATTAATCAATCTATTCAAATTTTCAAAAATCCTAAAAAAGCTATCATCTTTATTTTTCTATTCACTTCTCTCTCTACCTTCATCATCCTTTGCATTTTTCTCCTCCTTCTCTCTAGAAAGCTCACGGCCTCCTCACTCCCCACACACCAAAGATCACAAAAATTTCAACCAACCCCATTTTCTTAATCCCCTCCATCATCTAAACACTTCTCTAGTTGGTGATTCCTTGAAAAGCTTTCATCTTCACCACTTTTTCCAAGCTTCAAGCTTAAAGCTTTTGGGTAAGGTTCTTAGTTCTCTTCATTTTCATGTTCAATGTCTTCATTTTGAGCATCTATTCATTCTTTTTCAAGCCATGGTATTGATTGATTGAAGTTGGAATTTTAGGGTTCTTTTGGGCGGTGTGGCCGAAATCTCAAGAAGCTCCAAGGGGGGTTCTTTTGTTTGCCTTCTCTTAAGTAAGAGGAAGATACTCCTCCTCAACCTCTATTGGTAGTAAGGAACCTTGATTTGTGATTGATTGTGAGAAAATCCTATTGAGAGTTATTCTTTATTTGTATGATTTGTATGATTTCATATTGTTTTTAATTTGTTTAAGTTATTTAATTGATTGATTATGTATATGTATGTGTTTGGATGGATTGGAATCTTGAATAGAAGCAAAAATAACTTGGTCCTCTTCCATTAGGCTCACGATTTTGGGGCCCTAAATTAGGGTTCTTGGTGAAAATTTTATAACAAGTGAAAAACTTAGCTAGCCAAGTGGATAATATGTGATTAATGGAATAAAAATTTAAACCCTAAAACCTAGTGAGGCTCACAGCCTTCATGGCTAAAAATGGCTCAATTATATGATTTCATACAACTATGACATGTAATTAATCAAGTAAATAAATAAGAGGATTATGTAATGGAAGGAAATAAATTTAGTAACCTAAAGGAATTCTTTAGACTTTAAGAACAAATAAGGATGTGTGAGACATTGGTAAGACTTAGAAATAATTCTTTAAGTGAATAAGACTAAGTTTAAAGTAAGGAACCTAAATATGAAAAGAATTTCACAAGAGACATCACCTTGAAGTGGAACTTAACTAATTTGGATAATTAGGAATTATTTAGGATTTCATAAAATGAAAAGAACCAAGAACGAAATTTTATTTAAAGGCTTAGAATAATTTTCGATTAAGATGAGATCAAGAGTGTAAGTGAGAATGTTAAGTAATCTCATAATGTACCTTAAAAACGTAATGTATTAATTACGGACTTAATGATATTTAATGTGGGTCCATGTGTAGGACCAAGAATATTATGATGCTTACTTTGGCCAATTGTGGCATATTGTGGAAAAGTATGTAATGATAAACATACATGTTATATGCATTGAGTCATCATGCATTGTGAAAGTCCGTTGGACTGTTGTTAAGGCCATGTTGCCTAGGAGTTTGAATACACCTTTGTGCAGGTGCGAGTAGACTAGTGTAGGTTATTCTGTTGACCTTGGGGGCGTCGGGGCGCGGGCGTCTCACAGTGGACAGTTGGTAGCCCCACTGGGCCGTGAGATAAACCGACGCGAATGCACCGATGATCCAGATGTGACAGTGTCCTATATCGTGATCTAGTATAGAATATTTGTACAATGCCTTGATGTGCACGTGGATAAATTGATGAATTATAGCACTTTGGCCATGGCAGCCGAGTTGCAGACATGTTTCCTGATCTTTCTCTCTGACTGTTCGTGTCTAGCTCCATGGAGTAGGATTTTGATGTTGTACGTATGTGCATAGTAAGTCCATATATTATCTGGCATTTAATTCTTACTATATATTGGAACTGTTACTTCACTAATGTATAAATGCCTGGAATTGCTTAATTGTTTAATTGCTGTTATTTAATACTTATTATTATTATTATTGATCTTGAAATGCCATATGGGCGCTTTGCGCCATTCTGTTTCTTGCTGCTATAATTGGTAATGATGGTAGGATGTCTTACCTCTTTTCGGTATTTCTATTATTTTGTCTGTATTTATGTTCGATCAAAGACGTCAGCGACGGAGGTGAAGCTCACGAATTCCCCGTCTTCTGGTCCGAGCGTAACTAGCATCTGCTGTTGGATCATGGTGGCACGTCCACACGAATTTCTAGGTTATGTATGTTTGACCTTTCTTGGAGGGCCAGACTGTTGGTACATCAACCTAAATTCTGATTGTTTCATCTACGAGGGTGATGTGCTGATTTCGCTGGCTTAGGGGCATCATGAACCGCCCATCTTCCCTTACAGTGTCAGTTTACGTTTGGAGTTCTAATTGCCCATCAGGGAGATGTGGAGTGATCGTTATTACACCCCACAAGAGGATTCTTTTATTTCCTCTGCTCAAGCCCCAGCCCGTAACTCAATGGCTCCTATGTGAGTCTCTTCTGATTAGGAAGACCCCAAGGAGGATCCCGAGGAGGATCCTGAGGAGGATCCTAACATGGTTCCTTCTCATCTCAGGGACTGATACTGTTGGTAGCTACTGATGGCTATCAGTGTTTATTTTTTTTGGGGCCTGATGTTTTATTATTTTGGTGGACTGTATATGTATAAACCTTTGGGCAGGTATAGTTTTGCTTTTGCTACATCGGGTTTGTAACTAAACAAATTTGATATAATTATATATATATATATATATATATATATATATATATATATATATATATATATATAAATAGGCATGTTGATCAAATGTATGCTTTACTTCTGTCTTGCCCTTTTATGCCATTTATGTCTCGTTACTATATTTTATTAATTATAAACAAAAAAAATATAGTCACCATTTTATTCTTGCAACTATAATCAGACAAATTAAATCGTAATGAAAAGAACTGGGTCTTAACTATATATTTATTTTTCGCATTGTAAATGACAATGTGACGTTCCCCCCTAAAAATGGGTTTTACATTAAGTTAGTATCAAAGCCCCGGTTTATGTTTCTTTGGGTCTTGTGATTGACTCTATCTTGTTTGTGCTGTGTGAATCTCTGTGTTTGGTATTCCTAGTGGATATAACTGACTTTCCTTATGTTTTCAGTTAATTTGAATTCAAAAAGCAAGATGGCACGAGGTGGAGACATGACACTTGCTATAGAAGTGATGCAAAGGATGGCTGAGGTCATCGCACAATAGACTGAACGAGCTGCTTAGCAACAAGAGAGAGTTACTCAATAACAAGAAAGGACTGCTCAACAGCTTGAAGACACTGCTGATGCTCAAAACTTAGCGGAGTTTCATTGCCACAATCCTCCCCAATTCAAAGGAGAGTTCGATCTGGATAAAGCCAGTCTATGGATCAAAGAACTAGAGAAAGTTTTTCGAGGCATGAATTGCGCTGAGAATAAGAAGGTGACTTGTGCTACCTTTATATTGGTTGGCAATGCCGAGAACTAGTGGTGCGGGACGCAAAGAATGCTGGAGGCTGAAAATCATCAAATCACTTGAGATTTATTCAAGAATAAATTATTGGATAAGTACTTTCCCGTGAGCGCGAGGCATACGAAGGAGATGGAGTTTCTCAACCTAAGGCAGGGGAACATGACTGTTAGTGAATATGCAGCGAGATTTGAAAACTTGTCACAGTTTTCCACGTACTTTCAGCACCAACCGAACGAAATCTAGAAGTGTCAGAAGTTTACAGAAGGACTGAGATATGAAGTGAAGAAAGTTGTTATCACACTGAAAATCAATGAGTTCTCAGAGCTGCTAGATACGTGCTGTGAAGTGGAAGCTCTGGAGCAAGCTAGAGATACAAGGAGCAGGAACTTTGGACCTACAAGGTTCCAAAGGGGTAGTGGCAACAGTTCTAATCACTTGTAAAAGAAGCCCTATTCTTGGCCAACGGGAAACCAGCAACAAATAGCGGGTGGAAGTTCTAGTAGAGGTTCTACTAGGAACCAGACCAGCCAAAATATGGGATATCCCTCCAAATGCCTGAAGTGTTGGAAGGATCATCTCACGAGGGATTGCACCATAAAGGGGATTATCTGTTTCAGATTTGGCAAGCCTGGCCACGTGTCCCGAGACTGTAACCAAACGAAGGCTGAACCTTTAGTCAATGCTGCAAGGGCCAACAAATCACAAGCAAGAGGACGGGTCTATACCATGAGTGGAGCCGAAGCCTCTGAGTGTTGGGAATTACGGATACAACACGCAGCGAAAAACAGGGATTCCCACCGAGGATCCATGCGAAAAAGCCATAATCCAATTTTTTTTAAAATGATTTACCTCTTGAAGCATGAATCACCAACACCGTAATAGAAACAATGTCTCTATAGTATCCACATGAACAGACTCATGAACGTCCAACGTTCGCAAGGAGGAGCCTCACGTCTCTCACACAGTGCTAGCTACAAAGAGAAGAGAAGAAACCTGTCGCTCTCTCTCTCACTTTTCTGTAGGTGCGGCTAGGGTTTTTTTAAATTATCTATATTAGCAGCCCCTTAGCTGTACTATTTATAATAGTGACTGCCTTAAGTGAGTGTGAGCAGCAGCAAGGTAAGCTGTGCAACCCTAGACCCATCTGTTATGAGTCTGGCCCATATTTGAATCCGAGTCCAACTTGGATCCATTGCTCCAATTTTAGTCTGCTCTATGTGTGTGACCCTGCAGGTTCTTATTACATTGGCAGTAATATTAAAATCCTATTTTAATATTACAAACAGTGAGCGGTATCTAGCAACACATCGCTGCTACCCAAGTAATAAGAATGTCAGTGATTTGACATAACCTTTCCGTGATCAATGTTTCCGTATTGTTTAGTCCCTTTGTCAAGATATCTAGATTGAACATAAGGCATGGAATGCGTCACCCTTGTATAGTCCAATCATTGGTTTCTTGATACTCGAGTAGACTTTGTAGCAGCAAATGAGATCAATATCTCATATTGACTCCTTTGAGCATGGCCATGCATTTCGCAGTCTCACTCAATTAGGGGGCCCAAAGATATCGCTCCTTTTATGTAGGAGTGACAAATCCCATCTAGGACACTCACATCCCTTTGCATGATTCGCAGTATGTCCAATAACTAACTTTATAATCACCTTGTTACAGATGACGTTTGATGGCATTAAAACACACAACTCCTCATGTAGGAATCGTAGTGAGTTCAGGTCAAAGGACCACAGACACCATTGCCACTATGAGAATCATTTATGAAACTCACGTAACAATCCATGTAGTGTTCTCATGGTGGGTCAGTCCAGTACATCATTACTCTAATATGTACCCATGTGAAGACTTGATATCTCATATCCATGACCCGTGAAATATGGTCATCAGTCTATGCACATACTAGTCTCCATGTATTATTGTTGTCCTAATTAACAATAATACTTGACTAGGGACATTTAAGAATAGTGTTGTAACCAAAAGGATCTCACGATCAAGTCATCCACTTGATGTCCTATGGCATCAAACTTACTATTCTAAGGACTTTATTATGTTTATCAAAAAGAACACAATAAATGAAATGCCTCATATATAAAAATAGCATAATAGAATGTATATAAATACAGAAAATGTATTGGCCTCTAGGGCATACACCAACACTGAGTCAGAAGACTTAATTCAAGGAGAAGGCACCATAGAAGGTAACCTTTTAACTTTACTTTTAACTCTGGGGCAACCCGTTCTTTTATATCTTATGACTGTGTGCTATGACTTAGTTTACCAGTGTCTACCTTACCTTTTGACCTGACTGTGTCTACCCCGACTAATAAGCCTGTAGTTACTACCAAAGTCTGTTTAAATTGTCCCTTGATTGTTGAAGGTTGAATCTTTTCTGTTGATTTAATCTGTTTACCCCTTTCTCAATTAGATATAATTTTAGGGATGGACTGGTTGTCCTCCAACCATGTTCTATTAGATTGTTCAAGAAAAACCATAGTTTTCCCTGTGGATGAGGATTCTAGATACTTGACGGCCAACTAAGTTCAGGCTCTCTTAAAAGAAGGAGCTCACGAATACATGCTACTGTCTTCTTTGAAAGTCGAGAGTGAGGTTGATGTGAACACAATTCCAGTGGTGAATGAATTTCCCGAAGTCTTTCTTGAGGATGTACTTCGCTTACCACCGGCACGAGAAATAGAATTTGCTATTGACCTTGTATCGGGAGCTGGTCCCGTGTCTATAGCACTTTACAGGATGTCACAAACAGAATTAGCTGAACTTAAAAAATAGCTAGAGGAGCTTTTGGAAAAGTAATTTGTCAGACTGAGTGTATCACCTTGGGGAGCACCAGTACTGTTAGTTCGAAAGAAGGATGGTTCATCAAGGTTGTGCATGGACTACCGGCAGTTAAACAAAGTGACAATCAAGAATAAATATCCACTCCCAAGAATTGATGACTTAATGGACCAACTGAAGGGAGCCGCGGTGTTTTCAAAAATTGACTTGCGATCTGGGTATCATCAGATACGAGTGAAGATGGAGGATATACCTAAGACTGCTTTTCATACCCGATATGGCCATTACGAGTGTCTTGTGTTGCCGTTTGGTGTGATGAATGTGCCTGCTATCTTCATGGACTACATGAACAGGATCTTTCGTCCTTACTTGGACAGGTTTGTTGTTTTCTTTATCGACAATATCCTGATATACTCTCAAAATCAAGAGGATCATGCTAAACACCTTAGTATAGTTCTTCAGATTATGAAGGAGAAAGAACTGTATGCCAAACTGTCAAAATGTGAATTTTGGCTAGAAGAAGTTAAGTTTTTGGGTCATGTAATCTCGAAGGATGGGATCGCGGTGGAATCATCAAAAGTGGAGGCAGTGCTATAATGGGAAAAGCCTAAGTCAGTGATAGAGATTCGTAGCTTCGTAGGATTTGCCGGATATTATCGGAGGTTCATCGTGTAACACCCACCATAGGGTGTCACATTTATGTTACTTAATAACCCCCAAGTTCATATAAGGTGACGTTGTAATAAAAAGATAAGTCAATTTTTTATTTTGACGACCATAAAATAAACTTAGCAGAAAATAAAACATTATAGCAACCTCACACATAGATTACATCATATACATATTGCAAACATACTGTTGGAATTATTTATTTTACAACCCATGTCTCATACTAAAACACACTTAAATAAATTACACACATAGTTCATATCAGAGTTCAAACTTGCCCAAGTTTAACTAAGCAGCGGACCCCTCAGATGGGTCCTCCTCGGGTTCCTCAGCAGGTAGGAATCCGTTATGACGAGTAGCCCTACGGACAGGTGTCCGGGCTGACGATACTATACTGATTTCCGTTGGGACATAATTCCTAGTGTCCCAGTGTCGCCTGATATGCAACGGAAATTCAACAAGAACTAAACTAGTTACACAGAAAAATGGATCTCTACGAAACAGTCTGCTAATGCTAACAGTCAGATATCCCTCATAAATAAGTCCTCGCTCATCGGGACTTGTTCTCCATTCACCAGCTCCTCCGTGAAATTGTAGACGTACATATCCGAAGAAACTGGCTCTTGACGTCATACTGTCAGAATTCGGCGTTCCCAGTCGTGAGAAGTAACTCTTCTTCTGCTTCTTGTACTGTTTCTTTCTCAACGTCTTCACCCAATTAAAATATAATAGGCAAATATACACACAAAGAGGTGAGATTATCTACGCCAATACAAGCATGATAGCATAGAGATAATACAAATAACATATCATGCAAAAATATCATATCATGATCACAATTATACCATCATCATAGTGCAAAATAATAATTACCATTATGCCACTATCACTGTTTAAATCATATAACAATTACAGCAACACCATCATATAGATATAGATGCTCAGTTTCATGCATGCGTACATAGACTCAATGTCCTACTCCATGGAGCTAATACTCAAGTCGGAGAAATTGATCGAAAAGAGCTGCTGGTATTTCGTGCTTCAGACCAAGTGCTTATAATTATATCTTGCACATCTAGCACATACACAACAGTCTTTGTCAGATCTCGATTAAGAATAGTGTCTCGGTCTGGATCACTGGTGTGTTGCATCGGTCTAACCCACGGTGCAGAAGAGCTACCAACTGCCCATTGTGAGCAACCCGCACCCCGATGCCCCCAAAGTCCACAAGTGACCTACACTACGCGTATCGCACCCACTCTAGAGGTGTACGTTTCTCCTAGGCAATTAGCCATATCCAGTCCATCGGACCATTTTCAATGCATGTGTAATGCACCAATTTCCAACCAATGGTAAATCACATAATTTCTCATACCAGGTTCAAATAGTATTTTTAACTGTCAAGTTTACTGTATAATTAACAGCGATTGCATTATCGCACTTTTCTCATTCACAAAAACATTTTTGTCCCGTTTTCACAGTCACGTAATATTTTATTACGTAATCAACGATTTGTAACATTTCTATTTCGTTTAAAATTCGCGTAAAAAATTTTCTATTGTTTTCTAAAGTGCGTAAAAACATTCTTTCATCATTTTTTTTTAAATCACATAGCAATTTTTCTACAACATTTCGATCGTATAAAATATTTGAACATTTTAAATTGCGTAGAAATATTTTAACCTTTTTCAAATCGCGTAACTCAAAATTTACGTTTTTAAGCTCCATAAATCATTTTTCACCGTTTTTACCCTTCGTAAAATATTCCTTAACTTTAAAAATATTATTTTGGACTTTTCTTACAATAATATAATTTCTTACTTTATTTTCTTCCTATTCTTAGTAAAAAAAATCTTTTCATAATATATTTTCTCAAAATTGCTTTTTATTGATCTAGTTTTACAAAATCACATTTAGTTTATTTAATTACCGTTTCTAACTTTTAAATTTCCTAACGTTTTCCAAAACCCAATAAATAAATTCTTTGTTAGTAAATTTAAGTTACAAACGTTTTCTTTTATATTTCTAAATCACTTTCAAAAATTAATTCTCCTTGAAAACAATTTGACGTTTAACATCTTCAATCTCCCTTTTTCTTTTATTTATGAAAATTTCACTTGACAACACTTTAATTCTCTTTTCAAAATCCTTATTTGAAAATTCTTATATTTTATAACATCAAAATATATTTTTTTCTAAATTATCAAGACCTTAAAAATGGCCATTGGAACCATGAAATATTTTTCTTATAACTTAAATGAATTATATTTTTGTTTCTACGCAAAATTAATTAATATCAACATAACTAAAAAGAAAACGTGTGCATTCTCTTTTGCAAAACCAAAATCCTTTTGTTTATTTCCTTTACTTATCAAATCATAAAATTTTATTATTCATGAAAATATTAATTTGGTGAACATCTAATTTGAGGTGTCTTGGCCAAAAATCTTATTGTTCTAGGGACCCAAAAATCAATTTTCTTGTTCTTGAAAAATTTTCAACATGAACCCTAATTTTGGGCATCAAAACCGAACCTCTCCTTTGGCCATTGGAGCCAAAATTTTGCTTAGTTCAACATACATCCATCATAATATATTTAACATATATCATCATGCATATTATAAGCATACCATATAAACAAGTAAAAAATCATACTAAGCATGCATACACAATTAATTCATGCAAAGCATATCAAGCATAAACAAAATAATTAAAACACATAACACAAATAATTTATTACATGACTATGGATATGAATCCTCACATGGATTCATCATCCATTAAATATAACCATCTCTCACCACCATGCTTGGTTGGTGAGATAAATCTCCCTCTTACCTTTTGAAGAACTCCAAAAGCTCCTTGCTTTGAATTTAGAACAAGATCTCCTCCAACAAAAGTCTCTTGAACATAGAACAAATACAAGAAAATTAGTATATTGAGCTTGATTAAGAGGAACCATGGATCAAACATGGTTTAGAACATGAAAAAGAAAAGAATAAAAGAAATTTCCTTACTCTTCACCAACTAAAGCTCTAGAACTTGATCTTAGTAAAAGTCCTTCAAGATAGAAGATTTAGAGAAATTCTTCAACATGAAAGTTGTTTAGAATAAGGTAAGGATTCAAGAAACTAGGTTGTATGAAATTAAAGAGTGATGGAGGGTGGACTTAGGTGCTTTGGCCGAATGCTTCTCTAGGGAGAGGAAATGGAGTTTTTCTCCTTGGTTGGTTCTTGAAGCATAAGTGAGAGAAAGAGGAAATGAAAAATGTGAAGTGTGGACGTGAAATATTTGGTATCCTAACTATGCATGGCCGTGGACTTCATGGAGAGAAATGACAAAGTGAAGTTTTGAAAAGCATGCTCATTAATTGATCAATAGGAACTTGTCTTCATCTTTTCTTTGGCCTAAAAAGCCTATACTAGTTTTGTCTCCCATTCTCATTGCTCTTCAAAACCGCCCCCCTCCATGCATGATTCATGCAATTTTGTCATCTTTTCTATCAATTATATGAAGCATTCCTAACCATTGATTCATTTAATGGTTAGGATTCAAGTTGATTTTGATTTTTAGAAGACAAAATCTAGGCCATTAGATCTTTCTTCTTTAAATCCTAGCCATTAGATGTGTCTCCAAATGAAAGGTCAAGATTGCATCTTCAAACTTTATATCCAAGGGTTCAAAATGGTTGTAGAAATTTTTGATGACCAATTCTCCACCATTGATCAAAATCCAAATCCAATGGTCATTAATGGTCCATCTCCACCATTGATTTAAATCCAAATCCAATGGTCATTAATGATCCATCTCCACCATTGATTTATTTTACATCCAAGGGTTCATAATGGTCATATTCATTTTACAAGACTAAATCTTCACCCTTGATTTAATTTTCCATCCAACGATTATAATTAATCCTATTTATTTTCAAGATTAAATCTCCACCGTTGATTAAATCAAGATTAAATCTCCAATGGTAATTAATTCGATGGTGGATATCCAAACCACCAATATTGACTTCACAGTATAGAATTTTATTTTTATCTGTTATAACCCCACGAAAGAATATACTTACTGTATTTTTATCATCCGATAATTAAATACAGTACAAAATACAATAAAGAAAATTTTCTAAAACTGTTTCCAGATTCAGGTTTAGTAAGATCCCCTGTCTCCGTCTAAACAGTACAAATTTTTCTATGCGTAGAAAATTTTTTCACTTTGCGGGACCCACAGGGCCCACGTATGGCCACATAGGCCCACCTACACCTCGTGGGGCCCACAAATAGTAAAAATTTCAAAATCACACATAAAATCACAAAAATTAGAAAATTCACAAATATCAATTCAGATTACGTAAATTAATTAAGACTAAACAGTAAAAATTAATTTACGTAAATTTTTTCGGCCCAAAAATTATTATTTTTCTGACACGGAGCAAATTACTCCAAACGATCAAATATGCAGACGGAATATTTAAAATAATTTTACAGTGCACAGAAATCACTAAACAGTAGAATTCTGCTAACTATTAAAATTACTTATTTAATACATAGAAAGTTTGGGGTGTTACACATCGAGGGATTCTCCAAGATTGCAGGGCCTCTTACTCAACTCACGAGAAAGAATCAAGCTTTTGAGTGGACTGACAGCTGTGAACAGAGTTTCCAAGAGTTGAAGAGACTACTACCTACCTCGCTAGTGTTATTGCTTCTTGATCCGAATGAGCCCTTCGAGGTGTACTGTGACGCTTCATACCAAGGACTAGGATCTGTGCTTATGCAACATAGAAGAGTAGTGGCTTATGCTTCAAGGCAATTGCGAGTGCACGAGAAGAATTACCTGACGAATGACTTAGAATTAGCAGCTCTGGTTTTCGTTTTGAAGATATGGAGGCATTTCCTCTATGGAGCGAAGTTCAATATCTTTAGTGATCACAAAAGTTTAAAATATTTCTATGATCAGAAGGAGTTGAACATGAGGCAGCCGAGGTGGCTGGAGTTCCTGAAGGACTATGATTTCCAACTTCTGTATCACCCCGGCAAGGCAAACGTCGTGGCAGACGCCTTGAGTAGGAAGATGATCAGTGTCTCTGCCATGATGATTAAGGAAAATGATCTAATAGAGCAGTTTAGAGATGTATGGTCTTTTGTGGAATTAGAACCAAGAAAGATTTGCATGAACATGGTCACCATCTCAAGTGAGCTAATGGAGGACATACGAGAAAAGAAGAAGGTCGACAAGTTCTTGCAAGAAGTGAGAGAGCTAATGAACTAAGGCAACAAAACAGCATCTGCGGAAGGCGCAGACAGAATTCTGAGATTCCGAGGTAGAGTCTGTATTCCCCATGACCAAGAGCTTAGAGAGTATATTATCGACCATGCTGACACAAGCCAGCTGAATATGCATCCAGGCATAATAAAAATGTATAAAGACTTGAAGAAGTTGTTTTGGTGGCATGGAATGAAGAGTGACGTCACTAGACGTGTATCGACTTGTCTGGTTTATCAGAGAGCTAAAATAGAACATCAAAGACCCGCAGGATTGTTGTAACCATTGTCTATTCCTGAATGAAAGTGGGACAATATTGCAATTGATTTTGTGGTGGGTTTGCCAAGGACAAGAAAAGGACATGACTCGATTTGGGTAATTGTGGACCGACTCACTAAATCAGCGCATTTCCTCCTGATCAACATAAGGTACAACCTGGAGAAACTGACCCAGCTGTATATTGGAGAAATTGTTAGACTGCATGGTGTGCCTACAAGTATTGTTTAGGATAGGGATCCAAGATTCACTTCAAAGTTCTGGCAGAGTCTACAAGAATCATTATGGACAAAGTTACGTCTAAGTTCTGCTTATCACCCACAGACCGATGGCCAATCGAAAAGGATGATCCAATCATTAGAAGATTTGCTTAGAGCTTGCACCATTGAACAGACTAGAAGTTGGGATGACGTTCTACCGTTAATAGAATTCACCTACAACAGCAGTTATCATTCAAGCATAGGGATGGCACCCTATGAGGCTCTGTATGGACGGCGGTGCCGGACACCTTTATGTTGGTACCAAGACGTCGAGCGCCTCACTTATTGGACCAGATGTTATACAGCAGACGACTGAAAAAGTTAAGATGATTCAGGAGAAGATGAGGATAGCTTAGAGCCGACAAAAGAGTTATGCAGACAAATAAAGAAAGCCTCTTGAGTTTGAGGAAGGCGAGCATGTATTTTGAAAATCACACTTACGACAAGGGTTGTCCTGGCCTTAAAATCTAGAAAACTTACTCCAAAATTCCTTGGACCATACTAGATTATTCGTCGAGTAGGTCCTGTAGCCTATCAAATAGCTTTACCCTCTTTCCTCTCAAACATTCACAATGTCTTCCATGTGTCACAATTGCGAAAATACATCCTTGACCCAAGTCATGTCATAGCATTAGATACGATACAACTAAAAGAGAACTTAACCTATGAGGCACCTCCTGTAAGAATTAAGGATAGAAGGATAAAGCATTTAAGAGGTAAGGAGATCTCATTGGTAAAGGTAATCTGGAACGAAACGACTGGAGATGCAACATGGGAGCTGGAAGACAAGATGAAGGAGCAACACCCACAACTATTCTAAAATATGAAAATTTCGAGGACAAAATTTCTTTTTAGAAGGAGAGAGTTGTAACACCCTAAAAAATTATCTATTTCATCATAGATAATCATTTTATAATATTTATGATTTTTGGAAATTTTTCTGGAAATTTTTCAGAAATGTCAAATATTTTCATATATTTCTCATTTTATGTGCACACTAGCAGAGTCAGTGAAACACCCCAAATTTTTTTTTTGTGATGAATAGTCAATTTTCAATATTTGTGATTTTTGAGAATTTTTCTGGATTTTTCTAGAAACGTCGAATATTTTAGTATATTCCTCATTTTGCATGTGCAATGAGCGGAACCGTGATAACGAAATATTTTCCCTAAGGCTGGTAAACCTTGAACTATAGATATGTCAATGAGGGATCTTACTAAATCCGAGGCTGGGCAAAGTTTGCGAGGTTCACGTTTTCCAAGATTTTATCTGATAAATAAAATTACTGTACTGAATTTTTTTTTGATGAATAGTAAATACCATTTCCGTTAACTGTAACTTTTGTTCAACGAAAAATAATTCTAGCAGAGTAATTAATCATCTATTTTAGAGTGTTCATTTAGGAGACAACCTTACTTTTTATTTTATCGAGAAACGTGTGAAGCTTTTCAAGGAAGCTTACTCCCAAGCTTCTTAAGGAAGCTACTCACTCCCTCTCTTCTTTCTCAACCACACGGCTGCTGCACTTTCTTGGGAGCCAAAATTGTGCATCAATTTAATTAATCAATCTATTCAAATTTTCAAAAATCCTAAAAAGTTATCATCTGTATTTTTCTATTCACTTCTCTCTTTACCTTCATCTTCCTTTGCATTTTTCTCCTCCTTCTCTCTAGAAAGCTCACGGCCTCCTCACTCCCCACACACCAAAGATCACAAAAATTTCAACCAACCCCATTTTCTTAATCCCCTCCATCATCTAAACACTTTTCTAGTTGGTGATTCCTTGAAAAGCTTTTATCTTCACCACTTTCTCCAAGCTTCAAGCTTCAAGCTTTTGGGTAAGGTTCTTGGTTCCTCACCCTTTTCTCTTTATTTTCGTGTTCAATGTCTTCATTTTGACCATCTATTCATTCTTTTTCAAGCCATGGTATTGATTGATTGAAGTTGGAATTTTAGGGTTCTTTTGGGTGGTGTGGCCGAAATCTCAAGGAGCTCCAAGGGGGTTCTTTTGTTTGCCTTCTCTTAGGTAAGAGGAAGATACGCCTCCTTAATCTCTATTAGTAGTAAGGAACCTTGATTTGTGATTGATTGTGAGAAAACCCTATTGAGAGTTATTCTTTGTTTGTATGATTTGTATGATTTCATATTGTTTTTAATTTGTTTAAGTTATTTGATTGATTGATTATGTATATGTATGTGTTTGGATGGATTGGAATCTTGAATGGAAGCAAAAATGACTTGGTCCTCTTCCATGAGGCTCACGGTTTTGGGGCCCTAAATTAGGGTTCTTGATAAAAAATTTATAACAAGTGGAAAATTTAGCTAGCCAAGTGGATAATATGTGATTAATGGAAAAAAAATTCAAACCCTAAAACCTAGTGAGGCTCACGGCCTTCATGACTAAAAATGGCTCAATCATATGATTTCATACAACTATGGCATTTAATTAATCAAGTAAATAAATAAGAAGATTATGTAATGGAAGGAAATAAATTTAGTAACCTAAAAGAATTCTTTGGACTTTAAGAACAAATAAGGATGTGTGAGACATTGGTAAGACTTAGAAACAATTCTTTAAATGAATAAGACTAAGTTTAAAGTAAGGAACCTAAATATGAAAAGAATTTCATAAGAGACATCACCTTGAAGTGAAACTTAACTAATTTGGATAATTAGGAATTATTTAGGATTTCATAAAACGGAAAGAACCAAGAACGAAATTTTATTTAAAGGCTTAGAATAATTTTCGGTTAAGATGAGATCGTGAATGTAAGTGAGAATGTTAAGTAATCTCATAATGTACCTTAAAATGTAATGTATTAATTAAGGACTTAATGATATTTAATGTGGGTCCATGTGTGGGACCAAGAATATTATGATGCTTACTTTGGCCAATTATAGCATATTATGGAAAAGTATGTAATGATAAACATACATGTTATATGCACTGAGTCATCATGCATTGTGAAAGTCTGTTGGACTAGTGTTAATGCCATGTTGCTTAGGAGTTTGAATACACCTTTGTGCGGGTGCGAATAGATTAGTGTAGGTCATTCTGTTGACCTTGGGGGCCTCGGGACACGGGCGTATCACAATAGACAATTGGTAGCCCCACTAGGTCGTGAGATAAACCGATGCGAACGCACCGATGATCCGAACGTGACACTATCCTATATCGTGATCTAGTGGAGAATGTCTGTACAATGCCTTGATGTGCACGTGGATAAACTGATGAATTGTAGCTCTTTGGCCGCGACAGCCGAGTTGTAGACATGCCTCTTGATCTTTCTCTTCGACTGTTCGTGTCTAGCTCCATGGAGTAGGATTTTGATGTTGTACGCATGTGCATAGTGAGTCCATATATGATATCGCATTTAATTCTTACTATATATTGGAACTGTTACTTTGCTAATGTATAAATTGCTGGAACTGTTTAATTATTTAATTGTTGTTATTTAATGCTTATTATTATTATTATTGATCTTGAAATGCCATATGGGTGCTTTGCGCCGTTCTGTTTCTTGTTGCTATAATTAGTAATGATAGTAGGATGTCTTACCTCTTTTCTGTATTTCTATTATTCCATCTGTATTTATGTTCCATCGAAGACATCGGCAACGAAGGTGAAGCTCACGAATTCCCCGACTTCTGGCCCGAGCGCGACTAGCATCTGCTGTTGGATCATGGTGGCACGCCCACACGGATTTCTAGGTTATGTGTGTTTGACCTTCCTCGGAGGGCCAGACTGCTGGTACATCAACCTAAATTCTGATCGTTTCATCTACGAGGGTGACATTTTAATTTCGCTAGCTTAGGGGCGTCATGAACTGCCCATCTTCACTTGCAGCGTCAGTTTACGTTTGCAGTTCTACTTGCCTATCAGCGAGATGTGGGGTGATCATTATTACACCCCATAGGAGGATTCTTTTATTTCCACTGCTAGAGCCCCGGCCCGTAACTCAGTGGCTCCTATGTGGGTCTCTTCTGATGAGGAAGACCACGAAGAGGATCCCGAGGAGGATCCTGACACGGTTCCTTCTCATCTTAAGGACTAATACTGTTGGTAGCTACTGATGGCTATCAGTGTTTATTTTTTTTAGGGCCTGATGTTTTATTATTTTGGTGGACTGTATATGTATGAACTTTTGGGCAAGTATAGTTTTGCTTTTCGTACATCGGGCTTGTAACTAAACAGATTTGATATAAATATATATATATATATATATATATATATATATGAATAGGCATGTTGATCAAATGTATGCTTTACTTCTGTCTTGCCCTTTTATGCCATTTATGTCTCGTTACTATATTTTTTTAATTATAAACAAAAAAAAAAATAGTCACCATTTTAGTCATGCAACTATAATCAGACAAATTAAATCGTAATGAAAAGAACCGGGTCTTGACTATATATTTATTTTCCATATTGTAAATGACAATGTGACGTTCCCCCCCAAAAAGGGGCATTACATTAAGTTGGTATCAGAGCCCCGGTTTATGTTTCTTTGGGTCTTATGATTGAGTCTGTCTTGTTTGTGCTGTGTGAATCTCTGTGTTTAGTATTCCTAGTGGATACAACTGACTTTCCCTGTGTTTTCAGTTAATCTGAATTGAGAAAGCAAGATGGCACGAGGTGGAGACATGACAGCTGCTATAGAAGCAATGCAAAGGATGACTGAGGTAATCACACAACAGATTGAATGAGCTACTCAGCAATAAGAGAGAGTTGCTCAATAATAAGAAAGGGCTGCTCAATAGCTCGAAGCCACTGCTGACGCTCAAAACTTGGTGGAGTTTTGTCGCCACAATCCTCCCCAATTCAAAGGAGAGTTCGATCCAGATAAAGCCAGTCTATAGATCAAAGAACTTGAGAAAGTTTTTCGAGGCATGAATTGCGCTGAGAATAAGAAGGTGACTTATGCTACCTTTATGTTGGTTGGCAATGCTGAGAACTGGTCGTGCGGGACGCAAAGAATGCTGGAGGCTGAAAATCATGAAATCTCTTAGGATTTATTCAAGGATAAATTCTTGGATAAGTACTTTCCTGCGAGTGCGAGGCACGCGAAGGAGATGGAGTTTCTCAACCTAAAGCAAAGGAACATGACCATTAGTGAATATGCAATGAGATTTGAAAACTTGTCACAGTTTTCCACGTACTTTCAGCACCAACCGAATAAAACCTAGAAGTTTTGGAAGTTTACAGAAGGACTGAGATATGAAGTGAAGAAAGCAGTTATCACACTAAAAATTAATGAGTTCTCGGAGCTGCTAGATACGTGTTGCGAAGTGGAAGCTCTGGAGCAAGCTAGAGATACAAGGAGCATGAACTTTGGACCTACAAGATTCCAAAGGGGCAGTGGCAATAATTCTAATCGCTTGCAAAAGAAGCCTTATTCCCGGCCAATGGGAAACCAGCAACAGACAGCGGGTGGAAGATCTGGTGGAGGTTCTACTGGGAACCGGACCGGCCAAAATGTGGCATATCCCTCCAAATGCCTGAATTATGGGAAGGATCATCTCACAAGGGATTGCACCATAAAGGGGATTATCTATTTCAGATGTGGCAAGCCTGGCCACGTGTCCCGAGACTTTAACCAAACGAAGGCTGAACCTTCAGTCAATGCTGCAAGGGCCAACAAACAGCAAGTAGGAGGACAGGTCTATACCATGAGCGGAGCCAAAGCCTCCGAGTCTTCGAAGCCTCCGAGTCAGAAGACTTGATTCAAGGAGAGAGCACCATAGAAGGTAATCTTTTAACTATACTGTATGACTCTGGGGTAACCCATTCTTTCATATCTTATGACTGTGTGCTACGACTTGGTTTACCAGTGTCTACCTTACTTTTTGACCTAACTGTGTCTACCCCCACTAATAAGCCTGTAGTTACTACCAAAGTCTGTTTAAATTGTCCCTTGATTGTTGAAGGTCGAATCTTTTCTGTCGATTTGATCTATTTACCCCTTTCTCAGTTAGATATAATTTTACGGATAGACTGGTTATTTTCCAACCATGTTCTATTAGATTATTCAAGAAAAACCATAGTTT
This sequence comes from Ormosia semicastrata, assembly GCA_029884595.1. Taxonomy (NCBI): domain Eukaryota; kingdom Viridiplantae; phylum Streptophyta; class Magnoliopsida; order Fabales; family Fabaceae; genus Ormosia; species Ormosia semicastrata. The sequence continues at coordinate 78,959,221 of JAQQTO010000063.1, read as the reverse complement.
TCCCTATGGATGAGGATTCTAGATACTTGACGACCAACTAAGTTCAGGCTCTCTTGAAAGAAGGAGCTCAAGATTACATGCTACTGTCTTCTTTGAAAGTCGAGAGTGAGGTTGATGTGAACACAATTTCAGTGGTGAATGAATTTCTCAAAGTCTTTCCTGAGGATGTACCTGATTTACCACCGGCACGAGAAATAGAATTTGCTATTGACCTTGTACCGGGAGCTGGTCCCGTGTCTATAGCACCTTATAGGATGTCACCAACAGAATTAGCTGAACTTAAGAAGCAGCTAGAGGAGCTTTTACAAAAGTAATTCGTCAGACCGAGTGTATCACCTTGGGGAGCACCAGTACTGTTAGTTCGAAAGAAGGACGGTACATCAAAGTTGTGCGTGGACTACCGGCAGTTAAACAAAGTGACAATCAAGAATAAATATCCGCTCCTAAGAATTGATGACTTAATGGACCAACTGAAAGGAGCAACGTTGTTTTCAAAAATTGACCTGCGATCTGGGTATTATCAGATACGAGTGAAGACGGAGGATATACCCAAGACAGCTTTTCATACCCGATACGGCCATTACGAGTATCTTGTGATGTCGTTTGGTGTGACAAATATGCCTGCTATCTTCATGGACTACATGAACAGGATCCTTCGTCCTTACTTGGACAGGTTTGTTGTTGTCTTTATCGATGACATCCTGATATACTCTCAAAATCAGGAGGATCATGCTGAACACCTCAGTATAGTTCACCAAATTCTGAAGGAGAAAGAACTCTATGTCAAACTATCAAAATGTGAATTTTGGCTGTAAAAAGTTAAGTTTTTGGGTCATGTAATCTCGAAGGATGGGATTACGGTGGATCCATCAAAGTGGAGGCAGTGCTACAATGGGAAAGGCCTAAGTCAGTGATAGAGATTCGTACCTTCGTGGGATTGGCCGGATATTACCGAAGGTTCATCGAGGGATTCTCCAAGATTTGAGGGCCTCTTGCTCAACTCACGAGAAAGAACCAAGCTTTTGAGTGGACCAACAGTTGTGAACAGAGTTTCTAAGAGTTGAAGAGACTGCTAACTACCTCGCCAGTGTTAGTGCTACCTGATCCAAATGAGCCCTTCGAGGTGTACTATGACGCTTCATACCAAGGACTAGGATCTGTGCTTATACAGCATGGAAGAGTAGTGGCTTATGCTTCAAGGTAATTGCGAGTGCACGAGAAGAATTACCCGACTCACAACTTAGAATTAGCGGCTGTAGTTTTCACTTTGAAGATATGGAGGCATTTCCTCTATGGAGCGACATTCAACATCTTTAGTGATCATAAAAGTTTAAAATATTTGTATGATCAGAAGGAGTTGAACATGAGGCAGCGAAAGTGGCTGGAATTCCTGAAAGACTATGATTTCCAACTTCTGTATCACCCCGGCAAGGCAAACGTCATGGCAGATGCCTTGACTAGGAAGATGATCAGTGTCTCTGCCCTGATGATCAAGGAAAAGGATCTAACAGAGCAGTTTATAGATATATGGTCTTTTATGGAATCAGAACCAGGAAAGATCTGCATGAACATGGTCACCATCTCAAGTGAGCTAATGGAGGACATACAAGAAAAGTAAAATGTCGACAAGTTCTTGCAAGAAGTGAGAGAGTAAATGAAGCAAGGCAACGAAACAACATTTGCGGAAGGAGCAGACAAAATTTTGAGATTCTGAGGTAGAGTCTGTATTCCCCGTGACCAAGAGCTTAGAGAGTATATTATCGACCATGCTGACACAAGCCAGCTGAATATGCATCCAGGTATAACAAAAATGTATCAAGACTTGAAGATGTTGTTTTGGTGGTATGGAATGAAGAGTGACGTCACTAGACGTGTATCGACTTGTCTGGTTTGTCAGAAAGCTAAAGTGGAACATCAAAGACCTGCAGGATTGTTGCAACCATTGTCTATTCCTAAATGGAAGTGGGACAACATTGCAATGGATTTTGTGGTGGGTGATGCACACTTTTTAATTGTTGCATTGCAAACCCAAGTGCAGGTTGTCTCAAGTAATAAATTTCTCGGTGAGTTCGAGGTCGATCCATAGGGAATTGTTGAAGATTAAGGTGAAGTAAATATTTTGTTACTACGGTAAAAATTATTTACTTGGGTAAAAAGATCCACTCTTGGTAAATAAAAGAAACGTAAGATTAATTCCTTTTATAACTCAATTAGAATCCTCGCAACATGGAGGTTCCAATCGAAAAATACAACGTTAAAAGTCCATTAAAATAATATACGTAATTATATTATGTTTCCTTTAATCATTAATATCATCACTCATAAATGGGATTAAGCATTCACTGTGCTAATATTTTGTCTACAATAAATCAAGATCTCCACTTTATAAGGAGAGTTTCTAACACCACCACTTGTAAATGGGTTAAAGCATTCATTGTGCCAATATTTTGTCTACAATAAATCAAGAACTCCTCTTTACAAGGGTAGTTTCTAAATTATCAGAAACAAAATATAACACGTATAATAACTACTAGAAAGATAAATCATTAAAGCACAAGAGAGGAATAAATCTAACCTTATTTTATTACCAAGAGCTTCACACTTTGACCCAAGTAGAGAAAAACTTATTTACACATAGAGTAGAATAAAGAAAAAGAAAAGAACGAAAATTGAAGAACTGAGGAGAGGAGGGAGGAATTCCTCCTCTGTTTCCTGCCTCTGCGTCTCCAGAATCCCCCCTCCCCTCGTGTGCATTTTTCTTTCATTTGATTGCCTATTTATAGGCAATTTGAAGTGGAGCTACAGTAACACTACAGTATGCTACAGTGATCTACAGTGATGCTACAGTAATGCTATAGTGATCTACAGTAATCTACAGTAACGAAACTTAACGATTAAGTTTCTGACATTTTATTTATTATTTTTTTATTTATTAATATTATAATAATTGAGCAAATGCACAGCCGTGTGTCCAGTCATTTTTTCATTTTTGAGAGAAGTGGTCTTCATGAAAGTTGTAGGCCTGGATATTTGCTTTAAAATGGCTTTGCTTTGAGTCCAAAATTATGCCTAGAACTCAAGATATGATCCAATTATTGCAAAGTGTTTAGACCCGATTTCAGCTCCTCTATTCTGACTTTAAAGCCCAATATCACCTCCAAGGAGTCCGATTCTAAAAAAGTGTTCAACATCAAAGTTGTAGAGAATTGTCTAAACTTTACTACAAGACCAAAATCACAATAATCAGATATTTGAAACTCAAATTATAGCCAGTTTACTAAACACTTCTAAAGAGATAATTAAGGTTAATTTATGCAATAATTTATTTAATTATCCAATTCGGCTCAAAATCATAAAATGTGTCAAAATCAACTTAATTAAGCCTAATTGAACCTCAAGAAGCCTAGTGAGAGGATTACAAAATGTATAAAATACAGTGTTATCAGTGGGTTTGCCAAGGACAAGAAAAGGACATGACTCGATTTGGGTAATTGTGGACCGACTCACTAAATCAGCTTATTTCCTCCCGATCAACATAAGGTACAACCTGGAGAAACTGACCCAGTTATATATTGGAGAAATTGTTAGACAGCATAATGTGCCTACAAGTATTAATTCGGATAGGGATCCAAGATTCACTTCAAAGTTCTGGCAGAGTCTACAAGAATCATTAGGGACAAAGTTACGTCTAAGTTCTGCTTATCACCCACAAACCGATGGCCAATCAGAAAGGACGATCCAATCATTGGAAGATTTGCTTAGAGCTTGCATCATAGAACAGACTGGAAGTTGGGATGACATTCTACCGTTGATAGAATTCACCTACAACAACAGTGATCATTCAAGCATAGGGATGGCACCCTATAAGGGTCTGTATAGACGGCGGTGTCAGACACCTTTATGTTGGTACTAAGACGGTGAGCGTCTTACTATTGGACCAGATGTTATACAGCAGACGACTGAAAATGTTAAGATGATTCAGGAGAAGATGAGGATAGCTCAGAGCCGACAAAAGAGTTATGCAGACAAACAATGAAAGCTTTGAGGAAGGTGAGCATGTATTTTTGAAAGTCACACCTACGACTGGGGTAGGCCAGGCCTTGAAATCTAGAAAACTTACTCCAAAATTCCTTTGACCATACCAGATTATTCGCCTAGTAGGTCCAGTAGCCTATCAAATAGTTTTACCCATTTTCCTCTCAAACATTCACAATGTCTTCCATGTGTCACAATTGCGAAAATACATCCTTGACCCAAGTCATGTCATAGCACCAGACACAGTACAATTAAAAGAGAACTTAACTTATAAGGCACCTCCTGTAATAATTGAGGATAGAAGGATAAAGCAACTAAGAGGCAAGGAGATCTCATTGGTAAAGGTAATCTGGAACGAAACGACTGGAGATACAACATAGGAGCTGGAAGACAAGATGAAGGAGCAACACCCACAAATATTCTAAGGTATGAAAATTTCGAGGATGAAATTTCTTTTTAGAAGGGGAGAGTTGTAACACCCCAAAAAATTATCTATTTCATCATAGATAATCATTTTATAATATTTATTATTTTTAGAAATTTTTCTGGAATTTTTTGGAAACGTTGAATATTTTAATTTATTTTTCATTTTACGTGCACACTGAGCAGAGTCAGTGAAACACCCCAGAAATTGTTTGTTTTGTGATGAATAGTCATTTTTCAATATTTGTGATGTTTGGAAATTTTTCTAGATTTTTCTGGAAACGTCAAATATTTTAGTCTATTCCTCATTTTGCATGCGCATTGAGCGGAACTGGGATAATGAAATATTTTCCCTGAGGCTGGTAAACCTTAAACTGTGGATATGTCGACGGGGGATCTTACTAAACCTGAGGCTGGGCACACTTTACGAGGTTCATGTTTTTCAAGATTTTATCTAATAAATAAAATCACAGTACTAAAATTTTTTTTGATGAATAGTAGATACCGTTTCCATTACCTGTAACTTTTGTTCACTAGAAAATAATTCTAGCAGAGTAATTAATCATCTGTTCTAGAGTGTTTATTTAGGAGACAACCTTACTTTTTACTTTATTGAGAAGCGTGTGAAGCTTCTAAAGGAAGCTTCAAGGAAGCTTCCTCCCAAGCTTTTTAAGGAAGTTACTCACTCCCTCTCTCCTCTCTCAACCACACGGCTGCTGCAGTTCTTGGGAGCCAAAATTGTGCATCAATTTAATTAATCAATCTATTCAAATTTTTAAAAATCCTAGAAAGCTCTCATCTTTATTTTTCTATTCACTTTTCTCTCTACCTTCATCTTCCTTTGCATTTTTCTCCTCCTTCTCTCTAGAAAGCTCATGGCCTCCTCACTCCCCACACACCAAAGATCACAAAAATTTCAACCAACCCCATTTTCTTAATCCCCTCCATCTTCTAAACACTTCTCTAGTTGGTGATTCCTTGAAAAGCTTTCATCTTCACCACTTTCTCCAAGCTTCAAACTTCAAGCTTTTGGGTAAGGTTCTTGGTTCCTCACCCTTTTCTCTTCATTTTCGTGTTTAATGTCTTCATTTTGACCATCTATTCATTCTTTTTCAACCCATGATATTGATTGATTGAAGTTGGAATTTTAGGGTTCTTTTGGGTGGTGTGGCCGAAATCTCAAGGAGCTCCAAGGGGGGTTCTTTTGTTTGCCTTCTCTTAGGTAAGAGGAAGATACTCCTCCTCAACCTCTATTGGTAGTAAGAAACCTTGATTTGGGATTGATTATGAGAAAATCCTATTGAGGGTTATTCTTTGTTTGTATGATTTGTATGGTTTCATATTATTTTTAATTTATTTAAGTTATTTGATTGATTGATTATGTATATGTATGTGCTTAGATGGATTAGAATCTTGAATGGAAGCAAAAAAGACTTGGTCTTCTTCCATGAGGCTCACGATTTTGGGGCCCTAAATTAGGGTTCTTGGTGAAAAATTTATAACAAGTGGAAAACTTAGCTAGCAAAGTGTATAATATGTGATTCATGGAATAAAAATTTAAACCCTAAAACCTAGTGAGGCTCATGGCCTTCATGGCTAAAAATGGCTCAATCATATGATTTCATACAACTATGGCATTTAATTAATCAAGTAAATAAATAAGAGGATTATGTAATGGAAGGAAATAAATTTAGTAACCTAAAGGAATTCTTTGGACTTTAAGAACAAATAAGGATGTGTGAGACATTGGTAAGACTTAGAAATAATTATTTAAGTGAATAAGACTAAGTTTAAAGTAAGGAACTTAAATATGAAAAGAATTTCATAAGAGACATCACCTTGAAGTGGAACTTAACTAATTTGGATAACTAGGAATTATTTAGGATTTCATAAAACGGAAAGAACCAAGAATGAAATTTTATTTAAAGGCTTAGAATAATTTTCGGTTAAGATGAGATCATGAGTGTAAATGAGAATGTTAAGTAATCTCATAATGTACCTTAAAAATGTAATGTATTAATTAAGGACTTAATGATATTTAATGTGGGTCCATGTGTGGGACCAAGAATATTATGATGCTTACTTTGGCCAATTGTGGCATATTGTGAAAAAGTATGTAATGATAAACATACATGTTATATGCATTGAGTCATCATGCATTGTGAAAGTCCGTTGGACTGGTGTTAATGCCATGTTACTTAGGAGTTTGAATACACCTTTGCGCGGGTGCGAGTAGACTAGTGTAGGTCATTCTGTTGACCTTGGGGGCCTTGTGGCGCGGGCGTCTCACAGTAGACAATTGGTAGCCCCACTGGGCCGTGAGATAAATCAATACGAACGCACCGACGATCCGGACATGACATTATCCTATATCGTGATCTAGTGTAGAATGTCTGTACAATGCCTTGATGTGCACGTGGATAAACTGATGAATTATAGCACTTTGGCCGCGGCAGCCGAGTTGTAGACATGTCTCGTGATCTTTCTTTTCGACTGTTCGTATCTAGCTCCATGGAGTAGGATTTTGATGTTGTACGCATGTGCATAGTGAGTCTATATATTATCTGGCATTTAATTCTTACTATATATTGGAACTATTACTTCGCTGATGTATAAATGCCTGGAACTGTTTAATTGTTTAATTGTTGTTATTTAATGCTTATTATTATTATTATTGATCTTGAAATACCATGTGGGCACTTTGCGCCGTTCTATTTCTTGCTGCTATAATTGGTAATGATGGTAGGATGTCTTACCTCTTTTCTGTATTTCTTTTATTCCATCTGTATTTATGTTGCATCAAAGACGTCGACAATGAAGGTGAAGCTCACGAATTCCCAGACTTCTGGCCCAAGCGCGATTAGCATCTGCTGTTGGATCATGGCGACACGCCCATGCGAATTTCTAGGTTATGTGCGTTTGACCTTCCTCGGAGGGCCAGACTGCTGGTACATCAACCTAAATTCTGATCTTTTCATCTACGAGGGTGACATTTTGATTTCGCTGGCTTGGGGGCGTCATGAACCGCCCATCTTCACTTGTAGCGTCAGTTTACGTTTGCAGTTCTACTTGCCCATCAGGGAGATGTGGGGTGATCGTTATTAAACCCCATAGGAGGATTCTTTTATTTCCACTGCTCGAGCCCCGGCCCGTAACTCAGTGGCTCCTATGTGGGTCTCTTTTGATGAGGAAGACCCCGAGGAGGATCCTAACACGGTTCCTTCTCATCTCATGGACTGATACTGTTGGTAGCTACTGATGGCTATCAATGTTTTGTTTTTGGGCCTGATGTTTTATTATTTTGGTGAACTGTATATGTATGAACCTTTGGGCAGGTATAGTTTTGGTTTTTGTACATCGGGCTTGTAATTAAATAGATTTGATATAATTATATATATATATATGAATAGGCATGTTGGTCAAATGTATGCTTTACTTCTGTCTTGCCCTTTTATGCCATTTATGTCTTATTACTATATTTTATTAATTATAAACAAAAAAATATATAGTCACCATTTTATTCATGCAACTATAATCAGACAAATTAAATCATAATGAAAAAAATCGGGTCTTAACTATATATTTATTTTTCGCATTGTAAATGACAATGTGATGTTCCCCCCAAAAAGGGGCATTACAATATGCATAGGATAATGCTATCATATATTTTCATAAAAGTAGTAAATAAAATCTATTTACAAAAAAACAAGAAAAAAAAAACAAGGACAAAAAGAGGTAAAATAAATAAATAAAGATTATTAATAATTTGAACAACTAACAACAACAGGCCTGACTCTGCAAGTGTCCCTAGCGGAATCAGCATCTGCCGCGACCGAGTACATGGTGAAATAGCAACTTATAAGATTTTAGAAAATGAAAAATTGAGTCGCCACCAATTTTATATAAATTATGAAAAATTAGAAAACCTTTCTTTGAAAATGGTCTTTGAAAACCAGATCGGATTCGAGAGTTAGTTATGGATAGGGAAGGGTAGAAACTTAATCCCACAGCATTCCTAACATACCCGTCCTAAAATGGTACCTTAAGTCAGTTGTGCAAAAAACTTAGTAATCTCAAATATATTTATTTTACTCCTCTTAAAAATATTGTAACTATTTTTTTTAAAAGAAAGAAAAAAAAGAACAACCAAATTGTGAAAATTTAATTTTTGGCTTGACAAAATAAAGATTTTGCTCCTACGTATCCCCGGGTGCAATGAGGAACTCAAAGTCACGTAGTTATTTAGAAAATAAGTATGAGTTGGTCAATTTTAACTATAAAAAAGATTTTTGAAAAGGAATTTTGTTCGAAAACAAAACCATTCTTGCACAGGATTCAAGTTAGCATTAGGCTACTCAATAAACCCTTATGATCCAAATGACGTTAAAGATAACATCCGTTATTCAATCATCATCGTTGGTCATTATATTGATTAAAATATTATTTTTTTATCAATTTTTTAAAAAGGAATGCACAAGGACAAACTAGTAAACACAATTTTTCATGAGACAAGTAAATGCAAAAACATGATTAAATATAAGTATCACAAACCAAACAACTCAAAACAAAATTTATTTTTTGACATTTTTTATTTTTATTTTATTTTTAATTTTTAATTTTTTGGCTTCCCATTATTTACAAGACATAACATAAAAGCATACCATTAAATTAAGTAAACACTATCAGACAAGAACTAATCCTAAATACATAAACCATTAAACTCAATTTTTTTTTTATTTTTTCTATTCCATTTTTTTTATTTTTTTCTGACTTAAAAAAAGAAAAGATAACCTTAAATTAGAAATGGGCTGCTGGCCCAAGATGATTGTGGTTCAGCCTAAACCCCAAAAAAAAGAAAATAAAAGAAAGCAAACAAAACAATTAAAAAGATAGAAAGGCAAAGAGTATTTTGGAAACTTATTTCAATAAACAATAATAGCAAAATGGGTTAAAAGGGGAGGACCCGTGAAATGGGGGCGACACGGTGGCTGGCTTATAGACATTGATGATGGTCGGATCGTTCGGTGCGGGGCGTTGGCTTCTGGTGTGGCAGTTCAGTTCCTAGTCCATCGACTGGTGCGGTGGGTGTCAGATCCACTCCCAGTTATGCTACGGAAGTTATGGGTCGCACTAAGCTCAAGTGGTCTGGTGCTAGGCTCACAGATCTAGGTCCGATACAGGTGGAGGCATGGTGAAGACGGTGGCCTCGGGGCAGTCTAGGTGGAGCGGTGCCGGTGGACTCACACAGATCTGGTGTGGCGCATCTCGAGTTGGTCGAGTAGTGGTGCGGTGTCGCGATTTTTTCGATGGTGTGATGGAGGTGTTGGTTTTTTTTGGGTTTTGGTAACTATGGGTGGTTTGTGGTGGTTAATGGATTTTGATGGTGGTTTGTGGTGGTTGTTGATGGTGGTTTGGATGGAAGTTGATGGTGTGATGCTTGAAGGGTGATGTGAGAGTGGTGAAAGGTTGAAGATGAAGGTGGTGGTTATGGGTGGTTAGTGGTTCTTGTTAATGGTTTTGGGTGAATGGGTGGTTAATGTTCATTATTAATGGTGGTGATGGAGGTGTATCATGTGGGTGATGATGGAGATGGTGAAATAAAAGGTTGAAGATGGTGGTTATGGGTGGTTGTTGGTTTGATGGGTGAGGTTATGGTTGGTTGAGTGAAGATTGCTGCTATGGGTGAAGGATGATGAAGATGAAGTGGTTTTGTTGGTGTGTGAAGTGTTGAGGCTGTTGAAAGGATCAATAGGTTCGTGGATGGTGGTGTTGAAGAATGAAAATAAAAGATGTAGTATGCAGCCTGTCTGTGGGGATGGAGAAGTGAATGTTGAGGCTGCTCTCCCCTTTTGCTTGCTGCTTACTTGGGAATTTATAGGGGGAAAATTAGGTTTTCTAGGGTGATGGTGGCTATAGTTTGGCTACAAGTAGGGAGATAGGTTGGGTAAAGGAGATAAATCTAAGTTGATCCATATTTGATGGGTCACAAATTGGTTTGGGCTCAATGTGGGTAGTTGGAGAAAAATTAAGTTAAGCTCAAGAAAGTTTGGGTCATCTTCTCTTCTTTTTTTCTTCCTTTTTTTTGATATTTTGATTTTTCTCTTTTTTTATTTTTATTTTTTATTTTATTAATTTTTTTTTTGTTTCTAAACAAAAGGGTTGTAATGCTCCGGATAAAATTGGGTGTTCACAGCGAGCAAATCTGTGTGTTACATATGTAAGCAACCAAGACATCCTATGAAAGATTGTCCACAAAAAAGGGAGCAATGAAATATTCCAACTTGTTATGAGGTAAGAGCACATTTAAAGAAAAAACTTTTAAAAATATGTATATGTAGAGTATAGATTTACTTTGTGGACCATGTTGGTTTACTTTGTGGATCGAGTTTGTTTACCTTTGTTGGTATGGTTTGGTTGCTTTATAGACAAATGATATTTTGTTCTTGTTTAGTTAGAAGTGTGAGACTGTGCTTAGATTATAGGTAGTTGAACCAGAGACTATCAAGAATAAATATCTTTCGCTAGAGTAGATGATCAGATAGATCAGTTAAGAGAAGCTTAGGATTTCTTAAGAGTTAATCTAAGATCTGTTTGTCATAGAATCAAAGTTAGGAAGAGAATATCTCTAAAAATTTTCCAGGATTATGAAAGAACATGATTAGTATGTTAAATTAGTTTTGGAAACTTTTAAAGAAAAGTGTTGCATGCCAAGTTAACCAAGAGTAAGTTTTGGTTACAAGCGGTATAGTTTTAGGGTCATGTAATTTCTTAAGTAGGAATTTTAGAGACCCTAGCAAAGTTTAAGCAGTGGTATAATGGGAAGACCAACCATTGTGACTGAGGTTAGAGAGCTTATCAGTAGACTTTCTCAGTTAGCGCTACCCTGACTAGGTTAACTGGGAAAGGTAATAGTTTGAGTGGACTCCAAATTGTGAGAATAGTTTTCAAGAGCTGAAGATGAGGTTGACCACTACTCCTGTGTTGGTAATTCTGAATTCCCATGTGAACTTTGAGGTGTTTAGTGATGCTTCAAATATGGGCTTAGGTTGTGTCCTGATGCAAAATAGGAAAGTAGTTACCTACGCATCGAGTCAGTTAAAGCTACACGAGGATGACTACCCTATGCATGATTTGGAATATGCTACTATAGTGTTTGCCTTAAAGATTTGAAGACATTATTTGTAAGGAGTTTAGTTAGAGGTGTTCAGTGATCAAAGGAGGTTGCAGTACTTGTTTGATCAGAAGGAGATGAACATGAGGCGGAGAATATAGATAGAATTTTTGAAAGATTATAACTTTAAGTTATAGTATCATCCGGGTAAAGTCAATGTAGTAGCTGATGCACTAAGTAAAAAATTGTAACACCCTAATACTAGTACTAATGACGTGCCCAGGATCATGCCTTAGTAGCTAGCATTAGTGATGTCATTTTCATAGTAATACTAAATTTGTGAAAATAAATATAACTTATAAGAGAATATGAGCTTGTGACAGATGCAATAGTATACATATATCGAAAGAATGTTTATACAATTTCAAATTAGTAATGTAAATATTACATATTATGTCCTTCACGGCACTACTTATACAATTTCTACTCAATGCATATCTAAACTTCTTAATTGAACCTTGTGGAAATAAGTTTGCCCTAATGGTTTAATATGTTAAGTTTTGATGATGACAAATACAAGACAAAAAAATGATACTTATGCTTAATAGATGTGATTAATAGATGGCAAATGCATTACAAAAGAATATTGATCATGTTACATAGATGTACTTAGTGAGATATATTGTATCATGCATGATTATATACTTTATCTAGTTATATTTCACTTAATAATCATGCAATGAGATATATGTAACATTCTTCATATAATATATCTAATCATACTTTAGATGAGTTGTATTAAATTAATATTGGATTTGGCTTTATTTAAATAAAAATGTGCAAAGTGTTTTTTGTTGCATCCTATATAGAGATATCCATTAGTAATTGATAAATATCTTATTTGGATATATCTATGAAAGTCTTATATGCATGTTAGACTAACTAGAGTTATATATTTATGAATCATGCATATGAAGATATTGAGTTATGAATTTGGACTATCTGTATTTGATTTAAGTGAGTAATACTTTGTAGGATAGTCCAAGTACTAAGAGTGAGCATTGCAACAAAAAAGCAAAAAATCACAACTATGCTTAACTCAATAAGAATGAAAATGATAAAGATGTTCCAAGTATTTGCAAGATTTGAAGTGAAGAAATTTTTGAAAGCTTGGATGACATCAAAAAGCCTAAGGACTAGAATTGATGATGGCAAGATCAAGTCCAAGATCTTCAAGAATAGCTTATAGGACTTAGATCTTATGTAAAGGTAAATAGGAATCACACTGAGCTCAAATATGTTTTCAAATCTTTACAAATTTTTTTCACATGCTAAAATGCCTAGCAAACATGTTTTGAAAAGCTAGTCTTGGTGGTTGTTCAAATTTATGAAAAATAGCCAAGTTTGTGTTTTGTAAAACTGATCTTTGGTTACTCTTTTGATGATATCTTTCAAAATATTGAGTTTTATTCTAAATCTTATTTTATATGAAAATAGACTCAAAGATCTTTCCAATAAGTGGTTATTTATTTTAAACGGAAAAGTAACAAAGAAGTTATGATCTTTCAAAGTCAATTTAGTCAAAAACAGGGAAATAACCAATTATGGAATTCCCATAACTAGTGATTCACTAAGTTAGGAGCCAATTCTCATGTTTTTCTAAAGCTCCTAACTGATTAGGTCATTCCCCTAATTAGTTATTGTGTAAGTCAGGAGCCAATTTCTAAAGCTCCTAACCGATTAGATCATTCTCCTAATTAGTTATTGTGTAAGTCAGGAGCCAATTTTTAAAGCTCGTAACCGATTAGGCCATTCCCCTAATTAGTTATTTGATAAGTCAGGAGCCAATTTCTAAGGCTCCTAACTGATTAGGACAATCTCCTAATTAGTTATTTGGGTAATCAGAAAACGTGAATAACAACTAATTTTTTACATTTAATGCTCCCAACCACCACTAACTGCTCTAAAATGCTTTGGGCTATAAATGAAAGTACTTGGGCACTAAAGAATAGTTGGGAAACAATGTAAAAATCATTTTTGAGCATTAAAAATGAGTTTTAACTCTTTTTTCTCTAAAACCTCTGTTTTGAGCTTTAGTGTGTGATTCCTTGATACCCATTGAGCTTCTATTTATAATATCCACTCTTGTGAGAGTTTCTATTCATCTATACTTTGTGTAATCTATAAAGAGGGTGAGGTATCCCTCTAAAGTTTTAAAGGGTGAGGTATCCCTATTTTGAGGCTCAAGCATAAGGGTGAGGCATCCCAAGGTGTGTTGAGTACTCTTGGTTGTAAAGATTTTTCAGGCACATGTGAAGCTTGAAGAGTTGGAGGCTCTAGCACAAGAGTGAGGCATCCCAAGGTGTGAGCAGTGCCCTTGTTTGTACAAAGGTTTTCTTAGCACCCGTGAAGTCTAGAAGATAGTGAAAAAAAATCTTAAGTTAAGCTTGGGGACTGGATGTAGGCCACAAGTGGTTGGTGTCTGAATCAGGATAAATATTATGTTTGCTTCTCTCAACTCTATCTCCTTTACATTTGTGCCTTAATTATATTTGCTTGAGTTGAATTTGATATCTATCTTATTTGCTTAATGTATCCTATAGCCCAAGTGGTATTTGAGAAATCTCTAATAGTTGTACTTTTGTTAAACTTATTCCGCTACATGTGTTAATTGAAAATATCAAAATGTATAATTTCTCAAAGGTGTTTTAAAAATTTGTAATCACCCAATTCACTCCCCCCTCTCTTGGATAATGGTTGCCATGACTAAAAAACCCTTTCTTCAAGATTCCGATCTTCCTTTCTACTTGTTAATGCCTTCGAAGTCCCTAGAAAAAATACAGAAATACAAACAAGCAGGGATGAGAATTCAAAGAATTATTAGTAATTTTTATAAAAGCGTGTCATCATACTATTTCCAGCTGTTTCGGGAAAAAACACATTCTCTGTTTATAACTCAATATATATATATATGTGTGTGTGTGTGTGTGTGTGTGTGTGTGTGTGTGTGTGTGTGTGTGTTGGGAATTACAGGAACAAAAGTACAATGGAAAAGAAGAATTCCCACCAAGGATCCATGAGAAAAGGGGGCCATGATTCATGATTTTTTGAGTTTACCTCAAAGCCTGATGAAAAACGATCAATGCAAATCACTAGCACCACAGCAACGATGGTGCCTGTTCATTATCCACACACACAACTCACAAACGTCCAACGTCTGTAATCTTGGAGTCCCACGTCTCTAGGACGATGCTAGCTACGAATAGATGAAAAACCTGTTACTCTCTCACTCACTGTTTTTGTTATGGTGCGGCTAAGGTTTGTAATCCCCTGTTTTGATAGCCCCATAGCTGTACTATTTATAACAGTGACTGCCTTATACGAGTGAGAGTAGTAGCAAGGCTAGTTGTGCAACCTTGGACTAATCTATTATGAGTCTGACTCACGATAGAATCCTAGTCCAACTTGGATTCTCATTACTCCAATTCAGTTTGTTCTATGTATTCGACCCTACAGGTTCTCATGATGTTGGCAGTAATATTAAAATCCTATTTTATTATTACAAGTAGTGAGCGGTATCTAGAAACACATCGTTGCTACCAAAGTAATGAAAATGTCAATCATTTGACATAACCTTTCCGTGATTAATGTTTTCGTGTAGTTTAGTCCTTTTGTCCAGATATCTAGATTGAACACAAGACATAGAATGTGTCACCTTTGTATAGTTCAATTTTTCGTTTCTTAATACTCGAGTAGACTTAGTAATAACAAATGAGATTAATATCTCATATTGACTCATTTGAGCATGGCCATGCATTTCGTAATCTCACTCAATCAGGTGGCCTGAAGATATCGCTCCTGTTATGTAGGAGGGACAAATCCCATCTAGGTCACTCACATCCCTTTGTATGATTCGCGATATGTCTAATATCCAACTTTATAATCACCTTGTTACATATTATGTTTGATGGCATTAAAACATATAATTCCTCATATAGGAATCATAGTGATCTCAGGTCAAAGAACCACATACACAGTTGTCACTTTGAGAATTGCTTATGACACTCATGTAATGATCCATGCAATGTTCTCATGGTGGGTCAGTCCAATACATCATTACTCTAATATTTACCTATGTGAAAACTTGATATCTCATATCCATGACCCATGAGATGTGGCCATCAGTTTATGCACATACTAGTCTCAATGCATTATTGTTATCCAAATTAACAATAATGCTTCGCTAAGGACATTTAAGAATAATGTTTTGATTCTATGCAGTAGGATCTCATGATCAAGTCATCCACGTGATATCCTATGGCATTAAATTTACTATTCTAAGAACTTTATTATATTTATTATAAATAACACAATAAATGAAATGCCTCATGTATTAAATAAATAGCATCATACAATGTAAGCAAGTATGGTCAAAATAAATTGGCATCTAAGGCATACACTAACAATATATAAGTTAGAGAGGTGGCAAACGATCAAAACTATTCCTCTTTCTTCTCGAAACAGAGGTTCAATTATTATCCTTTATGAAAACCATTTGCACTATCCAATAAATCATACAATTTCAAATCTAATTCCTTATCCAATTCAAATCAATTATCATTTCTAGATATATATAAAACATTCATCATAAGTATTCATCTTCATAATAAAACATAAGCTAATAAACTATATCATGTGTTATATCTCAATATAAATCACAAATATTTATTCATTATCTTTCGACATTCAATACAATTCAGACATTTCATCATATATTATTTCATTCAGGATATTCTCATACTCGAGGTTTTATCCCATTCTCTTCTAGATACTTTCCTGCTCTAGTTTATATCCAGTTCTTTCATTCATTCTTTCATTCGGGATACTCTCATACTCGAGGTTATATCCCATTCATTCTCTAGATACTCTCCTGTTCGAGTTTATATTCAGTTCATTCATTCATTCATTTGGGATACTCTCATACTCGAGGTTATATCCCGTTCATTCATATTCACATTCTCTTGGTAGGTGGGGGAATGTCCATCCTCACAATACCATTCCATTCTTATTCATTCTGGGATTCTCTTATACTCAAGGCTATATCCCATTCTCTTTTGGATACTCTCCTGCTCGAGTTTATATCTAGTTCTCATATACATGGTAAGTAAGGGAATGTCTATCCTCACAATACCATTCATTCTATTCTCATTCAAGATTACTCCCTACTCGGAGTATATTCAAAATTACTCCCTTCCCCGAGTATATTCAAAATTACTCCCTTCTCGGAGTATATTCAAAATTACTCCCTACCCAGAGTATACATCTTATTCTCCTTCCTCAGAGATTATTCTTACATAATAGAATTTTTAACTAGTATTTAAGTGCAATTCCTTAGAACCAATACATAATTCAATTCTTTATATATATTGTAACACCCCAAATTTTACTATTTTACATTAATGCCTAAATTGTACTATTTTGTGTTCTTTGTATGATATAAAATTATTTTGGCTGCTCTGAGACTGTTTTTGATTGCTGTGTAAGATTTGCTCCGAGTCAGGAAAATAATAATTTTTGGGTCAGGAAAAATCTTTATTGATTTATTCGGAGCCGGGGGATCTTACTAAACCCGAATCTGAGTGACACGATATCAAATCTTTTAATTTTTAGAATTTATTTGTGAAATAAAATATTTCATGGGAAAATATCTGCTATTTTGTTAACAGCAGCTTTTGCTATTGAGAAATAGACCCGATATATTTTATCTGTCAGAAAATAGACTGGAAAGGTCTTTGTGACTCATTCTTGAGGAGCCAATAGAAAATTGTCAATATTGATAGTTAGACTTTTTTTAACTAATAGGAAATAGTCAACATAAATGGTTGGACTAGTTACTAAGTAACTAGATAAACAAACTAAATTACCCTAATAGCTTAACTAGTAACTAAATGGAACTAACTTAGTTACTAATACTTAGAAGCTCTAGTTACTAGGAAAATATCTAAGATCATCTAGAAGCAATGACAATGCATGACCTATGCAATGACTTAAGCAATGTAACTAGATAATTAGTTATGTAACTACATAACCTACCTTAGTTAGTTTAATGAACTAATTATCTAATTAAGGTGTAACTAGAACCTAGTTGAAATCAAATGTAGTTACACTCACCATTGAGTTACACGGCCACAAGGCCATTCTACCATATTCTTGAATTTTCTTATGACCACTTGATGACCACTTTGTGACTTAAGCCATGTGAAACACCATGTGAAATTTCTATCATCATCATTAAGCTTAGATCTTTCTATTCACTCACCTCACGGCTACACACTTGGATATTGGCTATTCTATTTCATTTACTACACTTTGTGACACAAAGAGCTATTCTCTCTATTCTCTCTCTTCAAGAACACCAAGAACACTTTATCTTCTTCTCCCTTGAAGTTTCGGCCTCCATACCCAAACCCTACTTCCGCACCTCCATAATTTTATCCAACCCTACTTTCTAAACCCAAATACAATTTTAAACACTTTTCCCTTAGTGAGTTTTATCTAAATTTTTCTCTAGGTGCTTCAAAAATCAAGCTTTGATTTCTTACTCCTAAGGTAACTTCTTGATTCTTTGATCCTAAGTTAGACTTTTAATTTTCTAGGCCATGATTGATCCATGGCTTCTTATTCTTAAGCTTGGTTCATGACTTTTAGATTTGTTTAAGATTTGTTAGGGTCTTCTTGGTACTACACGAAATCAAGAGAAGAGAAAGCTTGAAGTTTATAGTCTTCCTTGAGGTAAGAGGGAGATTAACCTCATCAACCAAGTGTTGGTGGTGAGGGGATGGCTTGTTTGTGGTAAAAAATCCATAAGGATTTATTCACTTGATTGTTTAAGCTCTCTTTATTTGTGATTAGTATGCTTATAGCTTTGAAACTAAACTTGCATGTGTATTTAGTTTACTTATAGCCTTGATAGTATGCTTGTATATATGATTTTGAAAGCATGATGATTATTGTGTAATTTAGGATGTGATTCACATGTTGGAAAAATTGCATGAAGGTTCCAAAGAACCTAGAGGCACACGGCCTCAATGCCAAAGAGGGAACCAAGGGTTCTAAATTACTTTCTTAATTAAGAACTAAATGATTTTATAATAAAGAAATCAACTAAGTGTTTTTATAAAAAAAATGATATAAAATAATCAAAACATGCTTTAGGAAACCTAATATAAAATTTGGTCAACATGCCACTTTTGACAACCTATAACCAAAAATTATTTTGCTAAGTATAGACTTAGGTGTTTAAATGGTAAGAAATTAATTTGGTAGGTTTTGCACCTAAAATGAAAGTAATATACTTTTTAGAATTAAAATTGGCCTAATTAAGTTATGAAGTAAAATAAATGTTGATACTTGAAATTTACTAACGTATAGCTCTCCCTATGGGTTTTGAAGCGCATTAGGAAATTTTGAGCTGTAATGTCTTAAGTAAATTAAAGAAATGCAATTTTTTGGGAAACAGAAGAAAATGCTGATTTCAAAAGAATATATTAGAAATATTATTTAAAGAGGGACTATTATGAAAATAATGGAAATAAAGTCACATTTTGATATTAAACAAGAAAAATCTTATTTTTCTGCTTAAAATATGTTAGAAATATTTTACGCGATTAAAAATATGTTAAAAAGCTTCTACGCGACTTAAAAATAGTAATTTTTGGCTATGCGATTGAGAAAATGCGATAAAATATTTACACAATTTAGAAAATGTTGAAAAATCTTTATGCGATTTGAAAACGTAAGAAAAATGTTTCGCGATTGTGAGATCACGATAATATCTCTATACGATTGAGCGTAACAGCAGTTTGCTGTTTGGCTATTGTGGTGGGCCCGGTTATGTTGAATAATGATACCACCAAGAGAAGGCGAGAGTATGTGAAATATTGTGAAATAATAATTGTATATGTGTTTGAACCATGCATCATGCATAGAAAAGCGTGTTAGCTTATTTGAGTAAGACTGTATGCCTAAGAGATTGAATTACACCTAAGTGCGGGTGCGAGTAGACAAGTGTAGGTCACTTGTTGACCTTGGGGGTGTCAGGGTGCAGGTACCTCGCAATTGATAGTTAGTAGCTCTTCTGTCCGTGAGGCAGACCGATGCAAACGCACCGACAATCCGAACCGAGACACTGTCCTATATCGAGATCTGGGGTAGAATGTCTTGTACAATGCCTTGATTTGCACGTTGATAAATTGGTATATTATAGCATTTTTGGCCATGGCAGCCGAGTTTACCGACATGTCTTCTAGATCATTCACTCCAAAACTGTGTTTAGCACCATGGAGTAGGAATGGGTCTGTGTGCATATGCATCGTTGGTCATCATATTGATATGTTAATTATACTTATTTGACTTACTACCTGTGATGTGATAAAATGATCTAAATATGTTAATACTGTATCAGTATGTTTGTTGCCATTTTCTCTACTGTCATACTAGTATTGATGTAGGGGATCTTATCTTTTTATTATACTGTATCTGTTTTGCTATGTATATTTGACAAAAACTGGGGAGATGAAGAAGCTGGTAATTCTATTTACCATCACTAGCTGTTTGTTTGTTAGTTGAGATGGCAGCGAGACAACAAGTGTTAGGTTTTGTCCGGGTACAGTTCCATGGGGGGATTGACGCCTGGAGGTTTGATTTTGATAATGAATGTTTTGTATATACTAGGGATCTGACTTTGAACTTGAGTGGACCCTTAATGGGATCCCTGTTTTGATGCAACACGTGTCTGTGCGCCTAGAATTCACGATGCTTATTCGTGAACTTTGGGGTGGCACTATGTTTACACCACGTGAAGATTCCATGGTATCTTCCACGAGGACCCCTGGGAGGCAAATGTTATATCCTCCTGGGTTCTTTAATGATGATGTGGAGGAGGATCCTTCTGAGGGCCTAAATCCTTAGGTTAGTTTATAGGAGTCATAAGTGTAGTAGTTATATTTTGGAGTGTCTGTTGTATATTTTATCTTTTGGTATGTAAAGGTATTATGTAAATTATTTGTAAACAAGGTTTCAGTATTATGTATAATATGGTGTGATTTTAGTTAAAATTTATATGACTGGTTTTATTTAATTTGACTGCTTTTATTTTATTCCACAAAACAAAATTTTAAAATTGACGTCTTTACAAGATTAATTCTTTTACAATTTGGGTAAGTTTTATTAAGATTAGTCTTAAATGTGATACCCTAAGGTGGGTGTTACATTAGTTGGTATCAGAGCTCCCAGTTTGAGTCTTTTGGGTTTTGTGGTTAGGTCTGTTTTGCTCGTGTTATGTGATTCTTTGTGATTGATTTCTAAGAGGTTACAACTGACTCTTATTGTATTGTGTTTAAATACTTGTGAAGTAAACTATGTCTCGTGGTAGAGGTGCACGTGCGAATATGGGATGTGACGATGATGCAATGATTGCTGCTTCCGAAGCATTGCAACGAATGGCAGAGGTGATTGTGCAACAAAATCAACAGGCTACATAACAACAAGAAGCAAATGCATAAGTCCAGCATTTGTCGGAGTTTCGTCGGAACAATCCGCCAACTTCAGAGGCGAGTTTGATCCTAAGAAAGCTAGTCTATGGATCCAAGAGCTAGAGAAGATCTTTGAAGGAATAGGATGTGCAGATGATCGTAGAGTGACTTACGCTACCTTTATGTTAATGGGAGATGGCAAGAATTGGTGGAAAGCCACTAGAAGGGTGCTACAAGCGGAAGGTAGAGAAATCACATGGGAGCTATTCTGTGAAGTGTTTCTAGAGAAATACTTTCCGGACAATGTGAGGCACGCTAAAGAAATGGAATTTCTGGGATTGCAACAAGGTGGAATGACTGTCAATGAGTATGCTGCAAAGTTTGAGAGTTTGTCAAAATTCTCACGGTATCTCCAAATTCATCCAAATGAAGTTTGGAAATACCGCAAATTCGAAGAAGGTTTATGAATTGAGTAGAAGAGAAGAGTATTACCGATGCGTGTGAATCAGTTTTCAACACTGATGGATATGTGTTGTAGGCTGGAAGGGTTAGAGCCAGCACGAGATAACCGAAACCGTAACTTTGGACCGTCTAGGTTCCAAAGAGGGGGCAATAATAACAATAATCGATTTCAACGGAAACCATATTCTCGACCCTCGGGAAGTCAGCAACAGCAACAACAGCAGCAACCTCGTGGAGGTGGTTTAAGTGGCAATCGGTTCAATTAGACTACAGCACCGCCAACAAACTGTATGAAGTGTGGAAGGGCCACATGACGAGAGAGTGCTCAATCAGGGGCATAATTTGTTTCAGATGCGGTAAGCTTAGTCATATCTCTAAAGATTGTGATCAAGCAAAGATAGAGTCGTCAATGAGCCATGTTCGCGCAGCTAAGCCGCCAGTTAGTGGAAGAGTTTATACTATGAGTGGAGTTGAGGCCTCTCAGTCTGAAGATCTTATTCAGGGAGAAGGTGTCATCTCAGGTAATCTTTTAACCGTATTATATGATTCGAGTGCAACTCATTCATTTATTACATATGACTGTGTAGATCGATTGGGATTGCGTGTGTCTTCTTTAAACTTCTAATTAATTATTTCTATACTAACTACCAAACCTGTTTGTACTACTAAAATATGCCTGAATTGTCCTATTACTATCAAAAATTGAGTCTTTTCTGTTAATTTGATTTGTTTACCTATTGTCGAGATTGATATAATCTTAGGAATGGATTGGTTATCTTCTAACCGTATCCTATTAGACTATTCTAAAAAGACCTTAGTTTTTCCTGATGAGATTTCTAGATTTGTAACTGCCAAACAAGTCGAATCTTTATTAAGGGATGGAGCCCAAGGATACATGCTCCTATCTTCTTTAGAAGTTAAGAGTGAGAAGGATGTGAACGCTATTTGTATCGTAAATGATTTTCCTGAAGTTTTTCCTGATGAAGTACCCGGATTACCACCGGAAAGAGAGATAGAGTTTACTATCGATCTTGTACCAGGAGCGAGTCCCATATCGATTGCACCGTATTGGATGTCACCGTCGGAGTTAGCAAAGTTGAAGAAGCAATCAGAGGAGTTATTAGAAAAATAGTTTGTGAGACCTAGTGTTTCACCTTGGGGAGCTCCAGTGTTGTTAGTTAAGAAGAAGGATGGAACTTCACGTTTATGTGTAGACTACCGCCAGCTGAACAAGGTCTTAATAAAGAATAAATATCCATTTCCAAGAATTGATGATTTGATGGACCAACTGAAAGGAGCAACTATTTTCTCCAAAATAGATCTGCGATCAGGTTATCATCAAATTCGTGTCAAGGTAGAGGATATACCTAAGACAACTTTTCAAACACGTTACAGTCATTATGAATACCTTGTAATACCGTTTGGTGTGACGAATGCTCCTGCTATATTCATGGATTACATGAATAGGATCTTTCATCCATACCTGGACCGATTTGTAGTTATTTTTATTAATGATATTCTAATCTACTCCCAAAGTCAAGAAGAGCATGTTGAACATCTCAGTATGGTTCTTCAGATTTTGAAAGAGAAGAAATTGTATGCGAAGTTATCAAAATGCGAATTTTGGTTGGATAAAGTTTAGTTTCTAGGTCATGTGATTTCTAAAGATGGAATTGTAGTGGATCTAGCCAAGGTGGAGATGGTTCTTCAATGGGAAAGGCTAAAGATTGTAACTGAGATCCGGAGTTTTGTTAGATTAGTTAGATATTACCAAAGGTTTATTGAAGGTTTTTCTAAGATTGCCAGACCTCTTACACAACTCAC